>CM031233.1:170435944-172835944 GCA_018340775.1 Taxus wallichiana var. yunnanensis
TGGAATATGAGGTGGTGGGTTTTGAAGCAATAAAGGGTTTGTATTCTTCGATTCCGATTTCAAGGATATTGTTGAAAGACTAATTAGTTCATTGTCGAGACAATGTAGGAGATGTCCTGGATGAGTATATTTTATAGGATGGCTACCTATTCAAGGGATGCCAACTATGTATTCCAAATAGGTCTATGAGAGAATATATAGTGAAAGAGTTGCATAAGCGGAGGGTTGGCTAGGCATTTTGGTAAAGATAAGATGATAGCCTTGGTAGCAGCATAAATACTATTAATGCCAAAGTTGAAAAGAGATGTGGTAAGATATGTGGAAAGATGTTGAATTTTCCAAGTCTCAAAAGGCCATGCATAGAATACAGGTTGTATATGCCATTGCCTCTGCTCCTAAAGGGTCGTGGACAAGATCTCGAGTATGGAACTTTGTTTTGGGATTACCAAAACACAACGAGGTAATGACTCAATTTTGTGGTTGTTGATAGGTTTTCTAAGATGGTTCATTTTATTGCACTCTAAGAAAACAAGTGATGCAATGCATAAAGCGTAGTGATTTGTTTTTAGAGAAGTTGTTCGTTTGCATGGTGTTCCAAAACTATTATCTTGATAGGGACACCCAGGTTCTTAAGTCACTTCTCGGAGTTTATGGAAGAAATTTGGAACTCAACTACATTTCAAGTAGTGCCTATCATCCTTAGTGATGATGGGAAAATACAGGTCGTAAATAGGAGTTTGGGAAACTCGTTTAGGTGCATTGTTGGGGAAAAGTCAAAACAATGGGACTTAGTATTACCACAAGTTTAGTTTACATATACAGAGTTCCATAAATGATCCACAAGAAAGTCTCCATTTTCAATTGTGTATGGGAGTAATCCAAATGGGGTGTTAGATTTCATACAACTACCATTGATGGCATGAGTCAGATGATGATGCGGTAAGCATTTGCCAAACATATACAACAATCATAGAAGAAGTGCGGAAGAAGCTCCAGCATAGTAATGATAAGTATAAAGAAATAGTAGATGTGCACAGATGGAGAAAGGTATTTACAATTGGTGAGTTGGTTATGGTATATCTATGGAAGGAAAGGTTTCCAAGAGGAACCTATAACAAGTTGAAGTACAAGAAGATTGGTCCCTGCAAAATCATGAAAAAAATAAACAATAATGCTTATGAGGTAGAATTGCCAGGGAATTTTGATATTTCTCCAGTGTTTAATGTTTCATATTTGTATTATTTTCATGGGGATGGTGCAAAAGGGGATTTTATTGATGAAGTAGTAGATTGGAGGCAACAGTTCCGTGAAGAAGAAAGAAGAAGTGGATCGATTCTAGATAAGAAAACAATGGACACACGAATGGGAAATACAACAAATATTTGGTACACTTTGGAAAGGACTGGAACAAGAGGAAAATACTTGGGTCACGAGTGGGAGATTCATAAGTTGGATGTAGATAAATGGAAGCAGTTTGAAGAAGACAACTTGCGAAGAGTTGCGTTATTTTCAAAGCCAGGGGAGAATGATGCGCCAGAATTAGCAGGAACTTGACAAGGTCATAACTTGAGTTCCTAGGTGTCCATTTGAGTCCGTTTTTTTGAAACCACGTGTTTCGATGAGACGAATGTAGCAGAAATCCACCCTACTAGTTGGGGCAAGTTTTCAACACATTTTCAGGCCCTAAATCCGCCATCTTGAGGCCGAAAATTAGGATTTAAGTTATAGTTTGGTTTTTTCCTATTTTTGAGCATTAGTTAATTTTAGTCTATTAATTGCATTATGAGTTAGAAAGTTGGAAATTCCTCTAATTTAGGGATGTAGAAGATGCATGGCAATTTCTGTGCCCATAGGAATAAGCATGCGAACTTACTAAGAATAGCAAGTTCTAGTAAACTGCTAAAAATAGTAATTTCCGCCACCTAGAGTAGATTTAGTCAGAGTTAGCTAGAGTTTACTTGGCAACTCGAGTTGGGAGTTGTTTTCCTATTTAGGAAACATTGTAATTTATTATTTGATAACAAAGAAGGAGATCTATTTTTGTTGCGCTCATAATATTTGTAGCATATCTGGTTTGTTTTTAATTTGGCTACATTATTCCCTCTTCTATAAAATTTGAACTCCTTGCTTTGTTTTAGGTTGTTAAATATTTTGCTTACTTCCTTTTGGGAGAATTTTGCTGTTGGGAGCTCTTGTTGATTTTGGAGGAGATTGGAGAGCATTTCATACTCGGGCATTGCTGATTTTAAGATTGTATTTTGACATAGAAAGTCTGGCTATATTGAAACAAAATCTACCATGGAGAGGTAGGATCTTAGCTCTTCATTTATGCTTTTATTTATTTTTATGTTTGTGTGAATGGTGAATGTTTTGTGTGTATGTTGGTTGTTTGGGTAGACTGCCTAGGAATGGTTTAGGAGAAGGCTATGGGGAATCACTCGAGGGGGCATAAGGGAATGCCAAAGGTGGCATCTGAGTTTATTGTGGAGGGAGTTTGGGATTGGGATCCACCATGGAAAATAAATAACTTGCATTTCTTACTTTGTGTGGGGCATAAGGAAATTTGTTGGGGGCATAAGGAGGGATCATGGGGGCATAAAGATATGTGTGATGATTTATATTGGAAGTTTGTTACAGTGGATACCCATTTCTCATTGGGAGGCATAAGTAACTTCCCCATAGTTCTTTCTCCTTTGGCTTGCATGTGAAGCCTTCCGAGTGTTGTGTGATGTCTTTCATGTGGTTGGAAAACTATTGTTTTGTTTGAAAATTTTTTTAATTTGAAATGTGCATGTTGAAATATTGCTTTTTATGTGGAAGCTTGTTGTTGCCATGAGTTGAAATACATTTCTTATTACATTTTGGTTGGGGCTCGGGGGCCAATGATGAAGATGGATTCTCCTCTTCATTGGATGTCTTGGGTGGGTGGAGAGCATTGTCTTTCCCTTGCCTTTGATCAAATGTGATCCAAAAGAAGAAATTCATGTTGTTGTTCTCAAGCGAGAGAAAAGACAGTTTTGCAATACCTTGTGAAACAAAATCTCATTGTAACCTTTCCCACTTTGAAGTGGATGAATTTGTAAATATTTTGAAATGGAAAAAGATACTTTGTATATTGAGCTATGAAAGTTGTAAATTTGAAATGTGAAAGATATATATACTTTATTTTGTTCATTTGAAAGAAAGAAATTGAAATCTGTTATTTGCATTCAAGGAAATTGAGAGATGTAAAGTTGTATTTGAAATCAATAAAGGATTGCAATACCTTTCTTCATTTGCATTGTTGCATTGAAATATGATCTTTAAATGTTATTGAAATCTCTGTTTGAAAGAAAGGAATACGTATGAAGGAATTGTATTACTTTGTTCTTTTGAAAATATGACAAAATTGGAAACCAGACTTTACATTTTAGCCATTAAATGGTTTGTTTAAATCAACTAAATGGATTTGACTAGGATTAGAATGAACTTCCATACTTGAATGATGAAAAATTAGATAGACCCTTTTTAATCTGATCTCTGTTTTAAAATTTAAAACTGGAAAATACTTCTCTAAAATGCACAGTTCAAACCTACAAACAATAAATAACATTGAAACATTAAAATTGAACATGTCAGGGTATAAATGAGTTCAAATTGACAAAAAAAACTTAAGGAAATATTTTTAAACATTACAAAATCGGGCCCAAACCTTTCACAGTCTTTTTTGTCAGATGTTTGTAAAAATTCAAATTGAAATCAATCAAGCAAAATTACCTTCCAAATGCATCCTAAATCCTTCTTAGAATAATTCTCCATGTCTGTTTGGCATGTTGAGTGAAGGAGAAGATCAAATTGAACAAAATTTATAAGTTAAAATTTACCAGTTTGCTTTTAAAAATCTTGCAGTATTTTTCTTAAAATTGACCCCTTAAAATTTATCAAAATCTAAAATTAATGATCTCCTTGTGCAAAGAGGGCATCGAGAGATTTCCAAAAAGTCCTCGTTTTCCCAAAACTAAGCTCTCTATCAAAATTTATGGCCCTCTGAAGTTTTCCTTCCTTGGCATGGAAAATTTTAGGAAAATTTTCCTTGGTGGGCCCGTGGCCCGAATTTTCCCTTAAAACACTTAGAAAAAAAATTGAAAATTTTTTTTGGAAAATTTTCAACATTTTCTCCACCCCCCTGCAGCCACCCAATCCAATCGGGTGGCTACCACATGGCACACGAGGTGCAAATGGTAGAGGGGTGGCGACACCATTTTCTTCCTTAACACATTTTAAAAAAATATTTTTGGAAAAATTTCTTAATTTCCTCCCAGTCACCCACCAATCCCATGACCAATGAATGGCCACGTGGCTTCACTGGGCGATGGTGGAGGAGCAAGCGAACCTTTTTAACTTTTGAAACTTTAACCTTTTTTGGAAAATTTTTTAAATTTCTTCACCACCTCCCCGCCCCCCCTTGCAACCAATGAAAAGGTTGATACATGTGGCCATTAGGCAGTGGCATGCGGCAAGTTTTGCACTTAAAGTTTTATCCCTTTGGCAAATCTAATGCCTTAAAGTCAAAATTTCACATTTCCACTTTTTTTTCCCCAGCTTTGACTCGAGCTTGACACATGTCCTCTTTGGACCCACGGGAGCACATGGGTGAAAAAATTGGTTTTTTTCCCAAAGAGGGAAAATTTCAAAAGTCTCCCCATGGTCCGCCAACCCACCCTTTTGGGAAAATTTTCATCCTTGGGCCCAGCAGGCCCGCTCTTGGGGGAAAATTTCACCCCCAAGGCCCACCGGCCCATAACTTGAGTTTTATGAGGAGTTAGGAGGACTTCTTTATATCATTGGAAAGGTGAGGAAATTTCCTATCCAATGGGAATGATTTAGGAAATTTTGAATGCATTAAGTGTGAGAAAAATCAAGTTGAAACTTTAAGCCTATTAGAGAGTGGGTATGGTGAGGAATTTACCCTCTTGAACCTATTGAACCTTCTAACCCTAAATTTTGGACCTTGTGACTCTAATAATTGTTAATAAAAGAAAAGTATATTCTAGTGGATTAGAATTGTTCTGGAACTTGTTAGTGATAGTTGTTTCCTTGTAACCTGGTAGTAGACTCTTTTAAAAAAAAAATTATTCCATAATTTTCCTAACTAATCCTAGGTTGTTTCTTGGGTCTCAAGTGGGTTGTTTTTAGTGGGCGTTACACTTGGTATCAGAGTAGTGGTTCAAAATCTTGGACCATTGGGCACACTAGAAAACTTGAGACATGAAACTTAAACCTAGCACACTTTTAAATCTAGAAAACAACTTAGTTTAGAAATTGCATATTTTAGTAAACATGGAAATTGAATAAAACTTAGAAAAATGAACTAACTCTCACCTTGGTCTATGCAGGAGGCACGAGACAGGATGAGGGAATTTTCACATAGACCCAGACTTACCACCACTAGATCATGTGTAGCAGCCATCCTACCCCAGATTTTACAGACTCTTCAGGATGTTAATGTCCGCTCTACGCGGAGGATCAGTAGGAGGACATGCAGCCAGACATGATAGAGTCCCTTCCATTGAGGGTCAGGTATCTCCTCGACCCAACGAGGAGCATGAGGAGAGAAATCCCATGCAGAGTCAGCCAGGGTAGAGTCACCACAGAGGGACAGGGTGACCGAGTTTCAGAGCATAGAGAGAGGTCTCGAGCCCTAGGCTTAGGGATGAGCATGCAGAGAGACCTAGAGGCCATCAGACCATAGCAACAGATCACATCAGGGAGATCCTAAAGCTTTGACCATCACATTATTTTGGTGACATAGGTGGATTTCAGGCAGGCCTTGACTAGTGAGCTTGAGTGGTTGCTTTCAAGCTTTGTCCTTGTTCTAGCAACATGAAATCTCATGTTGATCCATCTACTAAGGGATGGAGTAGGAGTATGGTGGAGGACAGGAGCAGAAGCTCCATGTTGATTCTGAGATAGTTACTGGGAGCTCTTTGAGGAGCGATTTTGGAGAAAATATTTGTCACGGAGGTTCATACAAGTAAGAGATAGATGAGTTTCATGACCTCCGACAGGCATCTCTTTCAGTAGTAGGCAGTAGTATGAGTAGAGATTTTGGATCTACTCAGTATGTTGAGTACATGCAGGATGAGCGGTGTGGATCCACAGGTTCATCCGGGCCTAATCTAGACATTGGAGGTGCAGTGTGGATCCATTGTCCACAGACATTAGCGAGGCCATCGAGAAGGCCTATATAGCAGAGGAGACTCGGGAAAGACCCAACAGGCTAGAGACCGAGTCTGAGCCATCTACAATAGATGCATGACAACAGATAGAGGGGTCAATACCTCCTCCTCCTCGTGGTGGATAGGGTTCTTCACATAGTCATCATTTTAGACCCAAGCAGAAGCAGCAAGCGAGTCCCCCCACCTTATAGACCTCCACAGAGAGTTGATGCACAAGAGAGGTCGGAGTATGGGGCCTCCTCTAGGGGTCCCATCAGGACACAGGGTGGACCTAGAGCTCAGTTAGTGGGAGCTCGCTAGTAGAGGCCTCAACAGACCACAACTCTGGATCATCAAGATCCACACCACAGACTTCCAGAGCACCTACTTGGAGGTGCTACTCATTGGGGAGGATCAGTGGTTGTTTTGGTTGTGGTGTTACTAGACATTTTGGAGAGACTGCCCACAGAACCCTAACAACAAGGGTAAGACATAGATCTCAGAGCCTATTGTTGGTGACATGGGATGTAGCCACAGGATTTATGCAGTGGTTGAGAACCACCAGGCCGAGCATCAGAGTACAGTCATTGAGACTACAGGTAGCATTGGGGGTATTCCTACCTCTATCTTGTTTGATTTTAGTTCTTCTGATTCTTTCATTACACCATCTTTAGTAGAGTGATGCAGGCTGGTGGCAGTTAGGCAAGGGTCATAGTTGGGATGTTGAGATGGCTTCTTGGAGCCAAGATCTCTATAGACTCCTTAGTTAAGGAGTGTGTAGTGGATTTGGGACCTTTCACCACTACCTCGATCTTCCGTATCCTTCCTTTGGGCTCGTATGGAGTCATTTTGGGTATGGATTGGTTATCTACACATAGGGCCAGGATGGATTGTTACCACAAGATTATATCTTGTGCAGATGATCTGGGAGTGAGTCGGTGATTTTAGGGGTCAGGAGACCCATTTCTATTCACACCATCTCCACTATGCAGCTTAAGCGGTGTGTGCGATGGGGTTGTCAGATGTATGTTGTTATAGTTAGTGACAGATCAGAGGATGGGTCTAGTGGACCATCACTAGATGATCACCCCATTTTGAGAGAGTTTGTAGATGTCTTTCTAGGGGAGCTACCGGGGTTACCACCCCCACGTGAGATTGATTTTCATATAGATCTAGTTTTGGAGTAGAGCCTATCTCACGAGCACCTTATCGGATGACCACCCCAGAGCTCTGTGAGCTCAAGTTGCAGCTTGAGGGCCTTTTGGAGAAAGGCCTTATCCATCCTAGTGTATCCCCTTGGGGTGCACCGGTGATCTTTGTGAAGAAGAAGGATGGATCCTTGTGGTTGTGTATTGATTACCACCAGTTGAATAAGGTAACGATCAAGAATCATTATCCCCTTCCTCACATATTGATGATTTGTTTGATCAGATGAAGGGAGCCACAGTTTTCTCTAAGATTGATCTTAAGTCAAGTTACCATCAGTTGAGGATTTCGGAGAGGTGGATATTCATAAGACCACTTTTCATATGAGATATGGGCACTATGAGTTCACAGTGGTGCCTTTTGGTTTGACTAATGCCCCACAGTATTTATGAGTTTGATGAATGGGGTATTCAAGACCTTCTTAGATCACTTTGTGCTCATCTTCCTTGATGACATTTTTATTTACTCACATATGTGTGAGGAGCACGAGGGGCACCTTCACTAGGTTCTTCAGTGTCTTCGGGAGCAACAACTTTACGGGAACTTGGAGAAGTGTGCATTCTTTTAGATGGAGGTGCAGTATTTGGGTCATATCATTTCTGGGGAAGGTATCACCATCATCCTTCCAAGATTAGAGCCATTATGGATTGGCCAACACCCACTACGGTGACTAGAGGTGCATAGCTTCATGGGATTAGTAGGGTTACTACTAGAGATTTGTTCAGGACTTCTCTCGGATTGCACACCCCATCACTTCCCTTCAGAGGAAAGGGAAGAAGTTTGTTTGGTCGAGACAGATGTGAGCAAGCCTTTAGTACACTAAAGGAATGTCTCACTACAACACCTATTCTTGCAGTGTCGGATCCACAGGTGAGTTTTTCATTTGCACGGATGCTTCCTTAGTAGGGCTTGGAGGTGTGTTGATGCAGGAGGGCAGAGTAGTGGCTTTTGAGTCTCACAAACTCAAAGATTATGAGCTTAATTATCTACTCATGATCTTGAGCTTGTGGTAGTTGTGCATGCCTTGGTTTGATGGAGACACTTTCTTCTTGGTCGAGAGATTCACACTTAGGACAGATCACTTGAGTCTTCGCCACCTCTTCACGCAGCCCAATCTCAACACTCATCAATGGTGGCGTTGGATGGAGTTTCTTTGTGAGTATGATATGGAGATAGAGCATGTGAAGGGGAAGGAGAATGTGGTAGTAGATGCTCTCAGCAGAGATGGAGACATGTGGCTATGGCCACCTCAGTGAGCATAGATTTGTGGAGCAGGATTCTTCAACAGCTTCCTCTTGACAACTTCTACATTGCAGTTTGAGCAGAGATCGAGTCTCAGAGACCCCTCGAGGGGAAGTTTGATGGTTTTTCCTTAGAGGCAGATGGTCTTCTCAGGCACAGAGGCTGGATTTATGTTCCCAGAGATGGAGGCTTGAGGCAGGACATCTTGGCAGAGGCACATCATGCACCCTATTCAGCCCATCCCAGGGGTGAAGAAGATGCACACCACCTTGAGACAGTTGTATCATTGGAGAGGACTTCGTAGAGAGACGTGGCCTAGTTCATGTCATGATGTTTAGAGTGCCAGAGAGTTAAGGCCAGAGCATCAACATCTAGCTGGCCTTCTTTTCCTCATGCTATACTAGGAATGGAAGTGGGACACCATTTCCATGGACTTCATTGTTGGGCTACCGATGTCGAGATATCACCACGACGCCATCATGGTCACGGTTGATAAATTGACAAAAGTGGCTCACTTTTCTCTAGTGAAGACCACTTATATAGCTAGAGCAGTGGCATGGGTATATTTGGATGAGATTGTCAGGTTACATGGGATTCATGGAAGATCATTAGTGACCGCGATCCTTTGTATACACTTCCCATTTTTGGACTACCATGCAACGCATGCCCTCGGGATGAAGATCAATTTCAGCACAACATATCACCCTAAGATAGATGGATAGACTGAGTGGGTGAATCAGATTTTAGAGGACATGCTCAGGATGTATGTGATGGATCAATAGTCTAAATGGGAGGAGTACCTGTACTTAGTGGAGTTTTCCTACAATAATAGTTTTTAGAGTTCTATAGGCATGGCTCCTTTTCAGGATTTGTATGGTAGAGAGCAGGACACCTCTTAGCTGGGATAGGCTAGAGGATAGGGTTTCTCTTGGACCAGCTTTGTTGTAGGACATGGAGCAGTAGGTGGTATTGATCAGACAGAGACTACAGGAGGCACATGACAAGCAGAAGAAGTATGCAGATCAACATAGGACCGACCGTAGTTTTGATGTGGGCATGAAGGTGTTCCTTCGTGTCAGGCCACATAAGAGCCCTATCCATTATGGAAAAGGTTCTAAGTTAGCTCCTAGATTCATTGGTCCTTTTGAGATCTTGGAGCGTATCGGCCCTTTGGCCTACCATCTAGCATTGCCACCTAGCTTGTCTCGCATACATGATGTGTTTCATGTTTCAGTTCTTAGGAGATATGTTGCAGATCCTTCTCATGTGTTAGATTGGACATCATTGTAGGTGCAGGATCAGGGGCAGGTGATGGTGGAGCCCATTTCACATCCTAGATCATAGGACCCTGGGCCTTCGAGGTAGAGAGGTTGATCAAGTTTGGTGCAGTGGGACAGATATGATGAGACTGCAGCTACATGGGAGGATGCTACCTTATTACGAGTTCAGTTTCCACATTTGTTCCAGTGACTTCCAGGAGGAAGTCGAGTCTAAGGGGAGGGGATGTAGTGCCCACTTCCCTTTGACACCTTTTGATACTTGATCTTGATACTATGATTACATTATGGACATTATTATGGTTTTGATTTAGTATGATGTTAGATGTTGGACCATGGATTATTGTTGATCTTGATTTAGTTATGATGCATGATGATTATTAGAGACACTTCATATGTGGATGATGATATACTATTTGACATGGATATATTATGAATGTTGTTCGGACATGTGATTTTTGGATATTGTGAGTAGACCTAGAAAATGGACATTATATGATGATGATATAGTTGTTGATATAAATTGTAAGTGATATTGTTGATTGCCTTGATGTTGTTGTGATTCATATGTATAGATGATTTTGTGATTATATTTATATCATGTTGGATGTTCTGATATGGCCACGAGGCCGAAGGAGGTATTTGTGTTTTGCAGGTTAAAATATCACAACAAACATCGGGGATTGAGACCAACCACATTGGAATTCTAGATGAATTCAACAAGGTCACCATGGCAACATGTTTTGTGTGTGTGTGTTTGTTTTTGTTAGGGATTCCCATGGGGGATTACCTTTGAATGTGACCAAGGGGTTTGTGTATTTTATTAATGTGGTTCCTTTTTATTATTGTTTGCATGTGTTTATTTTGTGATGCATTTACCCCTTTCATTATTCTTTTAATTGTGGAGAATTAATGTGAGTAATCATATTGTTAAAATAAATAAATAAATCAAATTTGGGATATAAGAAAGTAATTATAGAAGTTGTTGGCTCTTGTATTAAATGTGTAAGTGATGTGTAAGTATGTGTAAGAGTTGTGTAAGTCAAGATTTTGGAGTATGAAACACTCCACCTCCTTGGAAATTCGAATTTGTCCTTGGAGGCTGATTTTGGAGGCTTGTGGGACAAGTAAAACTTGTCCCATACCTCTTAATTTTATTTACCAACCATACCTATGGTTGGAGGGTTGATTTTAGACCTTTTTAATGCATTTTTATAAGTCAAGTTGTATGTTTTAATTGCACTCTTCTTACATTTTATTAAATTCAGTCCTTTGGGGTGTGGGCTTTTGGAGTGTGTAAGTTTATTGTCATATTATTCACCCACCTCTTTATTGTGCATTGGAGAATGAATTTGACTTTTGTGTTGGAGTTGAGGATGTGTGATGTGGCATCCTACATGGATCCACCTCATCCTCTTCTCTTCCCTCTTCTATAAAATTGAAACTCCTTGCTTTGTTTTGGGTTGTTGAACTTTTGGCATACTTCCTTTGGGTGAATTTTCCTTGGCTGTTTGGAGCTCTTGTTGATTTTGGAGGAGATTGGAGAGCATTTCATACTTGGGCATTGCTGATTTTGGGATTGTATTTTGACATTGAAAGCTTGTTGTTTTGGAACAAAATCTACCATGGAGAGGTAGGAGCTTAGCTCTTCATATATGCTTTTATTTCTTTTTATGTTTGTGTGAATGGTGAATGTTTTGTGTGTTTGTTGGCTGGTTGGGTAGACTTCCTAGGAATGGTGTAGGAGAAGGCTATGGGAATCATGTGGGGGGGCATAAGGGAATGCCAGTGGCATCAGATTTATTGTGGAGGGAGTTTGGGATTGGGATCCACCATGGAAAAGAAATAGCTTGCATTTCTTACTTTGTGGGGGCATAAGGAAATTTGTGGGGGGCATAAGGAGGGATTGTGGGGGCATAAGGATATGTGAGATGATTTATATTGGTGGTTTGTTACAGGTGGATACCCATTCCCATTGGGAGGCATAAGTAGCTTCCCCCATAGTTCTTGCTCCTTTGGCTTGCATGGTGAAGCCTAGTTTTTTGTGTGTTTTCATGTGGTTGTAAAACTACATTTTGTTTTGGACTATGTTTTTAATTTGAAATGTGCATGTTGAAAGATTGTGTTTGTGATGTGGAAGCCTGTTGTTGCCATGAGTTGAAATACATTTCTTATTGCATTGTGGTTGGGGCTCGGGGGCCAATGAAGAAGGATGGCTTCTCCTCTTCATTGGATGTCTTGGTTGGGTGGAGAGCGTTGCCTTTCCCTACTCTTTGTTGTGATCAAATTGAAGAATGAGAAGAATGCATGTTGTTGTTCTAGAGCAGAGAAAAGATAGTTTGACAGTACCTTGTGAAATAAAATCTCATTGTAACCTTTCCCACTTGAAGTGGATGAATTTGTAAATTTTTGAAATGGAAAGATGTTTGTATTGAGCTATGAAAGTTGTAAATTTGAAATGTGAAAGATATATATATACTTATTTTCATTTTTGAAAGAAAGAAATTGAAATCTATTATTTGCATTCAAGGAATTGAGAGATGTAAAGTTGTATTTGAAATCAATAAAGGATTGCAATACCTTTCTTCATTTGCATTGTTGCATTGAAATCTGATCTTTAAATGTTATTGAAATCTCTATTTGAAAGAAAGGAATACATATGAAGGAATTGTATTACTTTGTTCTTTTGAAAATATGACAAAATTGGAAACCAGACTTTACATTTTAGCCATTAAATGGTTTGTTGAATCAACTAAATGGATTTGACTAGGATTAGAATGAACTTCCATACTTGAATGATGAAAAATTTAGATAGACCCTTTTAATCTGATCTTTGTTTTAAAATTTAAAACTGGCAAATACTTCTCTAAAATGCACAGTTCGAACCTGCAAACAATAAATAACATTGAAACATTAAAATTGAACATGTATGATATAAATGAACTCAATTTGACAAAAAAACTTAAGGAAATATTTTAAAACATTGCAAAATCGGGCCCAAACCTTTCACAGTCTTTTTGTTGTCAGAAGTTGTAAAAATTCAAATTGGAAATCAATCAAGAAAATTACCTTCCAAATGCATCCTAAATCCTTCTTAGAATAATTCTCCATGTCTGTTTGACATGTTGAGTGAAGGAGGAGATCAAATTGAACAAAATTTATAAGTTAAAATTTACCAGTTTGCTTTTAAAAATCTTGAAGCCATTTTCTTAAAATTGACCCCTTAAACTTTATCAAAATCTAAAATTAATGATCTCTATGCAAAGAGGGCATCGAGAGCTTTCCAGAAAGTCCTCGTTTTCCCAAAACTGAGCTCTCTATCAAAAGGCCCTGGCCCTTTTGAAGTTTTCCTTCCTTGGAAAAATTTTGGGAAAATTTTCCTCAAGGCCATGGGCCTGGGTCCAAATTTTTCCTTAAAACACTTAGAAAAAAATTTTGAAAAATTTTGGGAAAATTTTCTAACATTTTCTCTCACCCCCACCCGCCATGACCCAATCAAAAGGCTGCCACGTGGCCTCACGAGGCAACGGAGAGGCGGAACACCATTTTTTTTCCTTAATCATTTTTTAAAAAAATTGGAAAATTTTCTTAGTTTCCCCGCCACACAATCCGCACCAATGAAAGGTGATGCCACATGTGGCTTCACGTGAGGGAGGAGCGGAACCTTTTTCATTAACTTTTAAACTTAACCTTTTTTTGGGAAAATTTTCTTAGTTTCCTCCCATGCCCCTCCCCGCTAGCCCACCTTGCCAATGAAAGGATGACACATGACACACTTAGGCGTCATCTGGTGGAGGCAGTACTGAAAGTTTTTCCCTTAACGCTTTGGAACCCAAAAGTCTTAATTCACATGTTTGCCCCTCGATGAGCCGTTTTGTCCCCACTTTGCAGCTTCTCGAGAGGACCGACGTGTCCTCTTCGGACTCATGCGGGGTGCACGGAGAAAAGTGGTTTTTTTCCCGTGTAGGGAAAAATTTTAAAAACTCTTCCCCGGCTCTTCACCAACCCGCCCTTTTGGGAAAATTTTCATCCCTAGGCTCGCATGCCCGCTCTTGGGGAAAATTTTCACCCCAAGGCCCGCTGGCCCATAACTTGAGTTTTATGAGGAGTTAGGAGGACTTATTTATATCATTGGAAAGGTGAGGAAATTTCCTATCCAATGGGAATGATTTAGGAAAATTTTGAATGCATTAAGTGTGAGAAAAATCAAGTTGAAGCTTTAAGCTTGTTAGAGAGTGGGTATGGTGAGGAATTACCCTCTGAACCTTATTGAACCTTCTAACCCTAAATTTTGGACCTTGTGACTTAATTGTTAATAAGAGAAAAGTCTAATAATTGTTAATAAAAGAAAAAATGCATACTCATTTTGACTTGTTTAAAATGAACACGCATTTTGACTTGTTTAAAACACGTACGCGTTACAAAATGCGTACATGTTACAAAAATGCATACACATTTCAAAATGCATTCGCGTTATGGTTCGGTAATTCCCAAACCAAATAAATTAAAATGCAAGCGGCTTTTAGCAAAACGTGTATGCGTTTTACGCTTTTTTCTGATTCTTGTCCGCTTTGGGCCCCCAACTTCGCACTTACCCGTAAGATGCTTTCATACATGGCTCGATGACCGAAGAAAAGATATTTTCCATCTTTCTTTCTTAATTCCTTCAAAATATCTTTCTCTACCTATGAGAGTGTGTAATATGCTGCTACATCCGTGGGCTCTGTGTACTCATTCTCTATGATTTTCCACACATCTTGGGATCTCAATAGTGCTTTCATGGATAATGACTAATACTGTAATTCTTTCCTATAAATTGTGGTATCTCAGAGACCAAATATAGAAGCCATAACCTATTGTCAATTAAAAACGTGTTAAAAACATCCACACTCGATAGCAATTTGTAGAAATTAGGCACATAAAATAACAACTAACAAAAATAAAATAAATAATTGCAAATAAAACATATTATTGCAAACTCATATCAACACTTTTGTGCATATATTTCTTCTTCTAGTTCCAGAGCTTCGGCTCAATACAATCTCTTTGAATGTGTTTGATATGTCAAAACACTTACAATTGCCTCTAATAAATAGATGGCTTCATCTAACAATAAAACACTCAACTCATAAAAATAGAGCTAAAAAGCACATGCTTTTGTGCAATACAAAGCTTTTGATTTATTTGCTTTATTAGCTTTTCCTAAAAGTAGGAATCTAAAAGTGAACTACCTAAAAATTAAAAGCATGTAAAAAAACTATTTTCTGCTTTTCTTGTGACAAAATGAAATTTTTTTTTCAAACAAATACTCATTCCTTCCAATCAAACAAACTTAACACAATTTAAGATAGCATACATTTCATTACAAATTACAACTTTGACAAAATTAACATTATTATTCCAATTTTCCTAAGCCAAAACAATGATATAACCACATTGATATCATTTATACCGTGGATGTGCTCTACATAACCAACACAGATCTCATCAAATTCCAATGCACACTGATAATAAATACAAACCCAATCTCTTTTTGTCGCTTGTTTTCTCAAAGTGCTGGGTTTGTAATCTTGTCTACGCCAATTAGAACGGACAAGTTGATGTAAAGCTTAAACTTGTTTTGCTTACCATAAACTTGTATTTCTAACCGTTTACTACCAAAACCGTTCTCTTTGCAAAACCACACAAATAAAAATAAGGCAAGCAACGACCACAACGGTCAAGGAATCTTCCCATAATCAATAGATGGTCTTGGCGAATGAGATTGTGAGTGACCTAAATCAAAACACTGTGAGATCTGTCAATAATAAACATTTTGCACAATCTTTAGATTTCTTATAGAAATAATTACTATCAAAAGAAAGAAACTAGAATCTCGTGAAAAAGAAACCCAAAAATGAATTGCCAAGAAAAACTAAGCACACCTTTAATTGCGAACCAAAAATTATTTTGTGCCACGACTACTAAGATGTAGACTTTTATCTGTAGAATCGGATTTCAAATCACACTAATTTTCTATGCAGTACCAGATAAGACTGGGGTCTTATCAATGGTGAATGAGAGAGAAAGGAACACTAATAATGCCTATCGACATAAATATAACAAATATATTGTATTTTATTAACACTACTCATAATCTTCAAATAAAAACACTCGAGAATCGATGGGTTCCCCGACATTTTGGATCCATTGGTGAGCTCTAAAATATGCGATGAGACAGGGAGCACTCGCAATGCAAAACTCCAAGCAGCAAATCTTGGACACCAGATACGAAAGAAAAATATGTACTTACTATAATCTTACACAGATTTGATCTTTTTAATTCATCTTGGAGGAAACAGTCGTCACAGATAATCTGGATAATCATAATCCTTTTTCTTGTCACGTCAACTTTCTTTTAATTTAGTTTTCCTTCTCATCGTTTCATCAGCAGCGTCAATGGAGGCTCTTCTGAAGCAATTTGAGAGACTACAGAGGCCAATGGATCTGGTGGAAAACCTACATGACCGCCATGTCAAAGAGGTCCCTGCTCGATACATTGTTCCTTGCGATCAAAGGCCATCCCCTGCTCTTGAAGCTCAACACTTTATTCCTGTCATCAATTTAGCAGCAAATCACTCTGAAACAGTAACCCAGGTGGCACAAGCATCCCAACACTGGGGATTCTTTCAGGTTTGTTAAAGAAAAAAAAGTAAAACCCATTAAAACTTGGATACCCAAATTTCATATTTTGAGTATTTTCTCTGTTGGGTCTCTGATATCAGGGTTTGTGATTTGATTTGAAGATTATAAATCATGGCATACCGCTACCATTGTTGGAAAGCATTAAAGGGGTGTCACAGGAGTTCTTTGATCTTCCTTTGGAAGAAAAAAGAAAACAGTGTCCAGTAAGGCCTGGGAATAATATACTTGAAGGCTATGGCCGCTTCTTTGATATCTCAGATGATACAATCTTGGATTGGGTTGATGCCCTTGTTCATTATATTTCTCCTCCCTCTCTCAAGGCAGTGGAACACTGGCCAAAAATCCAGTCACATACAGGTAAATAAAATCAATTAAGGACACAAATATACCCACTTTGAAAGCTTAACCATGGATTCCCATCGATTGATTGGTATTTGGACCATGCAGGGAAACCTTTGAAAAGTATGGAGAAGAGGTATTGAGGGTTACAGAGAAGCTGTTGGTTCTGCTTTCTGAGGGCTTGGGGTTGGACCCTGATTATGTCCAAACCTTGATCAAGGAACCTGTGCTCCAGCTCAGAATCAATTATTACCCTCCTTGCCCTCAGCCAGATTTGGTGCATGGGTCTAAACCCCATTCAGATGCTAGTTTACTCACTGTCCTGCTGGATAATGATGTTGAGGGTCTTCAAGTTCTGAAGGACGCAGAATGGTATAATGTATCCCTTGTTCCAGGGGCTCTTGTTGTCAACATTGGTGATTTATTGCAGGTAAGTAGAGTCCTTCACTTCTCTTTTTGTCATTTTAAACTTATTCTTATGTATTTGGAGTTTTTCCAGTAGTGCTTCCTTACATAATATCATGGCTATATTACCCCAATCTTCATGACCCATTTTAGTAATGGTTGAGAAGAACCCATTTTTGGATTTACTTGGTTTCCATGGCAGATAATAAGCAATGGAAAATACAAGAGTGCCGAGCACAGAGCAGGGGCAAATACAAATCAGTTTCGGATGTCAACTGTCTTGTTTTTGGGTCCACAAGATGATGTGATGATTGCTCCTG
The DNA here is from genome assembly GCA_018340775.1 of Taxus wallichiana var. yunnanensis. NCBI lineage: Eukaryota > Viridiplantae > Streptophyta > Pinopsida > Cupressales > Taxaceae > Taxus > Taxus wallichiana. Next base: position 170,453,615 of record CM031233.1, read on the forward strand.
CTCCTGAATTGCTTGATGAAGCTCATCCCAGATTGTATCAATCTACCATAGCTGGAGAGTATGTGGCAAATTATATGAGCAAGGATAATCGAGGAAAAGGTCCACTAGAAGCTCTACTTATTAATCAAAGTGAAGGTAAATAATATGCTTCTTTGTTGCTTTGTACTTATAGAAATACTTGCCATGTACTAAAGACCAAACTCCTTCACAGACTATACTGCTTAGATCTCATCAAACTTTTACTGGTTCCTCTTATTTTTAAGCTTTGAATATTTTCAATTATCTAGCGTGAAAAATTATTCTTATACTGAATAGTGCTCTCCTCGAAATATTTTAATCTTTCCTTTGCAAGGTCATTTTTATTAAATTTTCATGTCTAAATTTTGGGGTGTGATTTCTTCCCACTCTGTTCTTATGTGTTGTACATCTTTTATTTAAATATAGAAAAGTGCAATTTTCAATCTGAAAATTTAACGTGTGCATTGCCTTCAATATAATGAGTTATTCTTTTGCCGAAGATATTATCTTTCAAATTAAATGTGTTTATTATTTTTGAAATTAATGTTTTTAGTTATATTAACCATCGTCGTAAATGTATAGCAATTGTCTTAAAGAGTCCTAAAAAGACATTAGACAATGTGTTTCTTTTCAATTATTATTGAGTTTTTTTATTATAATTTTTTTAAGTGCAAAGTAGTATTTTAGAATAGAGAAAGTATAGATCATCATTATGAATTTTATCCCTTGTTCATTGCTAATATTTATTGATATTAAACTATTTAATTACTTGATACATTTGTAATTATGGAATGGAATGTAATGTCAAATTTAACAGATGAAATATATGGGAATTAGCTTTTGTCAATTCAATTAGACTAAACTTAATGAGGATCCATTAGATTTTCATGTAAACAATAAAACTCGTGACTACTATACTTGATATAGTGGTCGTAAGATAAGGAGTGCTCTACCTTATGATATCCATTATTTTCACTAAGCAATATATTTTTGTAACTCTAAGAAAGGGTGGTCAATTTGATGTGATAACCGCTACCTAATTTCCTTTAAGTAAAAAGAAAATTATGAATTTGATGTACATATAGATAAATATAACATACCATTTTCTTGTGACTCAATTTGGACTAATGACACACACACGCACACGCGCACGCATGCACGCACGCGCGCACACACACACACACACACACACACACACACACACACACACACACACAAGAAAATTATGAATTTGATGTACATATAGATAAATATAACATACCATTTTCTTGTGACCGAATTTGGACTAATGACACTTAGCATAATCTCTCTCTCTCTCTCTCTCTCTCTCTCTCTCTCTCTCTCTCTCTCACACACACACACACACACACACACACACACACACACACACACACAGAGTTAATTGACTTATTAGGAATACAATCATCTCATTCAATTTGTTACTCCATAGGCATTAGATAAGAGTTTCTCGCTCAATGCTCGCTCGTGTCAAGTTCCTTCGTGATATACGCAAAGACATCCTCACACTTCTAGCCGAATTTCTCCAATTTCATATGAACTCTTGAACCAAGATAGGGAAATTCATTTGGAAAGGAAAAACAATTAACGTTTATGAACTTCTCCAACATTTTTCCTTAAACACTCATAACAATAAATTTTTCAAGTTTGGAATGGGGTCAATTGATTGAATAAAGCCTTTTTCATTTTAAATCAAATAAAAACATATAATCATCTTATCCAGTTTAAGGGCATCATCTCTCACATCTTAAGCTATCTATATCATTGCAATATCATTCCTTGAAGAAAAAAATAAGATAATAAGTATAAGTACATCTTACATGGCTCCCTTAGATCACTAGCACATGCTACACCTACACCAAACATCATTGTCAAGTTTGTGGGGGTCTTATTAGAATCTCATCAAATTTTGTTTATTACATATTAATACATGTTCACCGAGAGGGAGAACTATGTGAGGCTTGACCTTATTTTGGACTATTAGTCTATAGTGCAATACTCATCACATTGATAGGGGTGGGGTGAGACAAGCCTAGCCCAATTGGTCTAACCCTTTTCAAGGATTTAAGTAAGGAGAGGTTTAGTTTGCATATAAAAGATTTCATGATCAATTAAAAAACACCAATCACAAACATCCGAATGAGATCCATAACCCTAAGACATGTATCTTTTAAATGCCAAGATTTAAATTCATATCGTAATAGTATAGGTCAAAATTTTCCAAGGAGGGTACAAATGGAAATATGTTTTCCCCTACATTCAGTGAACCTTCCTATACTTAGTTTTTACATTCACACTCTTATATTTAGATTCAAAAATGTATGCAATGGTGCAATCATATTAAATCCTAATCGTTACTATTCTAAATATCAACTTTTCTTGTTACTAGGATCTACTCAGTTACTTTATTTTTGTATTTATGATTCCAAAATAATCTTTACATAGTATTTAGCTTCATTATATTAAAACCCTAATTTTAAAATTATTGTATGTAAACATGCTTAATTATTAGTACACATAAAAATAAGGCTTCACACATTGCCTCTAGGTTTTTAAATTTATAAATTTGACTGATATTAAGATAGACATTTTTTTTTTTCTCAAAACCCTAATGTGTACATATATCCATCACATTATGGTGACCATTAGTTATTAACCATGCATTGTCTTTAATTCCCAAATTACATATTAAATTCTCCTTATTAGTACCCATAAGGAGCAAGCTCATAGAAAAACCCTTATTTCTTTTTTTTGATGTCATACATAGGATCCTATTAGGTTATCACCTAAGAACCCAACATTGATTATCGACCACACCCCTAACTTTGAGGTAGCCATAACTACTATTGGATAAAGTATACCTTTTCATAATCCTCTACCCATTGGGGAAAATTCAATAGTACTAACCCAATTATCCATACACCACCTAGAGCTCTTGTAACTTCCACTTGGAAATGTGATTTTCTTAACTAACTTAAGATAAAACAAACTCTAAAATATTTATTATGTAATTTCTCCAATGCTCACACATAAGGATATTCTATATCATGCACTACAAGAAGAAACCATCCCGGACAATGCACACATATTTGACATCCATCATAAGGATTCTTTAGGCGACAAATAATCCCATTTCATTTAACAAAGTGGATTCCCCACCGTAACACATGGTTGATATTAATATTCCATTATATATCCAAGTTAAGATATTTTCACAAATGATTAAACAAACTCTTGTGGATAATGATTAGGCTTAAATATATGTAGTAAATTGTTCAATTGTAATGGGCTTTGAAAATAAAACCTATAAGAAAATTTGAATCACTAATAAAACTGTTTGACAATTTTTTTCATGCAACAAAAGGTGTCATTGTCCACTTGATAAGTTTTGGGTCCTAACACTATTTCCACATAATTCCATGCTATGTCGTATGAATTAAACTAAAATCTATTATTAGGATATACCATGGGGTTAATATCATCATATTTGTATTAGTACTTTTAATGTATGAAAATTATGGATATACATCCCCGACATATAATTACAACGAAAAATATTGTGAGGGACTTCTAAATCCACTTTATTCCATAAACAAGTGTATCAAAACAACCTTTACAACACCCATATGACATATTCCAATACAAAAGCTAAGTTCATCTAAACTAAAGAAGATTTTAATGTCAATATCATGTCAGTGTGTGGAAGTGTTTCTACAAATTTAACCAAATTTAGAGCAAGGAAACTACCACCTAAAAAATAGCTTCCTAACCTAGCTAAAAATGAGAAATTACACCATTATGATGAATAAATGAGCAAGTCCTACCCTTAACATTAATAACTTTGAATATAATCAAAACACAATGTAAATTCATGAACTCTATTCCCCTTAATTGCCTAATTTAAACATTTAAAATGAACCTAAATAGTCCAAATGGCAATCAACTTATATTGCTTGCTTTGATCCTTCAATGGATGCTTGAGTGTGAGGCTTACTCTTGTCTCTTGAGAGATTTAGGTGTAAGTGTAAAGGTAGGAGGAGGGCTCTTTATATAGCCCAAAGGATAAAGGATTCAACACATCCTCATGAATGTGGGATAAATGGAGATGTAGAGTTAGTTATGGATAAGGGGGGTTTAGATGGGGTTGAGTTAGCTTTAGGAGGGTTTAGTTTGTCCTCAAGTGGCTCATGTGGATAAAGGGGGTGTATTAATTAATCAAGATGTTTAATTAATACATGTGTAAGCTTTTATAAGCTTTTAGAGGGATTTTAGTATGATTTAGACCATTAGGAGGGAATTAAACCAATTAAATAGAGATTTATTGATTTAATGAGAAGGGAGGCTAATTAATTAATAATAATTAATTAGACTAGATAGAAGGTGTTGATTAACGAAAGGTCGTTAATTAGGGTATGTGTTGGATAGGTGACTTAATTAATTAGCTTAATGTAATCAATTAACGACAATGGAAGAGAAGATGAGTGCCATTGATAATATGTCATCAATTTGCGGGAAAGGAGTTAATTAATGCAATTTAAGTATTTAAATTGCTTAGGCGTAATTATAGGTGTCTACATTTGCCCCTCTTTGGGGTGGTGTAAGTCACGTCACTTCAAAGATAGTAGATGAAAGAAAATATTGAAGGGATAGAAGAAAAATTAGTAAGAGGGAGAGATTCCCCCTTAAGTGTTGATGGGGTGATGGAAGAAGTCGATCGACGATCAAAAAGGTGAGAGATAGGTAGAAGAATGGGGAAGAGGCAGGATGCCCCAATGAGAGAGAAAATTAGGGGGAAAGGGAAGTGACGTAGAAGAAATACGGAGGAGGGAAGAGAAGAGCTTAGCCTCTAGCCACTATTTATTGGAACAATTTTGATGTCATCATATTGCCATAGGAACTACATCATCGGTCCTTATGAAAAATATAAGCATACAACAAAGGTAGAATGACATGAAAAGTCATATTATGAACAATTGTCCATTGCTGAAAATACCAACTCCACGCAACGTACAATAATACAATGCAATATGAGAAGGAAACAAGCTCATGTAATAGGGAAAACAAGTACAAATGCACATATCCAACCCAACAACAGTCAAGACAGTTATACAAATGTTTTGTTATCAGTGCTGAAGAGATCCAAAAGTTCGTGATTGATGACAAGGGTTAAAAATGATGCCCTGAGCAAGGATACATGCAAGGGGAAATGAAAATGGACATGGGGTCCATGAAAAGTGTTTGTGCACAATGAAACAACGACCAAGCAACAAAAGTGCCCCAGAGTACAGACAAAGCAAGCAGCTAGCTTTGTGAATGGTTGTGAATCCGGTGATCCGCGAGTCATATTAATCGGGAAAATGTGAGACAAACCAACAAGATATGGAGAAAATACCATGCGCAAGACACAAGTTTCAGCCGAAATAAGCAAGTTACCATTTTTGTAGGGTTTTTTACTTTTTAGGATTTTTGAAAAAAATTTCCTTGTTTTTGGATTTTGGATATATATATTGTCTTTACTATTTTTGCTTTCGAACCATGGTGAACAGTAGAAGAAAGTAGAAGAAGAAAGTGAAGGGCCTAGGGGCAACAAAAAGTGCCCTAGGTGGAAGAAAGGAGAAACAAATGACAAATAATGTCCTTGTTTAATGGAAAAATTAAGAAAAAATAATTATTTGAAAAATAATCATTTACAAGAGTGTGGAGAAGAATAAAAATCACCAAGGAGCAATAAAATTGCCCTAGGGAGAAGAAAGGGGTATTGGACAAAAAAATACCCCAATACGGTGAAAAAAAGAGAAAAATAATTATTTAATAAAAATAATTATTCCACAGTGAATTGAGGAGAAAATGGCAATCGAAATAGGCCTCCCGGCCCTCCTGACAGTGAAAAATAGGTTAATATACCCCACCGGGGGGTAAAAACATCACAACCAAATCATTTTAACTGATCAGTTTAGAAATTTTACTGTGAGGCTCTAACCCTGAGGAGAACCATGGTGATCACATGAGACCATTTGAGGCATGCAGATGTAGTCCAGGGGTACCAGTGGCATGCGGACAACGGCCCCTTTGTGAGTATCAAACCTTGCTCATTAATTTTTGTCATTAATGCCTTAATTTTAGCTTTTAGCCATAGGAAAATGTGTTGGCACGCCTATGCGCAGGCGCATACGTGGGAAAGGGTGTGCAGTGCCTTTTTGGGGGTGCAGGCACCTTTTTGGGGGTGCAGGTATCTTTTTGGGGGCACATGCACCAAAACAGATGTGCACACATGCGCTGACACAAACCGCACACACTCACGCGCACGCGCACACACAAGCACATGTGTGCACATGCGTACACACGGGAACCGGGGTGCATATGCAAAAAGTGTGGCGTAGGCATAGAGATGGAAAGCGCACACACTAGGGCATGTGCACACAAGCGCAGGCACTAGAAATGTGGCACACACGCCCAAAAGGGCACGCAAGCACCCTAGACAGGCAGAAAAAAGATAGGAAAGTGTCAAAAACATGACACTTAGAATAATTTAAGGATTTTTGGTTAACCCTAAAAGATGAGATAGATTTTTAGAGGAAATGCTAGGAACTGATGAGCGGCGTGTTATTTTGTAGAGATGACTACCAATTTTGTAGACGGGAGTGGCATACCCAGATTGCAGAGCTAGAGGGAAGTATGCACTAGTGTGACTGGTGACAAGCCATGATGATACTACTTGAGGTGGTGGGGCTAGGCCCCATGGCTCGATGCCCTCCATTGTACTAGATCACGGTCTTTTGACCGCTAGCTGCGATGGCATAGCGAGAGTCAGTGTTTCAGACTGCCCATAGGAGAGCTGACTGTGACTATTGAGGATGTTTGGCAGATTCTTCGCGTGCCCATGATGGGCACATTGATCAAGTACAACATCTGATGATGCAGGGTTGATTAGAGCAGCTTGCAGTGCTCTATTTGGTGTTGATGATATCCCGCATGATAGGATGACTATAGCATTACATGAGTGCATCTCCGACCCCACATTGCATCGGGGACCTCTCTACATTATGGCTCTTATCAGTGGGTTCCTACTCACTGATAAGATAGGGACTTCATTTCTGAGAGGACTACTACCATTGGTTCATGGCATTTACAGCGGTGAGAGATATTATTGGGGGCAGTGTATACTGGCCCATTTATACTGGGATTTGCACCTGATTACATACCATGGTCAGAAGACGCTTGGTCGGCCTCATTATTATAGATATGGTCATGGGATCATATCACGATTGGATACCCCATGGGCTCGTTCCATGTTTGAGATCCCGAGGAGCCATCATATATGGCATGGGTAGTAGCTGGTGGAGATGTACATGGCCATCTTGGCAGCCTATTCAGATATAGGTGGGAGTTCGATGAGCTAGTTGAGATAGATGGAGGGTAAAACACTATACAAGCAACAAACAAAGCAAGGAAACAAGACAACGCAAGTAAATGTGTTTGTAAGACATGTTTTCATGCACCAATTTTCTATTGTTTAGGTATTTGCGAAACAATTTTGTATTGTTTTTGATGTTTTCAAACAATTTTCTATTGTTTTTGTGTTTTGGAATGGTTTTCCAAAGCTATGTGCGGAGTAACCAAGAAAGCGTGGATGCCCCAATGTTAGAAGGGGAATATACAAGGGCATAAGCCATGTGTTTATGATAGAGAAGGTGAATTTGTTGAGTTGCCCCTAGCGTAAGATGGGAAATAGTGAAAGACCATACCCCTCACAGATGAATAGAAGAAGGAAAAGCTAGATCAAGGCTTGACAGGATGGGGTGCATAAGAAATCTCGAAGGCAGAACCAGTCCAGGCCATAGAAAACTACCCTCCTAATACAGAATGCTTGTGAACAACGAATCCTCCCAAGGTGCCGAAAACCAGTTTTCACCCAAGGACTTGTCCAAAGTGCCACAATTGCATGGTTTTCACTAGTGGATGACCTGTTTTCTCTTTTTCTTTTTCTGATTTTTTTTTTTTTGTATTTTTGGTTTTTTTGTATTTTTTTTTCGACTTTCATGTGTCATGTTCAAGCATAGAACCGCTTAAGATACATGGCGTTCATGGGCTCCCGAGCTCATCACCATTGGGGTGAGCCAGTTTGTATACCCCTATGTCGTATTTGGTGAATCTTCTTTTCTCACTCTTGTGTTGAACTGGTTCTCCTTCATAACTAAATCACCAACCTCAAACTGACAAGGGATGATTCTCTTGTTGTAGTTTCTAGAGACTCTGTGTTGATATACTTTCAGGTGATTAAGAGTGTGAATGCGCCTCTCATCTAGGAGTTCTAACTCAACCAGTCTTTCCACTCGATAATCTTCATCCTTATCTAGATAATCCCGAAGAGAAATTCTCAGGGATGGAAGTTCAATCTCTAAAGGGATGATAGATTTTGTCCCGAACACTAGGGAATAGGGTGTCATACCCAGTAGGAGTGCAAATGGATGTTTGGTAAGCCCAAAGGGCTGGATGGATTTGTAGGTGCCAATTTTGACCTATTTTGCTAACCATCTTCTCCATTATCCTTACCAAAGTCTTATTTGTTGCCTCGGCTTGTCCATTACCCTGAGGGTAATATGGCGTGGACCATTTTAATTTGATTTGGAACCATTGGCAAAGACCTTTCATATTTTTGTTCTTAAATGACTTCCCATTATCTGTAACAATGGTTGTGGGAATACCATATTGGCAAATAATGTGATTCATGATGAATTTAGAAATCATGTGCTCCTGTGACATAGGTTAAAGGGACAACCTCCACCCATTTTATAAAGTATTATGTAGCTATGATGATATGTGTATGACCATCAGATGAGGTAGGAGTAAGTTTTCCTATTAAGTCAAGTCCCCACTTGGAGAATGGCCATGGGGTAGTGATAGGTTGCAATGGTTGCGATGGAGCATGAATGAAATTTCCATACTTTTGGCAAAGCACACATTTTATAACATAATTGCAACAATCAGTTTCCATGGTAGGCCAATAGTAACCTACTCTTAACAATTTCTTAGCCAAGACCATTCCGTTTGTATGTGCTCTGCATACCCCTTCGTGTACTTCTTTGATTGCTTGGATTGACTCCGTCACATCCAGACAACGTAATAGATTCCCATCATAGCCACGATGATAAAGTGTACCTCCTAAAAGGGTGTAATGGGCTATCTAGCAAATCAGGATTTGCTTTTTAGAACGGGAGATATCGGGAGGGAATGTGTTATCCTTAAGATAGGTGAAGATGGGTTCGTACCACGGGAATGGGGACCAATAACCTCATAAGCCAGGTAATATTCTAGCATGTCATACATGGGATGGCATATATTTTCTATGAAGAATGGAATATCATTATTCCCTGGTAGAATATGAAGCATAGACCCCACTCATTGCCATGGCATCCACCGATCTGTTCTGCACTCTTGGGATTTGCTCAAAGGTAATGCGCACAAAATACTCCTTTAGAGTTTCCACTAACTTTTTGTAAGGTATGAGCTTGTCATCCTTAACCTTATATTCATCATTAACCTATTTGATGATTAATTGTGAATCACCTACAACCTTGACATGATGAACATTCCACTTGATGGCTAGCTTCATCCTGTAATAAGTGCTTCATATTCTAATGTTGTTTGTGCAAGGGAAGCCCAGGTGAAAAGCTTGCGGTATAGGATCACCCGAAGGAGTAATAAGGACCACTCCTGCACCTGAACCATGAAACATAAATGATCCATCAAAATGTATCTACCACATGACAAATTCTTCAATGTAGAGCAAGGAAGCATCTGACAGATCCAGATTCAAAGGTTCCGTGCTTTGCAAAGGTGCTTCCACTAGCTGGTCCACAAGTACTTGTCCTTTAACCAATTTTTGATGGACAAATTCTATGTCAAACTCACTAAGTAGAATGATCCAATTAGCCATTCTACCTGTGAGGGTGGGTTTGGACAATAAATACTTAAGTGGGTCAACCTTGGATATGAGCTTGGTCTTAGTATTCAATGCAGGTAATGGTGAAGTTTTTGAAAAGTAAAAACAACGGCCAAGAAAGCCTTTTCAATCTAAGGATAATTAAGCTCATAGGTGATGAGGGTGTGACTTAGATAGTACACCACTTTCTCCTTATGGCCAAGGTCGTATTGGGTGAGCAGCACACCAGAAAATTGTGTAGAAAAATATAGAGCAAAGTGGTTCTCTTGGAGTGGGAGGCATGAGGACAGGTGGATTAGCCAAGTACTGTTTAAGCAAAGCAAAGGCTTGTTGTTGCTTGGGTCCCTAGATGAAAGTGACATCCTTTTTAAGAAAATGGGTGAATGAGTGACATTTATCTGTAAGTTTGGGAGATAAAGTGGTGAATGGCTTGAATTTTCCCCTGTAAGCTATGTAGTTGCTTGATATTCTCAGGTGGAGGCATTTCAGTGATAGCAGACACTTTAGCAGGGTCTACCTCAATACCTCGTCTTGACACAATGAAGCCCAATAGTTTCCCTGATAACACACTAAAGACACACTTCTTTGGATTCATCCTGACTTTGTATTCACGCGGGTTCATTGAAGATACACCGAAAATGAGAGGATGATCCTCTCTTGTTTTGGACTTTCCTAGGATGTCATCTATGTAGTCTTCCATGATATCATGAATCATATCATGAAAAATCATTGTCATGGCCCTCATAGGTAGCTCCTACATTCTTAAGGCCAAATGGCATCACCTAATAGCAGAAGGTGCCCTAAGGAGTCGTAAAAGCTATTTTGTGTTGGTCTTCTTCAACGATCTTAATTTGATTATATCCCAAAAATCCATCCATGAGTGATAGCATTTTGTACCCTACTTTGTTGAGTCAACAATCATGTCAATGTTGGGTAGTGGAAAATCATCTTTAGGGAAAGCTTTATTGATGTCCCTAAAATTCGTGTAGATTCGGATACCGATAGGTTTCTTTTGGACAGAACAATGTTTGATATCCATTCAGAATAATCAATTGGTTTGATGAATCCCACTTGCAAGCAATCTTTCCAACTCTTCTTTAACCAACAAGGCCACTCTTGGGTGCATCTTTCGGAGCTTCTATTTGATAGGCTTGGCGTCTGCATGCATGACTAGGTTGTGCACGACCAAAGTCAGATCTAAGCTGGGCATGTCTTTGTAAGACCATGCGAACACATCAATAAACTCTCGCAACAACATAGTGAACATCTTTTGTTCTCTAGCTAAGAGTGATGCCCCAATTTTACTATCTTGGGATCTTCTTCTATACTAATATTGACATCAATGGTTTCTTTGACTAGCAATTTTGATAAGTCCTCCATACGCATAGGATCAGGAGGTAGGTTGAGATCTTCATCCAAGGATGTCTCCATGAGATTTTCATCCTTGGCGTGGTCACTTTGTTTGTCCTTTGATTTTCTTATTTGTTTGTCAACCAGTGCCTCAAAGAGGTTTTCACTGTGTGACTTGGACTTTAATTTTTGCCGAGGCTTTTCTTTAGAAATTTTTCCCTCACTTTTCTTTAAATTTTTTTGACCACGAAGTTCAGCCTCCTCGCAAAGTAGGCGCAGGTATCTAAGTCGATAAAGAAACCTTTCTTGTGATCTCCAATGGGAATTGTATCCCTTATGCCCATGAATTCTGCAATAGCCTCATCATTCTCGAATAAATCTAGTGGCATGTGACATTGTTGGTCCCATTCAACAAGGGAAGGGTATACAAGGTCAAGGGTTGGTTCTATGGGGGTTAAGGTTAGGACAACGTTGTTCATGAAAAGGTTCATGGAGGCCAGATCCTCATATTGGCTATAATGGGAATCTGTATCATTGTCTAGATAGTCGAAGCTATCCTCATGCTCAGAACAAGTTGCATCTTGATCATTGGGGTGTGCTCCATAAGGGAAATCCCAATGCCGTATCTTTTGTTTTGAAATGTGGAAGAGGGACTGGTTCTCTTTGTCCTTGTTCATTCCTCCCACATCCTAGGCCTTTGTAGCCCATGGAGTACATCATTCTACTAGATTTTTCATATTCTAGGGTTCGATAACAAGATGGTTGAGTATCCTCAGGGACCCAAGTTGTAGGTGGATCAAGTAATTTCTCCTCAGCTAATAAGCCTCTAGGTAGGAATGACCCAATAGTGTGTTCCTCTCTAGGTCTCTGAAGCGGTAGTTGGGTCGACCTCTAGTCTTGGGTGATAGTGAGAGGTCAAAACCAAGAGCGCTTGTTGTACATTATACTCCCCATAGCCATATTCAATATTTTCATCTCCCATGAATCAAATGGAGATGTTGAAGTAGATGCCCCATGAGCACAAGAACTAAGAGAATCCGAATCTACCCGAGATTCCATGGCCTCAGACTAAGAGGGACAACTATATCTACGGAGGGACATGCATATGTACCCTTTCGTGTAAAGATATTAAGAGCTCTACAATGAGCAAAGGGCTCTGAATCTCCTGGTATTGTAACTATATGTCCCTCATGCTTCAACTTAATGCATTGATGAAATGCGTTGATGGCACGGCCTGCATGGCATGAATCCATGGTCGACCTAGAAGCATGTTATATGGAAGTTCCAAGTCTAGGACATGAAACTTTGTCTGATGACAAGTGGGACCTACCTCCATAGGCAACGTGATGGTACCTGCTTTGATTCCCTTTCTGTGTTGTCATATGTGGTGATAGTGATGATATGGGACTCAAGATCTTCCTCTGTATGTCCCAATTGTTTGACCAACTTAAGCGTGCAGATGTTCAACCCAGATCCATTATCCACAAGCACCCGTTTGATTTTCCTGTGGGTGACAACTACCTCAATGTATAAGGGAAGATTATGTGTAGGATTCTCGGTAGGGATCTCCCTATGGTTGAAAGTGAGATGTTCACTTGGTGTGATGTTTGCCACCGTGGCTTGAAGGTGTGCATGATCGACTTCTAAAGGCACTCCCGACCCTTGAAGAGTTTGATACAGAATGTCTTTATGCACATTGGATATCTTGAGAAGATCTAAGATCGAAATCTTAGCAGATGTCTTCTCAAGTTGTTCTAAAAGGTTATATTTACCGGTTTGCGGGGTCGACGGAGAAGGTTCCAAATCATGAGGCGGGCACGCCTTGTTACTGCATGCATAATCCTTTCCCTTGATCTGGATGGTATTGACATGGTTAGTAGGAGAGAAAATACATCCAATAAGTGAATCATAATGATTGTTATCTCTTTTGGTGTACAAGTAATTCATGGCTTTATAAGTTTGGGATGACTCTCCCGATCTGGCTTTGACTTTTCTGACTTATCATGCTTGGGGAATGGTTCTTTATAAATCCCCATTTTCTCATTAGGTGTTTGTGTTTTCTAGGGTTATCCACCTCTATCTCCCCATTGTCAATGAGGTCCTAAATATAATGGTGAAGCTACGAGACATTTGTCTATCTTATGTCCTTTAACGTGATGCATTTCACAATATTCATGCTCCTTATACCATGAAGGTTTAGGAGTGTTGTCATCAAATGGTTGTGTTGTAGGATAGGTCATCATGTGGGCCGCATCCAATTGTTTTAGTATGAATGACAATGGTTCATTGAGAGAGGTGAATGTTCTTTGCTTTGGTGGTGGTTGAATTGGGCCCTTGGTTAGTTTAAAAGGTTGACCAGTTTGGACCGTTTGAACACGTTTGGAATCAGTGATTCCGTCTCCCACCACATTTTTGTTTTTGTTAAAGATCTTCAGCTTTTCATGGGTTTGACACTTTGGTTGTCTTTAGATTGGGTTTTGAGGGTGCCTTTGGCAATGAGAGCCTTTTCTATCTGAATCCCTTTCTCGATAACCTCCTCAAAAGTATGAACACAATGCATTTGGAGGTGGAAAGCTATATCTCAGGTTGAGATTGGGAATGAAAATACTAACCAGCTACTTTTCGGGAAAGCACAAGGGAAGTGACTAGCTATCCCTCTCCACCATTGGAGGAAGCTGGCGAAGGTCTCATTTGGGCATTGCTTGGCACCACATAAGTCTTCCATGGTGACATCACTCTCTATGTTATATGAGAAGTGACGCACGAATCTTTCTACCAATTCTGGCTAGGTGAAAATTGATCCTCGTGGTAAGCGTGTAAACCACTCCAATGCTTGACCTCCGAGACTCTTGGGAAAAAGTCTGATGAGGTAATTATCACTATAAGACACCTCTTGACATGCCATGTAGAAATATTTAACATGATCCCTTGGGTCTCCTTTCCTTTATATTTGTCGAACTTTGGCATATCAAATTTCTTTGGAAAGGGTTGAAGGGTCATTGTCTTGTCAAAAGGATAGGGGCATAATTCTTCGTATTGATATTTCCTAATGCTCCCTATATTGCTCTCTTGTAAGCTCACGAGCGTCACTTTCATGGACTACACTTCTTGTGCGAGTAATTGTTCTTTAGTGGGAGAAGCGGGGATGTAAACATGATGATACCATGTGTCTTCTTCTCCTTGGTTTTCTCGATGGAGTTCATTGATCTTAACCTTAGGCCTCAACTTTTGAATGTTCTTGTTTGTGTCTTTCTATACATGGGAAGTAAGCAAAGCTAGTTTCCGACTTAGGTTACTGATTTGTTGTTGGATTGTGGCTTGGTTTGTGGCTTCTTCTTCTAAAGGTTCCTCCTCTTCATATTGTGGAGGTTCTTCACCTGTCTCATGTTCTATCTTGTTTCTTTGTGGCACTTTGATAAAGGGTATTCTATGCCCTACCACTTTATCATTCCTGTGTAAGAAGTGGAAGCATGTCTTCCTATTAAAATATCTTCCATATTGATAAGGGGACATTCTTCCTCAGTAGTGTCATTTGCAGGTAGTATTGTTTCATTCTCGGTGGGAAATTTGGCCCCTAATTCCATGACCCATGCCAACACTCTATCTTTGTTTCTAAGAAGAAACTCATCTAGTAGAGTGGGGTCAAAATCAAATTCTGCATGTGGTGATTCTAATTCATTTCCACTATGATCAACCATCTCTTCTGTTTCCTTTTCTGCAGAAAACAGTGGTCCTAGGTCATGTCCAATGAAGGGGTTTGACCCTTGTCTGTTAGAGGTTTCCCAAGCTTGCACTTGTTGTTCCTCATATGTCTATTTCTTTAACCCTAGACATGTTTTAGGAGCCATGTTTTCATGATAGTTTCACTAGGGTAAGTTGTAAATGTGTTCAAAGCTTAGTGATCACCCCTAAGTGAAATGCAAATGTATTTGTTAAGAGTATGAATAAGTCAACAATGTGAGAATACCAATGTGATAGAGTGATAAATCACCAGTGACACAAGCGTTTGGTATTGAAACCTGTTTAAATGAAGTACCTCCTAGACTACGTTTCAAAAAGTAGTTTCATCGCAAGATGATTAACAAGATGTCTTCACTTATGCCAAGTTTAAGGAATGAACAAAACGTAAGTAAATACAAGAAGTCAATGTGACCTCCCAATCAAGATATACGATGAGCGAGCTCAAACTTAATTAAGACCTATATCTCAAAAAGTGCCAATTACAATTTGCAAATGACACAACAATATCACCAAGATATGTTAACCCACTTTGAGAGAAAGTGAAGTATTGATATCAAGGTGTTATTGATATAACACACACAAATGGTAACACCTAACACTCTTTGAAATTGAGGTAATAATAGAACCGAACTAAAAATCTCAAAGTATAGCTAGGAATAGTTAAAAATGTGTGCAACATAACCTTACAATATAGATATTTATGTCGAGTTTACAAGAAACAAGACGTAAATATCGAAATTGTAGTGATATGATACAAACAAGCTAACTCTTCTAAGGAAGTCCACGGTGATGAACCATGCCTAACTACAATGACAATCTTGACATGGGTATCAAGATCACAATGGCTACCAATGACGTGAAAATGCCTCCGCACACTTTAGACATTTAACTAACCCAGCCACAAACATGGATGGGCATAAATGGACATAAAAGTGAGAGAAACAGTCGATTGGTAACACAAAGGTAGTCACCCTTCTTCTGATCAACAAAGTGTCAAAAGAATGTGAAGGAAGCAAATCAAAAAAAGGATGAAAAATGTTGGCTTCACTTTGGCAGAGTTTTGCCTCGCCCTAAGGCAAGTAAAAACTAGGCAAAAGTAACGTCGTCACACGTTTCTCAATGAAAATATGGTTCACAACTCAACACTATTTTAGAATGGTCAAAGTGGGCTCTTGCCAAAGTATATCTTCCTAGGTGGTTCTCTCATCCTAGGTGCTACAAAGATTATCCACGAGTGGGATGATTTACCCAAAAAGTCACAATGACTAGTTTGGGAGTATCTCGACTTTGCCCCCTTCAAGCACAGTGGGCAATAAATGCATCCAAATGTGTACTTAAAAGGGTCGTAGGGACAACTTGTAACTCTATCTCACAAAGGATTTACTAGTCAAATAGGTAGTGCGGAGCACTTCCCGTTTCATCCACAAGGTTCCCTCTTGTGTGGACTACTTTGGGGTTCCTGGAACCACCCCCATTGTTGTAGCTTAAGGCGTTATGCCAAAGGGGTTATGTTCCAGTTGAGTCGGAGAGGGACGTACCCTTTTCTGAAACCTACAATACAATGTTTTGAATATGTTGTTCTTTTTATCTTTTTAATTAGATGTGGTTTGCTTGAACACCATTTGACAACCTATATAACAAATGTATTAGTAGTTTTCTGACTTTTTTTGATTCCTCCATTCTTTGACAAGAATTTTGGTCTTGTATGATGATGTTTAGTAGTTTTCCATCAAAAGAGAAGGCATCATTTCTGATTCTCCAGATCATCCAAGGATGCAAGAGAAGAGCATACGTGATTGTCTTCCAAAATCCAAAAAGATATCAAATGGAAAAACACTTTAATTCAACTATGCCAAATTAACCAATTCCAAATCAAATACCCTTACAATCTCAAAGCATCAAAAGGACTTAAGAATCATTTCTGATTCCCAAGATCACCCCAAGGGACGTGAGGGAAGAGCATACATGATCTTAATCCTATAAGTAAACAATGCAAAATATTACCTAATCAAATACAAACATGTAAAAATAGCCTACAAAGACAAATATATGATTAGATAAACCTACAAGAATGTTAGCACATCAACACTTTAATTTCAAAAATGTAAAAGGACACCTACGCCCCTTTTTTTAGCGCTGCACACTGCGTAGGTTAGGGTGTATGCACCACCAAATGTTTTTTTCGGCTCACAGTGTACATGTGCCACCGAGATGTGTGCGGCACAAAAATAGTGCATGCACCCACTAAAATAGTACCTACGCCACTCTGTGGAATTTTTAGATTTATCAAACCTATGCCACTAGAGAGGTGTGTGCACCACAAAAACAACATATGCGCTATGCTACTACTCAGAAAAATAGACAAAATAACCATATTACCAGAAAAATGTGCTGTGCCACTAAAACCACATGTGTGCCCTGGTTAGGGTGTGTGCGCTGATCTGACGAGGTTTCAAAATGCAGTGAAGGTACTGTACGAAATGACGTCTACACACGGGTTAGTGTACCTGCGTGTTGGTTAGGGTATGTGTGCCAGGGTTAGTGCACATGCGCCGGTCGGTGGTCGATAGAAGTGATAGGTTTTAACAGTGCACTGCTTGCCACCACGAGAGAGATGTGCACCCACGAAAATAGTGCGTGCGCCCATGAAAATCATGCCTGCACCCCTAAAATCATGCTGTGCTAGACCTGCAACAAAATATGGCAACAAACACAAGAAAAACTCACAATATCTCAAATTTTGACAAGTTAGCTTAAGAATGGCAATAACCCATTAAAATTATGGCTATGAACATGAAGTTACACATATCAAATGAGAAAAATTCTAAGAAAATGGACATTAATTACTACATGTGCATATCAAAAGTTAGCCAAAACAATGAAACTTAAACTAAAATGCCATGGGACTAAGGGTCCCACCAGCATGCCAAATGTGTGCAAGTGTTTCTACAAATTTAACCAAATTTAGAGCAAGAAACTACCACCTAAAAATAGCTTCCTAACCTAGCTAAAAATGAGAAATTACACCATCATGATGAAGAAATGAGCAATTCCTACCCTTAACATTAATAACTTTGAATATAATCAAAACACAATGTAAATTCATGAACTCTATTCCCCTTAATTGCCTAATTTAAACATTTAAAATGGACCTAAATAGTCCAAATGGCAATCAAATTATATTGCTTGCTTTGATCCTTCAATGGATGCTTGGGTGTGAGGCTTAGCTCTTCAAGAATGGAGGATGGAGGGCTCAAGAATGACAAAAGGCTATTAGTATGAAACTATGTGCTTACTTTTGTCTCTTGAGAGATTTAGGTGTAGGTATAAAGGTAGGAGGAGGGCTCTTTATATAGCCCAAAGGATAAAGGATTCAACACATCCTCATGAATGTGGGATAAATGGAGATGTAGAGTTAGTTATGGATAAGGGGGTTTAGATGGGGTTGAGTTAGCTTTAGGAGGGTTTAGTTTGTCCTCAAGTGGCTCATGTGGATAAAGGGGGTGTATTAATTAATCAAGATGTTTAATTAATACATGTGCAAGCTTTTATAAGATTTTAGATGGATTTTAGTATGATTTAGACCATTAGGAGGGAATTAAACCAATTAAATAGAGATTTATTGATTTAATGAGAAGGGAGGCTAATTAATTAATAATAATTAATTAGACTAGATAGAAGGTGTCAATTAACGAAAGGTCGTTAATTAGGGTATGTGTTGGATAGGTGACTTAATTAATTAGCTTAATGTAATCAATTAACGACAATGGAAGAGAAGATGAGTGCCATTGACAATATGTCGTCAATTTGCGGGAAAGGAGATAATTAGTGCAATTTAAGTATTTAAATTGCTGAGGCTTAATTATAGGTGAGGAGAATAAATTAGGAGCAACACTCACATAGTTATGAAGAAATATAAATCAAGTTGTAGATTTAACATTCACAATCCAAGGACCATTGAAGGAAAGTCAACCAAAAGAAATAAATACTTTACAAGGCATTCTCAAGTGATCGAGTTATCACATATAGGTACATCATTACAAATATGACATCTCTATGTGGAAAACTATGTGCGCTATGAGGATTTCTCAAATTGGCTCTATCGTAGGAAATATATGGATTTATCATCAACCTAAACATTAACCTCACGGTAGGGATTTCACCCATGATTAGTGTTTTGGTTTTTTTTTTGTGTTTATTACGGGGGTTTCACACATTTATGAGACCTAATATCTTAAAATGAAGCACATTTCAGTTACTCAAAAGTGTGCAATTTTTTAAAGTTGTATTATCCTCTAAGAAAAACCACCAAATTGATTTCACTTGTTTGTGAAATCCTATTTCATTCCCTTTTAAGATTAAGTGTGTTTTCAATTGACATACATAAAAAGGATGAAATAATGCAACAAGTGGATATATTCTCATTTAATTATCTTCTAAGATTAATTTCCCAAATAAGAATAAAAATTTAGAAAGTAAATATTTACCTAAATTCCATCAAAACGAAATGGGAGATTACACTTATCTTATTCTGTGTGGATGTGGAGGATTCTAAGTGATTTGAATGTAGAAACATATTGATCTAGAACTAAAAATAATTTATTGAAAGAAATTCCACTTGAGACTAGATCTATTCCAAATCGTGTAAAAGGTCAAGACCATTCATATGGTTTCGACCATATTGTATGGTCCTAGACGTACTCAAATTCTACATCTACAAATTATTTAGTGCTTTACCTTATACGAAATGACTTCTTTTTTATGTGGATTTTTTTTTCTCACCTTGGAATGGATTTATAAACTCTTACCGAATCCTCAAACCCTTATAGTGCAAGATGGAGTTCCTGCAAAATAAAGTTAGGTGGGTTGTGGGAACCATTGTATACCACCGATTTCACCACTAATCTGAAGAGGGCTCAAATCACATGTTGTTCTCCTAGCATGTGATATATACTATAGTGCGATCAAAATTTGATAAACATGCTTTGATAATACTTTGCTTGAGTTTTACACTTTAACACTTATTTCACTAAATGTAGACTTATTCCAGTTTGAGAAGCTAAAAATTTAGCCAATATTGGAATCCAATATTACTATTTTTGGATTCCAAAATGTTAAATATCATAATTATATGCACTCCAAAATCACACATATTGGATTCCAATATCACATATATTGGAATCCAAAATCACATATATTGGAATTCAAAATCAAAATATTGGAATCCGTTAATTCTCCTTCAAGTCCAATATATCTGATCAGGAATTAAATTAATGAATATGTGAAAAAATGTTTAATGATTTCAGGGAATCCAACATTGATCTAAGAAATAATGTCTAGTGGCCACTAGCCCATATAAAATATATACATGTTCTATTTTATAAGGGCTAGTGGCCGCTAGGCTTAATGTTTTCTTTGGAATAATTCTCTTATTAGTTTTAAGATGTTTTAAAGATTAAACTATGTAAATTTGAATATTTAAATCGCATTGGCCAAGTGGCCACTAGGATAATGACATTCACAAGATGTGAGACACTTCTAGATTCAATTATTATGGTGCGATTGAATCTAGGGGAAACTAGAGAATTATCGAAGATGTTATGAAGAAACATAAAGAGGGTGATAATTCAGTTTAGGAGAATGTAATTAACTTTAAAACCATTCCATATATATTTTCATATTTAAAGTTAGATATTAAATTAACTTCATTTATTATTGTTTGATTAAACCTTAGCGCAACCAGAGAATTTTTGAAGATGTTATGAAGAAATTAGCAAAAGGGTGATGATCCACTGTAGAAGAATGTAATTAATTGTAAAACCATACAAGATATATTTTTATAGTTAAATTTAGATATAAAATTAAGCTGTTAGAGACATGACATAAAAATTTTCATATTCAAATATAGATATGAACTTATTTAAAATTAAGCGTAATATTATCCCGGATAGATTTTAGTATTTAAATATAGCTCGAAATGAATTGAAATTACTTTAATGAAGGTAGAATTATAGTAAAAAAATCAAGAATAATTTGAATTTATAATGTAACACTATTCTCGAAGATGGGCTTCCAAATCAACAATACAAAACATAGTAAATATCTAATAAAAAAGCTCCCTATAATTATTTTTGTGATCTAATATAATCCCAAACATCTTTGGCATCATTCAATGACTGCAACAAAGGCCACAACACATCTAAAAATTATTTTTCTTCTGACTTAGAATCTATGTTAAATGTTTGAAATTATGTAGTTCGTAACATCATTGAACTTGTTTTTCTCTAAAGAGTCATCTACAAGCACTATATTTTTACAATTGTATGATGCATTAAACTGTGACCAAATGGAGTTAAGATTCTTGAGATATAATTTGGGATTCCTAGAACCTTCATAATCGGATCGTTTGGTCTCGACACAATCTTCTGTGTAAATATGAACTTGAAGCTTGCAACCTCCAAGCTAATGTTTTGAAGGAATGAAGGCATCATGTCATCAATATTTGAATTTCTTGTTGATGTCCATGTTTCTATTTTGAAATGTTTTTAGACCATTTCAAGAACTCTTTCACATTAGGTCTGAGAAAATAATTTTTTTGTGATCGATCCTACCAAACTTATTTAATTGTTTAAATGTCGAGTCAACCTTGTAGAGGTGTGTTCCAAAAAAAACATTTACATCAAATATGATCGATTTCATGTTGCATGTGTTCATTTATGCAAATGAAAAAAAACAAATCAAATGACTAAGGGCACTAAATTAATTAAAAAATAGAAAAAGTCTCTTTCGATATTGTAATATCAAAAATCAAATTGTTGTAGGTGGTGACAAAGGTAAAAAATCTAAGGGCATTCCTCATTTCTTATTGTTATACTAGGAATATTTTTTTGTAGAATTTATTTCAATAAAATGTAATGTTTCAGTGTGACAATTCTTTACATACCATATTGTAGTTATTTCATTGCATTGGAAAGTGGTATATGTTTTCTATTATCGAAGAAAAAACTAGTATTTAAGCATGCTCAGAATTAATTTAGGAATATATATTTCATTAATAAAAACTGCTCAAAGATTTTTACAATAAATATTTTCTATTAATTCACATTCAAAACTTATACACTCACACTCTGAACTTATAATCCGGGAAAATTAAAATTCTCCGAAATTATATTCATACAATATCAACATATAAAATGGTTATGTAGAACCATCATAAAAACATATGAATGTATTTTATTTACAACGTTAAGCTATATCATCACAATAATATTTCAAAAATGCTAACTTGTTATTTAGAATTTACTCGATACAAATATTTGATTCCCTCTACCATATTCAATCCCTTTCACACTATTATTGATAAGTCTTTATGCGAATCGGTCATCAACCACATATCTTTTGAAAATAATTTTCCTCTATTTGTCATCCCAGCCATAAAATTTATTGGAGGGTTTCCCTTTGCACCTAATGTAATGCACATTGTGTCTTTAGAAATGTAGGGAACATCGTTTCTACTCGAACCCTTTTCAAGATATTTTATTGCAACTCCATCAACTATATTGCAATGTTCTTTTCCGAGAGGAGATTCTGGATTCAATTCAGTCGGTAATTTTTTTTATTGAAGGCCTTTATCAGCTTTTCAATATCCGTAGTAGAGTGAGTTTGTCATACTAGAATCCCATTTTAAATTTTGTTGATAGTGAATTTATAAACTATTTCATGCCACCTTACACATTGATAGTCTCCTTGCTGAACTTGAATGACATCTCCCTAGAGGACGATTGGTTTTTCTCATACAACAAGCCCTCTAATGTTAGCATAGTCTACGTAGTATTTTATTATTAGGCTAGTTGTTGTTGTTTATTCCATTATTGTTCTTATTGTTAGTAACAACTCCATCCATTCTAGGCGAGTAACTCCATCCATTCCGAGGAGTATTGTTTGTACACATCCCTATAAATATTGTATGTTCTTCTAATTAAATAAGATTGATTAAGAGATATTCTATCTCTATTTATTATCCTCAATCATCTCCTCACAATTTGTTATCAGAGCGATCACCAAGAGAGAATATGAAGTTGAAGTCTATACATGGAATTTTCCGGAGGAAAAGCTGCGTGCAAGTTTTAAGAGTTGTGTGTGGTCGACCAAGGAGGCTATGTGAAGAAAGAGCAAATTTTGGACCTACGTGAAGCTATCAACGACCGTTCTAATTTTTCACCTCCTGCGTAGAGTGTATTTTTATCCAGCAACCTCCAACGACCTACAAAGAGCTGACATGGAGTTCTCCATTGAACTCGCATGGAGATTTATAATCTACGTGGAGATCATTTGTTGTGCATGGAGATCTTCTCTTTATATTTTTCTAGTGTGAATATTTGAAAAGCCAAGCCTGGATGTGGAAATTGGTCTTTTCATATTTGCTTTAGTGCTGAAATCAAGGCTCAAACTTTCCTCTATCAAACAACAATTTTGCACGTGGAGTTTCGGTATGTTTCTTGAATGTTGTAAACTTCTATTTTTTTATTGGACGTTGTTTTTGTTTTTAGTTTTACGTGTGGGGTGTAAAGAAAGGTTACATTTCAAGTAACCATCTACCTCTTGTGTGGAAGAGGAGAGAGAAGAATGACTTGTGTAGAGGAGAATTGGTTGCATGTAGTCCGAAAGACATATGCCAAAGAAATTTACTCCCATTCTAGTGCTAGGACATGTTTGTGATGTCTTAGAATTCAAAATCCTCTACTTGATACATTTGAGCAATCAACATTATTAAAAGAAACCTGAGTGAAGGAGATAATAGTGGTGCATCGAAAAAAAGTTTCATTATTGTCTACAAAAGACACCTCCACCAAGGTAACGGTGATTATTTCATGCCAATGTTGAATGTCGAATGTGCATGAGAATATTGAAACTATCGGGAGCTAAATCAAGACTCACAAGCACAAGAACAATATGAAGATGCTCTAGAGAGATCCAGGTTATACTTTTATTTTCTCGATGAGCTTCGAAATACCGAAAATTTAGTCTTTGATAAGCTAGTTTGGAAAGGCATTCTAGAATATTTTCTATTCGAAGTTAGCTGCTAGGAAAAATGATTGTGTGAAGAGCTCGAATCCAGCTATGATGCTGATTGTGAAGACGTAGAAGAACACCCCACAAAGCATCATTGTATCTCATCACGTGAGTATTAAGAGAATATACGTGCTAGTACTTCTCATAGGTGAGTAAAAGTTGTAATATCTCTTGAAATAAATAAAATAAAAAACATATTATTACAATGTCTACACCAAAAATTCTAATCTTGGATTATCGATTTACTTAAAGGGAAAAATTTTGTGTCTGGAAAACAAAAATGAGGACAATCCTTCAGTTTGAGGGATTATGGGGCATTGTCACAAGGTATGTGACCATTCCCACAACCCCTAATTAATTAATGAAGTATGAGATGGCTAGTGCCAAAGCCTTGATGCTATAATTCTCAGTAACAGTGATGATGTGCAACCACATGTTCAAAATTTGGAGAAACCAAAGGAGACTTGGGACAAGTTGGAAACCATTTATGAAGCCAAAAATAAAACTAAGATCCTCCATCTTCAGTCAAAGTTGCACACCCTTTCGATGGGGTCAGAAAAGAAAATTGAGGAGTTCTTATGTCGTGTGGCTGAGCTATAATCAAAGTTATTAGCACTCGGTGAAATGGTGGATGAAAAAATTGTCCTGTCGATCACCTTGAGAGAATTACCTTCTCAATTTTGAGTGTTCATTACAACACTGGATGTATCTAAAAAAATAGTGGCATTCAAAGAACTTGCGAACATGCTGCCATAAGAAGAGGCCATCAATTCATCCCAAGAGGAGACTCAGGATAAATCCTTTTCTTAGAGCCATCTGTGGCTAGAAGAATAAGAAATTTCCCCTAGAGAAGACAACTCAAGTGTAAACAAATCAACAACAGAAACATCAAAATTCAAAGAGGTGGTGTCACATATTTAGAACTAACACTCATGACACTGATCACTGCTGGTATAATGGTTTGAAACAAGGGTCTTCAAGCCAAACAAGCACATCTAGGAGTGATGATTTTCAAAAATCCAAACGTCATTCCCCCGAAGAAAGTAGAAGGGACACCTCACCACTCAACAAGATGATGACTCTGCGAGTGAGGAGTCACCAGGAGGAGAAAACTATGGACATAACCTTGTGCTAGTCTCCAAGATTTTACAATCAAAAAGAGAATCTGGTTGATATAATCGGGTGCCACCAAGCACATTTCAGGTGATAAGAAGTTATTTGATTCACTAAATGAACAACCAACTAGAGATCGAGCTCACATAGCTAATGACAAAGAGTATGTTGCAGAAGGAATAGGCCAAGTCACCATTCCTTTGGGACCATGAAAATGTATGCTTACAAAGGTACTATATGTTCTTGGCTTGACTAAAAACCTCTTGTCAGTGACTCAACTCTTGAATCATCACTTGAAGGTATAATTTCTTGTCCAAAATGGCATTAAATCATGCTTGATCTCACGACAAAGTAATATTATTGCTAGAGATTTTCTAAAAGATAAGTTATTTTCTTTAGATACTATTTCATCTTCTACAATAGCTTTATCTACATCAATAGTTGAATCTACTACACTCTGGAATTTTAGATATGGACACTTGTTAGCTAGTTCATTACATCAGATGAGTTCAAAAGCAATGGTTCATGGACTACCCAAATTTTCCAGTTCCTTTCCTATTTTCCTCTATTTTCAAAAACAACATAGAGACCCATTTCAAGCACCTTCCATGCCAAGAAGTGTTTGGAGGTATTTCATACTCGATTTCAATGGCCCACTTCTGCTTCATTTTCAAGAAATGAGTAGTTCAAACTATTCGTGGATGACCAATTTCGCAAGATGTGGGTGTTTTCCTTAAGAAGAAAAGTGAGGCTCTTCAACATTTCCATAATTTCTATCATCGTTTTGTAAAAGTTACTAGGCAACCACTTCCTCTACTTCACTCGATCGAGGGGGATCCATATCAAAGAAGTTCTTGGCCTTCTGAACCGACAAGGCATTAAGCATAATTTTATTACTCCCTACACACCCAAATAGGATGGCATTATTGAGCATCGCAATCGCATAGTGATGGAGATGGCTCGCTTCATTATAAAAATAGAAAAGCTAGAGGAACGCTATTGGGCTAAAGTAGTATAGAGACAATGTATATCTTCTCAACATGGCACAAAAAAATTTCTAAAGGATCAAATGCTAGAAGAGGTATGGAGTGGTAAAATCCATCAATCTCTCATTTACGAGTATTTGGTTGCACAACATACATGCATGTCCCATCTCAGAAGAGAAAGAAGGTTGAGCCAAAGTCACTCTCGTTCATCCTACTTGGCTACAGAACTACCTTGAAGGAATATCATCTCATGGATCTTGAGAATAATAAAATATTTGAGATTCAAGACGTGTTTTGTGACAAGTCATCCTTTTACTCAATAGTATCAACAAACGATCCACTACTAACCACCTCTCACCGACTAGTCTCTGAGTCAGATGATTAGCCAGAGGAGACTACTCAAAGAAAAGAAATGCTCCAAGGAGAGCTATTTGTTGACCTTAGAGAACTGGAGATTGTGACTCCACATCAATCCACATGGAAACGACATAGATCTTCTCAAAAGAATCAAATTTCTCATCCGAAGTGAGTACAAAGCACCATCAACGATTCACATTTGCAAAAACTCCCGATACATCATCCGAGTCAAAACAAGGAGTCAAACACAAAATGAGGTAAACCTTGCACTCACGAGTTCACTAATTAATAGCTCTGAGCACGATAATGGTCATAAGCACTTAGTCAACCTCAGTGGAAGGAAGCCATGGATATATAAATTGACTCACTCAAGAAAAAGTGGACATGGGAAATTGTCGATCTACCTACATGAAAGAAACCCATAGGCTGCAAATGGGTTTTAAAAACTAGATATAAAGAAGATGGATCCACCAAAAACACAAAGCACGACTTGTAGCAAAATGATATGCTCAAACAGAGGGCATTGACTATGAAGAAACCTTTGTACCCAATAAAAATATCAAGACCATCGAGCTTTTTGTGCACTAGTGGCACAAAAAGGATGGAGACTTCAGATAGATGGACATCAAGAGTGATTTTCTAAATGGTGATCTGAAAGAAGAAGTGTACAGGACCCAACCTAAACGATTTTTTGATATAAATCATCCTAAAAGGTATGTTGTCTCATCAAATCTCTATATGGACTGAAACAAGCTCCAAGGGCATGGTATATCAAGATAGATGATCACCTTCTATAGCATGGGTTCACTCAGTAGCCCCTCAGATTCAAATTTGTATATAAAGAAGGTAGGAAAAGAAATTTTCATTCTTGTTGTGTATGTAGATGATCTTGTGATCACTAGAAGTTCAGAAGATCATGTTGATATTGTGAAGAATGATATCAAAAGAACCTTCACATGATAGATTTGGGGCTACTACATTATTGTCTTGGATTGGAGATATGGAAAAAGGAGCATCACATTTTTGTTTCCTAGATAAAGTACGTCAAGACACTCCTAGAAAATTACAATATGTCCAACTGTAAACCTATATCCACCCTCATGGAAAAATACTTGCAACTTTCAAGATTGCAGGACTCACCTCAAGTAGATGCTACTCTTTACAGGAAATTTGTTAGAGGGATCACCTATTTAACATATACCAGACCAAATTTATGCGATGTTGTCAGCTATCATTCTAGTTTCATGCAAGAGCCGAAGAAATGTCACTGGACTACAGCAAAGCATGTATTGAAATATGTATGAGGTACAATTGATTATGGTCTAGAATATAAGAAGAATGATCAATTCTTCTTACAAGGATACGTCGACTCGGACCACGCCGGATCTGTTGATGACAGGAAGTCAACCACATGATACATATTTCATCTTGGATTTGGACCTATCTCATGGATAAGAAAGAAGAAGAATGTTGTTTCTATCTCATCCAAAGAGGTAGAATATTGTGCCGCATACGAGGATCTATGTGTGAAGTAATATGGTTACGTCACATTTTGAATGACATGGGCATTCCTAAAAAACAATCACCTATTCTCTATTGCAATAATCAGAGTGTGTTGAAGCTTGTGCAGAATCTAGTTTTTCATGAATGAACAATTTTTATTGAGATTGATTGTCATTTCATTCGAGAGCACGTCTTGAACCATCACATTCAGCTCTAGTACTATCCTACAAAAGCACAAGTTGCTGATATTCTCACAAAATCTCTTGGCAAAGTGAAATTTGAACTTTTTAGGGGTCACATTTGCAAGAATAATGTAATAATGGGGAATGTTAGCATATTCTATGTAGTATTTTATTATTAGGCTAGTTGTTGTTTATTCCATTATTCTCTCTTATTATTAGTAACAACTCCATCCATTCCGGGAGTAACTCCATCCATTCTGGGGAGTATTGTTTGTACACATCCCTATAAATATTGTACATGCTTCTGATTAAATAAGACTGAGTAAGAGATATTAAATCTCTATTTATTCTCCTCAATCATCTCCCCACATCCAAATCTAAAATAAGCAATTAATTCTTGTGGCTAACTACAAGGAAGTAAATAATTTTATTTAATCGGTCTCATATCAATTCTAACCAATGGAAATAATCAACATTTTATCTTGTGGCTACCACTTACCGATGGGCCTTGTGTGTAGGATTACATCTTCTTTACCTATAGTTGGATCCTTTGATGCAATATTTGTTTCAAACAAACATCAATCTATTCATAATATAGCTATTGCTATGGAAAATGAAAGTGTATTTGAAAAAAACATAGTGATCTACGTGGTAAAATGGTAAATTCAATATTAGCACTTTAGGTAGCTACCACTTACCAACTGAGCTTTGGAATTGGATTGCATAGACCTTTCTATCTGGTTGTTTTTTTATGCAAGATGTATTACAAACAACAATAATCAATTCATAATTGATTTCATGTTATGGAAAATGAAAGCATAATTGAAAAGCATACTACTCTCTGTGGTAATATGGTAAGTACAAATCAAAATGTTTTATGTCTTCTGAATGAATTTTAGTGCATGCTAGGGTTCGTTTATATCCATTGAACCACCCATTAGTGGATAACATTTCGAGATATTGATGTGGATTAGTGATCGCTAGGCTATGCCATCATTGGATGGACTAAGCATCGATTATAATGTTTGTATCATTATGTTGATACTAATGGTTTATGCATACTACCAACAACCTAGTAACTACAAAATATGTAGCATTGGATGCCACCATGAAATTTTGAAATATGTTATTTGGTAATTCCTTCTTTGAAAATGGTTCCACTTCTAGAATTAGCTAATATCATTTTCTATAACTTTGTGAGCCTTAGAAATGGTTATGTTTAAAAATATGCATGGCTAACATACTTGGTTATGACTGCATATTCATGCTAGTTACCACCATGCACTCCATTGTTACTTTCTCTAGTTGTTGGTTGTCTACATAAACCATTATTTATCTTAAAATTAGCGAGGCTTAGTAGCGGTTCTTATTTATAAATGCACATGACTAACATACCAAGATTTTATTGCATATTCGTGCATGATGTGGCTGATTTCTCCTCATCTATCATCAGAGATGGTGAATATACTGATATTTTCAAAAATACAAAAATAACGAAAATTGAAAACAAAAATCATTAAACATATTTATAAAATGAGTGAAGGTAAATCACCATGTTGAGTTAGTTGTGTTGCATCAAGTTAAGAGGTTTTTACATCAACTGCTATTTTTCTTTGGTTGTCTACGTAAATAAGAAATTTGTAAGTAGATTTTTTTGGTTGAAAGACATTTAACATAATCATATGTTCTAGTTGTATTCCAATATGAATATTTCTTCATATGAGAATAGTAATGTTTTAAAAACATTTCATGACTATGTGTCTCAACAATAAAAAACAACATATAGATTGGATTCAACTAATGCACACAATGCGACACTACCATCGTAAAGCACTAATACTAAATAATTCTAGTAATAACATCAAGTGAACATCTCAACCCATAACTCATATGATGGCTCGCAAGTAAAAATGTTTATTTCCTTTTAGGATAATTTCACTTCCAGCTTTCAATTATTGTGGCATTTTCCATCCAATCCCTAGTGACTTATTCACTTTCATCATTTTTATCATTGTAGTTGTGCACTCTATTTATTATGTACATAAGACAAAAAAATTTAAATTTCCCACTGCCATCATAGAGTCTGTAGCATCCAAAATTGATTCTCCACTGTCTTTAACATTTTCCATGTATTTTTTTATTATTTCTCTCAACATTTTTGAATATTCAATTGGTATGAGAAAAATAATAATACAATCCAACACACTAGTTCCAATAACTGTTAGCAGCTCCATTATTACTTCAGAAGAAATATTGCTAGACAAATTGTAAAAATCAGCGATAACACATTCTGCATTAAAAGGATTGGTGGAAGGAATAGTTGATAGAGTTGATGAAAGATGGAATGGGTATGCACATTGACAAGTAAATTATTTTGTGTCCTCCATCCTTATGGGTATATTTTATTCCATTGACACCACATAGTTGTCTAATATTGTCTGAGCCTTGACAGGAAGAAATTCTTCCACCACCTAGTCCTTTTTTCATTTCTCCTTTTTTTCCGCTATGTGGGAACCTAATTTTCTCTTTCCTTTTCTATTTTATTTTTTCTCTTCACCCAATAGTACAAACAACTAGCGGTAGTGCGATTCATGGAATTAAAAATTTTCAATTACATTGGATTCATTGTGAGATGTCAATAGATTATTATTTGGTTGTTTTTCTTTAAAATATTGTAATAATTTTTCTCTTATTTTATTCTCCGGAAATAATAATCAAATTTCTCTGTTATTATGCCATCCTGAATATGACTAGTTAACCGGACATCCCCTAATTGTACTTTTTTTTATAGTATTGATAGTTCTTCATCGTTCATTCCTCTAACAACCCTAAACGAGTTTGTTGTGAATCTTGCTAATGAATTAGGCTTAAATTTATCATGCTTATCTTTAATAGGTGAATAAGAAAGGCCTCTAGATCTAAACAATTGAAATTTTGTATTCCATTTAGTCCATATATAATCTGGAAATAATAAACTAGTCCATTTTTCATTTAGATTTTTAGTTTTGTCCATTACGAAAATCAAAAGTCATTGATTCTCAAAGTTCTAGCATTCAAACGAAAATCATATGTTTTATATTTTTAGATAAGGAGGATAAATGTTAATAAAAAATGCAATGAAAATGTAATACAATACCTTCCACTCTTCTATTTTTGTTTTTGTCAATTTGTGAGGTTGAGGACATCAAGCGATTTCCAAATCAATATAGCTTTGTACAACAAATCAATAAACTTGGTGTCTATCCAAGTTATGTTCACTTCATTTTGTTGTTTGCAAATATTATTAATGGATTTGTTAGTTGCATTTGCAGAAAGAATGTGAGCCCTTTGCAAATGTAGCCTCTTATGTAAATATTTGTAAGTATCTAAGCCCAAAATCTTTTTTTATGCACATATTGTATGTTGGCCATCAAGTATATAAAATTTAACATCATCCCTTTCCAATTCTTTTGGATCTTGGAGCTCCATAACCTTATTTGTAGACTCCAAGAAGGGAAGAAGAATTGTGTCCCTCTATGTAGGAATAACATTTATCAACATGGAATGCACAAGAAGGTCAACATTCTCATCATCTACAGGATGATACTAATACTCTATAGGTGCTACATGGTACCTCAAAACATCAATTAAAAATACTTCACCATTGAAAAAAGTAATTAAACTACTACATAGTTTAAGGTTATATTTTTGTGAATGTAGTGGTTACTTTCTTGATCTTGTAGCTGATTTAGTCTTCTTTTTCAACCCCTACAACTTTGATCTAGATGGATCAATCTCCAATTTATCCAAATATGTTCACCTCAACATAGTAAAAAACTTGGCATGTTTAGGAGGTGAAAGAGAACCTTTTCTATTCAAAAAATGACAAACGGAAGAGGTTGTATCATCTCTATACAATTTTATGTGTACTGCAAACATACCACTGTGAATGTCTTTTACATTTAAATAGTAATTTTTGTCATTATCTACTAATAACCCCAAATCCCAACCATATATTGAATAAGAACATTATGTTGTCTTCTCAGGCCTTCATTTCCCATTTCCTAAATAAAGAAACATCCAACTCCATATCCAGAATAAGACACTTATTATTTTCATAGTCAATGTGTTCGACTTGAACACTTAGTGTGCTTGAATAAACAAGCTGTTGGGGATATAACCGTACGGACTTCCTCATGTCCGTCATCTCTAACGAAAAATAATCACATGTCGGCATATTTGTTTTCTAGGACATGGATTTCAATAAACCATTCCTCATTTCTTTTCTTCCAGTTCTCGGCACTTTCAATGAATGGAATTTCCGAGAATGGAGTGCGAACAATGGAAGACATTTTACCTACAATTGGAGTAGAATATATTAATAATTACTTCACATATGGAATTTTTTTTTCATTGTATGATAATGAATGTAAGTATTAGCCTTTGTAATCACCAATCTCTATAGTACATTACTTTTTATCATTAGATACTAATAATTAATTAACGTAATGGTTAGCAACCACTAGGATTCAATCGGACATGATATCTAACCTTCAACTGGTTACTGTAAATCATATTTTGTGGATCACATCATTAATAACAGAAACTATGCAAAATTGTTCTTGACAATTAACATGCAACATATTTTAGAAGGATTATCCATTGTGTGACAAGCATCCATATTATGAAGATAACATTGAAGGAACGTTTGAAAAAATATATGTTAGAGAGAGATAGGATTTAAGTCAACATATAAATGGAATTTTTTTAACATTACTTGTTGGTAATTTACACCAATTGAATGGACTAGCGTAAAGGCCATTAAGATTTATTTTTCATATTTTGAGTAGAGTGTGTGAGAAACAAATCACAATAATGGATTCAGCAATTGCTTGCTAAGCGATTTGTTAAACATAAAAATGTTTAGTTGTTCCATAACACATATTGTAAACAATAACATAGTGCACTCTAATACTTAATGAGTTTTATTCAAATCAAGCATTGGAGTATGCCATCATTCACATCCATTTGTATCAAAGAAAATGTTTCTTGTGACCACTAAGCTCCATTACTAGTTGAAACAAATAACATTGTTTCCTTTCATCTTTGATATTCCAAAACATTTCTTGAAACTTTGATAGTTTTCTTGTCATAAAGCAATCACTATCTCAGATAGCTTTAACACACACTAGTATGGCTTTAAATCGATAGATAGAATAGAGTTTTATAAACAATAAATAAATGGAGGAATAAGCCCCACTCATTACAAAAAAATGTATATGCCACAAGAAAATATTAGTTTTGAAAATGTGAGAAAACAAACAAACTTGCTCCTCTAATCTAATCTTTTCAAACAAAACCTCAGATAGAGAAATGGATGGAAAGGAGGAGAGAGATAAATACCTACACTTACCTATAAGTTTCACAACTCCTTTGATGTGTTAGATTTTATCTTGATGGATTGTTTATTGAACTTGGTTGTTTGCTTTAAATTTTGGAGACACTTCGGTAACACCTCCCTTGATTTTTCCATGTATTTCTTGATTAAGATCAATGGATGAATGATGATAGATTGTAGATGGATTAATAGAGTAGATGGATTGATTGCATGATTTAAGATAAAAAATGGAAAAGATTGCTTATGGATTTTGGATATTTTCTAACTTGCTAACTACCTAGCTCTCATTGAGGAGAAGAGCTCAATTTATAGTTTTTGGGTGGAAGGTTACTTCGCTAAGATGAGCCATGTTGGATTTGTATCAAGGGTGGAGAATACACATGAGGATTATAGGATTTTAGAGTGGAAGACTCTAGAATTTGAATTCAAAAATTCATGGAGGAAGAATCTTCTATTGAATTAAAATTTCAATAGAAGGAGAAAGTTGCATAGGCTTCTAGAAATAGAAGCCTCTAGATTAGATGTGTGAGGATATGATTATGATTACGATTAGATTAGGTTAATAAATTATAATTAGATGTGAGATTAGATAGAAATGATAGGTATAGGGATGTCCAGGCTAGGCGGGTGTAATGCCCAAAAATTTCCCACATGAAACCCAAGAAAACCCAAAAGTCAAATTGGAAAAATTACAGAATACTTTTTTATAAAAAACAAATACAACGTTTAGTTCATTTCTTGGTTAATAATCTATCATTATTAAATAAAAATTAATTTATATTATTTAATCTCTAGTTAGGTTTAAAAATCCATTCCTATAAATTCTTAATTAATTTAATAATGTAGTTCAAAAATCATTTAATAATTTATTATTATAGGACTAGATCTAACTTTTCCCTCCCTATTAAACAAATACCATTAAATTTAATCCATAATTATAAACATTGTCTAAATACTAAGGGTAAATTTGACTTAATTAATTTACAAGGTCATGGGATTTTATTAAAAGGTCATGTCAACTAATCAAAAGGTTATAAAACAAGTTTAACTTCTACACCACTTAAGTGGCCCCATTAAAAATCGACCCATACATTTCATTTAAAATAATCTCACTTAACCCCACTTAACTTCTGTAGTGAAGAATTTTGACCATTGGATGGATTGAATCCAGTGCCTTTGGATCTTAGAGATCCAAACTTACCCAAATCATATCTATGGAAAGATTTTATTCTCTCACTTGACGTATTTGCTCATTTTTGTTTTGCAAAGTTTATGGAAGGAGAAAGAGAAGGAAGCCGTGGAAGAAGATGGAGCTTACGGGGATGCTCCCATTTTATTTTCTTTCCACATTACTAGAATTAAACTACAATTTAAATGCTTCATTATGCCTTCCATGCAATAAAATAAGAGTAGCTATAAATTTTACAAATTTCAAATGCCTTCCTTTCAATAAAACAAACATCCATCTACTTTCATTCACCATAACTAATTTACAATCCATTCCCAACAACAAGTGAAATTTCACAAGATTCTCAATGATTGTAAAATGGCAAGAATCACACTTTGGAGGAAATGAAACAAACTTGTATTGAAAGAAATACATTTCCATTTCAACTCATTTAAAAATTTCTACTTCACCAACACAATGTAAAGTTTGGTAGTTTCTTTTCACAAAACTAACACATTTTAAAATGGAAATTTCTCATTCAAACATTGTTAGAGGAGTTTACAATTTAAAGAGATTTTCAAGTACTAATATAATTTTCTTTCAAGCTTACAAATTTACAATCTTCCACTCAAAGTGGGAATAATAAAATGAATAAATTACAAAATAAGGGCTATCAACAAAGCCAAAATACAAGTCTCCATTTACATGTCTTCTCCCAAATGTAGCTTCAATCATGCACTCTTCAATCTTTCAAGAACTTGGATCACAATACAAGGAAAAGGGGTATAGGTGATGCTCTCCACCCAACCTATAATCTAATAAGGGAGAATCCATCCCCTTATTGGCCCTCGAGCCCCAACCAAAGAAAAATGAGGGATATTGAGCAACATTTGATAACCTTTAACAAAATTGGCTTCCAAAACAACATACAATCCAAAACTCTCAACACATTTAAATGTACATACTCAACAAAATATAAAAAAATTTCAAATAACATAATAAGCTTGATATAAAAAAAAAAAAATCAAGGACTATGGGAACCACATCGTTTTTCCTCCCAAGTGAAGTAGGAGTTTCACCCAAAGCCTCCATGTGCACAATACAACAACAAAACAACCTTATATCTCCCTTGCAAGTATGCAAAATATGACCATGTTTTCCTTTTCACTCCCCATAGGTGAAAATATCAATCACACACCCACCAAAATGTATGCCTTACATCTCCCTTTTACCTCCCCAATGGTCCCATAAATCCATCTCCACACACCCAACTTAAGGAAACTACCCAACCACACAAAAACACCATATTCACGAGACTCATGCAATACTTAACTAACACAAATTTTCACATCTACAAGTAAAAGAAAAGGAAACAAAAAGGTGGAGAGCCTACCTCTCCATCAATCTTCTAAGAGTCTTAACTCCACAATCCTTCGGCACCTTCAAGCCAAGCACACTCCAAAATAAAATCCATCAAGCTCCCAAATCTAAAAATGCAAGAGGAAGAAAATAGACAAGGCCAAAATACAAGTCTCTATTTGCATGTCTTATCCCAAATGTAGCTTCAATCATGCACTCTTCAGTCTTTCAAGAACTTCGATCACAATATAAGGAAAAAGGGGTATAGGCAACGCTCTTCACCCAACCTATAATCCAATAAGGGGAGAAGCCATCCCCTTATTGTCCCTCGAGCCCCAACCAAAGAACAATGAGGGATCTTAAGCAACATTTGACAACCTTTAACAAGAGTGGCTTCCACAAACAACATACAATCCAAAACACTCAACACATTTAAATGGACATACTCAACAAAATAGACAACTTTCTCAAACAACACAATAGGCTTGATATCAAACCAAGGAGGAGCAAGGACTATGGGAACCACATCATTTTTCCTCCCAAGTGAAGTAGGATTTTTACCCAAAGCCTCCATTTGCCCAATACAACAACAAAATAATCTTATCTCTCCCTTACAAGTATGTAAAATATGACTATTTTTTCCTTTTCCCTCCCCATAGGTGAAACTCTAAATTAGACTCCCTCCAAAATTCATTCCTCACATATACCTATTACCTCCCCAATGGTCCCATAAATCCATCTCCACACAAATAACAAACACAAAATAAAAATGCACACAAAATTAAAATACTTAAGGAAACTACCCAAGCACACAAAAACTCCATATTCACAAACTCATGCAATACTTAACAAACACAAAATTTTC
This sequence comes from Taxus wallichiana var. yunnanensis, assembly GCA_018340775.1. NCBI lineage: Eukaryota > Viridiplantae > Streptophyta > Pinopsida > Cupressales > Taxaceae > Taxus > Taxus wallichiana. The sequence continues at coordinate 170,490,667 of CM031233.1, forward strand.
ACATCTACAAGTATAATGAAAAAAACAACAAAGGTGGAGATCCTACTTTTCCATCAAGATTCCAAGAGTCTTAACTCCAAAATTCTATTACACCTTCAAGCCAAGCATCGTCCAAAAGAAAATCCAACAAGCTCCCAAATCTAAAATATAAAAGAGAAAGCAAATGGACAAGTAACCCCAAATCCAAAATTTCCACTGGATAAATAGAAATGGGATGTGAGGATGATGAGTAGGCTTCATGTAGGATGCCACTTCATCATTCCTCCATTCTAACATAGAATTCAAACACCATTCCCAATAAAATAAATGAACATGTAAGATTTATGAAAAGCCCACATTCCACTAAAACTTGTACACCAAGTCTTCCAAAGGAAAAATTTACTACGGCAAGTAGGACAATGCAATTATTTTAACCCTTTTACACTCCAAAAAGGATAAATAAGTCAAAAATTAACTCCCATACCATAGGTAGGGTTGTTGGGTAAATTTAAGAGGCATGAGACAAGCTTAGCTTGTCCCACAAGCCTCCAAAAAAACTTCCCAAGTCAAAATCCGAATTTTGAAGTTGGGAAAGGGGTACATACACAAAAACCAAAACAATCTAGCCTACATCCACAAGATTTCAAGGAGCATCTACCCTCATAACTATTCAATAGTCACATCCTTATTTTAGTTAACAAGTAAAGTTAAATTAGTTTAATTAATACAAATTAGTAATTGTTAATAAAGTGACTACAATTTCCAACAATTAAAAACATAACACAAAATAAAAATGCACACAAAATTAAAATAAGAGAACATTACCCCCATGGCCACACATGTGAAGTCACCCCCCATGAGAAACCTCCTAACTAGGCATGCAATAATAATACAACATGACATTACACAAGTTTTTAAAATTTCCATGTTACACAACACCTTATATCCTTCGTGATTACTCCCCTATCCCCTTTCGATGTATGTGATAAAATGTCCTGCAACAAAAAAAAAAAATACATCTCTAGCCTTTTAGCCTTATTAACAACATTGAGACAATATATAGTTAAAATCAATAATCATCATTCGAAACTAGCAATTGTATCATTTAGCATGATAAAATTAATTTGATTTTGGCATCCATAAAATCATAATTCTATTAAAAACATCCAACATATGCTATGCATCCATAATATGACATGTTAGTATGAACTCAAAATATTACAAATCAGCATATATAATCTGTCTACCATCACCATCTAATGCATCATGATAAAAATGTAAATCACATAATGTAAATAGTCTAAATATCTACATAGGCCATCATCTACAAATCAAAATATAATAATCAAATGTCTAAGTATCAATCTAACAATAACAACATCAAAATCAAATAGTTTCGAGGTGGAATGGACACTACATCCCCTCCCCTTACACTCAAATTCCTCCTGAAGTCATTAAAAAAGATGAGGAAACTAGGCTAGCAATAAAGTGGCATCCTCCCATGTGGCTGTAGTCTCATTGTACCTATCCCAATGGACCCACACTGGTCAAGCTCATGGTCTCGAAGGCCAAAGGTCCTACACTCTAGGATGCACACGGGCTCCAAAATACCTGCCCCTACTCATGCACCTACAATGTGGTCCAATCCAAAACATGACATGAATCTAGAATGTATCTCCTAAGCACAAAAACATAAAATAAATCATGGATGCAAGACAAGCTTGGTGGTAATTCTAGATGATAGGCCAAAAACCAATACACTTCAAGATCTTGAAGGGACCTATAAACCTAAGAGAAAGCTTAAATCCTTTTTGTAATGGAAAGGGATATCATGAGGCCTCGACATGAATAAAAAACCTTCATGCCCACCTCCAAAATAGGATCGACCTCATCTCGATCTGCATATTTCTTTTGTTTATCCTAAGCCTCTTGTAATCTCTGGTGAATCATGATAACCTACTACTCCATATCTTACTGCAATAATGTTGGCCCAAGAGAAACTTTTTCCTCCAATCTATCCCAACTCGGTGAGTCCTGCACTCCCACTATACAATTCCTGAAATGGAGAATGCAATCGAACTCTAAAAACTGTTGTTGTAGGAAAAATCCACTAAATACAAGTACTCCTCCAACCTAGACTGATGGTCCATGACATACATCCGCAACATATCCTCTAAGATCTGATTTAGCCACTATGTCTGCCCTTTTTCTCTAGATGATAAGTTATACTGAAGTTGATACTCATCCCAAGGATATGCTACATGGTAGTCCAAAATGAGAGGTGTATAAGGGATTACGGTCATAAATAATCTTCCACAAAATCCCATGCAATCTGAAAATCTCATTTAAGTATACTCATGCCTTTGTACTAGCTGTATAGGTGGTTTTCACCAGATGAAAATGAGCCACTTTTATCAATCTATCCACCATGACCATGATGACATCGTGGTGGTATCTCGACGTCGATATCCCTAGTAGGAAATCCATGGAAATGGTTTCCCATTTCGATTCTGGTATATTGTGTGGGTAGAGAAGGCCAACTGGATGTTGATGTTCGGCCTTCACTCTCGACACTCTAAAGAACACATTATAAACTAAGCTACATCCCTTTATAGACCTCTCTAATGGTATAGCTATCTCAAGGTGGCGTGTATATTTTTCACCCCGCATGGGCTGAATAGGGTGCACAATGATCCTCTTCAAAGATATCATGTCTCAAGCCTACAACCCTAGGTACATAGATCTCGGACTATGTGCCAAAGGAAACCATCGACCTCTAATGAAAATCCATCAAACTTCCCCTCAAGGGGTCTCTGAGACTCAATCTTTGATCTCGGTTCCCTGTAATGTAGAAACAACGCTGTCATGTGGAAGTTATCACCTACTCCACAAATCTATACCCACTGAAGTAACCATAACCAAATATCTCCATCTACTCAGAGCATCTCCAACCACATTCTCCTTCCCATTCACATGCTCTATCTCCATGTTGTATTCACAAATCAACTCCATCTAAAGCCGGTGACAAGCATTGAGATTGGGCTGCATGAAAAGGTGACAAAGACTCAAATGATCAATCCTAAGAATGAATCTCCTACCTAAAAGGAAATGTCTCCATCGAACCAAAGAATACACAAAGAATCGCAAGCTCAAGGTCATGATTTTGATAACTGATCTCATAATCCTTGAGTTTGTAAGAGTCAAAGGCTACCACTCAACCCTCTTGTATCAATACACCTCCTAATCTTGCAAAAGAAGCATTTTTGCGTATGAAGAACTCTCCCTATGGATCTGGCACTGCAAGAATGGGTGTTATCGTAAGGAATTCCTTCACTTCCCTAAAGGCTTATTCACACCTATCTCAAAAAATGAACTTCTTTCCTTTCCGTTGAAGGGAAGTTATGGAGTGTGCAATCCGAGAGAAGTCTTGAACAAACCTCCTATAGTACCCTACCAATCCCATGAAACTGTGCACCTCATTCACACTTGTAGGTCTTGGCCAATCCATAATGTCTCTAATCTTAGAAGGATTGACTATGATACCTTCCCTAGAAATAATGTGGCCCAAATATTATACCTCTGACTAAAAGAATGCACACTTCTCCAAGTTCCTGTAAAGCTATTGCTCATGAAGACACTGCAGAACCTGACTAAGAATCTCCTTATGCTCCTCATGCATACGTGAGTAGATCAAAATGTCATCAAGGAACATGAGTAAAAAGAGGTCTAGAAAGGTCCTAAACACCCTGTTCATCAAATATATGAACACTTTAGGGGAATTCGTCAGACTAAATGACACAAATGTGAATTTATAGTGGCCATATCTCATACGGAAAGCTATCTTGTGAACATCTACATATGTAATCCTTAGTTGATGGTAATTGGACATAAGATCTATCTTAAATAACACTATGGCCCCCTTCATCTAATCAAATAAATCATCGATGTGAGGAATGGATTAATGATTCTTGATCGTTACTTTGTTCAATTGTCTATAGTCCACAAACAACTATAAAGATCCATCCTTATTCTTCATAAAAATCACTTGTGTACCACAAAGGGATACACTAGGTTGGATTAGGACTTTCTTGAGAAGGACCTCTAGCTGTAACTTGAGCTCACATAGCTCATGTGTGGTCATCCTATATCGAGTGTGTGAGATTGGTTCTGCTCCTAGAACCAAATAAATGTGAAAATCTATCTCACATGGGGAGGCATCCCTAAAAGCTCACTAGGAAACACATCAGAAAAATCCTAAAAAATTAGGTGATCATCAAGTGAAGGTCCACTAGCCCCATCCTATGACCTATCACTAACTGTAATAGCATACACACAGCACCCACTTCACACACACTATTTTAGCTATATAGTAGAAATAGTGTGAATAGAATGGGTCTCCTAACTCCAGCTATTACTGACTCCACACCCAAATCACCGGCACAAGATATAAGCTTGATGTAACAATCAAACTTGTATATATGTGAAACTAACCATTCTATACCCAAGATTACTCTAGAAGAACCAAAGGAAGGATATGAAGGTCCAAGGTAGTGGTGAAGTGTCTTAGGTCCACTATGAACTTCTTGACTAAGGAGTCTCACTGAGATCTTAGCTCCGAAGCCATCTCAACATCCCAACTAAGGCCCCGTCTAACAGACCACCAACTTGCAATGCTCTACTAATGATGGAGAAATGAAATAATTTGAAGATTCTAAGTCAAATAAGATAAGGATAGAAATACCACCAATGCTACATGTGGTCTCTATCACGGTTCCCTGGTGCTCTTCCCGACAGTTCTCAACCGTAGCATAGATCATGTCGCTCTGGCTATGTCACCAACCGTAGGCATAGAAACATGTCCCTTAACATTATTAGCAGGGTTTTGAGGGCACTCTCTCCAATGATATCCATGCACACCGAATCCATAACAAGTACTAAGTCATCTCCACTGAGAAGATAGTCCTATAGGTGGCACGATAATATTTTCTTTAGAGCTTTATAATCCTTCCATAGACCTCTATGGGTCCTATGGTGGACATACTCCTGCCGACTATGCTCCAGGTGGAGCCTATGTCCTATTCAACCCCTTAGTTGGAGGTCCCATATTATGCCCTCTCTGAGCATAATGGCACTTTGGAGGTCGAAAGGGAGGTAAAGTCTGCTTGCTACTACTACTAAGGAGGAGGAGGCCGAAAGGAAGACCATGTTAAAGTATGACCACCACGAGGAGGAGGATTTGATCCCTCAACTTATTATCTTGTAACTAATGTATGTGGCTCCTCACTCTATCTCAAGCCTATTGAGTCTTCCCCTAGTTTCCTCTTCTATATAGGTCTTCTCCATAGCCTTTGATAATGTCTTTAGGAAATGAATGCACACTACCCCCACCTACATCTAAGTTTAGAACCTAGATGAACCTATGCACTCTAACATGCTCGTCCTAAATGTAGTCCACATAATGAAGAAAATCTAAAAACTAACCCTCATACTCTACCATTATCATGGAAGCCTATTACAAATCATGAAACTCATTGATCCATTGTTGGATGAATCTCTTGGATATATATCTACTCTTAAAAAATCCTCGAAGAGCTTGCAAAATGCTTGTCTCTAAATTAACATGGAGCTTTTGCTCCTTAGTTTTGCACCAAAATCTCGATCTATCTCTTAGAATGTGGATGGAAACACAAGCTTTCATTTTTCTGGAACAAGGCATAGCTTGAAGCATCCTCCTAAGCTAACCAACCATGCCTCGGCCTGAAATCCCCCTATGCCTCTAGAAAAATGAGGTGATTGCAACTTTAATATTTCTTGAATATGATCCACCGTAGATGACCGCCATCCTCTAGGTGTCTCTACCTGATCATCTCTCGGCCTAGGGACCCCGGATCTATCTCTCGTGTCTCGCAGCTTGATCTTTGGGCTCCTAGGTGGTGACCCATGTATAACTCACTCCACATGGGAGTTATGTACCCTATCCTCATCACTGTGACGTGAAGGTACATGAGCGTCCACCGATGATCTCTCTAACTTGTCTGCTAGGTTACCCTCATAAATATCCTCTGCATATAATAACATTAACATCCTCTAGTGTCTACAATATTTGAGGAAAAATAACTACTACATCTAGATCAGGGGGTGGTATGTCTAGGTCATCATTTAGGTACCCCTTGTCTTGTATGCACCTCTTGCATAGACCAAGGAAAGTAGTTTACCATCATCTAAGTTTTATTTCAGTTTGTAGACACCAAAATTGGGTCACACTCCCCTTGGTCCCCTTTCGAATAACCATCTTAAACACATTAACCTAACCATGACCCTTATACCCCACATTAATATTAGTTTAATTAATACTCATCCTCACTTCATTGATTATTTAATTACCTCAATTAAAACTAATTTCCACCTCACCCCACCACCTCATCTAGACACCTCACCATAGACCTATTCATAACATGTTTCCATAACTAACTAAGACTTAGCCCTACTTACCTTAATGAACTAAGAGTTAGTATAACTCTAAAAGCACATACCTATTCTCCCTCTAACCACATTCCCATGTACCTAAGTGCAACTTTCCATTTAGACCTAGGAAAAATGAGAAAAATATGGAAGAGGATAACCAAGATCTGTCATTTTAGGCAACCTACGATATCATGCCTTAACCGACAGCGGTCAACCCGAAACCTATGCCGGTAACCCTAAACCTTTATCGATTACCATATAACCATTTTGGTAACCTTGTTTGAGAGGTTAGACACATTCTTTAGTTTGGAGAAAAGGATATCTATATGCAAGTAAGAACCAAAGATCTTTCACAAATTCGGTAGCCATAACTAGCACAACCATTAATCAAAAGATTTTTACATTCACAAGAGCACTCAGGAAACACTTTGTCACAACACCGATCGCCATTTCACCAATCAACCATCACCACCACCTAGCCATTGAACCTGCACATTAGTAAGTGTGTCTCTAACCTACACCACTTTATTTCTATTCAGTTTATAAGAGTTCTTCACCTTTGTTTATCAACCATCAGCTATATTTTCACCCCACCACTATTACCTTCTTGTGAACCCGACCATTCCCATCACTCATAACCATTTTAATCACCTCTTTCTACCCCTGAGTACCTCTGAATATTCCCAACATCTCCCCATACCTAAAATAGCTCCTCACCATCTTTGATCCAGGTCTCGAGAAAATCACCAAAACCATAAACTATTGATTTATTACCAGCCCACGATAATCATCGCTCGGTTCTTACTAAACCGCGCGCGGTCATACCAGACCTACATCGGTCTCTTTATTTGGAAGTCTTTCTAATACCATATCCCAATAACCCTTTTAAGTGATTCAAGTGACCCAAAATATGACCCTAACCTATTCCAACACCTTAGTTATTTACCTTATTTTCAGATCTGATCATAACCTATCCTATTATGTTAGATTTTCTTATTATATTTGGATGAGATACCTAAATCATATCAACTACAGTAGGATTTTATTTAATTACATTATTTATTACATTAAATTGTATTAAACAATGGGTTTAATATCACCGAGGAAGTACCACACTTCTTGGATCTAGCACACGCTAGGCAGCCCACTAACATATTTTATTTAATAATTTTTTTGGTCTTGTTGTGTATTTCGTAGTTCCTCGTATCCAAAAGGAAGGTCTCACAATCAACATTAGATCAAGAAGTCAGAACATGTGCAATGACCTTTAAACCGATTGTCATAACAAGTATTCCTCCTTGGCCCACACCCTTATCTGTTTCTTCTAAAAATTAAAGAAAATGGTTAAACATTTTGGCATGCCCAAGTGGGACCCATCCAAGGTTCCTTAAATTTTATTCATTCCTAGGTAAACATTGTGTGTTTTTTCCCCTTCTAAAAATATTACACATTAATTTTCTTCTATGGAATCTTCCTCTCTTTCTATTGTCTAAAAGAAATCAGGTTTTGGTGCTATAAAAAAGAATAATTCTTTTCTTTCATTCGTATTGCATTAGTGAAAGATCATTCCACTTCCTATTCACTAATTTCTACATCAAATATCACACTCCAATTTAGGCTTTAAAAACTTTCATAACATTATGATTTGTTTCATTTTAGCTAGCATTAAAAATGAGGGCAACCTATATGCTTGGAAGTCATGCCACTAATGGTTAACATAACTAAATCATAGAAAAGCACATTCTTTCTTCTCGTCTCTTTTCCAAACTGCACAAATTGAAATATATACATCTTATTAAACAACATATGACTTAGAAGAAGATGCCAATGATCACACAATCAAAGGATTAACGGTGGGCACCCAACTAGTTATCTCATTACATCGAGAGAATGGCCCACCCCCACCATAACATAACCTAAAACCTCACCTTTAGAATTTCCTTCTTTGTAGAAAGCCTTCACAACCAAAAACACTACTCAAAATTCACAAGTTAGTCTTTTGAATAACATAAGCTAAACACATTAAAATCACTTGTTGGGTTATGTATTTTCTTAGCTTTGTGCTTGACTTGTGTTTTGAGGAATGAGGATACGATTCTTCATTTTTCTTTTGGCCTTTAAAACTCCGCAATCATAGTTGGAGTATTCCAATTTTCTCAAAGTGCGTTAGGACCTCATCTTATCATCCCTAGACTTCCGAGTTGATTATTCATCTCATCCAAATTCAAAAAAAATTTTTTTCCTCATTCTTCATATTTCACGATGGCACATCGGTCCAAGCAACCGTCATTAGTCTATACCTAACCACCATTGGTTTACCAAACCGGTGTTGGTTCCTTGTTCTTTTAGTTAATTTACCCAAAAGACACTTATCTCATCTTCTCTTTTGTTTAGAGTCTTTGTGTATCATTGTACTCTCTGTACTCTGATAAAAATCATAAAATACAACTTTCCTATCTAACAATCATTAGTTTCTACCTCATTTATTGAAACTATCATTTTAACACAATAACTAGTATCGGTTCCTGTAACTGACATTGGTCATCCCTTAACCATCATCGGTCAGTTAGACCGGCATTGGTCACTCTATTTTTTATTTTAATCAAAACATTTACCAACTTTTCCTCCCAATTTTTTTTTGGTCCCATCTCTTTTGTTCCCTGTGTCATTTAGACAGCACATTTTGACCAATATACTTTGATTCACATGGTGTTGACTTGTAGCCAAACTAATGCCCTCATGTTTCACACCAGCCATTAGCCACTCCCACCTAGTCCATCACTGCCATCCATTCTGTCACCTATGGATCTGACTCAATTTATCCCCATTGCCACCTTTGAATGAGGAGTTTTTCGACTCCTCGACTAGAATCTGATGCCATCCAAAGACTACATTTCTCATTCTTCCACCTAGGATTCCTCAAGACAATTAATATACGACATGCCCGTATCTATCCCTCCTACTCTAGCCCCAACTTCGAATCATTTGGCACTAGTTTGGTGTTACCATCATCCACTTTATCACCTCCGATATCTTGGCTAAATCCCACAGATCTATAACGGAGCATCTATGTCATTGATCCAACCCGCGACATCGATTGTCCCTCTAATAACCTCTATGAGTATAGCTTCATCTGCACCTGCCACTTCACATATACCCATTACATCACAACCACCTCCAGTGTTAGCAACTTACACCCCTTTCCAAAACCTCATCATTTCTATCCCACAATCCTTATCCCTAATCACCACTAGATTTTTATGACTACCCCACCCATATAAACATACTACCAACAACCCCTTACCTCATCTGTCACTTATGTTGGCTATGTGCCACCCACATCTATTCCTCTTATGTAGTTCTCATACTCATCACCACCATACACTAACATACCACCTACCTTGTACATTTAACATCAACCCTCTTTTTCTACGGGGGCACCCATTCATCCCAACCTACTAAGGACCTCATTAAAATGATGATGGAGAAGATACAAACCTTAGAAGCATCTGTTTCTAGCTCCCGTAATTCTTTAACATATGAAAAATATGTAATGATCCTATCCATCCATCTATTCCCATTCATCCTTACCCAAAGCATTAGAAATGCCCAAATTCAATTGCTTCAATAGTAAATAAGATTTGTAGTAAACTTGCGGTCATTCAAATGTGAGTGTTATCTAATCACCCACAATGACACTTTGGTCCTTCAAAATTTCCAAATGTCCCTAACAGGACCAACATTGGATTGGTATAGTGGAATACCTTGACATTCTATTTATTCCTTTAATCAAGTAGCCCAAGCCTTCCTAGATCATTTTTCAATCAATGTTACCAAGAAAATCACCATGACTGATCTCTATTCAACTTTGGTAATATGAAGATGAGAGATTGTGTCGGACACATCTCACTAACTCTGTAAGTCCAACCTTTTGAACCTTTGATGAAGCATTCACCATGGCACAAAAATTGGAAATTTGTGCCATTGAAGAAAAGAAAATCCAATTACGGAACAAGAACACCCCATTCAAATCAAACGATTCTTATTCATCTTCAAAACCCCAAAATAACTATTCAAAGCCCAAAGGATCTGCCATGCGGTAGTCCTCAAGGAAGGTCCACCTCATCCTTCTAATCAGACCTAACCTTCTTCCAATATTTCTCTTGTCCAGGACTTTCAGCTCTGGCAGGGGCAATGGAAGTACACTTCGATCGGAGAACTCTATTCTTCAGTCTTAGAAAAACTTCTTAAAGCTGGAGCCATTACACTTCCTCCCATAAAATATCCTATGGGTTTTGATCTTTCTTGTTGTATGCCCGCATGGTATAAAGAGAATGATTAGTATAATTATCATTGCGTTAAAGGACATAGTGATAGTAACTACATAACTTTTAAAAACATTGTTCAATAGATGATAGATAATTAAGACCTTGTCATAGACAATCAACGAGCCACAAAATTAGAATTTCACATCTTCAAAAATTAATTCACTATTCATATACCATCTTCTAATAAAAATAGCTAACCTTCATCCAATGATACCAACATTTGTGAGAGGTTCACGCATTTTGATATTGTTCCAATTGTTCCTCAAAACCTACCTATTTCATCTATTGAGCAAATATTGGTAGGAGCTCCTCCACCCATGAGGAGCATACCTCTTCTACTCCTCCACCCATAGAGGAGTCACCCTCATCTCCCCTTTCTCTCACAAAGGAACCCACACTTTTTGATGTCATGTCATTTTCTAGTTCCCAACCTTCGAATAATCAAAACTTGTTATTCTCCCATCCACAAGAGAATCATCATCGCCTTCTCCTCCACCGAGAGAGAAGTCTACCTCACCGATCTATTATCTCTCCTACCCATGGGAGATTCTTCAAACATGTCACTACTTATCAGGGATAATTCTCCCCTAGCATCCCAAGACCCTATTGACATGATCTCAACTCTCTTACCTATAGAATCCAAGGCCAACCAATTCCTGTCTCATAGACATATTTTACAAGGATTGCCACCCAACCCATTCCATCCTCTTCTTCAGTAGTCTTGTTTTCATGGTTGGTTAATCATTTGGATTACATTGATCATTCCATGCTCTGGGTACATCTTCATATCCATGTTCTAACCCAAATGCAAATGTTTCTTGAAGATACTTCCATGATCTACCCAAAGGTATTTTCGGAAGCCAAAACTACACTGACCATGTCAATTGAGATGGTTTCATCTTCATCATCCCTACCTCCATCAAAACTTCTACCCATCACTACAACTACTCTTAAACCTAAAATCCTACCCACACTTATCCTGCCACACGTATCTAGACCCATCACTACTTTGGGTGTTATGCCGACATCAAGCCTTACTCACCCACCTGTCAGATTGGACCTAGTTGCATCTTCCAAAGTCTACAGTAACATTATCCTCCCTCCTAAAAATAAAACCCAACCCTCTAGACCGTGTACACCGGTGTCACCTACCAAACCTTTATCACCTTCCCCCTTTCCATCCATCCTAGGGCCTCATTCATTAACCTTGACCAAACAATCTCATACCCAAGGCTAGTCAAAAGCTAAACAACCTACTACTGCATCACAAGCCTTTGTTACACTTCATCCACCTAAAAACCAAACTACTTCACCCTCAATTATGCACTTCTTACCACCTATACCTCCACCAATTACTATAACCCCAACCTTACCTATACAACTTCAACCAATGTTGCCTACCCAACCTTTACCAACCACCTCCACTGCAACTCGGTTGCCCCGTGGGTAACCCATCCTCTTCCACCATCTTATTTTCCTTCTACATCCCATACTCCCATGTCACCTTTACCCAAGGAGGTGTAACCCAAAGCTAAGAATCTACTACCCTCCAATAAGGTAGTCAAACCAACCAAACCTTCCATCGCCAGCTCTTCTACCCCACCTTTACCCAAATAGATGCCAACAAGACCTAAGACCACTCCACATACCAAACTAGTAGACCAACCCATTCCCCCTCCTATAAATCCTCTTCCCTCACAATCAGCCACACATGTACCCAAACCCACACTCACTTCCCATTGTGATCCATTAGCAGGGTCCTACACCAACATTTTAACCAATCTCTTGGAGACTTTTGTCATCACATTACCACCGCTTTGACCTTACGATCCTCTCAAACCCAAACCAAAGGGTTTGATGAAACCAATATTTGTGCCTATCATTATGTGTTAGGACATGATGTTTAAAATTGTAAGGCTCCGAAGACCATTCTTCTTCAAATTTTTCCTCCTAATTTTTTTTTATGATGATGACCTTCTTAATGAGGACCATACTTCAACTTCACCGTCACCATACATCATCATCCTTTACCCATTCAGCGATCAATATCTCCACCCCTACAAACATTTTTCCCACCTCCAAAATTCAATATCAACATGGTCCATATTAGAGAGTTTGCCAAACCACCACTCAAATGTCGGTGTGCCTTACTCATTTCAGAAGGCTCTTATCCACCCCTAGGATTTTTCCCCTCATGTCATTATACCTTGTGTGACACACCCTTTCCATCCACCTCCCCTCATATTAACATGGTTCACATTGCTACCCACGCTTAGAAAGACAAAGGCAAATAAAAATAAAGTAGCCCATTAACCAACCTTGTACCCTATATACCATCTGCACCCACTCCCAAAATCACCATCCATGGACCTACATACCCTATCTCTAATGGAGTCACCCATCACATAATGATAAAACAATTACATCAGTCTCCTTTAAATATGTCTTTGTATGATCTTATCTAGACTTATGAATCCCACAGACAAGCACTTATCGAGGTTTTACAATCCATTGAAGTTCTACCCAATGACCCCACACTAGTGGCCTTGATTATCACCCCTCACCATGTGGCCTCACTAACCAAATCAGCTCCTCCTTCTACCCCCATGACCACTCCTCAAGTCACCACCCTCAACTTCTCTAAAGAGGAGATTGTACCTCTCCAGTCAGATGACCCTAATCCCGCCCTATTCATTTATGTCTATATCAATAACATATGCATACAACACGTCATGATTGATGGTGGTGCTAGCATTAACATCATCTCCTCCCATGCATATAATCAAATATGTATTCCTTCTAACTATATACATAATAACCTAGTTATGCTACACTCCTTCAATGATGCCATCACCTCCACCCTTGCACTATTATCCTTCATGTTTGTGTAGGCCCTCACATTTTCTGGAACTATTCTACATCTTAGAGGGGGAATTCTAGTATAACCTATTACTCGGAAGACCCTAGATTCACGTCATGGGTTGTGTCCCTTTAACTTTACACCACTATGTAAAATTTGAGCATGAGGGACATAACTACACCATCCCTACTGACCCATCACCATTCAAGACTTGTAACATGTTATACCGGCCCAATGATGTGCTTGTACCAGTCAAGGCATCTGCCACTACCCCCACTTTTCCTTCACCCATAAGCCCATCCACCAATGTTACCGCCACCTCTCCCACACCTAACCCTGTATCCCTACTTCCACTCGCAACCTCTACAACTTACTCACCTACTTCCAAATCATCTAGTGATTCATATGTCCTCGCTACCCACATATCAAATACTGATCCCTTTGAAGGTTTTTTTCAACACCTTACTCTAGAGGGTACCACATATACAATATCAATGCATTCCTCACTCCAAAAGTATATGGGAACCTACGCCAAGACCCTAGTTATGACTACCAGGTAGGTGAGGTTTTTCCTTACGGCCCTCCCCACCTTCATACTAATCTAACATATGGAGGACTTGATATTTCCACTTATTCACCCAAACCTCCATCCCAAACATGATTGTTTTCATCTAACCTACAATCCCTTACTAACTGCCGCTTTGCCCATAATTTCCTCCACCATTGCACATGGAAAGGCTTTGGCTTCAGTTTTTAGGAACAGGGCCACCATACTGTCATTTCCTGCACTACCCACAAATGCAATGACTGTAGTGGCATATGCTTTGTAGCACCACCTCCCAAGAAGGCCCGTGTCAACCTCATTGAGGAAGACAAACCTTCTCTACCTCATTCACCCATGTTACCATTTCCACCCACAGAGTCCATAGATCTCGAATCCATTCCTCCTACAAAAAAAATTGTAAACACAATTTCCCTAGGACCTCTAACCTATAAACGTAATGGCAAGGCTCCCTCTTCTCTCCGCTTCCTATATCTTGACACGATTGATGGTGATACACCTTTTATTAATGTCATTCAATGTCAAGATGATGAGTCTATCCTTACCTATATGGGTTTGGAAGACTCTTATATTCACTAGTCATTACCCTCTGAGACACAAATAATGTTGAACATATCGACTATCAAAATCAACATTAATACTGGATGACCCGCACATCCTAAAGATAGGTCAGTCTTTAGATGTTGCTAAACAGGAAGCTTTTACCTCCTTTCTTTAGAACCATAGCAATGTTTTTCTTGGTCATATACTTGATATGCCTCGTATTGATTTGAACATTATGGTCCACAATATCGTAACCATTCTTGATGCCAAACCCATATAACATAAGTTGTAGAAAATGCATCCTCGAATTACTCTTATTGTCAAATAAAAACTTCAATTCCTTCTCTCATTTTCCTTTATCCTACCTATTGACTATCCCCAATGGATTTATAATATCCTTCCTGTCACAAAAGTGACAGGGGGACTCCGCATTTACATGGATTTTCGTGATCTCAACTTAGCTTGCCCCAAAGATGATTTTCCTCTACCAGGCATTGACCAATTGGTTGATCTCACTTCCAGCCATGAGATGCTATCACTCATGGAGGGTTTCTCAAGTTATAATCAAATATTGCTCACTCCATAAGATCAACACAAAATTGCCTTCATCACTTCTTGGGGGACCTTCTCGTATCAATTTGTGCCTTTTCCTTAAAAACATTGGTGCCACATATAAGTGATCCATGAATTATATCTTCCATGACATCATGCATCGATATTGGAATATTATGTAAATGACCTTCTTGCCAAATGTAAACATTGGACCAAACACCTAACATTCCTTAAGGTCATCTTTGACCGCCTCATCAAGTATTGTGTTTTCCTTTAACCTAAGAAGTGTGTTTTTGTAGTAATTTTAGGAAAACTCCTTGGTTTCATTGTCTCTTTGTGTGGCATATAAGTTGATCCTGCTAAAGTGAAAGCTATTCTCAAAATACTTCCACCTGCTAATCTCTGTCAACTTCAAAGTTTTCAAGGTAAGTTATAGTCTATTCATTGTTTTATCTCGTAGCTTTCCGACCGTTGCCAACCATTTCATCATCTCCTAAAAAGGAAGTCTCCTTCGAATGCGATGATGAATTCCATAAAGCCTTTGAAGCCTTTAAACAACACCTTCTTGACCACCAATGCTTGTTTCTCCTAAGGATGACCAAGCCTTTTACTTGTACATTTCCACTACTTACCACTCTTTGGGTGCCATGCTCACTAATCACGATGAGCAACATAGAGAGAAAGTGGTTTATTACATAAGATGTACCCTTTTGGACTATGAAACTAGATATAACCATGCCAAAAACTTTGCTTGGCCTTATTTTTTGTCACCACTAAGCTTCGTCGCTACCTGCTCAACCAAAACACATTTGTCATCACTAAAAATGACCCTTTACATTACATGTATGCCAAACCCTACCAACATCAATGTGCCGCATGTTGTCTTATGATTCTTTCCAACCTCTACCTTGAATTCACTCATAAAAAATCTATCAAGGGCCAAACCATCATTTACTAACTAGTAGACGCACCTCTTTTTTTGGGAATCAACCCTCTAAATTCAATTTCCCATACGAATCCATAACTACCCTCTCCTTAGATGAAACAACTTACCAAATGACACTCTTCTTCATTGGCTCCAAGTGTCAGCATGGAGGTGGGGTTGGTTTTATCCTCATTCCTCTTGATGGTGAACCTATTCCTTTATCTTTTAAACTAGATTTTGATTATATAAACAATATTGCTGAATATGAAGCATTGGTATTGGGTCTCGAAGCTACTTATGCCTTAGATGTTAAATTAATCAATATATTTGGTGATTCCCACTAGTCCTAAACCAATTCAATAGTATATACTAGTGTCATAATGAAATAATTCAACAAGACAAACATCACGTCGACATACTTTTGACTACCTTTAACTATTACAAACTTCAAACCACCCCCCATTCTACCAATAATTTTGTGGATACCATGGCCTACTTGGCTTCTCAGATACCCACTTCACCCGCCGACTCTAAAATCTTTGTCACAATACAAAGCTTACAATCACCCTCTTATTTACCTTGTGAGGTCTACTCCGTTGGAACCATTGCACCTGACCCATGTGACCTTTGGTATAAGTCGTTTTTAGACTATATTTCCTTTCCATTCTACCTACCGATCTCACTCGTAATGGACAACATGCCTTTATTGAAAAGTGTCTCTCACTATGTCATCATGGGTGGTCTCCTTTATAAGCTCAGCTTGACAAGATTCTCTTACGATGCCTTACAAATTTTGAAATTCCCTACACCATCAAGGAAGTTCACAATGGAATTTGTGGAGGCCACTTTAGTGGTTTAGATATAAATAAATTCATTATTCACCTTGGCTATCATTGGCCAACCCTTTACCATAATTCTTGTGATTATGTCAAATGTTATGTAAAATTCCAAGAACATGTTAATCTTCATCACACACCTAGTCATGCCTTATAGGTCGCACGAGAAATTTTTTCATTTTCTCAATGAGGATTAGATCTTTTTGGTGAGATCAATCCCCATTCTTCACAATGACATCAATGGATTATAACTCACATCTTGAATATTATACTAAATGTGTAGAATCCATTTCCTAATTTATATAAAATCGAGAAAATATGTTAATTCATCAACCATCACATCATTTTTCACTTTGGTGTTCCTCACCATCTCATCACCGATAATAGAAAGCAATTCAAAAACTAAACACTACGTAATTTATGCAACGCTTTTGGCATCCAATTCGGTTTCTCGTCACCTTATTACCGTCAAACCAATGGCCAAGGAGAATCGACCAATAAAACCTTGAACAAAATTGTTATGAGAGTAGTTGAAGATATTGACAAGGATTGGAATTCACACATTCCTTTAACTTTGTGGGCTTATCGTAGTAGTATTTGCACTTCACTTCTACACACCTTTTCCCCTAGTCTACAAATCATCGAGGTTATCTTGCCTCTTGAAGTCTAGATTCCATCTCTCTCGCATCTCACTACAATACATGCTCAACTATGATGACTTTCTCCAGGATCATTTGACACAACTTGAGTTATTAGATGAACACCTTCTCAATTCTCTTGACCATCTCCAAATCTACCAAAATGTATCAAACATGCCTATGACAAATGTGTCCACAAATGAACCTTTCAAGTCGGTGACCTCATCCTGAAGGAAAATCAACATGTAACCAAAGAAGATAAAATTAAGCAAGAAAAATTTTCTCCTAATTGGCTTAGACTCTATATCGTTACCCATGGCTATGGATCATGTGCTTATCGTTTGTCTTCATTCGAAGGTAAACCTTAACCTGAGCCTCTCAAAACCTTACATTTTCAACCATTTTATTGTTGACATCAATTCTTATATCACTTTCTATCAAATAATCACTCATCCCTTGAGTGTTGTTTACCTTCCTTATTACCTATTTTTGAGGATTAACAACTACACAAGAATCATGTGATTATCTGTCACATTTCACCTCATCTTCAATATGAGTACTGAGGCTCTACTCACAACATGATTCTCATGGATACTTTTCATTTGTTTAAAGATGGAATCACATGGTCATTCATAACTTAAAACCACCTCTTTCATAGTTAACCCCTGTGTACTATGGTTTTGTCTTCTAAACAAAAACATAATCTTCCTCTATAGTCTTGTCCATAACTTGAAAAAAAAAAAAGGAAGGGATTCAACTCCTTGGGTTAAAATTCCAAAAAGATGACTCCATCAAAATGGGATATCTCATCTCTCTATTTTGCCACTATAAAAAGACTGCTCCTTGAAGGACATCTATATAAAGTTATTGTAAAAATACAATAGAATATCCGAAGCTTCTCACATTGATCGATTCATGAATACCTCAAGGAGATAATATAATCATTCCATATAGACTTCCATATAATAATTCCTCATATCCTTCCCTAGCTTATGGGAGAACTACATCTGCTTGAGGCCCCTTTTCGTCAGGGAAATGTTGGAAGCACTTCGAGGGCAAGGGGCCCTTGAATGTTAGCTCAACCACTATTCACCCTAACCTATTTTCCCCTTCATTTTCCTATTCACATCCTACCTTAGTTCATTTCCATTTTCTATCAACAATTGGAAATGAAACCAAATAAGCAACAATTAATAAACATTTTTACCATATCATTACATCAGTCATTTATCATTTTCACATTTCCACTATAAAGAAAATTTGGAAACTTAAACCATAACATGCATATACATCATCATTTCTCTCTATCATTCCTATAACTTTGACTCCATCATGCCTATTACCTCAACTCAATCATGCCTAATTCACCTAGTTTCCATCATGTACACAAATAATAATGGAAATTAAAACAAGTACACCATCCATACCATAAGTATCATCATCTATATAAATGAGAAAGTTTGTGTATCCATACATATGTACACAAATACAAATAAATACAAATATCTCAAATCACTTAGATACAACCTCACTATCTTTGGCATGCAAGCCAATATAAAAATCAAAATCACAAAACTCACATATACATCCTCACTATCTTCGGCACGTAGGCCGGTATATATATAAAAAAATCAATACAATAATCATCTCCAGTGACTAATCATCACCCCACCTAATATCCTCTGGGCCAGTCTCACCTGTCTCCTCCTCTCTACCTATTTATCATCCCACTAGCATCTCACCACCCTCCATGGGCCTCATTTTGACCTCTATAGGTACCTCACCGGAGCTAGCCTCTACAAATTGGTGGCCTCACCATGACCTTTTCTTTGGGCTCATCATCCCCCTATACTCCCCACACTGTGAGTCCAAGACCTAGTGCTCTCACTTGAGGCCTATTGTACTCTATACTCTATAGATCTAGGGGCATCTATCCATGTGGCCATCAAGTGCTCATGATAGTACCTTGCCTCACCTAGGGAATCCTTGAACCTGGCCATTAGTACTATCTATGGTGGTGTCATTGGTCTTTGACCTCGTGCACTTGTACCATAGGACCCTATCCCCGAGCTTGTGTGGGTGCTCGTGCATGTATCTGGGCCGAAAAGGGCAATAATCTACACGTGTTATTACCCGGATAGCCCCTGTAAACTTGAAACCTAGGCATGTTGGGTAGTCACCTTTATCCCATCTCCATATCCACCCCATGCACGTGCTATCCTTGTGGAACCGGAGCCTAAAGGGCTACTACCTATACCTGTAGAGTAGCAACCTGCACCTCTAACCCTATCAGCTTCCCCTGCACTATCCCTAAATGTGTCACCAGGGTAGTCATCTGCCCCTATATGACATCCCTATGAACTATGATAGTGGCTAAGTCGAGATTCTTTGGCCTCGGTGGTACTACCCATAATTGTACTACTCACCACTGTCTATATCTATTTATTACTTTGGTGTCATTAATCCGTCGAGTCTACTACTGCTCCTCCTTCCGTGTCGGCACCGTCGGTTATGGTAGAGGAATAGGCCTCTCCATGTCATACCTCCTATACTGTGGGAAGGGTGGAGGCACATCTTGTGGCAAACCCACAATTTCATCTAACCCTATCTATAGGTATCATCTCATGCTCACCTGCATGGCGTCCCTTTATCCACCTCGAGCAGTTGAAGCTCATCTAGTTCCACCACCATCTCGCCTATAGAATAGGAAGCCCACATATAACCTCTAAATAATGTCAACCCAGATTATTCCCTCAAATTCCCACTAGTAATATACTACATCATGTGTATCCCTAGCAGCCCAAAGACACTTTCCAATAGTAGGTACCCATTGCCTATAACCTACTCGGACCAAGCCCACCTCAAATGCATATGGACGGAACATACCGATTGGACACACACACACACACACACACACACACACACACACACACACACACACACACACACACACACACACACGCATGCACACACGATGTGATCATATGCCAAGTATTATAGTAGAAATATGTAGCATAGGTTGAACTATCATAACCTCCCATAGGCCCATAACTCTTTTTACAACTACACCAATAATTCTCATACCCATGCAAAATGGGTTATATCCTCCATCATGTCATGCAGAAACCCCATCAATTCCCATGGAAATATCTCACCCTCTACATATGGCAGTGTAAAACAACAAACTACCTCTATAATCAAAACCACTAACCTCATCTCCATGAGATGGACCACATACATGTGTCCATAACTCGGGATGGCATTGTGGAACCACAACTCCTCCAGCCCCTCACCAAACACTACCAACATCAACTTCTTAGATGCCTCTAAGGTAATGGAATACACATGTATCCCCACTATCGGTAACCGTAGGATCCTATACACATCCTCTAAGGTGACTGTGATCTCACCCATCATCGATGAAATGTGTTAGTCACTAAATCCCATCTATCGATGAGGGTGACCATTAGGCTCAACTCCCAAACTATGTGCTAGTAGTGTCGACCTAATCGGAAAAAATTTACAACATGGCACTACTCCTAAGTTTTTGCACTCCCTCATACCGATACTAATAGGGGTGGTACCCTATCTCTCATCTGTAACTGATCCCACACCTACATCCAACAAACCCTGACATCATTAAACCTTGACCATACTCAATTTTACCCTAAACCTCCCCACCTATTCCCAAGATCCTTCCTACTCATGACCTATCTCCCCCATCTCAATTTTACATCCCTTGAATCATACCTATTTATACCCATTACCATCCCTATTTTCCTTTGGAACTACCTTCCTATCTCAAGACCTATCTCCCCACCCACCCCCTCTCATTTGCTGGCCCATTTTTATCTAAATATCAACTGACATCGATTCTTATTGATCGAAAATAGTCTCCCAAAACTAGCATTGGTCACCTCATCCTTGACCGATGCCAGCTAACTCCCATCAACGTCAACTAACCCATGACCAACATCGGTCATTGTCGCAGTGTCAAATCCACCAAAAACCTATCTTGTTTCTCTTAAACATCCAACATTATACCCTATTGACCTACCCTTTCCTACCCAAATCTCACCCCAACCCATCCCCACCCCTTTTTAACCTACATACCACTTCCTACAAGTCCTATTTCTTCAATCCTCCTTCCAAATTCAAATTTGATTCCCCCCTAAACCAATTTTTACCCAAACCTGATTTATACAAACACATTCCTCTAACACACATAAAATGAGACCAAATCCTACCTTATCACGATGCCATCTCCATGGGGCATGTCGGGTTAAAGTCTTGGTGGTCCACCCAACCCCTCTCCTACCTCTACCATCACCGAATTCCCTCCTCACCTCCAACCAACTGAAATGCTCACACCGATCTCATGGACCCACCTATTGAATGACCGATCACCCACTTCGAGGCTTGCCAACTCAACTCTCTATCTCACTCACGTCACTTTCCACTTTTCCACCACTCCTTTGTCATTTTCTACTATTAGAAAATGATAAATGATTATGCAAAAAGTGGAATTTTCCTTTTTAATCCCAATCCACTATGACCGACATCGACCATATTGGTGTCGTAGTCAACCATCATCGGTCAACTTGTAACCAGTGTCGGTCACAATTCAAACTAGTTTCCCTTATGCCACTCCCTTTTCACCTATCTCCACTCATGTCTATACCTTTTATCATTCCGTCCACCCATTAAACCATACCTATAAGCTCAACATACCCTTATAATTCATTTTTTGCATCTTAGGAATCGATATTTTACCTATACCTCGGCCTTACCCGTGTCATGACCTATTTTCCTGAACTTGACCAACTTGGTGTGACCATTGACCTTATGTACTCGCTATACCTTGTGATGGTGTTACCTATGTTGTTCTAGGCTAATAACCATACCTTATCTATTGCCATGTTGTTTATCTCGACCAAACCTTTGGTGTAGCGAAACATACCTAAACATTCCGCACTTTGACCTATGTTGTGTTTTCGGACCATATCCTATACATTAGATACTTGCATCACTTCACCCTTGTTTAGATAAACCTATCGAACTTGGACGATGTAGAGTTTGCAAGATATTTAACTTGGTACCATGTTGTAGTCCATACGTGTGTGTGCATTTGATTGTCATTACCCATGACCCAATTTTGACCATGACCTACTATCTATTACCCGATTTGATCGTAACCCTTTCCCTCGATACTCAAACCTTTCCCCACCTATAGCTTTATCAAACCCCTCACCGATTCCATCTTATACCTCATAAGTGCTAGATTTTAGGGGATCACCTCCACCCACACAAGGGGCAATCACTTCCTATTTTTGTCGGCATCGATTACCAATACAAGCTATGTAACAAAAAGGGGAAAATGTAGACACAAAAATTCAGTCACACTCCCCTTGGTCCCTTTCGAATAACCATCTTAAACACATTCACCTAACCATGACCCTTTATGACCCACATTAATATTAATTTAATTATTTATAATTCAAATTAATACTCATCCTCACTTCATTCATTATTTAATTACCTCAATTAAAACCAATTTCCACCTCACCCCACCACACCTCACATCCTACCATAGACATAATCATAACATGTTTCCATAACTAACTAATACTTAGCCCTACTTACCTTAATGAACTAAGACTTAGTATAACCCTAAAAGCACATGCCTATTCTCCCTCTAACCACATTCCTACATACCTAAGTACAACGTTCCATTTAGACCCAAGAAAAAATGAGCAAAATATGGAAGAGGATAGCCAAGATCTATTATTTTAGGCAACCTAGGATATCCCACCTTAACCGATGCCGGTAACCCTAAACCGCCGTTGGTTACCATATAACCATTTTGGTAACCTTGTTTGAGAGGTTAGACACATTATCGATTTTTGAGCAAAGTATATCTACATGCACGAAAGAATGAGAGATATTTTACACATTAAGGTAGCCATAACCAACACAACCATTAATCAAAAGATTTTTGCATTCACATGAGCACTCTGGGAAGCACTTTCACGACACTGATCACCATTTCACTGATAAACCATCACCACCACCTAGCCATTAAACCTACATAGTAGTAAGTGGGTCTCTAACCTACACTACTTTATTTCTATTTAGTTTATAAGAGTTCTTCATATTTTGTAATCAACCATCCACTATATGTTCACCCCACCACTATTACCTTCTTGTGAACCCGACCATTCCCATCACTCATAACCCTTTTAATCACCTCTGTCTACCCCTGAGTACCTTTGAATATTCCCAACATCTCCCCAGACCTAAACCAAATCTTCACCATCTTTGACCCAATCTCATAAAAATCCCCAAAACCATAAACTATTGAATTATTACTAGCCCACAAGAACGATCGTCGAGTCTTACTAAACCATCGTCGATCGTACTAGACCAACATCGGTCTCTATATTTGGTAGTCCTGCTAATACCAGATCCTAATAACCCTTTTTAAGTGATTCAAGTGACCCAAAATCTGACCCTGACCTATTCCAACACCTTAGTTATTTACCTTATTTTCAGATTTGATCATAACCTAGTCTTGTTATGTTAGATTTTCTTATTATATTTGGATGAGATACCTAAATCATATCAACTACAGTAGGATTTTGTTAACTTACATTATTTCTTACATTAAATTGTATTAAATAGTGGGTTGACTTCCACAGGAAGTATCACACTTTATGGATCTAGCACATGCTAGGCAGCCCACTAACATATGTTATTTAATCCTCTTTTTGTGGTCTTGTTTTGTATTTCAGGTAATTCCTCCTAGCCAAAAGGAAGCTCTCACAGTCAACATTGGATTAGGAAGTCAGAACACGCACAAAAACCTTCAAACCAACCATCACAATAGTTATTCCTCCTTGGCCCACACCCTTATTTTTTTCATCTAAAAACTTAAAGAAAATGGTGACACACGCTTTCTCGCGATTTTCTACGTTAAATAAAATATCATGTAATGGTGTGTGTTCTAAGTTTACATTGTGCTAATTTTACTTGTTTATGTTTCATGTTTTTAAGTGTGCCCGGGTCCAAGCATTGAACCCATGGCTCGATAACAAGTGTAATGCCCAAAAATTTAGACAACATGAAACCCGAGAAAACCCAAAAGTCAAATTGGAAAAATTACAAACTATTCTTAAAAAAACAAATGCAACGTTTAGTTCATTTCTCGGTTAATAATCTATCATTATAAAATAACAATTAATTTATATTATTTAATCTCCAGTTAGTTTGAAAACCCCATTCCTATAAATTATTATTTAATTTAATAATGTTGTTCAAAATTCATTTAATAATGAATTGGTGTAGACTACATCTAACTTTTCTCTCCTATTAAATATATACCATTAAATTTAATCCTTAATTATTAGTAATTTCTAAATACTATGGGTAAATTTGACTTAATTAATTTACAAGGGTCATGGGATTTTATTAAAAGGTCATAAACTAATCAAAAGGTTATAAAACAAATTTAACTTCTACACAACTTAAGTGGCCCCATTCAAAATTGACCCATGTATTTTATTCAAAATAATCTCATCTAAACCCAACCTAACTTTTTTAGGGAAAAATTTTGGCCATTGGATGGATTGAATCTGGGCCTTTGGATCTTAGGGATCTAAACTAACCCTAATCATCTCTATGGAAATCTTTTATTCTTTCATTTGACTTATTTCCTCATTTTTGTTTTGCAGGTTTATGGAAGGAGAAAGATAAGGAAGCCATGGAAGAAGATGAAGCTTAGGGTGGATGCTCTAATTTTATTTTCTTTCCAATGACTAAAATACATCTACAATTTAAATGCTTCATTATGTCTTCCATGCACTAAAAGAAGAGTACCTATAAATTTTACAAATTTTAATTTCTTCCTTTTAATAAAACAAAAACCCATCTACATTCATTCACCATAACTAGTTGACAATCCATTCCCAACAACAAGTGAAATTTCACAAGATTCTCAATTATTGTAAAATCGCAAGTATCACACTTTGGAGGAAATTAAAAAAATGTATTGAAAGAAATACATTGCCATTTCAACTCATTTAAAAATTTCTACTTCACCAACACAATGTAAAGTTTGGTAGTTTCTTTCACAAATATAACACATTTTAAAATGGAAATTTCTCATTCAAACACTCTTAGAGGAGTTTACAAGTTAAATAGATATTCAAGTACTAATACAATTTTCTTTCAAGCTTACAAATTTACAATCTTCCACTCAAAGTGGGAATAATAAAATTAACAAATTAAAAATAATGGCTATCAAAAAACCAAAATACAATTCTCCATTTACATGTCTTCTCCCAAATGTAGCTTTAATCGTGCACTCTTCAATATTTCAAGAACTTGGATCACAAGACAAGTAAAAAGGGTATAGGTGATGCTCTCCACCCAACCTATAATCTAATAAGAGGAGAAATCCATCCCCTTATTGGCCTCCGAGACCCAACCAAAGAAAAATGAGGGATATTGAGCAACATTTGATAACCTTTAACAAAAATGGCTTCCAAAAACAACATACAATCCAAAACTTTGAACACATTTAAATGTACATACTCAAAAAAATAGAAAATTTTCTCAAATAACATAATAAGCTTGATATCAAAACAAAAAATATCAAGGACTATGGGAACCACATCCTTTTTCTCCCAAGTGAAGTAGGAGTTTCACCCAAAGCCTCCATGTGCACAATACAACAACAAAATAACATTATCTCTCTCTTGTAAGTATGCAAAATATGACCATGTTTTCCTTTTCACTCTCCATAGGTGAAAATATCAGTCACACTCCACCAAAATGTATGCCTCACATCTCCCTTTTACCTCCCCAATGGTCCCATAAATCCATCTCCACACACCCAACTTAAGGAAACTACCCAACCACACAAAAACAACACATTCACAAGACTCATGCAATACTTAACAAGCACAAAATTTTCACATCTATAAGTATAATAAAAGAAAACAACAAAGGTGGAGAGACTAACTCTCCATTAATCTTCCAAGAGTCTTAACTCCACAATCCTTTGGAACTTTCAAGCCAAGCACACTCCAAAATAAAATCCAACAAGCTCCCAAATCTAAAAAATGCAAGAGGAAGAAAATAGACAAGTAACACTGAATCCAAAAAATTTCCTCAATAAACAGAATTGGGATGTGAGGATGATTAGGTGGCTCCATATAGGATATCACTTCATCATTCCTCTATTGAAACACACAAGTCAAACACTATTCCCAAGACAATAAATGAACATGTAAGATTTATGACAAGCCCACATGCCACTCAAGCTTGGACACCAAGTCTTGCAAGGACAAATTTACTATGGCAAGTAGGAAAGTGAAATTATTTTCACCACTTTACACTCCAAAGATGATAAATAAGTCAAAAATAAACTCCCCATACCATAGGTAGGGTTTTTGGGTAAATTTTAAGAGGCATGAGACAAGCTTAGCTTTTCCTACAAGCCTCCAAAAAGGCCTCCCAAGTCAAAATCCGAATTTTGAAGTTAGGAAAGGGGTACATACACATACACCAACACAATCTGACTTATATCCATAAGATTTAAAGGACCATTTACTTTCATAACTATCCAATAGTCGCATCCTTATTTTATTAACTTAATTAAGACACATTAGTAATTTCTAATAAAGTGACTACAATTTCCAACAATTAAAAACATAACACAAAATAAAAACACACAAAATTAAAAGAAGATAACATTACCCCATGGCCACACATGTGAGGTCACCCCCATGAGAAACTTCCTAACTAGGCACGCAACAACAATACAACATAACATTACACAATTTGTCAAATTTTGGCCATGTTACAAAACACCTGATATCTTTTTGTGGTTGGTCCCCTATCCCCTTTCGATGTATGTGATAAAATGTCCTACAACACAAATAAAATACCTCTCTAGCCTTTTGGTTGTATTAACAACATCGAGATAATATACATATAAAATCAATAATCA
The DNA here is from genome assembly GCA_018340775.1 of Taxus wallichiana var. yunnanensis. Taxonomy (NCBI): domain Eukaryota; kingdom Viridiplantae; phylum Streptophyta; class Pinopsida; order Cupressales; family Taxaceae; genus Taxus; species Taxus wallichiana. Next base: position 170,518,367 of record CM031233.1, read on the forward strand.
AAATTCAAAACTTTCAATTCTATCATTTAGCATCATATAATTAATTCGATTTTGACATCCATAAAATCATAATTCTACTCAAAACATCCAACATAGGCTATGCATCCAAAATATGACATGTTAGTATAAAATCAAGAATATTGCAAAATGACATATATAACTGTCTATCATCACCATCTAGTGCATCATAATAAAAATGTAAATCACATAATGTCAATAGTCCAAATATCCACATAGTCCATCATCTACTGATCAAAATATAATAATCAAATGTCTAAGTATCAATCCAACAATAATAACATCAAAATGAAATAGTGTCGAAGAGGAGTGGGCACTACAAATGGTAGGTAGATTTAGGAATATTAAATTCCTTTAAAATGTTAATAGGGATTAGAATAGGGTAATAGTGATATAATAAGGTAATTAAAGTGATTAATGATAAAATGGAATAAAAAAATGAATTAAAAGGATTAATGATGAAATGATAAATAATTATAAAGGGAAAATAAGATAAAATGGATTAACAAATAATAATTAATATTTCAATTAATTATTATATGAATGATGTCGGGATATTTATGGGATAGATTAATTGTAAATAATCATGTCGACATTTTAGATGTCTATAATAGGAGAAGAATGATGCACAATGTAAGTAGTAACTTCACCATCATTTATGATAGGGCTATCAAATAGAGTAGCAATATGAGGTGTGGAATATATCATAACATTAACCATGAAAGAAGGTATGACAAGGGAATTGTGTGCTATGATATGGGTAGAAAGAGTTACATGCATAGTATATAACCAAGGATGACCTAGAAAGATATTATAATTGAGATTATGAGGCATAACATGAAATATAACATTAAGAGTGCAAGGGCCTATAGTAATGGTTATAGTGATTTCTCCCAACAATTTCTTAGGTGTATTATCAAAGCCATGGATACATAGAGTAGATGGAGTTAGATTAATAGTAGAAAATCTTATTTTATGGAGAAAGGAAATGTTGCATACATTAAGACTGAATCCATGATTAACTAACAGTGCTTAAGAAGCACATTACTAATTTGAACTTGAATATACAATGGAGAAGCATTGTCATCAATTATCATAAGACATAAAATAATTTGACACAAGTAATCTAAATAGACAAATATTATGGTGTTGAAAGTGATGTTGATTTAAAATGTGACTATCGTCAAGTATATAATCGTAGATAATCAATTTTACTAGGATTAAATCTATTGGATTTTAATGATGACCATATATTTTTGATATGTTCATCGTTGACTACCAATGTGGTTGTTGACTTTTGAATTCTTTGATAAAGGCATTCCCCCTCCGTTAAGGCACCTTTTTCTATTAACTTTGTGACAACAACACACTTTCCTACAAACACTATTACAGCTCCCAATGCACCCCACCTGCTCCTTTTTGAAAAAACCACACATATCAAAATTACAAAATTCCCCTCTAAACATTGACTTCTTATTTTATTGTTGCTTTTTTATCATTTATGCTACCTGTGTAGATGGTGACTGTGAAGATTGCGGAAGAAGTTTAATAAAAAGAAATAACATCTATAGTGATGATACTTGATGAGTAATGGAGATAAAAATATGGATAAGGTGGAGCTTCTCAAGAGAAGGTTCACTCCCTAGATTCACATATTTTCTAGTGGGTATGACTTGTTGAGGAATCCTTCCTACAACATTTGCTAATGAAGAAAAGGATTAGCATTACATTTGAGGCCTTTTGTCTCCCGCACATTGGTCATAACATCTTAATCTTAATGAGAGGATGTGGTGGAACCAAAATCCTACGTCGAAGTAATAAATGTAGCAGATTTTGGCTCTTGGATCAGTCTTCCTATTATACCTTTTACCTACCTAGTGTTATAGCCTTGTACCATAATAGAAAGGAATATATCAGCCATATGGGATTATATTTGGTACCATGTTTATGATGGAAAACCCTGGAAACATTCACTCATGATGAGAAGGGGAATTGATGTAAACATTAAACTATTGTCATGTCACTACAACTAGTTAAGGAAGGGAAACTATCTTCTCGGGATGGTATTGGTGTGAAATACTATTATGGGGATTATGGAAAAAGGATGCAATATATTTGAAAAAATGTATCCTCCTACGTGTTACTCGACGTGATCTGCAGTCTATTTTTTTGACATCGTGCTCCTTGTACCTCACTTGAGAAGAACAACACCAAAATAAAAAGATTTTTTTATTAATCCCTATGACACCATGATGGAAGGGGATTATTAAAGCACAATCCACATGGGATCTGATCATATTGTGCTAATGTACACCATGAGTGGTACACAATCCAAAATTAATGTCAAACACATCAAGGGATCTGAATTGACTGAATTCACTACAACTAGAAAAGAGCTTACAAACTTCATGGGAGACCCACTAGAGGAATGTGCACATCCTAAGCCCGAAATAATTCTTTAATACAAGTTAACAAAATACAATGAGAGAAAATAGGCATGCAAAGTGCTTGAAAAAATGATGACACCAAATCATTGACGTATTTTTTTCGTAGATTATAAATTAGATCTAAAATTTGGACTTATTAAATATGTTTCATCATAATAGTGAAAATAAGAAATAATTATATGAGTAAGATAGTGAAACATCAATATATAAATCTTCTTCAAATAATAAACTCGTAAATGATTTATAGAATTTTAATTTTTTTCAACATTATTATTGAAATATGTAATTTACATAAATAAAAACAATGTATTATTTGTAATCTTTTCAAATAATAATTCTATCAATATTTAGAATTTCTATAATCAAAAGTGTCCCATTACTTGTATTAAATCCAAATAATAATTCTTTGAGTATTCTAGTGAACATAAAAATAGAACTAACAATAATATATTATGAATCTAAACAAAAATAAGTGTCATAATTGACAAGGTTTTATTTTGGAAATTATAATGTAAAGATCATTAAGTAGAATGGAAATATATTAGCTTTGTTAATATTACTTTTTATTGGAATGCATTATTATATTAATTAAATTTTAATATAGATGGTTATGATAAAAAAGGGCGATTAGAAAGAGTCACAACACAATATCCATGCCAGTAAAACACATGGCTCATGGAACATTTGATGACATATATAGAGGAAGTAATAGAAATAAGAAAAGGAAGATTTTTACAAGAAATTTCATAAGGTTACATGATCAATTCATGTTGGGTTCACAAGCATACATATACATGGTGAGTGGTTTAACAATAACCCAAATCACCATGTAAATACATCTAAGTATATTTAACTCATATATTATACATCCTTGCATAAATCATAATATACTAGGATTATTATAGGATAATAAGAAATGGGAATAATTGAAATGTTTTAAATAAATAGGGTTTTAACGTGATACAAATTTTGTCACAATTTGGGAGATCATCATTAGAAACATATAGTGCAAGACATGTACAAATAGTGTGTTGGCACTAAATAAACACAAAGAACATAATTTCAATCATGTAGGTATTTTTTAATGGATACTATATCCTATGTGATGGGTAATATATTATCTACGATGAATAATATATCTTTTGTGATGCAAGTGTTCCAACCCTTATCACTTTTAATGAATGCAACAAACCAAAATTTATTATTCTTTGAATGCTTGAAAGCTACTTTTGGCATGGGAATGTTTTTGAAATAAATGAATTATTTTATTTTAAACCTCAAATAATATCTATGATTTTATCTCTCATCATTTTTTGTAAATAAACTTATGGTAGTCAAATTTTGTGTCGGGATATGAAACTTTAGTAAAATGACTATATGCTAAAATTGGTGTAGACACAAAATCACACACTTACAACTATTTACTATAACACCAAGTATTTTGTTTTATATATGGATCTTGTTATCTCTTGAAAGTGCACCCTGATTGAGAGATGACATCATGAGTTATAAGTTTCCTTGAATCTCTCACTTTCATAGATATAATGGAAACACATCATGTTTGTGGGTATACCTATTGTTGAGGTGAGTCTCCGGTATCAAGGCCGGTTCCTTTTCGATGTATCCTAAACTAATTGTTTTTGTGGTTTTGAGGGTAAAAGATGACAGTAATTGAAATTGAAAAGGTGTGATACACCAAACTTATTGATGGCTTTAATTGAGCATATGCACAATAAAATTGAGAATGAATTTTAGATGCATGAACTAATGGTTTTTAGCAAAATATTAAGGAAAAATATTGTGTGTATTGAGGGTATAAATCACAAAAACACAATAAGATAAACGTGCACACTAATACTATGTAAAAATTACAGATTTACATCAAGGTAAGTGTTAGTGCGAAATCACAAAGACCCTTGAATGCCTGTAACTAGATGGGTTGAGACTCTCAGTGTGATTGCACAACATGGAGCATATCTCAAAGTGTGGGACCTTGCAAGTTGAGAGAGCTCTCCGATTAAGGCCGTTCCTATTCCTCTGTTCAGGTGCATACAAATAGATTATAGAGGATCTATTCTAAATCTACTCTATTTTATAAAGGAGACAGGGTCGAGGAGATGTAAGAAAATAAAATAATCTAATGAGGTGATGCACCAAAGGAATGTTAGACACTTGTTTTACAATTTAACACAAACCATGAAATATAATACAAACACTATGCACAGATGACCAAAATGTAATCAGAGATTGGGTAGACAACAACGAATACATGAGAGGGTCGAGAAACATCCACAGACATATATATTATTTCTTAAGAGTCAATATAGTATATTGCAGTGGCCAAGAAGAAAAACTTGCATTAAAATCTCAAGGAGAGGTTAGAAAAGTTCTAAAACTCCTTCTGTGAACAAAAGAAGAAGGGAGGTGCAAAACAGAAATGTCCAACCCTTTATAATGAGCCCCAACCCTTCCTTTATAGATTCGACACAAAGGGAAGAAGGAGAGAGAGAGAGGTGGGAAAACTAATTCAAAGCTCAACCACTCACCATCAATGCCTCCAAAAATCCACCCCAAATTTGTCGTGTTTGCATCAATTACTTGTTTGGCACCTCAAAGGAGGAAGAACGGTAGCTCAGATTGAATCCAATTTGGTTGTTGGGAAAATAGATCTTGTATTAATGTTATGAAGGTGTTTCTTCATTTTTTCCCCACCTAACCTCTCCAAAATTAAATTTTTAGATCTTCATGGCATAGATGAGGCCGAGATCTTTCCAATGGTGCCATATTTGTCATATTTCGAGCACTGAGTCAAAATATATGCCCATTTGAAATTTGAATTGGGTCCATACACAACCCAGCAACAACCGAGTTTTCAAAACGCGTCTTTATAAATTGGAAACATGGAGGGTTGGTGCATGTCTAGGGACTACTTTTGGATTCTACTTTTGGAGTTGCACCAAGCTGACATGTGGCTTCTTCCACAGCTTGCTTAGTTTCCTCATGTTTTGGCCAAGTCCCTTTTTGCTAGATGAGGTCATACATCTGACCGGGGACACGTGGAGGCCTGGCACTTATTTAGAAACCTTCCCCAAATTTTACTCTTGAATTAGTGTCGTGCTGACACTTGGCTCCCTCCGCTGGCCTATCTCTAGCTTTGACTATTCAACCCTAACCTTGTCCCTTTTTTTGGACCAAGGACACATGGAAGGTCCGCGCTCATTTGAAAACCCACTCAGGATTTTACCTTTGAAGGAGCATCGAGGTTGACACATAGAAGCCTCCGCACACTCTTATAATTTTCAACAATCAATCTTAATTTTTTAGGCCCTGAATATGTGGCAAGCTCACACTCATTTGGGAATCACCTTTTGGATCTGCCTTTGGAGATGGGCCGAGCCGACGCGTGGCGCTTTCCACTAGAACCTTTATACTTAGTATTTTTTAGGTCCTTGACCCAGTCTGCCTTTTTAATTTTAGCTGTTGACTCTGCCCCTCTTTGGGCCTGAGACATGTGGGTGTCTAGTGCTTGTTTGAGTCTACCCTTTGGATTCAATCTTTGGAGGTGCATCGTTTGGACACTTGGTAGCATCCGTTGTCTCCTTCATACTCGGTCATTTTTTAGGCTCATTCTGAACCATTTGCAGAGCAAAAAGACTTTGAACCTTCACCATTCCTTCTCCTTTGAGCTTCTAGTTTCTTTGACATTGTCTTATCCTTCCCTAACCCTGCTATTCCATTTTAGAGCCTGCATACAATCTATTTTCTATATTTTAAGCATGGGTTCATTTGAAAGAGTTGTTTCTTGAATTTCTTATTATACGGGGTCATTTGATCTTTTGCAGGCCCTGCCACTCCATTATAGAGTCCCTTTGTTTCCTGATTGTAGGAATTGACCGTGATTTCTCTAGTTTCTTAAATGCGGGTCATTTTTGACCAATTTTATCTTGGGGAAAACATTGGGATAACAATTTGGTGACTTGCAAGGGCATCTACCTACTAGATGAAGGGACTAGTAGCCTTGAAGCATCCATTGGGCATGGAGTCAAGAATGATGGTCTGATACTGATCCTGCCTATGATCCGCGATCTTGACCATTTGCACTCTCAATTTTCATAAAAAATCTTAAAATAAGGCTCATGAGAGTAGAAAATGATTTTGACCTAGGGCTTTCATCTTTCCCTAAATGGACTGTTTCAAAGACATCTTTAGTTGCTCTGCATTTTTTTAATTTTGAAATTTGTAATTGTTAAAGGAAACTATGGGTCTTATGCCATGACTACTAAAAGGGATAACACATTTACTTGGAGGTATGTTAAACTGTGTAATGACACAACCTAGAGCAAAAAAGAACCTATGCCATAACACTTAGGGAAACAAAACTACACTGCAACAAAACAATGTCCATACACACTTAGGGAAATCAAAATCCTATGTTAATATTTACAAGGTGGAAACTTCCCATTTAGTAGAAATTTTGAGATAGATCCCATTCACTGAATCAGTAACTCTTTGCCATCCAATTTAGCTAACTTGAAGGCATTGCTACTCTTGCACTCTGTGATCATGTAAGGGCCACTCTAGATGGCATCAAATTTGGAGTGTTTTCCTAGCTTTTCTCGATTTGCATCCCATTTTAGAACTAAGTCCCCTTCTTGAAAGGTCCTCATTATTTCCTTCTTGTCAAAAATATTTTTATCAATGCTTGATCCTTTTCCATGACTTACATTGCATGCTCTCTTACCTCCCCTACCTCCATTATCTCTGCATACCTGATTGTCATAGGCTAAAACTCAGCTAGCTCCAATTGTTTCATGAGTTCCAAAGTGGGCAACTCCAATGAGATGGGCAATACTACCTCCTTTCCATATACAAGCTTGTATGGGGAGCTGCCTGTGGATCTTTTGGATGTGATCCTATCAGCCCATAGAGCTGATTTGAGCTTTGTATGCCAAGTCCTCTGATTTTCATCAAGAGTCCTTCTGATAATCCTTAATATGTTCTTATTTGTGGGCTTGGCCATTACCTTGAGGGTAATAATTTGATGAGGTGCTGAGATACACACCATTCTTAACTACCCATTCAAGTGATCCTTATACCCGGAATTCCAATACATTAGCTGATATAATAGTGGCGGGACTCTAAACTTGGTGACTATTCCTTCATAAAAATGCAAGATGTTGGATTCATTTGCTTCTTTTAGTGCCATTGCTTCATCCACTTGGTGAAATAGTCATTGCAATAAGTATCCTTTTGTGGCCTTGGCTTGAATTTCGTCAATCACCCTAATGAACTCTAGTCCTCATTACATGAATGACTGATGCACTGAAATGCGATGAAGGGGCAGGGGCTGTTAGCTTCTCCTTTCCTATAAAGAATGCACATTTTTTACACTTCTTGACCAATGAGTAGCAGTCCCTGAACACTGTAGGCCAATAATAACCGGATTTCATGATCTTGAGAGCTATTACTTGGGGAAAAGTGACATCCTACTTCTCCATCATAGAATTCATGAAAGACTCTCTTAATATTGCATGTCCCAATGCACCTTAATAGAAAACTATTGATATTCTTCTTAAATAAGACACCACAAACAAGCACATATAGGATGGCTTGTAGTCTGAAGTATCTTTTCTTTTCTTTGTTCCATTCAAGAGGACACAAACCTATTTGAAGGTAATGCACCAAGGCTTAGGTCTAACATGGAGCAGGTGCATCATTAGCTGGTTATTCTTGATCATTCTCGTGGAAATAGGATAGCCTCCTTTACCCACCGACTTAGCTTGATGCTTGGAGGTGAGTTGTTCACACAACCCCTTGCCTTGAACAAGTTTGGTCACGTTGATATCAATGTCATATTCCATTACCCGAGTGATCCAACATGCCCTCTTCTCATTCAAATCCTTATTTAAAAGGAAGTCCTTGATACCAGCATGAGATACTTGTAGTTTAATCTTGTTATTTGAGACCAAGTGTCTGAACTTCTTTAGGCTCCTAATAACATAAAAGACCTGTTTTTTAATGAAAGAGTATTTTACCTTGTAGTCCTCCAACCTCCGATCAAGAAAGCTATGGGTTGTTCTAAACCTTCATTGTTGGGCTCAACCCAGATGGTTGAGATGGTGTCCGACCCTCCAAAAGCATATAACATGAGTTCTTTTGAGAAGTCTAGGTTAACAAGAGTTGGAGCCTATGATATTGCGAGCTTGATGGCCTCAAAAATCTCTTTCCCTTATGCTATCCATTTAAATGCAAGACTCTTCTTTAACATCATTGTTAAGGGCTTCACAAGAGTAGCAAAGTCGGGTATAAACCTATAAACAAAGTTTATCCTCCCTAATAAGATTTGGAGATACTTTTATGTTGTGGCAATAGAAGTTTCCAGATGGCTTCAACCCTTTCAAGATCAATTGGCAATCCCTCTCTTGAGACAATGTGGCCCAACAATTTCCCTTCATGAGCCAGAACACACACTTTTTGCATTTAATGACACCCCAGAACCTTCTACATCTCTAAAACACCTATCTAAGGTGAAATATATGGTCTACAACATTCTTTGAGAAAACAAAGATATCATCAAGATACACCAGACTATATTGTTAATTAAGCCTTTGAATGCCATGTCCATAGCTCACTGGAATTTTTCTTGGACATTTGACAATCCAAATGGCATCTTCTTATAAGCATATGTACCCCATTTGGTGGTGAATGTTGTCTTGAATTGATCCTCCTCCTTCACCATTATCTGGTTATAGCTTGAATACCCATCTAACAATGAAAACCTCTCAGAACCAGCTACAACTTGTAAGATTTGTTCCATTGATGGAAGTGGGTAGTGATCCTTAAGTGATGCTCTGTTTAGATCATGAAAGTCCACACACAACCTGATTTCTCCATTTTTATTTCTCATAGGTACCAAGTTAGCAACCCAACTCGAATGCTTGATAGGAAAGATGATACTAGCCTCAATTATCTTGTTCAATTCTTTTCTCATGAGAGGCTCAATGTGGGGATTTATTGGCCTTTGCTTCTATCTGAAAGGATTATCTCCTGGATCCAACTCAATGGTGTGTTGTGCCAATTTTGGGTTAAAACCTCTTAAATATTTATAAGACTAGGAAAAGACATCTAGGAACTCTTGACAAAGTTGAAAAATTCATATTTATCTTGTTGAGTGCTTACTCGCCAATCTGTAATGTTTTTCCTTCTATAAAAATAGGTTCTGAATCTTCACCCTTTACCTAAATATTTTCCTTCTCTTTACGGAATTGGTCATTTGGGTTGAAGATTGATTCCAAAGTGACAAGACCCTTTGGTAGTTTGTTGGTTCTCAGCTACACCACTTGATCACCATATTGCTTCTCCAATCTATCTTGATTCTTGGAGGAGAACTCAGCTTCCTCTTGTAGAAAGTTGACAATTTGTTGATCACTTTCAAAGACTTACCAACTTATGTTGTTGTCTGGGATAGCTGGCCTTACAACCAACTTGATATGGGGCTGATGTTTATCACTCTTGATATTCTCCACAACATCAAATGCTGCCCCAATTGTTGTTAATCTGTATACTGCTTCATTCTTCTTCCTTGGGATGGAGTTAATGTTGAATGCCTCAAAATATTCAATGAGGTCCCATACCCGGTTCTTGTAACTCTTTAATAGGTCATCCTTAGAAGAATTTTTTCCTCGGACCTGATTAGCAACTAGTTCACTGTCACCAAACACTGCAAGTTCTTGATTCCTCATTTCCTTGCCCAATGCAGTCCATGAACCAAAGCCTCATACTTTGTTGTATTGTTTGAATAGGAAAATTGGAAATGTAAAGATGAGTATTATTTCATACTTTGGGGTAAACAAGCATAGCTCCTCCTCTGGCTCCTTGCCTACTTCTTGAGCCATCAAAGAATAACTGTCATACCTCATTGTCATCTTTTTGGTTTAGCTTAATGATGTCGGGAGAGGCTAATTTTCTTCATGCAAATAGTAGAATCCTAACTCAAACTCCTCCATCTCTTTATAGGGGTCAAAATCATGTCTCTTGTTCACCCATTCATCAAGAGTCAAGTCTAGGATACACCCCACCTTGGTATCTGTCTCACAAGTGCTTGGGAGGTCCTCCAAATCAAAGGCTGAACAATTTACATTGATTAGGCTAGGTACATAAGACTCAATATGGTAATCTACAATGGGCTCAGATATGATTGTGGCCTTAGCCCCATACCTTGTTCTAAAAATCATGTGCAACCAATCAGCAGACAAATATCCTCCAATCTTAGCAGTGAAGTCTCTTGACAAACACAATGCAAAATGGGGTGGCAAGTCTATGACTGATATGTTTTGCAATACAGTCACATTGGGGCAGGCATGCAATGTGAGGCTCAAATATTTGATGACTCCAATAGTTTTCACTGTTGTCCCATCCAATTGCACTACCCCTCTAGATATGACTTCATATTGGAGACCCAGTTGATCAACTATTTTCTTTGGCATTATAGAACTACTTGCCTCCGAATCAATCATACAATTATGTATGAGTTTGACCCCAATGATGAATGAAACATAGAATGGAGGGGGATTCATATTTTTACCTTGTTTATTTCCATGATTTCCCCAAGTCTGAGTTGTATTCATAAGCACTTTCTCTTGTTGGCTACGAGGCCTATTTGAGCTTGACCAATTGGCCATAGTAGTCCTGCAACAAATTTCTCTGCTCCGAATGGCCAAACTCCCACATTGAAATGTTAACATTTGTCTTCTTCATTTTTTTATGATATTAAACAACCTATCCTTCTGCCACCCCTTCCTTGGTACATTTTTCTCTTACACATGGGTTGTCACAACCGAGTGCACTGAGTGGATTTGACAGTGGCTTAGACTAACTCCGCATATTGGGAGTTGCATTTTGAGTGCCATTACATTATGGAGTAATGGAGGGTTAAGGATTACATGAGTTTGGTGATTGTACTTCTCCAATATTTCTCTTTTTGGACCATGTATTGGTAGTTGTGCTTTGAGAAGGGGCTTGATTCATTCCACATAAGTCTTGATTTCCAATGACAAGCATAGTTTCACTTAGAGGTGTCTCTTGTTGAGCTCTTTGTTGCTGATTTTCTTCTTGACTAGACTCTTGTGACACACCAATGGTCTGTACCATCAAGTCCTAGTTTAGCGCACCATTAAAGCACATTGACTGTGGTTGTGAGGTGGTTGTATGGGAAACACCAATCATATTTTTGGGCCATATTGTTTTGTCTTTGGGAACAACGCCCTAGATGTTGAAGCCATGTTTGGGTCATATGACTTGAAAGGTCTAACAGCAAATTGAGGTTTCCCTTGGTTTTGATTCTAATTTGTAGCTGTGTTGGTGGCCCATTTTGTTGATATGGGGGTCTAGCTTGATATTGAGTTTGAGGTTGATATGGCCTAGAACTTTGAGCTTGTTACCTCTTGATAGTCACTAACTCATTCTTTAGGTTTTGCAGCTATTTCATAACTTCTTAAATCTCTTTTGAGGAACTAGAGGATGAGGTGGAGGCTTCAGCTAAACTTTTATTCCTAGGAGTAGGCATAGGAGCTAAAGTGGGTGTCTAGCTAGTGCTTGGGTTTCCTAATTCTGGATATAGAGGCATGGGAGGCCTAGGAGCAAGCTTTCCACCTGAATTAGACAATTTTCAGCTCTTATGGAAATGCCATAGGCTACGTAAGGTTGTGCCTCCCATTGATTGAATCATTAAAGCAATATCAAAATTTAGAGCTCTAAGAAAGTATAAGAAGGAACCTTCATCTGTGGGCTTTACAGCCACTAGAATCTTGTCCCATGTCCTTTGAAATATGAGGTTGAAATCTATCAACTACTCATTAGGAGCTCTCTTGATTGTTTTCAGTTGCTCCAACAAGGATAGATTATCTCCCTTTTCTCCAAACTTGTCATGAAGATCTCTTGCACAGATGGTCCCATGTTTGAATAGAGCCTGTTGTTAGACTCTTGAACCATTGTGAAGATTTACCCTTGAGTGAAGAGGCTAGAAACTTGACTACAATGTCCATCTCATTGATCTCATGGATTACACAAACATTTTCAATGTATTGAACGTGGTCACTAGGATAAGTCTTGTTCTCTCCAGTGAAATATGGGATACTCTTTAATGCTACCATTGGGACTAGATTTTGTGCATTAAGGGCAAGTGGGCTATTGCTAATGAAATTTACATAAGGATTTTGTTGTTCCATCCTGATTCACCCGAGAACCCTTGATTGAATGAATGGCCTACAAGGATGTGGTGTTGACAAGATTATGTTTGGTGGATATGGAGACCTCTCGGGCTCTTCTCCCCTTCTCCTTCTATCCGGGGACAAGCGCAGATAGAAAAATAGTCCTTCTTCTCTAGTTCTTAACCTTGTTTGTATTCTTCTCATAAAATTGGAAAGCTTAGACTACTGAAACAAGTGGATTCTATCCCTTTTGGAGTTTCCATATGTGCAAATTCAAAGCTTCTTAAAAGGTAGAACTTGCAAAAAGTGCACATCAATCTTGCTCCAATAAAAAATGAAGAATTCTTGTACCACGAGGCATGCCAAAACTATTAGTGTAGAATCATAGCACCCTAAATTCCTACAACCAAATGGGTTGATTCTCTCGGTGTGATTGCACAACATGGAGCAAATCTTAAAGTGTGGGACCTAGCGAGTTGAGATAGCTCTTCGGATTAAGGTTGGTTCTTATTCCTCTATTTAGGTGCATACAAATATATTGCAGAGGATCTATTCTAAATCTACTCTATTTTACCGGGAGACGGGGTTGAGTAAATGTAATAAAATAAACTAAGCTAATGAGGTGATGCACCAAAGGAATGTTAGACACTCATTTTGTAATTTAACATAGACCACAAAATGTAATACAAACACTATGCACAGATGACCAAAATGCAATCAGAGATCGGGGAGACAACAACGAATACATGAGAGGGTCGAGAAACATCCATAGACATATATTATTGCTTAGGAGTTGATACAGTATATTATAGTGGCCAAGAAGCAAAACTTGCATTACAACCCGAAGGAGAGGTTAGAAAATCTCCACAAATCCTTCTATGAACAAAAGAAGAAGGGAGGGCACAAAACAAAAATGTCCAACCCTTTACAATGAGCCCTAACCCTTCCTTTATAGATTCGGCATAGAGGGAAGAAGGAGAGAGAGAGGGGGAAAAATACTTCGAAGCTCAACCACTGGCCATCAACACCTCTTGCAAATCCATCCCAAATATTTTTTGTTTATATCAATTACTTGTTCGGTGCCACAAAGGAGGAAGAACGATGGATCAGATCAAATCCGATCTAGTTGTTAGGGAAAATGGATCCTATATTAATGGCACAAAGGTGTTTCTTCATTTTTTCCTCACCTAACCGATAAAAAATTAAAGTTTCATATCTTCATGGTGTAGATGAGGCTGAGATTTTTCCAACGATGCCAGATTTGTCATATTTTGAGCATTGAGTCAAAAGATGTGCCTATTTGAAATTTAAATCAGGTCCATACAAAAATGGCGGCAACCAGTTGTCAAAATGGGTCTTTGGAAATTAGACACGTGGAGGGCTAGCGCATGTTTGGGGATTGCTTTTGGATTCTTCTTTTGGAGTTGCATTGGGCTAACATGTGGCTTCTTCCACAGCTTGCTTAGTTTCCTCATGTTTTGGCCAAGTCCCTTTTCATTCAACAGAGTCATACATCGACCGTGGGGACACGTGGAGGCCTAGCACTTGTTTGGAAACCTTCCCAAAATTTTAATATTGAATTAGCATCATGATGACAAGTTTCTAGCTCCACCGGCCTATATCTACTTTGACTATTCAACCCCAACCCTGTCCCTTTTTGGGACTGGGACATGTGGAGGGTCCACGCTCATTTGAAAACCCACTCAAGATTTTACCTTTGAAGGAGTTTCGGGTTAACACATGGAAGCCTTTGTAGACTATTGGAATTTTCAATGACCACTCTTACTTTTGGGGGCCCTAAATATGTGGTGAGATCGCACTCATTTGGGAATCAAATTTTGGATCTAGCTTTAGAAATGCTTTGAGATGATGCGTGGCGATTTCTTCTAGCACATTTGTACTTAGTATTTTTTAGGCCTACCCGGTCTACCTTTTTGACTTTTAGCTATTGACTCGCCCCTCTTTGGGCTCGGGACACATGGAGGTCTTGCGCTTGTTTAAGTCTACCCTTTTGGATTTAATATTTATAGGTGCGTCGTTTGGACATTTGGTAGCATCCGTTGTCTCCTTCATACTTAGTCATTTTTAGGCTTGTTCTAAACCATTTGTAGAGCCCGAAGACTTCCAACCTTCTCCATTCCTTCATTACGAATATATTGTGTAACATTATTAATAAATTGTATTGTGTGTATTATTATTTAAATGAGATGTGAAACTCATTTAATAATAATATAGTGTGAAGTTGTAATAAACAACTCACGAGATAAAATTGAGTGAGTTATCCTAGGGATAAGATGAGAGATTTTGTGGAGAGATAAGTGGATTCAAGATGAGATTTGACTCCGCCATAATAGGAAGGTCAATCTCTATATATTGTAATCTCTTTATGAATAATATATCCCGGATGTTTGTAATTCAATTATATTATCTTTCTATTTGGTGTTTTTAATCTGCAAAGCTCTACCAAAATTAATAGCTGGTATCAGAGCGGGTTCAATATTTTGTCATGAGAGTCTATTTGCGAGGATTCTACACAAGGTCGTAACATGCATCAGGTTCTTGTTGGATTTTATTCAGGCTCTGAAGTGAAAAGGTTTATTACACCGACTGTCAACACATGCAACATGTATCTGTGATCAGATATTCTCTACGTGCAGCTGTTGTTTTCTTTCAAACTTGACATCCATATCTATTGTTGACATAACACATGCATCTTGTGAGGTCACCATATACCCACGTCCATCGAACAACATTATTTTTCTATTTCCTTTCTCGCTGTAAGCTATATATATCCTTCACCAGATCTGCAGCAATAGAGCGATCGGATACCTGACACTTATGTGGTAAATATTCAGATCTAGCATTACCTGCCTTCTGAAAATTTCTTTTTTTGGCATGGATCAAGGAGAACGCAAATTCCACTCAAGTTATAGTTGGAACTTGACAATTTGGATTGCATGTGTGAGTGAGGAATCTGGGCGAGTACATGCAGGTTGAGATCCATATGACAGCAAAACCTGACATGCATTCAGAGCTTGTATATTATGGTTAAGGACGCCATACAACTAGATCCGTCTCCACATGGGTAATAAAAAAAGTCAACTCTCTCTCAATATTTGGTATAAGCACAGAAGTAAGTATTGTTTCATAGAGATGGAGACGTCTTAGAATCTTGACTATCGAGCACAGAAAAATTATCTCTCCAGATCTGCGAGCTAGAACAAGATTTCATATAGTTTTATTCTCTACATGTTGTTTTGCATTTCTGTCAAAAACATATGTTTTGACTCACTTAGTGGATAGATTGATAGTTAAAATCCTTACACGAAAGTTTTATGATAATGAGTTTTTATGTTTGGTTTAGGTTATTTAGTATGTAATTTCCCATCAAAAGACTTGTAAGGAAAATAGTATGTATTAAAAGAGTCATTATGGAGTCAATTGGATTTTAATTGTGTCATCCATATTTAGGGGAATATTAGGTAGTATTGTTTTAATTTGTTTGTAATAGGACACATTATCGATAGAAATTGATGTCCTTTTTTTTGAGTTGAAAAATCTAAAAAAAAAGGAGTAAAAGTTTGAAAAATAATAATAATTTTTTTTTTTGCCTCACTTTTCAAAAATTGGATGCATTTTCGCTTGTACGCAATGTCCATAGTGAGGGGGTGCATTATCGGTGGAAACCGACACCTAGTAGTTTTTAAATGAGCCTCATTTCCATATCCACTAAGTAAGTAGCAGAATGATGGAGGCTAGAGGCAATGGAGGAAGGAGGTTGATCAGCGACCTCTCATCAGGCACCATCGATGAGGCCGCAAAACTGAATTGGTGGCCAAGTTTTTTCTGTTGAGTGTTTTCTTTCAGTGTGCAATTGTGAAAATAAGAACAAATTATTGTTCAATTGTAATGTATAAAATTCTTGTTCGAGTTGTATTTCCTTTTACAACCTACTGATGTAAATATGTTGTACTAGAAAGATAAAAGCACAAGAAAAAGTAGCATCATGTTTTTCTTGAAGAGGATGAACAGAGGTTCATGAGCAGGGGCTCATACCTAGGACAGAGGTCTGTTTTTTTCGAACAAGGGTTCGTATTTGGTGAACAGAGGTTCAGCGTACCAAGATCATGAGCATGCAGAGGTAGGCAAGTTGTAGAAGACGTGTGAATGTTTTTCTCTACCTTGTTCACATTAGGGGAGTGTGTAATAGGGATTAATAATGTAAACAATAGGGGAGTGAATGTTACGAATATATTGTGTAACATTATTAATAAATTGTATTGTGTGTATTATTATTTAAATGAGATGTGAAACTCATTTAATAATAATATAGTGTGAAGTTGTAATAAACAACTCACAGATAGAATTGAGTGAGTTATCCTAGGGATAAGCTGAGAGATTTGTGGAGAGATAAGTGGATTCAAGATGAGATTTGACTCCACCATAATAGGAAGGTCAATCTCTATATATTGTAATCTCTTTATGAATAATATATCCCGGATGTTTGTAATTCAATTATATTATCTTTCTATTCGGTGTTTTTAATATGCAAAGCTCTACCAAAATTAATACCTTCTCCTTTGAGATTCTGGTTTCTTTGACACTTTGTCTTCTCCTTCCCTAACCCTGTTATTCCATTTTAGAGCTGCATGCAATCTATTTTCTGGATTTGAAGCATGGGTTTGTTCGACAGAGCCATTTCTTGAATTTCTTCTTGCACGGGGTCATTTGATCTTTCACAGGCCCTGCCACTCCATTGTAGAGTCCCTCTATTGCATGATTATAGGATTTGAATGTGAGTTCTTTGGTTTCTTCTATGAAGGGTCGTGGCTAACCAATTTTATCCGGGGTAAAATTGAGATAACATTAAGATGATCAATTAGGAATTGACATTCACAATAATTAATAAAGATATACATACCACTTAAAAATAATTTGAAAGGCAAAAATTAGTTCTCATTTAAGGGAAAAATGACAGAAAATTTCTTCAACACTCCTATGTCTAAAACATTCATCCATGTGCTTTATAAATGCACACAATATATAGAAAAATTATTCACCGAACCCATCCTAAAAATAGGCTAAACTTTGTACTCACCCATGCATGCTAATTTTACCCCTTTTAAAATAAAGGAATAAAAATTGACATGTTGATTACAATGAGACATTAATAGCCTTAGTTACAAAAATAAATTTCAGTCCAAGTGTAGTTGACTGATCTATTTTTAATAAAATTGGATGAATAATTTGCCTAATAATAGCCCTTTCTTGTTGTGAAAGTATTCTCCAATGTGAATGCAATCTTTACCTTCTTCTGCTTCATGTGACACATGTAAATGGATACACTTGAAATGATATTTTAGCATTATTTAATTCTTCCCCCTTGGATGCACATGCAAAAATTAATATTCCTATTTGAGAAAAAATAATTCTTTTGTCTTTAACACTTTGCAAAATATTCACCCAATGTGTGGGGACCACCTGTATGCTTTGATGTTGACATTTATGCATATGCCCAACTTTTATCTTAAACTGCATGATAATATAATCCTCTCTCTGTCTTCTAGTGCAATCGATGTGACACTTGTCAAAAGTTGGTCCTTTTCTATTCACATGCAAAAGATACATGTGTTTCTTTTAATTTATCTCCATGAGCATGAGATTATTGACAAGGTTAAGGTAGCCTAAAGGAATTTAATGTGATTATTTGGCCACCTTCATTTGACTTGACCCTTGTATTATTTTCTTGGTCTCTTTTAATTAGACCCCTTGCATAACATAATAAGGTGATAAGGTAAAGTTTACCTTTTTGGTAATCATTGGTGCATATATGTTGACCACCATGTCATATAATATAGTTTCGGTCTTTTGAATAATCATTCATAAGATAAGGTAGAATTTACCTTTTTTATGACATTTGGCACTATATTTTGGACCTTAGTCAAGTCAAAGAAATTATTTTCATTAAACATGGGGCTACCCCCTTTCCATGACGACTCACCCTTTGAATGTTTTGTTGGTGGCTTTGCTAACTATGGTAAGGTTGCACTGTAACTCTAAATTTTCATTGATAATTTAAAATGGGCATTGATCATTGATCCACGCATTGTCGATTCACAATCTGTTGATTTGTCGACCTCTTGGTTAGGGTTCTGACTTGATAATCAATGTGGTAGGTGATTTTTTCATCCATTGATTTGTGCACAATTTGATCTCGGTCATTAGTTTTCTAAACCATGGTTTAAGTTGATGTGGTTAGGGCATGAGTTTTCTTCGACCTTGGTGGCTGAATTGTGTCCATTGATATTTTGTACCATTTTAATATTTAACCATTGATGATAAACTCTTCTCTAACTCGGTGGTTGGATTATGTTTTACCTCCATGCCATTATATCTTGTATGAAGGCCATAATGGTCATTGATGATAACCGAGATGAGTTAGGTCTGATTAAAAATACTGGCAAGCTTATCATTTTCATTACTCGCTAGCTTGTTTCTAGTGGTGAAGCCCTCGCCATTTTTTCCTTCACCACCATTGATGATCTTTCGAGCTTGTTTTCTCTGTGACACCATCTTATGAGGCTCAATATCTAAATTTTTACGTCTTTCTCTCTCTGCTTCAATATTTTGCGAAAAAAATTGGTAGAGGTGGCCACGATTATTATGAATTCGATATCTCTGGTTCTTATTGTTGTTTCCAATCCTATTCAAGCTTTATTAGATAGTAACCTACCATGAATGGTTTAAGGTGAGATTCTACTTATTTAAATGTAACGACTCATTTATTTTCTTTCTTTGACCTTAAACACACTTTGAAACCTTACAATGTTTGTTTTCTCTATGTTTTTGATAGTTTTAGAGTTAAAAACTCATTCTAGGTAGTTTTTATTTGCAATACACTCGATTTATTTTGAGGGCTTTCTTCAAGCTAAAAGAAAATGGTAATTTCATGTTTCTTTCTTCAAGTTATCTACAAAATTGTATTTTGATATAATGAGTATTCGTATTTCTTGGCACTTTTCATTCTGTAAGCTTTATATCAATCCTTTGAAGTTTTGTTGTATCTTCTTGTGCATTCATTTTCCACTCTTTAATATTCGAAATGGATCGTTTTTCTCATCTGGGTGATCATTTTTCTACAAATCTGAGCTCATTTGATTTGGGTATTCACATTTCTTTGTTTGTTGTGTTAAGGCACTCTGGATTGATTTTTGCATCTAATTTTCTAGTAGCCATGATCATTGATTGGAACTCTGCTTTTTCTTTTCTTACTTATCGTCGCTCTTGCTACTCAAATGACTTTGAATATTGAGTTTGTCCTTTTGGGAACTCCATTGGTTTGATTTTTGTGTGTCGAACTCTTTGGTTAGATGCCATTACTAGCTCTTAATCAAGCTCTCCATTTCTCTCATAAGAGTATGTCATCATTTTGGTCAAAATTGAGATTTGAGTTTATTTTTATTGGGCCTTACATTCTTTACCAATTTGAGTTCGTGATCCGGTGATTTGAAACTAACCAAAAACCGGATGTTCTTATTTATTTGCTACTGAAGGGCAAGTCTCTTGATAGCTATTTGATCCAATGTCATGTGCATTATTTCATTCTTCTTGATTTCTTGACTTGGGTAACTTCATTTACGGGAAATTCTCTCTAACTGGAATGTTTCTAGGTATGACCATTCCACTTCTAGATAGTTTGATGTGATTTACTTATCTATTTTTCTGAAACTCATCTCTTTCATACCAGTAATGGAAAACCATTTCTATATATATGCAATTTTTAGATCCTTGCCACCTAAAAATTGATACATTGAGCTTTATAAGATGTAAATAATTTTTTTCCTTGGTTGGAGTTCTTACACTATATGAGATCATTTACTTCAAGAAGACTTGCACCATATTGTCACAAACTTCCATTTTATTGTTGAGATCCTCTTCTAAGTAACAAAAACTTAGTTCTTCTTTAGAAATTGCTTTAGCAGTTTGTGCACAAGTTCTTATGATTTGATTATGCTAGTTGACTGTTTGGTTCTAAGAAAAGACCTTTCTTGAAGTTTTTGTGCGAGTAGAATATTTGCTTTCCCTACATTTTCCTATTGCTAGGCAAACTGGAAATATGCCATTTCTTTGTTTGTCTAGGTGTTGTTATTTTCTCAATCTGTGAAAGTAGGACACTTCTTCAGTTGTATTTCATTCTTTTGGGCTAATAAAAGTCTCAAACATATCATTATTAGTGTAGATCCGACCTTGCATCCTTTGGCTTGGAGTAAGAAATATAATTCGTGTGTAATTTTGGTTATAATCTGCTTCACTTCTACAATTCTTGGTGGATATAATGTTGCAACTTGTAGCTCTAAATTTTATTTCTTGATGAAGCTATGATTGGCCAAATATTTGAACTCCCAATTTGTATATTTCTTTTTGTTTAGAGCTCCTTCTTTTGATCTTAACTTGTTCATGTTTTTGATGAACTGAGTTGTTTGATACTTATGATGATGCTAATATTTGTAAAATACATCTGAAACTCAAATCGGTTTTTTCATTTTTGTATTGATGCTATAGTTTGAAAATTGTTTGCAATAATACTTTTGAATCCTGAAAGTTCAAGCTTTGCAAATCTCTTTTCACAATAATAATTTCTATCTATTAAAACTGATTATGTGAAAAAATCAACATTAGTTCATAATTTTCTTGTATAGAAGTTATGAAATTTGGTTATGATATGGTATTTGTAAGTTGTACATACTTGCATCCGAGATTGTATCATGTGAAAGACTAGCATATTTGGTTATTTATACCTTGTTCTTGATGAATTGTCTAAAAAATTGTTTCTTTGGATTTCAACACTAGAAGACCATCATTAGCTCTAAAAAATGACCTGTCAAACTTGTAAATCTGGTTTGTCAATGATTGGAAAGTTGGTCTCTTGATGCATATTCCTTTCTTCTAAAATATCTACAATTTTCTCTTTCATATTGTATGTTAAGTATTACTAGTTGCACATATTTTATCTCTTTTGATCTTCAATTTGATAAAAATTTTATATTCTAAAATGAAGTAATTGCATTTTGTTTGGAACTTATTAGGTGACTTATTGAAGCTCATCTATTTTCACTATTATTTTAAAATTATTCCTTTTCTTCATCTAAATCCTTATATTTTTCTCATTTTTGGTATCTCCTATAACTATCCTCTTCATGGGTTCTTGTAGAGGTTTTTAATGAAAACTGGAAGATACCCTTGCTTATTTTCTATTCTTTGATGAAGACTTTGTTCCAAAAACAAGAATTTTTACTTGTACTCTACTTCCTCACTTCTAATTTAGTGTTCCAATGCCTTCTTTCTATACATCATACTTTATTTGAGAAGTTGTTGTAGATTCTAATACTCATTATGTACCTTATACTTGACTGTAATTTGAGAAAAGCTATTTTTTTGCTTGCATTTTCATTTTTTCTGGAATAGCTCATAAACTTGTAGATCATCTAGATTCCTTAATCATGTATTTTATTTTAGTACAGTAATAATTTATGCAAAATATTTTTTCTTTCTTCATCTGCTACTTGTATTTGCACACTTAGGAAAATAGTTAGAAAATAACTAGGCTTTTTGTCCTCTCTTATGTTCCATAGTTTTCGTTCTTTTCCTTTTTCTTACGTAATGATTCTGGGAATCATATGTGATATTGATAGATACTTTACTTTATCATATCTATATCTCTGTCTCTGATGTACCTTATGCTTCTAATATTTAGAAATCCATTTGCATGTAGTTAGACAGTACATGAGTACAAATCAAACCCGAGATCAATATTGATGTCATTTTATTTCATTTTTAGCTACATTGTGACTTATGGGAGAGTTGGATGCAAGATGGAGCTGGGCCGAAAACAAGAAGATTAGAAGAAAAACCCAAGGCAATGATGGGTTTATTCTATACTCTTTTACTTTTAAATTTATGCACATGTACTTCTTTCTTCAGTAGTTATGAGTTACATCCCATGACTTGTGTGGGAAATATTGAATTTCTTCATGAATAAATAACATTAATATTTGTAATTGAGTTGTATACTTATTTTTGTAAGTTAATAGTGAACTTTGTTTCATATAAACGCTACTACCCTATTTGATATTCCCAATTTAACATTTCACCTAAATCAGTAATTCTCACCTTCATCAGGAAATGCATTAGTCCCTCGGGGATTTTGTGTTTCCTTCTTTGAAGATGAACATGGAATGCCGGTCATGTGGGGTGTTACATTTTGTAATAACACACATAGTTGTAGATTACATGTAGTTAATCAATTACTATAAATAAACACAATAAAGCGTAATGCATCCCCTTAGTTAGGTTTCATCAACACCTTTCATTGTAAAAAGTTTCATGTTTCCCAATTTTGCACAAGTGCAAAAATTGTCAATAGATCTTTCATAATAAAATTATTCGCTAATGATCCATTCCATAGTCCATCCACTTGTATTTTCGGTCTTTATTTCTTTTGACTCTCACACTTGTCACTCAAAGTCATAGTTCTATTCAGTCACAAGGATCCTTGTCTATCATTCTTCACTCATTTTCATCACTTGTCCTGACACTAGCACATAGGAATGGACACTAATGCCAAGTGTTCCTTTCCATCCTGGCACCCATGTCCTCTTTATGTTTGATCTTATTTTTGACATTTGAGGTTGGTCTTTTCAATTTTCCCTCTCATCTCTCGAGGTACTAGTTGGCATGTTGGGTCATTAGTGTTGAAATTCAAATAAGAGATCCCTATATAAACACAACATATATACCATTATATGGGGGAAATTATTATCAAGGGCTAGCTATCTACATAGATCAAGGGACTAGATTTTGGCAAATTACTCTGTATACACACTACTTTAGGAAGGGGAGTTCATTCAATTCCATCCACACATTTTTATTTTATCTAGCTACTGCCCATTATCTTGGCGTCACTAGCATGAGGGTGACCTAGAAGAATTATTGCACATACAAGAACAAATAACTACATTGGGTATGAGATGTACTGTAACACTCAGTCGTAAGTTTCCCATTGTGATAACTGAGGACGATTGAACCCTCATTTTGCATATTTCTTTTTTAGAATTTGATGTCATTTTTAGGGTTTTACAGGAGGATATTTGTGTGCAAGTTTACAGGTACCTCGACAATCTAAGTGTGACATACAGGAAACAAAAGGTGAACATGAGGGAATACCTAGTGACCATATCGAACTAGGTTCTTACCATTTCTACATGTGTTCAATGAAAAGTTGCAAAAGTAATGGATTTTGGGTAAGAATCTCTAAAGAAACCCCAAAGGATTTTAACAATCGATCAATGGACCATGTGATAAGAAATGAGCAAGGAATACTATTTGCATGTATTAAGACTTCAAATAAACAAGAAATCTAACAAATAGAATTAACCTCTATTCTTGAAAGCTTAACAAAATATTCCTACTAAAGACTTAAGAAATCAATTTTGTTGTCTACTCCACGAGGGTGAATGAATCTCACTAAATGGCTACATGGCCAAGTTTAGCTATTCCATTACTAACCTAACATGGGTACAATATGACACTATTTTAATGGTGGATGACTCAAGATAAAATTCCTTATTAGCTTGGCTAATGAAAATGTCCTCTTAAGCTTTCTTAGGCTTGTTTTGGCTTTAGCTTATGTAAAGTTATGTGTTTGAATGGGTAGGCTTAGCCTTGTATTTATAGTTTTTGGTTTGGAAGAATTTGGAATTTGGGTGCATGTGGGACTAAATATCAAAAATCACTTTAGGATTAGATTAGGATAAACATGCTTTAGGCTTAGTTAAGCTTTGTTTAAGCTAGTTAACTAGGGTTTAGGCTATTTAAACTTGATTATCAAGTGATTAGAGACTCATTGAGAGTTGGGAGGGGTCTGAATAACCAATTATGACTGATAGATAGCCTATGAAGCCAATAAAATTTGTCTAGAGAGAACAAGGGAGGTTAAATGGTCGAAAGGAGGAATACAACCGAAAGAGTGGCACAAATGGGCATCCGAGAATGGAGCAAAGAATGGGGAATTATCTCTATGGTATCCATTTGTCCCACTGGGCGTGCAAATGTGTTCATTTAAAAGTTGCAAAAGCCATGGATTTGGGGTAAGAATCTCTAAAGAAAACCCAAAGGCCTTTAACAATTTGATCGATGGACCATGTGATAAGAAATGAGAAAGGAATCATATTTGTATGTATTAAGACTTGAAATAAACAAGAAATCTAACAAATAGCATTAACCTATATTCTTGAAAGCTTAACAAAATATGCCTACTAAAGACTTAAGTAATCAGTTTTGTTGTTTACTCCATGAGGGTGAATGAATCTCACTAAATGGCTACATGGCCAAGTTTAGATATTCCATTACTAACCTAACATGGGTGTAAGATGAAGCTATTTTAATGGTGGATGACCCAAGATCAAATGCCTTATTATCTTGGCTAATGAAAATGAGCTCTTAAGCTTTCTTAGGCTTGTTTTGGCTTTAGCTTATGTAAAGTTGTGTGTTTGAATGGGTAGGCTTAGCCTTGTATTTATAGTTTTTGGTTTGGAAGAATTTGGAATTTGGGTGCATGTGGGACTAAATCTCAAAAAACACGTTAGGATTAGATTAGGATAAGCATGCTTTAGGATTCGTTAAGCTTGGTTTAGGCTAGTTAACTCTAGTTTAGGCTAGTTAAACATGATTATCAAGTGATTAGAGACTCATTGAGAGTTGGGAGGGGTCTCGATAACCAATTGTGAATGATAGATTACCTAAAAAGCCAATAAAATTGGTCTAGAGAGAACTAGTGAGGTTATGAATGGTCAAAATGAGAAATATGACTAAAAGAGTGGCACAAATTGGCATCCGAGAATGGAGTGAAGAATGGGGAATTATCTCTATGGTATCCATTTATCCCACCAAGTGTACCAAATGTGTTCAATGAAAAGTTACAAAATCCATGGATTTGGGGTAAGAATCTATAATGAAAACCCAAAGGCTTTTAATAGTCGATCGATGGACCATGTGATAAGAAATAAGAAAGGAATCCTATTTGTATGTATTAAGACTTGAAATAAACAATAAATCTAACAACAAATAGAATTAACCTCTATTATTGAAAGATTAACAAAATATGCGTACTAAAGACTTAAGCAATCATTTTTGTTGTTACTCCATGAGGGTGAATGAATCTCACTAAATGGCTACATGGCCAAGTTTATCTATTCTATTACTAACATAACATAGGCGCAAGATGAAGCTATTCTAATGGTGGATGACCAAAGATCAAATGCCTTATTAGCTTGGCTAATGCGGATGAGATCTTAAGCTTTCTTAGGCTTTAAATTATGTGAAGTTGTGTGTTTGAAGGTTAGGCTTAGCCTTGCATTTATAATTTTTGGTTTGGAAGAATTTGGAATTTGGGTGCTTGTGGGACTAAATTTCAAAAATCACTTTAGGATTAGATTAGGATAAACATGCTTTAGGCTTAGTTAAGCTTGGTTTAGGCTAGTTAACTCGGGTTTTGTTAGTGGAAATCAGCAAAGACGCCCTAAATGACCTTAAGATCTGCAAGTGAGAATTGGGTCATTTAGTGTGATTACACAACATAGAATCTCTTCCCCAAGTGTGGAAGTTGAAAAATGGGAAAATACTTTGGAAATTTAAGGTTGTTTCCTCTACTCCTTTGATCGGATGTATGCATGAAGGTTGCAGAGGTTTAACTCAAAATTCTACTCTAATTCTACTAAGGAGACAAGGATAGAAAGAAAAAAGAAGATAAAACTATACTAATAAGGTTATACACCAAAGGAGTGGTGAACATCTATTTCTACAGATTGACACACATTTAAAAAATGCAACACAAATCATGCACAAATTGCTAAAATTGTAATTAAGGATCAGGATAGAGCAAACAACACAAGAAAGGATTGAAAATTCATTCACAAGGCTTGCATTATCATTTTGATTTTTAAATACAGTGCATTACAATAACAAGGAGGTAAAAAACATGTTGTAGTCCTAAAATGTCGATATTCCACAAATTCACTTGCCAGGTGAAGGAGGAAGCTGCGAACATAAAAAAAAATGACCAACCATTTACATATGAGCTAAACTCGGCTTTTAACAATGAAAACCCAAGTTCGGAAGGAGAAACGCGGAAAATTGAAATGAATGATTCAACCACAAACCAGACCCATAAAAATAGCATGGGTACCCTTCAAAGTTCATTCCCCAAGATTTTTGACCATGCTAGAGAAGAATGCAAGCCATACTTCATTAAAAACGGTGGTTGAATGTCGGTTTTGCTCCTTTCCCCATGCCAAAGGCGTTTTTCTCATTTTCTCTCACTAAACTCCACCAAAAACAAAATCGAAAACTCCATCATGTAGAGGACTTCACACCAAAATCAAGAAAAACCGAGCTTTGGATCGAAATATATGCCCCTATGAAGATTTAGGGAAAACTGGGCAAAATCGGGTTAGGCGGGCGAAACCTATAATTTTTCCCCTTTTTTGAATTTGGGAAAAATTCCCCAAAAAGCTCCATGTCACATTGCTCTCTTGCCACATGGTTCATTCCCATTGGTTCACAGAGTTCAAATGGCCATTTTACGCTTTTTTGAATTTTGGAAAAAGTTCCAAAATTTCTCTGTGCCCCACTGCTTGCTCTGGGACATGTGTCACCACCTTATTCGCCGTAGAAAGCACTCCAAATTTTGCCTTTGATGCTTTCTTTGAACACTTTGGTAAAGTTTCCAAATTCTCCGTGTGCCCCTAAATTCTACTCGAGAATAGGACACATGTCACCACCTTATTCACTACGGGATTTATCCAAAATTTCCATTCCTCCTTGGCGGGCCTGCAGGCCAATTCTTTCCTTTGTGCCTTTTTACTAGTTTGGCAAAAGCCAAAATTTACTCCGCCCCTCCGACTCCCGCTGATTTCATGGACACGTGGCACACTTTGATTTGGGGTAGGCCTTAATCAACTTTCTTTCCTCTATGGGCCCGTGGGTAAAAATTTTCCTTTACACCTTTTTTTTACCAATTTTTCAACCTACCCCTTGGTCTAATCTCTGCTTGCCACGTGGCACATTCCTATATGTCTCAAGGGTCCAAATAATTTCTTTCCCTTCTCCTTGGTGGGCCCACAAGAATTTTTTTCCTTTTTGCCCCACTCACTCCTTGGTGATTTTTTCCAACTTACCTCTGTTGACCCACCATTCCATCACCACATGGCACATTCCTATTGGTTGCGGGCCTTCCCAGGGAAAATTTCCCTCAAAAACTCTACCGAGCCATAACTTGCAAAATACGAGGAGTTAGAAGGAAAATTTTACCTTTCTAGAAAGGTGAGAAAATTCTCTATCTGATGAAGCCATTTCCAGATAATTT
The DNA here is from genome assembly GCA_018340775.1 of Taxus wallichiana var. yunnanensis. Lineage (NCBI taxonomy): Eukaryota > Viridiplantae > Streptophyta > Pinopsida > Cupressales > Taxaceae > Taxus > Taxus wallichiana. The sequence goes on from CM031233.1 coordinate 170,546,461, forward strand.
TGAGTGCTTGAAAAGTGGAAAAATTTGACTGAGGCACAAAATAAGGAAGGATGAAGGAAAGTTAGCCAAAATAAGCAAGGGGCTTATTTTGGATAACAACTTTGGCTACTCGGGGGGTCATCCATCTATTGGATGAAGTGACTAGCTACCTGAAGCAATCCATTAGGCAATGGAGTCATCAACTTAACTGCTTGGTGCTCTCAACTCATTAGAAAATTTCTAGAAAGAAGATTATGAGAGAAGAACATCATTTGATCTAGAGCATGCCTGCAAAGATGAATCCTTGGGAAACAAATCTTGTGCCAAAGCACTTAGGGAAATGTAAAACTAAGCTACAACAAAACAATGTGCACAAGAACTTAGAGAAATGAAAATCTAAGCTAATATGTACAAGGTGAGGGTTTTCCTTCTAGTAGTAATGATTTAGATGGATTCCATTAACTGGAATTTGTAATTCTTCACCATCCAACGTAGACAATTAGGAAGGCATTGTTGTTCTTACATTTTGTGACCATGTAGGGGCCACTCCAAATGGCATAAAACTTTGAATGCCTCCCTAGCTTTTCTTGTTCTACATCCCATTTCAACACTAAATCTCCAACTTAGAAGTTTCTAGCCTTAGCTTTCCTATCAAAGGTCCTCTTGATCAAGGCCTGTTCCTTCTCCATTGTTTGGGCTGCATGCTCTCTGATTTCTTGGACTTCCATCAATTATGCATATCTAACCTCCATTGGTTCAAACTCCAACAATTCTAGTTGCTTCATGAGTTCTAATGTTGGAAACTCAAGTGACATAGGCAAGATTGCCTCTCTTCCATAAACAAGTCTGAATGGAGAGTTACTTGGTGGATCTCTTAGGAGTTATCCTATCAGCCCATAAGGCTGATTTAAGTTTAGTGTGCCAAGTCCTCTGATTTTCATCAAGATTCCTCTTGATGATCTTTAATAGGTTCTTGTTGGTAGACTCAGCTTGGCCATTACCTTGAGGGTAATAATTTGATGAAGTGCTCAGATAGATCCCATTCTTAACAGCCCATTCAGTTACCTTTGATCCTATGAATGCCAATGCATTATTTGATATTATAGTGGTAGGTATACCAAATCTGGTTACTATCCCCTCATAGAAGTCTAGAATGCTAGATTCATTTACCTCTTTGAGTGCCACTACCTCAGTCCATTTGGTGAAGTAGTCTGTTGCTGTTAGAATCCACTTGTGCCCTTGGCTTGAGTTTGGGTTAATGAATCCAATGAATTCCAAACCCCATTACATGAATGGTTGGTCAACTAAAATTAGGTACAATGAAACGGTTGTTAATCTTTCTTTTCCTGTGAAGAATGCACAATTTTCGCACCTCTTGATCCACGCATAACAATCACTAAACACCTTGGGCCAATAATAGCCAGCCTTCATAATCTTGAGGGCTGTCACTCTTGGAGAAAAATGACCCCCAGCTAATCCACCATGTAACTCTTCTAACATTATCTTAATTTGATTTAACCCAATGCATCTCAGCAGCACTCCATTTATATCCTTTTTGAACAAGACACCATCAACAAGTGCATATGGAATAGCCTGCAATCTGAAGTGTCTTCTCTTGGTTTTGTTCATCTCTGGAGGGCATAGGCCTATTTGTAAGAAGTGCATTATGTCTTTGGTCCAGCAAGAAGTGAGCATACCACCATTCTCTTCTTGAACACCTCTTTGTTCTTAGTTGTACTATAACACCAAAACAACATCCTTCCCATTGTTTTCTTCCATTTTTTTGCTCAAGACCAACTACTCACACAATCCTTTTCCTCAGACTAGTTTGGTGACCTTGATCTTAATGTCATACTCCATGACATGAGTAATCCACCCTGCATGTTTTTCATTTAGGTCTTTGTTGAGGAGGAATTCCTTAACTCCCACATGAGAAACTAGCGGTTGAACCTTGTTTTTTGAAACTAGATGCTTAAATTTCTTCAAGCTCCTAAGCACTTTGCAAGAACATGATTCTCAATGAAGGAATACCTCACCTCATAGTCCTCCAAGCTTTGTCTAAAGAAGGCAATTGGCTGCTCTGCATTTTCTTTGATACTCTCCACAACATCAAAGGCTGCTCTAATTGCAAAATTACATTATGTGCAAATGCCTATCAATAGCTTGGTTTTCCTTCCTAGGGATGGAGTTGATGCCAAAGCCTTCAAAATCCTCAATGAGGTCCCACACCCTATTCTTATAACTCTTGAGGAGATCATTCTTGGCAGCATGCTACCCTTTAACTTGATTAACAATCAGCTCACTGTCACCAAAGACTTGTAAGTTTTGATACCTCTCTTTCTTGACCAATGCAATCCTTGTATCAAAGCTTCATATTCAACAGTGTTGTTAGAACATGTAAACTAAAATCTAAAAGCTGAATAATACTTAATGCCTTGAGGTGAAACAAGCATAGCTCCCCCTGCACCTTGTCTACTTCTTGATCCATCAAAGAATAGCTGCCATACCTCATTGTCATCTTTATGGTCTAGCTTGGTGATGCTAGGAATAGGCTGATTTTCTTCATGCATGTAATAAACTCCTAGTTTAGATTCCTCTATTTCCTTGTAGGGATCAAAAGCATGTACCTTGCTTGCCCATTCATCAAGAGTCAAATCTGGGATGCTTCCAACTTTGGTGTCAGCTTCATCTATGCCTGGATAATCCTCTTGATCAAATGTTGAACAGTTGGCATTGATTGGGCTTGGAGTATGAGGCTCAATGTGAAATTTTGCAATAGGTTTGGACCTAATTGTGGCCTTAGTTCCATATCTGGTCTGAAACAACATGTGTGACCAATCAATAGATAAATAGCCTCCAATTCTAGCTATGAAATCCTTGACAAACATAGGGCAAAAAGTGGTTGTAAATCTATCACTAACACATCTTGCAAAATAGTGACATTGGGGCATGTATGCAAAGTGAGGCTCAAATATTTAATTACCCCTACTATTTTTACTATTGTCCCATCCAATTACACCACCCTTTGGATATGACTTCATATTGAAGGCCCAACTGATCAACTATTTCCTTGGGCATCACAAAACTACTTGCCCTAGAATCAATCATACAATTGTGTACTAGTTTATCCCCAATGATCAATGAAACATAGAATGGAGGGGCTTTAAAACTTTACCTTGTTGTCCTCCATGTTTCCCCTCAGGCTGAGCAGCATTTATGAGTACCTTCTCTTGCATATGAGCTTGTTGATTTGAAGTTGACCAATTCTTCATGGCAGCTTGTAGTAGATCCCTTTGGCTTGGGATGGATAGTGATTCCTACATAGATATATTCACATTTGTCTTCTTCATTTGTTCAATGATGCTAAATGGGGATGAAACATCTCTTTGCTGCCCCTTAGCCTACACATTCTTTTCTTGTACATGGGCTGCAACAACTGGCATTTGAGCTGGTCTAGAAGGTGGCTTGGGTTGTCCTTGCACATTTGGAACTGCATTTTTCTTGCCAACACTTTATGGAGTGATGGAAGGTTGTGGATCACCTAGAGCTAATGACTTCCCTTCACCAATATTCCTCTTCTTTGATCGTGTGTTACCTACTAGATTCTAAGAAATTGTTTGATTCATACCACAAAAATCTTCAGCTTGCCAATTCACAAGTGTAGTCTCATTTGGAGTTGTATTTTGCTGAGATGTTCCTTGTTGTTGGTTTGTTTCTTGACTCACCTCACTCTCTACACCAATTGTTGTCACCATCAAATCTTGGTTAAAAGCACCATTGAAGCACATAGACTAGTTGTGAGTTTCATTGCATGGGAAACACCAATCATACTCTTGAGCTATATTATTTTGCACTAGTACTAAGGCTTTAGAGTTAGATGTAGCATTGGGGTTATAGGGTAGAAACTGTCTTTTGGCAGGAGGCCTTACTTGATTTTGATTTGCAGCTAGATTGGGTGGCCTATTAGGCTGATATGGTTGGCTATTAGGATGAGTTTGAGAATGATAAGAAGGTCTAAAACTTTGGGTTTGCTACCTCTTGAGTGTAACCAGCTCATTGCCTATTGTAATTGTTTCATGACTTCTTGAAGTTCATTCGAGGCACTAGAGAATGAAGTAGAAGTTTCATTTGAACTCGATTTCTAGGAGTGGGAATAGGAGCTAAAGTAGGTGCCTAACTAGTGCTTGGGATTTCTAAGTTTAGATATAAGGGCATGGGAGGCCTAGGCTCCAATTTACCAGCTTGGATCAAACAATTCTTAGCCCTAATGGTGATGTTATAAGCTGCAGGTATATTTACACCTCCCATGGATTGGATTAACATAGAAATATCAGAATTTAAAGCTTTGAGATAGTATAAGAAAGCACCTTTAGCTATTGGCCTTACTGTCACTAGGATTCTATCCCATGTCCTTTGAAATCTAAAATTGAATTCTGTTAGCTACTCATTGGGAGCTCTCTTGATAGTTGTCAGTTGTTCCAATAGAGACAAATTATCTCCCTTTTCTCCAAACTACTCATGGAGAGCTATGCACAACTGGTTCCAATTTTGGATAGAGCCTGCCCCAAGGCTCCTAAACCATTACAAGGATTTCCCTTTGAATGAAGATGCCAATAATTTGACAACAATTTGCATCTCAACAATCTCATGGATTGCAAAAACATTAGCAATGTCTTTGACATGATCACCAGGAGTGGTCTGATTTTCTCCAGTAAAGTATGAGATGTTCTTCAATGCTACAACTGGAACTGGGTTTTGTGCATTGAGAGAAAGTGGGCTACTACCAATGAAGTTGACATAAGGGTTGTGTTGTGCCATTTTGATTGGCCTGAGAACCCTTGTTGATTGAGTGAAAGGTCTACCAGTGGAGGAGTTGATAGAGTTATGTTTGGTGGAGATGGAGACCTTTGAATTATTCTTCCTCTCTCTCTTCTTCTTGGGGATAACTACAGATACTCAGAAAATCCCTCTTCTCTGGACCTTGAACTTGTTTGGATCCTTCTCATGAATCTTCAGACTTGGACTGCTGAAACCAGTTTATTTTATCCTTCTGGAGTTGCCCGATGAAATCTTCGGGGGGTCTTTTTAAGCAAGAAACTTACAAAAATTTACATCAACTTTTTGTAATGAAGATGAAGACCTCTAAGTCCCACCCAAAGCATGCCAAAACTGTTCATGCAAATCAGCGAAGACCCCTAAATGACCTTCAAATCTGAAAGTGAGAATTGGGTCATTTAGTGTGATTACTGCACAACATGGAATCTCTTCCCCAAGTGTGGGACTTACAAAAATAAGAAAAAGAATCTCTATATTTAAGGTTGGTTCTTGTACTCATTTGATCGAGATGTATTCATGAAATTTGCGAGAGGTTTAACTCAAAATTCTACTCTAATTCTGCCAAGGAGACAAGGATAGAAAGAAAAAGAAGAAGATAAAAATAAACTAACAAGGTGATACACCAAAGGAGTGGTGAACATCTATTTCTACAAATTGAAATAGATTTTAAAAATTTAGCACAAATCATGCACAAAATTATAAAATCGTAATGAAGGATCAGGATAGAGCAAACAACACAAGAAAGGATTGAAAATTCATTCATAGAGCTTGCATTATCATTTCCATTTTTAAATATAGTACATTACAACAACAAGAAGGTGAATAACATGTTGCAGTCCTAAAAGGTTTGATATTCCAAAAATTCACTTGCCAGGGTGAAGGAGGGAGCCTACAAAACATAAAAAACGTCCAACCCTTTACAAATGAGCCAAATCTGGCTTTTAATAATGAAAACCCGAGTTCAGGAAGGAGAAACATAGGAAAATTGAAATGAATGATTCAACCACTAACTAGACCCATAAAAATAGCATGAGTACCATTAAAATTTCATTCCCTAAGATTTTTGACCATGTTGGAGAAGAATGGAAGCCATACTGCATTAATAATGGTGGTTGAATGTCATTTTCTCTTTTCCCCATGCCAAATGTGTTTTTCTCATTTTTCTCTCACTAAACTCCACCAAAAAACAAAATTGAAGATTACATCATGTAGAAGACTTCAATAGCTTTCCAATGACACCAAAATCGAGAAAACCGAGCTCTAGATCGATAGATATGCCCCTCTAAAGATTTAGGGAAAAATTGGGGCAAAAATCGGGTCGGTCGGCCAAAACCTAATTTTTTTTTCCTTTTTTGAATTTGGGAAAAATTCCCCAAAAATCTATGTGCCCCACCATTCCGCTACCATGTGGCACATTCCCATTGGTCTGCAGGTTTAAATGGCCATTTTACGCTTTTTGAATCTTGGAAAAAATTCCAAAATTTCTCCGCGCCCCACCACTCGGGACACGTGTCACCACCTTATTCGCTGTGGTCACGTGCTCCAAATTTTTCTTTGATGCCACTAACCACTTTGGCAAAGTTTTCAAATTTTTACCATGCCCCGACCTCCACCGATAACAAGACACATGTCACCACCCTATTCGCTACAGGGATTTAAAAAAATTCCATTTCCTCCTTAGCGGGCCTACGGGCCAATTCTTTCCTTTGCACCTTTTTACTACTTTGGAGAAAAGCCAAAATTTACTCCACCCTCCAACTCCCACCGGTTTCATGAACACATAACACACTTTGATTTGTCGTGGGCCTTAATCAACTTTCTTTCCTCTCAGTGGGCCCGCATGAGCAAAAAATTTCCTTTGTGCATTTTTGACCACTTTTTCAACATACCCCCCCGGTCCATCTCTATGCCACGTGGCACATTCCTATTCATCCATGGGTTCAAACCATTTCTTTTCCTTCTCCTTAGCGGGCCCGTGGGAAAAATTTCCTTTGCACCCCACCCACTCCTTGGTGATTTTTTCCAACTTACCTCTGCTGACCCGCCATTCCACCACCACGTCGCACATTCCTATTGGTTGTGGGCCTTCCCAAGGAAATTTTCCCTTAAAAACTCCACCGAGCCATAACTTGCAAAATACAAGGAGTTAGAAGGAAAATTTTACCTTTCTGGAAAGGTGAGAAAATTCTCTATCTGATGAAGCCATTTCTAGATAATTTTGAGTGCCTAAAAGTGGAAAAATTTGACTGAGGCACAAAAGAAGGAAGGATGAAGGAAAGTTAGCCAAAATAAGCAAGGGCTTATTTTGGATAACAGGTTTAGGCTAGTTAAACTTGATTATCAAGTGGTTAGAGACTCATTGAGAGTTGAGAGGGTCTCGATAACCAAATGTGACTGATAGATAGCCTACGAAGACAATAAAATTGTTCTAGAGAGAACTAGGGAGGTTCTAAATGGTCGAAAGGAGAAATACGACTGAAAGAGTGGCGCAAAAGGGCATCCGAGAATAGAGCAAACAATGGGAAATTACCTCTACGGTATCCATTTGTCCCTCTGGGCATGCCAAATGTGTTTGATGAAAAGTTACAAAAGCCATGGATTCGGGTAAGAATCTCTAAAGAAACCCCAGAGGTTTTTAACAATCTGATCAATGGACCATGTGATAATAAATGAGCAAGGAATACTATTTGCATTATTAAGACTTGAAATAAACAAGAAATATAACAAATAACATTAACTCTGTATTCTTGAAAGCTTAGCAAACTATGCCTACTAAAGACTTAAGCAATTAGTTTTGTTGTTTACTCCATGAGGGTGAATGAATCTCAATAAATGGCTACATGGCCAAGTTTAGCTATTCCATTACTAACCTAATATGGGTGCAAGATAAATCTATTTTAATGTTGAATGACCCAAGATCAAATGCCTTATTAACTTGGCTAATGCAAATGAGATCTTAAGCTTTCTTAGGCTTGTTTTGGATTTAGCTTATGTAAAGTTGTGTGTTTGAATGGGTAGGCTTAGCCTTGTATTTATAGTTTTTGGTTTGGAAAAATTTGGAATTTGGGTGCATGTGGGACTAAATCTCAAAAAGTACTTTAGGATTAGATTAGGATAAACATGTTTTAGGCTTAGTTAAGCTTAGTTTAGGCTAGTTAACTAGGGTTTAGGCTAGTTAAACTTGATTATCAAGTGATTAGAGACTCATTGAGAGTTGGGAGGGGTCTGTATAACCAATTGTGACTGATAGATAGCCTACGAAGCCAATAAAATTGGTCTAGAGAGAACTAGGGAGGTTATGAATGGTTGAAATGAAGAATACGACCGTAAGAGTGGTGCAAATGGGCATCCAAGAATGGAGCAAAGAATGGGGAGTTATCTCTATGGTATCCATTTGTCCCACCTGGTGTGTAAAATGTGTTCAATGAAAAGTTGCAAAAGCCATGGATTTGAGGTAAGAATCTCTAAAGAAACCCCAAAGACTTTTAACAATCTGATTAGTGGAACATGTGATAATAAATGAGCAAGGAATCCTATTTACATGTATTAAGACTTGAAATAAACAAGAAATATAACTAATAGAATTAACCTTTATTCTTGAAATCTTAACAAAATATGCCTACTTTGAAGACTTAAGCAATCGGTTTTATTGTTTACTCCATGAGGATATCACTAAATGGCTACATGGCCAAGTTTATCTATTCCATTACTAACCTAACATGGGTGAAAGATGAAGCTATTTTAATCTTTGGACGACCCAAGATCAAATTCCTTATTAGCTTGGCTAATGTAAATGAGCTCTTAAGCTTTTTTAGGCTTGTTTTTGCTTTATCTTATGTAAAGTTGTGTGTTTGAATGTGTAGGTTTAGCCTTGCATTTATAGTTTTTGGTTTCGAAGAATTTGGAATTTGGGTGCATGTGGGACAAAATCTCAAAAAGTACTTTAGGATTAGATTGGGATAAACATGCTTTAGGCTTAGTTAAGATTGGTTTAGGCTAGTTAACTATGGTTTAGGCTAGTTAAACTTGATTATCAAGTGATTATAGACTCATTGAGAGTTAGGATGGGTCTCGATAACAAATTGTGGTGATAGATTGCCTACGAAGCCAATAAAATTGGTCTAGAGAGAACTACGGAGGTTCTAAATGGTCAAAAGGAGGAATACGACTGAAAGAGTGATGTAAACAGGCATTAGAGAATGGAGCAAAGAATGGGGAATTATCTCTATGGTATCCATTTGTCCCACGGCTTGCCAAATGTGTTCAATGAAAAGTTGCAAAGCCATAGATTTGGGGTAAGAATCTCTAAAGAAACCCCAAAGGATTTTAACAATCTAATCAATGGACCATGTGATTAGAAATGAGCAAGGAATCCTATTTGCATGTATTAAGACTTGAAATAAAAAAGAAATATAACTAATAGCATTAACCTCTATTCTTGAAAGCTTAACAAAATATTCCTACTAAATACTTAAGCAATCAATTTTGTTGTTTACTCCATGAGGGTGAATGAATCTCACTAAATGGCTACATGGCCAAGTTTAGCTATTTCATTACTAACCTAACATGGGTGCAAGATGAAGCTATTTTAATGGTGGATGACCCAAGATCAAATGCCTTATTAGCTTGGCTAATGCAAATGAGCTCTTAAGCTTTCTTAGGCTTGTTTTGGCTTTAGCTTATGTAAAGTTGTGTGTTTGAATGGGTAGGCTTAGCCTTGTATTTATAGTTTTTGGTTTGGAAGAATTTGGAATTTGGGTGCATGTGGGACTAAATCTCAAAAAGAACTTTAGGATTAGATTAGGATAAACATGATTTAGACTTAGTTAAGCTTGGTTTAGGCTAGTTAACTAGGTTTTAAACTAGTTAAACTTGATTATCAAGTGATTATAGACTCATTAAGAGTTGGGAGGGGTCTTGATAACCAATTTTGACTTAAAGATTGCCTATGAAGCCAATAAAATTGGTCTAGAGAGAACTAGGGAGGTTCTAAATGGTCAAAAGGAGGAATACGAACGAAACAGTGGTGCAAATGGGCATCCAAGAATGGAGCAAAGAATGGGGAATTATATCTATTGTATCCATTTTGCCTATCGGGTATGCCAAATGTATTCAATGAAAAGTTTCCAAAGCCATAGATTTGGGGTAAGAATCTCTAAAGAAACCCCAAAGGATTTTACAATCTAATCAATGGACCATGTGATTAGAAATGAGCAAGGAATCCTATTTGCATGTATTAAGACTTGAAATAAACAAGAAATATAACAAATAGCATTAACCTCTATTCTTGAAAGCTTAACAAAATATGCCTACTAAAGACTTAAGCAATCAATTTTGTTGTTTACTCCATGAGGGTGAATGAATCTCACTAAATGGCTACATGGCCAAGTTTAGCTATTTCATTACTAACCTAACATGGGTGCAAGATGAAGCTATTTTAATGGTGGATGACTTAAGATCAAATGCCTTATTAGCTTGGCTAATGCAAATGAGCTCTTAAGCTTTCTTAGGATTGTTTTGGCTTTAGCTTATGTAAAGTTGTGTGTTTGAATGGGTAGGCTTAGCCTTGTATTTATAGTTTTTGGTTTGGAAGAATTTGGAATTTGGGTGCATGTGGGACTAAATCTCAAAAAGAACTTTAGGATTAGATTAGGATAAACATGATTTAGGCTTAGTTAAGCTTGGTTTAGGCTAGTTAACTAGGTTTTAAACTAGTTAAACTTGATTATCAAGTGATTATAGACTCATTAAGAGTTGGGAGGGTCTTGATAACCAATTTTGACTTAAAGATTGCCTATGAAGCCAATAAAATTGGTCTAGAGAGAACTAGGGAGGTTTTAATGGTCAAAAGGAGGAATACGAACGAAAGAGTGGCACAAATGGGCATCCAAGAATGGAGCAAAGAATGGGGAATTATATCTATTGTATCCATTTTGCCTATCGGGTATGCCAAATGTATTCAATGAAAATTTGCAAAGCCATAGATTTGGGGTAAGAATCTCTAAAGAAACCCCAAAGGCTTTTAACAATCTATCAATGGACCATGTGATTAGAAATGAGCAAGGAATCCTATTTGCATGTATTAAGACTTGAAATAAACAAGAAATATAACTAATAACATTAACCTCTATTCTTGAAAGCTTAACAAAATATGCCTACTAAATACTTAAGCAATCAATTTTGTTGTTTACTCCATGAGGGTGAATGAATATCACTAAATGGCTACATGGCCAAGTTTAGCTATTTCATTACTAACCTAACATGGGTGCAAGATGAAGCTATTTTAATGGTGGATGACCCAAGATCAAATGCCTTATTATCTTGGCTAATGCAAATGAGCTCTTAAGCTTTCTTAGGATTGTTTTGGATTTAGCTTATGTAAAGTTGTGTGTTTGAATGGGTAGGCTTAGCCTTGTATTTATAGTTTTTGGTTTGGAAGAATTTGGAATTTGGGTGCATGTGGGACTAAATCTCAAAAAGCACTTTAGGATTAGATTAGGATAAACATGCTTTAGGATTAGTTAAGCTTGGTTTAGGCTAGTTAACTAGGGTTTAGGCTAGTTAAATTTAATTTTCATGTGATTAGAGACTTGTTGAGAGTTTTGAGGGGATACGGTTAACCAATTGTGGTGATAGATTGCCTACGAAGCCAATAAAATTGGTCTAGAGAGAACTAAGGAGGTTTTGAATGGTGGAAATGTGGAATACGACTAAAAGAGTGGCACAAAATGGGCATCCAAGAATGGAGCGAAGAATGGCGAATTATCTCTGTGGTACCCATTTGTCCCACCGGCGTGCTAAATGTGTTCAATGAAAAGTTGCAAAAACCATGGATTTGGGGTAAGAATCTCTAAAGAAACCCCAAAGGCTTTTATCAATCTAATCAATGGACCATGTGATAAGAAATGAGCAAGAATCCTATTTGTATGTATTAAGACTTGAAATAAACATGAAATATAAAAAATAACATTTACCTCTATTCTTGAAAGCTTAACAAAATATACTTACTAAAGACTTAAGCAATCAGTTTTGTTGTTTACTCCATGAGGGTGAATGAATCTCACTAAATGGCTACATGGCCAAGTTTAGTTATTCCATTACTAACCTAACATGGGTGCAAGATGAAGCTATTTTAATGGTGGATGACCCAAGATCAAATGCCTTATTATCTTGGCTAATGAAAATGAGCTCTTAAGCTTTCTTAGGCTTGTTTTGGCTTTAGCTTATGTAAAGTTGTGTCTTTGAATGGGTAGGCTTAGCCTTGTATTTATAGTTTTTGGTTTGGAAGAATTTGGAATTTGGGTGCATGTGGGACTAAATCTCAAAAAGCACTTTAGGATTAGATTAGGATAAACATGCTTTAGGCTTAGTTAAGCTTTGTTTAGGCTAGTTAACTAGGGTTTAGGCTAGTTAAACTTGATTATAAAATCATTAGAGACTCATTGAGAGTTGGGACGGATCTGGATAACCAATTGTGGGATGATAGATTGCTATGAAGCCAATAAAATTGGTCTAGAGAGAACTAGGAGATTTTGAATGGTCGAAAGGAGGAATACGAATGAAAGAGTGGTGCAAATAGGCATCTAAGAATGGAGCGAAGAATGGGGAATTATCTCTATGGTATCCATTTATCCCACTGGGCATGCCAAATGTGTTCATGAAAAGTTGTAAAAGCCATGGATTAAGGGTAATAATCTCTAGAGAAACACCAAAGGCTTTTAACAATCTAATCAATGGGCCATGTGATAAGAAATGAGAAATGAATCCTATCTGTAAGTATTAAGACTTGAAATAAACAAGAAATATAACAAATAGAATTAACCTCTATTCTTGAAAGCTTAACAACATATGCCTACTAAAGACTTAAGCAATCGGTTTTGTTGTTTACTCCATGAAGGTGAATGAATCTCACTAAATGGCTACATGGCCAAGTTTAGCTATTCCATTACTAACCTAACATGGGTGAAAGATGAAGCTATTTTAATGGTGGATGACCGAAGATCAAATGCCTTTTAGCTTGGCTAATGGAAATGAGCTCTTAAGCTTTCTTATGCTTTTCTTGGCTTTAGCTTATGTAAAGTTGCGTGTTTGAATGGGTAGGGTTAGCCTTGTATTTATAGTTATTGGTTTGGAAGAATTTGGAATTTGGGTGCATGTGGGACTAAATCTCAAAAAGAACTTTAGGATTAGATTAGGATAAACATGCTTTATGCTTAGTTAAGCTTGGTTTTGGCTAGTTAACTAGGGTTTAGGCTAGTTAAACTTGATTATCAAATGATTAGAGACTCATTGAGAGTTGGGAGGGATCTGGATAACCAATTGTCACCGATAGATTGCATACGAAGCCAATAAAATTGGTCTAGAGAGAACTAGGAGGTTACTCGAATTATCGAAAGGATGAGTACGACTTTGTATGTTAACTTGGTGAATGTTTTACATCATACCGTATAGCTCTTGGAATGAAAGCAAACATGTTAAGATATGTTTTGATCTTAAGAGAATGTGTTGCTAATTTGGATTCTTGCATATTGTGATTTATTGCATGGAACAACAAATATTGTACTTGTGTGTTTGCTGATGTGGCGACAGATTGTCGTATAATTGCTTGCTCTTGTGCTGATTGACAGCATACCCAGAATCAATTCCATTGATTCAAGTATGCTGAGGTCCTCTTGTGTTTCTATGTTGATTCACACTTGAAATGGACTAGGATTATTATGAGCGTGCAGCGCCTGATTACAGGTGTGAATAGCTAGCACGAAAATGCCAACGACAGGGGTTCGATTCTTGAACCCTGTACTGTCGAAGTCGGGACCTCGTGGGGCGAGAAACGCCTGGACACGGGTGGCCTTGGCATGTAATCGGAAGGACGGAACGTCCTGCTCTGCGTTAACGTGGATGTTAGTAAGGGGCTGGAAGGAAGTTGTTAGTGTTAGTGGTTAGTGTGAATTAAACCTAAACTAACCCTAAGGCCTAACATACATCCTACACTACTATCCTAAGTGGATTTTTAAATTGCAAAAAAAAAAAAAAAAAGGAAAATAAATCTAAATTCTAAAAACCTAAGGTTTAACTAAGACCTAGGTCGAATGAACTATGTAACCTAAACTAATCCTAAACTAAGGGGGGGTATGTAGACCCTTGGGAGGAAAGGGATAAGGATGGGTAGGAGGCATTCATTGGTATTAATGAGCTGTCCCTTTCATGGACGGCGCCAGTTTTGGCGGGACAGGTAGGAGATAGAGGTATCCATTTGGAAGCTTGGCTAAATTCATTTGCATGGAAAAATTTGAAAATTGGAGACTTGCCAACCCAAGTGGAGGTGGCGTAGAAAATAAGGAAAAAGGGCGAGCCTTTATTGCATTAATGGTTCTTGGTCCTCGCGACCAGCTCGCCTTGGGAAGTGTATGAGGGAATTTTGATTTTCATTTTTTGTTGATTCGAGCTTTTGCAAAGTTGCTCTGCATTTGGTTTCTTGGTCTGGTTCAGTCGAACCAGCTCTTGCATTCGACATTTTCTTGGAAGTTTTGAGGCTGTTGATCAGCCAAGAAGAAGGAAGAAAGTGCTGGGAATATTGTGTTGCCGTTGTGGAAGAAAAACGCGGCAAAACGAAGCTTTCTTCGAGTTCTGGAAAAGAGATAACAGGCATGTTAAGCCCTTCTCTTTAAAATCTTTGCTTGATTTAAATGTTTCATTAAAACAACCCTGCTCTTGGGTTGGGATTGCTTGATTGTTTTTGAGTTGATTTGGAAATGGATTTGTTGATTCTTGCCTTCTTTTTCTTGGAAAATGATAAGAAACGGCTTTGGTTGCTCGGCCTTGAATTGTGGTTGCTTAAATTTGGTTGGAATAGGAATTACCGTTGTGGTTGCTGACAGTGTTGTAGAAAGAAATAAACATTTTCTTCCTCTGTACATGTGGTATGGAATGGACAGGCTGTATAAACTATTCCTTATAGTGTAATCGTCCTACTTGATGTTGTGCTTGGAACTATATTACTGTGAAAAGAAAAATGGAATTACAAATCGTGTTTTATTGCTATGATTTGGGTTTCCTTCCTTTCTTGCTGTCATTTTTGGAAATAACGGGGTACAGTCGTCCCCTTTGCTGTTGTGGTTAATCCGTCCTTGTAATTGATTGGTTGGAAACACTTCTTCGACGTGCGGGTTTGTTGACAGTATGGTGTATGAAATAGATGTTTTATAGGAACAGTACAGGCAGTGCGAATTGTTTTATTGTTGTGTGATTGTCTTTGTCACATGAACTTTTGAGATAAAATGGTGAAGGCAGTGTGAACGGCTTGGCTTGTTTCTGTACTGAAGTTTCATTGAAGGAAATGAGATCTTTTGTTGCTGTATGCTGTTTGGAATTAAAAAGAATATCATTTCTTTTGAGCTTCATGGAATGGGTATTCACTGTTTAGAGTTTTATATCCTGAACCGGTAGACTGTATGGTTGTTTTCACCACTATGATAATGCTCTTGTCATATGGTCCTTCGTGTTATGATGGTACAGGATGTATGAGAAGTTTAAGGTCGTGTTATACTGAAACTTCTTTTGAAAAGAAAATAATTTCTTTTCTCTCTCTGTTGTGTTGATTATTATGAATACGATATTGTTTTCTTTATAAGCACACGAATGGTCTTGGGAAAAGAAAGGATGACACGTTTGGCTGTTCATTTTCCTTCTTGCTTATCAATGAGAACGTTTTCGCTGTTATCTGTCTGAGTTGAGTTGTCTTGCTTAGAAAAACGTGATGGAATGTTTTTACTTCATTCCGAAGACAATGATTGTTCTTAATGAAATAATAGAGAATGAATTCTTCTTTTTTTTTGATATTTGGAACTCTGAAAGTAACATCGGAGTTTACTGTGCATATGCCTCGATCTTGCTGTAGGTAACAGCAATGTACAACTTGTCGTTAAGAACTATATGTGTTCAGAGGTATAAAAGATTATATGAATATACATACTCATGTGGTTGCAAAATTGTTGTTGGTTAGCTATACAGTGTAAGAAGTAGGGAATCTTCTAGTATAGCAAATACCTAATATACATATTGATATGGTTTGCTCCACGATAAATATAATGTCTTACTAACCTGTTTGGCATTCATATGAACTGGAAATAAATGAAATTATTCTTGCTGCCAGAAAGTGAATTCCGAGTGGATTTTGTAAGTTTCACTCTGAACTGTTATTTTGATTTGTCCTTCGTTTGGATTCCACTGTTAGGACGGTCATGTGGAAAGAAATAGAGATATGAATTAATGTTTTAGGAAAATGATCTTTCTTCTTTCGTCCGGTTAGGAACCTGGAATTCGTGAATGAAGAAAATTATAGTGCTTAAGATGAGAGCTACTATATGCATTGCTGTTCGCTTTCTTGTTGTACTTGAATGCCTTAAAATTAACATGCTTCATGAACGGAAAGGAAAGTAATGGATTTATTTTCAGTTAGTTTCATTCCTTGCAATTGTTATTAATGAAAGGCGTGGAAAAGATAACTGTATGCTATGTAGGCAGCAAGCTACTTGTATTCCTAACTTTGCAAATACTGTAAATTGATACTTGCAATGATTATGTGAAAACGGGACAGCAGTCCCTTGGCTGGTTGTGATGATATTTTGATGAATTAGTGGGTATGCTGATCTCTCTTTTGTGCTTTTCGAGATTGATGTTTTGCTGTTGTTTCATAAAAGCAGGGTTCTTTTATTGAAACAGTTAGTTGAAGCATCTTATTTTAAGGATAAGTGCTTAATGTGCTCAGTTCATTGAACTGACCCGTGCAATTCATTTTGCAGATGAAATTTGATTAGAATGAAGACTTGGCTGTCTTCTGATGCCTCTTGATTTGGTGTAAATTAAATTGTAACTGTTGCTTTTATTCCTCTTTGAGGAATTGTGAAAGAAGAAAATATATTCTTCTGTCCATGAATTGTATAAATACTTTGTAAAAACTATACCCAATCAGTTGGATTGGCAAATGTACAAATTATGACTTGAAATATTGAATACAGTTACAAGTGTGATATTTTCAATAATTATATCAGTTTGATATTGTTATATAAATTGGGAATAAAATGTTACTTCTCAATTTGGAATTGTTTCGTAATCCTCGGATGGATGTTGAAATGAAACTGATATTTATTCTTACTTAAATACAACCTTTAAGTTGAATAATGCAATTAATTCATACTTGGGTAAAGATGAATTTTGAATTGACATTAAAAAAAAAAAAAGAATTAAAAGGAATATGATTTTATAATCAGAGGGTATTCAGGATTAGCTTAGGAGCTAAGGAATATCAATTTAAACTGGGAGTATTTGAACTTCGTTTTCAAACCTCATTAATGATCCCGTTTGATAAAATTCAGAATAAAGGTTATTGGATGCATATGTTCATAACTAATGATCCTTAACTATATAACGTTGAAGGGAAATAAATGAATTCATTTCTCAAGGATTAGACCTCGTTTGAATGACGTCTAATAAGTTAATATTCTGAAATAAGTTGCAGTTGGAAACATCTTGGTTAAGTTTAGTAGGTAAACTTATTATGTCCGTCGGTACGGAATGCTTAATCTAATGATTAAGAAATGGACCAAGTAAGGAAATGTAACCCTTCGGTACGAAGGAGACGATACATAACGAACTAAAGGACAGTTTAGTCCTTCTTAGTTATATACAACTGCAACGGAAACGAGGATCAAGGGATCAGCGTGGATGCTGAAAATTGCTTAAACTATTAACTCGTGGCTAAGTCACTTGGGCAGGATGTGTATTCTCGTTGGGAGAATTCTGCAGGACATTGGTATACGCCAGCTACAGCAAGGTGTCTTCATGAAGACGGGGTCTTCATGACGACACATTGTTGCAGCTGACATATAGCAATGCCCTCCCGAATTAAAACATTTAGAATACATAGGCTGAATGTGTAGATCTTAGCTGGGGTGGGGATAGGGTATGATCTGGTATACGGAGTGACTCCGGAATACTAAAGGTAATCAGACACACGGAGTCGTGGGGTAACGACACCGTATGTCTGCGTATCTTTAGTTACCAGGAGTGCCTTCCTATACCCGCTCATATTACTGGCTGGTATCGAAAGTTTAAAACGGAACTTAAACAATGAGGACTGGTAGGAACCAGGAAAGACCATTCTAGATAACAGGTGAAGTGAAGTGAAGGACGTATTCCGTAGATGTGTATCACATTCAGGAATATGATCATGCAAAGCATGTGAAAATCTTTGGCCAAAGTATCGCAATTGCTGGTTGCGTTGTCCTTATCACTTAATTTAAGATGCAGGATGTCAGATGAATATCAGTAACAGATATTCAGATAGGCTTCTTAAATGGATCACTTCGATAACCGGGGAAGGTTATGAGAACAAGTATATAAAATATACTATGCATAAACAGACATGAAGGATCGGTTGTTGCCGAGTCATGTACATGAAGGATCGGTTGTTGCCGAGTCATGAAATGAAGGATCGTTGAAACTCCGAGCCATGAAAATGGAAGATCGGCAGTTCATCGAGTCATTTACAGCAGCATATAGAATCTGTTATGAGATTGAATGGCATTGAATGTGTGTTCCATATTGTAAATATGTGAACAGGGAACATTCGTTTTTGAAAAGAAATTGTATGATCCAAACTGTGTGGTTTGGGCAGAGAACAATTACTAAATCTCGAACGTGTGTTTGAATTTTATAATTCATAACAGAGAACGTTATTTTAAAAAAAAAAAAAAAAAAATTCCCTTGTTCTGGTGTTTTAAAATGGGGATGTTACATCTTGGTATCAGAGCTGAAGGTTGCAGCTCTTGGACCTAATGAGTCCACGTTATTAATAAAGTTTACATTTTCTTATTGAACAGAAAATGGTCAGGACAAGAGGGAATGCTGCGAATAACCCGTTGCAGGGTGGAGAAGCAGCAACTGCCCAAAAGCTGGATGAAATCCTTGCTGCCCTACTTGATACGAGGGATCGTTTGACTGTACTGGAACAGCAGTCAATGGGCAATGAAGAGGAGGAGAATGAAGCTGAAATAAATGATCAGCTGCCTCCTGTGGACAACATCAACGGAGGGAATCCGGGTGTTGATGATAATAACGTAATTGCTCCTAATCCCCCTGAAAATAAAAGGGCAAGATTAGCAGCTGAACTTACAAATGATATAAAGAGAATAAGTCCTCCAAAGTTTGATGGAACAACTCTTGGGGACGGAGCTGAAAACTGGCTCAGTGAAATGGAGAAATACTTTGCAATAAGAAACTTCTCTGAAGAGACTAAAGCGATATGGGGAGCATATCAGCTTTCTCATGAAGCATCATCCTGGTGGGACAACCGTAAGGTTGAGCTGAATATTGTCGAATCAGACATAACTTGGGATCAATTTAAGGGATATTTTAGGCAAAGATGGCTGCCTCAACTCTATTTTGATAGGAAAATGACTGAATTTCAGAACTGGTCGCAAGGAAGGCTGTCGGTGACGGAATACTGGGAAGGGTTTACTAAACTCCTTAAGTATGTGCCGCAGTACCAAGCTGACGAGAAGTTCAGAATACGGAAATTCATAATGGGACTGAATCCCATCATTGGTGGCGAAGTGGATGTCCACGGCCCAACCACCATGGATGGAGTTGTTGAAAAGGCAATCAGACAGGAACAAAAATTGAGAGCAATCTCTGCTCACAGGGAAGAGATAAGGAAGAAGATTCCCAATCCTTCTTCGTCTCTTGCACCAAAAAGGGGACCTTGGAAAAGGTTTGGTGTGAAAAATAAAATTGTTGTAGATAACAACAAGAAACCTGTGATGAACAGACCTGTAAATAGTGTGCGGAACAGCTTTCCAAAAGTTAATGGCATTGGACAGAAGTCCTATGGAAGCCAGAACGATAACTTTAAGGCTGGTAATAAATTTGAACCTAGAAAAGGGCCAGCTGGAGGATGCTTCAACTGTGGAAAAGACCACTATGCGAATCACTGTCCTCTGAAGAAGGATGATCGCGGACAGCAGCATAGGATACATGCTGCAGTGTCTAACCGACAAGCTGAAAAGCAAGTGACGCCCATAGAAGTTACGGGTAAGTTATTCGGTAAACCTGTAGTTGTACTTTTTGATACTGGAGCTACAGAATGTTTTATTTCTACTAAACTTGCTATGAAATTAAAAAGAAAGGCTGCGAGAATGGATAAAACATGGACAGTGCATTATGGGAATAATGCTGTCCACACAGTTGAAATGTGCCTTTTTGGGGCAATTCTTGACCTGCCTGGGTTCTCCACCGAAGTTGACTTGTATGTCACTCCTCTAGGATCATATGATATCATTATTGGAGTTAACTGGTTGGCTGAACATAAGGCAAAGGTTGACTGTTATGAAAAACAAATCTGTTGCCTTGATGACCTGCAGAAAGCAGCAGTCATTCAAGGTGTAAAACGGGAAGTTGCAGTTAGGAAACTGACGGCTATGCAACTAAAGAGGGCTAAAAACAGAGGCTGCACTTTGTATGCGGTAAAAATGACAGAAAATGAAATAGAAGATAATGATTTCATGGAAAAGTATCCATTGTTGAGGGATTTCCGTGATGTGTTTCCGGAGGAATTGCCGGGTCTTCCGCCCAAACGTGAGTTTGACTTCGCTATAGAGATCAAACCAGGAACAGAACCCATATCTAAGGCACCTTATAGAATGACTACCATTGAGCTGGTAGAACTGAAGGCTCAGTTACAAGAACTTCTGACTAAGGGGCTGATCAGACCGAGCGTCTCACCTTGGGGAGCGCCGGTAATTTTTGTAAAGAAAAAAGATGGCACCTTGAGGTTGTGCATTGATTACAGAATGCTGAATAAAGCAACCATTAAAAATCGATACCCACTTCCTAGAATCGATGATCTGTTTGATCAGATGCGAGGAGCATCAGTCTATTCAAAAATAGATCTGCGGTCAGGATACCATCAGCTAAGAATAAAAGAGGAAGATATTCATAAAACAGCTTTTAGAACGAGGTATGGGCACTATGAGTTCACGGTGTTGCCTTTTGGACTGACTAATGCACCTGCCGCCTTCATGAATCTAATGAATAACATTTTTCAAGAATACTTAGACAAGTTTGTGCTTGTATTCTTAGACGACATTCTTATATACTCTAAAAATGCCGATGAGCACCAAGAACATCTCAGGATAGTGCTGGAAATCTTAAGAAAGAGGAAGTTGTATGGCAAACTGTCCAAATGTTCCTTTTATAATGCAGAGGTGCATTATTTGGGACACGTTATAAGCAAAGACGGGATAGCTGTTGACCCTTCAAAGATCACAGCTATAACTGAGTGGCCTGCACCTAAGAACGTGCACGAAGTAAGGAGCTTCATGGGCTTGGCTGGATATTATAGAAAGTTCGTTAAGGACTTTTCAAAAATTGCTGCCCCAATCACTTCGTTGCAGAAGAAAGAAAAGAAATTTGTCTGGACAGACAAATGTGAATCTGCCTTTAAAAAGTTAAAGGAGCAGTTAACTACAGCACCTATTTTGACTGTACCTGATCCAAATGGAGATTTTATGGTTGTAACGGACGCCTCAGGAGAAGGCCTTGGGGTATTTTGTTACAGAATAACCATGTTATCGCTTATGAAAGCAGAAAGCTTAAGTTACATGAACAGAACTATGCTCCACACGATCTTGAGCTCGCTGCCATAGTACATGCGCTTCAAATATGGAGGCATTACCTTCTTGGCAAGCCCTTTGAATTAAAAACAGACCACCTGGGGCTGAAGTATATTTTTACTCAGCCAAATCTGAATGCAAGGCAACGAAGATGGTTAGAATTTCTGTCTCAGTATGATTTTGATATAAGCTATATTAAGGGCAAGGAAAATAGAGTAGCAGATGCTCTGAGTCGAAGGAAGCATATCTCTGCTCTTATAACGTTAAGAACTCAGTTTAAAGATGAGGTAAAAGATGCCTTAGAATCAGATCCCTATTTTCAGCAAGTCAAATCAGCACTTGCTGCAGACCCGCAGGACAGCAGGTATAAGGGATTTCGTTTTGATAACGAAGGAGTTCTGAGATTTGAAAACCGGGTATATGTACCTGTGGCCAATGACTTAAGAGGGAAATTGCTCACTGAATTCCATAATTCACCTTTTTCTGGACACCCTGGCATCACAAAAATGCTTGCTGATCTTAAGCAGCAATATTTTTGGAAGGGAATGAAAAAGGATGTGGTAGAGTTTGTAACACACTGCTTGGAATGTCAGCGTGTTAAAGCGGAACATATGCACCCTTCTGGATTATTGTATCCCCATAGCATTCCGCAGTATAAGTGGCAAGTGATAACGATGGATTTCGTTCAAGGATTGCCTATGTCAAGAAATAAACATGACATTATCCTGGTTGTAGTCGACAAATTGACCAAAGTGGCACACTTCATTGCTGGTAATTTAAAGGACGATGCACCAGTTTTAGCAAGAAGATTTGTACATGAAATCTTCAGGTTGCATGGAATACCGGAATTAATCATATCGGACAGAGATCCGAGGATGACATCAAGGTTTTGGCAAACGCTTAATGCAGCCTTGGGAACTAAATTAAACTTCAGTTCTGCATATCATCCAGAAACGGATGGACAGACTGAGAGAGTTAATCAAGTTTTAGAGGACATGCTGAGGATGTATTGTATGGACCAGCAGTATAAATGGGAGGAATACCTTCCGCTGGTAGAATTTGCTTACAATAACACCTATCATGCCTCTTTAAAAATGGCGCCCTTTGAAGCATTGTATGGAAGAAAATGCAGAACCCCTGTCAGCTGGGACAGCGTTGAGGACAGAGAGGTAATTGGGCCAGAAATCCTTATGGAAATGGAACAGCAAATCAAAATGATTCGGGAACATCTAAAGGAGGCTGCCAATAGGCAGAAGAGCTATGCAGACTTGAAGCGGGTTGACAGGCATTATAAACTTGGAGAGAAGGTCTTTCTTCGGGTGAAGCCGAAAAAGAGCTCCATAACCTTTGGCAGGGCTGCCAAGTTGTCACCACGTTACGTGGGACCTTTTGAAATTATTGAAATAATCAACCCTGTAGCTTATCGTCTAGCATTACCTCCTGCCTTGTCTCAAATGCATGATGTTTTTCATATTTCTTTGCTTAAGAAATACGTGACAGATCTATCACATGTGCTAAATTGGAATTCCTTGCAGGTCCAAGACCCAGGAATAATCATGGTTAAGCCCATTCGAGTGTTGGGAACTCGCCAGTTGTACTTGAGAAATCGCGAAGTGAACCAATGTAAGGTCCAGTGGGACCAGTTCAGCGAGGAAAGTGCAACTTGGGAGAATCTCGAAGAAATGAGATCTACTTTTCCACATCTGTTTAATTGAATATGAAATTCAGAGAACTGAAAATTTTACCAAATTTAGACAATTATTAGTCTATTGTACAGTTGTCTTAAAACGTTGTTTTTAAGAGAGAATCTGTTTTTGGTATGAACTTATGAATGAAAGGACAATAACTGAATTTTGTCCTATGAACTCCTTGATTTGTAAATCTGATCATCGGGACGATGATTCTTTAAGGAGGGAAGAATGTAACACTCTGATTTTGTATGTTAACTTGGTGAATGTTTTACATACTGTTATAGCTCTTGGAATGGAAGCAAACATGTTAAGATATGTTTTGATCTTAAGAGAATGTGTTGCTAATTTGGATTCTTGCATATTGTGATTTATTGCATGGAACAGCAAATATTGTACTTGTGTGTTTGCTGATGTGGCGACAGATTGTCGTATAATTGCTTGCTCTTGTGCTGATTGACAGCATACCCAGAATCAATTCCATTGATTCAAGTATGCTGAGGTCCTCTTGTGTTTCTATGTTGATTCACACTTGAAATGGACTAGGATTATTATGAGCGTGCAGCGCCTGATTACAGGTGTGAATAGCTAGCACGAAAATGCCAACGCAGCAGGGGGTTCGATTCTTGAACCTTGTCTTTGTCGAATCGGGACCTCGTGGGGCGAAACACCTGACACGGGTGGCCTTGGCATGTAATCGGAAGGACGGAACGTCCTGCTCTGCGTTAACGTGGATGTTAGTAAGGGGATGGAAGGAAGTTGTTAGTGTTAGTGGTTAGTGTGAATTAAACCTAAACTAACCCTAAGGCCTAACATACATCCTACACTACTATCCTAAGTGGATTTTTAAATTGCAAAAAAAAAAAGAAAGGAAAATAAATCTAAATTCTAAAAACCTAAGGTTTAACTAAGACCTAGGTCGAATGAACTATGTAACCTAAACTAATCCTAAACTAAGGGGGTACGTAGACCCTTGGGAGGAAAGGGATAAGGATGGGTAGGAGGCATTCATTGGTATTAATGAGCTGTCCCTTTCATGGACGGCGCCAGTTTTGGCGGGACAGGTAGGAGATAGATGTATCCATTTGGAAGCTTGGCTAAATTCATTTGCATGGAAAATTTGAAAATTGGAGACTTGCCAACCCAAGTGGAGGTGGCGTAGAAAATAAGGAAAAAGGGCGAGCCTTTATTTCATTAATGGTTCTTGGTCCTCGCGACCAGCCTGCCTTGGAAACAGCATGAAGAAAAATTGATTTTCATTTTTGTTGGTTCGAGCTTTTGTAAAGTTGCTCTGCATTTGGTTTCTCTGACCTGGTTCGGTCGAGCCAGCTCTTGCATTTGGCATTTTCTTGGAAGTTTTGAGGCTGTTGATCAGCCAGGAAGAAGGAAGAAAGTGCTGGGAATATTGTGTTGCCGTTGTGGAAGAAAAACGCGGAAAAACGAAGCTTTCTTCGAGTTCTGGAAAAGAGAGAACACAGGCATGTTAAGCCCTTCTCTTTAAAATCTTTGCTTGATTTAAATGTTTCATTAAAACAACCCTGCTCTTGGGTTGGGATTGCTTGATTGTTTTTTTTAGTTGATTTGGAAATGGATTTGTTGATTCTTGCCTTCTTTTTCTTGGAAAATGATATGAAATGGCTTGGTTGCTCGGCCTGAATTGTGGTTGCTTCAATTTGTTTGGAATAGGAATTACCGTTGTGGTCGCTGACCGTGTTGTAGAAAGAAATAAACATTTTCTTCTTCTGTACATGTGGTATGAAATGGACAGGCTGTATAAACTATTCCTTATAGTGTAATCATCCTACTTGATGTTGTGCTTGGAACTGCTATTACCTGTGAAAAGAAAAATGGAATTACAGTCGTGTTTTATTGCTATGATTTGGGTTTCCTTCCTTTCTTGCTGTCATTTTTGGAAATAACGGGGTACAGTCGTCCCCTTTGCTGTTGTGGTTAATCCGTCCTTGTAATTGATTGGTTGGAAACACTTCTTCGACGTGCGGGTTTGTTGACAGTATGGTGTATGAAATAGATGTTTTATAGGAACAAGATAGAGCGGTGCGAATTGTTTTATTGTTGTGTGATTGTCTTTGTCACATGAATTTTGAGATAAAATGTTGAAGGCAAAGTGTGAACGGCTTGACTTGTTTCATCTTGAAGTTTCATTGAAGGAAATGAGATCTTTTGTTCTTTGTATCTTTGTTTGGAATTAAAAAGAATATCATTTCTTTTGAGCTTCATGGAATGGGTATTCACTTTGTTTAGAGTTTTATATCCGAACCGGTAGATCGTATGGTTGTTTTCACCACTTGTGATAATGCTCTTGTCATATGGTCCTTCGTGTTATGATGGTACAGGATGTATGAGAAGTTTAAGGTCGTGTTATCTTTGAAACTTCTTTTGAAAAGAAAATAATTTCTTTTCTCTCTCGTTGTGTTGATTATTATGAATACGATATTGTTTTCTTTATAAGCACACGAATGGTCTTAGGGAAAAGAAAGGATGACACGTTTGGTGTTCATTTTCCTTCTTGCTTATCAATGAGAACGTTTTATTGTTATCTGTGTCTGAGTTGAGTTGTCTTGCTTAGAAAAACGTGATGGAATGTTTTTACTTCATTCCGAAGACAATGATTGTTCTTAATGAAATAATAGAGAATGAATTCTTCTTTTTTTTTTTTTGATATTTGGAACTCTGAAAGTAACATCGGAGTTTACTGTGCATATGCCTCGATCTTGCTGTAGGTAACAGCAATGTACAACTTGTCGTTAAGAACTATATGTGTTCAGAGGTATAAAAGATTATATGAATATACATACTCATGTGGTTGCAAAATTGTTGTTGGTTAGCTATACAGTGTAAGAAGTAGGGAATCTTCTAGTATAGCAAATACCTAATATACATATTGATATGGTTTGCTCCACGATAAATATAATGTCTTACTAACCTGTTTGGCATTCATATGAACTGGAAATAAATGAAATTATTCTTGCTGCCAGAAAGTGAATTCCGAGTGGATTTTGTAAGTTTCACTCTGAACAGTTATTTTGATTTGTCCTTCGTTTGGATTCCACTGTTAGGACGGTCATGTGGAAAGAAATAGAGATATGAATTAATGTTTTAGGAAAATGATCTTTCTTCTTTCGTCCGGTTAGGAACCCGGAATTCGTGAATGAATGAAAAAATTATAGTGCTTAAGATGAGAGCTACTATATGCATTGCTGTTCGCTTTCTTGTTGTACTTGAATGCCTTAAAATTAACATGCTTCATGAACGGAAAGGAAAGTAATGGATTTATTTTCAGTTAGTTTCATTCCTTGCAATTGTTATTAATGAAAGGCGTGGAAAAGATAACTGTATGCTATATAGGCAGCAATCTACTTGAATTCCTAACTTTACAAATTTTGTAAATTGATACTTGCAATGATTATGTGAAAACGGGACAGCAGTCCCTTGGCTGGTTGTGATGATATTCTGATGATTTAGTGGTTATGCTGATCTCTCTTTTGTGCTTTTCGAGATTGATGTTTTGCTGTTGTTTCATAAAAGCAGGGTTCTTTTATTGAAACAGTTAGTTGAAGCATCTTATTTTAAGGATAAGTGCTTAATGTGCTCGATTCATTGAACCGACCGTGCAATTCATTTTGCGAGATGAAATTTGATTAGAATGAAGACTTGGTGTCTTCGATGCCTCTTGATTTGGTGTAAATTAAATTGTAACTGTTGCTTTTATTCCTCTTTGAGGAATTGTGAAAGAAGAAAATATATTCTTCTGTCCATGAGTTGTATAGATGCTTTGTAAAAACTATACCCAATCAGTTGGATTGGCAAATGTACAAATTATGACTTGAAATATTGAATACAGTTACAAGTGTGATATTTTCAATAATTATATCAGTTTGATATTGTTATATAAATTGGGAATAAAATGTTACTTCTCGATTTGGAATTGTTTCGTAATCCTTGGATGGATGCTGAATTGAAACTGATATCTATTCTTACTTAAATACAACCTTTAAGTTGAACAATGCAATTAATTCATACTTGGGTAAAGATGAATTTTGAATTGACATTAAAAAAAAAAAAAATTAAAAGGAATATGATTTTATAATCGAGAGGTATTCGGATTAGCTTAGGAGCTAAGGAATATCAATTTAAATTGGGAGTATTCGAACTTCGTTTTCGAACCTCATTAATGATCCCGTTTGATAAAATTCAGAATAAAGGTTATTGGATGCATATGTTCATAACTAATGATCCTTAACTATATAACGTTGAAGGGAAATAAATGAATTCATTTCTCAAGGATTAGACCTCGTTTGAATGACGTCTAATAAGTTAATATTCTGAAATAAGTTGCAGTTGGAAACATCTTGGTTAAGTTTAGTAGGTAAACTTATTATGTCCGTCGGTACGGAATGCTTAATCTAATGATTAAGAAATGGACCAAGTAAGGAAATGTAACCCTTCGGTACGAAGGAGACGATACATAACGAACTAAAGGACAGTTTAGTCCTTCTTAGTTATATACAACTGCAACGGAAACGAGGATCAAGGGATCAGCGTGGATGCTGAAAATTGCTTAAACTATTAACTCGTGGCTAAGTCACTTGGGCAGGATGTGTATTCTCGTTGGGAGAATTCTGCAGGACATTGGTATACGCCAGCTACAGCAAGGTGTCTTCATGAAGACGGGGTCTTCATGACGACACATGTTGCAGCTGACATATAGCAATGCCCTCCCGAATTAAAACATTTAGAATACATAGGCTGAATGTGTAGATCTTAGCTGGGGTGGGGATAGGGTATGATCTGGTATACGGAGTGACTCCGGAATACTAAAGGTAATCAGACACACGGAGTCGTGGGGTAACGACACCGTATGTCTGCGTATCTTTAGTTACTAGGAGTGCCTTCCTATACCCGCTCATATTACTGGCTGGTATCGAAAGTTTAAAACGGAACTTAAACAATGAGGATGGTAGGAACCAGGGAAAGACCATTCTAGATAACAGGTGAAGTGAAGTGAAGGACGTATTCCGTAGATGTGTATCACATTCAGGAATATGATCATGCAAAGCATGTGAAAATCTTTGGCCAAAGTATCGCAATTGCTGGTTGCGTTGTCCTTATCACTTAATTTAAGATGCAGGATGTCAGATGAATATCAGTAATAGATATTCAGATAGGCTTCTTAAATGGATCACTTCGATAACCGGGGAAGGTTATGAGAACAAGTATATAAAATATACTATGCATAAACAGACATGAAGGATCGGTTGTTGCCGAGTCATGTACATGAAGGATCGGTTGTTGCCGAGTCATGAAATGAAGGATCGTTGAAACTCCGAGCCATGAAAATGGAAGATCGGCAGTTCATCGAGTCATTTACAGCAAAGATATAGAATGTTATGAGATTGAATGGCATTGAATGTGTGTTCCATATTGTAAATATGTGAACAGGGAACATTCGTTTTTGAAAGAAATTGTATGATCCAAACTGTGTGGTTTGGGCAGAGAACAATTACTAAATCTCGAACGTGTGTTTGAATTTTATAATTCATAACAGAACGTTATTTTAACCATGCTTGTGAAGAAAAAATCTCCTTGAAGATGTTAATCTTCTACCAAAAGGACT
Source organism: Taxus wallichiana var. yunnanensis (assembly GCA_018340775.1). Lineage (NCBI taxonomy): Eukaryota > Viridiplantae > Streptophyta > Pinopsida > Cupressales > Taxaceae > Taxus > Taxus wallichiana. The sequence continues at coordinate 170,575,269 of CM031233.1, forward strand.
CGCTCTGATACTAATTGTTAGAGATCACAAACATTGAGAGGGGGTGAATCAGTGTAGATTAAAACTTTTAAGACAACACCAATCCAATAGTCCTTAGTAACATGCAATAATGTATCATAAGAATTTAAGAAAACATATGCCGAAAAAACAACACTAAACACATAATTTATAGTGGGAAACCATTTCGGAGAAAAACCCACTTTGAAACCAAGGATTTATTAGGAACACCAATTCCAAAGAATACAATATTTTGGTTTCGGTTGAGCACCCACTCAACCTGTGAAGCACCCACTTCAAATTCTTCAAGCACCCACTTGAAGATAACTGAGCACCCACTCAAATTTTTTAGCAAGCTCCAACTTGCAAGGAGAACCCACCCCTATAATCTAAGCACCCACTTAGAAATATAATATTACAATACATTGATCACTTAGAATCAAGATTTCTTACACAATAGATTATGATCACTTTTCTTTATCTTTATATGCTTTCTCTTTTAGGTTTTCACATTCAACATTTTCTATTTATTTGTCTTTATTTTTCAAACTTGATTTGGATTTCTAATTCCCGTGCCTGTCACTCTCTTTGAACTTAAAGTCAAACTCTCTTACTTAGTGAATCATATGCACTTGATGCTCTTCTCATTAGATAGAATCTGCAACATTCATCTGTAGTCTCTCTTTTGTCTCTCTCTCTTCCTATGTTGCTCCTTCACTCAATGCATCGCCCCTTTTCTCACTTTAGTAACTACGTGTATTTCCATGGATTTTCTTCTTTTATAGACCATCAATACTCTCCAACACTTCTTTGGCATGTCGTACGGTCTTTCACACTCTATGCATTAACAAATTCCATCTATTAGATGAAATCCACCAACTCGCAGATTTACTCTATCTACGTTCGGCTTGACTTTGTTGTATTCAATACGTTAATTCAAGAGCCATTTATGAGACAATTCCTAAAATAGATTTCCCATCATTTTAGGATTTCTAACTGATAAAAGGAACAATCCATTTTTCTTCTTTGATATTTATTTTTTCCCAGAAATCAAGATTTTTCATAGAGAATGTAACTACATTTCCAAAAATTCAACTTGAACATTAAATGTTGACAGTTGGATATGGATATTTCTGAAATTGGGTCTTAGTTTTCATGGAGCACAAGTTATATACACAGACGCAATGTACTACCTCTCCATTTGATATTCAAATCATTATCAATTTCAGAGAACAAAGTCTCACTTGACCAAATGCAAAGTAATTTGATTGTTCTTGAGCTCTATCTAGTTCACATTTTTCCATTCCACAAATTTTATTAACTTATGTGACTTTTCCTTTGTATCGTGGCTATTCTTCATTTCACATGGCCTTTCTTCATTACCTCATGGAATTTTTAGTATTCCGTGGCTTTTGTCCTTTACTCGTGACTTTCCTTCTCCAACCACGACTCTTTCTAGTTATCCATGGATTTTCTAGTTCTTCGCGGCTATCTCTAGTCTTTTGTAACTTTTCCTCTTTATCCGTGGCTTTGTATTTTTTTCCCACAACTCACACTAAACCTCCATGGATTCTCCTAGAATTTGGTGGCTATCTCCTCATGTCCACAACTTTCTTCCTTAGAATCATCCCGAATCATCGACAATTGACACTACCAATCAACCTTCACATTTCTCTTACCAAGTCTTTCTTGAGCTGCTTTAAGCTTGTTACAGACTTGTTAACATAATTTCCATACAAGGTTGACCTTAAGACACCTGCACAACACTTTCACTATACTTTTTTCCATCAATGCTGCTTGACATCAATGATAACATACATGAAAACGAAAAAGTTCAAACATTTGTGAGTGTGGATAAAAGGCACCTTCCGACAAGATAATGTTGTGTAAAAGGCATAATTGTTGTTGTTTTCATTAATTACAATAGTTATCCTACAAAAAAAATACCCATTAGAATATGGAGAGAGCACTAAGAGTTGTAGACTTAGTGGCTATGTTGAGAGGAATCCAAGCCTTGATGGAGATCAAGATTGTACAATAATGAGGAATTATTGCATATGTTAGCAAAGATGAATCTAAAAAAGAAACCCATGAGCTCTAAGTAGAAGATATAATGGAGGAACTAACAAATAGTTTCATCGGGGCCATTGCCAAGATGGGGAGGGCTGAGGTTGAAAAAACCTAGTTATTTAGTGAATATGTTTCTACGAAGAACTCATTGATTGGATCATTAAGTTGGAAAAATACTTTGAGTTCAAGAAAATGGGATAGCGTAAGAGAGTGAGGTTCATTGGTATTGTTGTCCAAAATTGCAACCCCATGCAATTTTGAACAACTCATCCAAGTTGGGACCTAGACAATTTTCCTTGGGAAAATCCACGGGACACTAATTCAGCCTCCTACGGAGTGCATTCATGTAATGTTGTGTGGGTTATCCTAACCCGTGAAACCGGGGGAGAATCAAGTAGGGACTTTGGTGGATTTTGGAGAAAATAGTGTTCCATGAAGATTTGTAGTATTCCACGGCACTATGGAAGTCAATATTTCACATGCACAAAACTAGTCTCTCGGGGGTCGAAGGAAAGTCAAAGCAACTGCGGGTTCTACATACTGCGACAGAGGTTAAAATCCACTAAAGATAGAACCGGGGAGGGAAGGGTGAGAAGATAGTGCTTCAAAAAATGGAAAAACATGGTGTTACATGGACTTGGAAAGAACAACATTCCATGGAGTTGGTCAATTTCGAACGAATAAAATTATGATCCACCGGGAGTTACCGTAATGCAAAGCGGAAAGGTGTCACAAAGCACTATATGGAAAAGGAAAGAAAGTTCAAATGTGACTAAGTTTCAAAACCACGAGATGCTAACTTAATGCCTTGAGGGTTTCCTAATTGAAGTATTATGTGGGTCCTCAAGAAGTTGTGGAACAATGAAACATAGCACACATAGAATTTCACGCATAAAGAAGGAATACCTCCATGACATAACGATAAAGTGTGAAGGAAAAGTGTGAAAGTTTTCAAAACTGAGACAAGATCCAAAAAATACAAAGATGCACAACAAGGAATAGTCATGGCACGAGGTCGAAACCATGAGAAACTATGAAAAATCCTTTGAAGTCTATGGATTGCACATAGAAGCCACGCTGTTTCTAAATCGAAAAAAAAAACCACCTCAACCACCAAAATTTAATGAAGTATGACATCATCCTATGTAGTCAAATGACGTGTAATTGAACCAAGGAACAATTTTCTTGTAGCTAGCTCTTTTCGTGTGGTGCTCATGCATATGTAATATAAGTGAACACTACAAAAAACCCATGGCTTCCATTGTTGTTCAACAAAAATTCAGAGATTGGTACTCTAGCATGGCGATATTTCCTTCCCTCTTATCTTTCTTCCACTTCCTCCATGGGTTATATGAATGTAAGTGCTCACGCATATTGTAGGGGTTCTTCTCATGTTTCTTCCTTGACACTTTTTCGAGATCTCCTGGAGAAATCAAGATTTCATGCTTTTGACCTATACAACTTGTGAATGGAGTTTATATTTCCTTGAATCATGTGTGTAAATTTCTAAGCATCGACTAATAAAAGTGTGGATTTATTCTCTCTTTCAAATGTTCTATGTTTGGCATGAATATCTTTGTCATCTTGGGTATTTTGCATTATTTCCAGTTGCTTGCATTAGAGTTGTGTGCATCCTTATGATCTTCATTCTATAAACTTGCATTTTTGTACCTTATAATTAGAGAATCTCCACATTTCACTCTGGTGGTATCACCACCCCTTTTAGTTTAGGATTTTATTTTTCATATCTTTCCTCCTCTCTCTCCTTGGTTCCTTGAATGTGTTAATATAGGTTAGCTTTAGGAGTAGTTTTAACATTAGGTTAGTTTGTGTTCCATGGGTTATCCTAATCAGAGAATAGAGGAATCCATCCTTCTTCGAGGTCATTCTCAAGCCACAAATCCCACACTTGGAGACAGTCCTATGTTGGCCCAAAATTTTTGGTCTTTCATGATCAAGGCTATGGTGAAAATTTGAGCTCCAACAGGCACTAAGTTAAAAGTAAATGCATACTTCTAGTAGGTTCATGTGCAAGAATAATAATATAGAAATCGTAAGGAAAAAATCATGTCTTAGAATATAATTATTGTAAAGTTAAAGGGAAAGTGCACCCCTTCGACTACTAGTTGATTTTGTTCAAGAAATTGCAAAATTTGACATAAAATACATGAGCGTAAAGGATTACAATAAGGAGTTCTAAAATCTCACTCTCTGAGCCTAACTTCATGCTTTTAGACATGAAGATTTTTGTGTGGCTAATCAAGGTGCATGCAATTTGAATAAGCGACAACTTCATGTGGTAGATAACACAAGGTCCAAAAAGAGACAAATGGATGTAAGGTCTCCTCCCCATGTTTCCCCAACTTTGAATAAAAATTATGGCCAAACCAAGGATTTGGGTAGAATTTTGGTTTCACTCGATCAACCACGAGTCAATCAACAATCGTAGAGTAAACAATTTTTTTGGGACAAATGAAACCCACAACTTAACATAAATTGATGGAGTGAAGTAATTCCTCCATCCAAATAGCTTTAATGGATGGAGTAGAAAAGAAAAGAGAATGTCTCTCCCTCATTGTAAAAGGCCGTGAGTATCCCCTCAACATTGTTGAACAAATGAAAAGGAAAAACTTGAACGTCATAATGTGGGATGCCCTATATATCCCATCTCAAAGGGATCTCTTACAGGAATCCTTGAAACAACTTCCACCTCTCAAACTCACCATGTAAAATCAGACTTCGCAGTCAACATCTATAAGCCTAAAGGAGAACAAGTACATGCAATTATCAAGCCTCATCCCTTTTACATGTCTTTAATTGTTGGCAAGCACCTTGGACACACCTCCACGATAGATTATGGTGTTATTACTTTAATGATGCCTAAGAAGATTGTAGATATCTTGGGAATTGAGTACAATCCAACCTCAAAAGGTGTTTTGCAACTTGATGGGTCAACAATGCAAGTCTTGGGTGTAATCAAGGACATGGAGTTAACTCTTCATGCTTTCCCAAGCCTAACTATAATGTAAGACATCTTTGTGATTGATTTTCCACCTTTTTTTTCCCTCGACCCTCCATATATTTCACATCCAAAGTGGGTAGATACTTATCATCAGATTGGTCTCATATGCTATTAAGAACAAGGTATGAGACTAGGTTTACAATTAAAGCTAAGCCCATCTCAACTTATCATGTTGAAGTTCATGATCCTAGTCCTATCAATGCAAATCACATGGTCCAAGGAGAGTTAAGTAGTGATCTTGAATTTTCTGAGACAACCCATTCATCTCCTTCAATTCTGATCATATGCTTGATGATTAGGCTAAAGATAATTATGATTTTTCTCCTATGACGTAGCCGAGGAGACTGGTTTAGGAACCTATTGTATCTATGAAGAAGAATTCACCACCCCCACACCACTCGATGAAGAGAATAATGCTCTGGTATGTGGAAAATGTATTTAGATGGTTTAAGATGTAGAAATAGAGTTGGGGCTTGTGTAGTTATTGTCTCCCAATAAACAAAAACTCTTTTTACACATAGGATGCAATTTTCATGCTCAAGAAATGTGGCGAAGTATGAGGCATTAGTTCATGGTTTGCTCATTGCAAAAAGAGACAAGTTAAGGCCATGTGGATATTTGGGGACACCAAATTGGTCATCCATCAAGTCGGAGGAAAGTGGGTGACCAAGAATAAAATTTTAAAATATTATAGGCACCAAGTTTGGGACTTGAATAGTTTTGATCTTGTCGAACCTTCGTAGTGTCACGAAAGCTAAATAAGGAAGTAGATAAAATAGTGTCCATTGGATCATAATTTTCACTGATTAAGATCTCATCCAAGGAAATAAACAATATGTTAAGATGATTGTATGACCATAAATTATAGATAACAAAGTCATCTGGTAAATATTTGATAGCGATGAACAAATTGTTCGATTTATCCAAAATGAAGCCGTGAGTTCTCCTCAAAGTTGTAATCTGATTTGCATGATGATTATGAAAATCAAATCATCCAATGAAAACTAAAAAGTTTCATAAAGGGTTAGTAAATCTTGAGAACATCTTCAATACTGATGATGAGATCAAATGGCAAAACAAAAGCATATGTGCGAGCCAATAGGACTACAAACTAGTCACCATTGCATATGGTAAGGATATGTTACTTTGAAAGATGTTTGATCAAGTTGAAAAGTAAGATTTTATCTCCTTATGTTAGAAATATAATGATGTATTCTCATAGAATTATGGGGATATTAAGGGTTTTGATCCCAAAATTTCTCAACACACCATAGATCTTGATCCTATTGCCAATCCAGCTAGACAAAAATAAAAACCTGTTAACCCCAAGATTTAGCCCCTCATGAAAGGTTTTGCAGACAATAGCAGAGATGAAAGGTTTTTTATGCTTCATGGCTAATCATGTTTCAATCGAGATCAAGGTTAGATAAGATGATCGTTATAATACTGCATTCACTACCAAGTGGGGAACATATGCATATGACAAGATTCCCTTTGGTATGTCAAATATGGGTGCCACAATTAAAGAGAAATGGATATTTCTTTTAAGGGATACATAAATAATTTCATCCTCATCTATTTGGATGCTATCACTATTTTTCTCAAAGGGAAACAAGGATCACTTTAGTCATCTTGAGAAAATCTTTGAAAGATGTAGGGATTTCGGTGTATCTCTTAACCCTAAGAAGTGCATTTTTGTAGTTCCATACAAGGTAAGATTTTGGGTCATGTTGTTTCAAAATATGGTATTTCCATTGAACTTGAAAGAATCTATGCCATCCTCTCTCTCTCCGTGCCAACTTTCAAGAAGGCACTGAAGTATTTTCTGGGCAAGATAAAATTTGTTAGGAAGTTCATTCCTAATTTTACGGGACTAGTTAGGCCTATCACTCTAATGCTCAAGAAGGATGCGGTTTTCAAATGGAGCACCGAGGAAAAGAGGGTTTCACTAAAATCAAACAAGAAATTACTCAAGAACCTACTCTTATAAACCATTATTATTCAAAGGATTTTATACTTTATGCATATGGGGATGATAACAACATCGCCACTATTCTAACGCAAAAAATAATAAAGGATCATAACCAACAGTGGCGTTCTTTGGTTAAACGTTGAAGGATTATGAGATAAAATAAAATCACATTTAGAGGCATAAATTTTATATCATGAGAGCTCTCAAAAATTCAAGAGCATGTTTGATGCTAGTCACATCAAAGTTTTAGTCTCACATCCTAGTGTGAGAGAATTCATCATGGGAATGGAAATCAAAGAAAAGAGATCTGGGATGAGTGACCAAAATCATGGAGTATGATGTGAACATAAAGGATACAAAACTAGTGAAAAGGCAGAGCACTTTGTGAAAAAAATTCTTTATATTCTCATAATAATAAATAATCCTCCTTCATTGAGGAGGAACGGTAACAAACCACGAGATATACAGAATGGTGGAAATCCACATAATGTAGAAAATCTATGGAATGTTGAGTTTTTGTGTAACACGAGAATTTACACAAGATGAAGGAATCCAACTTAGCCGCATGATCTGGATCAACGACATGGAAAAATTCTTGGCAACTATAGGATACCCTCTATGTTTGAGTAAATAAGAGAGAAGGTATATCAAATTGCAATAAGTCCATTATACATTGATTGACGAGATTCTCTTCAAAAGGAACATCGATGGAGTGTTGTTAAGATGCATTGAGGGTGAACACATGAACAAGGTCTTAACAAAATTCCATAATGGATTCTCTAGTGGACATTTTTCAGCCAAGGCCACAATGAAAAAAATTATGAAGGTGGGATACTTCTGGCCCACATTATTCGTAAACATGCATAAATGGGTTGGAAAATGTAAAGAATGTGCTTTATTCAATGGTAGAAAGAAGGTGGTGGCCCTTCCACTTCATCCCATTTGTCTGATTCTCAATGGGGACTTGATTTTATAGGTGGACGGAGGCTATACCACTCAAGGAGGCTCGAGTTATCCATCCTTAATTTTCTTGAGGACATTGTGACAATATATGGGCATCCCCAAACCATTATTTATGATAATGTAAAAGCCTTCCTAGGATTTAAGATTTCTGATTGGGCTCTTAGACTTGGAATATACGTGAATACTTCTTCCGATTACTACACTCAGGGTAATGGTTTGGCATATTCTACTAATAAGAACCTGATCATAATTATGAAGAGAACAATGTAGATCAACCAAAGGAAATGACACACGAAGGTGAGAAATGCTATGTGGGATGATATAATCACATCAAAGAAATTAATTGACAATTATCCTTTCAAACTTGTCTATGGTAGAGAGGTCGGGCTTCCTTTATCCATGGAGTTGCCTTCATTAGATCTAGACCAACAATTATAATTTGAGGATGAAGATACAAGAACAATCATAATTATTAATTTAGTTGAACTTGAAAAATTAAGCCGACCTGCCATCGTCAAGTTGGAAGAACATCAGACGTCAACCAAAAGTAGTTTGACAAGAAATCCAAAGATCATGTTTTCAAATTATGAGTCCCGGTCCTAAAATGGGATGCACTCTAAGTTTGATGCACTTTGGAGTGGGCCATACATCATAACTTCCTACAAAGAGGATACCTATTTTGATTTATCCAACCTTGATGGAGAATCATTGTGAATCCCAGTCAATCAGATTCATCCTAAAAATATCCATTATGTATGTATATTGCATTTTGTAAATACTTATATGTTTTGTTTTTTATTGTTTGAGGTTTCCTCCTTTGTTGCGTGTTGATAATTGGTTTTGTGTCTTCCCCATAGTCCCGCGGTGGTCATTTCATTTGTAATAAGTTCTTATGCACTCTTTGCATGTTTCACTTGAAGCATGTATGATTTCCCCTTTTGTACATAGGTTTTGGAAGCCCCTTGCATTCACACATGGGTCATTTTAGTAAAGGTTTCATGGAGTAATCGATAGTTGGAGCAGCTTTCCAAGTTTTATTCATAGCTCCACAGATTAACTCCATGAAATGTTAAGTTCATGCGAGTTCAAGAGACATGATTTAAGGGATTGTGATTAGTTTTCTTCAAGGTTATGCTTAATTCCATACCCAATGGATGCTTCAAGGCTATTGGTCTTCATCATCTAGCAAGTAGATGTCCCGTGGAGATTTCCAAACTGTTTTCCAAAATTGCAACCCCATGCAATTTTGAACAACTCATCTAAGTTAGGAATTAGAAAAAATTTCTTAGGAAAATATGTGGGACACTAATTTATCCTTTTAAAGAGTGCTTTCATGCAGGTGTTTTATGAGTTCTCCTAACCCATTAAACAAGGCAAAATCAAGTAGGGACTTAGGTGGGGTTTGGTGGAAATAGTGTTCCTTGGATATTTGTGTAGTATTCCACGACACTAGGGAATTCAATCTTCCTTGGAACTGGATTAATCTCTTGTGGGTTGAAGGCAATTCATATCACCATGAATTTTTGCATGCGTACATAAAAGATTAAGAATTGGATAAGGATAGAACCCATGGAGTGAAGGGTGAGAAGATAAGGCTTCACGAGAATGGAAAAACACAGTATTACGTGGACTTGGAAAGAAAAACATTATGCGAGTTTATCAGTTCCGCATGAATAAAATTATGATCCACTCGAGATTTCAAAATGTAAAGGGAAAGGTTCCACAAATTTCTACATGAAAAATGAAATAAAGTTAAAATACAACTAAGTTTCAAAACCACAAGACACTAACTTAATGCCCCGTGGGTTTCAATTGAAGTATTATGTGGGTCCTCTAGAAGGTGTGGAATGATGAAACATAGCACATATAGAATGCTACACATGAAGAAGTAAAACCTCCATGACACAACAATAAAGTGTAAAGGAAAAGTGTTGAAGTGTATAAATATGTAGTAGGATCGGAAAAACATCTAAATCTGCGCAACAAGAAATAGTCGTGGAATGAGGAAAGAAACCACAAGAAACTAAGAAAAATCATATGAAGTTCATGCATTACACACAAAATCCATACATGTTTATAAACCAAAAAACTAACCACCTCAACGATCATAATTTAATGAAGTATGGCATCATCCTATGTAGTCTGATGGTGTGTGACTGAACCAAGCACCGTGATGTGGTAGTTGGATATTTTTAGGCGGCATCCATGCTTGTACTACAAGTGAAAGCTGAAAAAAATCATGACGTCCATGCTTGTTAAAAAAATCGGGGATTGGTACTCTAACATGGTGATCTTTCCTTCCCTCTTCCTCCACGGTTCTATAAATGTAATTGCTCATGCACATTGTAAGGGTTCTTCTCATGTCTTCTTCCTTGGCACATTTTCAAGATTTTCAGTGGGGAACTTGAGATTTCATGCTTTTAGATCTGTAACTTGTGAATGGGATTATCTTTCTTCGACTCTGTGTGTAAACTTCTAAACATCAACTAATTTAAGTGTGATTTTATTTTTTCCTTCAAACATTATGTGTTTGGTGTGAATATATCTGTCATCTCGAGTATTTTTCATTATTTCTAGTTGCTCACATTTTATTTGTTTACATCCTTATGATCTCCATTCTATAAACTTGCATTTGTGTTCCTTAGAATTGGAGAAGCTCCACATTCCACCGTGGTGCTATCAATGACCCTTTAGCTTAGGATTTTATTTTTTCATCTCTTTCCTCCTCCTCTCTCTCTCTCTCCCTTAGTTCTTTGGATGTATTAGCGTAGGTTAGCTATAGGAATATTTTGACCATTAGGTTAGTTTGTGTTTCGTAGCTTATCCTAATCCGCGAGCAGAGGAAGCTATAATTCTCTAGAGGCCGGTCTCAATCCGCAAGTCCCACACTTAGATACAATCCCATGTTGGCATAAAATTAATTTTATTTCATGATCAAGGGTAGGGCATATTTTTAGCTTCAACAAGTACTAAGTTAAAAGTACATGCATACTTCTAGTAGGGTCATGTGCAAGAAGAAGAATATGGAAAGTGTAAGGAAAAATCATATCTTAAGATATAAGCTGTGCAAAGTTGAAGGAAAGTGCACACCTTTTGATTGCTATTTAATTTTATTCAAGAAATTGCAAAACTGACATAAATACATGAGTGTAATGATTACAATAAGGAGTTATACAAGCTCACTCTATAAGTTGGTCATGTGGAAGTTGATGAAAAAAATGTATAAAGGAACATAAATGGTTTGTGAATATACGTTCAAGATGAGTTATGGATGATAAGATTACATTGCATGGAACACATGGATCAATATTATTTGAAACTTGAGAAAAAAATGTGTGTAAGATGATAGAGAAACACCGGAGGAAAATGAAAATTCACAAGAAGATGAGCCCATTGTACCAAAACCAACATTCACATGATGGAGAAGTTATTACTTCTCAAATCCACTCAAGAGGGGTATGGGATCACCCTCTATAGAAAGTTGGAATTGTTGATGAGGACAAGGTAGAGGAAAAATATGAACTTGTTTTATATGAGACAATATAGGGCCCTCAAGTGGAGAAAACTCATAGAAGAAGAAATGAGGCCAATAATCATATTCTTTAAGCCGAAGAGGAATAATTTGTGTCACTAGATCACAAAAATGATCCAAATCATAGAGAATCCCTCATCATGAAGCAATTTTTTATTAAACATATGAAAAAGGAACATGATCCGATGTAGAGGAAAAATAAATTCAAGAACACATGTAATTTGTTATTGCTTAGATTGTCCCTTGACAATTTTTGGGCCTTAGAGTTAATTTGTTAGAGCCTTTGGATGAATTCAATCTCTTTAATGTAATTATAGTTGACTTTGTGACCATTCAAGGGTGTGAAATCCCATATTTACTTGTTTGAATCCATTGAAGGTGACTAGTTTTACTTACTAATGCAAGCCAAAAGTGCAAGCCAAATGACATCGAACATGGTCGATGTCGTCGATTGAGTAATTTATTTTGGTGAATTATCCCACATCTTGGGAGCTCAATTTTTTTCTATAAAATAACTTCCACTATAAAGTGGAGAAAGAAAGGATTCATGAGGTCAATTCTACCTTTGAAGTATTTGGTTAGCGGTGCAAAAATGTCTAAGATTTTGGTGTAAAAGGATTCATGAGATCAATTCTACCTTTCAAGAAAGAATTGAGAGGGCAAGACTCTACCATGTAGAAAGATATTATATAGTAATTTTACATAAGATTTTGGGGCTTGGTTCATGGTTGGAAAGTATCTCGGGAATAAAGTATTGGACCATGTAGTGCAATCTTGTAGACTCAAGATCATAGAGTTTGTAGAAATTAACGAAGGTTGAAGGATTCTAATGTATATGTGTATATGATATTGTGATGTGGTGCAATCCTATAAACCCATAGTCATAGAGAAAATAAAATTCCAAATCAAGGTTGAAATGTGCCCGCGGTATATGACTATGAGATCACACCACCGGGGCACAAATATGCATACCAACACTCCACGATAAAAAAATGGAGCAACATAAGTTTTGATATTTTGGAGTAAAAGATTTGTGAGTGCAATGTGTGGCACACTCCTCTGTAAACCCACCTTTTTGATTAGCCAATCAATGAGCACCACATGGCCCAAAAAGAAAAGTGAAGAATGGACTATTGTTTCAACAAGAAATATTTTACATAATTTTAATGGAGTGGGTTAAGAATAGAGCCCTCACTTTTTCTCATAACTTTTCAGTAGGAGATCCAATTAATGAAAGGTTTGTGGAACTAAAAATATTATTCATAGGGATACATATTGGTATCAATTTTGGGTATAATTTTTTAACATTTTGCAAGAAATTTAAAACATAATAGGTGTGTGTATCCATTGCCACTTTTCATCCTCCTCTGGATTTTTCACTTTTGCAAGAAATTTATTTGTGCTTTTCATGGAAGTGAATTTTGACACTTGTATTGTCTATAAATTATAATTAGAGTGTTACATGTTGTTTGGTCTATAGAAGATCACTTTGAGTAATCTATGTCCGCTCCTTCCTTCTCTCTCATAGGTTCTTTCCATTACTAATTCCCTCCTTTTCCATTTCTAGAAAGTTACGAAAAATTGTATAAATAGATGAAGTGTCGATTCATCAATCATATCTAACTTTCCAATTTTGGCTTGACATATAGGATAGGATTCCTCAACCCCCTTCAATTTCTTAGGTTTTTAAGGTTAGGATTTAACTTTATTTTATGTTTAGGATGATGAATAATTGTAGACCAACTTAGGAATGTCATATTTCATGTATGAGAGAGTATATTGGTTTGATTAATTGAGTCATAAATGAGATAATGGATAAGAAAAAATCTATCATTAGAGTCTAATGTGTAATCAATATGATTATTAGGATTTCCATTTGGTAATATGTGTCCAGTTCTCATGTGTAATCATTTAAGCATTCAATTATACAATATTTGTGGAGTTATAGTTTCATTTGCATTCATTAACATCTCGGTTGCTATATTTTGGGTTCTAAGTTATAGTGGTATGGTAATTAGTTAAATCTCAGTGTATGTGGTTTATTAGTTGTCAAAATTATGAGGGATTTTATCAATTGTGTAAATTGGTAAAACCTTTATGATTATTTTGACTCCTTTTCTATAGATTTTCATATTTAGCCCAATGGATGAAGGCACTATATGAAGTTGGAATGATCACCCCTTTGTATATCAAATTTTTTATTTTCCCTATGAAGTCTCCATTTCCATTTTATATATCTTTATAGGCCTTTTTGTTATAAATTTTTGTTTCTTTATTTTTGGGTTATGTGTCATATTTGTTTAAACCTTAGTTAGAATGATTATAAGTTATGCATATCCTTATACTTTTTCATTAGGGAAATTTTGGTCTATGTATTTTCTTGCAAATGCATGATTAAGTTACAAGTGGAAATTGGGTGCTTAGTCATGGAGGTTACATTTGTAGATAAAATTTGTGTGTTGATTTGAATCAATTTTGTGTAGAATTTATAGGGTTTCTCTCCTTGGTCTTTCATAACCAAAATAAGTAGAAAAGTGATCCCCGTTCTCCTTTTTTTGGTCTTAAGTTCATTCTGATTTTTGAAGAGATCCACTTGCTACAATTGATCTACCTTCACCTCTCTCCACGAAATTCCCAGGGAGCATATTTGGGCTTTAAAAAATTGATCATTGTCGGGAATTATTTTTCTCACTAGGTGCATATTCTAGAGACTTGGAAGTTGATGGCGAGTTTGATTCACAAAATTATGCCACTAATTTGCGGTTTTATTATTCTAATAATATTTTTGGTTCTCATAATGGAAATGGATTTGGTTCTTGTTATATTAATGTAGTTGCATTTCTCATGAGGATTTTATTACAATTGATGATATTGGAATTAATGAGTGAGCTTGAGAGTGACATTACAATTCCTCCTTGTATATTTTTAAATTCTTAAAAATAGTTTTATTAAATTTGAAGAATATACTATGTGTGTGGAAAGAGAAGACTCATTTTAGTCCATTGATCACTTTGTGGGAGAAATTCTTGCTGAAATGTGCATCCTTTCAAGAGATGAGTGTGCTAATATAGAAAATAATGATGTACTTTATTATCTTCTTTAGTTTTTTTTTATTATTGTTTTTTTTTTTAATCGGAATGATGCCTAGGAAAATCACATTTTGGAGATGAAACATGTAATGGGTGTGTATCAAACTTGGATTCAAATCCAATGTGTTTTTTTAGTTGTTGAAAAATTATATGATTATGTTGATATGAATGAATTTGCATTTGTGATAATTTACATGGAGATGATGATGATGATGGCCTTATTAGGGTGTTTGAGGATGGAAATTCATTGGCGGAAACAAGAAAACGGATGAAGAGGAGGTAAGTGAAGTGTGCATTCGTTCAAGTTATAACTTTATTGGTTACATAGAATAAGAAATATATGATTTTTAGAGCCTTGTTGCACAAGCATTATTTTCATGTATTAAGAACAACGAATTTTGAAAAGTGAAGGATGAAGAGGTCATGTATGGTTTGCATTGTGAATATGGATCTCCTCCACTTGTTGAATACCAGTCCCTTATTTATCCTTCTTCTTTATTAAATGAAGTTGAATATGAAGCATTATTTTGTGACAATTAAACAATTTTTTTCCTTTTACATCATCAACACACGCACCCTCATATTTTCTATGGATATTTGTTTCAACATGAGTGTGGGATATTTTATTTTGATGAGAAAATAATGATTTAGAATGTACACATATCACTAAAATTAACCTTAAATCCACAATATTTGAAGGTGGTCTGTTAGAGAAACTAATAAATATTCTAAAATTGGAACCAAGGATTTTTAACTCCTTTTGTGCTAATAAGTGTGGGTACTCAATAGTTAGATATTAAAATCCCATTATTTTGATCTCTAACATTGTTTTCAAGTCTGAGTTGTTAGGTTATGCCAATTACATTATTCCTTCAATCAAACCCCATTTAGATTTTGTATGGAGGATGAATAACTACTTGAAATGATAAAAGATGTTGTTGATACACCTTTTGATTATCATTCCTAGGATTCATATGACATTCTAAATTTTAAGCATTGTGTAAATACTTCCAAAATTTCTCAAAATTTTGCATATGGGTTGTTGATTTCTCTCTTTAGCAGCTTTAATGGGAAGCTAATTCATTTTTATGCAAAAGGGATCATATTTTCCATCATTTGAATGGGTTTATTGAGTGATAGGAGACATCTTTTTCCTTATATCTAATGTATATAGTTATTCTTTTTATTTTATAATAAGTGTCTATGTACAAGTAAGCTTATGAGGTGTTGCAAATTTTTTTGGTTAAAATGATGGATTACGAGTGTTTCGGGTTCCAATCAACGAGCTCCATGTGACTCACTGAGAAAAATAAGGAATGTGATATATTTGCAAGTGTTATTATTTTTCACAATTTTCATGGAGTGGGTTGCAAATAAATCCCTAGTTGTTTGCTCATAAATTTTGACTAGGAGATTTGATATATGAAAATTTAGTGGCATTACAAAGCTAATTCAAAGGAATACATATTGTTTTCACTTCTAGGTAAAATGTTTGATCATGTTTTGAGTAGTTTCAAATAACATCCACTTCCTCTTCTCATCTTCCTCCATATTTTTCATGTATGCACATGTGTGGTTTCTCTCAAATGTTCTCAATTGCTTTGTGCTTCTCGTAGAATTGAATTAGAACCATTGGGTATGTTATAGGTTCAAATTTAAGTTTCATATGTTTTTTGGTCTATGGAAAATAATTTTGAGTGATCCATGCATGCTTCTTCATTCAATCTCATTATTTTCACTCCCAATTCCCTTCATTTCCACTCCCGGAAAGTTTTGAAAAATTGTATAAATAGATGAAGTGTTGGCTTCATCAATCATATATGAATTGCCAATTTCTACTTTCCATATTAGCCGGGTTTCCTCAACCCCATTTAGTTTCTTATGTTTTTTAGGTTAGGCTTTAGATATTTTTTATGTTTAGGATCATGAATAATTATAAATAAATTAAGGAATGTTATAATTTAAATATGAGAGAGTATTGTAGTTTGAATAATTGAGTCATAAATAATATAGTGTATTTTAAGAAAGATGTCATTAGAGTATGATGTGTAATCACTCTTACTATTATGATTTCCATTAGGTAATTATGTGTCTAGGTGATTCAATAAAATCTAAATTTTATCTATGAATCTAAATGTACGAAATTGGTATGAATGAAATATACTTGAAATGTGAATGCTAAAGAATTTATTTGATTATATATATGAAAGAAAATAAAAGGGATAAGGTACTTACCTATATTTGACTTACCTTGCAATGATATGGGACTGAGAAGTGTGAGGGAACAATGAAACAGAGTGCAGCAACAAAGCTCGAAAATTTCAGTGGGAGGCAGATCTAGCTAGACCGAGGTGGCTAGAGTAGGATGAAGATGCTTGGAATGCTCTAGTCGAAAACCGGGTGCCCCAGTGCATGAAAAGGCCAAAATCTGATTTTGATATGTTTGCTAGGTATTTGTAATTTTTCTCCTTTGGTCATGTGAGTGCCGTACTTGGGTCACTGATGTCACCTTAAATCTACAATGAAGAATCACCTGCAAAACCCCATACAAAGCATCAAACCCTAAAAACAAAAGATGTAAACGAGGGGTTGGATTTTCCTCAACCAACACAATGGTGGTCTTACAATTGAGTGATACACTACATCTTAGACCTATTATAGTTCTGCATGTTTATGTGTGTAATAGTGCTCCTAAGTCACCCTCGTGCCAATGATGCCAAGATAGGGGGAAATAACTAGATAAAAATACAAATGGTGGATGGAATAGAATGAACTCCCCTTCCTATGCAGTGTGTATGTAGAGTAATAGCCCAAATGCATTCCATTTCTCTATGTAGATAGCTAGCCCTTTATAAGAATAGTCTATGCATATAATGGTATGTATGTTGTGTTTATATAGGGATCTCTTGTTCAAATTTCAACACTAATGACCCAACATGCCGACTAGTACCTCAAGAGATGAGAGGTAAAATAAAAAGACCGACCTAAAATGTCAAAAATAAGATCAAACACAAAGAGGATAAGGGTGCCCAGGATGGATAGGAGCGCTTGGTGCTCCCGTCTAGCCTTGGGCGCTATTGTCCAGAGACAAGTGATGGAAAATGAGTGATAAGCTGAAGGATAAGGATCTTACCAAAACTGTGTGTATGAGTGCGAATGTGCAAGACAAAAAGTAATGAAGACCAACAAGACCAATGGATGGACAATGGGATGGGTCATTAGTGGATAATTTCCTTAGGTAAGATCCATATATAAAACAACATACGTAGTGGTATAATAATAGTGTTAAGTGCGTGATTTTTTTCTACACTAGGTCTATTGTGTGATCAACAAAGAATATAATTATAAAATCCTTTTGGAATTTTAGTTTCATTTGCACTCATTAACATCTCAACTTCTATATTTGTGGATTTTGAGTTACTGTGGTCTAATAATTAGTTGAATACTTGTATATATGATTTACTCATTATCTCGAACTATGGGGGTTTGTTCAATTGTGTTAATTTGTGTAACCCTTATGATTATTTTGACTCATTTGTTAAATCTTTGTAGATTTTTCTCAATGGATGAAGGCACTGGATGAAGTTGGAATGATCACCCCCTTTTTATATCAAATATTGTTATATTTTTTCCTTTGAGATCTCCATTTCCATTTAATTTGGAGGTAAAAAATATACAAATGTAAAGATAATTCAATTCACTACATGGTTATATTTTCATATTTCTCAAAAGATCAAAGAAATTCTTTCCAAAGTCTATTTTTAGCAGGCACACATTGCAGTCTTGAGAAAAAGGCTATTTTTGGGGGTGTTGAAAGAATAATTAGATCATGGAACCCATCCAATTATTTGAAAATTATGTTTTTAGTAAAATATCATATAAATAAGTTCCCAAAATACCTCCGGGAGCTCTAGCAAGTTCGCTTTCAAGGTCCCTCCCAAGGTACGCTCTCGTAGTTAGAAACTTATTTCAAGAACACGTGGCAAGATGAGGTTGATGATTTTTTTCCCCTCTTTTACCTTTCCCAATGGTAAAATGGGATTAAAAATGTGCTTCTCCCCCATTTGAGCTCTTGGACCCACCACATGACCTTGGGAAGCCTCTGTAAGCTCTTTTCGCAAGTTTTCTAGCCCCCACCTCATGCAATGCATGTCATCCACTTGTCCTCATAGGGCTAGGGTGAATTTTGTGTCCCTTTTGTCCCTTTACCAAGGGTACAAGGGAAAAAAATTCCCCCCCCATAAATCTAAAAAACTAGAAAGATAGCATTTTTGAAGATCTTCCTCCATTTGCTCAAAATCCACCTGGAACTCTGCTTTGAAATTTTTCCATAATTTTCTCCTCCATTTTTCTTCCTCCATTCCTCCCTCCATGTTTTCATAATCATAGTGGAAAAATAATTCATGAAGTTTTCAATTTTTCAAGCTTCCATGCTGAAATTTTTCCAAAATGACTCCATGCCCTAGATCGAAGAAAAGTTCATATCTCACAATCAGTAAATAGATCAAAGTGATATTTTTTGTAATATTATTCTTTTAAAAATGCCTTCAAGGATAAAGTGACAACATATTAAATGATGTCATATATTTTTAATGGAGAAAAAAACCTCATTTTTGCTCTAGCTTTCATTTCTTCAATTTCCCAGTATTTCGGTAGATGGGTCAAGCTAAAAATTTGAACACAAAGTCCAGAAGAAAAACCTATTTTGGTGAAGCCGATTTCATCACAATCCAAGGTGGGAAAGAAAAATTTCTAAAAATATCAGTGAATATATTAATTTCTACCACAACATAGCAGTGAAAGGGTAGTGAGGTACCTCGTCACTTCTTAGGGTTCCAGTGGGTGGAATCTCGCGAAAATTGGAGTAAAGATTTGAAATGAATTATGTAAACTTCTGCAAGTGGTTTCATCTAAATCCAACATCGGAAGACCAATTTATATTTTTATTAATTCCCTACCACATAGCTTACTAAAAATAGTAAGTCTGAAAATTTGGTTTTGGGTATCTCAAGACACTCCTTCAAGTGTAGAACATTCAAAAGTGGAAAATTTGGCAAAAATTAGAAAAATTGGTAAGGATGGGCACCTATGTGCAACATGCTAAAAATAGTAAATGATTAAAATGATCTCAAGATGGTCGACATGCTTCTCCTCTCCATGTCTTGTTAATTCAAGCTTTCATGGAGGTCGAATCTTCAACTGACAAGAAAATCCCTACATTCACAAGTGCGGTGAGCATATGATGTCTCAAACAAGAAATGCCAATATTGGGAGTTCCTATAACTCTCCACCTATCACTAAGTGGTGACCATCTCTCTGGATATTTCCTCATGGGAATGGTAATGACAAATTCATGCTTGTGGAGGAGTGAAAGATGAATTATGACTCATATGGGTTGATTCCTAATTTTGGTCATCAATGTCCTCGAGGTGATAGAATCATCATGTTTGCATCATATAAGCAGTTGTTTCAGGTTCTCATTCATATGCATTATTGGTCAGGAAGGAATGGTGGTGTTTCATGGTTTGGAATGGTTTTCTCAAGTAAAAGAAGGAATTATTCATTGTTGTCAATGGTATACTCATCAGTGCTCATCACTTACCTTCTCAGTGCATCCAGGCAATGTGGAAAGATTCATCATTTCAAAGAGTTTGAAAAAGGAACAAAGTGTTCAAAGGTTCTCAAAGGAGTAACTTTCATCAGCAGAGCATAAAATGTTATAGAGGGCCATCATGGAACATTATTTCATCTTCAACTCCTTTGGAGCAAATATTCATCAAAGGCAGAACATCCTCATCCATGCTTTGGAGCATTCCTTCTCTTCTCTCTTCATTCTTCCCCCTCTTCTCTACCCCCTTTCTAATTCTTTGTTATAAGCAATCATGACTTTTGTATTATGCATTAAGGTGACTATAACATATATGTGTAATGTAAAATTCCCTTTTGTAATTATAAAAGGGGACTTATTTTGTCTTTCCTAGAAATACAAATAGTCACATGTTGAATAGAGACATAGAAAGTCATGTGGGGGAAGATGAAGAGTTGCATTGTAAAGCTATAAATTGGGAGATCCTCCTCACTTCAAAGGATGGTTAATCTTGTCTACTAGCTCCCATATTCTATCTAGAAAATAGTGGTAAAATTTATTTTATTTCTCTTTACATGTTTTCCTCTTTCCCTTGCATTGTACAACTTTGTGATAATGTCAATAAAGAAGAAAGGAGTTTCATGTTTTTCTTGATGAGGGAATAAATGAAACTTTTTGTTCATGGTTCCATCTTGTCTTGATATAATTATCAACGTTGTGATTCTTTCTATTTTATGTGTTAATATGCTCTGAATAATCTTTGCAAGCATTTGAATTTTCGTACTTGTAATATTAACTCCTCCTAATTTCCCACTCTCGTTTTCCCACCTACCTAGCAAATTTCTTCCTTGTAAGAAATTGCAAGCACTTATTACAGCAGTGCGGTGGAGTGTGCTGTTAGATCCCCATCTTTTAGGGAAATAACAAAGTTTTATTTTTGTTTACACTCAATAATGGATATGCCCCATTCAAGCGAGGGATCTAGTCCCAGAGCATTGGGGGAAATCCACAAATTTTTTCGATCAAAAATTTTCTTCCCACAATTTTTGGTGCCCACCATGGGGTAGATTTAGCACTTTTGTACCCAACATACAAACCAAAAATGCAAAAATTATATATTCAAAAAATCCACAAAAAATAAAATAAAAAAACAAAAAAACAAAAAAATAGATTGATTGAAACCCATTATTAAAAACCCAATGTTGATTCCTGCATGTGACCCTTCATATTCCATAGTGCCCTTTCATATTATTGTTGCAGGATTTTCCCAAATTGGATGAAAGAAGATATACTAGGCTGAATAGGTTGAGAGGAATTGTTGATCCCACTTTTGAGGCTTTGCAAAATCCACAAGAACAAATTAGAGATAATCCCTACTACTTCTCTCAAGCTTCATCTCCATCTGATTCTTCAAGTGGTTCACTGGAAATCCTATTCAAACCCTTGTTGATACTCCTCCTATAAATCCCCTTGTTTCCCCATCTTTCAGCCACCATTGAACATTGAATTCCCTAGTTAATAAGAATAAGAACCACAGGAATAATTGGGAGAATAATTTATAGAATCCGAAGCCAAAGAAAAATAAATAATAATGGAAGAAGCAAAAAGACCCCAACCCATTGTTTCATGGGGAAGGAATACTTGGTCTACTTGATCTTGCACCTCCTCTTTATAATCTACCAACAAGTTCCCACAAGAAATTTCTAAAGTTCAAAGGTGATGACACATAACTTCTCGAAGAACACATCTCCACCTTCATCACCTCTCAGTAATGAAATTACTTGTATAATTCAGATCATGAGTAGAAATATAACACAACATTATAGAATAATGATATCAATATGCAATTAGAATAGCTTTTCCACTTTGAGTGGGCAACCTCCAAACCATACAATAATACTCAAATGCTCAAATGATGATGAACTACTACCTACAATCCCTATATATACTATTCATATGTTATGGCCATCGCCAAGGCCAACTACTAAGCATGAGAAAGTATAAATGATATAATAAAATGATATGGTAAGCCACAAGTCAGCTATTCATATCCTAATATAAGCAATAGGTTAAGGGCGTAGCATGCCCTTCCCCTTCAAAGAAACATTGTCCCCAATGTTGAGAAGCTCAGGTGTTGCTGCAGGAATGTCATATCTTCCCATGTTACATCTTCATTGTCCATATTCTTCCACTTGATCAGGTACTCAGTAATAACCCATGTCCTCAATCTTTTAGTGTGTGTTTGAAGGATGCATTCAGGTTCCAATATGACTCTCCCCTCCTCATCGAGCTCAGGTAACACTATTTGGGCTGATTGGGCTGATAATCTCTGTCCAATTACTTTCTTCAGGTAAGAAACATGAAAGACTGGATGCATTCTGGTTGATTGTGGAAGTTCTAATTTGTATGCTACAGTACCAATCTTCTGCAATACTTGATAGGGGCCATAATACTTTGGTGAAAGTTTTTTATCCTTTTGTTGTTGTTTTAAAGACATCTGCTTATATGGTTATAACCACACAAAAACCCAATCACCGACTTCAAAATGCCTTTCCGTGTGATGTTGATCATCATGTTGCTTCATGCGGTTTTGTGCCATGACCAAGTTCTCCTTGAGACTAGAGAGGACCTCTTGTTGATCTTCAATATGTTCTTCTAATGCTCTAACTGCGGTTTTCCTCTTAAAGATGATGTGATGGATGGTACTCATAGAGTGCCAAAAAGGATACATTTTAGATGAAGTATGGAAGGAAGTGTTATACCACCATTCTGCAAGTGGCAACCATTAGACCCATCTTGTTTGTTTTTCGACATAAAGCAATGGAGATATCCTCTCAAACACTTATTTACAACTTCACGTTTGCCCATTAGACTGGGGATGATAAGAAGAGCTACGAGCTAATTGAGTACCCAAACATGAGAATAAATCAGTCCAAAAATTACTAGTAAATATAGGGTCTCGATCACTTACTATAATCTTTGGTGTCCCATGAAGCTTCAGAATTGTGTCCATGAAGGCTGTTGCTACTGTGCTTGCAACAAATGGGTGTGCCAAGGCACAAAAATGAGCATATTTGGTGAGTCTATCTACCATAACCATAATGAAATTTTTTCCTTTAGATTCGAGGAAATCATGTGATAAAGTCCATGGAAACCTCTTCCCACCACTGACTAGGAATAAATAGAGGTTGTAGAAGACACGGGGATCGAAGCTGTTTCACCCTTATTTCGACAAAGCATGCATTCTGCCACAAATTTTTGGACATCCCCTTTGATCCCTTCCCATAAGAAATCTTATTTGACTTGATGATAAGTCTTCAAGAATTCAAAGTGCCCCTCTCTGGAGAAGAGTGAATCTCGGATAGAATCCTATTTTAAAGAGTGGATTTCTTACATAGGTATAGTCTATCTTTATTCCATAAAGCATCCGCTTTCAAGTACAAATTTTTTAGACATGCTTGGATCATTTTGGAGATGATGAATGAGGTTTTGTGTGGTTGGTTCATTTCTCCATTCGGACCTTGCCTCATCTATCCAATCTTCCTGTAATA
This sequence comes from Taxus wallichiana var. yunnanensis, assembly GCA_018340775.1. NCBI lineage: Eukaryota > Viridiplantae > Streptophyta > Pinopsida > Cupressales > Taxaceae > Taxus > Taxus wallichiana. Next base: position 170,599,052 of record CM031233.1, read on the forward strand.
TGGATATGGCACATAACAAGGCTACAGTTGATTCATCTTTCCACGACAAAGCATCCGCAACTACATTCTCCTTCCCTTTCTTATAGATAATCTCAAAATCATATCCCAACATCTTGGAGACCCATTTTTGTTGTTCTTCAGATGATAAATGCTTCTCCAAGAAGTATTTCAAACTATTATGATCTGTCTTCACTTTAAAGTGTCTTCCTATGAGATATGGTCTCCATTGCTTTATTGCATGAAGTATGGTTAGCATTTCCTTCTCATAAGTCAGCTTGGAAAGATTATTGCCTTTGAATTGATGGCTCAAAAAGGCAATAGGACGACCTTATTGCATGAGAACTACCCCCATACCCACCCCTGATGCATCACATTCAACAATGAATGTTTTGGAAAAATCTGGAGTAGCCAAGACTGGAGTGGTGTACATGGCCTCCTTTAGTTGCTCAAATGCTTTGGTTGCATCCTCACTCCAATGGAAGGAGTATTTCTTAATAAATATGTGAGAGGTGCAGCTATGCTTCCATAATGCCTTACGAATCTTTAGAAATAACTTTGTAAGCCCCAAAATCCTCATAGATTCTTTAGGGTTTTGGAACCTTCCACTCCATCATGGATTTGATCTTCTTAGGATCCACTTTAACCCCTTCATGAGAGACAATGTGACCCAAATATTCAACATCATTGAGTCCAAAAGAACACTTAGAGGGCTTTGCATAAAGTTGATGTTGCTCAAGGGTTTCCAAAACCTTATTTACATGATGCAAATGTTCCTCCCATGTTTTGCTATAAATTAATATATCATCAAAAACACTAAGACAAACTTCCGTAGGAATGACTTAAAAATAGAATTCATCAAACTTTGAAATGTAGAAGGTGCATTTGTGAGTCCAAAAGGCATTACCAGAATTCATAATGGCCTTCATGTGTCCGAAAGGTGGTTTTATGAACATCCTCATCCTTGATTCTGATTTGGTGGTATCTCGAACGAAGATCGAGCTTTTTAAAATAAACAACACCATGCAACTCATCAAACAAATCATCAATTACAGGAATATGAAACTTATCTTTGATTGTGTACTTATTAAGTTCCCTATAATCAGGACACATGCACCACATGTCATCTTTCTTCCATACCATCACTACTGGAGAAGAATAAGCACTCTGACTATGACGAATGATTCCTGCTTCCAACATCTCTTGTACAATCTTCTCAATTTCACTCTTTTGCACATATGGGTACCTATAAGGTCTGATGTTAGGTGGTTGACTTCCTAGTAATAACTGAATAGCATGATCATGATCTCTCTTTGGAGGTAAGCCCTTTGGTATATTTTCAAATACAACAGTGTGTATCCAACACTGCTTGATATCTGATGGTATAATGTCCTTAGAAGGATGAGCCTCTAATGAAAAAAGTTGTGCCATAAATCCCTCTGCGCCATTTTTTTAGCATTTTGTGCATCTGATGAGAACTTACTATTTGTGGATACTTTGCTCTTAAGCCTCTTAGCTCAAAATTCCTTCCTTTAGAGTGAAATCGCATGAACAATTCTTGGAAGTTCATCTCAATGGTTCCCAAAGTGGTAAGCCATTGAACCCCTAACACAATGTCTGCTCCTCCCATAGAAATGGCATACATGGGACTATTTAGTATGTAATCTCCCATAGCAAGCTTAATGCTATGGCATTTTCTAGAACAAGTAACAATACCTCCATCAATAATCATTACTTGACATTCAGGAGCGGGATAAATGAAATAGTTTAGGCGCACTGCTAACTTATGATTGATAAAGTTGTGAGTACTTCCTGAATCAATCAACACTGTGACCCTCTATTTTTTTAGGAATCCAACCACCTTTAGGGTTTGGGGGGTGCTAATACATGAAATTGCATGGTATGAGATCATTGGCTGAGGATATCTTGACTCCTCCTCTGGCTCAACCAAGACCTCTGAATTTGAATCTTCATCCTTCTCTTCATCTTCACTAGGCCATCAATGTAGAACAACTTCTTTTCAGAACATTTATGTCCGGGTCCAAATTTACCGTCACAGTTAAAACATAACCCTTTTTCTCTTTTTTCTTCAATTTATTGAGGTGTTAATCTAACTGGTCGAGGGAGTGTTGGGGCCAAGGTGTTGCGATCTCTGGTATAAGTGAAATGTTGTCTCCTACTTAAAAAAATTTCTCCTCTGCCCTTCTTGCCATAATCATCGAATCAGAAACCTTATGAGGATTAAACATACGCACCTCATGCTCAATGTGATCCTTAAGACCCCCAAGAAATAGGTCATTCAGAATCTCTTCAGTAATATTTTCCACCCTCAGAGAAAGGTTTTGGAAGTGATGAATGTAATCCTTCTGTCTCAACCTTGCTAATTAGCTGAAGTAATTATCTGACACACTAGAACTGTAGTGTAATTGCAACTCTTTAGTGAATACTATCCATGTAACATTGAGACCACTCTTTTTCCTTTGAGCACATAACCATTGATACTAGACGAATTGGTCAGGTTTGAGAAACAAAGCTGCCATGGTCACCTTTTGTCCTGATGGAATCTGATGTAGTTTAAAGAAATTATCCATTTGGTTGATCCAATTGAGTGGATCCTTTCCATCAAACTTATGCATCTCCACTTTTGGAAACATAGTACGGGCCTGCAGAGTGCTCGTATTTGGATTGTGCACACTCAAAGATCCATTCTGGCTCATGTGTCTATTATGTTGACCACCTTGATTGACATAAGTATGATTAACCATCATATGCGTACTGAATTTTTGCATGAAATCCTCCAATCTTTGTCCAATCCTATCCACATCTTCTTTGTTGGCCACCCGAGATTCAAGGTCTCTCAGGTTAAACTCAAGTTGGCTTACTTTATGGTCTATCGAAGTAAACCCTAACCTTGAGGAATTTGTAGCTATATCTTCTATCTCCAAATCCTCAACTAATATCTCATTCTTTTCTGGTGTTTTACCTGAGTGATGGGATTCTTTTTTCCTCTTGTGGAAGGCCCCGCCATGATGCCCCAAAATAGTAGGATGTAGGGATCACGGTCAAATTTTAGGGTTTTAGATTTCGATACAAATTTGGCCAAATATAAAAAAACTTAAAGAACAAACCCTAAATAATATTTTTTTTTTCCGAAAATGTAACGAATTTGAAAAAATTCCACAATTTGCACCCTAGGGAGCGATTTTATGAAAAAACCTAAATTTGTAATAAATTTTGCAAAATAAATAAAAAAGTCTAAAATTTTCAGGGAACCTTACTTGAAATATTCCTCAACTTTGGTAAAAATATCTCTGACCAATTTGCTATGGTTCACAATATATGGCGGAAACAAAAATTAGGGTTTTTTGCCCTAATTTTGGCCCAGATCGCAGCTCTGATACCACTTGTAATGAAATTACTTGTATAATTCAGATCATGAGCATAAATATAACACAAAATAACACAATATTCTAGAATAATGATCTCAATATGCAATTAGAATAGCTTTGCCACTTCGAGGGGGCAACCTCCAAACCATACAATAATACTCAAATGCTCAAATGATGATGAACTACTACCTACAATCCCCTATATATACTATTCATATGTTATGGCCATCACCAAGGCCAACCTACTAAGCATGAGAAAGTATAAATGATATAATAAAATGATATGGTAAGCCACAAGTTAGCTACTCATATCCTAATATAAGCAATAGGTTAAGGGTGTAGCAACCTCATGCGCATGATTCTTGGAATCAAACATGAATATGTTATTATGATATTGTTTGTAGAATATTCTAGAAAAGGTAGCATAATGGTTTTATCTCCTACCGGTTAGATCCATCACATGTTGGGAAGACATTCAAGAAAAGTTCATAGCAAGATTCAAATCAGCCAAATATTTCCAAGACCTCCTCATTCAATTGGTACAAATGAGGAAATAATCGAATGAAACTATGAGATAATTTGTGGCCCGTTTCAACCGGTTACTCCATAGAATACCGGAAGATGTTTCACCATCTGAAGACAATGTCAAGAGATTCTTCATCAATGCACAACCTCCTGAAATTGGATTCATCTTACAAAGAGTTCAACCTCGTACTCTTGATCTTGCCCAAGAGGATGCAATTGAGATTGAAGATGATTTAATCTTGTTTGGAAAAATGAAGAATCCAAATGGAAAGAAAAGGGGTCAATTTTCCAAGGAAGGTACCACTGACTCTCTTATCCAAAAATTGGAAAATTAATTGAATGTAATAAAGAAACAAATATCCCAAAATATTCCTCTTCAAAATCAGGATAGGAATTAGATTTCGAGCACCCCGAAGGATTTCCTTGGAAGCTTCACCTACGAATGCAATCTATAGAACTCTATAAGCTTTAAAAGGACTTGAACAAGAAAGTGAAGGAAGTTATTTCCTAGAGATTGAAGAAGTAGAGAATGATGCACAAATTAGATTCTGTGAATATTTTGGAGGTGATGAAGATGATGAAAAAGATGCACCCAATTTCTCATGTGCGTATTCACCCATTCTCAATCTAAAAAAATTCTTCCTCCACTACTTGATGCAAAGAATAACGTTGAAGATCTTCCTATGTCGACTCTACAAAATAAAGGAATTAATTGAGGATCTCCAATTCCATCCTCCTTGGAGTCTGCATTTGAGAGAATCGATCTTGTTTCAAGTAAGAGGTCACCTGCTAGTCCAAGTAAGTCTTCCAATGCCCCTTCTAATTCTAAGTCTGCTTCTACAAAACCTAGTCCTTCAAGAGTCTCTGGTGTACTGCAAAATCAACCTCTATTTCCCAAACATCCACTCCCGCTCCCAAGCCTATCCTAACTCCAAAAACAAGTGCCTTCATCCCCCTTGTCCGCATCTATCCTTTTGATATCATAGAACATGTGAACAAATCCAAAGTGTAGATTTCTCGAATCTGATTATTTTTGACTCATCCCGAGCAATTCGAGAAGCTTGTCCATCATATTAAGGGTAATAGTTCAAATCCCAATACTGTGACTCCTAGTTCTAAAGGACTACTACCAACCCCTCATACACCTAAATTACAAAGCATGTTTTCCTTGAGTATATAAAAGAATGATAAGATCAATCCTTTCTATGTCTCCCTTTTTGTTGGAAGATACCAGTTGAATAATTATATAATAGATTCATGTGCTTCTGACAATGTAATTCCTATAAAGGTGTCCAATGCTCTTGGACTCACCTTGACACGGGCCATTGGCTTGTGTTACTCCATGGAATCAAATGAGGTCCCACTTGTGGGAAAGATTAATGACACGCATGTGGCTCTCACTTTAATTTCCACATATGAAGGTGTCAATGACTATCTTGGTGGCAGACATTCTGGATTCATTTGGAATGTTGTTAAGTAAAAGCTTCTTCCAAAACTTGGGAGGATAAATCTAGATGAATTGGTCTTCCAAAACCATTCTAGTTAAAGGAGATATGGAGAAGTTTCTTCCTGTGAAAAATATGAAATATATGATGCAAAAGTCAGGAAATCCAGAGCTAACATCTTGTACCAAGATAACGGGAAGATGAATCATTTCATAACAATCGAAGAGGAGGATGAGATTCCCACCTTGATAGGACCAAACATCCCTTTTTGAGGGGGTATTGATCTTGAATAAGTGTGGAGAAATTTTGAGTTACAAGAGGGTATCCCTAAGTTTCCAGATGATGCAAGCCATGAAGAAGAGGAAATGGTTCTTGATGAATTTCAAGCGGAGAAATTAGCTGACATGTTTCCCCATGATGAGGAGGTGTTCTCATTCCCATTTGAAGATGAATATTCTCTTGATCATGTCATCCATGAAGAAGAAATTACAACTTGTGATGATCCTTTGAAAGGTTTGAAAGAAGAATCCATGCAAGAAATGTTAAGAATTGTAGAAGAAACAAAAGACCCTCATCTTAGTCTTGAACTATTGATGCAAGCCATGGATTTGCAAGACATGTATGAATCCAATTCTGAATTCTCAACCAATTTGAAAATTGGTCATGATGAAATAAAGTGGGGTGAAAAATTTGATGTCCCTCTTGAGAAAATGATTGATGGATGTGTTCTCTTTCCCATTCGAAGAAGAAGATTCTTTCCATGTGGAAGAAATTGAAAAAAAGGTCCTTGAGTCCTTTGATGATGAGACTCCCCACTATAAAGAAGTAGCAAAATGCAATGAGATTTGGGATGATGAAGCAATTCCTCTAAATGGTTGCCTTGAATTTCAAAATGAAGATTCTTTGAATGAATGTAAGGGTGAGATTTTGGAAATTTCAAAGGAGTCCATGCAAGAAATCTGAAAGCTACATAAGGTACGAGAAGATATCAAGCTAAGTCTTGACCTCCATACTCATGTTATGGCCATGCAAGATAGGTACGAGGTTATGTCTAATTATTCACTCAATTTCCAAACACCTCATAATGAAATAGAAAAAAGAAATTCAAGGCCTCTCATGAAATTTTTTTCAATAAACATGAATGTGGGAAAGAAGAAAACTCAGGATATTCAAACAATTCGAACAAAAATCAGCCCTGGGGTAATGGTGAGATGCTAAATGATAAATCAGCAATGTGGGTGAACATGGAAGGAAATTTTCACTCTAAAACTGATTTTAAAAAAAATGGTATTTCGAGTGAAGCTCCAAGCATAAAAAATATCATGTAGGCTCACTCCTCCCAAGTATACAGGAAGTCATGAAAGCACCTAGATTTCATAAGTAGTTGAGGAAAGGAGGATACTTTCTTGAACCAGTCAATGGCTTCGCAGAACATCATCCTCAGTATTACCCCTTTGGAGGTAACTTCTGAAAATAAAAGTGCTACAATGAAAGCGGGTTGTACGTTGTATGTATCATAGGTGATTTAGGTTTGTGTTTTTCCTTTCCTACTTAGTGTGTTTTCCTTTCTCGTGTGTGGTGTGTCTCCCTTCTGTTGTGTGTGTGTGTGTGTGTGTGTGTGTGTGTGTGTGTGTGTGTGTGTGTGTGTGTGTGTGTGTGTGTGTGCTCCTTTTAGTCTATCCTTGTTTCGTTTGAGACTCTATAAATCCCAATGGATAAGGAACTAGTCCTAGTTGTGTAATGAGATTATAGAGTTCATTCCCATCCTTTACTTATTTTGTTTAATCCAGAATGAGTCCCCAAGTGAGATCCAACTATTGTCATGTGTTTTTGCAAGGTCAAAATTCAACTTGAAAACATGACAAATTTACCCTAATGTATCAAAATTTTTGATTGTAAACATTCCCGGGCACTCTTTGATTAGTTCATCCCTTGTGTTAGGCCTATACCAATCTTTTTAGTTCCTATATTTGTTGTAATAACCTTGTTTAAGTGTTAGAAATATGTAAACATGTTCATGGAGTTCTTCCAATTCAATGCTTCTCAAGAAAATCCTTCAGTGACTTAGAAATGGTTATCTTTAGCCTTTCTAAGAAAGGTGTGCATCCTATGGAGTAGAGTTGAATGGAAAAATTCATCATGAAGTGGTATCAAGGAGATATGAACATTTTGAAAGTGATTCAAGGAATTATAGGAAATATTTGGAGGTTTAGAAAAAGATCAGCAAAAGTGGGTTTTTGAAGGTGGAGGATCTTGCATGACGCAAAAAACACACGAGCTTCGGAAGATGATTCCAAGAGCTATAGAATGAGTTGGAAGTCAAACAAGATACAAATGGAAAGATAATTCAATTCCCTACATGGTTATATTTTCATATTTCTCACAAGATCAAAGCACTTCTTTCCAAAGTCTATTTTATTTTTGTGTGTTAATATGCTCTGATTAATCCTTGCAAGCATATGAATTTTCCTACTTGCAATATTAATCCCCCTCCTAATTTCCCACTCCCATTTTCCCACCTACCTAGAAAATTCCTCCCTTGCAAGAAATTGTAAGCATTTTCCAAGGTGCAATGGAGTGTGCCTATTGGATCCCGACCTCTAGGCCAACAAAAAGTTTTATTTTCATTTACACATAATAACGGAGCTGCCCCATTCAAGTAGGGTACCTAGTCCCAAAGCATTGGTGAAAATTCACCAATTTTTCTAATCGAAAAATTTTCTTGCCAACAACTATCTATCACCTAGAAGAATTTTTGAATAATGAATATTTCATGTCTTGGTGTGATTTTATAGGAATTTCACCGAGAATTTCAATGGTATACGCCCATGAACCATTAAAATGATATAAGGAAATAGAAAAGGGTCCATATGGTAAACAAAAGCACATAATTTATTTCAAATTTCAAGAATAAAGTGATTGAACAACTGATCTTAATACTTCGTGACTTCAACAAGGTAATTAAGATTGAGTATGAAACTATTGGAATTTAATTGGATTTGTGTTAAGTTAAGAGGGTAAGCCCATAGCTTACTTTAGTGATAAATTTAATGAATCCAAATAGAAACATTGAGTTTATGATTGTGATTTATATTCCATGGTACAAGATCTTAGGAACTGGAGGAACTATCTCATTGTTGAAGGGGTTTTTAATGTATTGATCATCAAAACCTACAATTCATAAATAAACAAGATAATTTGAACCATAGGCATACAAAGTGGATTGGATTCTATAAATTTATTACTTTGTGATAAAAAGGATATTGTGGTTAATCAAACAAGGTCATAAATAAATTGAGTAGATTATGTATCCTTTTGAATGAGTTGAGTGTGGAGGTAGTATGATTTGATGGTGCGAAGGCACTATACAAGGTGGATGAGAATTTTAGAAATGTGTGGAAAACATGTAACAATCTTGCAAACATGGAAAAATTCAATGGCTAGACTATTTGTTTATAAGAAGCATTATTATTTAGGATAATACAATTGTGTGTGCTTTGTGTGGATATATCAAGATCTATGTGAGAGAAATTTACTAATGAGAAACTAACTGGTAATATTAGTTTAGAAAAGACACTAGTGCAAATTAGTGAAGGATAGTTTTGGAAAAAATTAGCAACAATGTGAAGAATTTTTGTGAGGATTTAGGATTTTAAAGGTGGTAAAGGAAAAGATTCAAATATAGGGTGCTATCAAGCACTTCCTATCTAGAGAGACATTGGGAACATATCAAAATGAAATTTATCTTAAGAATTCCTAGAACACAAAAGGATCACGATTCTATTTTTTTGTGGGAAATTTTTAAAAAGTGGAACACTTTATTTCATGCAATAAGACTAACAATGTCATTCACAACCCCAATTTTTTTAGGGATATTATCAAATTACATAAAATTTCACAAAGTATGGTATTTGATGGGGACGTGATTTTTTTGGAACTTTTTGAGAAAATTGTGGATGAATTTGAATACTAATTGTAGCTTAGTTCAATGTACCATCCTTTAATGGATGGAAAATGGAGGTAGTAAGTTTTTGTTGGGAAATCTATTATGATGTTTAGTTGGGGAGAATATGAGATTACAATATTAAGACTTGAAATAGGCTGAATTTTTGTGCAATAATTAAAGAAATATATACATTACGAGAACACCATTTCAAATTTTATATAGGATTATCCCACAAGGGGTTACAAAGTTACAAGATATTTTCAGCATCAATCATAAAGGTATGAAGTGGAATATTTTTATGTATTCATGTGAGAGACACACCAATAGGTGTAAGAGAAATTAAAGAAGAATATTGTAAACTAAAATCATCACATAAATATAAAGAGAAGGGAGAAATAATTTGTAGTAGGTGACAAGGTTTTATCTCACTTAAGGAAAGAGAGGTTCCCAAGGGAACATATAAAAAATAAAAAATTGAAAAATATCGACCATGCAAGGTTTTGAGAAATTTTACAACATATGTGCATCGAGATAGAGTTAATGAAAGGGATTTTCATTTTACTTGATCTTCAATGTATCCTTTTTATACCCTTTGCATGAGGGAAAAACAAGTAGTGAGAATGTAGAATCAAACTCTATGAAGGTGGATTGGAGAGAAAAATTCCTTGAGAATGCCAAAGATGAAATTGAGAAGTTAATTTACTCCATATTTATCAAGAAGATACACGGAAAATAAGGAATAATAGGTGAAGTGGAATAAAAATAATGTCAAATATGTAATATGGATGAGTGCGTATGAATTTACAAAACATGGAAAATGCATTGAAGAACTCACACAATGTTTTTGATAAGGAAATCATGGTTCATTTCACTTAATAGGTGTAGACATTAAATCACACACACTTTGGGTATTATTTAGTCCCAGTCTCATACTACTATTCATATGGTTTTTGAGTGAAGAAATTACTAATTAACCCCCGTCTTTTGGCTATTTTTATTTACTTTTTCATAATTCCCGACCTTCACCGCATATATGCCTAGTCTGTTTTTGTCACTTTCCATCATTTTAGCCTTGACTGGGCACCCATGGGAATTTAGGGCACCATGATCCTTTTTACACTTTCCCACCACTTTTTGGGCACTTTCTAGCTGTTTGAGCATTCTATATTTTTGGTGGTTGAACTTTTCAAGGTTAATTACGAAATTAGAACAAGAGAACCATATAAATATAAAGTTATGAGACCATAATGAGGGACCAAACACTAGTCACTACTATCATCCACCTAGAGTTGCATCCATCTAAGGCATCTAGAGCTCATTTGCATCCATCTAGCTCCATCACAAGGGACAAGGTTGGTTCATCTGCATCACACAAGCATAGGAGGGAAGTTTATTCTATTCCATCCACCATTCTATTACATTTTCTACACATAGTTATATCTCGCTACTTCACAAAGTGTGACTAGCACAAGAGAACCTAGGGCATGATCACACACACACACACTCACATAGAACTACATTGGGTTTGAAATGTAGTGCATCGCTCAGTTAGTAAGTCGAACATTATGGCCGTTGAGGACAAATCGACCCGATTCATTTGCATCTTTCTTTTTAGGGTTTTGATGTTTGTCTTGGGGTTTTGTAGGTCTCATCTTCATTTCAGATTTCAAACAACATATTGCGCTGTTGTTCGGTGAAGCTAGTGCGATAGGAAGTGAAGGAAGGAAAACATCATACTACACCTCGGAGGAAGGTTACAAAGTTTTTTCAAAAATCATGACGCCCGTATCTCAAACTAGGGTGCCCACCGATTCCCTTATACCTATCCAGTGCCTTAGTCCTTTCATATTTCTCGATATGTACTTTTTAGGACTTTGAAATAGTCATTTCCTCCTCTTGTTTCTCTAGCCACTTATGAGATACAATCCAACAATCTCATGGAATCAATTAAGTTCTATATAACTCTCCTTGCACTTTAGGGTTTTACATATCTACTTTCTTAGTTGCTTAGGTCACTTTTCATATTTATTTACTACTTTTATTTATTTTTATTTATTGTTGTTCCTAATTTAGATTAACTTAATAATTCCACATTTTAGTTAATCATTTTGGTGAACCCGACTCAATCTTCATGCTTATAGGATCTTCATTCATTTCATCTTAGGGTTTTTCATCATGAGTATATCACTTAATGATTATTTGCTTAAGCATCCCGATTTTACTTTGCATCAATTCCAACAACTCCTTACTACTTCCCACCTTCATATGAACCCTTATTTTCTACATCAAGTATTTGAAGATGCCTTTTCTCATCCTATCGCATCTACATCTCTAGAAAATGACCCATATTTGTATGTCATGATTAGCATCCACAATACGGGTGTCAAGCATACTTTAGTTGACATTCACATGAGCTTAATCTATGTCCCATGTCATTCATAGAACACTTAGGACTTTCTGCTTGTCATATTATTCCATCTCACCTTTCACTACGTGCATCTGATGGTTCAGTTTGTCCATGCCTTGGTCGCATTACATTGCCCATTACCCTTGGGCCTAAAATTGTTAACACTATGTTTTTTTATCATGGATTTCCCAGTCCCTTATAATTGATTGTTGGGTAGGTCATAACTCTACGCCATAAAATTTTTGGTTGTATACCAAGGTCTTAAATTCTTGCATGAAGGTATTGAATATATTGTTTTTGTGACTCTCATCCCTTTAAATATTATGACCATAATCTTAACACCACCACAAATTATTATCAATATATGGATGAACCACCATACTTTTCACCACTTGAAGGTGATATTTATGTGATAGATGTAGTTTCTTCTATGCCACCTGATACTACTGCTGCTATGATTCCTTATCAGGGCCCCGTTCAATCTATGGGCGTCACTCTATCACCTACACCTTCACATGTACCACCTACATTAGCACACATACCTTTCACTTGCATGATCTTCATGAATGAATCATATTGGGAACACATTCTATTTGATCCTACATGTGATGACACTATATGCACACATGAAGGTTTGGATCGACTAGGTTTTACTTTTGAGGATCTTTATCCTCCTCCTCATAATTCTCATCTCTATTATGGCTTCATCATTGTTATTGCTACTTATAGTTTACGTGTCTTTCATCTCACTATATATCTATCATGTTATCCTTGTTCTTCACCACTTACATTAGGGAAATCATGGCTTGATTATATTGGGGGCACTCTAGATCCTGATCATATAGACATCTCTTTCCCTATGCCTTTTGGGTGTATCTTCATTTGCAATAGCTCTTTTATAGGTTATACACAAAATATCACTTGTTGGTATGTGCACGATTGTCCACTTCCTCCATTTACTAATGAGGAATATGCCATGGGTATGTACAAATTATGCCTCAATGGCTCATTACATGATCAACTAGATGTTATTGCTTATCAAGTCACCAATGCATATCCATTCGACTATGACCTTGAAAGTGATGATCTTTTAGATGAAATTACATGATTACGTCCTTCCTCTTACATGCTTGGGGGCATAACATTCACACATCTCCACCCTCCTCATATTAACATCATTGTATCTCTCATATTTGTGTACATCAATACCCTCGCATTGGCATATTCATCACACGTCTTACTATTGACCATTACCCGATGACACACTCTTGTGATTTGGTTCACGCTTGACTATTGAGGGCATACTACACATGAACCCCACACACTGCACAATAGGTACTACACATCACAAATCTTTAGATATCTTGCGTCATACACCTTACATCCTACATCGTACATTTAGTCTACACCATTTATATTTCAATCATTGCAAATTTACACATCATACATCATACTAGTCTTCATCATACATGTGTCTATCGTTTACACGTCTAACATTACATACTACTCAAATTACATCATGTGCATCTTACACTTTTTATTCTACATAAACATCTTACATTGCATTATACATTACACATTCTACATATCATATGGTCATCTATTATCATCATGCATACTACATAGTCTTCTATGTGTTGCACTCACTACCCTATGATGCAGTTTAGTTCCTCGGTCCATATTCGATCGCCAAGGGTTTACAAATCAATTGGAACTAATCCTCATTACATGTTCATTGTTCAAAATTTCTTCATGCGACATTTCTAGGTTAGTGACATACGCTGTCAACTAAAGGGCCACCTCTTCCTTCATCTTATAGTGGTATACGCTTTAGGCTACATCACCACTCCCATTATTCATCTTGTAGTAGTATACACTTTAGGCTACATCACCACTCCCGTAATTCATCTTGTAGTGATATACGCTTTAGTTTACATCATCACTCCCTCTATTCATCTTGTAGTGATATACACTTTAGGCTACATCATCACTTCTACGATCATCTTGTTGTGATATATGTTTCAGCTATAAGGGTCACACACACATCATCTCTAGGTCACATATCATCATCACACATACACATTCATCACAATGTGTCAGACACAATACACACTTCGACCATTTCTTGATGACACAATCTCATTTACGGTTCATTCTTGAATGTTGGGGGAGAAATAAATGAAATTCATTGCATACATTTCCATTCACTCGTGAGGCACATGGATCCTACCATCCATCTTTCATTCCATCCTATCCATCCACAACATATTGCATATCTTAATCTTTTACTCTTGCTTACTTTTTTTTGAAAAGAGATCTTATATTATATTAATTCAATAAGATACAAGATAAATTTTAAAAAAAGTGGGCGGTATGAGAGCACGCCCCAAAACCAAAAACAAGCTAGGCCAAGCCTAGGAGAAAACAAAAACTAGGCAGTGCATAGAAGATATCAAAAAACCAAATCAAGCAAAGCATAAAAAACATTCCCGAAGCGGCGGATAGTGATTATCCAGTGAACCCGAGCCGGGTAAGTCTTTGCTTTAGCATATGAGATATCCCATCCATTTCTTAATTACACATGCTAGATAGATATCTTGTATGTCATTTATCTTTACCATACACACATGTGCATTCCCGCCTTTTTCTAGTTGTGATTGTAGATATAGGTCTCTTACACATAGCATGGATGATGACCTTATACCCTTCCTATAATGGTTGCCAGGGGCATCCACATTCGTCTCTTTCAGGTGTTATTGTTTCATTTTGTACTTAGCACTTTAAATTCCTTGGTTATACATGTTTTTTACATACTATTTATCTTTCTAACATGTTAATGGGTGCTTCATTTGTAACATTTGTTTTGCAGGATTATTTTCTTTCATGGCTATCTATCTGTTTGTTTACTATTACTTGTCATTGTTTGCTCTTATTTGCAGGCATCACACTTATTTTGGTGTGCACACTTATTTTTTTATATGCGTTCATGATGGCCTTTCCTGTCTCTTGTGACATCGTGAGTGATGTCCCATGTTTGCAACCCGCTTTGGTAGACTATTGTGTCTTCTTGCATGTTTACATTAATATATTTCTTGGTAGCTTACACATTGCTTTATACATGCATGCTTTTTGTACTAACACTTTTTTGGCTAGCCTTCTTGTTTGTGCGCGCCTTGGTTTCTACCAAGTGCATTCCTTTCCCCGTAGGGAAGAGTTATAGAGTTCATGCGGTTGGTCCTCTTTTGGGGCCGCATTCTCCTATTAGTGACATCACATGCCCCCAAAGAGGGGGCATCATTGGGGTTTTTACATTCTACACAACACTTCTACACCGGTTCAATTCAATGCACTTTCCACCCTTGGCATTATGGGTTACATACAACGAGTGGGTTCAGACCTATCTACGAACCCTGTACACAACGGATTTTATAGGGCATGGTTGTCCTTAGCATTATGGTGAGAAGTTACAGGTTAGAGGATATGAAAGAATTCCTCTCTACACTACTTGACAGTGGCATCGGATCACCCAAAAAAATAGGTAGTACAAAGATCTCTTCACACATATTCAGGGAAGTAGTTACAGGTTGGAGGATACAAAAAATTCCTCCCTACACTTCTTCACCTATGGTGTTGGATCGCCCAAAAAACCCAAGATATGATATCCTCTTTCTACACCCTTTTCTCTCATCACGATCAGGTGCACATGTTCCTTTTACACTTTTCATACTTTCATTTCAGTCTTTTCATTACTATATACATGCATATTTTACATGCGTTTTTACATATATACATGTGTATTTGACTTCTTGATCATCTTCTCCTTGTAGGTCCGACCATATGAGAAACAAGCAATAAACAACATCAACAACAACAATGACATTAAAAACAACACTTTTGTGGCATTACACACCATACTAACCATGCAGGTACATCACACATTAGCAAGTACACATGCGTTTTTCCCTAGTTTCACTCTCATCACTTTTTTTCACTTTTTCATCTTTAGTTTCCACGCTTCATCATCTTTTTGTCACTCCACACTTTTTCTAGTCCTTTGGCATGCTTTTCGCATCACTCTACATTGGCATCAGGTACACATCTCTATCTACTTTATGTTACCGAGTGTTCCACTCACCAACATAAAGTGGGGAAAATGTAGACACTAAATCACGCACTTTGGGTATTATTTAGTCCTAGTATCATACTACTATTCATATGGTTTTTGAGTGAAGAAAGTACTAATTAACCCCCTCTTTTGGATGTTTTTTATTTACTTTCTGTCATAATTCTCGACCTTCACCACCTATATGCCCAGTTGTTTTTATCACTTTCTGTCATTTTAGCCTTGATTGGGGCACTCGGGCTGTAATGGGGTGACCATGGGTTCCCCGATCCTTTTACACTTTCCCGCCACTTTTTGGGCACTTTCTAGTCGTCGAGAATTCTATCTTTTTGGTGGTTGGCCTTTTCGGGGTTAGTTACTGAAATTAGAACAAGATAACCATATAAATATAAAGTTATGAGATCATAATGAGGGACCAAGCACTAGTCACTACTATCATCCACCTAGATTTATATCCATATAAGGCATCTAGAGCTCATTTGAATCCATCTAGCTCCATCACAAGGGATAAGGCTGGTTCATTTACATCACAAAAGCATAGGAGGGAATTTTATTCTTTTCCATCCACTATTCTATTACATTTTCTACACATAGTTATAGCTTGCTACTTCACAAATTACGACTGGCACAAAAGCACCTAGGGTAGGATCACACACACACACTCACATAGAACTACATCATATCTCGAAATGTAGTGTAACACTCAATTAGTAAGTCCACCATTATGTCTGCTGAGGATAGTCGACCCCTTCGTTTGCATATTTATTTTTAGGGTTTTGATGTTTGTCTTGGGGTTTTGTAGGTCTCATCTTCATTTTAGATTTCTAGCAACATATTGCGTGGTCCAGTGAAGCTAGTGTGATAGGAAGTGAATGCAAGAAAACATCAAGCAACACCTCGAAGGAAGGTTACAAATATTTTTCATAGACCAGGGCACCCATATCTCGACTAGGGCACTGCAAGTGCCCCCGTACCTATCCACGCACCCCCGGTCCTTTTAGATTCCCCAGATCTGCACTTTTCTAGACTTCAGCACAATCGTTTCCTCCTCCTGTTTCTCTAGCCATCTCTGCAACATAGTCTAACAAGCTCATCGAATCAATTGAGTTCTTTCTAACTCTCCTTGTACTTTAGGGTTTTATATATCTACTTTCTTAGTTGCTTGGGTCACTTTCCATATTTATTTACCGATTTTATTTACTTTATTTACCGTTGTTCCTAGATTAGATTAACTTAATAATTCCACATTTCTTTTAATCAATAGGGGTGTATGATGTTGGAGTATCTAGGTTCATAAGAAATCCCAAATCATTGAAAAATAATTAGGAGTAAAATTAATAAGTGTTCATAACTTTCATTTCTTTTAAATTCTTGTGTGGTGGGGAAATGTGAAGGAAAACTTGTGATTTCATATTTCTTCTAATCACACATTACTACACTTGTTTCAGGGATTCTTTAGTGTTTCTTTACATGCCATTTGTTAAAAACCATTTTTATCAAATAATTAAGTGTTATGATTCATTTTTCTATTGAGTTCTACAAATTCATCCATCAAACACATCTGTTGGGCCCCATAAGCTTTTGAAAAATTTGTAGAATCATACGTAATGACATAATATTCATTCCATGCATCTAGGATGCATATAATCATGTGCAACATTTCATATTAAGGCTACACAATATCAAACTTGACTACATATGAGGAGTGGGTGAAAATTATCTAAGAGGAGTTGTCATGGTTCATCTAAGGCTCTCTTACGAATGGGCATATGAATAAAAAGGAATTATCTTCTTTCATAGAGGTTATCTAGCCTAGGTTGAGATGAGTTAAATTATAAGATTTTAGATGCATTCATTGACTAGATGAAGTTTGAGAAGATAAAATACAATCAATACACCATCTTAAGCAAAGAGAATAAATATAGGGGATATTGTTAGCCATAAGAGGAAGTTCATGTTTGTCTTTTTGAGAGAGATACAAAATATCTCAAAATTATTACTATTTAGGAGTGTATACATCAAACACATAGGTTTTGAGTAGTTATTCATGTCCTCTAAAGGAAAAATATTATGATCTCACTTTGTTTGAGGCTATAAAACGAATAGTAGAGTACAAATATTGTAATATATTTGATAATTGAATATTGAGAAGTAATGTGGTACTTTATTTTTGTGTAAGATTTGGTGTACATGAGTGTGAATTTAGATTGCATGGTCTAAGGTTGTTAGCTTGACTCCCTAACTATGAATATAATATCACATATGCATTCAAGACACTACTCGTAATTATTAATATTGACTATTAACCAAATCTCACATATGCGTTTAATTTGAGTAATATAGTTATCAATGAAATAAATTTTATTAATGAAGACTCCAAAATATGTAATTTTATTGCTTACAACATTATTATAATCACATTATTACTTAAAAGATGATATTTTTAGAGGAATCTAAAAAATGATTTATAATGTCCAAACAATCACTAAAATAATCAAATTGAAGTCAACCAAAAAGAGTAAAGAATAGAAAATTATAAATACAAATACTTAATTATAAGCCTTCAACAACATCAATGCCTTTTATGGTTGTTGTTCAACCTTATATAATTGATACCACTTTTTAATTTTATGGTGGTTGTTATTTGAAGGTTAGTTTTTGAAAACAAGGAACATATTAAATTTAGAAAAAATTTACAAAAAGTTAAACTACTAATAAAAATATTTTGATAGGAAATGGTCTATGAAATCATAATGGATAGAAATACACATTTTTAAAAAATAACCAACTTTATTTTTCCAACCCTAGGTTTGTATGTTAAAAATAAAGAGATATGTTTTGATAAATGGAATGCCCAAATTCTTTTATGAAAACCATTTTTTTGATATAAGAAATGCATATCTATGGCACCATCATAGAGAAAATAATGTATATCTAAAATAAACATAAAACATAAAATAGGAAATGCTAGGCTTTAGTTTTTCAAACCCTAGGCTCCTATGTTGAATAAATATAGAGCTAGGTAGTACTAAATGGAGTGCCTCATTTTTTAAATGAAAATACCCATTTTATATTTGACACAAATAAGCAATAATCTATTTTGAAAGTCCCATTTCATTTTATTAAAAAATAAAAAATAATGACATAAAAACTTATATTTGTTTCTTCATTTCCTTCTTATCCACATGTATTTTAGAATTATTTTTAAACCAAACATCTCTATATTAGGGTTACTTTTATTTGTCTTTTCATTTTCTTCTTCCTCTTTCTAGTTTATCTTTTCCACTCATTTTTGACACAAAAAGTAGAAAAATGTAGATAGATTTGATTGTATGAGATATAGTTGATGAAAAAAATTGATAATAAAAACAAATTGGGCCCTTCTAAAATGCTTATTTTGTTATTGTTCTCTAACTTATATATGAAAAATGATTTTTTTCCTTAATATCATTTTGGATCTTTTTTTCTTCCTAATCTATTGTGTGATATGACATAAATTTTGATGCACTTCCATCATACATCCTTTATTGACTTTTCCAAACTTTTGAAAATATTAATTATGAATTTTGGAGGGGATTATTTTTAAAATATGGTAGGGAATACATGCATTTGAATTTGCATCAAGCCTTATTTTTGGAAATTTGGTATGGCCAACACCTCAATCAAATCATCGGTGTCGTTGTCACAAATATTGACATTATTTAGGTCATTTTTAAAAAAACTACCAAATTTGAAGGATTCCCATCATTTTGGAGGTGTTTACATTTATTTGACACAATTTGTGTAAGCTATAGTTTTAGATACTAATAGCATCAAAGTTGAGGAAAAAATGAAAAAAGTGATACTTTTTATATTGTGATATCCTCAAACATTAGTGGTGGAGCTTACATGTAGGGTGTAATTTGGATGCGAATAATTTAGTGAGAGATGGTTGTATTGTTACTATTGATATACATCATATGATAAATGTAGATGCTCTTTTAATACACAAAACCTACATTTTATGATATCATAAGGTATGCATGTATGATTCACATTTATTATAAAAAATAAGTAAGATTATCCATAGAAAAATATTTATTAAGTTTGTATCTAATCAAAGTATTGGAATGTTTGAAATATTTTTCTAGTGGAAATATAATTTATTGTGTGAGGATATTGTTGGTATAGGCCACTAAAATCCAATTTTTTTATTTACATTCTTGAGATGTGTTTTACAAAGTAGAATTTTTCATACCATCCAATATCATTGATGGTATATGGTTATATTACTACTAGATCCATATGAAAACTAAGAATGATATATATAGTGGTATGTTTTAATATAATCACACCAAATAAAATTCCAATAAAGGGTAGTCCTAATACATCCAATTTAGGTAATTTTGAGATTTATAGATAGTTCTCTCACTCAAATAATAGAAAAACATTGATTGGTACATGGAAATGGAACAATAAATCCAATATAGCTTCGTCGAAGATGAAACAATGTGCTCAAATTTTGAATGAAAGTTAGAAATAAAATCATCAAGCTACTCAAGAGAAATCACAATATGAAATTTTTCTCTAGATGCATTCAAAAATTCATTCATGTTTAGGCATGAATATAATTGTATTGAATTACACATGGACCGGTTTCATCCGGGAGGTATAATGTGTTTGGGGAATATTATATGACTTTTTTATTCTATGCAAGTATTCCTAGATATGTTCTTTTGTTCTATGTATCTATAATGTTTTGATGATTTATGATAGAAATGAAGATATTTATTCCTTTTCCAAACCATAAATTTTCTTTCTTTGAAGATGAGAGACCCTAAAGGGGTTACCATTTTGGGATGTTTTTATTGTTGAGACACATGATCAAGAAATGTTTTTAAAACATTACTATTCTCATTTGAAAAAAGGTTCGTCGACAAAGAAAACTTGAATAAGTGATTTTTTAAAATGGCTTTGAACCAATATAAGCTACTTATACATTCAATATTTATGCAAGAAACCATCAAACTAAGGAAGTAACCATGAGCTCCAAGAAACTTAAAATTACTGGAGATGATCAAGTTCCTGATGTACAACCCGTTCAACTTGTCGCTACACAACCAGTTTTTGATGACGCTACACAAACAATTGATAAATCATTGAAAAAAATTGGCGATTGACCTTCAATAGTTTTATAAATATATTTATTGTGCTATATTTTCAATTTCCATGCTTTTTGTTTATTTAACAATACTCTTTTTTGAGTTTTGATGACAAATGTGGAGTACGCGAGCACATCACATACGAATACTTAGTCGAGATCCCGATATGTTAGTCATGTGCATTTATAAACAAAACCACTTATAAGCCCCAAAATTTTATAAGACATTCAATATTTATGCTGACAACCAACAAATGGAGGAAGCAAAAAGGAGGGCGCAAAGATATCCAACACTAATACATTGTTAGAATATGGCATGTTAGTCATGTGTATGTATAAACAAAACCATTTATAAGGCCCATAAATTTATAGTAAATGATACCAACTAACTCTATAATACGTACCAAATAACCGTATATTCATGGCAGCCTCTAAAGCTCCACATTTTGTAGTTATTGTTTGATGACTTACGAGATATTAGTTTCGATGCTTGACATACGGTAGAAGATAAAGTTTAAGGAAATCCATTTGTAAGCTATGATAACTTTAAAAGACAAACTATATAACTTAACAAACTCTATGCATCCATGTTCGATACAATAGATAGACTTGACAACAACCGGCACACGGTTTCCTAATGCATAATAGCTAATTACATTGAATTAATATTGTGTTTCCATATGAAATTAATACTTTCAACATTGTCTCATTGTTTCACTCCCGCATCTTACCGACTAAATTGCATTGCATTAACTTTTTCTATCTTGATCTAAACATCATAATAAAGAGAACTACATAAGGTTTGATCCTTCTTGTTAGTATTTAGAGCAGCACTTGGCTAGCCTCATCAAAGGTTGTCTGCCAAAGGTAGTCCAGCCAATGATTTCGTAGCCTAGCGGTCGCAAATCCACATCAATAGCTTAGAAATGTTGTCTTCCAAAGGGTGGTTCCGTGAATAGAAGCGTAGCCTAGAATCCACTAAAAACTCATAGAATAATTGATATTGAACTTACTGTATTACCACAGAGACCATTATGCTTTCAATTATGATTTCATTTTTCATATCATAAAATCGATTATGAATAGTTTAATGTTTTTTGCAATAGATCATGCATCAAAAGAAACAACAACGGGTAAGGGCGATACAAGCCAAGCCGCGAGCTCAATCAATAAGTGGTATTATCTTAAAGTGTTATTCATTTCAATTTGTTAGAATTGAAATGCGACCGATTAAAATAAAAAATTATTTATTTCCCTACAGTTAGCTTAAGAATTATTTACTTATTTTAGATTTAGAGGGCTTCTTTATTTGAGAAAAGGAAATCATCCTCTACGGAGATGGCATTCAAGTTCAACAACAAGACTATCAACTCCGTGAAGTGGCCTGAAAGAATTTATAAATTCATTATCAAATAAATTTCAAGTGGGATTACTCGTCCACAATATCACTTCTATCAAGGTTGAAAAGCTCACAAAGGCCTTCAATAAAAAATTATTGACTGAATTGTGTTAGAATGTAATATTAAGTGCTTTATAAACCTTAGTTTATAATTAAATAATTAGGAATATTTATATTTTAATCATTTAATATAAAGTAGGTTGTATATGTTTAATTGATTTTACTAAACCAATATTATTAATCGAGGTGCTTTGTAAAAATTCACAACCCATCACTTGATATTTAGATGACCCGTGGGGTTAAATGTTCATATCATGTGACATGATCATGGTAATTAATTCACTCAATAATTTTTTGGAGAGAAGTGAGGGAGGAAGATTGCTGGACTGTAATGTTTCTCAGTTAATGGACATATCTCTTTTCTGTGGCTTTTACCCCTCGAGGGTTTTCCACATTAAATATTGTATCTATGTTATTTACTTTATTGTATTTATTTCATATGTTTGGTTGATATAATTTATTATATTAGATTAATGTATCGGTCCTAACATGGTACCAAAGTGGAGTGCTAATGTTTTTTAATTAATTATCAAATCAAATGTCAGTTGATTGGTTGGTTGGGTAGTTAGAAAATTTGTTTTAAATACCCACCTCCTCCACACTCGGGACACGAGACACATAAAAATAACACACATTCAAAAATATCTCAAAGCTTTTACATCACGTGAAAAGGCTTTTTGGTGATTTTTTTGCCTAAGTATGCATTATCTTGTGTTTTTGCATGAGCAAACTTCACTTGAAAATAGGACAACCATACCCTAGTATCAAAAATTTCTATGGTATACCTTTCTAGAGGTGATTTCGGGAGCTCCAAAATGAGTTACGAGACAAAAAATATCAATGTAAATCATTTTTAGTCCTCTACATGGTGGAAAAATTAGATTCATCCTAAACCCCATGCATTTTTCTAGCCAACTCATTCTTTCCAAGCACAACTGGTGATCCTGAGAAAATAGGAGGTTTTTTAGGGTGTTTCAGGAAGAATCAAGGCATGAGACCCATCCCATCCTTCTAAAAATTCCTTTTCCATGTAATTTAATATAAATAAGTGTGCAAAACATCATAGCTCAAGTTATGGTTATTTCAAGTTGTCGCCCAAGGTACGTGTTCGATACTTAGTCAATTTTTTTGGGTGCCACATGGCAGCATGAGGCCGAGGCACCTTTTTGTGTCCTCATTTTCCATTTCCATGGGTACAAGAGGAAAAAAAAAAATGTGCCCTCCCCCTTCAAGCATGTTGGTCACTCCATATGACCCCGGTGACCCCTTTTTGCACTGTGACCAGTTTGACTAGCCCCCTCTCCATCGCATGCATGAATGACAAGTGTCACTCCTATGCCAAGGTACCTTTTTGTGCACCCAATGTCCCATCCCAAAGGGAAAAAAGGTGCCCTCCCTCTTGATTCCCTTAGGTTCCAAATTCAACTCAAAAATGACCTTTAGGAGCTTATTTCCAGCCCCCCATTCCTCTTGGCCGATGCATGAACGCCACATGGAAAGCTAAGGCTAAGGTGCCTTTTTGTGCACCCATTATCTTGTTCAAAGGGGTAAAATATGGACAAAAAAATGTGCCCCCTCAAGGTTTCCAAAGAATATAAAACCAACAATTGGTCATTTTTTGCTCATTCCCCCACATCCTTCCATTTTCTCCCGAAACTCTGGCGATTTTTTCCGTAATTCCACCTTCGCCATTTTCATTCTCCATTAATTTCCCCATGTTCCCATGATCCAATAAATTGAAAACCATTAAAAACAATGACTTGGGACAATATTTCTCATCGATGAACTCTATAACCCGCATGAGGTAAAATTGCTCATATCTTGAAAACCGATGCACAAATCAATGTGGGGTTTTTTGCATTAATCTACATTCACAGGCACCTTGAAGATTCAAGTGGAATATTTAGCATACATCACCCAAAGTTTTTACAGTGAAGAAACCCCAGTTTCCCTACAACAAGTTTTGAAATTTAAAATCTTTCATTCCAGAGATTGGGTTGAGTCGAAACTTCAACGGTGAAATAAAAATGAAAAACCCATATCAAAAAAACTGATTTTGTTGAAAAATAAGGTCTAGAAAACCAGTTTCTAAAAATAGTAAGCCTCCTACATAGGGACTGCTATTTTTAGTAAGTCTCCACAAAGAGTAGTTTCGGAAAAGGCAGTGTGCACAGGATTATCTAGAAGGACAAACAAAGTGATCAAGATTAAAAAGGGTGGAAAATTTCCATTTTCTAAAAATAGTAAATCCCTTTTTTGAGTACAAAGAAGTGCCTTAGTCACTTGTGGTCGTCGAAAAGGAACTTTAAGAAGAGCAGCAATCAGGGGACAAGAAGTCCCTCCTCTTTAGTGGGAGAGGTTCCCTTATTCAGAAACGAACCTATTTACACATGTACAAAGCATGGTTTCACTATGGAACTTGGATATCATAAAAGTGTTTCCTAAATAGATCATCAATTACAAAAGGACAGAGGAATGAAAATGCGGAAATGAGCAGAAAGGCACCATTCAGAATTATAGATGACAGAATAATTCCTTATGCGTGCAAGAATACAGTGAATTGGAATAAGATCATTTGTACTCACATTAATAAGATGAAATTTGAAAAGACACACAGTTCTATGAATAACATCTACAAGAATACAAAGCTTCTCAGCATAATGTAAACAAATGATCTAACAATATTTAATGGACAGCTTACGAATAAAAAGGAATCGGATAGACAAAGAATGGAAATCCTTCTGTATTGATTTCTTTATGATTTCTTTACACTTTAAAAATAAGCCAAGTTCCTCCCTCAAAAATGGCGAGGAGAGGCCATTATATAGTTTACAAATTAGTTACCCTTGGTAACTACTTCTTTTAACTAATGCTTTAGTTAAAGGGCTGCTAATCACAATACCCCAACTAATTACAATAAATCGTAGATGAGGGAAGGAAAAAAAGAAGAAGAAGACGGGCGTTCATGACCGGGAGGGCCCATCGACTTCAGGATCCGGCCGCCAATATTTTCAACGCCTCTGCTATGTCTCTACCTCGTGGGACTGATGTGTTGGCAGTGGACTGAGTCCAAAATCTGAGGCACTTCTCCATTTCTTTGTTGAATTCGACATGAGTATGATAATCTTTATTTGCTTCCTCTATAGCAGATTGAAGAGAGCAGATCTCCTTCATCTTTTCCTTGGAAATGGAACTCTCCTTGAACAAATTACCTTTGACAAAAGCTCTGAATTGAGCTTTGATTTCTTGCAAGGAGAGGGATGCACTAGAGGTCTCATCATGGAGATGGCAATGTATATCCTTGAAGGCAGATATTACCAAAGTTTTGAAGGCTTCACCCTTCTGCCAGCTATTCTTCAATTCTCCCAAAGCTTCTTCCAACACCTTGATTTTCCATTCCACGCTGTACACCCATGATTTTGACAAGTTATCCTTTGCATCATCGAAGACCTTGCTTGCCATTAAGAGATTTTCATCAGCTTGCCCCATAAGGTGAAGGTCTACTATACAACTGCTCCAAAGTTTAAGTTCTTTATCTATGCTCCCAATAGTGGAGGAGAGTTTCTGTTGCAAATTGTTCACCTTCTCGTGGAGTTTGAAGGCTTCATCAATGAAATTCAATCCTATAACAAGCATATCATCCACCATGGCCTCCATAGCCATTCCATAGATGGAATACTTGTGTATATCTTTGATACTCTGCACCTCATCTTGGCTGAGAATCACAGGTGGTGGAAGAGTAGCCAATGGGGTAGGATCTAGAACTTTATCCTTGGATAGCAGTGACTTGATGAAACCTGTAAGAATCTGGGCCTACTCCTCCAGCTGTTCTATGGTTTGTTGCCCTTTCTCCACCCTCCCAATGACCCTGGTGATTGTTTCCTGGAGATTGTGGATCTCACCTTCAGGGGTGGACTCTCCCATGGGAATTCTCGAGAGCTCCAGTTAGATGCTTGTAAATCATGCTCTGGTTTGTCCATTTTGGGCTTGGCTATCTCCAAGAATTGCTGGCCCTGAGCATCAGATACTATTCTGGAGGTAGTCCTAGCTTTCTTAGTGGGAGTAGGAGGAGTAGTGCCTAATAGGGCCGCCACAACATCAAAATTAGGTCCTGAGATCCGGGAGGAAGACTTCCTCTTTCTACTATCAAAAAAAGGTTGCACCCATGCAAAAGAGGAGGAAGAAGAGGAAGGTGGAACAAGAGGACCAAGAGACAGAGAACTCATGGCACCCAAGGTGTGCACCGCTGTAGCTTCTAGTTGAGATATGAGAGGGGCACTCGGGCACTCGGGGCTTTCTAGTGCGGAGGAGTCGACGATGCTTGGAAGTTCAGTGCTTTGGACTTCTTTTTCTTTGTCTATTGGGGCTTTTGGAGCACTTATGGGGGCTGGCACCTCACTCTCTTCACTTTCACTGAGAACAATAATGTTCTCTGGACCTGAGGGCAATTCAGAATGCTTCATTGTAGGCTCTTCTTTAATAGGTTCCTTCTTAACCTCCTTGAATTTCTTCTGATATACTTGAGTGGATGAGGAAGGAGTGGAGGGTGTAGGACCTTTAGTTGAGGAGGCAGGAGGGGTCTGCACAGGTGCTTCTGAACTGGTGTCAATGCATCCCTTCTTGGTGTTGGAGTATCCTTGGAGGAGGATTCCCCTGAGTGCCTTCTAAGCTCACGGACTTTCCTATCAAACCAGATTTTGGTTCTTACCAAGACGGGAGCTAGGATTTCTACCAGATCGTCCTTCTCCTTTTTGAACCAATCCAAATCCTCCAAGGGAGTGTGTTTGACCACATTGTCATATTCATATGAGTACAGGTCAGAATTATCATCCTGGAGCCCTTCAGGAACTTGGTACAGGTTAAGCTCTTGAATTAATTGAAGAGAAAATCTACCATAGTGTCTCCTCCTTGCCTCAAAATCATCAGCACAGTCAGCCCAATAGTCCTCTATGTCTACCCTATGATGATAAGTGATTTTGATATTCTGCTCAATAAATTTCTTCAAGTCAAAATAGGTTCTTGGCCTGAAGAAATGGACAGTGATGGGAGCCAGGGCTCTTTCTATGTTTTGAGCATCTAGAGTTGTTTTGCAGGTGTAGTTTCCCAAAGTGATGGGGAAGTGCAAGCCAATAATTTTCTTATCCCTGCAGGTTCTGTGTAATTTTTCCAATTGCTGCATACTTCTATCAAGGCCATTTTATTATTAAAGAACATAGGAAGCTTGAGAGGAGTGCTCTTATAGCCTGCAAGCCTTATACAGGAAAATTTTCTAAATTGGATGAAGTGGGAACCATAGTGCGATATCATATTCATAGCTTCATCAGAAAATCTCCTCATCGTGCCATTTCGCTCTCTAGAAGCCTGACAATGTACATGGTGAAAGCATCATTCACCCTCCTGAAGTTGCGATTGCTAGTTTCCAAGGTGAACTAAGGGCAGTAGGCATATACGGGGTCACCCTTATGAGCATCAATGTATGAGAAGCCAAACCATTGCCTTGATGCTGCCAGAGTATACATCAAGTATGAAGTCATGTAAAATTTCTTTGTTTGCTATACATTGGACAGCTTTGCTCCACTAGGTTCATACTGATGATCTCTACCCAATTGATATTCTAAGTTCCTTTGCACACCATATTGATAAGTGGGCACATCCAGAAATGGAACTCATTTGTAGAGGGTAAGCCCATGACCCAAGCCAGTAGGATTATAAAATCTGACAATTCCTCATTGAAATTAGCACGGAACATAACCTTGGATAGACGAGACGCCCCCTTTTTAGGGTTTTTAAGCCAGGACTTCGCCACCCGCGCCTTGTATTTCTCACTGTCCTAATCGAAGAGGGCTTGTGCCTGGTTTTGAGAGATTACTATAGAATTTTCCATCTCAGGAATCCTTAGGGCAGTGCCAATGGCAGCAGTCATAAGTTTGGCGATGAGTTCTCCATGCACGTTCGTTAGTTCGCTCGAGTCAGGATTGAAATGAGCTCCACAGGAGAGCACTGTATCTGCGCATTGCACCGAGATAGGGAAACCACCGGCGAATGCCAAACCACTGTCATGAATCATTTGTGCCATAGGAGAGGGGTTTGAGTCTGTCATTCTTGCCCAGAAATCCCCAAAGTCAAGGTGGCGAACTTCACTATCTCCGATATCAGGAACGGCAGACTCGAGTGGTGAGACTTGCTCCTGGCCTTGGAATTTAATCTTCATGTTGTTAGCAATTTGAGAAGCCAAGGTTGCAATCTGGACTCGGGACGAAATTATAGGGGGAATGGATATGCGCGCAGAAATTTTGATCGCAAAGGTATGAGCAATGGATAGCAAGAAAGCAGTGTGCCAAAATGCATAAGGGGCAGTTCATTATATAGCCGTTTGGGAGAGAGAAAGACAATTAATGTGCATTAAATACACATCTACCAACTTGAAAAGTAAGATATTTGTGAAGAGTGGGAAAAATTAGCTCGGATGGCCTTTGGTTCATTTGGGACACGCGGGACGTGAAAGCGCGATTCGGCCGATACGGGTGATGCGGGAAAAGTATGCACAAATGCTTCTGGGACATGAGGGATGAAAGTACGCGGAGTACGTGATTCGCCGAATCGGATGAAAAGGGAACAATGAGCCCGAGTGAACTGGGGAGACTTGGGAAAAAAATTATTATCTTTCTCTCTCCCAAAGGGCTATATAATGAACTGCCCTCTATGCATTTTGGCACACTGCTTTCTTGCTATCCATTGCTCATACCTTTGCGATCAAAATTTTTGCGTGCATATCCATTCCCTTGTAATTTCATCCTGAGTCCAGATTACAACCTTGGCTTCTCAAATTGCTAACAACATGAATATTAAATTCCAAGGCCAGGAGCAAGTCTCACCGCTCGAGTCTGTCGTTCCTGATATCGAGACAGTGAAGTTCGCCACCTTGACTTTGGGGATTTCTGGGAAAGAATGACAGACTCAAACCCCTCTCCTATGGCACAGATGATTCATGACAGTGGTTTGGCATTCATCGGTGGTTTCCCTATCTCGGTGCAATGCGCAGATCAATGCTCTCCAACTGAGAGCTCATTTCAATCCTGACTCGAGCAAACTAACGAACGTGCATGGAGAACTCATCGCCAAACTTGACGCCGCGCCTTTGGCGCTGCCCTAAGGATTCTTGAGATGGAAAATTCTATAGTTATCTCTCAAAACCAGGCACAAGCCCTCTTCGATCAGGATAGTGAGAAATACAAGGCGCGGGTGGTGAAGTCCTGGCTTAAAAAGCCTAAAAAGGGGGCGTCTCGTCTATCCAAGGTTCTGTTATGTGCTGATTTCAATGAGGAATTGTCGATTTTATAATCCTACTGGCTCGGGTCATGGGCTTACCCTCTACAAATGAGTTCCATTTCTGGATGTGCCCACTTATCAATATGGTGTGCGAAGGAACTCAGAATATCAATTGGGCAGAGATCATCAGTATGAACCTAGCGGAGCAGCTATCCAATGTACAACAAACAAAGAAATTTTACATGACTTCATACTTGATGTATACTCTGGCAGCATCAAGGCAATGGTTTGGCTTCTCATACATTGATGCTCATAAGGGTGACCCCGTATATGCCTACTGCCCTCAGTTCACCTTGGAAACTAGCAATCACAACTTCAGGAGGGTGAATGATGCTTTCACCATGTACATTGTCAGGCTTCTGGAGAGTGATACGGCGAGGAGATTTTCTGATGAAGCTATGAATCTGATATCGCACTATGGTGCCTACTTCATCCAATTTAGAAAATTTTCCTATATAAGGCTTGCAGGCTATGAGAGCACTCCTCTCAAGCTTCCTATGTTCTGCAATGATAAAATGGCCTTGATAGAAGTATGCAGCAATTGGACAAATTGCACAGAACCTGCAGGGATAAGAAAATTATTGGCTTGCACTTCCCCATCACTTTGGGAAACTACACCTCGTAAATGCTTCTAGATGCTCAAAACATAGAAAGAGCCTTGCTCCCATCACTGTCCATTTCTTCAGGCCAAGAACCTGTTTTGACTTGAAGAAATTTATTGAGCAGAATATCAAAATCACTTATCATCATAGGGAAGACACAAAGGACTATTGGGCTGACTGTGGTGATGATTTTGAGGCAAGGAGGAGACACTATGGTATATTTTCTCTTCAATTAATTCAAGAGCTTAACCTGTACCAAGTTCCTGAAGGGCTCCAGGATGATAATTCTAACATGTACTCATATGAATATGACAATGTGGTCAAAAACACTCCCTTGGAGGATTTGGATTGGTTCAAAAAGGAGAAGGACGATCTGGCAGAAATCCTAGCTCCCGTCTTGGTAAGAACTAAAATCTGGTTTGATAGGAAAGTCCGTGAGCTTAGAAGGCACTCAGGGGAATCCTCCTCCAAGGATACTCCAACACCAAGAAGGGATGCATTGACACCCGCCAGACCCCTCTGCCTCCTCAACTAAAGGTCCTACACCCTCCACTCCTTCCTCATCCACTCAAGTATATCAGAAGAAAGTCAAGGAGGTTAAGAAGGAACCTATTGAAGAAGAGCCTACAATGAAGCATTCTGAATTTCCCTCAGGTCCAGAGAACATTATTGTTCTCAGTGAAAGTGAAGAGAGTGAGGTGCCAGCCCCCATAAGTGCTCCAGAAGCCCCAATAGACAAAGACAAAGAAGTCCAGAGCACTGAACTTCCAAGCATCGTTGACTCCTCCGCACCAGAAGCCCCGAGTGCCCCGAGTGCCCCTCTCATATCTCAACTAGAAGCTACAGCAGTGCACACCTTGGGTGCCATGAGTTCTCTGTCTCTTGGTCCTCTTGCTCCACCTTCCTCTTCTTCCTCCTCTTTTGCATGGGTGCAGCCTTTTGTTGATAGTAGAAAGAGGAAGTCTTCCTCCCGGATCTCAGGACCCAATTTTGATGTTGTGGCGGCCCTATTAGGCACTACTCCTCCTACTCCCACTAAGAAAGCTAGGACTACCTCCAGAATAGTATCTGATGCTCAGGGCCAGCAATTCTTGGAGATAGCCAAGCCCAAAGTGGACAAACCAGAGCATGATTTACAAGCATCTGATCTGGAGCTCTCGAGAATTCCCATGGGAGAGTCCACCCCTGAAGGTGAGATCCACAATCTCTAGGAAATAGTCACCAGGGTCATTGGGAGGGTGGAGAAAGGGCAACAAACCATAGAACAACTGGAGGAGCAGCCCAGATTCTTACAGGTTTCATCAAGTCACTGCTATCCAAGGATAAAGTTCTAGATCCTACCCCATTGGCTACTCTTCCACCACCTGTGATTCTCAGCCAAGATGAGGTGCAGTATCAAAGATATACACAAGTATTCCATCTATGGAAGGGCTATGGAGGCCATGGTGGATGATATGCTTGTTGCAGGATTGAATTTCATTGATGAAGCCTTCAAACTCCACGAGAAGGTGAATAATTTGCAACAGAAACTCTCCTCCACTATTGGGAGCATAGATAAAGAACTCAAACTTTGGAGCAGTTGTATAGTAGACCTTCGCCTTATGGGGCAAGCTGATGAAAATCTCTTAATGGCAAGCAAGGTCTTCGATGATGCAAAGGATAACTTGTCAAAATCATGGGTGTACAATGTGGAATGGAAAATCAAGGTGTTGGAAGAAGCTTTGGGAGAATTGAAGAATAGGCGATGAAGGGTGAAGCCTTCAAAACTTTGGTAATATTTTCCTTCAAGGACATACATTGCTATCTCCATGATGATACCTCTAGTGCATCCCTCTCTCAAGAAGAAATCAAAGCTCAATTCGTAGCTTTTGTTAAAGGTAACTGCTCAAGGAGAGTTCCATTTCCAAGGAAAATATGAAGGAGATCTGCTCTCTTCAATCTGCTATAGAGGAAGCAAATAAAGATTATCATACTCATGTTGAATTCAACAAAGAAATGGAGAAGTGCCTCGGATTTTGGACTCAGTCCACTGCCAACACATCAGTCCCACAAGGCAGAGACATAGCAGAGGCGTTGAAAATATTTAGATAGCGGATCCTAAAGTCAGTGGGCCCCTCCCAGTCATGAACGCCTGTCTTCTTCTCCTGATTCTTCTCCTTTTTCCTTCCCTCATCTCGGATTTATTGTAATTAGTTGGGGTATCGCGATTAGCAGCCCTTTAACTAAAGCATTAGTTAAAAGAAGTAGTTACCAAGGGTAACTAATTTGTAAACTATATAATGGCCTCTCCTCGCCATTTTTGAGGGAGGAACTTGGCTTATTTTTGAAAGTGTAAAGAAATCATAAAGAAATCAATACGAAGGATTTTCATTCTTTGTCTATCTGATTCTTTTTATTCGCAAGCTATCCATTAAATATTGTTAGATCATTTGTCTACATTATGCTGAGAAGCTTTGTATTCTTGTAGATGTTATTCATAGAACTGTGTGTCTTTTCAAATTTCATCTTATTAATGTGAGTACAAATGATCTTATTCCAATTCACTGTATCCTTGCACGCATAAGGAATTATTCTGTCATCTATAATTCTGAATGGTGCCTTTCTGCTCATTTCCACATTTTCATTCCTCTGTCCTTTTGTAATTGATGATCTATTTAGGAAACACTTTTATGATATCCAAGTTCCATAGTGAAACCATGCTTTGTACATGTGTAAATAGGTTCATTTCTGAATAAGGGAACCTCTCCCACTAAAGAGGAGGGACTTCTTGTCCCCTACTGCTGCTCTTCTTAAAGTTCCTTTTCGATGACCAACATTCACCAAAAAATTCAAATTCACAAGCACTAAACTAGTCTCAAGTTTGTCGGAGAGCAAAGGGAGGAAAAAATTTTCGTGAACGTGACAAACATTATTCATTTTCGACAATGGTGTACTCATCAGTGTTCATATTTTACTTTCTCGATATATACATGAAAATGCATCTTTCCAAGATCGATCTTTTTCAAAAAAACATGGCAAGGTTAGTTTTAATCTTTACTCCCTCCGGAGCGGATATTCATGATTGTTGATCACAGGTCAACTTAATCTACCTCAGATAAATATTTCAACAATGTTTCTAAACTCTCAAGTTCAAGGTGTCCATGGATTATACAAAGGGGAAATTATGAATCATCATCAACAAGGGAAAAGTGTTCAAAGGTGTTCGGAAAAGCAACCTTCATCAGTGTGGATGATCATTAGTAGTCAAAATTTCATCTTCAAACATCCTTGAGGTGGTAGAATCATCATGATTGCATTTTGCAAGAAATTGTATCAAGCCTTCATTCATATGCATAATTGATCAAAAGGAGTGGCAACTTTTCATGGATTGTTCAGAAGGAGTTTTCTCATGGTTCAAAGGTCTAGAGTTCATCATTGCATTAGATAATTTCACCAATTCATCGGTGGAGTTGATCTTCATCGGAGACGGAGTGTTCTTCATCCATACTTCAGAGCATCTCTTTTCTCTCCTTCTCTCTTTCTCCCTCTTCCTTCTCTCTCCTTTCTAATTCTTCATTGGGATTCATCATTGTATTTCATCCTATTCACTTAAGTGACCTATTTTAAAATTGTAAAAGTATTTTCTCAAAATTATAAGAGAAATACTTAATTTATCTTTTCTAATGGAAAATGAAAGGTCACAAGTGGAATATGGAATACAGAGAGTCATGTGAGGGAGGTGAGAAGACAATTCACATTGCTATAAATTGGGATGGCCTCTCCATTCCAAAGGATCCTATATTTTTAAAAATTCTACTTTGTAGTAATTGTGGATTGTAGTTGTTGAACTTTGTATCAATGCACAAGAAATAAGAGCTATATTTTTCCATTTCCTTTTCACATATGTTCTTCTATTCCTTTCATTATATAACTTTGTTAATGTCAATAAATAAGAAAAGAGTTTGTTTGTTTTTATTGATAAGGAGATTAATGAGAATTTTTGTTCATAATCTCATCTTGTCTTGATATGAGTAATGAGGTTTTTGTTATTTCCTCTATATTGAATTTTGAACTACTATGATTACTGAGTGTGAACTCTGTAATTGGCCTACTCACGACAGTAATCCTCCTTCCTAATTTATATCATTCCCCATCATCATTTTGATTTCCTCCCTTATACCCCATATAAGCACTTTGCCATAGGTTCATTGGAGTTTCCCTGTGTGATCCCTAACCTATTTGGCCAACTCACAACATTTAGTTTAGGATTAGATTAGTTACATTCAATAATGGGAGTTGTACCATTCAATGTAGAGGGCGTAGCCATGTGAAATTCGGTGGAGATACTTAATTTTCCCAACCAAAAATTATCTCACCAACTTTTTTTGGAAACTCTGCTGGGAGATATTTTCCCAAGTGCACCCAAAAAGATCTCTACTCAAAAAATCAAAAAATACAAAATAAAATCAAAATAAAAAAGAGAAGTCCTTGAATGATCAAAAACTCTTTGCAATCCTAATTGAGAAATCTGCACTTTTCAAGAGTTGAAGAAGAAGAAATGGTGGCACAAGCACTTGTACCATGGGGACAAAACATTGGTCCATTGGCCTTGAATCCAACAATACACGATCTTCCACAAATATTGAGAAAGAATTTACAAAAGTTTTGTGGAGATGGAAAATGACACCGTGATGATCATATTGTAGATTTTATCATGGCCTATGTCATCCTTAGAGTATAACACAAATATGTTTTTGTGCGGTTGTTCGTAGAAACATTACAGGATGTGGCATCAAATTGGTTTCACTACTTTCCATCACACTCGATCTCTAATTGGGGTGATATTAAGAAGAAGTTTAAGGAGAGATTCAAAACCGATGAAGACACTCATGTCATCCTTACTCAACTCACTCTAATGAAGAAAGAGCTGCATGAGTCCATGAGAGACTTCATGTTCAAATTCTCTAGGATGGTCAAGGAAATTCCCGCCATTGATCTCCACACTTCGTAACTCAAGATGTTCTTTATGAATACTCAAATACCTGAAGTGAATTTATTCTTGTGAAGGGTTCACCCGAGATATTTAGACCATGCTCGAGAAATTATTATCGAGGTAGAAGATGACCTCATCTTTTCAAGTAAGATCAAGAATCCCTCAATGAAAGATAAAACCCAAAGTTCCCAAGATAGGAGAACTGATCCAATGGTGTAGAAGTTGGAAAATGAATTGATCTTGATGAAAATGGAACTCAATCAATGAACATATCTTCCAAATAAAAATAGAAACCAGATTGCAGGAGCTCTTTGAAGGCTCACCTTGGAAGATCCAACAAATCAATGCAATGTGCAAGAACTATGAAGATGAAGGAGAATAAAGTTTTGAATATGAAGAAAAAGGAGAAAGTGAATGTACTCGGATTGGGTTTTGTGAATGCATACTTAATGATGAAGAAGTCACAAAATAGTTACTCATATGCGGTGTTCACCAAACCACAAAATGAGAAATAAGGATTCTTCCACTACCCAAGTATAGAAATTTAATCCTCAAATGGTGACTCCAGAAAAAAACAACAAAATGAGGATCATCAAATTCTACTTCAATAGGGTCAGTTGAGAAAAATATGAGACCGTTCCAAACAAGAACCTTTCTACCTCTTCAAGTAAGTCTCCTTCAACCCCATTTGAAAAATTATCTACTGTAGACCCTAAGAACATTCATGTCAGAGCTATAACAATCCATGACGTTCTTATTACTTCCTCACTTTTTGATATTATTGACCATTGCAAAAGAACCAAAGTCCAAATATCCAAATATGAGTACTTGAGAACTCATCCCGAGAAACTCGAGAGACTCATTTGGAATATCAAAGGAAACGGATTTGCTTGCATGTCCTAAAAAAATCACCACCAAAGAATAATCTCATGTGTCTCAATCCACTCCATCTCTAAATTGCCTCGCTTCCACACCCTCCACCTCTAAGAAGGTTGATCCTTTCTACATAGCCTTGTTGGTCAACAGGTACAAGCTAAATAATTACATCATTTGTTGACCAAGTTTCTTCATTCCTATTTAGATTAGTGAAATAGTAGTAAAGGAAACACGTTAATCCAAATATAAAGGGTTTTGGGTACCTTGGAATGTGATTAATGGATATCGGCGTAATATGAACTCTTTGTTGCGAGCTAAGTGACATGCACAAAAAATAAGACTAGGAGGAAAATTAGATTACTAGATATATGGAGGGTTTCCCAAAAATTCATTCCTAAGAAGTGTGAGATTCCTAGGATGGATGCCAAACCTCTTGTAAACAAGATAAGATAAAAAAAACTAGATATTGATAAATTGGATGTAGCAACTATGTAGAATTTGGAATAAAACGAAACTAAAAGTTGGATCTAAGATGATAAAAGCATATTTGATCTAAATATGAAAAAATAAATCAAACCTAATAGGGTTTGATGGTGACCCAAGACTACAGAGGGCCAATCGATAGTGACCAAGACCGGATGAGAAGAAAATGTAGAAGAGAAAACCTATAACTCCTCCCGTAGTTGGATGCAAGCCAAGCTAATAATACATTGATGATCAACAGGAACTTGCAGAAAGTATGGAACAAAGGGAAACATAAAGGATGCCAAGAAATTAGGAAAACATATGGTAAATGATATGAAAATTGGTTGGGTCGATGGCGAATAGGTGGGATTGGTGGCGATCGGGGGCTAGCAAAGTGAATCTAGGATTGCAGATGGTACATAATGTCCGGATCTGCAAGATGGATGATTGGGACTAAATAGATGATGGGATAAGGTGACTGGGAAGAGAGAAATAGGAATATGGATCGATAGTGATGAGTAAGGGTTGATGGTGACCGAGGTGGATCTAGGGTTGGATGAATAAAATTAGGCTAAATGATAACCTGCAAAATAAAAATGGAGGTGATCGAATGTAAAAACGGGGTCCTGAGATGAGTGCAGAACTTGCAAAGCACAATAAAAATGGATACAAAAGGGTAATTATGATAGATATGGGCATGAAATGATAAGAGGTCTCCAAAGCTCCCAAAATTAACACAAGATATCCAAGATGGATTCCAAATGGCTTGGCAGGCTGCAAAAAGAGGTCATAAGATGAAGCAAGATCACAAGAGCTCAAAA
Source organism: Taxus wallichiana var. yunnanensis (assembly GCA_018340775.1). Taxonomy (NCBI): domain Eukaryota; kingdom Viridiplantae; phylum Streptophyta; class Pinopsida; order Cupressales; family Taxaceae; genus Taxus; species Taxus wallichiana. The sequence continues at coordinate 170,636,548 of CM031233.1, forward strand.
ATATCAAAATTTCATCCTTTTACAAAGAGGGATGAAGGTGGCTTTATAGGGTCTCCTCCGACCATGTGGACCCATCCATTTGGACGTTGGAATGATGCCCAACTCGAGGCAAAATGGGCCTAAAGAGGGCATATTAGGGTTTCGGGTGATAAGGACGAACTAGGGTGCATGAATGGGTAGGTGGATGGTTGAAATGAGTAAATAAAGGCCATGTGTGGGTAAAAACATTAAATGATGGCCTAGGGAGAGAAAATTTGAGGATTTAGGGAGGATAAAGCAAATAAAATGAGGATTAGGATTAAATGATGATGATTAAGGATAATTAGAAATGATTTAGGGGGATAAAATAATAAGATGAGGTTTAGAGATAATTAAGAATAATTAGTATAAATGGGATGGGGTAATAAGATGGAAAATATAAGAGCAAAGGTGTGAAAATGATGATTGATGGGATAAATTGAATTTAGGAGGGAAGATAAAATTTGAATGGATGACCATAAGGAAAAGAGAGAAAATGTGGGGTGGAGGGTGGTGATACAAAATTATGGTGTCTAGATCATTGACTTCGGTGCCTTAGACAAAATCATGCCCGCAAAGGTCACTAAATATCTTGGTATCTCCCTTTCCCTTACCTCTGGTCAATGCCTCTCTATGGAAATGAAACAAGTACCTCTCGTTGGACAAATCAAAGATGTTGAGGTAACATTGGCAGATTTTCCTAACAAGAAAATCACAATGAGAATCCTTGTAGTAGAAATTCCCACCACATATGGCATGTTTTTGGGATGAATATTTTGTCAAGATTTTGGGAGAGATATGCAGCTACACTAGTCACACGCCACCATCCCGGTCGGTGGTAACACAAAGAAGCTACTTCCCATCATAAAAATGAAGTATACTGTTCAATGGAAAAATGACCCAACGATAGACATCCTGTGCCAATATTCCAAATCTAGAAACTTCTTCATGACCTTCTATAAGGATCTTGAGTTTCCCTTGTTGGTGGAGGAATGTCCAAGCATCACATAGCCAGTCAAAGAGCACAATGAAGAGTTGATGAAATATGAGTTTGAAAAGGTATAATTTTCATGGGATGAGGGTATAAACGAAGTTGCTCTAGTGGATATTGATGTTGGTGATGAGATCCTTGACTTGTAATAGAGAAATCTTGAAGTGATGAGAGATGCAGATCAATAAAAAGGAATGATGCTCAACACCTTCTTAACAGATATAACTTCAATGTTTTTGATCATGTTCCCGAGAATCAAAATGAGTTTCCATATGATGAGTATGTTAGTGAACTTGAAAGTTTATCTTTCTCACTTGGAAGAAGAAGGAAAGAAAATCAAGAATTGTAGTACACACCCACCTCTTGAAATGGGGAATACCCAAGAAGATGATGATTTCATTGCAGAAATGGACTTCTCAGTTCTCGGCGATCAAGAATGGGAAGATGATGATGACAACATTTCAGCTCCAGTGTTGTGCTCATTTCCTTTTCATAAGGATGGAAACATTCTCAATGAAAAATGGAGAAATGGATTGTTTCTTGGTCCTAAGGCTTATTTTGATCAACATAAAAACCTTCTCAATAGACTTCAACCTTTCAGTGCTCACTCCACTCAAGATATTGATGCCCTCAACATAGAAATAAAGGATGAAGCCCAAAATGGACAAGGCAAGCAAGAAGATGATAATTTCCATGTTGTGTGCCTAATTTGGAGTTCATTATCTTTCCAAGAGGAGGATGCAATGCATGTGACACACTATATAGGGAAGCATATGTCAAAAGACATGGAGCACGATAAAAATGACTTCTTGGAACAATTAAAAACATAGAACATCAAGAGGTGGAGAATGATGCTAAAGTTCCTGAGACATATGCTAAGAATCAACCCATGAAAGTGGTGGTCATGAAGCGACACGTAATGAAGAAAAAATTTCTTGTAATGAAAATGGTAAGTCAAGTACAATTAAGAAATATATTCATGGAAACGACAAGAAATCGACAAGTGGAATGAACTTATGAGAAATGAGAATCCAAGAAAAATATGCCAAAACAAAAATGTGGTGGAACAAATAAGAAAATCATCAATTGCATACACTAGCAATAAATCTATATTTCTCAAGAAGTTGAGAAGAGGTTCATACTTCCGTGAACTCCTCAATGGATTTGCAGAAGAACGACATTCAATGACACCCGTTTATGGGTAAACACTCAATTCAATTTTGTGCTTCAATGACAGTGGGTAGTAGGTAATTTAGGTTTTTTCCCTTGTTTTTTTATGTGTTTCCTTTCCTGTTTTGTGTTTTCCTTTGTCGTGTGTTTTTTTCTTATCATATGTGTGTGTGTGTATTTAATAAAGGAGGTTGTGTAGTATATCTTTTTAGTGACTCTCTATATCCCAATGGATAAGGCACTTGTCCATGAAGAAGATTGATATTTTGGGATTCCTCATGCTATATCCTCGCTTCGCTCGATCCATAACATGTCCCCAAGATAGATCTAGTTGTTTTCCTATTTTTTTGCATGGGAAAATTCAATTGAAAAATAGAACAACCATACCACCCGTATCAAACAATTTCTATGGTATACCTTCTACGGACACACCCTCCCAAGTTAGCCTATTCCCTATGTTGGGCCTACCCTATCCATAAAAGTGTTCATATGTGTGTGTCACCCTTCCCCATAGGTGATTTAGGGAGAAAAATATCATTTAAGTACTTCAAAAATAGTGTCTTTGAAAGTAGATTTTCAAGCAAGCTTAGGAAGGGCTATTATCAACATTTATAAGACAAGTGTATAATCTTTGGTGTAGTGTCGAAGGCCCAAATTCATTAAGGAGGTATATTCATGATTGAGGATCATTTTGAAACTTATTTAGGAATATTCTAGAAAGATTCATAGGTTTAGGATCTAGTTCACCAAAAGTGGGTTTTTGAGGCCGAAGGAGCTTGCATTGCGAAAGAGAACCATAATTTCAAAAGGTAATTTCAAGAGCTCCAGAATGACTTGTGAGATAAAAAAATATAAATGGAAATCATTTTCAGTCCTCTACATGGTGGAAAAATCAGATCCATCCTAAACCCCATGCATTTTTCTATCCAACTCATTCTTTCCAAGCATAACTAGTGATCCCGAGAAAAGAAAAGGTATTTGAGGGTTTTTAAGGAATAATCAATGCATGATACCAATCCCATCATTCTCAAATTAATTTTACATGAAATTTCATATAAAGAAGTGTGCAAAAATTCATCTAGGAGCTCAAGTTATGGTCATTTCAAGTTACTGCCCAAGGTACATGTTCGATACTTAGCCAATTTTCTTGGGTGCCACGTGGCAACATGAGCTTGAGGCACTTTTTGTATCCTCATTGTCCATTTCCATGGGGAAAAGAGGGACAAATAAAGGTTCCCTCCCCCATTCAAGCATGTTGGTCACTCCATATGACCCCATTGACCCCTTTTAGCACCTTTGACCAGTTTGACTAGCCCCCTCTCCACCGCACGCATGAATGACATGTGTCACTCCTAGGCTAAGGCACCTTTTTGTGTAACCATTTTCCCATCCCAAGGGGATAATGGGGAAAAAAATGTGCCCTCCTTCTTTGATTCCCTTAGGTTCCACATATGACCCAACAATGACCTCCAAGAGCTTATTTCTAGCCCCCCATTCCTCTCAGTCGGTGCATGAATGCCACATGGAAAGCTAAGGCTAAAACACCTTTTTATGCAACCATTTTCCCATTACAAGGGGGATTATGGGGGAAAACACTATGCCTCCCCCTCAAGGTTTCTAAAGCAAATAAAACCAACACTTGGTAATTTTTCGTTGATTCCCCCACATCCTTCCATTTTCTCTCGGTACTCTGGCGAATTTTTTCCAGAATTCTACCTTTTCCGTTTTCATTCTCCATTAATTTCCCCCATATTCCCATGATCCAATAAAGTGAAAACCATTAAAAATGAATTTTTGAAGACTTCGGATAAGATTTCTTGCCTAATGAACTCTATAAGCCACAAGGTGAAATTGTTCATATCTTGAAAACCATTGCAAAAATCAACACGGGGTTTTTAGCATTCATAGACATTCCCATGCGCTTTGAGTATCCAAGTGGAATATTTTACATGCACAACCTAGGTTTTTTACATTGAAGAAACCCTAGTTTCCCGCATGAACAAATTTTTGAAATTTAAAATATTTCATTTCGGAGATCGGGTTGAGTCAAAACTTTAGAGGTGCAATAAAATGAAAAACCCATATCAAAAAAACTAATTTTGTCAAACCGAGGTCCAGAAAACCATTTTCTAAAAAGAGCAAGCCTCGTACATAGGGACCTACTATTTTTAGTAAGTCTTCACAAAGAGTAGTTTCATAAAAGGTAGTATGCACATGGATTATCCATAAGGACAAACAAAGTGATCAAGATCGAAAAGGGTGGAAAATTTCCATTTAAAAAATATAAAATCCCCTTTTCAAGTATAGAGAAGTTACTTGGTCACCAAGAAATTAAATTCACGGCACCAAACCAGTCTCAAGTCTCACAAAATAGTGGAGGAAAAACATTTCGTGAACAAGATGAGAATTCTTCATTGTCAACATTGGTGTACTTATTAGTGTTCATTTTTGATTTCTCAATGTATACGAAAAATGCATCTTTCCAAGATCAATCTTTGTTGGCAAAACATGGCAGGTCAGTCGGCCAATCTTCACTCCCTCCGGATTGGATCTTCATGAGTGTTGTCCATAGGTCATATTAATCTACCTCGGGGATCTTTCAACAACGTTTATAAACACTCAAGTTCAGGGTTTCCATGTATCATACAAATGGGAAATCATGAATTGTCTTCATCAAGGGGAAAAGTGTTCAAAGGTGTTTAGAAAAGAAACCTTCATTAGTGTGAAAGATCATCAGTAGTCAAAATGTCATCTTCAAACATCCTCGAGGTGGTAGAATCATCATGGTTGCATTGTGTAAGAAATTGTATCAAGCCTTCATTCATATGCATAATTAATCAAAAGGAGTGGAAACTTTTAATGGATTGTTTAGCAAGGAGTTTTCTCATGGCTCAAATGTCCAGAGTTCATCATTACACAGGAGCATTTCACCAACTCATGATTGGAGTATATCTTCATCGAGAGACTAAGTGTTCTTCATCCATACTTTAGAGCATCTCTTTTCTCTCCTTCTCTTTTTTCTCCCCTTCCTTCTCTCTCCTTTCTAATTCTTCGTTGGGATTCATGATTGTATTTCGTCGTATTCACTTAAGTGGCCTATTTTAAAATAAAAGTATTTTCTCAAAATTATAAGACAAATACTTAATTTATCTTTTCTAATGGCAAACAAAAGGTCATAAGTGGAATATGGAATACTGAGAGGTATGTGAGGGATGAGAGAAGACAATTCAAATTTCTATAAATTGGGATGGTGTCTCCATTCCAAAGGATCGTAGATTTTGAAAACTTCTAGTCTGTAGCAATTTTGGATTGTAGTTGTTGAACTTTGTATCAATGCACAAGAAATAATATCTACATTTCTTTCATTTCCTTTTCTCATATGTTCCCTATTCCTTTCATTATACAATTTTATGAATGCCAATAAAAAAGAAAAGAGTTTGTTTATTTTCTTAATGAGGAGATTAATGAGACTTTTTGGTCATAATATCATCTTATCTTGATATGAGTAACAAGGTTTTTGTTCTTTCCTCTATATTGAATGTTGAATGTCTTTGATTCACTGGGTGTGAACTCTGCGCAATTGGCCTACTCATGACAGGTGATCCTCCTTCCCTAATTTCTCTCATTCCCCCTCATCACTGTGATTTTCTCCCTTGTACCCCATACAAGTACTTTGCCACAGGTTCAATGGAGTTTCCCTGTGTGATCCCCAACCTTTTTGGCCAACCCACAACATTTATTTTAGGATTAGATTAGTTACATTCAATAATGGGAGTTGTACCTTTCAATGCGAAGGGGCATAGCCCCGTGAAAGTTGGTCGCCAACAATATGCAACTAAAGATAAGAGTTAAATATGATTTGAAATATTTTATTAATGTGTATAGTTTTTGATGTGTGTGTAGGTGGAAGTAATTATTTTGGGTTAAAAACAAGTAAATTCAAAGTTACTCAAGATATCCTTAAAAGAGATAAACCTCCATGGAAATAGGGTTATGAATTTTCCTATTGGCCATGTAAAAATTATACTTTGGTTTGTAAAAACCCATATTTATCTTGTCCCATTCATTTTCAAATTACCTAAACCTATAATTTTCAACTGAGCTATAATAAAATGTCTATTGTTTAAAATTATAGTCTAAATCTAAATTTGAGTATTATTTGGGACCCCTTTAATACTATAGTCTAGACTATGTAAATAGGGGTCGATTATAATAAACATTATGCTAAAACTATTGTTTAAACACTATAGTGTATATTATATATAGAACTCAATATATATATATATATATATATATTAAAGTTATTAAAACTAAAAGGGTCACATTTTTGTATGTGCATTTTCTAACTGCTTCTTCTCCCTCCACCCTCTGTTTCCACCATGTGGAGCCTTTTCTCCTCCCTCTCTCTCGGTCCCCATGTGGCCTCTCTATCCCTCTCACCGCCAACAGGCTCCTTTATATGGTCACAGTAATATTTTTAGTTTTTTGGGACTTTAGTCCCACATGGTGCATGATAAGGATTTTAGGTGGCTTTAAAATCCATCACAAGAATGGAGGTAAATGTGACTTTGGTCACACTATTGCTCGATTTTTGGCTTAGCCAACTTAGTGGTATGTAGACTATTACTTTGTGATCTTGGCACGAGTTTGGATGACTAGAGAGTTGGATTGGGGATTTGGTTAGTTATATGGTGACTTAGTTCTAAATTGTGATATGTTGAGTGGATCAGCCATATGAGTTGAAACATTAATAGCTGGCTTAGGACCCATCTCTACCCACACCCCCTGTAGTCAAAAATCATGCACTTTGGACATTATTTATTCCAGTCTCATGCTACTATTTAGAAGGTTTTTGAGTGAAGAAAGTACTAATTAATCCCCATCTTTTGGACATCTTCTCTTATTTTATTTTATCATTCCTGACCTTTTACACCCACATGCCCAATTGCTTTGGTCAACTTCCATCATTTTAGCCTTGATTGGGGTGCCCAAGATAGTACTGGGACGCCCATGAGCGCCCTGGTCCCACTAGGGGCACCTCGATCCTTTTGACCTTTTCCACCACCTTTTGGGAACTTTCTAGCCATTTTATCTTTTTATCTTTTTGGTGGTTGGACATTCCAGGGGATAATTACGAAATTAGATCAAGATAACCCTATAAATATAAAGCTATGAGACCATAATGAGGGCCAAGCACTAGTCACTACTATCATCCATCTAGAGTTACATCCATTTGGAGATCATTTGAATCCATTAGCTCCAAAGACAAGGACAAGGCTGGTTCATCTACATCACATAAAAATAGGGGGAGGGATTTTATTCTAATCCATACACACATTCTATTAAATTTTCTACATCACTATGCGATGCGTTGGTTCTATGACCTACCTGTACATTTGGTAGTCTCCTTCATGCATCTAGCTGATGCCTTTCTTATGAATTTCTCTATCAACATTGCCTCTAAGATATCCTACGCACAACTTGCACAGCTCAAGCAAGGTTCTAACGAAACACTTATCCAATTATGTCTTGTGATACAAAAACAATTTATCTAAGATGTCTAACATACTTATGGATTCCGAGCTTTAGGACTTATTCATTCAGAGTCTCTTATCACCTCTTCAGGAGAGTGTTCTATTTGAGACCTCTCCTTCATTTGATCAAATTTTTCAAACTCTCAAGCTTTGTGAGATTAAACTCTTGGCAATAGGAAAACTTAAGTATCAAGAGAAAGCATCATCATCCACATGTTTTTAGGGTAAGCCAACATTCAAGCCTACCACAACTAAACCCATAGATGGAAAAACTACTATAAACACAATATCTACTCATAAGGAGCTTCAAATGTAACCATACAAATGTCCTTTTACTAATATTATTACACATCTGGGTGTTCTACTCCCACAACTAATTGATAGTAATATTATTACATTACCATATCCTCTTCAAATAGATCCATCTCGGCCAAAAGGACATAATTTCGATGAACACTCTTATTGTGATTATCATCAATGCATCGAGACACACCACTAATCGATGTTTCAATGTAACATCTCATTCAGGATTTGATTGACAATGGTCAAATTGAGCTTCTAATCCTCAACACCTACACCCATTAATGAAAATCACAAACTCAAGATATTTAATAACCCATTACTAAAACATAACACAAAAATGATAGATTCATCTCGCTAATTATGTCTCTCACACAATGTCTCCTACTGCATCATGCACTCTAGATTTCTTAGTTGCCAACAAATGACACTTTTACACCAGTCATTTCTTTTTCTACTCATGATTATCATGAGAATTTCTCATCTACTCATTTACACATCAATGCATCTATTGGCTCGACCTCTATTAACAACACTAAGGTCGACCCATCATGGCCCATTAGTGCATGCTCTATTTCACTTCTTAAGGCTATAGGCTACCCACAATCGTAAATTGAGTACCCTTTCAACAAACCCTTTAGCATTGTCAAAATTCATGTTACAATTGGTTTTCTTACACTACTCATGCCTTTCCTCATCGAAACATAGTTGGCAAATGTGACATGCTTCTCGGTCTCAATTGGATTCGATCTCAATCTCATCTCACCTATCATTTCTATGGATAATTTACAAAACTTAAGTTTATTCACAAAAATTAGTTCGTCTCTATTAATGGTTTCCTCCATCTAATCGATGGTCGTCATCTCCTCACACATTAGTTAGCACATCATCTACTTACTCTAACACATCACATTTGTTGGTTGGATTTTTTTCCACCGAATTTTCTCAATGAAAGTATGCAACAACCAATAATGGTTAGGAAATTTACCTTTTGACAAGGTGGAATTTCCTCTACTTTGTGAGAGGGAAGTCCTTGTGTGATGTTATTTTTTATATTTTTGGTGCTTTTGACCGAGAAAGCACAAAAGGGTGGAAATTTTGGGAAAAGAAAAATACAAAGAGAGAGGAGGAATGAGTGGGAAAAGAACACAACCCCGTAGGTGTTAGGAAAGATGGAAAAATATGAGACACAAAGTTCTACAAATTTATCTTATCAAGGACACACTAGTCCTTCTTGGTCGTACAAGATTGCCTTACAAGGTTTGTTGGATGAGAAATGGGAGAATACTTCTATCTAGAAAATCCATACAATGAGCGTGAAATCTAGGAAGCACAAAGTCTTCTTCTCCCTTAGAATATGTTGGTATGGCACAAAGTCCACGTACTTTGATGATCAGCACAAAGTTTGGTTCACCTGGGCATCAATCATACTATGAAGGAAAAAAATATTAATAACCCAATCACAAGAAATTAGCATATTTTGTAATTGAAAAATCATTAACATAGTGGTATAGAAAGCATTATATTCATCTATGTACAAAAAGTTACAACAGAAAAATGTGTAGATAGAATAGTTTTCTCAAGAACATGGAATGAAATAATGAGAGAGGAAATCCCCTTTTGACAATTCCAATGCAGCCTTTATATGCATTCTTCTCCAAGAAGTAGTTATAAAACTACTCTCTAAGCTATCCCAACTCTAATCTACCCCAAACCTCAAGTTGACTCAACTTGAGTTATGCATTACATTATAATTGTGGTATTTAATTAATTTGATGGGAAAATTAATTAAATATGTTTTATGTTCTAGATCACACAAGCTTGACATTTATGGCCTTCTGAGCACATGTAACTATTTTTGGAAATTTTCAGGTTTTTATGATCTTCACGAGATTGAGTATTTAATTCTTGGCTAGAAAGACATTCTAAATATATATTTTCTTTTATAATGTTCTTTGTATAGATTTTAAATGATTTAGGCATTAAAAATTGGTGGGTCCTCTTTATATTTCCACCACCTCAGTTTTTTCTTTGAAGTGGGGTGATTAAATGTTTTAAATCATTTATACTTTGGCTAGCTCGGCTGGCTTGGCCAAGATGGCAACCATTCTACACTGCCCAAACCTCATTTTGGACTTTGAGCCCTCCATGTTTGCATTGACTACTTTGTATATTCACCAGACACCCGGGCATGCTAACTATATTCCCTACACCTATCTTCTTCCAACTTGAGGCCCCTATGCCGACTCAATTCATTCTCCTTGGACTTTCCAGCTCTGTAAGGCATTGCGGTTTTTTTTTGTGTGGGGAACTCAACTTTCCCCAACCCATGTGTCCCGAATGCATCTCTGGGCATCCACCTCGACTCAGCCACTTTAGGGCCTTACAACACCTCATACTTGCCATAATGGTTCCTGCCACACATTGACCCTACATAGGGGTCGTTGACTCATCCAGCCCTCACATAACATCGCTCATGGAAAAGTCAAGCTTCGTGAGTCCACATGTCTCATGGGCCATCCGGGCCCCCAACTTCTACCTTTTCTACACATGCTGATCCGAGTTCATACTAGCATCTCACCGCAACGATGATTTCCTTCATGAATTTGATCTACGATGTTTTTCTCACTCATGTTGACCTCTAAGTCGATAGAGCTCGCCATTGATCTTTGTGACTCACCTCCTACATGTTCAGTGTTGCGAATCTTTTCCATATCATCACCCAACTAGTGGGTCAACCCTTGAAATTTCTACATCTCAATGATGCTAATGATTTGCAACTTGGTAGATCTCGATGGCTCCCAACAGGCATCTAGGGGCTCAGCTCATTGTTGAAGTGACTAGGCCTTCCATAGACTTTACCTACATCAAATGCAACTCAGTCGTGCTTATTAGCTCTTCCTTCATGGCAATGCATCCATCATGTAAGATAAGGGATTGGCTCATTCTAGATCAATGTAGATTTGCATTACCATGGATTCATCATTGGATCAGTTTAGGAGTTCTCTTTCTTTTGGATGATGGTTTAGTCTACCATGAATAGCTCACTTCTACACCAAAATATCAACTCCCTTTGTGATATCTCGTTCCATTGCCCCTATCTATGCAAGAGTTATTCAATCTTTCATGAATTGACTCTAAGCTAGACCTCCTCGCATTGCTTCAACATAGACAAACTCTTCCTCCCACCACTCGAAAAATTTCTTTTGCACAACAAGAAAGCCTTTGATGAGTCCTTAAAATACCTCGGTTTGTAGTGCTTGAGCCTCATGACTTTGCAACGTTAACCCACTAGCTCGGTTATTCACATAACAACTTGCTAAGATCCCTATTGCATCGATTTACCACGTGATTGGTCTAAGTCCTTTTCCATAGTCCGATCTATGAAATTTACACCATCTTGCAACCATGCATGAGCCTCCACAAAGTTTGCAAACAACTTAGTGGGTTTAAAAGAACTAGCTCATGGTACACTATTGTGATTAGCTCGATGGCTACAAACGAACTCGCCCCTTAATGGATAACTTGACTTGCATGATGGGATTGATGGATATGATGATGAATCGGTCTTGAAAAATCTCACCCAAGATACTTCCATCTTGGTTTACATGAGGCAGCTCATCCCTTAATAGGTAGCTCGGTGGGAGGTCTAAACAACTCGACCCAAAGCTCATTTGCATTGCATCACCAATAACTTGGTTTGTGAACACAAGGCACTTCTTGAAACCTTCTTCAACTCTTCCCATCATATTTTTCTACCTCACTCATTTTTCGCTTGTTAGGTTGGTCCCGCTTCCAGTTTCTCCTTAATTTATCAAAACTTGAACTTTATGAGGACCAAGAAGAGGAAAAATTCCTCTTGTGAGTTTCAACCTTCCCAAAGGCCATGAGGATCCCCTAAATACTGAAATCTACCTGTAACCTCCGAATTGGCTATGAGAATCTCCTAGTGCAAGCTTTCTCTCTGTCCAATTTCACTCGGGGTGAAATTGATAACAAAGGTTCACGAGTCTTGGGTACAACCAAATACCCTCAACACAAATATTTTTTTTTCAAAATTACATCATTCTCGGAATGGGTGACAACAATAGGATATTTTTGGGGACATGACTTGGATTGAGCACAATGCAAAACAAGACATAGCTCAAACTCTAAAATCTCGGGGTTTGAAATAGACTAGTGCCTTATCCATTGGGCCAAGGTTTAATACAAGGGAGACTTTCTCTCAATACACTACTGCACCAATGCACACAGACACACAAAAAGGAACAAGAAGGAAAAAAGCCAAAACTAGGAAAGTATGTACAAAGAAGAAAGAGGATATTTACAGGGGAAAGGAAAGAGATTGTACAAAATTTACACAATTCCATAAACAGGTAGGGGAAAGTAGGTACCTTTATGAAACAACATGCTTTGAAAATGTGAGGCACCCGAGAACTGAAAATGATAAGTTGGGCATACCAAAATGTTATAGAGCATTATGTGGCTTGAAGAGGAAAATTTAAGCAATAATACCATCCACATAGTGATACTCCACACTAAAATTACCCAGTTCCTGTGAAGAGTTGAATGTCTTCCTGAAACTTCTCTTCTTCTGACAATGAGAAGGTGGAGGAATAATGCCATACAAAATCATGTACGACCCTTGGCTTCTTCCATACTAATTTCTACACACTACTAAACTCGATAACTAGATCCATGAGAAAATCCAATCCTTATAACACCAACTTCCTATTTCAATGCAAGTGCTAATCTCATCCATGTGAAAATTTTGGAAATTATCATGACATAGATCTTGAAACCCATGCACTTCCACAAAATTTTCTTTGTAATCACCTTCAAGAGGAATTGTGAAAAAAGGAACTGAATGATTTATCATTGTCATTTTCTTCAATATGTGTAATTTCTACCCTGCCCTAGAAAATACACCTGTGTTTTTACAAAATCAGCACCCTTGCTTTCTAGTCCCGGAGGATCTTGATTCTTAAGCACAAATGATATTACTGATTTATCTTCATAGATAGCAGGGAATTTAAAGGTTATGAGATTAGGTAAAAATTGATCAACAAAATCATCCTCTTCCTCTTTCTCGCATTCCAAAGAATGAGTTGAGACAAGACTGTCATAATCATAATTGTGAAGAAAAGATTCTAGGCATGGATTTCCATTTTCTATTTGCTTCGAGGGACTGTAAAAGGGATCCGTTGTGCTGATTTCATTAACAAGTAAGATAAGACGCTGATGAATTCATTAACTTGTTTTTCTTCAGGTTCAGACACTTGTTTTTATTGAAATAACTCAAAACAACAAGAGGGTTATCATCAATGACATGGGTTTCATTGTCTTGAAATTCTTTCGACATAAGAGAAAAATCAGATTTGTTCTTATTTTCATGATGAGCTTCAACTTCCACCAACATAGGATCATTTCTTTCCAACCAAGGAAATTCAACCTCGGTACATGACATATCTTCTAAGAACTCTATTTCAAGTTGAAACAAAAGCCTCAAGTTGTTTGTCTTCTTCATCATTTGAGGAATACCAAATTGGCATGCACTAGACAGAGCAAATAAGAAGACATTCATTGGTGGAATTGAGATAGTGTTGAGGAATGAATACCTTGTAATGTGGAGAATCATCATGAGAAACTTATGGAACTTAAATGTTTTCCTCTTCGTTATAAAGTGTCTCATTCATTAATTGATTGTTCTTCAATTTGTTTTGCCTCCTCATGTTTGCGGCTTCCTGTATTGTCTTTGCACTTCTCTCATCATTGTATGGAATCTTTATCATCTTTAAGTGCTATTTCCATCTTCCTACTTTTTCACACTTTCTTGATACTTAAGCCACAAATATTTAATCACTTGGATCATCACATGCAATAATTTATTTCAATCTATCTTCCTTTCTTACATTGTTTGTTTCTTTTATGTGGAATATTTGCACATAGTGTGTGAATAGTGGCTTTATTTTTTGTATGTGGAATATTTGCACATTCTGGAATCTTTCTTACTTGCTTATGTTCAACAGGTTGCAACAAACATTTGTGAAATCATTCTTGGATTCATACCTCCGTAGAAGTTTTGTAAAAACTAGGTCTGTTCTGGATTAACTAGAGCTTGAAAATTTTGAATGGGGAGATCTCCATCACCATCCCCATCACTATCACTGTCACTCACTGGTGTGGGCCAAAAATTCTTTTTCATTTTACCTTCATTCCTGGAAGGTTCCTAGATCAAGAGAATGAATGTGACATAAGTTTGATCCCCAAAGAGAGTCACCAAAAATTGTTGGTTGGATTTTTGCCACTTTGAATATGCCCAATGGAAGTATGCAAGAACCAACAACAGTTAGGGAAATTCACCTTTTGACAAGGTGGAATTTCCTCTTCTTTGTGAGAGGGGAAGTTCCCTCGTATGATGTTATTTTTATATTTTTGGTGCTTTTGACCGGAAAGCACAAAAGGGCGGAAAAATTGGGAAAGAAAAATACAAAGAGAAAGGAGGAATGAGTGGGAAAAGAACACAACCCCATAGGTGTTAGGAAAGATGGAAAAATCTGAGACACAAAGTTCTACAAATTTGTCTTATCAAGGACACACCAGTCCTTCTTGGTTGTACAAGATTTCCTTACAAGGTTGTTTGGATGAGAAATGGGAGAACACTTCTATCTAGAAAAATACATACAATGAGCGTGAAATCTAGGAAGCACAAAGTCTTCTTCTCCCTCAGAATATGTTGGTATGGCACAAAGTCTACATACTTTGATGATCAACACAAAGTCTAGTTCACCTAGGTGTCAATCATATATGAAGGAACATCAAGATTAATAACCCAATCACAAGCATATTAACATATTTTGCAATTGAAAAATCATTAACACAACAATATAGAAAGCATTGTATTCATATGTGTACACAAAGTTACAACAAAAAAATGTGCAGATAGAATAGTTTTCTCCAAGAACATGGAATGAAAGAATGAGAGAGGAAATCCCCTTTTGACAATTACAATGCAGCCTTTTATAGGCATTCTTCTCCAAGAAGTAGTTATAAAACTACTCTTTAAGCTATCCCAACTCTAATCTACCCCAAACATAAATTTGACTCAACTTGAGTTATGCATTACATTATAATTGTGGTATTTAATTAATTTGATGGGAAAATTAATTAAATATGTTTTACATTATAACTTACACAAGCTTGACATTTATGGCCTTCTGAGCACATGTAGTTATTTTGTGGAATTTTCCAGGTTTTCTGATCTTCACGGGATTGAATATTTAATTCTTGGTTGGAAAGACATTCTAAATATATTTTTCCTTTTATAATGTTCTTTACATAGATGTTAAATTATTTGGGCATTTAAAATTGGTGGGTCCTCTTTATAATTTCACCACCTTGGTTTCTTGTTTGAACTGGGGTGATTAAATGTTTTAAATCATTTATAATTTGGCCATCTTGGTTGGATCGATCGAGATGACAACCATTCTACACTCCCCACACCTCATTTTGGAAGCCAAACCCTCCATGTTTGCATTGACCACTTTGTATATTCACCGAGCCACCCGGGCATGCTAACTATATGCCCCGCACATGTCTTATGCCAACTCGGTGGCCCCTACGCCCGACTCATTGCCTCCTCCTTGGACTTGGAGCCCGTGACAAGGAATTGCGGGTTTTTTATTTTGTACAGGGAACTTGGCTTTCCCCATCCCATGTGTCCCAAAATCATCTCGGGAATCTAACCTATGACTCAGCCGCTTTGGGGCCTTGCGAACATCTCGGACCCGCAAGAGGTTCCTTGGCTGCACGTTAACCTGCGCATAGGGGTCGTTGACTCATCCGGTCTCTGCATAGCATCGCTCGCAGCAAAGTCAATCTTCATGAGTCTGCATGTCCCATGGGTTGTCTGGGTCCCCAACTTCTGCCTTTGCATACATGTTGATCTGAAATTAGACTAGCATCTCACAACGATGGTGAGTTCATTCATGAATTTGATTTGTGATGTTTTTCTCGCTCATGTTGGCCTCTAATTCGATAGAGCTTAGCATTAATCTTTGTGACTCACCTCCAAACTTGCTACATGTTCGGTGTTGCAAATATTACCCATATCATCACCTAACTAGTGGGTCAACCCTTGAAACTAGTTGGTAGAGCTCGATGGCACCCAACGGGCATCCGAGAGCTTGACTCACTATCGAAGTGACTAGGTTTTCAATAGAGTTTACCTACATCAAATGTAACTCGATCGTGTTTATTAGCTCATCCTTCCCGGCAATACATTCATCATGTAAGATTAGGGAATGGCTCGTTCGACTCGATGTAGATTTTCATTAACATGGATTCATCGTTGGATTGGTTTAGGAGTTTACTTACTTTTGAACGGCAGTTTAGTCTGCCATGATAGCTCACTTCTACACCAAAATCTTGGCTCCTTTGTGATAGCTCATTGGTCCAATCTATTCAAGAGCTCAATATTCCATGAGTTGACTCGAGCTGGACCTCCTTACATTGCTTCAACATATACCAATTCAAACTCTTGATTGCTCAACATTGTTCTTTTGTGCAATAGGAAAGCCTGATGAGTCCTTAAAAGAGCTCAGTTTGTATTGCTTGAGCCCGACAACTTTGTAACGCTACTCCAACATCTTGGTTCTTCACAAAACAACTTGCTAAAATCCTTCTTGCATTGATTTACCATAAGCTCATTCTAAGTTCTTTGCCATAGATCAATCTCTATATTTACACCATCTCGAAACCATACATGAGCCTCCATGAAGTTTGCAAATAGCTCGATGGGTTTAAAAGAACTAGCTCATGGTGTATTGTTTTGATTAGCTCAATGGATACAAATGAACTCTCCCCTTAATGGATAACTCAGCCTATATGATGGGATCGATAGATATGATGATGTCTCGATCTTGAAAGTAGCTCACCCGAGCTACTTCCATCTTGATTTACATGAGGCAGCTCATATATTAATAGGATACTCGGTAGGAGGTCTAAACAGCTCGGCCCAGAGCTCATTTGCATTACATCACCAGCATCTTGGTTTGTGAACACAAGGCACTTCTTGAAACCTTATTCAACTCTTCCCATCATATTTTTCCACCTCACTCATTTTTTTCTTGCCAGGTTGGTCCCACTGCCAGTTGCTCCTTGATTTATCAAAACCTGAACTTTATGAGAACTAAGAAGAGGAAAAATTCCTCTTGTAAGTTTCAACCTTCCCAAAGGCCATGAGGATCCCTTAAATATTGAAATCCTCCAAGTAACCTCTGAATTAGCTATGAGAATCTCCTATGGAAGCTTTCTTTCTTTGTGTAATTTCACTCGGGTTAAAATTAGATAACACAAGGTTCACCAAGACACAGTACAACTAAAATACCCTCAACACAAATATAAAATTTTCAAAAATTGGACCATTCCGAAAGGGTGACAACAACATTCTATGTTGCTCAAACCATAGTCTACTCCTAGCTAACCTATTCAAGCATCATCTACATGACCACATCATTCCACTAGTCCTACACATAGGTATAGGCCCATTCCTAGGATAGTTACTTACATCTCAACATAGGTCACCACCTTAGTTTATTCCACATGGGTCTTCATCATCTTCACATTCAACATCACATAGATCTCTGGTAGCGATGCATTTTTGATGCCATGACCTTTATCATACATTCATCCATCACATGTGCTTAGACTTCATTCACCAACACATCATTTATCTACCATACCACCATTATTAGAGCATCATCATACACTTTCATCATCACTTACATCATGGAGGACCTTCATCCTTCACGGTTATTGGTTAGCTCACTTATGTATGCGGTTGGGGGCACAACATCTAATATACCCCCACCCATCATCACATCTACGCATCTATCATCTTTACATTCTCATACATCAATCTTGTCACATAGGCATACTCACCATGTGTTTTAGCGTTATCATTACCCAGTGACACACTCTTTTGCTTCGGTTCACACTTGAATGTTGAGGGCTTACTACACATGAACCCCACACACTGCACATTAGTTACTACACACTATATCTATTCACACATCGCGCATATTACATCATACATTATACTTTTAGTCTACATCATTGCAGAATTTACACATCTACACGTCATACATCGTACTAGTCCTCATCATACATGTGTCACACTTGCATCTAGCATTACATACTATTCATCATACACATCACATAGTGTGCATTTAACCTTATTATTCTACCTATACATGTTTGCATTACATCATATACATTGCATTTCACACGTCCTACACATCACATGGTATCTGTCATCATCACATATACTACATACTCTTCTACGTGCTGCACTCACTACCCTATGACACATTTTAGTTCCTCGGTCCATACTTGAATTCCGAGGATTTAAAAATAAATTGACCTTACATTCATCACATGTTTGGGTAAGTGCACCAAGTTGGGGGACAATTAAGTGGACATCAAATCCTGAATTTTACATTAAAAACAGCAAAACATCAAATTTAGTCTTCCGCAGACTTGAACCATGCCGAAAAGTAAAAAATATGTCATAAAAATTATACCATTGTGTAGGGGAGACTATTAGCTTTGTAGAAATACTGATTTTAAAGTGAATAGAAGAGGATAAATATCATTTTATAATTTTTGCTAATAGTAGGTCTTTAAGACACTTTTTCTGTGAATGTTTATGTCTACGTTTAAGACTGAAAAATTTGTTTCACTTATCAGAATGTGATAAAACTTATACCATCCCAACCGTGGTGAAATTATATACATGTTCAAAAAAAAATTATTTGATTTCAATATTTTTTGATGAAGTTATGGCGGGCAAACGGAAAGTGCTCTGTTTTCTTTATGTTTTCATACCACTTTCACGGAAAAAATCATAAAAAATAAAATATTACTCAAAAAATACAAAATAAAATCCATCCCAAGATAGATAGTGGAATATAACTTCTCACTAAAGTAAAAAAATATATATCAATTTTTGGTCATCCAAATTGTGGGCAAACGGACTATAATCTTATCGGCGTTTTAAAAAAAAAAAACCAAGTCATTGAATTTTGAGTGTTTAATATAGCTAATCTTGTCCATTTTTTACAAAAATTAGTATTTTAGAAACTAGATTCTGGATGCTACGATTCATATTAATATAATTTTGTCTAATTTTGAGTGTATGTATTGCTAATAATCCCTACAAGTTGATATTATGTTGTTATTTGCAATATGATGTCCACGGATGACCCTATATTTGTCCATCAACTTCTGCACTTACCCGTTTATCATTCCACCTTTCATCATACAAAATTTTTAGGCTTGTGACATACACTATAGGCTAAATGGTCACCTACTCTATCATCTTGTAGTGGTATACGCTTTAGGCTACATCACCACTCCCTTTTATTCATCTAGTAGTGATATACACTTTAGGATACATCATCACTCATACATTCATCTTGTCGTGATATACGATTCGGCTATAAGGTTCATGCACATCTATCCTATATTGCACATATCATCATCACTATGTATACATATTCATCACAACAAGTTAGAAACAACACACACCATTTGACCATTTCCGATGATGCACTCCCATTTACACCCATTATTGATCGTTGAGGGGGAAAACTATATGAAACTCACTTTGCATACACTTACATTCAGGGGGAATGAGGCCCTATCAATCCATTTTGCATTCCATTCTATCAATCCACAACATACACTCTGTATTATGGTTGCTCTTACTCTTGCTTACATTTTCTTGTTCATGGTCACTTTATTACACATGCTAGTTAGATTACTTGTATGTCATTTATCTATACCATCCACACATGCGCGTTCACATATTTTTCTAGTTGTGATCGCAAATACAGTTTTCTTACATGCAACATGGATGCTCACCTTCTACCCTTCCTACACCGGTCGTTGGGGGCATCCACATTTTTCTTTCAGTGCTATTATTTTATTTCGAGTCGAAATTTACATTCATTAGTTATACACACTTTTTATATACTAGTTATCTTTCTAACATGCTAACAGTTGCTTCATGTGTAGCATTTATTATGCAGGAATATTTGCTTCCATACTTGTTTGTTATATTATCTGTTTATTTTTGTTCTTGTATGTAGGCCTTTACCTTTGTTTGGTGTGCACACTTGTTTGTTTGTATGCAGCCATGATGGCCTTTGTGTGTCTTGTGATATCATGATTGATGTCCCATGTTTGCAACCCAATTTTTGTGGCTTACTTTGTCTTCTTGTGTGTTTACATTACTTTTCTTGGTAGCTTATACATTGTTTGCATAGCTTATACATTGTTTTCTATATGCATGTTTTTTATACTAACACTTGTCTTTAGCTATCCATCTTGTTTGTGTGTGCCTTGGTTTCTACAAATTACATTCCCTTTCCCATGCAGGGAAGAGTTACAAAGTTCATGCGGTTGGTCCTCTTTTGGGGTTGCATTCTCCTATCAATGATGTCGCATGCACCCCCAAAGAGGGGGGCATCATTTGGGGTTTTTATACTACACAGTGCTTCTACACCGGTTCATTTTAGTGCACTTTCTTCCCTTGGCATTGTGGGTTACATACAATACATGGGTTCGAGACCATCTACAAACCCCATACAAAATGGATTTACAGGACATAATGCCTTTAACATTCTAGGAAGAGTTACGGATTAGAGGATACAACAGAATTCCTCTCTACACTACTTTGACTAGTGGCATCGGATCACCCAAAAAACTAGGATGTAAAAATATCTCTTCACACACATCCAGGGAAGCAAACTAAATGTTGGATAATAACGCAACCTTCTCCCTACACTTCTTTGTCCTATGGCATTAGATCACCCAAATAACTCTAGCATTACAGGATATCCTTCTATACTCTCTTTTTGGACATGGATCAGGTGCACATGTTCCATTTACACTCTTTCATTTGTGTATTTTTCATTTACATACTTTTACATACATATTTTACATTGTATTTTTACACATACATACATATTTGACTACTTGATCATTTTCTCCTTGCAGTCCATTCGTATGAGAAACAAATAGTCAAATGGGGGAAATAACAATAACAACATAAAAAACAACACTTTGCGACATCACACATTATACTAACCAACTAGGTACATCACACGCATCAATAACTACACACACATTTCCACCCTAGGTTCACTCTCATCACTTTTTGTGCATTTTCATCTTTAGTTTCCATGCTCCATCATATTTTTGTCATTCCACGCTTTATCTAGTCCATCAGCATGTTTTATACTACAATATTCATGGACATCAGGTATGCATATCTATCTACTTTATGTTATCAAGATTTCCACTCACCAACATAAAGCGAGGAGAATTTTAGTCATTAAATCATGCACTTTAGACATTATTTAGTCTCGGTCTCATACTACTATTTAGAAGTTTTTTGAGTGAAGAAAGTACTAATTAACCCCTATCTTTTGGTCATCTTCTCTTATTTTATTTCATCATTCTTGACCTTTTACACCCACATGCTCAGTCTGTTTTGGTCATCTTCTGTCATTTTAGCCTTGTTTAGGGTGCCCACGGATGCACTTTGGTCCCACCAGGTAAAGCACTCCGATCCTTTTGAACTTTCCTGTCACCTTTTAGGCACTTTCTAGCCATTTTAGCTTCTTATCTTTTTGGTGGTTGGCCATTTTGGGGTTAATTACAAAATTAGATCAAGATAACCCTATAAATATAAAGTTATGAGACCATAATGAGGGACCAAGCACTAGTCACTACTATCATTCATCTAGAGTTGCATCCATTTGGAGATCATTTGCATCCATTAGCTCCATCACAAGGACAAGGTTGGTTCATCTGCATCACACAAGCATAGGGGAGAGATTCTATTCTATTCCATGCACACATTCTATTACATTTTCTACATCTAGTTATTACTCGCTACTTTATAAAGTGCGATTGGTACACAAACACCTAGGTCACATAATTCACACACACGCACACACAAGAACTAAATTTGGGTCTAAAATGTAGTGTAGTGCTAAGTTAGTAAGCCCAATGTTGTGGCAGTTGAGGTCAGTCCAACCCATTCATTCGTATTGTTCTTTTTTTCAGGGTTTTGATACTTCTTTTAGTATTTTGTAGGTCTTGTATACATCTTGGAGTATCAACGACATTTGACGATGTAACATATTTGATGTGATACACAACAAGGGTTTAAGACCACCTTCCGAGACTTGTGAAACTCTTTTTTGGCCTTTTCCACGCACTGGACAGTACCCATTCAGAGACCCAGTGCCCGTAGGAACCCCAAGATACCTTTCCAAGAACTTCAGTTTAGTTAATCAACCTAGATCCATCCTTTTCAAGACCTATGCACGATTGTTCCTGCTCCCTATTTCTCAAGCCACTTCTATGACATAGTCCAACAAGATCCATCTAATCAACTCGAGTTCTTTCCTCACCTCACTTGCATATTAGAGTTTCTACTTTTAATAGGTTAGTTGCTGGGGTCATTTCCATATTTATTTATTGTGTTTATTTACTGCATTTACATGTCGTTCTAGATTAGATTAACTACACATATTTCCATATTTTTAGTTAATCACCCCCTACTCAGCCCCTAGCTCGGTTAAGCCATTAAAAACCTACTATGGAGCATAGCTCCCAATTATTTTTATTTTTAGGCCAATTTTTAAATCCAAAAATTAGAAAACTTTCAAAGTAGTTTTGTAGTGAATAAGAGAAATTTTAAAATTAATTAATAAGCTCTTTTGTTTCAATAACAAAATAAAAGGTTATCTTCTTGAGTAATGACGGTTGTAATTCATGTTTTTCTCAAAAATAAAAAAATTGTTTACATTTAAATTGAAGATGTCGTATTTATGGTCAAACTAATATGTTTTTTGTAAAGTATTGGTTTGACAGATTAAAATTTTAATGTGAATAAGGGAAAATTATCGAAATACTGATGTATTTTGAACAACTATAAGGGGATTCTTTAAATTTCTTTATGAAAAACCTCATTGTTCTCATTTGTTGAATTGTTTATGTAAAAATGGTATCTAATCATTTTACAATTGACAAATCGCAGATGTTGAATGGATTTAAATATAGTATCCGGAAGATAAGATTAAAGGTGGAATTTATGGCTCACAATCATTGGAGGATCGTAGATGGTACGGAGAAGGCTCCGGCCAACAAACAAGTGACAATGGACATGTAGGTGCATATAAATAAAGGTACGAAGGTAATGTCCATAATATTGAGGAGTATGCATGATGATTTCCTTCTTCACATTGGGAATCAGGAAATTCCGAGTGAGGCTTAGACGCAACTATAATCAATGCATGAAGGTATGCGGTTATGAAAAATTATTAAGTTGATTCTTCAACTGATGACAACTCCTATGAAGGGAGATGAAAAGGTAATTAATATTTTTAATCAAAAATTAAAAATATTAAATCTCAGCTAGATGGGTGTAATTGCAATTTGATTCATGATAAATTATTGTATTTCATTATTCAAATGAACATCCATGAGATATTTAGGAATTTCATTTTGATTCTAAATTCTAAAATCAAACTGAACAAGATATCAATGATCTATCTAGGTGATCATTCCATTCTCGATATTCAGGGTAAATGAAAAGAAAATGTTTTTTATAGGTTTTATAAATAATGTTTTGTAAATTTCTTGAATTGAAAATGAATTTTCTTTCTTTAGTAGGTACACGTTTATCGAAAATTATAAAGTTAATTCTTGAAATGATGACAACTCCCATGAAGGGAGATAAAAAGGTAATCAATTTTGTGTTCAAAGATAAATGAGTCAGATGTTAATATTCATACAAAAGAATGGATTATATGTGTTTAAAAGGTTTTTCTCGACTTCTTGGTTGTCTACTCAAAATAGAAGTAATGTTCAATTATGGCATGAAAGAATAGGTCATGTGAATTTTAGGAGCATGTATGACATGTCTCGACTTAACCTAGTTTCTATTCTGCCACCTATCTCTCTTGAAATGTGTGAAGGGTGATTACATAGTAAGCAATCACCAAAACCATTCCTCAATAATCTTGAAGAAAACTCCTCAAAATCCATGGAGTTTATCCACAGTAATATTAAAAAAATTCCATCTCTAATTGGTTCAATGTATGTTGTGATTATTCTTGTATGATTTGGTCATTCTTGCATATATGTTATCTATCTGTCTTATCACAAATTTAAAGGATTATAGTAGATAATGAAGATATATGTTAGTATGTGATTACTAAAAATATTATTATATGCATATCAAATGACACTTAGGGACGTCATGTTTTTGTATTGGAGACATCCAATACTTATTGCATCTAATATATATTTTATAAGATTAATATGTTGAAATTGTTCAACATATTGGTAATATAACATGGTTAGTTGTTAAGCATATTGTTATTTAAGTTGTTATACAACTTGTTTTTTAACCTATCAATGTAATATTTATAGATGCTTAAAATTGAAATCAATAAATATTTATATTATGCTTATTATGACAATGCATATTTATATGGATATTGTGATTCTAACAATGTTGGTTTTGTGTTAGATAGAAAATCTACAACTGGATATATGTTCAAGTTTGGTACAGGTGTCATTACTTGGAGTAGTAAAAAGAAACGGACAATCTCCATCTCTTCTACTGAGGCAGAGTATAGAATTACGATGGAAGCAGTGAAAGAAGCCATATGGCTAAAGCAAATATTGGAAGAGATACACATGGAAGATAAAGGAAGTACTCCTCTTCTATGTGATATCCAGAGTTTCATTTCTCTTGCAAAAATCCACTGCAACATCAAAGAATGAAGCATATAGAGATTCATATGCATTTTATCCGAGAGAAGGTTCTCTACGGTGATATAGATCTCTAGTAATTCTCGACTATGATATAGATATCTAGTACTTCCTAATCAAGATCAAGTTGTAGATATGTTTACAAATCCATTGTGTGTTACAAATTTCTACAAAAATTTTGCAATGCTTGGGCTTTCAGATTTTTCATTGAGGGGAGTGGGCATGGAAATGCCACCTCCTAATTTCCGTCCGCGTGATATCTCCTTCTACTCTAAAATTTTTCACCATTGTAAATCATTATAAAAAGATATTGTTAGGATATTTGTAAAATTGTAACTTTAACTTTACGATGTATATTCCAGTGTGTTACATCTGTTGTAAAGGAGGTCCTTATGTTATAAAAGGCCCCTAAAGATTCTGGTTGAGATATTTTCCATGAGAAACTATGAGATGTAGTTTCACAAATCATGTTTAGCCTAAATCATTAACTTCTGATTTATGGATTCCAAATCCTTTTGTACCAAAAGGTAAGATGAGCATGATGAAGGTGTATAAATCCTTCAAATGTGATATGCTAGCCTAAACCTTCACTATGGTTTATGGATTTGTAAATCATGTTGTATAAATAGGTAATATTGGCATATGTTCCCACTTAATATTAAGGGGGAGTGTTAGAACATAATATTAAGTGCTTTATAAACCTTAGTTTATAATTAAATAATTAGGAATATTTATATTTTCATTATTTAATATATAATAGGTTCTTTATGTTTAATTGATTTTATTACATTGAGGTGCTTTATAAAAATTTGCAACCCATCACTTGATATTTAAATGACCCATGGGGTCAAATGTTTAGATTATGCAAACATGATCATGGTAATTAATTCACTCGGTGAATTTGTGGAGAGAAGTGGGGGAGGGATATTCTTGGTTGTAATCTTTCTTAGTTAATAAATATATCTCTTTAATGTGGTTTTTACCCCTTTGGGGTTTTCCACAATATATATTGTCTCTGTGTTATTTAATTTATTGTATTTATTCATATGTTTGATTAATATCATTTTTTATATTAGATTAATGTCTCATTCCTAACAAATTGAATCTAGTACTCACTTAGGAAAAAGAACATTGCAATATCAATGATGGAATTGCAATAAGAGATCTAAAAAAGGTTTAGAGTAGAGACAATATTTCTTTCAATTCTAAAGACACATTATGTATCATAGTAGGTGTAAAGGGAAACCCTTCGGAAAATTTTATGGTAGAAAGGAAAAGCATTGGAGAAAATTGTTCTAAAGATATGTGGTTGGTGACCAATTTGTACAAAAACTTATCACTACTAGTGTCTCAGGGATTGACTATTGTAGAGGGTGTCAAATGGTTGGAGCAAGAAAATAGTAAATAACATTTATCAATTAAAAATGTTATTATTATGATAATCTTGCTCAACATTGTAAATAAGATACATTCATGTGTTCACTCTTTATTTTGTAGGTTGAGATTATATGTTTATAAGTTGGGAGTATTTATATATTCACTTTATACAAGCTAAGAGTATGAATGTATAAGTTTTGTGTGAGAATTATCAACGAAATATTATTATAACAATAATTAGAGCAATTTTTATTGATCAAACTAGGAATCCTAAATTAATTTTGAGTTATTTTTATAGATGCAATTAAGAAGCCTCTGTTAGGATAAATTTTATTATCCTATTATTAATTATGCATAGTAGGATTATTTAATTAATTTTATTAATTAAATAATTAATGATTAAATTGTTATATGGTTAAACAACCATATTTGTCTGTTTGCACATTGTTATATTGTTATAAACAATATATTTGTCTTTATGTAATTTTGCTTCCCGATGTTATTGGAAGCTTGTGAAATCTGGTTTTGGTTGCACACAATGCAACTCATTTTCCCGGATGTATTTGGCTGTGCAATATCTATAAATATTGCAGCCCATTCTCTGTAATTTTTACTGATTGAGATTAATAAAATATCACAGGCTTCCGTCCCTGTTTCTCAATCTACATTTGGTACCAGAGCGAAATTCTGGCCCTGTGAAGGTGTGGAAGAGAGAGCAGCAGAGAGAGAGGAGATTGGAGACGTATTTGCAGCATTCGAGAGCCTGTGCAGCCTCGTGCAAACTCCCAGCCCCATCCCTGCCTCCCCCACATCCGCCTGTTCCTTCCAAGTACTTGGAAGGCAAATTTTTTTTTTGCAGTGCACTCAAAGCTGTGCAAAATCATTCTGTATTTAATTTAAAAAAATATATATAATTTTTCCCAATCAGGGTTTTGTTTTTACTGCATTTAGAGGTATATCTTGTTTTGGAGGATTTCTTTGCTGTGTATATGCACCTGCAGCATCAAACAGAGCAAAGAAAAAAAAAAAAAAAGAAGGCGCCCTGCACAAAAAAATATACAGTGGAAGAGGAAGAATAAGCAGCCAGCGAAGGAAGAACAGCAAAAATCCAGCCTGTACAGTGCATGGCATGATAAAAAACGCGGCCACAAGGTAAAAAAAATGTTTTTTTGGAGCTAAAAAACCCCATTCTCCTCTCGCCCGCGCCCTTTGCTGTCCCCCACGGCCTGCATAGCAAAAAAAACGCACTATTCTCCTCAAGCCCGCGCCCTTCTCCATCTGCCACGGCCTGCACATGCAAACAACAAGCAAATAAAGCTTAGATTGTTAAAAAACGCCCCCAGCAAGTAAAAAACGCCCCCAGCAAGTAAAAAAACGGCCCAGCAATAAAAAAAACGCAGCCAAAGCAAAAAAGGCGCCATTTTTAGTCTCCCACGGCCTGTACAAAGGCAAACAACGCAAAAAACGCGCCCAGCATTGAAAAAACGCGGCCAGTGATCAAAAACGCAGTCCCAGGCAAAGAATACAGCAAAAAAACGCGCCCAGCAACTAAAATATGCGGCCAAGCATGTAAAAAAACGCCCCAAGGAGAAAAATACAGCAAAAAACGGCTTGTACAGTGCGGCCAAAGGAGAAAAACGCGCCCCAACACAAAAAACGCGGCCTGGGAAGGAGAAATTGCGGCCTGAGCAAAGAAATAAAGTCTCAGATCCGTTTTTTGGGCAAATAGAACCCTAAAAACGCCCCTCCACCAGCATGCGCCACGTGGCATTCATTTTTCAAGAGGTAAGTCAATTTATTTGACAATAAATACAAATTTCTTCCTTTCATAGTCCAAGCGCCCCAAGTGGCCAAGTTGGTTATTGCATGTGCCTTAGGAGTGAGAGGTTTGAGGATCAAATCCCACAAAAAACACTCAAAAACTCTCCTTTTGCATCTGGCGGAAATTTTGGCGAACTGCTAAATTTAGCAGCTTTTTTGAATTTAGTTATAACTAACTAAATTTAGCGGAGAATCCCTAATTTAGGGTAAAAAAAAAATTTTCTCCCATTTGGTCTGTTTTCTCATTCCAGACATTTTTTGCAAAAGGAGACCCACCTAAAAATTGCATTTTCAGCTATTTTTTTGCAATTTTTAGCATTTAGGGCTCAGGAGGTCACGGGACCCGGCTGAAATTTTTACTGTCATTCAAATTGTATTGTATATTGTACTAATTTGCAGGTTGCCATAGTCAACTAAAAACTTTGTAACTGCTCAGAAACTGGCAGAATTGTAATCAAAAATAGTAAATTTGGTTCTGTAACACTCACGAGATCCTAGATCTCATTCGCAGCGTTCGGTATATACAGTGCCTCTGGGAAGCGCTTACGGGTAAAGCCGTCGCGACTACTACTGCACTTAACGCCTAATATAGCTGCAACAACGTCGTCTGGGCATCGTCCCTATAAATCGATGGGGAGTAATAAGGTCACAGTGCACACACTATGAACCATCCCATCCGTCTGTGAACGATTGCAAGACATAAATCCGGACTGAGAAATTATCCGAGTATATAGCGAAGTTACGCGCGCGTATGAGGATATTTCTTTGAGCCGGTGTCAATAATCGCACAGACCCCATCAGTACTGTCTTGGTACCACGTATCGAATTCTTTCACGTACGTTAACGCCTCTTTCACGTACCACCGGGTATATAGAAAGGGCGAGCTTCTTCCACGTACTGACGGGTATATCGGAAGGGCGCGTATATAGAAAGGTTCGGTATATCGGACTGACGGTATATAGATTGGGAGACCTAATACAGGTGATAAGAGCCAAACCACATCGGTGATCTCTGCAAAATGGGCACCAATGCCCCCAAATTTTTCTTCCGGATTCACAATTGCTCGAGGAAGCAACTATCTTTGCTTGGAAGACAAAAATCAAGACACAACTTGAGTTTGAAGAAATCGGCTGTTGTGGTGGTACTCTAACCGAGATCACCAACGGATGCAACACAACAACGACAATTTGATAGAAGCGGATCGAAAGCAAAGCTCATCATCTTGTTTGGAGTATCCGACGATGTGCAAGTCCACATTCGAGATGTTACATCAGAAAAGAAGCTTGGGATAAACCGAGCACAATATATGAGGCCAAGAACAAGAATGTCATACTCAATTTGCGAGTCGATTACATACGTTGAAATTCAAACGAGAATGAGAAAATTGAAGCCTTCCTAAGAAGAGTTGCAGAGTTGAGGGCTTCACTTCTAGCCCTAGGAGAAGAGGTCAAAGATGAGTCTCTCGTTCCCATTGTTCTGAGAGCTCTCCCTTCTTCTTACCGAATTTTTGTCACAACTCTAAACTTGTCAGATACGACAATTAGTTTTGACAAGTTAGTAAACCTACTGCAACAAGAGGAAGCAATGCACAACAAGGATGATGAAGAGGAGCAGGCACTGTCTTCACATCAAAAATGGAAAGGAAAAGGTAAAGGAAAACCTAAATCCTATCAGAAGTCCCCACATCAGAATCAGTATCATGGGGACAATCAACAGAAGAAGCGATGTCCCATTTGCAAAAGAGGACATGACTTGCAAGAATGTTGGTTTAATACATATAAGAAAGGTTCATCAAGCAATGCTGGACCTCAACAACAACAAACTTACAAGGGACATTCAAACAATTATCACGGGCAGAAAAAGGGGAACTGGAAAAGAAGACCCCACCAAAGAAGTAATATTGCTTTGAGCAACAAGATCGATCAGGACAATGAAGACTTCTTGTTCACTGCTCGATCAAGTGAACCATCCACGTCATCTAGTGAAGTCTGGTATGTTGATTCGGGAGCCACTCGACACATGACCGGCCACAGAGACTGGTTTATTTCAATGAGGGACACGCCATCGAAAAATCATGTTTCGTTGGGAGATGATTCTTCATATACAGTTCAGGGGATTGGAAACATTTCTCTACCCCTTGGTTCACGCAAATGCAAACTATCAGATGTTCTATATGTCCCTGGGTTGACAAAGAACCTTCTTTCGGTCAGTCAACTCCTAGATCACAACTTGAAAATTGACTTTGATAGTCAATCCGGCAAGAAAATGTGTTTGATTCGAGATAAATCCAGAGGCTCGAAAATAATTGCAAAAGCCTCAAATGTGGGAAGAATGTTTCAACTTGATTTCATTCACAAAAATGATCAAGCACTCGTGGCTAAAAACTCCACCTCAGCTCAGTTGTGGCATCGGAGATTTGGTCATGTAAGTTTCAAATATCTCGACACACTTCGCCGGTGTAATATGGTACATGGGCTACCATCTCTTCAGAAGGATACAGACAAGTGTCCTCACTGCTTAGCAGGAAAACAACACAGAGTTTCATTCCAAACAAGTACTTTTCGAGCTCATGGAAAACTTGACCTGGTTCATACCGATCTGTGCGGTCCAATGCAGCCAAGTCATTCAGGGTTCCAGTACTTCATGCTCTGTGTTGACGACTATTCACGCAAAATGTGGATTTTCTGTCTTCGCAAGAAAAGTGAAGCCTTTGAAACGTTCAAAAAGTTCAAAGTGGCAGTTGAGAAAGAAACTGGTCGTCACATCAGAACTCTCCGCTCAGATCGAGGGGGGGAATTCACCAGTGATGAGTTCAGAGACTATCTACAAACTCACGGGATTCGTCGACAAATGCCTCCTCCACACACACCGCAGCAAAATGGTGTTGTTGAGAGAAGAAATCGTACTATCATGGAAATGGTGCGATGCATGATCGATGATTCCGGACTTGCAAAGACATTTTGGGCAGAAGCAGCAAAAACAGTAGTGTATTTGTTAAACAGAGCGCCCACAACTGCTCTTGATGGAATTACACCACAAGAAGCATGGTCAAAAAGGAAACCATCCATTGCACACCTCAGAGTATTCGGGTGCAAAGCCAGCATGCACATACCCAAACAGAATAGAAAGAAATTGGACATGAAGTCACAAAATCTCATCTTCATTGGATACAGTGAAGAGACTCTTGGGTCTGATGATGGATCCTAAGACCGAGAAAAGTCTACACAAGCAGAGATGTTGAGTTTTTGAGAAGAAGGAAGCGAGACTCCTCCTCCGGACTCGCAAAATGTAGATTTTTCACCAGTTGTAAAAACTGAAGCAAATGTTCCCTCAGAAGATGAAAGTGATGATGGGGATGATGGTGTTGATCAGATAGGACCACAACCCATGGGAACAGCTCAACGTATGCCTAAATGGTGTACAAGCACATTACGAGATGCAAGACTGGATGCTCCACCGGATACATCCACCCCTGGACCACGGACTCGCAGTAAAGCAAGAGAAGAAGTTAACTTTGCTTTGATGAGTAGAGTTATTGAAACAGACGAGCCATCTACAGTCCAGGAAGCCCTACAGTCAAAAGCTTGGAAAGATGCCATGGATTCTGAATATCAATCAGTGATGAAGAATAACACTTGGCAGCTTGTCGATCTTCCACCAGGGAAGAAACCCATTGGTTGCAGATGGATATTCAAAACTAAGTACAAAGCAGATGGGACAGTAGACAAGTGTAAAGCAAGACTTGTAGCAAAGGGGTATGCACAGAAAGAAGGCATTGACTATGAGGAGACATTTGCTCCCACAGCTAAGATCAAAACGATCAGGATGATCTTTGCTCTAGCTGCTCAGTTTGGATGGAAAGTTCACCAGATGGACGTAAAAAGTGCCTTCCTGAATGGAGATTTGCAAGAAGAAGTCTACATGACTCAACCTGAGGGATATGTAGTACACAGTCAAGAAGAAAAGGTATGCGGACTCGGGAAATCTCTGTATGGCCTAAAACAAGCACCCAGGGCATGGTACATCAAGATTGATGAGCATCTCGTACAACATGGATTAAATCAAAATCCATACGATCCCAATCTCTACCTCAAAAAGCAAGGGGGAGATGGTGATTGTTGTAGTTTATGTCGATGATCTAGTCATCACTTTGGCGATTCGATGAAGATGATTGATGAAACGAAGACAAGATCTTAAGCGATCATTCGACATGACGATCTCGGGCTTATGCACTCTGTCTTGGGTGGAAGTATGGCGAAAAAGAGAATCACATCTTTGTTTCTCGGATGAAATATACCAAGACAACGCTCGAGAAGTTTAGGATGATGGATTGCACACCAATTGCTACACCTATGGAGAGCAGATTACGATTATCTCGTTCGATCCATCTCTGAGGTAAGTGCCACTCTCTCGGCGGTGATTGGGAGTCTCATTTACCGACCTACACTAGACCGGATATCGGCTTTGCGGTGGCTATCTATCCGAGTTCATGCGGGAACCCAAAGTTTGTCATTGGAAAGCAGCAAAGCGCATCTTGAGATATCTCAAAGGATCGGTGGATCTTGGTCTAGAATACTGAAGAATGAAAACTTCTTCTTGACCGGATATTCGGATTCGATCATGCGGGTAACATTGATGATAGAAAATCCACTTACGGATTTGTATTCTTTATGGGATCTGGACCAATATCATGGGGAAGTAAGAAACAACACTTTGTTTCTCGCTCTTCCACGAAGCGAGTATCGTTCTGCGGAGAAGGCATGCGTGAAGCGATTTGGCTCGTCGCGCATCTTGGAAGGACTTGGAATACCACAGGACAAACCGACCACCATGTATGTTGACAACGAAGGTGTTCTCAAACTTGTTCGCAATCCAAGTTTTCACGAGAGAACAAAGCACATTGAAGTTCAGGTTCATTTCATACGCGAACATGTATTGAAGCACAACATCCAGCTTCAATTTTGTCCAACAATTTGAACAACGGCGAGATATTTTCACAAAGTCACTTGCGTGACAAGTTCGAGTTGTTCAGAGCATTTCTCTCCTCATCTCTTCAGACAATGCACAATTAAGGGGGGGAATGTTAGGATAAATTTTATTATCCTATTATTAATTATGCATAGTAGGATTATTTAATTAATTTTATTAATTAAATAATTAATGATTAAATTGTTATATGGTTAAACAACCATATTTGTCTGTTTGCACATTGTTATATTGTTATAAACAATATAT
Organism: Taxus wallichiana var. yunnanensis; assembly: GCA_018340775.1. Taxonomy (NCBI): domain Eukaryota; kingdom Viridiplantae; phylum Streptophyta; class Pinopsida; order Cupressales; family Taxaceae; genus Taxus; species Taxus wallichiana. Next base: position 170,669,851 of record CM031233.1, read on the forward strand.
TTGTCTTTATGTAATTTTGCTTCCCGGATGTTATTGGAAGCTTGTGAAATCTGGTTTTTGGTTGCACCTGTGCAACTCATTTTCCCGGATGTATTTGGCTGTGCAATATCTATAAATATTGCAGCCCATTCTCTGTAATTGTTTACTGATTGAGATTAATAAAATATCACAGGCTTCCGTCCCTGTTTCTCAATCTACAGCCTCACATATTACTAGTTTTGGGAGTTAAATTTTTGTTGTTGTTTGGGCTTTTTAACAATAAATGCAACAAAATATTTTGACATTGTTTTATGGTCTACATGTATGGATTCAAGGCTTGTGAAGTAAAAATTCATTGAAAAATTTAGTTGGCTATGAGATATCCACTTTATGTTCGTTTGGGGAAGGGAACAATGTAAGACCGGAAGAATACTAGTCAATAGATACTAGACATTTTTGTAATGTCTATGGTGAAAATAATATTCTTTTGATCGATGATAAGAGATTCATGTCTTCGATGTTAAAGAGGAAATTACTCTCAAAACCCCAACTTGTGGAGATTTGATGGAACATATACGATTGATTCATTGATTTACACTCAATTATGTACATGGTTAAAACGTGCAAGACAACATAAGAACATGTGTAGATCATTGAAAACTTTCAAACACATTATTGGTGCTTGAATACTATTTTTTGCTTCCAAAATAAAAAATGTATACCACATTCATATGGAATGAAATAACTACAATAGATTTTGTAAAGATTCGTCACCTACAAACATTTCATTTGATTCAAATGTTTTCTGCAAAAAAAATATTCCTCAAAAAAGGGGATGTGTTTTTATTTTTGGCTTAATTCACCACCCACAACCATTTGATTTGATTTTTTATATTCATTTTCAAATAAGAACACATGCAACATGAACCTAATAATATTGAATATAAACAGTGTTTTGGCACACACCATCCACAAGGTTGATTCATCACACGAGAAGTAAAAATAGCTTGGTGGCTTTGAGCTCAAATTTTTATTTATTTACTTAGACCAAATGTGAAAGAGTTATTGCAATGTTGTAAAAAAATTCAAAATAGGCCTATGGATAGTGTATGGACATCGGCAAGAAATTCAAATGTTAATGACATGATGCCTTCATTCCTTCGAAACATTGGCTTAGAGGCTGACATCTTTGGGTTCATATTTACATATAAAGATTGCGTCGAGTCCAAACACACTAATTATCAAGGTTCTAGGAATCCCAACTTATATCTCAAGAATCTTAACTCTGTTTGGTGGCGGTTTAATGCATCATACCATTGTAAAAATACAAAGTGCTTATAGATGACTCTTTAGAGAAAAACAAGTTCAATGATGTGGGGAACTACATAATTGCTAAAACATTTAACATAGATTTTAATTCTACAAAAACTACTTGTTAAATGAGTTATAGCCTTTATTACTGACCATTAAAGGATATGGAAGATGTTCAAGATATTATTAGATCAAAACCCAATTATAGGGAGCTTATTTTAGGGAACTTTTCTATGATTTCTTTTGTTAATTTGGGAGCCCATCTTCAGGGATAGAAAAACTCTTAAAATATTTTACTATAAATATAGCTTTAGTAAAGGTATTTTAATTAATTTCATATCCATATTTAAATATGTAAATATATCTAGAATGGTTTTATAGTTAATTACATTGCCATTTTGAAACCAAATTATTGCATAGCTATGTTACGAAAAAATATACAATTTATTTCTTTGATGTGTGTGTCTATATATAGTAATGGTTTTATATGTGAATAACTATGTTACGAATAAAGCTTAAAATGTTTTCATATAATGTGTGAGTCATTCTTTAGTAATGTTATTTTGTAAAATGTGTGTAATGATATTTTATATAACAACCATCATCTCTTATTTTCCTAGCTTTCTCCTCGATGTTGCCACGAAGACTCTCATAACATTCATTGGTGGTGGCCTTTGTAGTATGTAGTCACTCAAGGATAGTAGCACGAGTAGGCTCTCCCATTTCCATTTCATATTACATATTCTTCCTTTCTTTTCGATCTTCTTCCCCACTGCATTTAATACTCAAAACTATTTTTGAACTTATTACATAAAATCAATTTTTTTATAAGATCAATTAGTCATAATCTAAAAGCATCACCATCTTATTCTCCTAGTCTCGATCATTTCCCTCTGTTATTTTTTTTTCAAAATATTTTTAGATATTATCCGGGTATGTTGAGGCTCAATCAAATCGTTCTAAATGAACCTGGAAGTGTCTCACATCTCTTGTATGTCATTAGCCTTGCGGCCGCTAGGCATTTTAATTATTCAAATCACCATAGTTTAATCTTAAAGGAATTTTAAAACTGATAAGAACCATATTTCAAAGCATAAATAAACCGGAGGCCGCTATTAGCTTTGTATAAAACATAATCATGTTATGTTTATTGTTTTCAGTTCAATGTTGGATTCTTTGAAATCATTAAACAATTTTTCCCATGTTTATTAACTTAATTCATAATTAGATATATCGACTTGGAAGGAGGTATACCAGTTCAAATATTTTAATTTTTGGATTCCAATATTTTGATTTCGAAATTCTAATAGTCATAATTTTGAACTCCAATATATGTGATTTTGGATTTTAGTGTATGTGATTTTGGAGTCCAATATATGTGATTTTGGAGCATAATAAATTCAATTATTTAAATTTTTGGAGTCCAAAACTAGTAATATTGGGTTCCAATGAGAGTTATATTTTTAGGTGATTGACTAGAATATGTTGATTTACCAAATAAGCATTCAAAGGAAAAAATTTAACCCTAGAGGGGTGTAATAGAGCATGGAATCACCAAAATTATATATTATGATTAATGCATGTTAATAAAGATCCATATCACATTTGATTAGGCTTATGATAGATGTAAGATAGTAAATTAGACCTAATTAGTTATTACAAGATCACAACATTAATGAAAAGAATAGAGTATAGGCTTATCTCATTCTTGGGAGAGATCAAAAATATATGTTGGGTTTTAATAGTGCAAACCTGAATTTTTCTTGTAGAAAAAGACAATCAAGGAAACTAGTTTCAAATAAAGGACCTTATCTATAATGTAAAGTTGTGTTTCCATGACCATTAATTTTTGTTTCAAAAAGAGCTCATAATTCAAAATTAATTTGAAAATTGGATTCACATGTTTCTTCCTTTTGGAAACTTCACTTAATTTTATGAAACTTAACTTCAATCACTAGGAAATTAGCATTCTTACTCCTAACCCTTTAATAGGGATGTCAAATCTAAAATTGTAAAGAAAACAAGATGTGTTTTGGGATCTATTTCACACAAGGGAATTGTTGAGTTATCATGATATGCCATATCCCTCAACGTTGTACAATATAAAAAATGACACCCCAATAAATATAATAATACTTCAATCATGGTTGTTGATGCATACAACATCTTTATAATGTGAATTTTTGTGTTTCAATGATGGTTTGATTCATCTAAATTCTTTTAAATGATCAATTTAATTACCTTCTCTAACTTTTACTTAACTTATTGAATAATTTGATAAATTAATTGTTGTTGAGGTAGATATATGAAAGTCTTAAATGCACTACGATTATTGTGTGCATTTATAAAAATTGAAATTCTAATGGGTGCCCTATTGGAATGCAAGCTAACCTCCAACAATAATAAAATAAAATATATGATAAGAGCCAAATGGGGTGAAGAATGAATTGGCATACCAAAACCCACTAGCATACCAAAAATGTGGAGTCTACATTATAAAAAAAAGGGGGTCGAAATTGGGGAAATGGAAGGGTAGATAAGTGATAGCTAGAGTGTGTAGGAGATGAATAGGGACCACCAAAATTCAAGAAATCACATGAATAAAGTTACAATTTAAATCAACAATCAATAAACACAAACACTATATAAATATAAAAATTTAATGACTAAAATATAATTAAAATCCATTTTTAAGTGTCCACAATAATTGGGGAAAAATTTATTCAATAAATAAAATATTAATGATTCTTCTATTTCTATGTATATATTTAGTTTTGAATGTTTAATGGAAATTGTGTTTCCTATTGATCTTATCTAATCTTTAGAACATGCAAAAAGTTCGTTGTCATTTCAAGGAGAATTCTAAACCAACCATGTACCAAAATTAGGTTTTTTAGAGAGATAAAACCAAATAAGGGATTAAAAGGGAGAAAATATGGTGAGAAAACATGTAGAAGATGCTTTTAAAGTGGTCAAACAAGGTTGAAGATTAGGTAGTTGAATTTTAAGATATTTTTGTGTGTATTTTAGTCATTACCTAAGGGAAACAACTCAAAGGCGCATGTGCCAACAAGAGTCTAACTTGGCCCAATAATCAATAATTACATGTAAATACACTTAAAACTAAATCCATTAACTGTTTTTGTGACATGTTAAAATACAAGGAAGTACATATCAAAAGTCCAATAATTCCTTATGGTCACTGAGACTCCTCTCCATAAGAGAGGTGAGATTATTCACAATATGAATACTCTTAACCACACTTGTAACAACTATATCTACATAAAAATAAAAGTCTCATAACATAAAAATATCATACCAACAAAAACTCAACTTAAACTTATGATTAATATATACAAATGCACTATCAAAATTAGGTGTATATATATAATTACTAATATAATTTTAAGGTTGAAATATTTTTTTAATAAATCATTACTTACTAAAAATTTTGGACTCTTACCCAAAAAAGAGAAGCTACAACATTAAAAAATAATTTAAAAAAAAAAAAATCCAAACTCAAGGTTGTTAATTGTTAGTTAAAACAGAAAAGAATTAGTGTTGGCACAATCATAAATATCAAAGAAAAAAATTGTGTGATCTCAATCAAAAAGAACATATGATTAATAATCCATGTTCTTCCATCTTTAAATATTGTGTAATCATGTTAAAGAACACCCTTAAAAACAAATTGTAAAAAAGGGTCAATTATCATGTTTTTTAAAAAATATTGTAAATCTAATATGATTTATCATGAATTCCAATAAAAATTCTATTCCAAAAAAAAAAATGACAAAATAACAACTATTTTCCTTTTTCCTAATTAATCATGTTTAAAGTTGTTCTAATTTTAAACTAAAAAGAAAATTAATGGGACTCTACTAAAGTATTTGTAAATAACCACTTATCATTTTTTTTTAAAACCTGTTTGGACAAAATTTGAGGAGATGGGCATGAAAATGAAAGAAAATTAATCATGTAACTTCAAATTGTTAATTTGACCATAAGTTGGCATCTTATTATATATAATTTCAGACTAAAAACAAAATTAATGGGACTGTACAAAAGTATTTGTAATAACCACCAATCCTTAAAAAAGCCTGTTTGGAAAAAAATTGAGAAGATGGGCATGAAAAGGGAATAAATATATATTCAACAACAATATTTTTCTCTAAATTCTCTGGGTATTTACTGATTCTTGTAAATTACCAAAACAATAAGTTTCTCTAAATTCTTTTGGGTATTTACTGATTCCTTCAGATTACAAAAAAACAAAAACACATAATTTTTCTATCACAAAATCCATATCAGGAAGTTAGTGATTAACAATGCAAAGACACTTTTGATGAGTAGACAATTTTCTTTGAATTGCAGGCGACATTAGCAGAGTAGAAAGCATGCGTTCAGTGGGGCACTGGAATGGGCAGTTGCACTTTACATATTCTTCCAGAACCTCAACCTGGGCTTTCAGATACTTGACATACTTGATTGCCTCCTCCAGCATTGTGGCAGTGTCGAACTTGCCGCAGGAAATTCTTCCTCCTCCTCCTAATCCAGGAATCAACACCTCCAGAGACCTCAATTTCTGGCTGATGTTTTGCCTTCTCACACGAGCTGCAATACTCTGAGCCTCCACGCCGCATTTCGGCTTGCCTGCTCGGGTCATGAGGCTCCCTGTAACCACACATTCAAGAGTTTCATATTGCTCTGGACTGAATATTGCCCACCCTTCGTCTACCTGCACAGACCCATCATACATATTCTCCATCTCCATCTCCATTTCCATTTCCATGGCCGACTCGGATTTCTCATTGTTGCACCCTCCTCCTTCGAATATAGACTTGATATAATTATCCATTCTTGTTCTGATCTGTGTGGTCTGTGCTCTGTTCTTCTCTGTTGTGCTCTGCGAAATTTGTATTTAACATGAGAGAATTCGATGGTAGGACGATACGGACGACAATGATCGGCAATGATGGTAACATGTATTTCTGCGCCGCTGAAATCTGCGATCGATTGTCGAATCTCACCGAGACGCAAAAATAATTGGCGCTGCGTACATCTCGCAGGAGTATGTGATATAAGAGCAGTGCGCCACTACGCAGAACATATATATATTTGCGACGTTCGTACGGACGAATGGCGTCTGTTGTACGGAGCACGTACGGACGAGGTACGGGACACGTGCGTGTGTTGTACGGCTGACTAGGCCAAATATGTTTGCCTACATCGTATGCATGCGCAAAGCTTTCGTCGCAGGTGGTAAAGATGACAAGGGCGGCGTCACCCTGCGCGGCAGACGAAATGATTAAAGCGTAATGTTTAATTTTCTTAAAAATTAAATATAATTGGAACTGCTCTTTAAGTTTTTTGTTTTTTTGGGATGAAAAAGATATTATATTATATTAATGGATGCAAGATAGCTTTCAACCTTAAATTAAAATTGTATTATAATAATTAAAAGGAAATTAAATTTTATGAATGAAACTAGTTTTAACAATTTATGGACATTACAATCTACCAATATTAACATAGGATATAACTCGAGTATCTAATATTAATATGACATTTATTTACAATACATGGAGTGCGGTGGTAATATGTCCTATGGTGGTTATGGTATGATGATGGATACACTTTTAGGTAGGGGTCGCATTTATCTATTTAGACGAAAGAAAACATGTTGGAGTGCTCGAATGTGGATCGCTCTCAAACTTTAAGGATCCGACCCACCCCAATATTTCAATCACCATCATGTCATTTTTTATATTGTAAAGCATCATTAGGGTCGGTGCAACAAAGTAGGGCTTGGGGCCTACCACCCAACCGCTCGAGTTCGATTCACAACTTGACTCCTACATGGCTCAAAAAAGTGTTGCCAATCACCTTTTTATACTAAGACAAATACCTTAGATTTGTCAACTTTGAGGTTATCTTGAACTTTTTACATACGACATTTATTAATAAATCTATTACATCATTCAACAATTTCCCATTAACTAGTGATAAATGGCATCCATCTAGCTACACGATTCTCTCATATTCGAAAAATTCTTTCCAAGGAAAAATTACACATATTCAAGAGATGTCAATTTCGAGGCTCTTATCTTGAACTTCTCACATACCACATGTTGATTAATAACAATATTACATTCTTCAACAATTTTTTGTTGACTAGTGACAAATGATATCCATCTAGCTATGTCTCTCTCGGGTCCAAAAGAAAATCTTTGCAACAAAAAAAAACGAGTGTTAAACTCTACCATATGACAAAGATATTACAATATTTTATTGTCTTCTCCAAACAAAACCAATTTTTTTTTTAATAACTATCAATTAAAATTTACATTCAAAATTGAAATATAAAAATAAAAACTCACTATATTACACTCAAATTATCATAATTAAAATTTTCTTCATATAAATATGAAGAAAATTCATATAACAAAAACATTAATTTTTAGTAAGGTAAACATTTTAAATATATGTATCCTATCCTCATATCCTTTTTCGCATGGTTGAAATTTATGGGTAAAAACTAACATATATGAAAACCATGCAAAAACAAGGACCACATTTCAACCATTTCTTTTCTTTAGAAATGAAATTTTCAATAAAAAGGTGTTAGATAGTTATTGAAAGGTTATTATCTTGCAAACTCCGTTACTCTTTCTTCAAAATTTTGAAATGTATTTGTAAGTTTTTTTGGGGATGGCTCACTCGGTCTTGGCCATTGCTTTAGGTAGTTCGGGCCGTGGGTTTCACTCTTGACTTATATGTGAGGGTGGTGAGTGGTCCACCATACTCATCTTAGAGGTTATACGGGGGTTTTCCCTATATTATAGCCTCATAAATCGAGCAATTGGGATAAACCTCGGTACCTATAAGTTACCTAAAAACTTATGGTAAAGTATCATAAATGATCCTACCATTAATCAAACATTCACAATTTATGAAAAATATAGGAATTGGTCAATCAAATATGAAAGAAAATAGGAGTATTATTGTGTCTTCATAATTTGGATGTCATGATTGTCCCACATAAATTGGAAAATTTGAAAGTAACAAGATATTGAGACCATACAAACACTTGTGATAAGTAATTTCCACACAAAAGAGAATTTCCACATAAAATATTCTCTTTTGGGTTTGTTACCATGTTCCTACACTTTTATTCCTTTATCTAATCGATTGTTTTAAGAATCTTGTCTTCATCTAATGAGTTGAACTTGGAACATTTAGGAAAATGAATTTTAGAAACCTACAATACACTTTATGTGGCTAGTGTGCACATGTTATCTCTCTTTAAGAGTTGGACCACTTAAGTTGAAACAACGATGTTGATAATAAACATTACATTAAATAAATAACTTCAACTTGTATGTCAAAAGAGTTCCATAATAGAATATTAGCTACAATATGGTAAGTGCTTGAGTGTGCTTGCTTGTAATTGATTCTTTCTTCTTTCAATTAAACTTCTTATCAAATGAACCACATCTATTGTCTAGATTTATGAGAAACTTTGAATTCAAATTCAACAATATTTGTGTGCACACTAACTTCAAATGATTAGAAATGGTAAAGGCATAAAGGAACATACAAACCCATCCAATTGTGGGGAAAGAGAAATAAAATATGGCAAGACTATAAACACAATTTTGATAGGGTGTCAAGGCCTCACAAAAAAATCATAATAATGACCAAAAGGTAAAAAAATATCATATGGAGGCCAACCCAAGGATTAAGGAAAAGGATTTAAAGACACATAAATCAACCAGAGGACCAATATCACCATATTTGAAATATATTAGCTATACATAGACAAATGTGCTGAAACATCTAAAATAATTCTAAACAAAGGCCAAGTGGCCATTTTTAGTTGTTTACATAATACCCCATGTTGACATTTGGGCTTAGCCACAAAGTAAGTTCCATAAACTGTTAAACATGTGCTTCAAAGTAGATAGATACATAAAAAGGATACTCATCTAGATAGTTTTCATAAAGTTACAAAGTCTTGAAACAAGTAAAAAGACTTATCTTTCATGCACAAATATGAGAAGAAAAAAAATAGTAAATTTTGAAGATGAACTGGATTTATATAGAAATACTTATTTTGTATATGATAAGAAATGAAAGTCCCAATGTTTCATAATATTGGTGATTGAGATGGAAACATGAAGGGGACTTGGAACCATATAAGCATCTTTACGCAACAAATCTCCACATATAAAGGTAAATTTGAATAACTAAATATTGAGAGTTGAAGATGAAACCTTGAGTTCATGTGGTGATGGTTCATCAATCCTTATCATCAAAATTAATTTTAGTACATTAAGACATGGGAAACATAAAAAATATAAAGATTTTGATTAAAAAAGGTATGAAATATTTTCTCCCTTAAGAAGTGGGTGAAGTACGTGGAACATAGTAATATGTGAATGATGTAGGAACATCTATGCACATAAGCGAGTCCACATCACCCAAAAATACTTAAATTAGGAATAAGTAGTTTTGCAAACCCTTTGATGTGCACAAAACTTTGTGTGGGGGAATAAATTATTAGACTTGGTGCAACTTTGTATGAAGTGTTGAATGCATGTGAATAAGATTTTGGGAAAGATGAGTGGAAATGTATTTCCCACTAGTAAAGGTCTTTCTTTACGCAAACGTTTTTTGATTTATACACAGTTGTAGTCTTATGCAAAGGGATGTTTTCTTGTGTAAATAAGAAGATTTAGAGGGTCAAAGATACTTGCACACATCACATTGATGCTTGTACACCCCTATAGAATGGAATATAAAATGTCATACATGTATCAACTCATATCCATGTTGACCTTGATGTCACATGTCAATGTACTTGGAAAACCATGACATTTGAAGAGGGCATAACATAAGGAATACACTGAGTCACGAGAAAAAAATGTGTGAAAGGAAGGTAAACTATCTTAAATTCTGTAACTATATCTACCTATAAATATGATGGTTTATTTCATTATAATGGTTGGAAACCAAAGTAATCATACATATAATTGAGTATGAGAAGAAGACTATGAATTATTGAAACTTGTTAGAAGGAGGCATAATTACTTCACTTATAGCTATACAAGCCTGTAAGCCTAACATATGAGCATGTTTATTTGATATCCCACTTGGAATCTATGAGTTTCAAGACTATAGAACGAAGATCATGTTTTATGCATTTAATTGTGATTTCCTCAATTAAAGTTAATCTCAAATACTTTCTATTTTATGTTACATGTAGTAACACTTGTTGTGCACACCCATTATGGGCATGAATCAAAAAAAAAATTTATTCATGTGTTTTACTACCATCCTTCATTAGAATCTCTAACTATGACTACATCACTTGGTATCAAAGTATGTTGAACCTTGCGATGTAAATTCTATTTTCCACATGAGTGACTATGGGTAGAAAATAATGAAGATATCTTCCAATGCATATATTGTTAGTATAAGATGTGGTGATTGTAACTATTATAGTATTGTTTTGCGGAACGGATATGACATATAGAGGAATTTCTATTAAAATAAGAGGAAGAGGAAATAGATAACCAAGAGTGATAGATTTCATAGATGCGATAAGATGCATAAAAAAAGACTAGAAGTCATGAAGAATACTCAATAACGAGCAACAAATTTGAATGGGGGTGATGAAAAGGAACCTAATTCACACATGAATTAATTTGAAGAGTAATTGGTGGAAGAAATATTGTTAAATTCTGTCTCCAATATAGGAAGAAAGCCATGTACAAACATTCTAAACTACTCATTTAGTTTACGTTCAAAGGATTTGATATATTGGATTGCAAAACTAGAGAATTAATGTAAATACTAGTATATAGAAGACTCCAAGAAGGTCCACTTTGTGTCTACAAATTTGAAAAGGTATGCGCCCTTTTGGTGGGATCATATCCAAACAAAAAGACAAAGGAAAGGAAGGTTTAAAATAAAGGCTTTAAACACAATTGCTACAAAGTTAAAGGTAAAGTTTCTCTAGTATATTAATAGATGAATCTTTTCATAATATTACAAAAAAGGGACAAAAGGAAATGAGCATAAAAGACAACATGGATTAATTCTACATATTTACCATTCACATAATTCACATAGAAGATGGGGTAGAGAAAGTCTCATAGTATGTGATTAGGATTCACATATCCATTTGGGATAATTTTGGTATGCTCAAACTGAAGTTGTTAAAAGAAGTCTATTAGTGTATCTTGAGGTTCGAAGAGAGGTTGTTGTTTTCATTATTTTATACACTACGGCATAAATGTAATAAAGTTAATATATAAATTTATATTCCATGATTAGGGAATCTAAATACATTAAGCACAATTATGTGAATTTGATTTTGCAAGTAGATAGTACACTTACATGATTTATAATTGACTAAGAGAATAGAAAGATAAATTAGTCGATTTTAAATGTATATCTATAATGGGTGTTGTTCCAGGTAGATAGAAATGATTATAAACACATTAGAAGTTACTTCATAAGATAGAAAAATTGTGAATAAGAGGTTGATATGTGTTTAGTTTCTTCCAAAGATAAGTGTTTACCCTTGTGGCAAGATAAAATAGTTGGACTTCACAAAAAGTATCATTGGGAAAAGTGGGGATATGTTACATCTGTATTGTTTTGTCATCATCTATCATGTACTTTTTAGTACCTACAAAATCTTCAATCTTATTTGTTGTTTCATGATTATTATCTTCTTGTTCCAAACCCTAACTATGTTTGCAAGTGATAAGGAGTGCTTTAAAAAGCTTAATTTTTTTATTCAGATGACCCCAACCACCCCAATGGCTAAGAATTACTTAGAAGAGGTGTTGGAATCCTATAATTCTCCCATCTACGTGAAATGATGTGAAATCATGCTAAAAATAATTACCTTCCTTAGAATTTGGCATTTGACATCATGTAACTTTTACTTCTTTGATTTCGATTTAGATCTATGGAGTGCTCTAGGGATACTCCTTGGGAGTACATATTTTATTAAAATTTGGTATTGATATTTAATTTGGTGAGAGTGATCTAGGTGTCTTACAATGAATAAGTGTGGGGAATAAGCTTAAGGTTGTTTTTAATATATAGGTGACTTTTCGTCAATTTCCCTCCATAGCCAACCCATGAAATTTATTTGGGATAAATTAGTTATGGCTACTCCATTTGGAAACTATTCATTGAAGGAATCTAAACAGAACTTTCAAGAGGTGATGCTTGTGGAATATTTTAATAGATTGTCTTTATTGGTGGTGTCCTCTAAGTGTTGAAAGGAGGATATTGGTATGAAGAATATGTGTTTAATATTTTAAAGTGTTCATGTGAAGATTGAGTTAATTGTAAATAGATATAGCTGGTAAATAACAGTGGATAAGATAAAAGATGAGTAAACTAAGTGAAATATGTGGTTTTTTTCCAAGTGTGTAAGATTATATAAAATTACGCAAAAACTGATGTTTCCAAAATGATAAAGACAAAATTTAGGTGTCTACAATTTCCTACTTTTAATCAAGTATTTGAAATGCTAAATTAAAAATAATAACATAAATGTGGCACTTAATATAACGAAGTGTTGGGTATTGACAACTATTTTTGGAATGTGTCATTTACTCCATGTGAAATTTGCAAGAATACATAAATGTATTAATGCCTTCTTATGATGTAAAAATTGGAGAAACCTAAACCATTGTAAAATTAAAAAGAAAAATAATAGTTGCACATGTTGGTATGTGAATCAAAGTACTACTAAAATCCACTCATGTATATTTAGAGATTGAAAATTCCATGGACCTCAAATGACCCTCTTCATATGGAAAAATTAGAATACATGTGTCCTTCTCTTAGCCAAATATTTGACAAGGGTGTTCGATTTTTCTTGAATTTAGACCCCAAAATCATATCCATGAAGGTTAGATCATCCCATGAAGAAAATTATTGGGCCAAATGTGTAATGTAGTACCTATTTCTCCACACTAATCCAAGTGAATGTTAAAAATACGTGGATGAAATCCATACTCGAATGTATCATCTTCTCCTCATATTAATAAAGACTCATCATAAGATGCCATAGAATCCCAAAATTATTCCACTTAATATCATCGAATTTCATCATCTACTCTTTAAAATGTCATAGAATGTTATAGAGTGTCACTATTTTCTCACCAGGATGTCATGAAAAATAGCTCGGTTCTTCCTTATTTTCTCTTTTCAATGTTATAAATTAACATCATCGAATGTGATGTTGTGCGCCTAGATTTGGATCACCTACAAGATGTGTTAGTCGATATAGAAATATCTAAATCAATGCTACTAAATAAATGGGATTACACTGTCATTGAAAAGAGAAGGAAAATCATGGGTTATTTCAATGAATAAAGTGGGTAAACTTCCTAATCTGAATCTATAACCTACACATAAACACACTTAGAAAAATGTTAGTTATTTTTTGTGGTTAGGGGACCTGTCTCAATTAGATCCCTAACCATTTAAGGAGATAAAAGAAATTTTATTGAATAAAAATGACAAAACAATGCATAAAAATGAATGGTATACCTAACTCGGTTGTAAATTAGTCGTAGGTGCGATTCATTGAAAATGACACATGTTATAGGCTAGTTGCGGGTGTGACTAGAACCTACACTGAAATATTACCGAAACAATGATGTCATGAGTTACACTAGTCCTTTTTTATCCACCTTCGCCTCTTCAAAACTTGCAATACCGAACTATGCAAGCAAATAAGTAAAACAAAAAGTATGGGCTCAACTACACATAGATTCAAGGGGTTGTAATGATGGGGATGAGTGGTGTTTTATATTTTTATGCATAGAATATTTTGATAGATATGGTTGTGATGTGCATAGATGGGTGAGATGATAAGGGTCCATATTGCATTGGGTATGTAAATGGGTAGGTGGGATGGACAAAATTAAATGTGAGTGGATGAGGGTTAGTAAATGAGTGATGAAGTGTCTTTTATCACCTTTTTGTGGGGTTTTATATTTTTTATTTGATTTTGTGGGATTATTTGATTTTAGGGATTATTTTGTTTTATGATTTTTTGGTATTTTTGAATAGGATACCTTATGTGCAAGGTGTGTTTTCTAGTGTCTACATTTTGCCTTGTTTTGTTGTAATAGGAAGCATACAATACAAAAACTAAAGATGAGATGGGGTCCTCTACCCCTATGAAAATGGTTTCCATTGTTATAGGCTTAGATGGTTGACTGGATAGACAAGAACCTGGAAATGTGATCAATGGGCCACTTCAGCTGGATCTTATGAAGTGGTCAATGGGTTGATTTCGTAAGGAATATACTATTGATTTAGTTGACTAAGATGTTGTGATGATTGGGTGTTATAAGATTGAAGAGAAGGGTTTTGTAGAATATCCCCCCTCAAGTGACAAGTTTATGAGCCATGGGCTACCCAAACATAATGTAGGATGAAAAGTGTCAATTGATAACAATAGAAAATGAAACTTGGAAAAAGCATGATGAGTGAAAGAAAGTACAATGTTTCCCCATCCGTGTGCGGTGAAAATGTGAGGATATATATGGAGAAGGGCGATACAATTTGGGGATTAAATGAAGCATGAAGGATGCATAGGTCCTCTCATTCACGTTAGCAATGAGGAAAAATAAATTTGAGGTTGTTTTGGGTTTTGTTGGGTGGTTTGAAATTTTATTTATGTAAATGTGATTTTTGGAGTTACGGTGTGAAAATTGGAAGGGTGAAGAGGCATGCCCTCCCAAATCGCACTAGTAACCACAATTTTGTTTTTTGGGTATTTTAGTTTTTGTTGGTTATTTAGAGGTGTGTATTTAATAAGTTGCATGTGGAATTGGAATATAGAAATTCACGGCCACAACCGACCTAAGATATTTATTGATATATGTATTTTTGTTTGATGTTTTATTTATTATTATTATTTTTTATTTTTTATTTTAAGGGATAAGGGTTGATCGCATCCGTAATAGGCCCAAGTGGCATTGTGCATTGGGTGGTAAGGATGGGGTGGGCAAGTGGGTGGAGGAGGCAAGAGATGGGTGGAGGGGAGTTGAAGCAGAGGATGGGAAGCAAGTCAATCGCATATGCGACTAGCAGGAAAAGGGGTAGTGGCGGGTGGGGAGGGGGAATAGGGGTGTGAGCGGTAGGGGCCCAATCACAAGGGATACTATGTGTGGGAGAGAGTATAGAGGTAAGGGAGGCATGTGGGGATACATTTACAAAGATGAACAGCTTAGGTGGAATGGTAGAGGGGTGAGGAAAGGGGTAGGGGTGTGGACGGCGAGGGGGTTGGCCTAGTCACACCTACCACCGGGTGGGGCTATTAGCGATGCGGTGGGAGTGATGTGAGCGAGGTGGTGGGTGGGTTGCGACCTAGTCACACCTGTAAATGGGTGGGGAGAGGGTCTAGGGTGAGGTGGAGTGAGGGGAGAGGATTTATCGGTCGTAAGCATGACCGGTCGGTATGGATGATGACAGAGGTGACTTGAAGGGGAGACAAGGTGTGGGCGTGTAGGGGTAGGGAAGAGGCATCGGTCATGATGGTGATAGGGAAGCAATAAGGGATAATGAGTGGTGGTGTGGTGACATAAATGTTTCAAAAATGTGTGGGAGAAGTGGGAGAGGGTGGATTATGACTCGGTCACACTTATGACCAAGTAGGGAGAGGTGAGGAGAGGTGAGGAGAAGGTAGGGAAAGGAGTGAAGAGGCAATGGTGGAGTTACATAAACTATGGTGGGGGAGCAGGGGAAGGACTATGGAGGTGGAAGTAGTGAATATAATGGTGAGTAGAGGGGTGAGGTTCCACCTTGATCACAAGCGTGAACATAATTTTTGGTGTAGATATCGGCAATAGCGATGGAGGGTGGTTTACCTAGAGGGGGTGGTGGACTGTATGGTCCGATGGTAGAGCATTTTACAGATTGCAGATGTAATTGGGTAGGGTGGGTTTTGGTTATTTGCATGACTAAATGGAGACTAGCATGAGGTCAAGTTGTGGGTATAGAGCATATATATGTAATGAGGTGGAGACATGGCCCATTTAGACACATGGAGACTCGAAGAAGAGACTGTGTGGCTAGAGATGACACATCCGTGTGGGAGGTTAATAATGAGGAAGAGAGTTTCCTAGTCAGAGATAGGCATATTTTGGGTATATTATCATGTTTTGGTAATTTTTTGATGTATTTTTAGGTTGTTGTGACCATCCCGCAACCACACTGTAATCCTGTTAAAACCTTGTCATGACCACGCTACAACAGGTCTGGGACCAACATGCAACCGCCAAAGGTGAAATTTGTAGGGTGATTTGATGGAGTATAGGACTGATAAGTATTTTTTTAATGGATGTAGGGTCTGCCATTGGTGATAATACAACAACATTTTTAACTTTTGCAAGTATATATTAGGGTAAGAGATGACTTAGCCAAAGATGGAGTTGATTCGAGAGGGTGCTCTTGTTTTATATCATATGGATTGAGTAGGTGAGGATGGATAGATGCTTATTGACAATGTTGATGGAGACGTGGGTCCGTGACATGAACACATTTTAGTTGGTGAGGGGTGAGATGACTATCACATTGGAGGGTATATGGAGGATATTTCACATTCCTATGGAGGTTGAGTAGGTATTCTCGGTGGAAGATCCAATAATGTGGGATGGGATATTGTGGAGACTGTATGGACCAATGGTAGATGAGATTGAGATTGATAGTGACATATTCAAGTATTGTGAGTTGTATGAGTAGGGAACAATTACTTAAGTAATTTCCTAGCTATGTAGCATGATTTTTAGTATCATTTTACCAAATTCATCTAGTTATACATTCCTGTGGGGTTGGGTGAGGTGTTTTCAGAGCTCGTAGAGAGGGGTAAAATGTATGAATGAGGACATGCCTTGCTAGCAAATACTTATTCAAAGTTACAACATTACACTAGTCGGTTAAGGGTTGGTTTGAGCATTAGTGTCCTACTGCAGTGTGAGTGTGGGAGCATATAACAATAGACACACTACATGGGTTACCACACTCTATCCATGAGAATTTCTCAAATGATTCGCCATTATTTCTACTGATGGAGACTAGATCAAGAGATGTTCGAGCACATGCCATATGAGGGCATGATGGATCACTATTGGTACATGATGGTTGTTTTGGAGCTAAGTGATACCATATGAAATATTTATAGGAGGTGGTAATATTTTTGTGATGATGGGAGGATGCGGTAAAAAATTATTACATGTATGGTGGACTAGGTTGGTGATTAGGATATGGGCATGAGATACAAATCTATTCCAAGTATGGCCACTGATAAGATATCTTGGGAGACGAAAGGGGGTACATCTAGAGCCAATGAGACACACACGATTGAGTGGGGATGGATGACCACTATCAATGTATGAGGTAATAGGTGATGGGGATGATATTCCAATATATCTTATTGTGAGTGTTGATGTGGGTACTACACGAGAGTTTGATATGTCATGGGTAGTGTATGGCTCGAGGGGATGGGAAATTGGGAAACTCAAGAGATGAGAGATCCACAAGATGGTAATAATACGAGAGGAGGATGTGGAGGATAAAAAGACAACAAAGATAGAGGTTGTTCACACCCTAGTGCAGAGTCAATGATGTAGAGTAGAGAATTCAGCTGAGGCTAGTAGACAGATAAGTGGGTAAGTGGGTGATGAGGTATAAATACGAGATGCGCCCAGTAAAGGGAGAGGATGGGGATAGAGGGAGGCTAGATGAGATAGGAGAAGAGATAGATGGAGAGGTAAGGAGTCCACGAGGGTGAAGGTAGGGGAAAGGAGCCAATATCATAAGTGGAGACAAGAGATATTAGTGGGAAATGAGCACTGTTAGGGTGGCCACATTGAGAGAGAGGTCGAGATGTGGAAAGTATGGTGGAGTCAATATTCAAATATTTGAATGAGGTGACAAAGTGGAGCGTGATAGGATACAGAGGGAGGTGATATATATACAAATATGTTGATATATTGATTAAGAGAAGATTAAGGAGGTGGAGGGCCGGATAATGGGATAGTCAGTCATATGCCATTAGACATATTCATGATCTAGAAGTCATCGTGGTTATGTAAAAGTGTGATTGGGAGTGTGTTGTTAACTTAGAGACAGTCATGGTGGAGCATGAACATGAGTGAGGTTTGTGAGATCTTTTAGAGGATACATTTTCTCGTGTTAGCCAAGATATTTCCATAGATGGTACACATGTCGAATATTATGAGGTGTTAAGTCTACGAGTGTATGTCCCACATGTTGCGGTGCAGTAATCCATTTTTGATCTCATGTAGCTCTAGGTCTAGGGTACATAGGACCAACATGGGTATTCCTAGGAGTGGATCAGTGCATCCAACATGATCACATATAGGTGATAGTAGGCCATGATGTAGGCCCAGGCCCCATAATTGTAATACATGTGATCATGATTTTGTATGTACAAAATGATAACTATATATATATGAGACATTGATCTCACCCTTTTGTTGTGGTGCAATATGAGTCATCAAATTTTTCATTTGATATGTGTGTACTCTTGGTTTTGATTATAAAATGGATATGTACAATGGTTAACCAATGTTTGTATTTATTTTTTCATTTTCTTGTATTTCATAGAGTCATGTGATTATAGATGTATAGTATCATGGGATATATAATAAGAAATCGAGAAAAATTCGACGTGTTTATTAATTTGGTAGGAATGTAATACAATTATTGTAAGTACAATATGACTCATGGAAGGACACAAATGTGTGCAAAATGAACTTGGAGAAAATTTATGTTTTGAGCAAAGTCTAGCAAATACAAGGTGACATACTAGCCCTTTATTTCATCGAGATACGGTGTGTGCATATGTGAGTGACTTTCCAATTGAGGTAGAATCATCAAGAAGTAATAAATGAGGACATGCTAACTAATGTGTAGGTATGTAGGGGAACATCTAGTATGGATTGAGAATAGTGGAAGATAATTTTTGGGTTGTGTATTGTTTTACTTCACTTTCGGCATCCATAGCCACGATGGAGATATAGTTGGTTCCAATTGCAACATTTTTCTACCGCCATCCAGGCATCAATAACCCAAATCGAGATACTTGAAAAGAACCCTTTGAGAGAGTGTCATGTATTTCTTTGAGCTTGCTAATTTAACTTGTTTTTATTTTCTTCTCTTTTTTGTCTTTTTGTGAATTGATTTTTTTCTTTCTTTACTTTTTGACATGATATTCATCTCTCTCTCTTTGGGGTGTAAAACCAATACTTGATAGAGGACATGGGAGTGCAAATGGAGACACCATTGGCTAACATGCAACAAATAAGGTCCTTTAGTTCTTGCAAAAAGGTTGTAAATGTGTATAAAGTGCGTGGATCTCTCAAAATATGATTTGATTCTTAAATCTGCCAAGCAATGAATAACATGCTCAAAATTTCAAAGTTAACCATGTGGATACTAACACAAATGTGCCCAAATGGAATGTAGAATGCTTAAAAGTAATGAGACACCTATATACAAGTGTGGAATTGGGAGAAATTTTATTATGGATGGATGAATATGTACACTAAAAGTGAATGGGATCAGTAATGCACATGGATAGTCACATGACTCATTTTTGTATTTTTGAACATTTTGTATTGTTTTTGGCTTTTATAATATTATATTATTTTGTGATTTTGAAAGTTTAATACTTTTTTTGGAATTTTTTAGAAATGTTATATTGGTTATAGGATTTTCAAGCATAAAACCGCCACAAATACATGGCATTTAATGGCTCTAGTTCTTCATTTCCATCCATGTTAACCAATTTGTAAGCTTTAGACCCATATTTTTGGATGATCACATAGGGTCCAAACTAATTAGGTGCAAACTTGTCTTGTTGGTCAGTGCTTGGGACAAATTTTGTTGGTTTTCTTTAAGTATAAGGTCACCTAACAAAACTTTGTGGATGTGGACATTTTTTTGGTAAGATTTTTCTATATAATCATGGTACACTTGGAGATGATCAAGAGCATTGACACATATTTTTTGAGTAGATCAAGTTGTGCAAGGTGCTCACGATGGTAATCATAATCAATGATAAAATATAGGAGAGTAACTCACAAGGAAGGGGTCTCAAGGTCAAGGGGCATAACAACGTCAACCCCATGTATGAGAAAAAATGTGTGGCTCCCGTAGGTGTGTAAACACTAGTATGAAAATCCCAAAGGGCATAGGCCAACCGTGTGTGCCAATGCTCTTGATTTTCTCAATTGTTTTGTTGGAAGCCTTTACTTTCCCATTAGCTTGTGGATAGTACAATGTGGATAAGTTGTAATGGATTTTATACTTATCACACAATGATTTGATGTACTTATTCTTAAATGATATTTCCTTGTCTAAAATATTCTTGGTAGGAATGCTAAAGTGGGACATGTTGCGCAATAAATTTGAAAATGTGTGGAACCTGTGGTGCCTGCGCAAGTGGGGGCATCACTCACATCATAAAGTACTCGAGGGCGTAATGACAAAAACATGTCCATTAGAAGAGAATGGTGTAAAATTTGTAATAAGCTCGAGTCCATGTTGAGAGAATGACCAAATGAATTGTAGAGGTTGTAACTCTTGTGTGGGAGGATGAGAGATATTTATAAAGTTTCGACACTTCTCACAATGTTGAACATACGTACAAGAGTCTTGTTCATTGAGGGACAATAATAACCCATACAAATAATATGTCGTGTAATATCCATACCACTAAAATGATCCCTACATGTACCATCGTGAGCTTCAAAGTAAGTGCAATGATAGTCTCTTGGGGTAATAAACATCGTAATAGTATATTGTCATGTCCACGCTTATAAAGAAGATCACATATGAGTACAAAGTGATATGTTCATTAACGAAAGGTACGACATATTTATTTAGTAATTCCATGTGGAAAGGTATTAAAATTAAAGTACATAACAATTTCTTCATACCAAAAAGGAGGTGGCGTGGTCTCAATGTGAAAAATATCAAGTACATGGATACAATCAAAATATGGTCATGATAGCACATGAATAGGAACATGAATAATATTGGATCCCTTTTCTAAAGGTATATAATATCCTAAAGAATCCATAGTTTTTGTAAATTTATAGGAATATTTTGGAGTGGAATCAATTTCAAAATATGAAAATTGAGTGAGCAATGAGTTTGTGAGGGTCTTATATTGTTGTAGTGTTTCATTGCAGCATTAGTAAGATGAAAACCTATGAGTCGCCAACTATACGTAAACATTTAAGCTTTAGAGAAATTTCTAGTTGGAGAGTAATGAAAAGTGCCTCATTCTATTTGTAGACACGGGTAAGTGCATGAAGTTAGGGGCCAAAAGCGGACAAGAATCCAAAAAAGCAAAACGCGTACGTGTTTTGCTAAAACGTGCTCACATTTTAGTTTGTTTGGCTTGGGAATCATTGAACCATAACACGTATGTGTTTCAAACAAGCCAAAATGCGTACGCATTATGTAACGTGTACATGATATGTAATGCGTACGTGTTTTGTAACGTGTACATGTTTTGTGTAGTATGGACCATGCATATGTGTTTTGGTGGGTTATACTTATAAAAATAAATGTTTAAGTATAATATTTCTTTTATTATTTCTTAGTAAATATAAGAAATTAGGGTCACTCTACACCTTATGGAAGTGGTCTCGTATCTCCAACAATTATAATCTAGAAGATAGTTTTTCAAAATCTAATCTAGTCAGTACTTACTCATTTTCGTGGATTTCAACAAATGACTTAAAACTTTCGGGGCATATATATTGTAGTCGGTCTTTGTTTTGGGAAAGAATATAGTCATTTTTAGGTTTTTGACCTTCTAAAATAGATTTTAGCTGTACCACTTTGCTTGAATTGGTACTAATTTTTAAATTTGGTCCATAATTCACTTTAGTGACCATGAATTTACTCTATGATGTTTATCTACTTCTTACTAAAAAGAGATCCTCGGTTTTAGATAGAGTATTGTTCCCTAAATGGGATTCCCGTCCTGTGGCCAAAATGAGGTGATTGTAATGTGCCTCCTCCTTAAGGTGTGATAACACTACTAGGTGTTGAATGAGTTACAATTACGAATAGTACCAAGTGAATTGCATCAAGTGAACTCAGATGATTTCTCATTCTTAGAAACATGGTGCTCCATATAAAGATCATCCCCTCACCTTTCCTAGCTCTAAAAGCATCCTTTCATGGAATCAAATTCATGATTCTCATACATTATTTTGCTCATATGTCTCTTATGGAGACAAACGATGCCTTAATACTTCACAAATAATGGTCCTTGATAACTCGGTGACATGACTAGCTCATTTTAGCTTGTTCTAAAGGGTGTTCAATTAACTACAAAATGGCCAAAAATGCCTTTTTAGGCCTTCAAAGGAATTATTCTCTCATAAAAACTAAATGAGTTGATCGATCACCTTAAACACTATTCCCTACACACTAAAACACGCTGAATGATCTTTTTAGGACTTTCCTTTGGGTGAGGGTTTATGATTTAGGGCTAAGGGTTTAGGACTCAAGGTTTAGAGTTTAGGGTTTAAGGTTTAGTGTTTAAGGCTCATAGTTCAGATTTTAGGGTTTAGGGCTCAGGGCTTAGGGTTTAGGGTTTAGGGTTTAGAGTTTTGGGTTTATGGTTCAGTTAAGGGTTGAGGGTTTAGGGTTTAGGGCTCAAGGTTCAAGGTTTAGGGTTTAGGGGTCAAGGTTAAGGGTTTAGGGTTTATGGCTCAAGGTTTAGGGTTTAGGGTTTAGGGATCAGGGTTGAGGTTTAGGGTTGAGGGTTTAGGGTTCAGGGTTCAGGGTTTAGGGTTTAGGGTTTAGGTTTGAGGATTTAGGGTTTACGGTTTAGGGTTTAGGAGTTAGGGTTTAAGGTTTACGGTTGAGGATTTAGGGTTTATGGTTTAGGTTTTAGGAGTTAGGGTTTAAGGTTTAAAGGTCAGGGTTCAAGGTTTAGGGTTTAGGGATCAGGGTTAAGGGTTTAGGGTTTAGGGCTGATAGTTGAGGGTTAAGGGTTTAGGGCTCAGAGTTTAGTTTTTAGGGTTTAGGGTTTATGTTTAAGGGTTCAAGGTTTAGGGTTTTGGCTTAGGGATTATGGCTTAAGGCTTAGGGTTTAGGGTTTAGGGCTCAAGGTTTAGGGTTTAGGGTTTAGGGTTTAGATTTTAGGGTTTATGGTTTAGGATTTAGGGCTTAGAGTTTAGGGTTTAGGGCTTAGGTTTTATGGTATAAGGATTAGGATTTAGGGATCATGGTTTAAGGTTTAGGGTTTAGGATTTAGGGTTTAGGGTTTAGGAGTTAGGGTTTAAGGTTTAAAGGTTAGGGTTCAGGGTTTAGGGAAAAGGGTTCAGGTTTTAGGGTTTAAGGCTCAAGGTTTAGGGTTTAGGTTTTAGGGTTAAGGGTTTAGGTCACAGAGTTTAGGGTTTAGGGTTTAGTGTTTAGGGTTTAGGGTTTAGGGTTTAGGGCTTAGGGTTTAGGGTTTAGGATTTAGTGCTTGGGGTTTAGATTTTAGGGTTTAGGGGTTAGGGTTTAGGGTTTATGATTTAATTTTTAGGGTTTAGGGTTTAGGGTTTAGGGACCTTTAGGATTTAACATTTAGGCCTTAAGGTTTAGGGTTTATGGTTTAGGGCTCAGGGCTTAGGGTTTAGGTTTTAGGGTTAGGGTGCATGGTTTAAGGTTTAGGATTCAGGGGTTTGGGGTTCGAGTTATGATTTTAAGGTTTAGGGGTTAGTTACGGATTTAAGGTTTAGGGGTTAGAGATCAGGGCTCTAAATTTAGGGTTTAGGGCTTAGGGTTTAAGGTTAAGGGTTTAGGGCTCAAGGATTAGGGTGTAAGGTTCAAGGCATAAGGTTTATGGTTTATGGCTTAAGGTTCGGGGTTCAGAGTTACTAGTTTAAGGTTTGGGGTTAGAGCTTGAGGCTCTGGATTTAGTATTTAGGGCTTAGGGCTTAGGGTTTAGGGTCTAGGGTCAAGGGTTTAGGGTTATGGGTTTAGGGTTTAGGTTTTAGGGTTTAGTATTTAGTGTTTAGGATTTATTATTTTTGTTTTAGGGTTTAGGGTTTAGGTCTCATGGTTGAGGGTTAAGGGTTTAGGTCACAAAGTTCAAGGTTCATCGAATTTGTAGGTAGAACATTCAAAGAGAGTCATCAAAATTTGATGTTTTTCATCTGTTGATATTTTGAAAACATCCATGGGTTTATCATATAAGGAATTATCAATGAATGGAAGGTCACTAAGTCATAGGCCAGGTAACTCCCATTTAGAACTAAACAAGAAATATTTACTAGGCGATTGATAACCCCTTAGTGTTCTTAGCCATTCCCCTGTTTCTATGCTTATTTTGAACACTTTAGGAAGTTCATCAAATTTACTATCCATTCTAGTAGAACACTTAAACTTTATCTTTCTTGAGGAGAGGATACTACAGGAAATTCAATTATGATCCTACACCTCTGCATTGATATATTCTCTATGTTTCTTTTGTTTCCTTTAAGATTAATTTTTTTGTTGTGATGGTTATTTTTTCCACTTCCAATGGGTCATCTTGGTTTGCATAATACCATATATGGAAATATGAGAAATGTGAAATTTATTTTAGAGTGTGAATAAATTTACATTCAAGAGTACAAGTATATGTGGGGAGAAACAAGTTTGGAAGAGATGTGTAATATATGCATTACAAGGCACAAGGTAGATGTCATATCCATTTAGTTACTTGTCCCACATCTCAAAAACAATGTAGTTCTATAAGCAAACAAAATGATGGTTCTAGGCATGAGACTAGGAAATATTGATGAAATATGGTTTGGGGTTTAGGGTTTAGGGTTTAGGGCTCATGGGTTGGGGTTTAAGGTTTAGGGTTTAGGGTTCGGGTTCGTTCAAGGTTCAGAGTTATGGTTTAGGATTTAGGTTTTAGGTTTAGGGTTTATTGTTTATGGTTAGGGTTTACGGATCGAGGTTAAGAATTTACGATTTAAGGTTTAGGGTTTAGGGTTTCGGGTTAAGGATTTAGTGTTTAGGGATAAGGGTTTATGGTTTACGGTTCAAGTTTTAGGGTTTATGGTTTATGGTTCAGGGTTTAGGGTTTAGGATTTAATGTTTAGGGATTAAGGTTTAGGGTTTATGGTTTAGGGCTGGGGTTTAGGGTTTAATTTTTAGGGTTTAGGGTTTAGGTTTTAGGGCTTAGGGTATATGGTCTAGGGTTTAGGGTTTAGATTTTAGGGCTTAGGGATAAGGGTGTAGGGTTCAAGGCTTATGGTTTAGGGTTTAGGATTTGGTGTTTAAGGTTTAGGGTTTAGGGGTTAGGGTTTAGGGTTTAGGATTTAGTTTTTACGGTTCAGGGTTTAGGGTTTAGCATTTAGGGCTCATGGTTCATGGTTTAGGGTTTAGGGTTTAGGGTTTAGGGCTTAAGGCTCAGGGTTTAGGGCTCATGGGTAAGGGCTGAATGTTTAAGGTTTAGGGTCTAGGGATCATGGTTAAAGGTTTAGGGTTTAGGGTTTAGGGCTCAAGGTTTACAATTTAGTGTTTAGGTTTATGGCCTATGGTTTAGGGTTTCGATTGTAGAAGTTAAACACTAAAAGATTTAGGCTGAATGTTGAAATCCTAAAAATTACCTATGTATTGACCAAATTATACTTTAAAAAACTATCTCCTAAACCATGACTCATGGAGTCATGAGACTAATTCCATAAGGTGTAGAGTGACCCTAATTTCTTATATTTACATAAATAAATTTAAAGTATAAGAAATAATAAAATATAAATAATAATAAATGAAAACATTTATTTATTTATGTAAATAGAAGATTGTTAAAATCATGCATAATTTTTATACTACACGAACGTGCGCACGCGTTATGTTATGCGTGCGCGTTATGTAGCATGTAACGCGTTTGCCGCTTTGCATTTTCTCTTTTCTCAAGCCATGCCTCAAGGCTTGGGATCCAGCTTTAGATCCCCAAGCTTGAGGCATGGACTCCGCACAAACACAACAAACAACATGTTTTTATAAAAAAAATGTAAAAATTCCACTTCCTCTATGATAAATCAAAATAAAAAAATTGATCCATTTTTAAAAATTATAGCACGACGTAGAGCGAGTCTCTTCTTTCTAAAAATATAATTTTTTAAATTTTTGACTAAAATAAGGTTTCCATATTATTTATTTTCTATGCCTTTTTATAGTTATTTTTTTTGAAGTGTAAATATGTCTATCTTTCATGGTGTATCTTTTTTTGGGGTGATCGAAATTTTAAAAAAATTATACTAGCCCAAACTAGGCATAATTCTATACATATTCAAAAAAATCTAATTTTCAATCTTTTTGAGGTAGTTAGGGGTGGCACGGTTAGAGCTCCGTTATTTTTCAAAAATAAAATTTCGTACTAGAAAAATCATAAATAAAAAACTATTCGCTAAAAATATTTTTAAAATGGAGCCCAAACTAGATGCTCCTAGCTATCTTTCTACCAAAGGGTTTTCAAAAATACTAAATAGTGCTAAAAAAATGGTGGGGGCCACGAAAGTCACTCTATTATGTTTTTTAACAAAAACAAGAGTATTTGTTGGTATTTTAGTTGTTTGACCCACTTAAACTTATCTGTTTTCAATAAAATTTAGTAGCTTAGAAACTAGACTCAAAATTCTACGATTCATATTTCTACAACATCTTCCAATTTTGAGTGTAACTATTTCGAAAAACTTGTACAAGTTGAATTTTTTTTTCCAGAAAAATACATCCACTTAAGACCACCTTTTTGCCCCCAACTTGGTGCACTTACCCACACTTGAATTCCACTTTTTCAATCTTATTGCCAAAACACACATAAATCACTCTTATTCTTATCAATTTCGTTATAATTAGTGATTTTCGCTAATTAACTAACGTTTCTTGCCACTTTGGTCAATTAACAAGCGATTTGTTGATCACCAAACCTCTTTCACATTCATGATGCCACTTTATGATGAATCGTGAGTCAAAATCCTCTTCAAAATAGACAATTAGCAATTATTAGTTGATTAAGTCTATTTTGCCCTTGTTTTGATCAATATACTCTACTTGTTGGCTCAAACCCCTCTTCCAACCACTCAAAATCACCCCACTTTTCTCCATAACATCTCAAAGAAACTTTAAAATCTTATCCTATCCTCCTAGTTGACCCTAAGTAGTTGATTAAGGCTCCATACATCTTAATCACTTGGTAATTCACTAATTGTGATTAACAAAGCTTAATCATTATTAGAAATTCTAATCTAATTTGGGCTTTTAGTCCCACATGCACCAAAATACAAGTTTTCCCCAAAAGGAAAACTATTAAAAGGGTTCACCTTATACCTTAATACTTGTATACCATGCTTTGATTTGCATCTCATATAATAAATATGATTTATAGCCAAGCTCAATCCTTGCCTAAAGCCTTCAATGGGGTTAGTAGATGGATATCCAAAATGACCATGTAGTCATTTGGAGAGGCCATTTCACCTTGTTTGGAGTAGCAACCATACCAATTTGATTGCCCTCTTAGGTCTATTTAGGCCCATGTTAGGTAATTGAGCATATTAGTAGGCATGTTTAGTTAGATTTTGAATTGTATTCATGTTAGTTAAGCATTCCTTTAAACTTCTATATTAATGTTACATTCCTAGACTTAGAGCCTTGACTATAGGTGGAAAGGGTGTTAGCCTTCCTTAGTCATGTAATTTCCTTTGTAAAGTTTAGGGTGATTTCATTTGCACGCCCAAAGGGGACAATAACCCCATTTGCATTCATTTTAAAGCTTTTTAACTTCGTTTCAACGTTTTTTATTTCAAGTTTTCTAAGCTTAGTTTCAAGTTTTTTAGTTTAATTTCAAGCTTTCTATAGTACTTTCAAGATTTTTAGATTAGTTTCTCAAGATTTTTAGATTAATCTCAAAGGTTTAGAGTAATTTTCAAAGTTTTGTAGATCAAATATTCAAGCTAGGTAGTTGTTTCAACTAGATTAGTAGTAGAAGTTGTGTTTTCATGTTATTTACAAGATATAAGGACACAAAGCCCTGTCAAAATTTCCTCAAAATACCAAATTTTTGAGATTTTTCAAGAAATTATTTTCAAAACTCGGATTTTGAGAACCTATAGGAAAGAGTGTGCTTGTGTAGAGGAAAATGTGCATGTCTTGTGCAACACCGAATTTTTCTCTCTATGTGTAAAGTGTGCCTGTGCATCCGAAAGTGCACCTATGCCTCACTGGACATGCCTATGCATAATTGACTATGTAAAATTCACATAAGTGTGCATGTGCACTACTATATGTACATGTGCACTACTAAGTGTGCCCATGCTCTATAGAGTGTGCCCATGCACTAAGGAAAAAATTCCTCAAACTTCAAAATTCCATTTTTTTATTTTTAGAGTTTCTATCATTTTTTAAAGGTTTTTAGATGTTTTTATCAATTTATTAATTTTTAGAGAAAATTTCCTAACAAAATTGCCTCAGGATTTAATAAGGGATTTTTGATTGAATGTGTTTAGGGTTTGATGAATGATTATGTTTTTATACTTTGTTTGAGTTTGGAATAGGGTTGTGTATGTTCTTTGCTTGCACCGAGTGTGATATTGAGAATCGAAAGAACCTCTAAACCACTTTTTCTTCTTAGGAGTAAGTAGGAACAATCATCCTTCATTTTGTGCTTAAGGGAATAAAATTTCATTTTTGACATGTACTTAATCTTTTAGTTTAAGAGATTTTTCACTTAATAAATAATCAAGGATAAAATTTGTGTATGCTCTTCCCTTGCACCTAGTATGATCTTGGGAACCAAAAGTAATTTTAGTCTTTTCTTTAAGAAGAACTTGGATTAATTGGGAATAAACTTTATTTTTGCAAATTTTGATGGTAGCTAATTGATTTACAAATCTTTTTCATTGTTATCTTTCTATGATATTGTGAATCTTTTTGAACTACTAACCATTTGTGTGAAGGACCTAAAATGCTTGTCAAAGAAATAAGGGCTCTCTTTAAACCAAATTCTAACATTCACATGTGTTGTAGGTAGCCAACGGTGGTCTAAACCAAATTGCTTAATCCAAAAGATAAAAAACACACCAACACAAAAATTCAAAACACCGTATTGCAAGTTTCGGTTAAGAGCTATGGCTCGTCCGCTTTAAACTAGGACATAACCCCTTTGGCATAAGCCTTAAGCTACAACAATGGGGGTGGTCCTAGGAACCCTAAATTAGTTCACGTAAGAGGGAACCTTGTGAACGAAATAGGAAAGTGCTCCACACTACTGAATTGACTAGTACTCGTTGACAATTTAGAGTCAAAGTTATCTCCATTACGACCCCAGTGATAATACACATGAATGCACTAGTTGTTCATTATATTAGAAGGGGGTAAAATAAATCTGAGATAATCCTTGGGAAACCTTGGTAAATCGAGCTCACAGAGATATCTTGTGACACATAGGGAGAGAATGCGTAGGAAAGCTTTCCATCTTAGAGCTAATTTGTTTCTTAGTTGTTATACTTGAGAGCTCTCAAAAAGTGACAATTTTTTTGGATTCAAGCTCTTAGTTTTAAAATAAGGAAATAATATCTTAAAGTTGAAACCGTGTGATATTTCATCACCAAATCTCTTTAGAGTTACTTTGACCTAGTTTTTCACTTTTCCTAAGACAAGGAAAACTCGCAAAGTTACACCAAGTATTTTTCAACACCACTTGGTTTACACCTTTGTTTTCTTGTTTCCCATTTTGGGACAAAAGGAAAAAACATATACGGACAACGCTTGATCATATTACGTGTCCACCACTTTTTATTCTACTTGTGCAACTTTGTTGCAATGTTGGAGCTCAAGTGTTGAAAGTGTGCATTGTACGTACTCATGATCGAGTAGGCCCTCATTATCCAAAACCCATATTTGAGACTTATTATCATTTTTAGTTAGGTGATATCATCATTGTATTATTTTGAGTTGTTACGTTTCCCTCATTATATCCATACAATTGAGATATTTATATCTTGTTTCCATTGTGAAACCGAGCCTAAATATCTATATTGTATTGTTACATTGTTCGCATGCATAACAATTTCTTGTTATACTTAGATGTAGTTTTTACATCCTAACCTTGTCTTGAGTTTTTTAAGTGTTGAGGTTACTTGTTTAGCATCACTATAACACAACTTTGATACTAAAATATTTCTTTCTTGCAAATTTGGATGACGTGTCCGAATAGTGTTGTTATGTTGCTCACATTTGTATCATCCATTTTACAACACTTAGAATTTGTTAGTGTTTAGAAACTAGTTTTGAGTATACCTTGTTAGAGGATCGTGTCAACATTATCTTAGCATTTAGGTCTTGTTTATTTCAAACTTGACCTAATTGGTGATATTGTGTTGTCACTATTTGGTTTCAAACCTATCTAGAAAAATATTAGGGAGTAAATTATTTGTTGTGACTGAAGTTTGAGTATTAGACGTCATTACATTGTCTTAGATAACTTGTGTCATATATATTGCCTTGCTAGGGTAGGTTATTCTTTATTCTTTGGTTCATACATTCACATTGACCTATTGATTTTGTGGTTATTCTATAGTCACCTTGTTTTGATGATTTAACATCATTACACTGCAAAAAAAGGCTAAGGTCCCTTTTTAGTAAACCTTAGTGGAAATATTTCGCATTGTACCTCTTCTTTTGGGTATGCCTACTACAAGAATGGGATCCTCGAAGATTAGAAGCTGATATATTTGGAGGTAACAACCCTCTTTTAGAGGATAATCTCATGGTTGACCATAGTGGTGGAGAGGAAGATTCTCCTCGTATGAATATAGAGCGTCCTCCCGCCAATTTTGATGATTACATTTTTCAAAACAAACATGAGGTTCTTATGTGTGTTATGGAACTAGGAGCTAAGTTACCTTCCACATTGGACCCTTCTCTCATTTCCACAATGGTTAGAGAAGAAGAAGAAGTAGACAGACCTTGTCGTACTATTAATTAAATATTAAACCCTGGGCATGCCTCTACTTATGTGCTACAAAATAATGAGGAGGTACCTTTTGAAAATGATAGATATTATCAGTACCTATTATTAGAATACGTTGTGAAGACAACGAGGAACATGTTCATCATGCACAACCTCCCCCTAATGAAGATCGTAACGAAGTACCTATTCAAGAGGTGATGTTAGAACAACAAGTCCAAGCCCTCACTCACCAATTGGAAATTTTCGCTTCGCATATACAAAAGGAACAACCAAAAGTTTTGAAATAAGCTATACCAAAGGAAAAACCTAAAACTTCATTTCACGAGTTCCCAATAAACACTCCTTGATGGGAGACACAAAGAGATCCTTATGAAGAGATTATCGCAGAGAATAGGGGTGGGAATACACCTAGATTTAATCCTATGTATGACCTACACCACCCACACAAGATCCACTCTTTAATCAAGAGTGGTCCACTATGAATAACGCCCATCTAGCAAAGGTAAAATTGGTAACAATAAGAAATACCATTTCAATGAGTTATGAATGGACATGCTTTACAGGTACCTTTCCCACGATACTTTGATTTTCCAAAATTTTACAAATATAAGGGAAATGGTGACCCTCGTGACCATATTAAATATTTTTATATGGCATGCCAAGAGGTTGCATTTAGCAACAATTATCTTATACGCCTCTTCCCACGGATCTTAGGAGGATAGGAGTTAGAGTGGTTTGTGTGCATCCCCAAGGGATCTATATCCACATGGTTGGAATTAGCTGAATACTTGGTATGACACTTTTCTTTTAATATAGAGAGTGATGTCACCATGCTATATCTTTGTAATGCCAAACAACGAAACAACTAAAAACTTCATTGCATTTTTACAACGATGGAGAGGATTAGCTAGTCGTTTTCTTTGCTCCATACCCGAAAAATAGTTGATAAGCATATTTTTTCCCAACCTCCATCTAGACATTACATTCCACTTGTAAATGTATTGTGGCAACATGTTCGAAGAGGTAATCGAAAAAGGGAGTCAAATTGAAAAAACATTGTTAGCTAGGGGACTCTAAAACCTTTCTCCCGCGATCATAACGATTCCAAATCTAACGACAAACCAAATTTTGTTCATAATAAGAACAAAAACGTCGTTGGTGATGGGATAGTAGACTCTAAGCGAGTAAAATCTATTTAGAACCACGTACCTTTGAAGCTTGCAAAGGGAAATCCACCTATGGAGTATAAACATTGTACTTTCACACCTCTATCTAAATCAATATCATCCATACTAAAGAAGTTAGAGGCCGTAAACATGGTAAAGTACCTTGAAAAACAACCCTATAGGGACGACATACCTAAATTGTCATGGGTTAGAGATAATGAATTGTGTAGATTTCACCGCATAAAGGGTCACAAAACTGACAAGTGTTTAAGATTAAAACACTACATTCAAGACCTAGTCAACAATGGTGATATAGAAGTAGACTCCACTTCCGCTACCAAATATTGAAATGTAAACTTAGGGATATTCAAAGAGCCTTTTCCTAATCACGAAGAAAATAAAAATATGGATTGGGGACAATCATCTCAAAATAAGAATGCTAACTATGTGTCAAACAAAGACTATTTTGATGCCTTGATAGGTTGTGTTGATCCACTCGTTGAGAAAATCAATACGATTAGAATTAAAAAAGAGAGTGCGCTATGGCAACGTGATGGGCTCACCTTGTTATTTCAGAACCTCCTCCCCATCCTCCTCGAGAGATTCACTATGATGTGTTAGATCAACTAGAGAAGACTACAACTAATATTTCAATCTTAGGTCTTCTAAATATTTCTAACATCCATAAGGATATAGTTTACAAAACCTTACAGGGATCAGGAGTATCTATTAATGTTGACCCAACACATTTACAGGCCATGGTAGTGTAAATCACTCTTGCAAGACACATAACCTTTAGTCCTGATGAAGCTTTAACTGAAAATCCCTCCCATAAACTTCCCTTACACATTGAGGTAATAATCAAGTGTAATAAGGTCAACAGAGTGTTTTTGAATGAAAAATCAGGTCTCAACATTTGTACTCTTAAACTAGTTCATCAACTAGGATGCAAAAAATCTTATTCGAAGACAAAGGTCATCACCATAAAGGCGTATAACAATGAGAGAATGACAATCAGCTAGAATGATCACTTTCTCATTGGAATTTGGTCACATAACCCATGATATGAAGTCCCATGTCTTGAACCTAGATCTCCCTTACAACATCTTGCTCGGTCGCCAATGGATTCATGTCATGTAGGTCGTGCCATCAATGTATCATTAATGTATAAATTTGTAGCATGAAGGACAAAAAATTACTATAAAAAGGGATCCCCAACCATTTTCTCATTGCAAAAACATTGTCGTGTTATTTTCCTACCATCTACGAGTGTCCCTCTACAGATATTGTTGTCCTTGTTCAGTCGGAGGACCTCACTTCACGAGTGGATCCAGATACCTTGTCTACCAATGATTACGGTACTTATACCTTAGAAACTCCTTTTTCTACAAGGGAGATGAAATATGTAGGCAATGGTTGTAGAGAGTATAATATTCAGCAAGCCCTTATGGTTCAAAACATTCCGCTATCAACCCAAGCACATGGTAGACCATGTTATAAATTCCAAAGATCAAGGGAGAATTTCCCCTTCAACAATTTCACTTCAGGTGGCTTACTAGAAGATGAAATAATCCTCAACGATATTATATTTCATCCTCAAGATGATGAAATGGATTTGTGTTACAAGTCATCTAGGTATGTTATTCCTAATAGAATCATGCTTACTATGAGATATCAAAGACGTGGTTGTAGCTGCCAAGAACAAGGTCCTTTAAAAATCTTCCAATACCTCATCATATAATGGGTAAATCCGGTATTTTCGCTCATTTGTATGAGTCTCACCCTTCAAATAATGAGTATGCTTCTTCTAAGAGTGAGGATAGTTTGTCCAAAAATGAAAGCAAAATAAATTCTCGGTGTAGTCTTTACGAAGACCTCGCCTCTACGAACCTATTCTCTAACATGGCTATCCTTACCATAACCCCTATTACACCCGATGTATCCCCTATAACTCAAACATTAAACCTCATCTACAAATCAATCATGAATTGGGATCAACAACAGACGTACCTATTGACATTTTTCATAAAAATGAGGCTATTGGTGAGTTCCTGGGCATAAGAGATAACATTCTAAGAAATGATCACAAGAAAGGATTCTCCATTCAGCTCAACACATGCGCATACTTCAAAGAGGAGGTAGAATTGTGTGGACACTTAAGTAAAAAATGTGAGCAAGGGAAAGAGTCCTACAAAAATCCTTGTGGAAAGAAAAAGGGAAGTCCTATAGCAAAACCTCTTTGAGGCACTTGTGGATAAACAAGTAGAACAACCTATGGAAAAGATAGTGTACCCATATAAAGATGAGGATCTCCCTGAACCACCTTTGATAGAGGAGGATCTCAATCTTCCTCTTGATCCTACACACATGGAGGATGAGTCAAAGCTACTAGTGGAAGATATAATAGATGTTAACATTGACACAAAGGAGTTGCCTAGAATAGTTAAGTTGGGAGCTTCACTCTCAGCTCAAGAGCAAAAAAAATTTACAGGACTTTTGAGAGAGTATGTAGATATCTTCGCTTGGTCTTACACAAACATGCCAGGACTTGATCCGACATTAGTGGTGCACAATCTTGTTGTGCACTGGATGCCAAGCCCATCAAACAAAATCTCTCGAAGATGCATCCTCACGCCGCCTTACTAAGTAAAGACAAAGATTGAAAGGTTATTATAAGTAGGCTTCATCATGCCTATCGACTACTCAAAGTGGATTTACAATGTGGTACCAGATTATAAAATTCCATTCAAGATCAAAGTGTGTATCGATTTCAAAGATATTAACAAATTTTGTCCCAAGGATGACGAATTTCCTCTCCCTAACATTGACATGATCATTGATTCTACTGGTGGTTATGAAATGATATCACTCATGGATGGATTCTCAAGTTATAACTAGATAAATATTATGAAGGAATATCAACACAAGACATCTTTCACAACCCATGGGGGACATTTTGCTACCAATTCATGCCCTTCAGCCTTAAGAATGCAAGTGCTACATATCAACGGGTGATGACTGTAATCTTTCAAGACATGATAAGTGACATCATGGAAGATTATGTAGATGATATATTACTTAAATATAGAACTCGAGAGGATCACCCAGATATTTTGTAGTGTATCTTTCAACACCTAAGAGACTACAAAGTCCTCCTTAACTTTGAAGAAGTGATGTCTTCGGTGTGCTATCCGGAAAATTACTAGGATTCATTGTGTCAAGGAGATGAATAGAAGTTGACCTGCTGAAAGGTTACTGCTATCACAAAAATGCCTCATCCTAAAATTATTAGGAAACTACATAGCTTACAAGGGAAAATTTATTTCATTTCAGCTAGAACCAAGTGTCATACATTCACACATCTTCTTAAGAAAGATGTTAATTTCACTTGGGGCCGAAACAACAACAAGCATTTTCTTTGCTAAAAGAATACTTGGCTAAACCCCTTATTCTCATGCCACCACACGAGAGAACCCTTTTGTTTTACATTTTTGCTACACATTTTACAATTGGGGACTGTTGGCCTAGTATGATAAAGAGCAGAGAGAAAAAATTGTATACTACTTGAGTAGAACATTGATAGCATATGAGCTCAACTATCCACAAATCGAAAAGGCTTACCTAGCCATAGTCTTTCCAAAAGCTACACCACTATTTTCTCAACAATAAATTCAAGTTTATTTTGAAGGTTGATCCACTAAAATACTTACTATCAAAACCTACACTCACAGGAAAGATGGCTAATTGGATCATCTTGTTAAGTGAATTCGACATTGAGTATGTGCATCAAAAGTTAGTAAAGGGACAAGTCTTAGCGATCAGCTAGCAGAAGCTCCACTACTAAGTACCGAACCTTTGAGTCTGGAACTACCAGATGCATCTATCATGTACCTTGAGGAATCTATTATTTGGAAACTATACTTTGATGGCTCCTTTACCTTTCATGGTTCAAGTTCCAGAGTTTTGTTAATCAATCCTACGGGAGACTTGATTCCCCAAGAATTTTGGCTTGGGTTCCCATGCACAAATAATATAGCATAGTATGAAGATATCATCATAAGGATGAAGCTATCCATCAAGTGAGATATCAAACGAGTAAATTTCATTAGTGATTCAATGCTCATTATAAAACAAGTCACAAGATGAATACAAGGTCAAAGACAAGAAACTTCTTCCATACAAAAGGATGGTTGATTCTCTAAAGGATTTCTTCGAGCAGATAACATTTGAGAAAATACCAAGAGAAGAGAAAAGAGTATCTGATTCTATGGCTACAGTAGGATCCATGTTGAGTATTTCATTAGGGAACAATGATATGTCATTCTTCATAGAAAATATTAGAACATTGGCATATGACATACCAGATTCTTGTTTAGTGTACGATGTTATTGGTCCCTTTTCCTCGTGGTACACTGAAATATTTAATTACCTCCATTATCGAACATTTCCAACTAACATTTCCCATGTTAAAAACACACCCTCATCCAATGTATAGCCCGTTATACCATACTTGGGGGCACCCTCTTCTTCGAGGCTACGATGGGAATATGTTGTGATGTTTAAGTTTGGATGAATCTATCCAAGTAATTAAAGAGGTGCATGAAGGAATCTGAGGGGATCTTACTAATGGGATCGTACTTGTAAATAAAATACTCAAAGTATGCTACTATTGGCCTACCATGGAGCATGATTGTTGTAACCATGTGAAGAAATGTGTGGATTGTCAAAAGTACAACAACTTGATACATGTGTTGACGTAGTATTTGCAACCTGTCACAACCCCTTGGCTATTCTCAAAGTGGGGTATCGATCTAATAGGAAAACTTAACCCTGTCTCTTCAAATGGTCATAAATTCATCATTACTGCAACTGGATACTTTACAAAATTGGTAGAGGTTTTTCCTATCACCTATGTTGAAGGTACCAAAATCTCTAAATTTATCATGAACCATATCATTTGTCGATACGACATCCCTTCAGTTATTATCATTGATAATGGTAATCCATTCAAGAATAAAATAGTGAAATCACTCTACAAACACTTTCAAATCTCCCTTAAGTTCTCAAACCCCTATTACCCTCAAGGTAATGGGCAAGCCGAGGCTTCTAATAAAACCCTAATTCACATTATGGAGAAGATGGTGAACAAGATAGGTTGTGAATAGCATCTAAAAATTCACCCTACCCTCTAGGGCATTCAGAACTTTTATCTACACCCCCACATGTGCCACTCCATACTCCTTAGTATTTGGCATGGAAGCCATACTACCTTTAGAGATCGAGATCCCTTCTTTGCGCATTGAGCTAAGGGACTACCTAAATGAAGAGGACTACATAATAGCTTGACTTGCATAGTTGGAACTATTAGACAAGAAAGACTTCATGCTCTCAATCACCTTAAAGTGTATCAAGATTGAGTGTGGCAAAGCTACAATAAAAGAGTCATACCTCATCAATTTGAGGTAGGGGACTTGGTGTTAAAAGAGAATCAGAAGAACACCAATAAGGACCATGAAAAGAAAGGGAAATTTGAACCCAATTGGCTAGGACCATATGTTGTGGTTACCAAGTTCGGTTCAGGTGCCTATAAGCTAGCCCATTCATATGGCCAAGAGCTTCAAGAACCCATGAACGTAATGCATCTTAAGCATTTATATGCTTAAGTATGGGGTCTCTAAAATATTAGAAAAGAAAAAAAAGTATAAAAATAGAAAAAGAAAAAGAGAAATAAACATGTGCATCCAATAGTGAAAACCACGCAATGGTGGCACTTTGGACAAGTCCTTTGGTGAAAACCAATTTCCAACACCAAGGGAGGGTCCATTGTTCACAAGAATTTCAGGTTTAGGAGTACGATAACTTTTTCTAAGCTGGTCTTTACCTTCATCTGAGTCCCTTGTGAGCCTATCCCTCTTTTTGCTGATGATCCAGTTGATCCAACCTTTTGAATGCAGAGAATTTAACTTTGAATGAACCCATCTCACGTTGGGGGCAATTTCATAGCGTCACTTTTAGTATATAACATGTGGCATTATGCCCTTGTACATCCCATCTAACGTTGGGGGCATCCACGTTTCTTCATTTCCTTGCATGTTCGCTTCGAGAAAATAGTTTAGAAAACATAAAAAACATTCGTATAACTTTTGAAAACCCCAAAACATATAGATATGTTCCTTGGAAAAATCAAAACATTCAAATATGTTTCATAGAAAACTTCGAATCAATTGAAAATTGTCTTAGAGATAAAATCGAAAAGAGTGAAAAATGCCCCAAAACTGTCCCACAAAAACAAAGTAGTGGTTTGTTTAATTTTAGTTGTTGGTTTGTATGGTTTTAGTTGCATTGCTTTTTCATATTTTATGCTTTAAATTGGATTTACTTGCTTACTTAGATTGAATGTCACTTTATTCTATAGCCTATTACATTGATTTCATTCTATATTGCATACTTGTAGATAAATGTGTTTCTTTGATTAGATTTGTTTAATCTTGTGCTTGTCAATTTTTACTTGTACATTGTGTTATCACTTCATCATATCACATATAACCATCACATCTATACATCATATATCAATAAATGCTAAGTCTACATCATACATGTATGCTAAAGCTAATCATCAAGTACTATATCATCAATGGGGCAAGAGGGGTTGCGCATGATCACAAATCTATCCCCCCACACCAATATCAAAAATAAAAACATGTTTTACTATATCATCAACATGTAATATGACATCAGCTAAGGCTATTTCATAATCTAACATGTGATACAAACATAAACATACAGATTAAACATGATATCTCATAAGCAAAATGTGGTACATCAGTAATCCATCAAATCATCATACATCATCAAAAATATAAATGTTTGTGTACAAAATAGTGTGTCTAAAAGGTACATCTAATACAATGAGCCATCATGGGCATCTATACAAAAAAGTTCCTTCATCACAAGGCATAATAAAAAACACTATATAACGTACATTTGTACAAAAATGTGCCTTCATCATGAGGCATGATAAAAAATAATACATATACATCCATACAAAAGTATGCCTTCATATCGAGGTGATACACCAAAAAATACATCTAGTACATCAATAAGAGAGTCAACCACAACTCTCACCCTTGTCGGACTGCCTAGTCTAGGTCCACCACTAGGCAGGGGCATCTAAGGTGTTGGGCATGTGGAAGGTGCTACACCATGTTGTGTTGACCCATGCTAATTTGAATCTGTTGGCGTGAAGGACCTTGTATAGATCGTCATGATCGTGATGGCTTATGGGATCTAGATCGGGATGTATGGCCTACTATCCGACTATAATTGAGAGTTGTTTGCATGTCCGGAATGGTTATGTAGTACTAAATCCTTTAATATATGGCCTTACCTACTACATAGCAATGTGTCTAATCATCGTTATACCCATGAAGATGTGCATGCCTATTGAATCGTATCACGCTCCACTCTCACGCTAGCTAGCTCTATCTGCAGTTAAGCTCTGTCTGCTATAGCATGATCCCTCTCTACCTGCAATCAGACTATCCGTTATTACCTAATCTCACTCAATCATGGCCTGTAATCTCTCTGTCTGGGCTTGATCTCCTCTTTATCATGAGATGATCCCCATCTATGATAACCTAGTCTCTCTGAGTAATGGCCCGATCCCTCTCTTGTCATCTCGTATTTGTAAGGATATCACCTTCTGTAACTTCTATTATAAGGAAGCCACCTACCTACCAACCTATATATCATGAACATCCTCCTTTATCTCCTCACCACCCCCTCCATCTCCTCCACCTCTTAGGGGACTGTGTCTTGGACTCACGTGAGGGGGTGATGGGGGTTCTGTAGTGGTTCTCGTAATGAATCTTGAAGAGGCATATATGGTGCCAACACTTGTGGTTGTACCATTACCTCCTGTTGTACTAAAATATGTTCCTATAATAACAATTGTTACATTGGTACCCCATATGCGGTCCCATTGTGGATCTACCTGTGCTTGTGCTCTAGGATCTGGGCCCTGTCCCCCTAGGTTGTTGCATCTAATACCTCTTGAGGTATAGTCAATCTATGTGGCAACACTATCGTATACCACGTGGGATAATCTAGGGTAGTCTTTAGATCTACTATTTGCACCCACTATACCATAAGGTGCGGAACCACCTATAGAAATCTATTACGCTCTCAAATTTGAACCTAATCTAAGGCTCCATATGGAATACCTCTCTGTATATGCGTGCATACCACATCTCATCACCAAGAATCCCCTAGATGAGACCAAAATGGCGTTAGACCTTGTTCACTCTGTACCACTCCATGATATAGCTCCTACTCCCAATGATGAAATGGTCCACTGCAGTTGTACTCAACTTGACAGATCCCAAGGCCAATGGTATAACCTATATGGCTGTCATGTGATCATATGGGGTTATACCTCATCAAACTCTTACCTGTAATAGTCTATGTCCCCCCTGTGGTTGCGAATTTCATCTCCATCTGGAACCTAGCCCATGATAGAATGATCTCCAACAACTCAAGCTCTCAAAGTTTCAGAGGACCTATCTATCACATATGATCCCAAGCCCATATCTGTAATAAAGTGGCAGGACCCACTGACCTTTAT
Source organism: Taxus wallichiana var. yunnanensis (assembly GCA_018340775.1). NCBI lineage: Eukaryota > Viridiplantae > Streptophyta > Pinopsida > Cupressales > Taxaceae > Taxus > Taxus wallichiana. The sequence goes on from CM031233.1 coordinate 170,710,976, forward strand.
CCATGATAAGCTATCAAGTGTAAATCAGAATATAAATGAGCCAGTATACACTGACCCCAGCAGTACACCTCTCCTTGAAGCAGGTTGTGAATCACTCCAATGAGACTCGAGAGGAATCATGCACCAGTCTTATCAAAACAAAATGCTACTGACAAGAGCTAATAAATATACAAGGACCTGTCCTAGCCATGGATTAGCCATGCACCTCCTAATGAAAACTGTCATACCCTGGCGGGGTATATCTCACCCAATATCATGGTTGTGTATCACTCAATATGGTCCTGGTGACCATCGTATGTAATCAAGCGACCCTAAATAAGAACTCGTAAGATCTGCTAAACATCCTCCAATGTAATACTCATCTCACCAGTAGGTAGTCGAAGGTCTGACTCTCACTCTGCCATCTCTCAACTAAGGTTGTGAGTAGGTCGTGATCTAAGGTAATTTGTGTCATGTGGACCACGTAAGATAAACCAATCACCTCCAAGGTGATCTCTAATAAAAGCTAGTCGCATCGCCTAAATGTCGCCTAAGTAGGTCTAAAATCGATCTTATCGCTCCCACATCACTAAAACATCCAAGTCCTCCCCGGAACCCATCGGGTCATTTATTATGATTTTATTCTTCTATTCTACCATTTAGTTCTCTTATTTTATCATTAAATTCTTCTATTATTCATCTATTTATTCCACTTAGGGTTTTCTAACACCTATGTTTTCTTTTAAAAGCATTCTAAAAATGGCTATTGTGCATGGGTGCACCCCTAAGTACACCAACACATCTTTCTCAAAGCATAGGCACATTTTTCTTAGCGTAGGTGAATTTTACTCAACATAGGTGCATTTTTCTCAACATAGGAATATTTATCTCAACATAGGTGCATATGCGCCCACACTTGCCTTGGAAAATGATGCATAAGTGCACCCTCTTTGCACTGGCACATGCACCCCCCGTAAAACTAGGAAAAGTGACATGCTAAACCCAATTAAAGGCGTAGGCGCACTAGTTTGTGCATAGGCACATATTCATCCATGCATGCATCAATATAGGTGCACCCCCCCATTTTCCCCCAAATTTAACCCTAAAAACATGCATTTTAACTAAAAATTAAATGCTTTGAAAAATTAGGGTAAAAGGGCAGTTTTGTGTACATGTGGTCCATCCCGTTGGGATCCTCATGTAGTCCCTCATGTGTTCCACATGTTGTATTCGGTTTGGTACTCTCGCCATTTCTTTCCGTAGGTCAAAGCTCAAATCAACAGTAAAATGGTAAGTGAATGTGGTAAATAAACTTCTTGTGATGGCTTATATATCCATTTTTACCTTCTACGTGTGTCTCTCACCCCGAAGTGCCTTGAGACCTCTGTATTTCTTCTAAAATTATTCTAAACACTTGTTGTGATGATTATTTTTAAATAAATAATTTTTTTGCGCCTGTTTTGGTACGTTGGGGCATGTTTTTGCTTCCCGATGGCCTTTTCTACTACTTGGGGCATATTTTTGCCTTACGGTCACTTTTAACATTGTCTCACGACTTCATTATTTCTTCTATAATATTTTCTTCTATAAAAATTCAAAATTCAAAAACCCAAAAAATTTCAAAAATTGGTAAAATCGTTAAAAATCCAAAAAATTGCAAAATTCAAAAAAAAGCAAAAATTGGTAAACAACATACACGCAACTAAAGCTTGTGTCAAATGCATTATCCTCGAACATCAAAATATGTCCTACAAAAACATCTTTCTATGGTTCTTGCTTGTTTTGGTCTCAAACAACTTGCGGATCATCGTGATCTACCTCCATTAACAAAAGTTAGGTTGCATGTTATGTTGGTACTCCCGCAATAGTGAGTTGCTAGAGACTATGTCATAATGCATGAAAGCTTTTCCATAGGACTACTTGTGTCCTCTATTATTCCCCTCACATGTATCCTTGCTTGGGGCACCATTTTTACCCCTTTTGTTACAACACGAACATTCGAGAACTATGAACTTAATAACAAAAACATTGGTCAACTATCTTGAAATTTGTTTTTTTAGTATGTGTGATTGTACTGGTTTCTTTGTTAGGTTAGTTGGTTTAATTTCTCATATTGCATTGCATTATGTATGTTGCATTGAGTTAAGCATCATTTTACTTTCTTGTATTGCATTGCATTATGTATGTTGCATGGAGTTACATAGCAATGAACAAATGTTAGTAATTTAGCTTTTCATGTTATCTTACACTTTTGTTTATTTCAATAAAGGCTGATGATGTAGACCTAGGGAAAAAATGATACAACTAGATGCTTATTGAAAATTTGGATGCAAAGATTGGCCTTGCCTATATATTCTTCATTATCATTTATTATCACTACTAATTTTTCTTCCAAATCACCTGGGGCAATAAACAACCATGTTTATCCCTATCTTTTTCTCTTCTAAATAACCAAGGGTTTTGCACCTTCTATCATATTTCTTGCTATCCATTTCAATCATATTTTTTATCTTTGATTGACCTCTTCTATCACCCCATCGACACTCGAGGGGCATCCTTCATCCTACTAATGTTTCTTCAAAATTTTACCTGTTTATGCTTTTCTACTATATTTGAAGCTTAACTCACTAAATTCACCTCAAACATGGGCAAATGTAGACACCTAAATTCCAATTTTGCAATCTTATTGCCAAAACGCACACAAATCACTCTCATTCTTATCAATTCCATTATAATTAGTGATTTTAGCTAATGAACTTTTGTTTTTTGCCACTTTGGTCAATTAATAAAAGTTTTTTATCACCAAACCTCTTTTCGCATTCAAGATGCCACTTTACGATGAATCGTAAGTCAAAATCCTCTTCAAAACAGACAATTAGCAATTATTAGCTAATTAAGCCTATTTTACCCTTGTTTTGATCAATATACTCTACTATTGACTCAAACCCTCTTCCAAGCACTCAAAAAGTACCCACTTCTCCACAACGTCTCAACAAGCTTCAAAAGCTTATCCTAGCCTCCTAGTTGACCCTAAGTGGTTGATTAAGGCTCCGCACATCTTAATCACTTGGTAATTAACTAATTGTGATTAGAAAATCTTAATCATGATTATAAATTCTAATCTAATTTGGGATTTTAGTCCCACATGCACCAAAATAAAAAATCCCCAAAAGGAAAACTATAAAAAGGGTTCACCTCATACCTTAATACTTTACACCATGCTTTGATTTGCATCTCATATAATAAATATGATTTATAGCCAAGCTCAATCCTTGCCTAAATCCTTCAATGGGGTTAGTAGATGGATATCCAAAATGACCATGTAGTCATTTGGAGAGGTCATTTCACCTTTTTTGGAGTAGTAACCATCCCAATTTGATTTCCCTCTTAGGACTATTTAGGCCCATGTTAGGTATTTAAGAATATTAGTAGACATATTTAGTTAGATTTTGAATTAAATTCATGTTATTTAAGCATTCCTTTAAGATTCTATCTTAATGTTACATTCCTAAACTTAGATCCTTGACTAGAGGTGGCAATGGTGCTAGCCTTCCTTAGTTAGTCATGCAATTCGCTTTGTAAATTTTAGGGTGATTTCACTCTTTCATGTTGTTTTTGCATGGGAAATCTTGTTTGCATGATAGCATAATAGAGGCACCTTAGGGTGTGACGAAGACAATGTCTCTGCCACCCCCTTGGTCAGTTTTAAACCCATCAAAATGTAAGGTCATATCAAAATCCTCATTTGTATCAATATGATCTTTGGTTTCAAATATGGTGAAGATGAGATCATCCAAAATATCAAGATTTAGTGTCCCCTGAATCAGTAAGTGGTGCTTTAGCCAATTGATTATAAATAACTTATCCCTTAATAGCCTTTTGAGAAACAAATTTTAAGTCAAAATCGGTGAGCAACATGATCCACTTGGTTGTATGAATATTATGGTATTTTTCTCACATCATATAATGTAAAGGATCTATTTTGGAGACAACATAAGCCATATAATTGAGATTATGATGTTGAATTTTTGTGTAGAGAACATTATAGCCAAGAAAAGTTTCTCAATTTGTGTGTAGTTGAGCTCATAGGTGAAGAGTGTGTGACTAATGTAGTAAATGGTTGATTCACGATTTTCCATATTACGTTGAACTAACAGAATTCCTAGAGTGAAGTCGAGCAGATATGCATAAATAGAACAATAAATATGGTTTTGGTGGTGAAAGTATTTGGGTGTGAGGAGGTACTTTTAATTTATTTGAATGTGATAGGAAACTCCTCCCCCATTCAAAGTGACACATTTTCTAAGGAGGTGATTGAATGGTCGACAATGATCAAAAAGTTGTGCGATAAAGCATATAATGTCTTAAATCTTACCTTGAAGGATACACAATTGTGTGATGTTCTTAGGTGTAGGCATGTCCATGACAGGCTTAACCTTAGCAAGATCTACACCAATACCATGATGTGAGACAATTAATCCAAGAAAATTTCCTAATATGACTCTAAAGACACGTTTCTTAGGATTTAGTCAAATTTTTATTCCAAGAGGCACACAAAGATTTTACACAAGAAACCTATGTGGTCCGAGACAAATTTAGATTTTGTGAGAAGGTCATCGAAATAATCCTCTACCATATCAAAAAAATCCTTTATGATATTGTGAATGTTATCATGGAATATGTAGGTCATAGCACGTTGATATGTGGTATCGTCATTTTTGAGTCCAAAGGGCATAACCTTATAGCAAAAGGTCCCCCAAGGTGTGGTAAAATTGGTCTTATATTGGTCTTCAAGCATGATTTTAATTTTATTATAGCCAGAGAAACCATCCATGAAAGAGAAAATATCATGACCGACGGTATTTTCAACAATGGTATCAATATTAGGTAAGGGAAATTCATCCTTAGACAAGATTATTAACATACCTAAATTCAATGCGATACACGTATACCTTTGGTTTTCTACCCATGGGGACTATGTTGGAGACACATTCCGGATAGTCAATTAGTTGTATAAAACTAATGTTAAGGAGTTTTGTAGCTCATCTTTGACTAGTAATGTGACATGTGGGTGCATTTTTCATATCTTTTTCTTGAAGAGATTTATGTCAAGTTTTAACATACGATTATGGAAAATTATATCGAGAACCATTCATGGCATATCATCATATGACCAAGCGAAGACATTGAAAATGTCATGTAAGAGTGATTTACACTCAGCACATTCCTCATCTAATAAGCATTTTCCAAGGAGGAAGATGTGAGGTTCCTTGGGTGTACCAAACTTAACTTTGATAGTTTCCTCAATGACCATGTGTGATGCCTCATCAAGGTTATCAAATTTATGGAGTTTTTCGGTATTATCCAAGGTTACATATTTAGTGTCCCCAAAGTATGCCTCACTATAGAGTTTAGTATATTGCATGATGGATTTGTAGGTATCCTTATCCATAACACCCAAGTGGCATAAGATAACCTCTTCTTAAGGGAATAAATCAAGAGGTACAAGATTGTCCTTAAGATGGTAATCGATGGGGAAAGTCTCAACTCGAGTTGATGGTAACATTATTTTGTAGGAAAAGATAATCTATAGGTGGGGAACTAGTAGTTATAGTGATGTCATCATGAGGTGTAGATAACATGTGTGGAATAGGATGATCAATGGACCAATTGAACATGGTCCCAAACTCATGAAATAACTTGGCAAAATGGAATCATATAGCCTCATTAAGGAATATGTGTGAGTGATTTGGTATGAATGAGTGACTAAATCATATTTTAGTAAAAGCCTCTATCATATTTTTGATGTCATCGTCAAGTTTGGTATATCCTAATCCATATTTTTCATAAAATAGTTTATAATGTGGATGAATCGGAGTGGAAATTACTTGTTCAAATTTTCCTAGACCATAGCCTTTCCATCCTTGGTTGAGTAAGCAGTGCATAGTGAAATCCGGTTTTGAAAGGTATGAAATTTTAGATGTGAACCGATATTTTGAGATGGATACATTGTTGATCGATGGAGAAGTTGCAGTATCATATCCCCCATACATAAAATAGGTATTTTTGGGAGGAATACCAAATGAAACTAGAGATCCTTTGACACGTTGTGTGGGAGATGGTCTACCCATTTCTTTAACAATTGGCATATTGGGTAGAGATATGGTGGCATAAGGGAGTTTGTATTCCCAACACCAATAGATTGTGTGTCATTGGTCATAGGATCCTTAACGTTATATTTAGGTATTTCGGTAGTGTGGGTTTGCTTCTGAAGAAGGAATAGAACTCGAATATGATGATGGTGAAGATGATAAGGATGGTGAAGGGAAAGGAATTATGATTACTTCTAGGAGTGATATTAATGATTGGTCACAAGATGATGATGATAAAGGGGATGGATTTTTTTATTATGGTAAGTCATAATGTTGCATCGAGGGTAATAGGTCACCTACGATAGGTATATGAGTGGATGCATTAGATATATCCATAGGGGTTGAAACAACCGGTGTGACCTATATAACAGGTACCACTCTACCAAATGAGAATGTGATATTATTACAATATTTAAATGGTTCTACATCGGCGGTGACACAATGTGTAATTCTTTCTTGTTTGTATTTGAGACATTGATGGAGGGTGGATGGAATACATCTCATCTCATGAATCTAAGGGCATCCTAATAATATTTTATATTGTATCTCTCCTTTTATAACAAATAGAAGTGTGTACAGCATATTGGATCCAAATTTCAACTATAAAATGATGGTGCCTAATGCAAGATATAAGGAGCATCATTGAATGCTTGCAATTGTAATACCAAGGCTGAAAGGTGAGATAGTGATATGTTGAGGTGAAATAGGGTGTGGATCATATGATATTAATGCTAGAGACATTGTCAATCAACATATGTTTGAATTTTTATGTTCAATTTCGGCGATGATGAACAATGGTGGATCATGAGGCTCAATCCCCCATGTGTTACGAGAGGGGATTAAAAATTAATTTTTATTAGTACAATGTAATCGATGAGGAAGTTGAAGCATGAAGGTTTTCAAAAATTATGAAAAAGAATTGGGATTTTTAGTGGACAACTTGATTGAGTTTTGGGCTTGGTAAGTGCCTCACGATGATTGGAAGATTGGACAATGAGATCATATAATGAGATCTTAGTCGGTGTACTCTTTAATTGATTGATTAGATTATTATTGAGAGTGATGACTGGTTGTGGAGGTAATACCACATTTGGTGATGGTGTGGTCATAGATGATAATTTAGATTTGGATTTAAGTTTTATATTAGAAGCTCAATTTCTTGTCACAATGTGAAGGTGAGATAATGATGATGTGTCACACGTGGCTAACTTGATTAGTTGAAGTTGTGTGCAAATGGTAGTGGATTTTCAAGACATATGGGTTTTGATTTTGTGGGACCATGGAATTATCCACTTGGATTGCACCTTTGTAAATTAGGTCTTGAATATCATTACGTAATTAATGAAACTTGTTAGTTACATGGTGCAAAATCCTATGATAAGTACATTTGTCAATGGAGTGTTGTTTTTAGAGTGGTTTTGGTGCATTGGGATCCTCTTATTATATGGGTGGGAGCAAGATGAGTTGAGCATCAAGGAATTTTTGTAAGATACTAGAGAGTGATTTAGTTAATGGAGTGTATTGCCAACACATCTGAAAGGGATCTCGTGATGTGTTTTGTGTGGCTCATAATTGTGGGTTATTAGGAGCCGAGGAATTCTTAGAGGCATTTGATGTAGAACCTTGGTTAGCCGCAGATTATAGAATGACCTGATTAACTTGGGGAGTCTTCTTAGTGAACTTAGAGAAATCATTCTTCTTACAAATCTTGACATCACCAGTACTAATGTGGACATCCTCAATTCACTTGGCCATCAGTATGGCTTCCTCAAATGAAAAAATTGTTGGATTTGAAGAGTGTGTGATATGTGTTTGGTACAAATCTTGGTGAATAATTAGGAAAGTTCTAGTTGAGGAATGGGGGATGTGATCTCATGGAAAACTACCCTCTAATATGACACATAGTCAGTAAGATGATCATCCTTGAATTTTCTTGGTTATATAGGTCAGAAAATGTGGTACGCTTGGAAACATTGACTGAAAAGTGATCAAGGAATAAGCCAAAAAAATTCTTAAATGAGATGATGTTATGGTGTATATGATTAGTGTACTAATATAAATCTTGATCACCTATTGATAATGGAAATGTTTTCAGCATAAGCATGTCATCATGGTTGATGAGATAACAAGCGTAATTAAACTTACATAAGTGATTTTGAGGATCTTATTTGCCCTTGAATTTTTCGAATTTGGGAATATCAAAATGTGGACGATATGATTTCATGGGTACCAATGGGTGGATAGGTTCATTACATAACCGATCGTATGTGAGATTTTATGAGGAACTGAGGAAACATGGAGGTATCTTGTGTAGATTTTATTGATATGGAAAATATCAAATTATAAGAGAAAACAAGTTTCAATGTATATATGCATTGCACATCGAATGTAGACAAACAAGTTTTTGTACAAGCACAGAAACATACATATGTGAATATAAAAAGACAAATATATGGTTTAAACAACCAAAACTGTATAACCAATATTCATCAAATACAAACCATCTATTTACCATAGTAACACACCAATAACCATAGTAAATACTAATTTAATTATGGTAATAAGAAACTAAGGTAAAATGTAAAATTACCCATAGTAAACAAGTTTTTCCTAACATCCCCCTTAATTTTTCATTTCCTCAAGGGATGAGGAGAGGAACTCTCTGAACAGCTCAAATTTTTCAAGTGCAAGTGACTTCGTGAAACTATATGCTTGTTGTTCAACTATTGGGAAAAAATAAAGTTGTATATTGTGTTTAAAGACATGCTCACGTATGAAATGAACATGTACCTCAATAGTTTTGGTTCTCTCATAAAACATTAGATTGCAAACAAGTTTGAGAACACCTTCATTATCAAAATTCAAGGTGGTGGATTTCTCCTATGGTACTCCAATACCCTTAAGTATGTGACATATCCATATCACTTCGCAGACAACTCCGCCTATAGCAGCAAGAAACAAATTTTTGTTTCTTGTTTCCCCATGATATCGGTCCAAATCCAAAAAGGAATAAAAATCTAGAATTTTATTTCCTTTCATCAATATTACTCGCATGATCTGATTTTGAATATCTAGGCAATAAGAAATGATCATTCTTCTTGTACTCTAGACCAAGATGAATAGTACCCTTGAGATATCTCAAGATCCTCATTATTGCTTTCCAATGACAAAATTTTGGTTCCTGTATAAACTTAGAAAGATAGCTAACTACAAATTTGATATATGGTCTAGTATATGTTAGGTAACTGAGACTCTTGATCAATTATTAATAGAGAGTTACATTTACTAGAGAATATGGATCTATATGAGATAATTGAATTCTTGTCTCCATACGTATAGAAATTCATGTTTAATATATCATCCTGAATTTCTCGAGCATTGTCTTGGTATACTTCAACTGAGAAATAAAGACATGATTCTCCTTTTATAATACTTTCAATCCAAGAAAATAGTGCATGAGCCTGAGATCTTTCATGTCAAATGTTTGATTAAGATATTTCTTTATAGCATTAATCATCTTTACTTTACTACCAGCTTATGACTAGATCATCGACATTTATAAAAATGATCAAAATCTCTCCTCCATGACTCTTGAGGCGAGAGATTAGGATCATATGGATTTCTCACAAATCTATGCTGAATGATATGCTCATAAATATAGATGTATCATGCCCATGGTTCCTTTTTAAGGCCATAAAAATATTTTTTGAGTTTGCATACCTTTGTTTATTCTCCAGAATGAACTTGAGTCATGTAAACTTCCTTTTGTAGATCTTCATTGAGAAAGGAATATTTTACATCCATTTGATGTAATTTCCAACCAAACTAAGAAGCTAGAGAAAATATCATCCTAATTTTTTTAATCTTAGTTGTGGGAGAAAATGCCTCCTCATAGTCTATGCCTTCCTTTTGTGCATACCCCTTTGTCACCAGTTTCACTTTGTACTTGTCAATAGTCCCATATGCTTTGTATTTTATTTTTAATTTCCATTTGTAACTAATGGGATTCTTCCTTGGTGGAAGATTGATAAGCTATTAGGTGTTTTTTTCATCACTAACTAATACTCAACATCCATGGCATCTTTCCAAGATTTTAACCATAGGGATTCCTAGATAGTAGATGTCTCAACAGTTCCATCAACTCTATTCATCAAAGAAAAATTTACCTCTTCATCAACTTTACTATGAGTCTGTAATCCAGTGGTGGATGTATCTAGAGGAGCATCCAATTTTACTATTATCTACAAATCACTGCAGCTACTTGTTTGCACAAGTGTGTGTTCTTGAGCTCACGGTGTGAATAGATAACATGGGTACTATCTCCAAGTTGTGGGACTTACTACTTAAGATAGACCTCCAGAGAAAGTTGGTTCTTACTCCTAAAATACCTGCCACAATCTACTCTAATGCGGGAAAAAACTATCTAGTCCTAATGTATCTTTCCAAGGGACTAGGGAGAGAGAGTGCATGAAAAAAAATCCTACACTAAAGCAAGGTGATACACTAGAAAAGGAGAGTGTGAGAATAGTATCCAATGTGTTAAAAATTGAATCAAAGTGCATACTAGAAGGGGTGATAACAGTTCTCAAAAATATAGCAAATGCATCTATAGTAATATTTCATACACACACAATTGTAATGAATCCCTACAACAAAGATAAGATAGACGCAATATATATGCAATAATATTGAAGGGGCAAGAGGAATACAAACAAACACAGCAGAGGAAGATACATCCACAAACTTGTACTTATCGCTTCATGATATGCACGTTCAATCTATTACAGATTAAGGGCATGGATCACCATGCAAAGATTCCACTACAAGGGCCTACAACACATTGACTTCAAAAACAATTTTGACAGATTTTTTCTACTCAAAACTATCTATTTTACAATGAGCCCAACACTCCAATTTATAGAAATCGAGAAGAGAAAGAGAGAGGGAAAAATGAAAATCCAGAAATTTTTCCTTCAAACACTTGCAAAAGGTAGTAAATGGAGTGAAATGATGTTCTATTTCTTGCAAAAGGTCCCCCATACTTTGTCCCATAACTTTTTGCAGTGAGAAATGTCAGCCCATGCTTCATTGAATGCATCCCAACTACCAAATAAAACCATTGTTTATGAACTTGGGAACATTTTCTGAAAAATATTCATTGATTATTCATAAATTTTCAGATTTCTTTATTTTTTTACATCGGGCTCAAAAACACGATTCCAACAAAGTATTCCATTTTTGTGTGTTTTTGTTGAGAAATGCAAAAGTTATGGCCTTCTAAGTGCGGGTAGCTATTTTGGGTCTGCCAGCATTTTTGTCATTTAACGTGACTAGGCATTTACTTTACTAGAGCTGAATATGGTAATTTCTGAGAGGACGTCATGCCCATTCTAGAAAGTCAAATTTTGTGAAAATCGGAGCTCGGGTCAAAAGTTATGGCCATTTGAAGTTCGGGAAGGTCAGGCATTGAGTTTTCCTTTGTATGCGGCTATTTCGGCCAAATCAGATCCTTGTGTCCCGGTTTTCCCTTCCAAAATCTCTGATTTAACCAATTCCTTCCTCCTATGGCAATTTTGGCTTTGCAGGTATCGGATGTCCCTCGTGAACCTACGCGGCTTGGGCTGAAAACCTCCGCTTCACCCGCATCACACTTGACCCACTTTGAAAATCGGCAAGTCAACTTTTGGTGTCCCGCTTGTCCCGCTATTGACCGGGCCATTAGGGCCATTGACCACCACTTCACCCACATCCCTTTTCCATCGGCTATTTCGGCATTTCGGGTCTGAGATGTCCCGCACGTACCTATGCGCATCAGTCTGGGCCAAAAAAACTTGAATTTATCGATTCCTTTGCAAATAGGCAATTTCAGCAATACGGGTCCTCGTGCATCTCAACATCCCACAGATCGCACGAGATGAAAAATACCTTATTTTTCTGATTTGAACTACCTACATCCATTTTAGATTTTTGGGTCCCAGATGTCCCGTATACCTATCTTTGCTTAGGACACAAATCTCTGATTTACCCGCAATACACCTGTCTCAAGCCATTTTTCTAGATTTTTCTAACTCCTTGAATTTTTTCCTTGGATGGAGGGTTAGAAAAGAGCCAAAGGGAGCTTCAAAACCTGATTTTTTTCACTTTTACCATTTTTTCCTACTCAAGCCTGAAGAAATGATGCAATTTATCAAATTTCACCTTGAGGCGTGGATTTTGGATAACATTTACATCTTAAATCATGTTTTTATACCACTTAACCATACGATGTATTATTCCTATGGGTTGTGGTCTTGTCTGATCATCACCATCATCCCAATCATCACTGTCATCATCAATGGGAACATATGTTTCTATTTTCACAACTAGTGTTCTATCTACATTAGGTGAGTCTTGAGAAGAAGTATCAACTTCCTTCTTCTCAAAGAACTCAATATCTATGATAATGTAGAATTTCCCGGTCTTCAGATCCATCAATTTGTTCCCACAAGCCTCTTCAATATATCCAATGAATATAAGTTTCTCTGATTTCATGTCCAACTTATTTCTTTTCTAATTAGGTATGTGCATGTTGGCTTTCCACCCAAATACTCGAGGCGTGCAATGGATGTATTTTGATTTGATCATCCCTCATATGGTGTTTCTTTATCAAGAGCAACCGTGGGAACTCTGTTCAGTAAATATATTGTTGTCTTCATTGTTTTAGCCTGAATGTCCTCAATAGATCAAAACCATTGATCATGTAACTCACCATATCTATGATAGTACAATTCCTTCTCTCAAAAACACCATTCTACTATGGTGTGTGTGGAGAAGTCATTTGTCGGCGAAACTTGTGACTTCTAAATAGACTTTGAACTCAATACTAGTGATTTCCCCCTTGATCTGAGTGGAGAGATTTGATATGACAACCAGTCTCATTCTCAATAGCCACTTTGAACTTCTTGAAGTTCTCAAAAGCTTCACTTTTATTACAAAGACAAAAAATCCACATTTTTCTAGAATAATAATCAACACATAGTATGAAATACTAAAATATATAATGAATAGGTTGCATCAGACCGCAAAGATCGATATGAACCAAATCAAGCTTACTTGGAGCTCGATAAGTACTTTTATGGAATGAAGCTTTGTGTTGTTTTCCTACAAGGAAGTTAGGACACTTATATGTATCATTTTTGAGAGATGGAAAGCTTCTCACCATATTTTACCAATGAAGTGTATTGAGATATCTAAAACTGATGTGACCAAGTCTTTGATGCCACAATGGTGCAGAGGAATAAATCTTAACCACTAGTGATTGATCATCCATGTGAACAAAATCAAGTTGGAACATTTCAAATCAAACACACTTTCTTACCGTAATGAATATCAAAATCAATCTTTAGATTATGATCTAGAAGATGACTAACTAATAGTAAATTATTTGTTAAGCCAGACATATAATACATCAAATAATCTACAATTTCATGAACCAAGAGGTAGATAAATGTTCCCAATACCTTGTACCATATAAGCAGAGTCATCACCTACAAAAATATGAATTTTTAAGGTGTGTCCCTCATGGTGGTAACTACTCTCTTTGCCCGATCATGTATTGAGTGGCTTCGAATCAATGTACCAAACAACACTAGATGATGTGGATGGTTCACTATAATGGGTAGTGTACAAAAATTCCTCATCATCTAAATGGTATTCTTACTCACTACATTGCCTTACATATGTGGTTTCTTTCATCAATTCCCCTTCTTTTTCCCATACTTGTAGTGTGATTATTGTTGTTTTGATTGTGTATTTTGAGGTCTGAATTACTTGATGAACTTTATTTGTATGTGTTATACCAAAAATATTTCAAGTCATGTCCTCATTTGCAGATAGGAAATTTCTTCTTTTACTTGTCCCCTTGCTAATGTAGTTTTTGGGACTTTTGGGAAGATTTTTTTCCTTCCTTTTATGATGAGAAGATAATGTCTGCTCTTCTTCTTCATCTTTGATGTAAAGTGCTTCTTGCTGCATCAAATTCACTAACTTCTCAAACTGGATGGTCTGATCTGACAAATTAAGTGTTATCACATAAATGTGGTAAGATTGAGGAAGTTCTCTCGTAATGATGGTCATAAGAGAATCATCAAAACCTCCTCTCCCAAGGCTAGATTTGAAGCCCTCAATGTTGCAACTCTTTGCAAGAAGCCTCCACTTTCTTGTTTAACTTGAATTTCAATATAAGCAATTGACTCTACAAATGAAAAATGGTATGATTATTTTGGACCTTATACATGATGCTCAATTTATCATGTGCTTATTTATTTTTTTGGCATCTCGAATGTAGGGTTGTACGTCATTGGATGTTAAACTATCTCTTTTGAGTTGCATCATCTACCGATCCGTTACGAACCATTCACATTTTTTTCAAATTTATTCAAACTCAAGTTGAGTTTGAATCACGGTCTTCCACATGACATAGTTATCACCATGGAACACTTGTGAGTCAAGTAAGAATAATTTCATATCATTGTTTTCCACGGTGAGTGGTTAGAATATTCCCAACTAGATGGCATGTTAGTATAAAACAATGCAAAAATACACTAAAAATATGTAATTACAGCCGTCTATGTGGAAAATTTAAATAACATGCAAATTTTTTTTTGTTTTCATGAGGCCTTGTAGCCTTGAAGCTCAAAATGGCTCACAATGTGAAAAATCACAAAAACCAGCTGAAAATGCTGAAAAATAGCCCTTTTAGGCACCCCTCCCTTAAAAAAAAAATTAGCTCAAAATTAGAATCTAAGCTATGTGAGAGAAGATAAATTTCCCTTAAATAGGGTTTTCTCCACTAAAATTAGGGGTGGATTTAGTTATGACTATCTCTGTTAGCGGGGTTTCGCCACTATATATGGAGGAACTTGCTATTTTTCCTCCAACTTCAAATGTGTGTGTGTGTGTGTGTGTGTGTGTGTGTGTGTGTGTGTGTGTGTGTGTGTGTGTGTGTGTGTGTGTGTGTGTGTGTGTGTGTGTGTGTGTGTGTGTGTGTGTGTGTGTGCGTGCGTGCGTGCGTGTGTGCGTTGGGGGGTTTAGGGGAGGTTGAACTCTTGACCTCTTACCTCAAGACCTATCAACTAACCAACTAAGCACTATATGCACATTCAAATACATTTTGAGGACTTGATTTTTAAACACGGTTAAAAATGTACTAACCTCTAAAAACTAGCGTGGCTTGTTGATGGAGGTCCACATGGATGAATAGGGAAATTTTATGGTTTAGGGATTCTTAGAATAGCATGATCTAACTCAAGTTATCTCCGCATTTTTTTGTTCATTGTTTAATATTCTTGTTTGTCTCTCTAACTCGGCGAGAGGATAGGGGTCAACCCTAACTCGGCTACGAGAGGGTAGCTCACCATCAAATTATTTTGTAAAGGCTCAATGGATTTGGGCGATCCTTTTTATGACGATTTGGATCATGGCTCTATGGTTTGTTTATTTACACAATGGTCATGCCTTTTAGAACTCACTTTGGTGATGAAATGATGGACTTGGTTAGTACTTCCTTGTATTCGTGGAGACTACTCAATTCATGAGCTCGACATAGGGGATTCAAATGGAACTCACCAATCAACACACAGAGCTCCCTCCTTAACTCAATTAGGAGTTTGGTCTCCATATTTCCTTCTAGACTCATTAAATCGGTAAACACCCACACCTAGCTCACCTTCTTCAACTAGCTTAGCTACTATCTTGATGGTTGCCCTAAGTTTTTCTAAGCTTATATAAGCTAGAAAACTAGGGTTAGAACATAAATAAAAATGAGAAAGAGAAGAATTGAGCTATCCTTGGTTGAAAGGATGAAGAAGAAGAAGAAAAAAAAGAAAAAAGTAGATTGCATGAAGACAAGAGCTTTCATAGAGAGAAGAAAGAAAAAAGGAAAAAGTGTAGGTACATTGTTGGTGAGAAGATGGTATTATCTTCTACTATATTTCCTTTGTATTATTTAGTCTCATGTAATGGCTTGCATAGTATGCAAAGCACTTAGTGTTTCTTCTTGTTAGATCCACAAGTTGTTGTGAGATCTTGTTATTGCTCATTCTTGTAGATCCACATGTTGTGAGATCTTGTATTACAGATCCATGAGATCATGATGTATTGTTGATCCATAGGAATCTAGTATTGTAGAGGAAGTTGTCTTCATGTTTGCACAGGTTGATGCAGTGATGAGGAGAGACTTACTTCTTGGTGCATGGTTATGGTTGCACATTGGTAGACCCTTCTAGAGGTCTTGTTTGCAGATTCACAATATAGTGAGAGCTTGGTTGCATAGTGGAAGATGCAGGGTAGCTTCAGGTATGTGAGATCTAGGTGGTGTTTCAGAGGCACGGTTGTAGTGCACTCAGTAGATCCGTTAGAGATCTGGAGGAGACACATGTGGTGGTATGGAGGCACGGTTTAGTGTACTCAGGAAGATCTGGTTGGAGATCTGGGAGGAGAGATACTCTTGTAGAGATACATGTACTCTTGTGCAAAAGAGTTGGTTTGTAATCTCTTGTTATATTATATATATGAGATCTCTATCTTTGGTGGACGTAGCCCACATTGGGTGAACCACGGTACATGTTGTGTTATGTGTGTGTACTTTTGTGTGATTTGGATTATTCTTGTTTATACTTCCACTACTTTATAGATTTTGTGGGGATTGTTAGATCCGTATTTGCATGTTTTGGATTTGATATTCTATAGTTGCAAATGTTTCCACATAGACCCATCCCCAACAACTGGTATCGAGCTTGGTTAGCTTGGTTATTTTAGAGCAAGGGTTTGCTTCATGGTTTTGTTAGTGGTTATTATTGACATGTATGAGAGAGGGTTGTTTTTCCTGATGTGAAAATCACAGGAAGAGATTGAATCTCAAGTGGGAGCTGGAAGAGTAAGGTTGCTTTGGAAATTACATTGATGGATTAGTGACATCAGTTAAGTGGGCAACCATGACCGGTATGGTTATGTGACCATGGGTCGGTTATGGTGAGGGTGACCATGGTCGATATCTTAGGCAACCTAGTTTTAAATAGAAAATCACATATCTAAGAAATGGAGAGATGCATGGAATGTATCTTGTTTGTTGAGGTGTCCCTAGTTCTTGGAGGCACAAGCATGGTGGTCAGATTGCAGATCCGGGTTATTGAGGTATGGTTTTATCTTGGTTTTGCAGTGCTTTGTTTTTAATTGCACATGCATGGTTTTGGATTGCAGATCTAGATAGAGAAAAGGAGCAGGTATGCATCCTTGGTGCAGTTAGATGCACAGGCTTCGGTAGAGAGGTTGTAGCATGGAATGAAGATGGGGCTTCCATCAGAGAAGCATGTACTTCAGTTTAGTTGAAGATGTGGTTGAGTATCTTGGTGCTTTGGTAAGGTGATGTATTTCATCTTGATGTAATTTATTACATGGTTTTGTTGTAGTGGTTTTGTATGATTTGGATGCTTCTTGAAATGATGGCTCAACTCAACTATCATCTTTGGTCAAAGTAGGCACCTGTGTGGTGTTCTATGCCAAATTGTGTGGCATTGGGTTCATTCTAACAACATCGACATCGGTCTGAGAACCGAGGTCGGTCACAGAGGAACCAGTATCGGTCAACTAACCATGGTCGGTTAGGGGATGACCATGGTCGGTCTCTGTGGCAACTTATCTGTATAGGGTTTTTTGTAGCAGGAGAGGGAAGGTTTTTTTTCCTAGTTTGGAGGATCGAGTTTCTTGCATAGAGTGTACATGGCAGAGATGGTGTAGATCACTTCATGGTTTAGATCAGAAAGAGGATGGAGTTGGCTCGGTTAGTCCATTGAGACTTTGAGTCAGGTATCTCTATATGATTCATGTTTTATTTCTTTCATTTTGGAGCAACTGATATTATGTTTGGATAGTGTGCACAGATTTACACCATGGTTTTTGGTGTTGTTTGACTTTTATTTCCCGGTTGTGTGGAATCTTGAGGACAAGGGTTTCTAGTCTAAGGATGAGATCCTCAATGAAAAGTCATGATTAGACACAGTTGTAGGTAATGAGAGATGTTGAGTACACATGGATGGAAAGAAGGTGATTCACCTACTTCACAAGAAGTCCAAACTTTTGTGATGTAGAAGTATTCTCGAGAAGAAAGAAAGGGAATCAATTTTATAGTTCTTTCATCTGTTTTATTTCTCACTGACATATTAGCTTTTGAGCTTGGTGTTAGAGGTAGTGCAGGGGATTTCATGTTTCAATGGGAGAAAGCCATGGTTGTTGGCATTGCAGGATTGGATTGGATACATGATGCACATGCAGAGTGAGAGAGATTGCTACTATTCAGAGTGGCAGGAGGCACAAGTTGGTTTTGGAGGGCAGTCATGGCTTTGCAGGTATTTTGAGTTTATTACTTTGTGATGTCACTTCTGGTTTATTTTGTGGTGCTGGATATTCCTTAGGGAAGGCAAGTTGATGGTTGATTCAGTTGGTTTTAGATGATAGAGAAATTTTTAGAGTTTGAAGGGTGAAAAAGGAGAAAATATGCTAGTTACAAAGACCGGTGTCGGTTAGGGTTAACCATGGTCAGTCATTTGGTAACCATGGTCGGTCAGGTAGTGACAGGTCGGTTAGGAAACCATGGTTGGGTTTGGTCACAGGTTTGACAACAATGTTTATTTACCATTTTTAGATGGTGCCCTTGTTTTGCTTTCATCTTGGTTGATTGTGCAGAGTATGTTGATGACATGTTTGTTGGTATTTGCACTTGGTATTAGTGGCATGGTTTAGCATGGATGTTTTTATTGACATTGATGAGCACAAGATTCATATTCGGCTTTGGAGTTAGTCGGTGGTAGACTTGGAGCTTCTGAGAGAGCCTGTGATATGGATGGATGTACATGGTGAGTTTGTACATGTGGATAGATTCAGTTTTGTGAGTCTATGATGATGCAGATGTTTGATTTTGCACATGGATGCCTTGAGCATGAGTAGGGGATGTTTGTATTTCCTCTTGATTACTATGTTACTCCATGGGAGATGTTATCTACAGATGATTGTCTTGGACATGCTAGTTGTTTATGCAGGGTTGGATTTGTAGATTGTAGTGTTTGGATTCTTTGAGTTATGCAGTTTTGTGGATTGATCACCCATTGTTTTGCAGGTAGAACTCATTTGGGTTGTCTTTACCCAGATCTTGTTTTTTTCATATTCCAGTTTGACTTGTCTTGGTCAGTTGCATTGGTGGTTGCATGGAGACATGGATAGATGGATGGAGAACATGGTTGGTTTTATAGGTATGGCTATGGATGTAGTTGAAGCTCAGTATTTCAGTTTGAGTGGGAGCTCTTACAGTGTGTTAGTCATGGTGGCTTAGTTGCATGAGAGGCTTGGAGTTATGATTCAATGGGAGCTTGATGTATGGATAGCTCGTGTATCACGGATCAGGAGTAGCTTCATGTAGGTATATGGTAAGTCACGGTTTGTTATCTTCTTGGTTTTAGAAGATGGTTTAATCTTCTTGATTTCATTTGAGAGAATTGTTGATATAAAGAATAGATGGTCTTCACGGTATGTAGAGGATGGTGATGTACAGTACAGTACAAGTTCAAAAATTTATCTCCAAGTGGGAGATTGTTAGGATTGTGGAGCTGAATTGCTTCACAGATAGCATGATTTACACCTTGTTGGTTTACACAGTAACCGGCACCGTCGAGAGTAACAACAATCATGGTGTAATAATCATCATCGGGGTAACCGAACATCGGTCATCAGTAATCAACCGGTCGAGTTACTCAGTAACTACTTTACCTATGCGTGAAATTTTATATTTAACTCACAGGAATTTAATCTAGCTTTTTTTTTAAAGTTGATTTAAAGGTTGTAAATGCATAGCTAAGGTGCCCTAAGTTTTCTAAGCTTATATAAGCTAGAAAACTAGGGTTAGAACATAAGGAATAAGGAAAGAGAAGAATTGAGCTATCCTTGGTTGAAAGGATGAAGAAGAAGAAGAAGAAAAAAAAAATAGATTGCATGAAGACAAGAGCTTTCATAGAGAGAAGTTGAACAAAGGAAAGTGCAGGTACATTATTGGTGAGAAGATGGTATTATCTTCTATTGTATTTCCTTTGTATTATTTAGTCTCATGTAATGGCTTGCATAGTATGCAAAAGCACTTAGTGTTTCTTCTTGTTAGATCCACAGGTTGTTGTGAGATCTTGTTATTGCTCATTCTTGTAGATCCACATGTTGTGAGATCTTGTATTACAAATCCATGAGATCATGATGTATTGTTGATCCATAGAATCTAGTATTGTAGAGAAGTTGTCTTCATGTTTGCACAGTTGATGCAGTGATGGAGGAGAGACTTACTTCTTGGTGCATGGTTATGGTTGCACATTGGTAGACCCTTCTAGAGGTCTTGTTTGCAGATTCACAGTATAATGAGAGCTTTGGTTACACAGTGGCAGATGCAGGGTAGCTTTCGGGTATGTGAGATCTGGTGGTGTTTTAGAGGCATGGTTGTAGTGCACTCAGGTAGATCCGGTTAGAGATCTGGAGGAGACACAGTGTGGTGGTATGGAGGCATGGTTTAGTGTACTCAGGAAGATCTGGTTGGAGATCTGGGAGGAGAGATACTCTTATAGAGATACATGTACTCTTGTGTAGAAGAGTTGGTTTGTAATCTCTTGTTATATTATATATATGAGATCTCTATCTTTGGTGGACGTAGCCCACATTGGGTGAACCACATGGTACATGTTGTGTTATGTGTGTGTACTTTTGTGTGATTTGGATTATTCTTGTTTATACTTCCAATATATTTAAGGGCGATCTAAGGCCTCACAAAATTAGGATCAAAATGTGGAATATTTTAATCATCACCTTCTTCAAGAGGAGCAGAAGTGGATGTAGTAACCTCTTAAGTGTGGGTACCAAAGATGTTACCAAATATGGGAGAGTCTCTACTTACTCTCCTTTATCCAAATATATCATCATGTGATTAGGAAGCATGGTCCATGGGGTATGAGATGAGAGTCTCCTACTACTCTCCTATCCAAATATAACATCTATGGTCCATGGTATGTAGTAAACATCTCATGAAAAAGATAAGGCTGAGATTGTGTGAAGATAATGTGAAATGATAAATATATTCCAAATCTGAACCAAATTGAGATAAATATGTAGATAATGCCAATGAAGTCTTGAACTATAACAAATAGGACAATACCAAATGCTAGAATAGATGGATGGAAAATTGTAGACAAGTCACCTGGGCAACCGAGTATGGGAAAAATCTAGGATGTGGAACAGAATGTGCATAATAGTGGAACCTAGAAAGATGAATGTTCAAAAAATCACAGTCAATTGCGGAGCGTGCGGATGTGACTAGGTCCAGAAAATCTGACAATGAACAAAATGTTCACACTAGTGAAATCTAGAAAAATGAGGGCTCAAAAATCAAAGGCCAATTACTAATTAGTCACAACAGCAACTAGGTGCTGGAAAAATCCAGGTGATGAAATAGAATGTAGAAAGAGTGAACTGAGAAATAGAAAAGGTTTTAGGCTAGTCACACCTATGACTAGCTCTTGGAAAAATGTGAGATGAAAAATCGTAGGGTAGGCATGCCTGCGACTGAGACCGGAAAATTTGAAATTGGGAAAAAAAATTAAAAAAAGATGTGGAAGTATGGGAAAATGTTGTGGTTAATAGAAATAGTCACTTATGCAACTCAAAAATAGTGAAAATGTTTAGGATGGGGTGTTTAAACAATATGGTATTTGTTTTTGGAAAATTTTTTGCGGGCCCCAGTTGATTAGGCTACCTAATTTTTGAAGGATTCTCTCTAGTCAACAATGTTTTCTAGATGAGTATCAATCACCAGAAAATTTCAATTCACTGACTTAACCCTTAATCAATCAGGATGGGGTTGTTACCACGAAAAATCTTGGTTTACCTCATTGTGGAAACTAGTCAATCAAGATGGGTTGTTTCACTTTTTGGTAGGTCCTCTAAGTGGTCCAATTACTTCAAGGTTCTTTTGGTACCCCTCGAATGATTTTTAGGGCTTATGCCCAAGTAATTCCCACAATTTTGCGGATGGGTATTTACCCATATCCGAACCTACGATGTATATGAAATAAAGGTTATTTCCTAGTTATTCCCCTTAAAAAGAAACGAAATGTGTTTATATTTCTTTTCGAAACAAAATTACAAAATAATCACATCTGTGACTACCCTGAAACCAAATTGTTAGATTTTTTTTCGAGAAAAATCACAACACAATCAAGAATCGCGATTTGGATCCCAACCATATTTTTTTAGCAGATCTATAAAACCAAGTGTTAGATCTACAACCAAAACATTAGGAAAAAATAATACCAAACTAAAAGGACTATAAAACCATAAATAAAACAAATCTATTAGATTCAAGAAATGAAATTATTTACCCACAAACAACATGGTCCCACCTTGGTCCAAAAATGTATGCTTAGATTTTGATCACTTGCATGATATGTCGACTCGATATAGATATCTCCAAATCAATGCTACTAAATAATTGGCTTATGCTTCTGCTATCCAATTTTTGCCCATGGGGAAAAATTGGACAAATAGGGGCCTATTGTTCTCTAAAACTGGAAAAGAGTCTTTGTGAATAATTCCATGAAATTTCGAGTAAATTTTGCATTTAAGAAGTGCTCATAATGTTTTGGGTAGTTTCAGAGTCATCTTGAGTGATTCTTCCCTTTTCCAATGTCTTGGAGGTTCGAAGTATGTTTAGAGCAAGAGAATTGGCTTTGGGGCCCACTTCCAGTGAACAAGGGAAAAATTGGCCAAAATTGATTGATCATATGTAAAGGGGTCCTTTTTTCATTTCATGATCCTCATGGTTTGAGAAAATCTAGGAAAATTCAAAATTTTAAGAAACCAGGTGTGAAAATACCCAAACGGGGCTTTGAGTTCAAATAGCTCACTGAGAAGCTCACCAAGTTGCTTAGCGAGTTAATATTGTACATAAGGTGGGAGTTGAGATCTATTATCTTGGTGAGCTATCTTCATCACATAGGATTATATCAAGGTTGAATGAGAGTTTATCAGCCTAAAGGCCAAGTCATGTTATTATAATGGCATGTCAAATGAGGTTAAATGAATAACGAGCTCGATCATGGTGTGTCAACTCGGAGGTAGCTCGATGAGGATGTTTGGAGTGAACAAAATGAAGAAAGGTAGAGCTCAAGTCATTTTATCTTGTCTTCGAGCTAAGACAAAGGAGTAGGTTGAATTTTCATGCATTGAAATATGGTGAAACTGAGCCATGTTTTTGGCTTAATGTGTTGCTCGTTGGGTGCAAGGGGATTGAGAAATAAAGTGACTTAGTAGTGAGTTACACAATTGAGCTCAAATGGTGGGAAGATTGTAGTGAATGAGTCACTCAGTCATGGTCTGATTTGAAATTGAGAGCTCATCATGTAAGAGTTGAGCTAGGGATTGAGCCGAGTTGCATGAGCATGGGAAGGTTCAAGTCAGTAGTAGAATGGTGGAAGTTGAGAGCCAACTTGTTGAGGTGGAAATGTTAGAGTGACTTGACAAGTTAAGAATGGATGGCCCAGACATGGAAAACAAGCTAATTCATGGTGAGTGATGAGTTTGGCCAAGATCCAGAGTGCCAAGGCTTGCAAAGGATTCAAAAGTGTGAAGGAGCTTGAATGAGGATACGAGAGAGTGGATCGTAGAGTGTAAGGTATTGTGGCTGATAGGTGGTAAGACCGAGTTGTGAGAAGATCAATGCGTTGAGATAGAGGATCACTCACTTGTGATGGAGCCAATTCAAGTAAAGAGCATCATCGAAGATCTCGGGTCCACTCAAGGAATTATGCCAACAAGCATGGTACAAAGTGGAAGAGCATCAACCCGGGGATTTTGAGGGGCTTGTGGCCATGGTGGAGATTAGTGACCAAATAGCCAAGTGGGACTTTGACGATGGATAGCCGAGAAATATGTTCCACAATGTGGAGATTCATGTGAGCATGTTCAAGTGGGAATCATGAAATGGAAATCCAAGGGAGAGGTTCCCAAATTAAACATGCAACTTGAATCCCGAGTCAATGGCCGAGTTATCCATCGAGTTGTTAGGGAGGATACATGAAAAATGGTGAGTTAATCACCAAGTTATTAGCATGGAAGTTGGAGCTATTCTCGAATACAAGCTAGTGAATTAGTCATGATCGTGCTCTATGTGCACAAAGTCAGCATCATCAAGTTAGCAAGATCACAAATTGCAGAGGTGTTTGAGTACAAGGTGAGCCTATGAAGATGATTCCATAGTGGGGTGAGTTCATGTGGAGTGCCATGCGAAAGGGCTGAGTTGGGGTCTGAGTCGGCATTAACGGATGCATGACAATCGGGGACTCACGAAGCTCGGGCAGTTGTTTGTTTGATGGTGATTTTGTGTGTAGAGCTCACAAAGGACTCACTTTCGATGATGCACGATGAGTTTGAGGATGATCAGATAATGCATGGTGAACTCGCAGAACTTGGCAGGGAGAAGAGTAGCTCGGAGATATTGGTTGCAGCAGCGAGCTTGTGCCAAGCTTGGCGATATGGAGACAAGCTCGATACAAAATGGGAGCTTGAGTGTGTAAAGCTTGAGGAGTTTTGTCACGTAAGCTCGACGCATAGGACAGAGCTACTTTATGAATGCATGCGTTGCACTAGAATGTGGTTCAACGATTTCACAAAAGGGTGTCAAGAAAACATTGAGGGGATATCAATGAATTGAACGGAAGTTCACGCCAAACGGGAATCATGACCGAGTCAAAACTTAGTAAATCAATCAATGCAAGTAAAAAGAGCTCATGCATCAAACATCTCATAGTAAATTCGTAAGAGGGGTCCACGCTAAGTTGAGCTTGAGGTGGTGGAACACAAGTAGAGCATGTAGGAGCTCCACATCGAAGAGATGATGCAACATTTCACGGTGAATGCATGTTTAACACAAAGGGCACTTGAGATGATCATGGGAAGATCTCGGTATCCGGTAGTGTAGATGTAAGTGTTAATTTGTGGTAAGGAGATGAGCTCAGTGCATGAGATGCATGAGAATTCTAACTCAGTGCACAAAGATAAAAGAAAGGCATGTCGTGGGAAGAAGAACTCAAGACAACTTGGTGACCAAGTTGGAACTATGTAAACCATTTGATGCAAGGAGTTTGAGCTCATGTGAATGCTTGTGTTAGGTTCGTGACTAAGGTACCTCGGTTGGATTTAATGCATAGCTCCATGACTCGAGTCACTATCAATCAAGGAACTCACTTAATGGCTCTACCGGAGAGCATGTGGATATATCTTACGACATGGGCAGCTCTTCTCTCAATGGGTGGAACTTGGTAAAAATCATGCGAAGCTCTCCAATTCGGAGGAATGGAGCCCGGTAAGAATGGGAAGAGCTCGTTGGAGAGTTATTTGGTGATGGCGAGTACATGAGAGGAACTCAACAATGGTCATGGTGGTAGTGATATCGTGCAATAGAAAGATGAGCTCAACCCTGACTCGGTGAGTTGGCTCTGCGAGCCAACCACCGAGTTGGGTTATTTTTTGGCTTATTCACATGGACCCCCACCTTTTTAATGCAAACTGGTTTTAGGGGTCCCACTATAATTTTATTAAATTAATATTTTAATAATAATATTTATTATTATTATTGAAATATTTTATTTAGATATTCCTTTAATTAACCGAGAGGATTAGGTCAAGTGGTCATTATGGCACATGATGGAGGATTAATTGGTTCAACCAAATTTGTAATAAATGAACCATCATGTACCTTCAATTTAGGAAGGAATTTATTACTTTTCCTCTTCTCTCTCATAGAATTCTTCTATAAATGTAAGTTGGAAGCTCATTCCAATAGATTGGATAAGTTAGATAGTTAGGCATTTTCCACATTTCTCAAGAATCCTCTCTCTTCTACAAGCCATTTGGTTGTGGATTGGGAACTTTCAAGCCTCTCTTCCAAGATCAGTAATGGAAACCATTTCATCTTCTCGAATGTATGATGCATTGTGCATGTATTTGAAGTAATAAAGTGTGTGTTTTGTGACTAATCTTAGTCCTTTCATCCTTTTATACTTCTTTGTGTCTTTCTCATGCTTGCAGCAGTTCTTGTGCAAGTTCAAGTTTCTATTGCAGGTTCTTGTAGTTTTGTGCTTATCAAGTGGTGGAGTATTGCATGTAGTTGAGTTGTGGTGTTGGTTTATCCTTCTCAAGTCCATCCTTCTTTACTAGAATACTAATAGATTGTTTTTATGATTGAGTTTAACAAAGGGAATGCATGTTTCATAGTCTGTGGTATTATGTTACCCTCTCTAAGTTGCAGTAGGTGAATTTGATTTGTGGTGCACAACACCCTCTTTAAATCAACCCTTCCCGAGTCTAGAAAAACCATTTATTTGGTGCATCACCATCCCTAGTTTAGTTTCATTTCCTGTAAATCTCTTTCCCTCAAACCCATGAAAATGTTAGCATAGGTCTAGATAACCATTTTATTGCATTAGGAGTAGTATAGCACTTAGTTTAGGAAGAGGAAGTTAGCCTTCTCCGAGGTTCACCTCAAGCCCAAGTCCCATAGCTTGAGAGGTGATCCCATGTTACCCAATCACATCGAATGTCTTGTTCACATTCTGGTCATTCAGAGGGTGCAGTGATTTGGTGATAACACTTCCATTGAAAAGATGACAATCATGGGTTCTTTCAATGAATAAAGTGGGTAAACTTCCTAATCTAAATCTAAAACATGCACACAAACACACTTAGAAAAATGTTAGTTATTTTTTGTGGTTGGGGACCTACCTCGGTTAGATCCCTAACCATTTAAGGAGATAAAATACATATTATTGAAGAAAAATGAAAAAATAATGCATAAAATGAATGGTATACCTGACTCGACCACAAATCAATCATGGTTCGATTCACCTGAAAATCACACGAGGTTGTAGGATGCAGCACTACGGCGTGATCGAAACATACACTTAAATATTACCCAAATAATTATATCACAAGTTACACTGATTTAACAAATATAGAATTTGTGAAAACCTTAATTACAAAGTCACAATGCAATGATAATGTAATAAAGTACAAATTTGACCTAAGAAATAAGCAATTAAAATTTAAAACACTAAGTAAAAGAGAAGGGATAAAGTACTCACCGATTTTGTAATTAATCCTAGATCAGTGCCGAATTGGAAGACCGAGAGACATGAGGAGGAAAATGTCATTATTGTGCCTAGAAAATTTTGCGGATCGTCGATCTCGCCTAGACCGGGTGCCTGGATTGGGTCAAGGAACCTAGGCACCAAGGACCTTCTCTGGGTGCCTCGTGACTATGAAAATTATCATAAAGTAATTTCTTTTGTGTCGCAAGATGTCGATGTTAATCGCCTATATATGTCACTTTGGTTGATCATCGATTCTCTTGAAATCTACTAAGAGAAAGAGCACCAGTAAACCCCAAACACATCAAATCCTAAAAATAAAAAGATGTAAACAAGGAATCATATCGACCGAATGGTCACTTGACCGAGTGAACTTACGATCCGGATGTTGCACTACATTTTAGACTCCATGTAATTTTGTGTGTGTGTGTGTGTGTGAATAATCATACCCTAGGTGGCTCTTGTGCAAGATGCACTTTGAATAGAAAACAATATCTATATGTAGCAATGTAGCATATGTTTGAATGGAAAAAATAACTTCCCCTCCTATGCATGCATGTAAAAATGTATTCCATTGTCCCTAGAATAAAGCTAGATGAATGCCTTGATGCTCTTGAATAGCCTTTGATGTAACCTCAAGCGATAATAATAGTTGCTTAGAGCTTGGTATTTATTATGATCACATAGCTTTGTATTTATATGATTCCCTTGTTTTAATTTCATAATTAACCACTAAAATTATGACCCATAATAAAACAAGATGCCCAATGGCTAGAAGAGGCCCAAAATTAGTGAGTGAGATACAAAGAGGTCAAGGGCACCGAGAGGGTACGAGGGTGCCCGGGTGTTGTCTACCTAGTTGAGTGTTGATGTCTAGACTCATAAAAGTTGAAGTATCAAAATTAATACTATGCATTAGGGTGTGTAACACTATAAAGGAAACCAGAAAAGAAAGAAAAGAGGCCAAAGACAAGTGGTCAATTAGTAATTTTCTCGCTTAGGAATCATATGAATAGTGGTATGTGATCAAGACCTAAAAATATACCCAAGTGTGTGATTTAGTGTCTACATTTTCCCCCACTTTATGTTGTTGAGTGAATACTCGATAACATAAAGTAGATAAGAGATGTGTACTTGATAACCATGTAGATCGATGGCGAAAGTGTGCCGAGGAGACAAGAAAAAGTGTGGAGTGATAAAAATGAAGTGTGGAAGCTAGAGAAGAGGAAGTGACCCTAGGGGTGAAAAGTGTATGTGTATATGTTGTGTTGTACTTGTTGTTGATGTTGCTTGATGCTTGATGATGTGACTATTGCTTCCCATAAGGACGGACCTACAAAAGAGAAGAGAAAAAGAGTAGTCAAAGTCATGTATATGAATTTTTATCCAAACATGTAAAAAGTGTGTAAAAATATGAAAATGAACATGTGCACCTGATTTGTGATGAGTGAAAAGGATAGAAATGATCCTGAAAATGTTGTAGAACAAGTTTTTGAGCAATCTCACACTAAGTGCGTTTTTTGGGTGATCTCACACCACGGAAAAAGAAGTGTAGGGAGAAAGGTCTAGTGTTATTATCCATCCTTTGAATGCTTCCTAAAATCTATACACCATTACAGATGGTGTGATATTGTCTTGTTTAAGTTCGATCCAACATGAATAGTAAAAGGAGATAACATGCATGTTGATTATTGAAGGATTGTGCATGTTCTATGAAAAACTCATTGTGTAAAATACTTTTGAAACTGTGTTGATATGAGAAAAAAATTAACTTCCCCCTAGTCATAAATGCCCATGAAGGGTAAAAATCCCTGTGCACTCATGTATGTTTCTCGGGCACTAGTGCCTATGTTGTGCTATGGACCCAAGTCAAATTCTCGATCCCTTTTTGAATCGTATGTTGTTATGATTTTATGTTGAACAATGTTGTACTATAACTATGAATCTGTTGTATGGGGTGACCGATTCACCCAATATATGCCCCCTTCGTTTGGAGTGCATGCGACATCACTAGAGAGTGCGGCCTAAAGGAGGACCAGACGCTGATATGAAACCGATGCCCTGCAAGGGAGGGAATGTATTTGGTAGAGACCAAGGCACATGCAAATAAAGTGGTTGGAAAACATGTGTTAGTGCAAACAACACAAATACACATATAGAAGAAAATATGTAAGCTAACAAGCAAGAAGACAATGTAGACAAGAAAATTTAGTTTCAAACGTGGGACATCGTCACAATGTTGTAAGATAATCGGGGCAAAACGGAAAAAATCATACTATGTGTACACGACAAAGGGTATATCCCATAAACAATGGAAAATAATAACAAACAATGGAAAATAGTGACAAGCAAAGAGTAATAAACAACCATAGTGGAAAATAGTTCCTACATGAAAAATTTTACACATGAAGCACCCATTAGCATGTTAGAAAGATAAAATGTATTCCAAGACGTGTATGATCTAACATAAGATAGTGTGATAGTAAGAATAAGAAATAATATAAATCAAAATAATAGCACCCGTAGTGTGTACAAAAGTATATGCCCCGAGAGTCGATGCGAGACTAGTAAGAGGTACAAAGCAATGCCAAGCATCCATGTTGCGTGTAATGCTCTGTAGAAATTTTTCATTCACAACTAGAAGGAAAGTGAACGTGCATGTGTATATAGAAAATATAATAACATAGGATATATCCGTCTAACTTAGTAAGTAAAGTGTGCATGTAACAAGTATAAGTGGGTAAGAGTATGTGCAACCAAGATATGCAATATGCTATGAATGAGTGAAATGAAATGATATGCAATGTGAATATGATAGGGGCAGCGTGCCCCCCAAGCGGATGTGGATGAGTATGAGATGAGGTTCATTTATACAATACCCTCAAAGAAATCAAAAATGAACCACAAAACAAGAGTGTGTCATCGAAATGGTTTGAAATTGCTTGTTAGAAAGATAGATAATGAAGCAAAGAGTGTGAAGTGTGAAAGATGTGAGGTTAATTTCAAATTTAGGCCCTCAACATGACAGTATGAACCATGGAACTAGAGTGCGTCATAGGGTAGTATGATGTGTGAGAATAGAATGCTAGAAAGATGTATTGTGAAGTGCGGAGTGTGAAATGTGTAGTGTGTGAGGTTCATGGATGTAGTATGCCCTCAACAGTCAAGTGTGAACCTTAGCACAAGAGTGTGTCATAGGGTAATGATGATATAAGTGTATCAAGGGTTTGAAAGTGCTAAGAAATATGAATCATGAAGCACAAAGCGTTAAGTGTGATAGGACGTGCTAGAAAAAAATGGTAGTGATCGAAGGGGGAAGTATGATGCCCCCAAGTAAGTCAATGATGGATACATATGAGGGGATGCAAGAGGTTCCATGTCATTATGGGAGAGCATCATCTCGTATCATGATAAGAGAGAGGGCCAACACAATGGTAGGCAGAAGCAATAGTAGGACCATCACATGGTGGTGGAGTTTGAAATGGGTCTTGAGGATCAAAATAAGGAATAGTTTATTTGAAAAAATTATTGGCTACTAAAGTGGTGGATTATTGGGTAATGTTGTAGTAGACTTAGTAGGAGGAGGTAGAGTGAGAATAATTTTGAGAGGTGATTTCTTAACTTGAGTAGATTGCATAGGCGGTGCTTGAGTGACCAAAGAAGGAATATGAGAAGTGATAGCATGGTGTTCATTAGACATAGATAAATCGAACCCATTCGGATGTAGCATTTGGAGATGGGCACATAACGGAATGTTGTACAATGAATGAGATAAAGCCTTGACACTCAAGATGTTTGATTCTTCATTGTAAATCATAGCAATCATTGTCATTATGTCCATTGATTCGATGATAAGTGCAAAATGGGAGACCTTGATATTTGACAAGCCAATAAAAAGGATAACAACGAGTAGGTGAAAAATTGATCAATTGATGAGCGAGGAGCTATGGAAGAATATCTTGTTGTTTAACATTGAAATAAAACTTGAGAGGTGCAGGGAGCGGTAAGATTTGAGGTTCACTGATATGAGCACATGTAGAAGACATAAAATGATCTGAGAAGCATCCTTAAGATGTTGGATTTCATATTTTAGAGATGTAATTGTGGATTCCATAGCCTGAAATTTATCTTGAAATAAATAATGTAAAGTTCGAATAGACTTGTAGATTGATTGATTGGCATTAGAACTAAAAGATTCATCAGAGAAATGATTGAATATGGCACTGACTTGTGAAGTTAGCATGTAGATATGGAGATACATGGTGGCTAGGGTTTTGTGAAGAGCATCTTTACAAGATGGGTGCATTCAAGAAATTGAAGCAAAGAAATCAATTATGTAAAAATGTAAAATATATAGGCTTAGTTTGAATGTGATATTGCATTAAATAAATGAATACTTTGAAGTACCAAAACAAATCTAAGAAATTAAGCAATCGATAATGGAAACCCTAATTACAAAGAGAGGATAGAGATCCTTAGGTGAGAGTTGTTGAGTTTTGGAAAGTGCACAAATGGAAAACAAAGAAATGTAGAACACTAATTGTCACATTAGAGCTCGAAAATTACAAATGAGAAGGAGGTTAGATCTGTTGCGCCGGAGAGGGACAGGGGTTACTTGTGGGTGCCCTAGGCTTATTTTTGGGCACCTAGGTCTCAGAGAGAAAATTTTAGAACTCGGTTCTCGATATGGTCATTAGGGATTCACACTTTCTCACCTTTGATCACTTGTATGTCACACTTGGATCGCGAGGTACCTGTAAACCTGCAATAAAGTATAGACTTGCAAAACCCTCAAATAGACATCAAATCCTAAAAATAAAGATGTAAAATGAGGGGTTGGACTATCCTCATCCACCATAATGGTGGACTTACAACTGAGCGTTGCACTCCATCTCGAGACTGTCATCACCAATCTAGCACTATGATAATTCTTCACCTGGGAACTCCTCGTGCTATGATTATTTACTAATGCATAGCTTTTAGTTTGGTGGATGTAATCTGGAAACACAACAACAAACATAACACAAGAATACCATAGACTATGATAAGAAGGAATGATGATAAATCTGAAATATAAGTGTAAATTATAATATCAACATGAAATTGTTACAATCTCACCCATGAGGTACTTCAAGTGTTACTAACTTCACTTGCCTTCTAACCATAACTATGGGAGAAACTTCATAATTACACCTCTTAATGGCTTCTTTAACACACCTTCAAAATGATGGCTTCCTTTACACACTTACTCATACAATATTTCTCACTACTTCCTTCTATGCTAAATGAGGGGGGTGGCCTCTCTATTTATAGAACTTCCAGCTTATCCATCTTATCTCTAAGATAGGATAAGAAATCTACTCTGACGAATCATATTCCATACCTTAACTCTTATCTATACATGTAAGCTTATCTTTTAAGATAAGATAAACCTTATCATTTCACATGGGTTCCACATTTTTAAACTTTTTACAAATAAAATACACATAATATTTATGACCTCACTCCTTGTCCTTATTACCAATATAATCTAATTTCTAATCATGTAGACCCTACTTCTCTACTTACCCTAACTTTGACATTTTAACATTACCGAACCACTTACGACAAATATTGACTAATACCGTACTATACATTATTGGTGGTGTCATACACGCAATGCCGTTATCTTCTATTAGATGCTACTACTAATTATACTTAACAACATCCTATTCCTAATACATATATTAATGAAATAGAAATTACGAAGAAAATTTTAGTGTCGACATCTTCCCCTTCCTAGCTTCTACTCCGTCCTCGAGTAGACTATTCCAAAGTGCTTAGAAAATATTTAACTTGTCGTGGTTGACCCATTTCGTAATGGGAGTGCCATCCAGCCTCCTCCAAATGATATGTACCATTTTCATGCACAAACTGCTATTTTGTAGGGCCCCATCCATTTTGGAAGAAATTTTCTCTGTTCTTCTTTTTTTTGTATCTAGAATCATATAATAGAACCAAGTCATTCACATGAAATGGAGACCAATGATCTTTTGATCAAAGTATTCCTTCCGCTTCATTTTCTTCTTATAGCTTGTATCCTTCGTTATTTCCCTCATTTCCTTTAGCAAATGAAGATGTACGAACCTTTCTTTTACTGAATCACTTTAATTTATCTTTTCATTTTTCATAACTCTCACAGTGGAAATATCAAACTCAATAGGAAGAACTAGATCAATGCCATAAGCCAACTGAAATGGGGAGTATCTTGTTGCTGACTTTGATGTTGCCCTATATGCCCACAATGCTGCATGAATCCTTTTATCCCACTTATGTACTTGTAAGGCTGCATCTTTTGCTAGAATTTGACACAACACAAAATTTGTTCATTCCACCTGTCCATTTGTGCTTGGCTTGTATGTTGTTGCCTTCCTGTGCTTAATAGAAAACTTATTGACTAGGGATTCTACCACCTCATTAATGAAGTGGCTTCCTTGATCTATTACACTTTCTAATGGACAACCAAATCTGGTGACAATGCTTTCATATATGAACCTTGCCACTTCATCCATGGAAGTCAGTTTTCAATGGCCTAGCTTCAACCCAATTGGTTAAATAATGCATGGCAACTACAATATACTTATTTTGGTGTGGGGTAGTTGGAAGTGGACCTACAATGTCTATTCCCCACTTTTCAAAGGGACCAAGTGGAAGAATAGGGCATAAAGGAGCTAATGAAGTCTTACGATTACCATGTGTTTGAAAAATATCACATGTCTTACACTAATTATAACAATCTCTAAAAAGAGTGGGCCAAAGATAACCTGCATCCAAGATCCTTCTTGCTATAAGTTATCAGGAGAAGTGTCCTCCACATGTACCATTGTGGAATTCTTCTATCATCTCCTTCCCTTGATCACATCTAACTACCCTCTTATACTGTCCATCAGGTCCTATTCAAATAATACTCCATGCAGAATAGAATATGGATGACTGGCTTGAGTAATATTCCTCTTAGTATTTGCATTGGCACCATCAGAAAACTTGAATTCATTTAGATAATTCCAAATATCTATGTATTCACTAGGGATTGTGTCAAGGGATAACAATGTTGCATTTGGGAAATCATCATCATCACAAAATGAACCTAAACCATCATAGGCTCAAGAGAGTGCATCTAAATTAACATGCTTCTTTCCTGGTCTATCTATAATATCAAATTCAAATTCTTGTAGCAAAATTATCCATCTTGTTATCCTCCCTGATAGGTTAGGCTTATTTACAATATATTTTAGAGCCTGATGATCTATTACAACTATAAATTTCCGCCCTAGCAAGTAATTTCTAAACTTCTTTACAGAAAAAATGATAGCTAGAGCCTCTTTTTTAGTTACAGTATAATTTACCTCAGAACTACTCATTTGTCTACTCCCAAAGTAAACTGGATGATCATTCCCATGTTCATCCTTTTGGCTCAAAGTACTTCCTAGTGCTGCATCCGAGGCATCAATATACACAATGAATGGCTTGCTCCAATCTAGATTCTTTAAAACAGGTGAAGACACCGGGCTTCCTTCAGTTGTTCAAAAGCTTCATGTGCCTTATTTCCTGGTTCATAAGTAACATCCTTCTTCAAGAATCGGGTTAGTGGTCAGTGCAATCTTTGAGATATTCTTGATGAACCTTCTATAGTAACCACATGGCCTAAAAATGATCTCAACTTACTTCTATTCATAGGAAATGGTAACTCTTTGGTTTTTGAAACTTTATTAGGATCAGTACCAATACCATCTCTGGATACAACATGCCCTAGCAAAACACCTTTAGAACATTTAAAGACACACTTTTTAGGGTTTAGTGAGGCTTGTGCTTCATCTAACCTTTGAAATGTTGTCTCCATCTAGTGCAGGTGGTCCATCTTGCTTCCATATATGTAAAAATCATCCAGAAATACTCTGATGAAGTTCCCAATGTAGGGTTCAAACACCCTATTCATCAAATGCTGGAACGTTTTCATAGCATTACACAACCCAAAAGGCATAACTCTATAAGAAAACATTCCCCAAGGAGTGGTGAACATGGTCTTCAATTGATCTTTCTTTGTTATACGAACTTGGTTGTATCCGCTATATCCATCAGCAAAACTATAGCACTCCTGACCAGCTACTTTGTCCAAGATCTGATCTGAGAATGGAAGAGGGTAATGATCCTTCTTTTTGCCTTATTAAGCTTCCTATAATCAACACAAATGTGTAGCTTCCCATTATTTTTTATTGAGATCACAATGGGAGAAACCCATTCTGAATTCTCCATAGTAAATATGAATCCTGCATCAAGCAACTTATCTATTTCTTCTTTTGACAGCTTGGAAAATTAGGATTCATTCTATATGGCATTTGCTTTATGGGCTTAGCACCATCTACCAACTCAATAGAATGTTCTACCCAACTTACTTAACGTAGTTCCTTGTAATCAAAAGTGAATAGGTGTATATACCTTCGAAAGAGCTGGAGGTAGGATTCCTTCTCACTCTCCATCACAACATCACCAATCTTTATTTGTTGGAGATGATCATCAATTTCTTCTTCAGATAATTTTATGGGTTCATGAGTTGGTGTGACTGGAAGGATATCC
Source organism: Taxus wallichiana var. yunnanensis (assembly GCA_018340775.1). Classification (NCBI taxonomy): domain Eukaryota; kingdom Viridiplantae; phylum Streptophyta; class Pinopsida; order Cupressales; family Taxaceae; genus Taxus; species Taxus wallichiana. The sequence goes on from CM031233.1 coordinate 170,746,923, forward strand.
ATGACCAAAACATCAACCTCACTTTCTTCATCTTCTGTGTCCACTTCACTAGTACTAGAGTAATCAGAGGATGTCTAATCATCGCCATCACTTAAATCCACAGTGTTCTATCTTATGACGCCGAGGATCATGTTTATCTTCACCCTCTCTCTACCACGTCCAAGTGTCATGAATCCTTCATTCCAGTAGTTTCTTGCATGAACTCTCCTTAGCCATGGTCTTCCCAACAACATTGGGTATGCAACAGTACCATTTTTCATCACCTGAAAGTCTACCACACATACAACACCCATAACAGATATTGCCACATTTGAAACTACACCTTCTGGTTTAGTTTTTCCCTTATTTAATGACCTTAACATAAGTGTTGAGGGGTGATCAATTTTTAAACCCAACATATTCATTACAAACTCAGTCATTACATTAATTATAGCACCACCATCAACTAAGACATCATTAATTGAAATACCATTACATAATACCTCATCTTGTGGAGCGTAGGGATCCACATCTGCCTCCAAAATAGGGACCTCAACCTCCTTCCTTCGTCGAGCATTGAGTCCAATTCTGCAAAGACATAGCCAAGAGTTGACCATATGTAATATTTGTAGGCCTTTTGGATAGATCTTCTAAGATGGAGTATGGTCCTTGTCCCTGTGAAATCAGAAAATCATACACACCCAACTTTCTTCTCCTATGTTTCTTATTAGTTTCTCCTTTCATCTTCTTAGGATCATTTCCATCTTGGTTATCTTTTTCTTTCTTTCTTTTTGTTACAAACACATCTACTTCATTATTTATGCTCTTATCTACTACATCAAAAGAATTCACAGTTCTTTTCCTTTATCATTATCTCTTGTACTGGATGTAAAAGCTCTATCTAGACAATTATACTTATAATGACCCTTTTTATGACAACCATAACATACAACTTTAGAAATATTTCTTTTTGGACCTCTATCTCCTCCCTGAGAACTAAATTATTTTCCTTGAAGAAGATTAATAGTTAACTAGCCCATCTTCCTGAGCAGATCTTCATACTCAGTAGATGTATTAGGAGAAAGATTTGTGCTCACCGAGAGTGGTTGTGGATTATGGACCAAAGGTGCTGGTGTAGGCTCTACTTTAGCAACAATTTCTTTGGGCTCCTCTTCCATGATTTTTTCTTACCTTATTGCAATCTCCTGTGCTTGTTCAATGGTAGCTGGGTGGTCATACTTCACTCATTGTCTGATCTCTAGCTTCATCCCAAGAATGAAGTGCTTACAGAGGAGATTATCCATGCCATTCATCAACCCATCTACTAATCCTTCCTTCCGGATCTGGGCATCAAGCTTCCTCCTTAGCTCTAGAACACGAGCATGATAATCCCTTATCTTCTCCTTCTCTCCTTGGGATAACTTTGTGATATCGATCATGAGATCTGCATATTTATGTTGTTCACCAAATTCTTCAAGAAAACTTTCAGTTAATAAATCCCATGAATTTTTCACATTATCACCTAGTGTTTCAAACCACCTAAGGGTTGAACCATCTAAAAAGGTAGGAAAAAATTCAATCCATTGTTCCCTTCTTATAAGGCCATTATAAATACAAGATCATTTAAACTCTTGAATGAAAGAGGAAGCATCTTCATTAGATTGGGCTGAAAAAACAGGAATCTTCCCATTTTCAAAAGTAACCACAAAAGAAATATCAACCCACAAGTACAATCAACAAGACTTATGTGCACAAATAATTGGAATCACTATAATAGAAAATAGAAATGACCACGAGAAACTATGACAAAACTTAACTTATCAAGGTAAAAACTCGACTTTACAAAGGTAAACACTATTCACAGTAAAAAGTGAAGTTACTACGGTAAATACTATTCACTAGTAAAAAGTGACTTTACTACAGTAAATACTATTCACGGTAAAAAGTGACTTTACCATGGTAACTACTATGCACAGTAAAAACAAGGTTACCCTCCAAATGTTTTCTGACTAAGTGGGAATATCTCTCCAGAAAATCCACCAACGAGGAATGGTCCCAGCAACGGAACCAAAATGTCATCACCAATCCGGCACTATGATAATTCTTCACCGGAACTCCTTGTGCTATGATTATTTACTAATGCACAACTTTTAGTTTGGTGGATGTAATCTGAAACACAACAACAAACATAACACAAGAATACCATAGACTATGATAAGAAGGAATGATGATAAATCTGAAATATAAGTGTAAATTATAATATCAACATGAAATTGTTACAATCTCACCCATGAGGTACTTCAAGTGTTACTGACTTCACTTTCCTTCCAACCATAAATATGGGAGAAACTTCACAATTACACCTCTTAATGGCTTCTTTAACACACCTTCAAAATGATGGCTTCCTTTACACACTCATACAATATTTCTCACTACTTCCTTCTATGCTAAATGAGGGGGGCGGCCTCTCTATTTATAGAACTTCCAGGCTTATCCATCTTATCTCTAAGATAGGATAAGAAATCTACTCTAATGAATCATATTCCATACCTTAACTCTTATCTGTACATGTAAGCTTATCTTTTAAGATAAGATAAACCTTATCATTTCACATGGGTTCCACATTTTTAGACTTTTTACAAATAAAATACACAAAATATTTATGACCTCACTCCTTGTCCTTATTACCAATATAATATTTCTAATTCCTAATCATGTAGACCCTACTTCTCTACTTACCCTAACTTTGACATTTTAACATTACCGGACCACTTACGACAAATATTTACTTTTTACCACAACATTCCTATTGTACTTTTGACTATTACCGTACTATACATTATTGGCGGTGTCATACCGGCAATGCCGTTATCTTCTATTAGACGCTACTACTAATTATACTTAACAACATCCTATTCCTAATACATACATTAATGAAATAGAAATTACGAGGAAAATTTTAGTGTCGATGCACCCAATATAGTTTTGTGTGCTTGTGTGTGTAATAATAGTGCTCTATGTTGTTCTTATGACATTCACACATGGATAGCGAGAAAGTAGCTAGATGTAGAATGTAGTAAATGTGTGCATGGAATATAATGAACTTCCCTCCTATGAAGTGTGATGTAGAAAATTACCCCTTATGTCCCTTATGATGGAGCTATATGGATGCAATGGAGCTCTTCGATTCCTTAATGGATGTAATGGATCTCTTAGATTCCTTGATAGAAGCAACCTTAGGTGGTGATAAATAGTGATTAGTGTTTAGTCCTTTATTATGATCACATAACTTTATATTAATATGATTCATTCACTTAAATTTCATAATTAATCTCAAAAATTCTGACTACCAAAAATATAAGATGCTCAAATGGCTAGAAAGGAACCAAAAAGTGAGAGTAAAGTATAAAGGGGACAAGAGCACCTAGAGGGGACGAGGGCACCTGCACCAAAGTGTCCTAGTTGGGTGCTAGTGTCCAAGATGACAAATGTTAAAGAGTAAAAAGGAAAACTAAGTAGGTAAGAATGTAAGACCGAAATTAGCAAATGTTAAAAAAAAAAGGTGGCCAAAGACATGGATTAATTAGTACTTTTCTTACTCAGGAATCACATGAATACTAGTATGTAATCAGGACTAGATAATTACCCAAAGTGTGTGATTGTGTGTCTACATTTTCCTCCACTTTATGTTGGTGAGCGGAAATCTCAATAACACAAAGTAGATAGATATGTGTACCTGATAACCATGTAGATCAATGTAGAAAGCATTCCAATGGACTAGATAAAGTGTAAAAATTGATGATGAAAATGAACCTAGGGTGGAAGCGCACGTGTATATTTCATGATGTCCATGTTTTTGATGGTGCGTGTGATGTTTTTGTTGTTGATGTTGACTACCACTTCCCATACGGATGGACCTGTAAAAGAGAAGCTGAAAAGTAGTCAAATATGCATGTATATGATCAAAATATGTAAAAAGTGTGTATTGAAAATGTGAAAAAAGGAACATGTGCACCTAATCCATGATGAGGAAAGAGTGTAGAAAGGATCCTGTAGATGATGTAAATGCGTGATTTTTTCAGGTGATCTCATGCCAAATACAATGTTGAAATAGAATAAGTGTAGGGAGAACTGCTTTGGTGTCATCCTACAACCTTATCTACTTCACGTTGTGTAAAACACCACTGCATATGGTGTGTATAAACACATGTGCTAAGGAATATATTTCTTGTAAAAACCATTTTGTATGGAGTTATGTATATTGTGTTGAAATAACAATCGTTGTATAACTTCCCGTGGTTTCACGTATCCAAGAAAGGTTGTTATGCTAAGGACCCAAGTCTGATTCTAAGCCTTGTCTGAAACTAAAAACTATGTTAGACCTAGACTTGGTACCATGTTGTGTATAATGATAGGGGGTGAGTGATTCACCAAAATGATGTTGCCCTTGTTTGGGTGCATGCAACGTTGTTGAAGGATTATGCAACCCAAAAGAGGACTAAACATTGTTTTGAAATTATGCCCTACATGGGGAAGGGAATGTGCTTGGTAGAAACTAAGGCACACACAATCAAGTGGCTAAGAAAACAAGTTTTAGTACAAACAAAGACAAAAACTCATGTAAAAGACAAAATGTAAGCTATGCAGACAATGTATAAGCTAAGATGCAAGCAAAAAGACAATGTAGATAGTGAAAATCAGGTTGTAAACATGGGACATCACTCCGATGTTGCAAAGACAATCAATTTTGTAGTGGCATGAAATCAAAGAACAAGTAAGACATAGGACAAAGCCCACAAACAATGACAAGAAAAATCAAACAATGTAACAGATAACCATGGAAACAAATAATCTTGTAAAATAAATGTTGCACATGAAGCACCTATTAGCATGTTAAAAAGATAAAAGGTATGTTAAAGCGTGTATAAACTGATAAATGAGGGTGTTATGAAGCAAAATGAAACAATAACACCTATAATGTACAAAATTGGATGCCCCAAGAGCCGTTGTGGGATTGGTACGAGGTATTTCCCCAAGCATCCATGCTACTTGTATAGATTTGTAGAATCTGCTATAAAAACTAAAGAGGAAAGTGAATGTGCATGTGTGTATGATAAAAATAATGACATACAAGATATATATCTAACATGTGTAATAAAGTGAACATGTAACAAGTAAATGTAAGCAAGAGTAAATGTAACCAAGATATGCAGTATGTTATGGATGAGATGGAATGGAATGCAGTATGAATGATAGGGTAAGTGCGCCCCCCGAAGTGGATGTGTATGTATACAATGAGGTTCATTTATTTATGCCCCCTCGTAGTCAAGAATGAACCATAAATGAGAGTGCATCATCGAGAAATGGTTTGAGTGATATGTTATATGTAGAAAGAGGTGATGAATGAAGTGATGATATTAAATGTGACATAGGGATGATGTTATGGAATGTGTGATGATTTAGCCTAAAGTGTATATCACTAGATGGGTGAATAAGATGCTAGAAAGTGTGATGATGTAGCATAAGGTGTATATCACGAAATGGATGAATATGATGATGGTAGAAAACATGATGATGTAGCACAAAGCATATATCACGAGATATATGAATAGGATGGTAGAAAACGTGATGATGTAGCACAAAGCGTATATCACGAAATGTGTGGATGGAATGCAAGAAATACGTGATGATGTAGCACAAATCATATATCATGAAATGTATGGATGGAACTCAAGAAAGAAATGATGATTTAGAAAAAAGTGTATATCATGAAATTTGTGAATAAGGTGATGGATAAAAATGTTGCATAGTGTGATAAGAAGATTGATTGATTGATTGTGAAGATTAAAGTGTAGAATGATGTAGGTGTGATGAGGTGAGGTTCACTTTTTATTTGGACCTCAGCAAGTCAAGTATGAACCAAAGGGACTAGATTGCATCATAGGGTAATGACCATAACATGTAGAGATGTAGTGTGAATGTGTGTAATTAATGAGATGTAAAGTGTATATTAGATGCTACATAAGAATATGTTGTGTGTAAAATGTGTAGTGTGTCATGTATGGTGTGTTGTGTGACTCGAAATGTTAGAGATATGCATGGTGAAATTGTCCAGTGTAAAATGTGTGAATATGTGTGGTGTGTATAGTGTGTAGTGTGTGAGGTTCATATGTATAGTATTCCCTCAACAATCAAGTGTGAACCATAACACAATAGTGTGTCATATGGGTATGATGATACTAGCGTGTATGTTAAGATGTATATGTGAAAATCAATGTGTGAAATGATGTGAATATAAGACGCATCTCGATGCTAGGGGAGAAATAGATGTGATTCCTCCCAAGTGTATGGTTATGAGTGTGTTATTTGATGAATGATGTTTAGCAAAAGATGATGAGAGAGTGTATTGTATATGTAAATAGATGGTGATAAATGTATGCATGTATGAATGAGTATGTAGTAGATAGATATAAGGGCATATGAAATGGGTTATTATTGTAAGAGATCCCTCAATAGTCATGTAAGAACCACACTAACACAAGTGTGTAATCAAGAAATGAGGTGAAAAGATTCACCTACCAGAGAGAAAGTTTGTGTGAAATGGTGGAAGCAAGCATGTGCGGCAAAAGAAATAGAAGGACCATGCAATGGTGGCAAAAATGTGTCTTGGCTATCAGTAGGAGTAGTTGCTTTGATGAAATGAATTTGAAATGGAAGTGGAGCAGGATGGGGAGGAATATTGAATGGTGGTAACTTAGGTGGGATTGATGACACTACAGATGACTTGATAGGAGAAGAAGATGGACTGATTTTGAGAGGTGGTTGCCTATTTGGACTTTGTAATGTCGTAGATGACTTAGTAGAAGGGGGTGTTAGATTAATTATTAATGGAGGTTTCTTAGGTGACACTTGATTTTCCATAGAAGGAACATGAGAGGTGATGGCATGGTGTTCATTAGACATAGAGGAATCAACTTTAGGAACCCATTGGGATGTAACAATTGTAGATGGGCATGTAGCAGAATGTTATGTAGTGAGTGAGATAAATCCTAACACTAAAGATTCTTGATTCTTCATCATAAAGCATAGCATTCATTATCATTATGTCCATTGATTTGATGATAATTACAAATTGAATGACCCTGATATTTTACAAGATGATAAGAAGAATAGCCTTGAGTAGATGGTAAAGTGATCAATTTATGACTCAGGAGCTCAATAAGAATTTCATGTTGCTTAACATTGTGATTAAACATGAGAGGCTCCGGTAATGGAAATACTTGAGGCTCGCTAATATAAGCACATGTAGAAGACAAAGCATGAAGATGACATGCGAAGGAGAACAAAATGAGCCCGAGAAGTGTCCTTAAGTTTTGGATTTCGGATAAATAAGAGATGTAATTGTGGATTCTATAGCTTGAAATTTGTCTTGAAATAAGGAATAAAATTCTTGAATTGACTCCAGCATGGGCTGATTAGATGGAGGATCACGGGGGCTAGGGTCATCAGATAGATGATTGAAACTAGGACTTATTTTCTATGACAACGTATCTTTAGGAAGATACATGGTGTCTAAGGATTTTTGTAGAATAACCTAGCAATTGGGATGCATCTTAAGTAAATCAGACAAAGAAATTTGAGGAATTTTACGACCCATGATAGATGGAAAATGAGGATCTTAATCATGAAAGCGGTCGGGTTCACCAAAATGATTATGCAAAAATGTAAAATATATAGGCCTAACTTGAATGCCAAATTACATTAAATAAATGAATACTAAAGTACCAAAACAAATCTAAGCAATTAAGAAATAAATAATGGAAACCCTAATTGCAAAGAGAGGATAGAGAGCTTTAGTTGATTTCTTTGAGTTATAGAAAGTGCACGAGCATGAAATTAGGGAAATGTGAAGCACTTGCCATCGTCTTGGAGCTCAAAAACTTGTAGATTTGGAGGAGGCTAGGACCGGGGCTCTGGAGAGGGAAAAGGATGCCTGTGGGAGTCCTATGCTGCTGTTTATGGGTGCCTAGGTCTACAGAAAAGGTCAGAACCTAGTTCTGATATGGTAGTTAGGGCTTCGTACTTTCTCTCCTTTTCTTTTGTCATTTGTATTTTGCACTTGGACCACCGAGGTGCCTATAAACATGCAATAAAGTATAGACCTACAAAACCCTCAAATAGACATCAAATCCTAAAAAGAAAGATGAAATATGAGGGGTCGAACTATCCTCACCGCCAAAATAGTGGAATTACAATTGAGTGCTAAACTACATCTTATACCCAATGTAGTTTTTTATGTTTGTGTGTGCAATAGTGCTCTAGGTTACTCTTGTGCTAGTCGCACGTGGATAGAGAGAAAGTAGCTAGATGTAGAATGTAGTAAATGTGTGCATGAAATAGAATGAACTTCCCTCCTATGAAGTGTGATGCAAAACCATCCCTTGTGTCCCTTTTGATGGAGCTAGATGGATGCAATAGATCTCTTAGATGCCTTAATGGATGCAACCTTAGGTGGTGATAGATAGTGCTTAGTGCTTGGTCCTTTATTATGATCACATAACTTTATATTTATATGATTCCTTCACTTGAATTTCGTAATTAACCCCGAAAAGGTCAACTACCAAAAAGATAAGATGCTCAAACAACTAGAAAGGACCCAAAAAGTGAGAGTAAATTAAAAAGGGGACAATATCTCTTAGAGGGGATGAGGACACATGACGCCAGGCGTCCTAGGCGAGCACCGGTGTATAGGATGAAAAATTCCAAAGAGTAAAAATGCGGTCTTAATAGGTAAGAGTGCAAGACCTGAAAGTAAATGACAAAAAAAAGAAAATAAAGGTGGCCAAAAATAGGGGTTAATTAATACTTTTCTTACTTGGGAATCACATGAATAGTAGTATGTAATCGGACTAGATAATTACCTAAAGTGCATGATTGGTGTCTCTAGAAACTTGAGAAACGTTATGATCCATGAGAGAAGAACAATTAGGATCCAAGAGTATTCAAATGAGATGGGTTCACTAAATGGTTTAACAAATATAGAATTTTTGAAAACCTTAATTTCGAGTCACATTGCAATGATAATGTAATAAAGTATAGATTTGACCTAAGAAATAAGCAATTAATTTGAAACCCTAAGTGCAAGAGAAGGGATAAAGTACTCATCTAATTTCATAATTAATCTGGATTGTGTCAAACCGGAAAACTCGGCAGATAGGAGGAGGAAAATATCGATCTTGTGCCCAAAAAATTATGTAATCGCCAGATCTGAATGGAATGGGGTGCTTGGATTGGGTCAAGGGTGCCTAGGTGTCGTGGACCTTATCTTGGCACCTATGACTACAAAAATATCAAAAAATATTTCTTTTATGTCGAAAGATGTTGTTATTAGTCAGTTGTATGTCATTGGTTTATCATCGATTCACCTGAAACCTGCAAAGAGAAAGAGCACCTACAAAACCCCAAACACATCAAATCCTAAAAATAAAAAGATGTAAATGGAGATTTAGATCGACCCCGGAGGTCACCCGACTAAGTAAACTTATGATCCGGTCTTGCACTACATTTCGTACTCCATTTAGTTCTCTATGTGTGTGAATAATGTATGTTCTATGTGTATCTTTTGCAAGATACACTAAATAACGAGCAATAGCTAGATGTAGCAATGAATTAGATGTGTGAATGGAAAAATTACCTTCCCCTCATATGCGTGTATGTAGAAAATGGATTCCGTTGTCCCTTAAATGAAGCTAGATGGATGCCTTGATGCTCTTGAATAGCCTTTGAATGCAACCTTAGGTGAGAGTAATAGATGTTTAGAGCTTGGCCTTTATTATGATCACATAGCTTTGTATTTATATGACTCCCTTAATTGAATTTCATAATTAACCACTAAAAGGCCGACCCATAAGACAACAAGATGCCCAATGGATAAAGAGGCCCAAAATAAGTGAGCAAGACACAAAGAGTTCGGGAGCACCTAGAGGGGACGAGGGCACCTAGGCGTTGGTGTCCTGGCAGGTGATGGTGTCTAGACTCGTAAAATTTGAAGTATCGAAAGTAGAAATGTGTAATAGGGTATGTAAAACCAAGAAGGAAACCAAGAATAAATGAAAGCGGCCAAAGACAATGGTCGATTAGTACTTTTCTCGCTTAAGAATATTATGAATATTGTTATGTGATTAGGAATTAGAAATATACCCAAGTGTGTGATATAGTGTCTACAACACCAATCCTTTGTGATTTGCCTTCGCCTCTCCAAAACTTGCAATCTTGTATGTGAGCAAAGAAGTAAACTCTCAAGTGCACAAAGATTCAAGGGGTTGGAATGATGGGGGTGAGTGGTGTTTTATAGTTTTTGAATACATAAAATATTGTGACAGATATGGGTGCAATATGCGTAGATGGGTGAGATGATAAGGGTCCATAGTCATTGGGTATGCACATGGGTAGGGTAGATGGAAAAAAATTATATGTGACTACATGAGGGTTACTAAATGAGTGATGAAGTGTCTTTTATCACCTTTTGGGTGAGGGTTTAATATTTTTAGTTGATTTTGTGGGATTATTTGATTTTTTGGGATTCTTTTGCTTTATGATGTTTTTAGTATTTTTGAATAGGAGACCTTTTGTGTAAGGTATGTTTTCTAATGCCTACGTATATAATGTCAAAATTTATCTATAGGATCATGTATATGTATCTCATTATGCCCCATCTAACCCATCCAAATCATAATCTATTTCTAAATGTGGAATTCTTCATTTGACATGACTTGAATCTCTTAAAAATCCTATCGTATGGCCCCTTTTTGATTTTATAGGGATTGTGATTTAATTTAAATTAGAATTAAATATTAATTTCAGAGTAACTACTGTAATGAATGATATAAAAGTAATAGAATATAGTAATGGACAAGAAAACAAAAATCCAATAAAATGAAACCCTAAGCAAGAGAGAGAGAGGGTGACTTAGCTAATTTTGTGCAAACCGGAGATGATTTGGACTAGGAAGATGTCGAAATAGATTGGAAAAAGTTCCGTCAAGGCTCACTAGAGGTTCTAGAACTCAAATATGTGCATGAAATAAGTGTTCATGAGAGAATAGGAGCACCAAGGCACTAGTGTCAATTATGGGTATTAACATTTGTTTATCACTCTAGTTTTTCTTCAATGACATCGGTTGTAGACTGTACCTATAACTCCGTAAAATAGATTTCCTAGTTGCACACAACCACAAACCACATCAAACCTAATAAACAAGATGTAGAATGGGGATTCAAACTAACCCCGGCGGTCACCTGAAGATTGATCTTACAAACGAGTGTTGCACTACATCTCAGACTCCATGTAGTTCTTGTATTTGTGTGTGTAAATGATGCCCTAGGATGCTCTTGTGTAATTTTCACTTTCTTTAGCAGGATAGAATGCTCCAAGTATGCAAATGTGTGATATGGTATAGAATAGACTTCCCCTCCTATATTGTATATGCAGAAGTGATGTAACCCTTTTCCCTTGAGCGAGTGTACTAGATGGATTCTTTTGATGCTCTTTTTTTCTTTGGATGCAAGCTTAGGTGAAAGTAAGTAATGTTAGTGTTTGGCCCCTTATTTGAGAGCAATAACTAAGGAAATATATGATTCCCTTGGTTGAATTTCGTAATTGACAACTAAAATGAAAACCCAAAGTATTAAAATACACCCAAGAAGTAAAAGAGAGCCAAAAGAGTGAGAAAATGATATAAAGGGTTAGGAGTTCCCATGAGGGACATGAGCTCTTGGAGCTCCTGGGCACTTGTGTCCCAACTGGGTGCTAGTTTCTGAGGCCTTAAAATATAAATAATTCTACTTCGGCTGAAATGTCAAAGGTGTATGACTAGAAAGAAGACAAGAGATAAAACAAAAAGGCCAAAAGGAGTTATTAACCACTAGTTTTCTTTCTTAGGAATCGTGTATATATTAGTATGCTTTAGGACCTAAAAATGTACCCAAGTGCATATATTTTGTGTCTACATTTTCCCCCACTTTTGTTGTTGATTGAATACTTGATATCATAAATTAGATAGAAGATTTGTACCTTGTAATCCTGTAGAGAGTGTGGTGGATAGCATGTTGAGTGGACAAGTGAAGCGTGAAGTGATCATAATGTGAAGCATGGAAACTAGGAAGGGGAGGTAGACCCTAGGGGTGAATTGTATGCATGGCTTGTACCTTTTGTTGTGATATTTTTCTCTCGGATGTGATATTCTTCTTTTTATGTATAAGGACGGACCTACAAAAAAAGAGAAAGAAAGTACTCAAAGTCGTGTATATGAAAAATTAGAGTAATATGTGTATAAGTAGAAAGTGTGTAAAGGAAAGTGTGCACCTGATGTGTAAGAGAGTATGAGATAGAAAATTGTCCTATTGTGGAGATGTTGTTGGATTTGGATGCCTTGTTGTCAATGGTGAGGTTTTGGGCAATCTTACACGAAGGGTGAGTTTTTAGGAAATCTCACGCCAAGAGCGAGTTTTTTGGACGATCTCATGCCAAGAGTGAGTTTTGGGTGATCTCATGCCAAAAGTGAGTTTTTTTGGTGATCTCATGCCAAGGGTGAGTTTTTGGGTGATCTCATGCCAAGAGTGATTTTTTTGGACGATTTCACACCAAGAGCAATTTTTTGAGCGATCTCATGCCAAAAGTGAGTTTTTGGCGATCTCACACCAAGAGCAAGTTTTTGGGTGATCTCATGTTAAAAGAAGAGTTTTAGGGAGAGAGGTCTAGTATTTCTCTTCATCCATGATGCTTCCCAAATAAGCACCACTACAGATGGTACATCCCTAATTTGTTCCTTTTGTTCATGTTGTTCTGATTGAATCAAATGTAACCGATAGACTAAATTTTATAACTGGAGGCAAGTGCTTGCTACTTAGAGATGTTGAATTGAGAAATTAAATATTTTTTCCCTAGGACATTAGTACCCATGGGAGGACAAAATTCCCATCACTACTTTCCAAGATCTTGGGTGTTAGTGTTTTCTCGTGTATGAGGCCTAAATGCTTTTTGGACCATTCTCAGGATCAGTATGCTTGTGTTGATTCTATATTTTCCTAATCTATATTGTAGCTCTAAGCTTCTATGGGGGTGATTTATTCACCCAATAGATTCCCCCTCCTTTTGGGTGCATGCGATGACTGTAAGAGGATGTGGCCCAAATGAGATGACCAGAGACCGATATGCATATCTCGAAGATGTGTACCTACAGGGGGTAGGGGATGTGCATGGTATAAACCAAGGCACATGCAAACAAGATAGGCTAGTAAAAAGTGTTAGTGTAAAAGCTAGCATGTAATAGAAGATAATGTAACAAGAAACTATGAAGATAAGATGGACTGCAAAAAGTGGGTTTTATATTGACTACTAAAATATTGAAATAAATATATGTTGAATCTAAATATATAACAAGGAAGTAAATAAATACGAGATATGTAATAAAGGAAAAATTTGAACCAAGAAAGTAAGCTAGAAAATATAAAACCCTAGTTGTAAATGAAGGGATAAAAAGACTTAGGCCGATTCATAATAATCCTCAAGGTATGCCGAGATGGAAACCTAGTAGAACAAGAACTCAAAGAATCATGACCAAACCCAAAAAAATACAGAAGTGTCATAAATGCTAGGACTTGGGTGCCTATGCAGGGTCAAGGGCACCTATGATTTCTTAGAAGTTGCGGAACTCGGTTTTTCAGTGGTCGTCATATGTTCATTGGATGTCGTATTTAGTCACCTATATGTCGTTGCAATTCATTATTATTCACCTGAAACATGCAATAGGAAAGAAGCACCTGTAAAACCCCAAAACACATCAAATCCTGAAAAGAAAAAGATGCAAATGGGGATTTAGAATGACCCCAATGGTCACCCGACTAAGTGAACTTATGATTTGGGTGTTGCACTACATTTCAATCTCCATGTAGTTTTACGTGTGTTTGTGTGTAGAATCGTTCCATAGGAAGCTTTTGTGAGAGTCACACTTGATAGCAAACAAGTAGTTATATGTAAAAGATGTAAGTAGATGTGTGCATGGAAAAAGAACTTCTGCTCTGTAATGTCCGTTTAGACAAACCTCTTGAGACCCAAGAAACAACCTAGGGTTAGCTAGAAAATTATGGGGTAATTTTTTTTTGAAGTGTCTACAATTAGGTTGCAAAACAACAGTTGACCTACTAGGTTATGGAACAATTAAATTTTACTAGGACACATTTTCCTTCATTAACAAAATCAAGTTCACAAGGTTCAAATTTTAGGGTTAGATGTTTTAGTTAGGTTCAGGGAGTGATTTACCCCCATGCCTGCTCTCTAACAGGCTCTAAGTTTCAACTAGGTTTTTCTCCTAATTAATTCTCAAAATTTCCCTAAACCATTCCCAATGGATAGGAAATTTTCTCACCTTTCTGGTGATATAAGGAAGTCCTCCTAACTCCCTGTAGATCTCTAGATATGGCCAGGTGGAGTTCTAGGGTCAAATTTTCCCTTAGGGGGACACATGTCAAGAGGAGGAGAAAGCACCTTGAACGGGTTGGTGGGTCATGGGGTGGCTTAGGGAATTTTTCCCAATGCATGGGCACAAGGAAAACATTCCTCTATGCCTGTGGGTCCCTGAGGACATGTGTCAAGTCCTGGCGCAAAGTGGAGAAGGGGTGAGGGGTTGGCAGAGTGATGGGGATCCTGGCGAATTATGCCACTAGGAGACAACAAGGATAAAGGGGACACGTGAGTCCGTGTGCCCGTGGGAGAAAGAGAAGGCCAAGGGGAAAGCGGAGTTGTGGGCCACGAGGGGAGAAAATAAGAAAATTTTCCCAAGGGCCAAAACCAAAATAACAAGGGGTTCCGCCCTACCCACTGCCACCCCAAGGTGCCATGTGGCACCTTCTCATTGGCTATGGGCCACGAGGCCAAAATGGAAATTTTTCCCCAAAATTTAAAAAATTTTAAGTTCAAAAAAAGAATTGTACCCATGCCATAGCCCCTAGAGGACACGTGTCGCCCTCTGATTGGCTGCGGTGATGAGGAAAAGGAAATTTTTTTCCCAAGTAAAAATTTCAAAAAGGAATAAGTTAGATTTCAAAAGGATCCACAATTCCATCGTGCCATGTGGCAGCATGTGATTGGCTATGGGCCCACACGGTTGTGGGGTAAAATGGGAAAATTTTCCCAAGGCAAAATTTTCAAACAACAAGTTAAAAACTTTGGTCTACCCCTCCGAGGTGCCACGTGGTAGATCTTGATTGGTTGAGGGATGGCGGGGTGGTGGAATTTTTAAAGAAAATTTTCCAAAGTTTAAAATTTAAATTTTTAATAGTTAGATTAAATTTTATTACTTTTTGAATGCCAAATTGAAGTAAAACTTCAAATGGCCATAACTTGAGCTAGAGATCTCGGTTTTGGGAAAATGAGGACTTTTCGGAAAGCTCCCAATGCCCTGCCCTCTTTACACAAAAGTCATAAATTTGGGAATTTGATGAAGTTTAAGTGGTCAATTTTATGAAATAGATCTGCAGGATTTTAATTTGCAAACTGACAATTTTCAACTTTTCAATTTGATCAAATTCGGTTTCCTCCTTCACTCAACATGTCAAACAGACATGGAGGATTAGTCTAGGGAGGGTTTAGAGTGTTTTAGGAAGTTAATTTTTCCAATTGATTCAAGTTTGAATTTTTCCAACAGTAGACAAAAAAATGACCCAAGAAGGGATTTGATTCAATTTTGCAATGGTTATATTGTTTTCTTGAGTTTTCTTTGTCAAGTTGGGTTCAATAATGTCTTAGCATGTTAACTTATAAAATTTTAAGTTGATTACTAAGTGCAAGTATGAACTATTCATTTTATTTAAAAGTGAATTTCCAGATTGATGTTTATGACTGTGAACTATTCCTTTTGAGTTTGTCTATTAATTTTATCATTTGAATGTGTATATGGATTCCTAAACTAGTCAAAAACATTTAATTGAATTCAATCAACCATTCAATAGTAATTATGCAAATCCTTATTTCTAAATTCAATCCATTCCAAAGGTAAAATACATTGTCTTTTATTTCATACACATACTTCCTTTTTCAAAAATCAACAATTCTTTAACAACAAATCCAAATCCAATACACCATACAAATTTGAGTAAAAAGGAAATCTTTTATTGATCAACAATTACATCTTTACAACTTTTCCTTTCCATTTGGTTTCAAAGATACAAATACAATGCATGTAACATCATTTACATTTATTTTCCAAAACAGAGAACAAATATAAATCTCCTTTACATTTCTCAGTCCAATTTCAATCTTCCATTATCAATACAAATGGTTTCACATTACAAATATTATACAACTCAACCACTCAAAGTGGGAAGGATCACAATAAACTTTCTCAAAGGATGGGACTGTCAAACTGTATAATCTTCTTGCTCCAAAACAACAACATGCTAGTTTTCTCCATCTTTTCATCTTTGATCACAACAAGGAAGGGGAAAGGCAACACTCTCCACCCAACCAAGACATCCAATGAGAAGGGAGAAGCCATCCTTCCTCATTGGCCCCCGAGCCCCAACCATATTGAAATAGAGAATGAGAATCAACTCATGGCAACAATGGCTTCCACAACAAACAAGCAACATTCTTTCACATGCATAAATCAACAAGATACATAGTCCAAGCAAAGACAACAGTTCACAACTGCAATTGGAAACCATTCACACAAAACATAGGCTTGATCAAGCAAGCCAACAAGAGCAAGGAACTATGGGGAACTACTTATGCCTCCCTATTTGGAATTGGGCATCCACCTACAGTCATACCGCCAATATCACATATCAAACCCATAAACCTTATGCCTCCCAACCCCTCCTTATGCCCCCAAAGTTTCTCCCTTATGCCCCCCCCAAGAGTAAGAAATGCAAGCAGTTTCTTTTCCAAGGTGGATCCCAATCCAAAACTCCCTCCACAATAAAATTGGTGCCATTGGCAATCCCTTATGCCCCCATTGGAAATCCCCATAGCCTTCTCCTACACCATGTCCTAAGTAGTCTACCCAACCAGCCAAGAACACAAAACACATTCACCATTTAAACATGCATGCAAGAGAAAGAAAACATTTAAAAACAAGCTCAAGATCCTACCTCTCCATAATGGAGTTTGTTCCAAGATCCACAAGATTTCCAAATGTCCAAAAATAGTAGTCTAAAACCAGAAATTTCAAGCATGTAAATGACTCCAACTTCTTCCACAACAAGCTCCCAAAATAAGCAAGCAAAAAAATGTGCCCCCAAGAGGAATGAACAAAGTTTCAACAACCACAAATAAGCAAGGAGTTGAACTTTTAAAGGAGAGGGAAGAGAAGAGGATGATGTGGATCCATGTGGGATGCCACATCATTCTTCCTCAACCCCAAGAGGAAATTCAACATCATGCACCTAAACATAATAAATAAAAATGACAAATTAACTTACACACTCCAAAATAACCCATACTCCAAAAGGACTGAATTTAAAACATGTAAGAGAAGTGCAATTAAAACTTACAATTAGTCATTTCAAAATGCATTAAAAGGGCCTAAATTTAACCTCCAAACCATAGGTATGGTTGGTGAATAATTTTAAGAGGTGTGGGACAAGCTTAACTTGTCCCACAAGCCTCCAAATATAGCCTCCAAGGACAAATTCGAATTCATAAGAGGATGAAGTGTTTAACACTCCAAAATCTATCTTACATTCTCTTACATATCCCTTACACCTTCTTACACATTTCTTACACACTCTTCCAACATTAACATTTAAAATCAACAACTTCATTAATTACATTCCATATCCCAATTTAATTTAATTAAAGTTTAACTATATGATCTCTCACATTAATCTACCACATTTAAATTAATTACAAGAAGGAACACATTACTAATAAAATACATACAACAATAATTAACAAAAAGGAACACATAATAAAAAATACATATCCCATGGTCACATATAATGGAAATCCCCCCCATGGGAATCCCTAACAAACACACACACAAAAACAGTTGCCATGGTGACCTTGTTGATTTCACCCAAAATTCTAATATGGTTAGTCTCTAGTCCCCCGACATTGTTGTGATTTTTAACTACAAAAAATTAAATACCTCCTTCGGCCTCTTGGCCATATCAGAACATCCAAAATGATATAAACAACATTTCAAGATCATCTAAACACATGAATCACAACAATATCAATAATTCAACATTATCATTTTTAATTCATAAATCAACTATATCATGATCTATAATATTCCATACTAGGTCTACTCAAAATATCAAATGTCACAAGTCCAAATCAACATCTATAATATGTCCATGTCAATATTCTATCATCATCCACATATCAAAATGTCTCTAGTAACCATCATGCATACTAACTGAATCCAGATCAATAATAATCCATGATCTAACATCTAACCATCATACTAAAACAAAACATAATAGTGTCCATAATATGATCAATAGTATCAAAATAATATCTAAAAGTGTCAAAGGGAAGTGGGCACTACATCCCCCTCCCCTTAGACTCGACTTCCTCCTGAAGTCACTGGAACAAATGTGGAAACTACACTTGTAATATTGTGGCATCCTCCCAAGTGGTCTGTAGTCTCATCATATCTATCCCACTGCACTCGTACCTAATCAATCTCTACCTCAAGGCCTAGGGTCCTACGATCTATGATACAAATGGGCTCCACCATCACCTACCCCTGATCTTGCACCTACAATGATGTCTAGTCCAACACATGAGAAGGATCTACAATGTACCTCCTAAGGACAAAAACATGAAACACATCATGTATGCGAGACAAGCTAGGTGGCAATGCTAGATGGTAGGCCAAAGGGATGATATGCTCCAAGATCTCAAAAGGACCAATGAATCTAGGAGCTAACTTAGAACCTTTTCCATAATGGATAGGGATCTTATGTGGTCTAACACGAAGGAACACCTTCATGCCCACATCAAAGCTATGGTCAATCCTATGTTGATCCATAATTTTTATGCCTGTCCTGTGCCTCCTACAATCTCTACCTAATCAACACTACCTATTGCTCCATGTCCTACAAAAAGAGCTGGTCCAAGAGATACCCTATCCTCTAACATGTCCCAGCTAAGGGGTGTCCTGCACTCTCTACCATACAAAGCCTAAAAGGATCCATGCCTATAGAACTCTGAAAACTATTATTGTAGGCAAACTCCACTAAGTATAGGTACTCCTCCCACTTAGACTACTGATCCATCACGTACATCCTAGCATATCCTCCAAAATCTGATTCACTCGCTTAGTTTTCCATCCATTTTTCTCAGTGTGATATGTTGTTTGAAGTTAATCCTCGTCCCGAGGACATACTGCATGGTAGTCCAAAAATGTGAAGTGTACAAAGGATCACGGTCACAAATGATCTTCCATGGAATCCCATGTAACCTGAAAATCTCATCTAAATATACTCATGTCACTACTCTAGTCTATATAAGTGGTCTTCACCAGAGAAAAGTGAGCCAATTTTGTCAATTTATCAACCATGACCATAATGGCATCGTGGTGATATCTCGACATCGGTAGCCCAACAATGAAATCCATGGAAATGGTGTCCCACTTCCATTCCGGTATGGCATGAGGATAAAGAAGACCTGTTGGATGCTGATGCTTGGCCTTAACCCTCTGGAACTCTAAACACCATGACACAAATTGAGCCACGTCTCGATGAAGTCCTCTCTAGTGGTACAACTATCGCAAGGTAGTGTGCATCTTCTTCACCCTGGGATGGGCTGAATAGGGTGCATGATGTGCCTCTACCAAGATGTCCTGCCTCAATCCTCCATCTCTGGGAACATATATCCTACCTCTGTGCTGAGAAGACCATCTACCTCTAAATAAAAACCATCAAACTTCCCCTCAAGGGGTCTCTATGACTCGATCTCTGCTCATACTTGTAATGTAGAAGCTATCAAGAGGAAGTTGCTAAAGAATCCTACTCCGTACAAATATGTGCTCACTAGTGGCCATAGCCACATGTCTCCATCTACTGAGAGCATCTCTACTACCACATTCTCCTTCCCCTTCACATGCTCTATCTCCATGTCATACTCACAAAGAAACTCCATCCAACGCCACTGACGAGCATTTAGATTGGGCTGCGTGAAGAGGTGGCGAAGACTCAAGTGATCTATCCTGAGTGTGAATCTCCATCCAAGAAGGAAATGTCTCCATCTAACCAAAGCATGCACAACTACCAAAAGCTCAAGATCATGGGTAGGATAATTAAGCTCATGATCCTTGAGTTTTCAGACTCAAAATCTACAACCCTTCCATCCTGCATCAACACACCTCCAAGCCCTACTAAAGAAGCATCTGTGTAAACAAAGAACTCACCCTATGGATCCGGAACTATAAGAATGGGTGCTTTAGTGAGGCACTCTTTCAGTGTCCTGAAGGCATGATCACATCTATCTGACCAAACAAACTTCTTCCCTTTCCTCAAGGAAGTGATAGGGTGCGCAATCCACAGAGAATTCCTGAACAAATCTCCAGTAGTATCCTATCAATCCCATGAAGCCGCACACCTCAATCATTGTAGTGGGTGCTACTAATCCATAATGGCTCTAATCTTAGAAGGATCGACCGTATACCTTCCCTCATAACATGACCCAAATACTATACCTCTGACTGAAAGAAAGCACACTTCTCCAAGTTCCCGTAAATTTACTGCTCACGAAGACACTAAAGAACCTGACGAAGGTGCCCTCGTGCTCCTCATGTGTACGTGAGTTTATCAAAATTTCATCTAGGAAGATGAGCATGAAGCGATCTAAAAGGTCCTAAATACCCCATTCATCAAACTCATAAACACTGCGGGGGCATTCGTCAAACCAAAAGGCACCACTGTGAACTCATAGTGCCCATATCTCGTGCGGAAGGTGGTCTTATGAATGTCTACCTCCAAAATCCTCAACTGATGGTACCCTGACTTGAGATCAATCTTAGAGAACACCATGGCTCCCTTCATCTAATCAAACAAGTCATCAATGCGAGGAAGAGGATAATGATTCTTGATCGTTACCTTGTTCAACTAGTGGTAATCAATACACAACCATAATGATCCATCCTTCTTCTTCACGAAGATCACCGGTGCACCCCAAGGGGATACACTAGGATGGATAAGGCCCTTCTCCAAAAGGCCCTCAAGCTGCAACTTGAGCTCACAGAGCTCTGGGGTGGTCATCCGATAAGGTTCTCGTGAGATAGGCTCTACTCTTGGAACTAGGTCTATATGAAAATCAATCTCATGGGGGTGGTAACCCGGTAGCTCCCCTAGAAAGACATCAAAAAATCTCTCTCAAGATGGGATGATCATCAAGTGATGGTCCACTAGATCCATCCTCTAATCTTTCACTAACTATAACAGCATACATCTGACAACCCATCGCACACACCACTTAAGCTGCATAGCGAGATGGTGTGAATAGAAATGGGTCTCCTGACCCCGAGATCACCGACTCAACTCCTAAATCATCTACACAAGCTATAGTCTTGTGATAACAATCCATCCTAGCCCTATGTGCAGATAACCAATCCATACCTAAGATGACTCCATATGAGCCCAAAGGAAGGATATGGAGATTTGAGGTAGTGGTGAAAGGTCCCAAATCCACTACACACTCCTTAACTAAGGAGTCCACAGAGATCTTGGCTCCAGAAGCCATCTCGACATCCCAACTAAGACCCTACCTAACTACCACCAACCTGCATCACTCTACTAAAGATGGTGTAATGAAAGAATCAGAAGAACCAGAATCAAATAATACAGAGGTAGGAATACCACCAATGCTACTTGTGGTCTCAATGACTGTGCTCTGGTGCTCTACTTGGCGGTTCTCAACCACTGCATAAATCTTGTGGCTACATCCCATGTCACCAACTGTTAGCTCTGAAACCTGTGCCTTACCCTTGTTAGGGTTATGAGGACAATCTCTCCAAAAATGTCTAGCTACTCCACATCCAAAGCAACCACCTGATCCTCTCCAAGGAGTAGCACCTCCGCAAGTGCCCTAGAAGCCTATGGTGTGGATCCCGATGATCCAAGGCTATGGTCTTTTATGGCCTCTATTGGCAGCTCCCACTGACTAGCTCTAGGTCCACCTTGTGTCCTGATGGGACCCCTAGGAGGAGGCCCCATACTCCGACCTCTTTATGCATCAGCTCTCTGATGGAGGTCTATAAGGTGGATGGGAATATTACTACTCTATCGCTAATGGGGTCTAAAGGATGACTATGAGGAATGATGGCCACCATAAGGAAGAGGTATTAAACCTCTCGATCTACCATCCTACATCTGTTGAATGCGGCTCTTGACTCGGTCTCTAGCCTATTGGGTTTTACCCCAAGTCTCCTCTACAATATAGGCCTTCTCAAGGCCTCTGCTAAAGTCTGTGGACAATGAATCCACACTGCACCTCCAATATCTAAATTCAGGCCCCGATGAACCTGTGAATCCACACCTGCTCATCCTGCATATACTCTACATACTAAAGTAGATCTAGAAATCTACTCTCATACTCTACCACCAAAAGAAAAGCTTATTAGAGGTCATGGAACTCATCAATCCTTTGTTAGATGAACCTCCATGATAAATACCTACTCCTGAATCTCTCCTCAAAAGCTCCCAGGTCACTGTCTCTAAATCCACATGGAGCTTTTGCTCCTCTGTCCTCCACCATACTCTTACTCCATCCCTCAGTAGATGGATCACAACACAAGATTTCATGTTGCTAGAACAAGGACAAAGCTTGAAGCAACCACTCAAGCTCACTAGCCAGGCCTCTACCTAAAATCCACCATATCACCCAGTAATGTGAGGGCCAAAGCTTTAGGATCTCCCTGATGTGATCCACTATTGTGGTCTGTCAGCCTCTAGGTCTCTCTGCACGCTCATCCCTAAGCCTAGGGCTTTGAGACCTCTCTCTATGCTCTAGAACTCTATCACCCTATCTCCTAGGTGGTGACTCTACTTTGACTAACTCTACATGGGAGTTCTCTCCTCTATGCTCCTCACTAGTCAAGGAGATACCTGACCCTCAATAGAAGGATCTCTATCATGACTAGCTGCATGTCCTCCTCCTAATGCTCTACGTGTAGAGTGGCATTGACATCCTGAAGGGTCTGTAGAATCTGAGGTAGAATGGTTATTACACCTTGATCCGGTGGTGGTGGTGGTGGTGGTGAGTCTGAGTCCTTGTGAAAGTTCCTCTCGCTCCATCCGAGGCTCTTGTCATGCATGACCAAAGTGAGAGTTAGTTCATTTTGCTAAGTTTTACAAAACTTCCATGTTTACTAAAATATACAAATTATTGCTAAGTTGTTTTCTAGATTTAAAATGTACTAGGTTTAAGTTTTCATGTCTCAAGTTTTCTAGTGTGCCCAATGGTCCAAGCATTTGAACCACCACTCTGATACCAAACTTGTAATGCCCATTTAAACAAACCACTTGAGACCCAAGAAACAACCTAGGGTTAGCTAGAAAATTATGGGATAATTTTTTTTTTGAAGTGTCTACAATCAGGTTGCAAGACAACAGTTGACCCTACTAGGTTCTAGAACAATTCAATTTTACTAGGACACATTTTTCCTTCATTAACAAAATCAAGTTCACAAGGTTCAAATTTTAGGGTTAGATGTTTTAGTTAGGTTCAGGGAGTGATTTACCCCATGCCTACTCTCTAATAGGCTCAGAGTTTCAACTAGATTTTTCTCCTACTTAATGCTTCTAAAATTTCCTAAACCATTCCCAATGGATAGGAAATTTTCTCACCTTTCCGGTGATATAAATAAGTCCTCCTAACTCCTTGTATATCTCTAGATATGGCCAGGTGGAGTTCTAGGGTCAAATTTTCCCTTAGGGGACACGTGTCAAGAGGAGGAGAAAGCACCTTGAATGGGTTGGCGGGTCATAGGGCAGCTTAGGGAATTTTTCCCAAATGCACGGGCACAAGGGAAAACATTCCTCTTGCACCTCCACGAGTCCCTGGAGGACACGTGTCAGTGTTGGCACAAAGCGGAGAAGGGTGAGGGATTGGCGGAGTGGCGAGGATCCTTGGAGAATTATCCTCACTAGGAGACAACAAGGAAAAAGGGGACACGTGAGTCTAGGCACCCATGGGAGAAAGAGGAGGCCAAGGGGAAAGCGGAGTTATGGGCCGCGGGGAGAAAATAAGAAATTTTCCCAAGGGCCAAAAATAAAATAACAAGGGGTTCCGCCCTACCCACTACCACCCCAAGGTGCCACGTGGCACCTTCTCATTGGTTGGGCCACGTGGGGCCAAAATGGAAAATTTTCCCCAAATTTTCAAAAAAGTTAAGTTCAAAAAAAACCGCACCCATGTTGTAGCCCCTAGAGGACATGTGGCGCCCTCTCGATTGGTGTGGGGCCATGCAGAGGAAAAAGGAAAATTTTTCCCAAGTAAAAATTTTTTTTTCAAAAGGAATAAGTTTAGATTTGAAAAGGATCCACCCTTCCACCGTGCCACGTGGCAGCATGTGATTGGCTGTGGTGATGGGGTTGAGAGGTAAAATGGGAAAAATTTCCCAAGGCAAAATTTTCAAACGACAAGTTAAAAAACTTTGGTCCGCCCCTCTGAGGTGCCACATGGTAGATCCCGATTGGTTGGGATGATGGGGTGGTGGAATTTTAAAGAAAATTTTCCAAAGTTTAAAATTTAAATTTTTTAATAGTTAGATTAAATTTTATTACTTTTTGAATGCCAAATTGAAGTAAAACTTCAAATGGCCATAACTTGAGCTAAAGAGCTCGGTTTTGGGAAAACGAGGAATTTTAGGAAAGCTCCCGATGCCCTCTTTACACAAAAGTCATCAATTTGAGAATTTAATGAAGTTTAAGTGGTCAATTTTGTGAAATCGATCTGTAGGCTTTTAATTTGCAAACTGGTAATTTTCAACTTTTCAATTTGATTAAATTAGATTCCTCCTTCACTCAACATGTCAAACAGACATGGAGGATTAGTCTAGGGAGGGTTTAGAGTGTTTTAGAGAAGTTAATTTGTTCAATTAATTTAAGATTGTATTTTTCCGACAATAGACAAAAAAATGACCCAGAAGGGATTTGATTCAATTTTGCAATGGTTATATTGTTTTCTTGAGTTTTCTTTGTCAAGTTGGGTTCAATAATGTCTTAGCATGTTAACTTATAACATTTTTAAGTTGATTACTAAGTGCAAGTATGAACTGTTCATTTTATTTAAAAGTGAATTTCTAGATTGATGTTTATGACTGTGAACTATTCCTTTTGAATTTGTATATCAATTTGTCATTTGTTGTGTATATGGATTCTAAATAGTCAAAAACATTTAATTGAATTAAATCAACTATTCAATTCTAAGTTATGCAAAACCTTATTTCTAATTCTAACTCCATTCTAAAGAGTATACAATACACTGTCTTTTATTTCATACATGCATTCTTCTTTTTCAAACAACAACTTCAAAACTTTAATAGCAAATCCAAATCCAATACACCATACAAATTTGAAAAAAATTTAATCTTTTATTCATATCCCAATACATCTTTACAACTTTTCCTTTCCATTTGATTTCAAAGATACAAATACAATGCATGTAACATCATTTACATTTCTTTTCCAAAATAGAGAACAAATATAAATCTCCTTTACATTTCTCAGTCCAATTTCAATCTTCCATTATCAATACAAATGGTTTCACATTACAAATATTATACAACTCAACCACTCAAAGTGGGAAGGATCACAATAAACTTGCTCAAAGGATGGGACTGTCAAACTATATAATCTTCTTGCTCCAAAAAATAGCAACATGCTAGTTTCTCCATCTTTTCATCTTTGATCACAACAAGGAAGGGGGAAAGGAAATGCTCTCCACCCAACCAAGACATCCAATGAGAAGGGAGAATCCATCCTTCCTCATTGGCCCCCAAGCCCCAACCATATTGAAATAGAGAATGAGAATCAACTCATGGCAACAATGGCTTCCACAAAAACAAGCAACATTCTTTCACATGCATAAATCAACAAGATACATATTCCAAGAAAAGACAACAATTCACAACTGCAATTGAAACCATTCACACAAAACATAGGCTTGATCAAGCAAGCCAACAAGAGCAAGGAACTATGGGGAACTACTTATGCCTCCCTATTTGGAATTGGGCATCCACCTACAGTCATACCACCAATATCACATATCAAACCCATAAACCTTATGCCTCCCAACCCCTCCTTATGCCCCCCCAAAGTTTCTCCCTTATGCCCCCAAGAGTAAGAAATGCAAGCAATTTCTTTTCCAAGGTGGATCCCAATCCAAAACTCCCTCCACAATAAAATTGGTGCCATTGGCAATCCCTTATGCCCCCCATTGGAAATCCCCATAGCCTTCTCCTACACCATGTCCTAAGTAGTCTACCCAACCAGCCAAGAACACAAAACACATTCACCATTTAAACATGCATGCAAGAGAAAGAAAACATTTAAAAACAAGCTCAAGATCCTACCTCTCCATAATGGAGTTTGTTCCAAGATCCACAAGCTTTCCAAATGTCCAAAAAGTTTCAAAACCAGAAATGTTCAAGCATGTAAATGACTCCAACTTCTTCCACAACAAGCTCCCAAAAACAGCAAGCAAAAAAATGTGCCCCCAAGAGGAATGAACAAAGTTTCAACAACCACAAATAAGCAAGGAGTTTTGAATTTAAAGGAGAGGGAAGAGAAGAGGATGATGTGGATCCATGTGGGATGCCACATCATTCTTCCTCAACCCCAAGAGGAAATTCAACATCATGCACCTAAACATAATAAATAAAAATGACAATTTAACTTACACACTCCAAAACAACCCATACTCCAAAAGGACTGAATTTAAAACATGTAAGAGAAGTGCAATTAAAACTTACATTTAGTCATTTCAAAATGCATTAAAAGGGCCTAAATTTAACCTCCAAACCATAGGTATGGTTGGTGAATAATTTTAAGAGGTGTGGGACAAGCTTAACTTGTCCCACAAGCCTCCAAATATAGCCTCCAAGGACAAATTCGAATTCCTAAGAGGATGAAGTGTTTAACACTCCAAAAATCTATCTTACATTCTCTTACATATCCCTTACACCTTCTTACACATTTCTTACACACTCTTCCAACATTAACATTTAAAATCAACAACTTCATTAATTACATTCCATATCCCAATTTAATTTAATTAAAGTTTAACTATATGATCTCTCACATTAATCTACCACATTTAAATTAATTACAAGAAGGAACACATTACTAATAAAATACATACAACAATAATTAACAAAAAGGAACACATAATAAAATACATATCCCATGGTCACATATAATGGAAACCCCCCATGGGAATCCCTAACAAACACACACACACACAAAAACAATTGTCATGGTGACCTTGTTGATTTCACCTAAAATTCTAATATGGTTAGTCTCCAGTCCCCCGACATTGTTGTGATTTTTAACCTAAAAAATGTAAATACCTCCTTTGGCCTCATGGCCATATCAGAACATCCAAAATGATATAAACAACATTTCAAGATCATCTAAACACATGAATCACAACAATATCAAGAATTCAACATTATCATTTTTAATTCATAAATCAACTATATCATCATCTATACTATTCCATACTAGGTCTACTCAAAATATCAAATGTCACAAGTCCAAATCAACATCTATAATATGTCCATGTCAACAGTCTATCATCATCCACATATCAAAATGTCTCTAGTAACCATCATGCATACTAACTGAATCCAGATCAATAATAATCCATGATCTAACATCTAACCATCATACTAAAACAAAACATAATAGTGTCCATAATATGATCAATAGTATCAAAATCAGTATCTAAAAGTGTCAAAGGGAAGTGGGCACTACACGCTCTTATGAATTTTATGCGAGAATAATGTTATCCCTTGCCCATGTGTGGATGTTAGATGGATGCTTGAATGCTCTTATAAATGCCTTTGGATGAAACCTTAGGTGGAGATAGTATATGCTTAGTGCTTGGTCCTTTATTATGATCACATAGCTTTGTATTTATATGATTCCCTTAGTTGAATTTTGTAATTGACCACTTAAAGGATGACTAGTAAGAAATAAGATGCCCAAATGGCTAAAAGAGACCCAAAATATACAAGAAAAGTACAAAGAGGTCGGGCGCCTAGAGGGGACGGGGGCATTGGCGTCCTCGCTAGTCATTGGTATCTAGAGTCCTAAATGTTGAAGTAACAAAATACAAACTAGGCAAGAATGTGTGTAAGACCAAGAAGGACAAAAGAAATCAAGCAAAGAGGAAAAATACGTGATTAATTAGTAATTTTCTCACTTAGGAATCATATGAATAGTAGTATGTGATTAGGACTAGATAAATACCCAAAGTGTGTGATTTAGTGTCTACATTTTCCCCCACTTTATGTTGTTGAGAGAATTCTTGATAACATAAAGTAGATAAGAGATGCGTACCTAATAACCATGTAGATCGATGGCAAAAAGCATGTCGAGAGACAAGGAAAAGCGTGGAGTGATAAAAATATGAAGTGTGGAAGCTAGAGAAGAGGAAGTGAAAAATGATGATGATGACCCTAGGGTGAGAGTGTATGTGTAGATGTCATGTTGTACTTGTTGTTGATGTATCTTGATGTGTGATGATGTGTGATTGATGTGATTGATGTGACTACCACTTCCCATAAGGACAGACCTATAAAAGAGAAGAATAAATAAGTATTCAAATACGTGTATATGAAAAATTTGATCAAAACACGTAAGAAGTATGTAAGAAAATAAGTAAAAATGTGAAAAGGAAAATTTGCACTGATCCCTGATGAGTAAAAGATATATAAAGGATCTTGAATATGTTGTAGAAGAATGATTTTTTTGGGCGATCTCACGCCAATTGCACTGAGTACAATTTTTTTGAGTGATCTCATGCCAACTACGGAAGAAGTGTAGGGAGAAAATTCTATTGTTAATCTCCAACCTTTGACTATTTCCCAAGAGTAAACACCACATAAATAGTGTGTGTAAATCCGACCCATTATGATCTAGTACAATCCAACGCAAAAGTAGAAAATAAGGTGTAGTGCATACATGCCAAGTGTTGAAGGACTTCCTATCCTATAAAATCCATTGTATAAACTACACTTGTGAACTATACTAAACTGAGAAAAATTGTGTAACTTGCCCCCTGGTCACAGTGCCCAGAAGGGTTAGGGGTTCACAGGCATTATTGTCTATGTCCTGGGAACCTGTTGTCTGTGTTGTCTTTGAAGACTCAAGTCGGGTTACTGGGTCATCACTAAGACCAAGACCGTGTTTTACCGTACCGAATTATGTTGAACTATGACTATAAATTGTTGTATGGGGTGATTGATTCACCCAATGATTCCCCCTCCTCGTTTGGGGTGCATGTGATGTCACAAGGAGTATGTGGCCAAAAGGAAGACCAACTGTTGAACCCAAATTGATGCCCTGTAGGGGAGGGAGTGTGCTTGGTAGAAACCAAGGCACACACAAACAAAGTGGCTAGAAAACATGTGTTAGTGCAAGCAAGAGAAACATGCATGTAATAATATATGATGCAAGCTATCAAGAAAGAAGACAATGTGAAATAATGCAAGATAAGTAGACTATGAAAAAGGTTATCGAACCCGGGACATCACTCATGATGTGACAAGGGGAAAATCTTGAAAATAATGGAAAGCAATTGAAGACGAGAGAAAATAGTAGCAAGCAATGTATCCAACAACCATGGTAGCAAAGAGTTCCTACAAGAAAAAAATGCTACACATGAAGCACCCGTTAGCATGTTAGAAAGATAGAAATTATGTCAAAGCATGTATGATCCTATATAATGTAGTGTGCTAATAAGAATAAGAAGTAGTAAAAAACAAAATAATAACACCTGTGATGTGTACGAAAGTGGATGCCCCTAAGAGCCTCTACGTGAATGGTAATAGGTACTACACCAAACATCCATGATGCGTGTAGTGATCAGGTGTAAGGTCTATGATCACAACTAGAAGGAAATTGAATGTAGATGTGTATATAAAAAGATAATGACACAATGTATCTATCTAACATAATAAGTAAGATGTATCATGCGAGTATAAGTAAACAAGAACAATGTAAAACCAAGATATGTAGTATGATGTGGATGAGTGAGATGGAATAGAATGCAAATTGAATGTGATAGGATCTTTGTTCCCACCGATTGAGTGTGAATGATTATTCATGAGATGAGGTTCATTTATAAATGCCCCTCAAGCGATGAGAATGAATCATAAAACAAGCGTGTGTCATCGGGAAATGGTTTGAATAGTGCACTAGAAAGATATGATTTTCAAACCATATAAAGCATAGAAAGTGATTGAGTGAGTGAGAGAGTGTGGATAGGTTCATGTTAAATTGAGACCCTCAACAATCAAGTATGAACCATGGAACTAGATTGCATCATAGGGTAGTGTGTCACGTTGAATGTGTGCAAGAAATATATGTCGTAATGTGTTGAGTGTAAAATGTTTAGTGTGATGTGAGGTGAGGTTCATGAGTGTAGTATGCCCTCAACAATCAAGTGTGAACCGTAGCACTAGAGTGTGTCATCGAGTAATGACGATATAAATGTATCAAGATGTGTAAAATGTGTGTGAAAGACTAGATGCGAAGTAAGAAGTGATATAGTAGAAGTATAAGACATCCGACAATGCTATAGTGGGGGAGAGTAATTATGATGCCCCCAGTATATATGATGATAACTTTATCAAGTAATATTGTCTAAAATATTGTCGTTGTCATGCTCAAAATTGAATGGTGATGCATCCGAGACTTGGTAAGCAATTGTATGTGGTTGATCGAGCAGAGATCCATTGTGGCATAGATTATACATGCCCACTACATATTCTTCATCAGTGAATGGTGTTGGTGGACATCCATGTGCATACCAACTAGTGAGGTTTTGTGAAAATCCTAGAAATGAATCATTACAGATAGAAACATAGCCGAAGGGTATAGGGAATGGGATACTAATATGATTAGGGTCTAAAATGTCCCCAATGTATTTAAGCCAAGACTACCCAAGTGTAAGTGGAGAAGTGCAGGAGAACATGCAACAAAGACTGGTGGATAGAAGACACAAAGACTATAGACAGTCGTAATAGTAACATATCTTTGGTAGAGATGGGGTGAATGAGGTGGAGGTAAGATATCATCGAGTGTGAACCCAAGTCGGGTGAGACCCTTATGTGTGTAAATAGTGTCATAGAAAGTAGGATCAAATGGAATATGATGCAAATAAGAGTTATTCATGAAAATCATGCATGTAAAAGAAGTAAGGGCAGATGTAGATTTCCCATAGAATTGTGAAGAAGGTGAAATGATGTGCGAGTATGGAAAGACCCCGATAAAGTACCATAGAATTAGTAGAAGGAGGGGGTTTTTGAATTGATATTCACCAAGTCTAACAAAAATGAAAGTATCATTGAAATATGAATCATCTACCTTGATAGGAGTGAAATTAAGATTGCATGATTTGTCATAAGTGAGCTCTGTATTGACCTCGTCATCGAGAATCATCGCTGCACAGCATTGTCATGCTTTGAATATAAGTATCAAGGATGTTGTTAGGAGGTGCACTAGATGCATAAGTGAGATCATTCTTAGTGAGTGGAGTAGTGGTGTTTATTAGAGTAGACACAATGGGTGAAATGATAACAATATTATGAGTAGAAATAGACGGAGTGCTCAAAGTGGTAGAAGAAGGATGTGAAGTGCTAGATTGACTAATATCACATGTGTTAATGTTACTATATGGAATAGGCTACAATGGAGGAATGGGCATAGCAAAGGATGGCAGGTCTATGCGACCAAATTTGAATGGATTTGGATCCGAGGCAATGGTATATTCATATCCATCATGTAAGAAGTTGACGCATTGATGAATAGTGGATGGGACAGTGTGCATTTCATGAATTCAAGGTCTACCTGAAAAAGGTTAAATTGAAACAAGGCATCAATAAAAAAGAATTCAGTAGGGAAAATTATAGGCCCAACTTGTATAGGTAATGTGATAGTTCTTAAGCATGTTCAAGTAGTTGAATAATAACCACGAATGAGAGTGGCATTTTTAGAAATTAGACTATCTGTAATGCCATTTTTTTAAAAAATGGAATGAGCACATAAGAGATTAACGGTAGATCCATTGTCAATGAGTACACGCTTGATACAAACATTGCCAATGACATCGGTGATAAGTAAAGGTAGACATGGATTTTTAATAGCAGATGGTGATATATCCTCATTAGTAAATGATATAACATGTGGAAGATTTTTGAGAGACTGAATGAGGTGTGTGAATGCCACCAAATAATTATCACTTTCAATGTGAATATAATGAAGGGAGGCCTCTAATGTATGACAAAAATTAGGTGCATTATGCAATAAGTCATAAAGATATATTTTGTTCAATGTATTCTTGAGTTTCTCAATGATATCATAGACCTTAGAAGTAGAAGAGGATTCGTAGAAGTAATAGGTGGTGGGATAGAAATGGGTGGAGCCATAGGAGGATGAGTGTGACGAGTAGTTACTACATTGATAGTAGGATCAACCATAGGTGTAATAAAGTGAGGAGGATGTTGAGTACAAACTTTCATAAAATCAACAGGAGTAGTAACCATGTCGAAACCTTAGTTAGAGATAAAAAAGGATAAGAATATTTATCCATGAATCGATAAGATGAAGACATACTCGAAGAGGAAAGGTTTGAATCATCGGGTTCACCAAATGATTAAGAAAATGTTGAAATAAATAGATGCTAAATCTAAATATGTAACAACGCAATAAATAAATACATATATGAAATAAAGTACACATTTTACCCAAGCAAGTAGGCTAAAAATATATAACCCTAGCTACAAATGAAGGGATAAAAAGACTTAACTAATTTGCAATGATCTCAAAGGTATGCCGAGCTGGAAAACTACTGAACAAGAACTCAAGGTGTCCCTACCAAACCCGGAAAAAATTCATAAGTGTTAGAAATTCGAGGACCAGGGTGCTTATGCAAGGTCGGGGAACTGGGCCTTCTCTAGGCACATGTGACCGCTTCTAAGTTGCGAACTCAGTTTCACAGTGGTCGAGAGATGTTTTTATGATATCACCTTTAGTCACATGTATGTCATTGAACTTCATTGTTATTCACCAAAGCTATAATAAGAAAGAAGCACCAATAAAACCCCAAAACACATAAAATCCTAAAAATAAAAATATACAAATGGGGACTCGGACTCCATGTAGTTCTACATATGTGTGTGTAGTAATCGTGCCCTAGGTGGCTCTTGTGCAAGTCACACTTGATGGTGAGAAAGTAGCTAGATGTAAAAGATATAAGTACATGTGTGCATAGAAAATTAACTTCCCCTCCTATGAAGTGCATGCGAAGAATGCAGTCCCTTGCCCTTGTGTAGATGTTATATGGATGCTTGAATTCTCTTGTAAATTCCTTTGTTGTAACCTTAAGTGGAGATAGTAGATGCTTAGTGTTTGGTCATTTATTATGATCACATAAGCTTTGTATTTATATGATTCTCTTGGTTTAATTTCATAATTAACCACTAAAAGGTCGACTAGTAAAGAAATAATATGTGCAAACGGATATAAAAGACCCAAAAGATGTGAGAAAAGTACAAAGAGGTTAGGGGCACACGGGCGTTAGTGTCCGTAGTCGAAATGCTGAAGTAATAAAATACAAACTAGGCAAGAAGATGTGTAAGACCAAGGACAACAAAAAGCAAGCAAAGAGGCCAAAGATAGTGATTTATTAGTACTTTTCTCACTTAGGAATCATATGAATAGTAGTATGTGATCAAGACTAGATAAATACCCAAAGTGTGTGATTTAGTGTCTACACATACATGGTACATCACTCACAAATTCACAATATAATCAAGGTCAAAGCAGCCAAAAGCACATAATGATCACACAATACATAGGTCATAGCTTGCAAAAAAACAATAGGCAAGCAATAAGAAACAAACAAAGTGATAGATAGCCATGGTTGTATTGATCCTGTAAGACAAATGCTACACATGAAACACCCATTAGTATGTTAAAAAGATAAATATTATGTCAAAGCATGTATAAATCAGTGATAAGTATAGTGATAGTGACTAGAAATAATAATTATTGAAGTGATAGAACCTATGACATGTAGAGTATGATAGTAGAAAAAATAGATTCCCCAGTGAGCCGTGTTGAGTGTCATGCATCGTGTATGTATGAATCATGTGAAAGGTCATGCATTCACCTCAAGATATCAAGTGAACATGCATGTGTATATAGGAAATATAATGACATACTAATAATCTGTCTAGTATAGGAAACAAAGTGTAACATGTAAGTAAAATAAGCTAGCAAGAGTAAATGCAACCAATATATGCAAATGTTGTACGAGTGTGATGGTGTGATGTGCAAGGTGTGAAGATGATAGGGGAAATTTTGCTCCCAAAGGATGTATATAAGATGAGGTTCATTTAAAATTCCCCAACAAGAAAAATTGAACCATATAACAAGAGTGTGTCATTGGGAGATGATGGTACCATGTGTATACCGGAGATGTGAGAGTGTTGAGAAAGATATTTCTTGAAGCACAAAACTTATATTAAAGAGTGGGTTACATGAGGTTAATTTGATGATTGGACCCTCAACATGTGAGTATGAAACGTGGAAATAGAGTGCGTCATTGGGTAATAATGGTACGATGTGTATACCATAGATGAAAGAGTGTTGAGAAATATAGTTCGTGAATCATAGAGCATATATTAAAGAGTGGGTGATGTGAGGTTCATTTAATAAATGGACCCTCAACAGTCGAGTATGAATCTTGGAACTAGAGTGTGTCATCAGGTAATGATGGTGCAATGTGTATACTAGAGATGTAGTGCTTAGAAACATAGGCATGAAGCGTGGAGCATAAATAGTAAAGGAGATATAAGTAGATACTAGAGATGGTCAATATTGATGGAGGGGGAATTTTGATGCCCCAAGTGTGTATGTGATGGATATACATGTAATGACATGAGAAGGACCTTTCCATGGTGGCGTAGTCTGAAATGTGTCATAAGAAAACATATGATCGTCAAAATGGTAGGTAGGAGCAAGAGTATGACCAACATCAAATTTTGGGCTTAACGGAGGAAATGCAAGTAGGTGACGGATCACAACTTGTGTCAAGTGAACTGGTTGTGCTTCCTTGGATGGTGGTTGCTTATTTTGGATTGGTAATGTTGTAGATGACTTGATAGGAGGAGGTAATGGGGTAAGAATTTTTAAAGGTGGTTGCTTAGTTGTAATTGGTAATGTTGTAGAGGACTTGATATGAGGAGGTAATGGGGTAAGTATTTTTAAAGGTGGTATGACATTGGGTTGGATAGAGGCTCTTGATTTACTGGAGAAGGAACATTAGCAATTATGGAATGATGATCATTAGACATAGAGGAGAAGATTTGGGAGCCCAGTGGGATTTAACAATTAGAGATGAGCATGTAGCAGAATGTTGTGTAGCAAATGAAATAAAATCTTGATGCTCAAGGTTCCCAATTCTTTGTTTTAAAGCATAACAAACATCATCATGATGTCTACTAATTCTGTGATAATTACAAAAAGGGTGGCATTTGTATTTTGCAAACCGATAAGGAGGGTAGTAATTTGTAGCTATAAAGTTGATCAACTGGTGATTGAGGAGATCAGGAAGAATATCATGTTGTTTAGTATTTAGATCAAACTTGAGAGGTGCTGGTAGCGGTAATACTTTAGATTCACTTGTATGAGCACATGTAGTAGACATGGGATTAGGATGAGGTGTAGAAGAATAACTAGCATGGGCATGAGAAGCATCCTTAAGATGTTGGATTTCAGCTTTGAGGGATGTAATTGTGGTTTCCATAGCTTGAAATTTATCTTGAAAAGCATGGTGTAAATCTTGAATTGACTATAAGATGGGTTGATTGGTTATGGTGTAAGAATTGATAGGGTCGTCAGAGAGATGATCGAAAATGGAACTTACTTGTGCAGGTGGCGTATTGCAAGTGAGGCACAAAGTGTTTAGGGCTTGTTAGCGAACATCTTTACAAGGTGGGTGAATTTGAAGTAATTCATACAAGGATAATTGAGGAACCTTAGGAGCCATGGTATAACTAGGGTTTGGGTTTGAAGAGGAAAAAAATTGATAGGATTTTGTAAAATAAGGATCCGGGTGTTTGATCAAGAGTGGGGTTCACCAAATGATTTAATACAAATTGAATTAAATCTTAATTTCAGAGTAACTACTGTAATGAATGATAAAAAAATTAATAGAATATAGTAACGGAAAAGAAAACAAACATGCAATAATATGAAACCCTAAGCAAGAGAGAGAGAGAGAGGGTGACTTAGTTTATTCCATGCAAACCGTAGATGATTTGGATTGGGAAACTGTTAGAACATACTTGGAAGAAGTTTCTTTAAGACCCACTAGAGGTTCTAGAACTCAAATATGTGTAGGAAAAAAGTGCCCATGGGAGGACATGAGTGCCTTAGCACAATTTTCTGTTTTGGGTGCTAGCGTCTTTTTGATGCTCGGTTTTCCTCCAATGAACTGGTCATATCTATAACCTAAAAATAGATTTCCTAGTTGTACATACCCACAAACACGTCAAACCTATTAAATAAGATGTAGAATGGGGAGTCGAATTGGCCCCGATGGTCACCTAAAGAGTGATCTTACGACCGAGTGATGCACTACATATTAAACTCCATGTAGCTATTGTGTGTGTGTGTAAATGATGTCCTAGGATGCCCTTATGCAAGTTGCACTATGATAGTGAGCTATAATTATCCAAGTATGCAAATGTGTGATATGGAATAAGATAGAATTCCCCTCCTATGTTTTGTATGCATAAGTGATGCAACCCTTTTCCCTTGAGTGGCTATGCTAGATGGATGCTTTTGATGCTCTTTGTGCCTTTGGATGCAAGCTTAGGTGATAGTAAGTAATGCTAGTGCTTGGACCCTTATTTAAGAGCAATCAATAAGTATATATATGATTCTCTTGTTTGAATTTTGTAATTGACAATTGAAAGGTTAACCCAAAGTATTAAAAGACGCCCAAGAATTAAAAGAGACCCAAAAGAGTGAGAAAAGGATAAAGAGGGTTAAGAGCACCCGGGAGGGATAGGAGCACTTGAGTGCTTGTTTCCTAACTATATGCTAGTGTCTGAGGCCATAAAAGATAAATAAGTCAAGTTCTGGTCGGGGTTGTAAGGTGTGTAAGACCAAAAAGAAGACAAGAGATAAAACAAAAAAGCCAAAAGGAGTTGTTAACCACTAGTTTTCTTGCTTAGGAATCATGTATACATTAGTATGCTTTAGGAGATTATTTTTTTATGATGTTTTTAGTATTTTTAAATAGGATACCTTATGTGTAAGGTGTGTTTTCTAATGTCTATAGATATAATGTCATAATTTCTCTATAGGATCATGTATATGTATCTCATTATGCCCCATCTAACCCATCCAAATCATAATCTATTTATAAATGTGGAGTTATTCGTTTGACATGGCTTGAATCTCTCAAAAATCCCTATCATATGGCCCCATTTTGATTTTATAGGGATTGAATCCCATGAATCACTCATCTCAAAAGGATTTTTAAATGGATCATATATTATATAGAAAAATCATGTAACATCCATATAATCATGTAAGGATATGTTATCATATTATTTATATATACATATATGCAATCGATGTAATAATCCTTTTGTACATCTAAAGAAGACAAATATATTTTCTTACATCGTGTATATGCGTAAAGATTTCTGATGTTGTAGTTGGTAAAGATGAAAAGGGTGCCACCATGTGGGAAAGAGGAAATGATAAAAGTGCGTTGTTCAATTTATTTAATCTTGAATATGTAAAATAAATGTGCGTTCCAAAATTTCAAATTAACATGCCAAAGATTTGTTTAGTCCTAATATTGTAATGTTTTTTGGGAAGAAACTTTTCATTGCATGTTGAGAGATACCCAAATTAGTTGGATTCTCACAACCTCTTGTCTTGTATTATAGTTTAGTTAACTCGAATTTTTATGACCCATTACAAACTTTATTATTTACAATGAGTTGTGTATTAATCCACATTTGGAAGAGTGTGTCGGAGTTGAGTGTGTAAACTTCCTTTATTGATGAATATAAATTATTAGTTTTGTAATTTCCACTGTGTATTCTTAACGTTGCGGGTCTAAGGCCTCCCTTTGTTGGGACTCGTAACCATAAATTCATCATTTGGTATCATAGCAAAAAGCACAAATTTGGGATTGAGAGAAAAAAATTCTCCATATTTTAGAGGTGAGTAGATAAAAATAGTCAAGAAAATTGTTGTAGCTTTATAAGAGATGCAAAGTAGCGGGTTAGAGGTTTACTTAAAGAAAGTGTGCAAGAGATGGATGAAGAGAGTGCATGGACTTGTTGGTTAAGATAGAGATTGTGGTACATGTAATTACATAAGAAAAAGCAAAAGAGAAAATGAAGCACACGTATTTTACACCACACATTACAAGGATGAAGAAGAGAAAGGACATGTTAAGTAATAAAACCTTGCAATTGGTTAAGGAATCTCTCATAAAAGCCAAGACAAAGGATGCATATCTTATGAAAGACATAGAGGTAGATGAAGAATATCTTCCATTTATGGAAGATGAGATCATAGATATGATGACTACAATAGTTATTTTTAGAGATTCCTTATTTTACCAAGGATAAGAAGAATACCATCTCTTACTTATGAAAGAGACGAAGGTGATTGAGTGGATAATTAAGCACGTGGGTGTGAATAGTTGAAGGAACACAACAACATACAAAGATGAAAATAGTAAATATGTGGATGAAATTCTTGAATCCATCTTACACGTTGAAATGACAAAAGAGGGGATTGTTACAATAAGAGTGATGGAGTTAACTTAGGTCATGATGAGAGATAAAAATGACAATGACATGAAGGCCATTATGGAATTAGCGGTGAAGAGGGTGGGTAATCATTGCAATACATGTGGTGGATTCCTCGTTGTGTAAGATAAAATGAATGAGTGAATGTAGTGGAAGTTGTTATAGAATGTGCAAACCACATGTTGAACTTGAGGTAATCTGCACATGAAGGAAGAGATAAATGTGTCCCTCATTGAGTGTTGATGGGTAGAGGAAAAATTACAAAGAAAGAGTTGGTGTAGAGAAGCATAAGGTTAGGGAAATAGATTCTAGTAACAAACTATAGGAAGATAAAGGGACATGGTTTGCGAAAGAGATAAAATTTTCCCATGCAACATGTAGAGGGTGGATGAATGTAGAAGAGTGTGCGGTAAAAGGAAATGGAAAACCCTATGTAGTAGTGCCAAAGATCGCCATGTAGAAGGATGAAGAAAGTGTAGAAATTTTTGGAGGAGTATGTTAGTTTGTACCTGAATGGAGGGTAGAAGAGCAAGAAAATCAACATGTGGTTGGAATACATGAAAATACCTAACACAAAGTGGAAAAGTATGCATAGAGGTAAGAAATATTTGCACATGAAGGAGAGTAATGGCATAGCAATGAAGAAGGATGTTGCATAAAGTAGAGTAAGAAAAGTGGACATAGTAGTGTGAGAGGGAACAATATCCATAGATGTTGCACAAGAAGAGGAAAGGTGGATAAGGAAGGAGAAACCCTATAGATATATTGAGGAGAGGTAAATTCAATGTATGAGTAAATAGTGCCGCATTTAGTGGAGGAGAAGGGTCACATACCAAAC
Organism: Taxus wallichiana var. yunnanensis; assembly: GCA_018340775.1. Lineage (NCBI taxonomy): Eukaryota > Viridiplantae > Streptophyta > Pinopsida > Cupressales > Taxaceae > Taxus > Taxus wallichiana. The sequence continues at coordinate 170,786,822 of CM031233.1, forward strand.
TATTGTGAATATTCATAAGACAAGGATCACCTATTGACATAGTAGAATGATTCAAACCCATATCAAAAGTTCAAAAGGGTGGTTTAATCAATTGGATCCCATGTGTGATCACCTAGCTCACACATTTTCTTGCCTAGGGTGTATGATGCAGGAGCATTTGGGTTCATGTGCAATATTACATCAACCAGAAAATGGTTAGAGTAGATTTTGTGTTTGTACATATTTTTATGTGTGGCATTATTAGTTTGGTTGAATAAGGATTCACAAGATGGTTCGTAGAAGCCATGAGTCCTAAAAGAGGGATAGAACATTGAAACAAACATATTCTTATGTGTAGCTCAAGAATAGAGGTTGTTGTCTATGATCAACCAAAAAAATCAAAATAGCTTGTGTTATCTTGTGTCATACCTCAAAACACTTAGAATATGGTGCACAACAAGGATGCCTTGACACCAAATTTATGCACAAGGAACATACACACAATAGTTCTCAAAGTGAGGAAGATTAACCTTGAAATTGTTTTTGATATGATAATATTTATCTTCAAGGTCCGAAGCATGATGGTAAGTATATCTTAGCGGTGCACATCATTCAATAGTGGTGCAAGTGAAGGAAGTAAAATATGTAACTCTAAGCACAAAATGAAGAATCAAGAAGCCTTCCTAATGTGCACAAAAATACATGGTGCTTTTTTTTAGGCTTGTGTTAGAGGAGGATGCACATATTGATACCTCACATATAAATACGAAACTCCAATGTAGTTCATTTTTAACACAATGCACTTCCTTGGATAACAAAAAATTGACATCAAGATTAAAAGGAAACTAATAAAGACTTACCTACTTTCGAATATTGTGATCATTAGACCAACATGTGTTTACATCAAGTTCAAATATGACATAGTTCATTTGAACCTTGCCCTCTTTTAATATTTGCAACACTTTTAATCTATTATGGGTAGGATTTAGTTAAGACGATTAATTATAAGTAGATGGTTGTGTCTATATAAAAAAATCATTACATTTATAAAAGGGTGGTTGATTTTGATTGAATTCTAGATTGGGGAACTCGAAATACCACAGAAATTAGTCTAAGTGCTCTTACAAGGAGTACTGCAAGTAGGGATATGTGTATATCTCAGGGGATAGGACTAAAGAGGGATTAAATCACTTGGGACAACATTGGATTGTTGTTGTAAACATGTGGGAAATAAGTGTGTAATAAACTATATTTGGTAATGTATGAGGTTGAGAGGATAAACTCCTTTGTTGATGAATATAAATCGTTGTTATAATTTTCCGCCATGTATTATGATTGTTACATGGTCTAAGGCCTCCTCCATTGGGATTCCTAACTAGATATGCATCATGATAGAAGATATATATGCCCTAAGAAAAACATTGGGAATAATCACACAACGACGATGGCTAAATAAATCATACATGATTAATGCAAGCCCAAAGACAATTAAAAATATCTCTAAGGAAGCAAGATCTACCCTTCGAAGGTTATGAGGGTTCACAAAAATGTAGATATGGAAAGTGATCTTACATTAATAAATGCACTCTATTAACCATAACACATTACAATTCATATATAAATCAACAAAATATACTTAATTACATAATATTGACTATTTATATCATAGAAAATAATTAAATTTACGGGGAAAGTATAATGCATTCAAGAAGAAATCATGTGCGGTCAACTATTTGAACCATTATCTTTTATATGAGTAAGAAATTAGTAAATTTTATACACTTCTTTATATTCTTGAAATTTTCTCTTTGGCATTGGGATGCTTTAGAAATAGAAAAAATGATTTCCTTACAAGTGCAATATAATTCACTTGTGATCCTTTATAGTGTACTACCGCACTAGTGCACATTCGTATTTATAGATTTTTCGAATTCAAATTAGGACCTCGTTGACACGTAAATCAACACAAAATAATGGGAAATGACCGACAAGTATGGAAGTGAATCTTGAGGCACCTAAACCACAATTGAAAATTGCCCAAAGAAAAATTGACCATTTTTGTATTATACGGAAGTGGCAACATGTTGAAAACACCAAATAAACAAGGAGAGGAGAGAGCCAAAAAGGGATTATTGAGGAAAGGAGTGAAATGGAACCACACGAAGAAGAATAAAAAAGTGAGGAAAAGATAATCGAAAGTATCCAAAACATAAAAAAACAAATCAAAAGTTAAATGATACAAAAATGTACAAATAAGAGCCTAACTTAGACCAATCATGGCAAGAGGTTCCCTCTATTAGAGTTGGGGTAACAACATAAATGTAGTCGTGTGATGTTGACAACAACATTGAGCCCATAGGCATGTGCCGATGCACGATGCTATCAAGACCATTCGTTGATATGTTTGGTTGGTGATCGCTGGCATGTTAATGTTCACTCTTATTAATATGTTTATTGTTTCTTAGATCAATAATAGTTTTACTTTGTAGGAGGAATATTTATGTGCATCGAGTCTATAGGCTATGGTTGTAAATACGATTCATCCATAAATTACATGACATGAAGCCCAACAATTTTGTTTTCTTATTTCAAAGCTTCCCACTGCACAATATTGAAATATGTCGAATTGTGACCATTGCATTTCTCATTTTGAAATTTAGATGGGATTCTCAGAATTACTTTTATCTCATGTAATACCATCGAGCAAATCACCTTTTCAAACCTTTAAAATCCATCTCAATTAAAGAGTTATCATTCTCCTAGAGACCAAATTAAAAGGCTAGGGAGCATTATCTTTGTTGCATTCTCAATAAAACTTTGCAAGGGTAGAAGCATGAGGGGTTCCGACATATGCAATCTTCCCTATTTGCAGACGATAGTTAAAGAGATGTTGAAACATATCCACCCTCTCCCCTCCTATCATGGGCCCACCCTCCGCTCAATACACTAACATTGTTGATGGAATGTTTTGTTTTTCGACCGTACCACCAGTCATGTTCATTACAATATGTGTCGAAATGTATTCCTAATTCACCATTTTTGTCTATTTTGAATTATTTTCTATTTTCATTGTGTTTACAATTTTTTTGCTATATTAATTCAATGTTTATGTTATTAAAACATGTAATAATGCAATCACAACAATCTCAAAAAGGAACCTCCATCCAAGTTTAACATCCACATTGATTGTGAAGTGTTCTTGGGACTAACATTCATACCTCTACGAAAAAATAATATTTCTTATTTCTCTTTCAACCATTTCCAAATATTTTGAGGGTTTCTATCATATTTCCTTCAAATTATATTTGAAGTTCCTAAATATATAATTCTAATTTATATGAAATAATAAGTAATGTAGCCAACTTTAACACAAACTCAATATGCTTGCAAATGTTTTGAACTCAAGGAAAATAAATCCTCTTCTTCGTTATCGAATCATGAATTACAATGATTCATAAATAGGAAAATAACTCCCAACTTGAGTTGCCAAGCAAACTCTAACTAACTTTGACTAAATCTACTCTAGGTGGTGAAATTTACTATTTTTAGCAGTTTACTAGAACTGCTATTCTTAGTAAGTTCGCATGCTTATTCGTACGGGCACAAAAATTTCATGCATATTCTACATGCCTAAATTAGAGGAATTTCAAACTTTCTAACCTACTATGCATTCAAGAGACTAAAATTAACTAATGCCCTAAAATAGAAAAAAATCAAATTACAACTTAGATCCTAATTTTTGGCCTTCGATGGTAGATTTCGGGCCCAAAATGTGTTGAAACGTGCTCTAGCCGAAAGGGTGGGTTGACCGGTGTGTTCATCTCGTCAAAAACGGGTGGTTTTAAAAATGGACTCAAACAGACACCTGGAGCACAAGCTATGACCTTTTCAAGTTCCTGCTAAAAATAGTGCATCAATAAGGTTAAAAGCAACACTTTGAAATCGTTGTGTTCTGGATCTACCTATTACAATCCATGTTTGGAATCTCCCTATTATAATACATTTTCATAATATTGTTGTTTCCCAAATTTCCTTCCATTTTCACAAGAAGTTGCGTCATGACTCATTGCTTAACATTGAAGTTCAAAACAAACATTGGAAATTTTCTCTCAATAGTATGGTTGACATTTATCTCGCAATAGTTTACTTATAAAATAATATGGATGTGGAAACTCAAAGGAAGGAATTTCTAGAAGCTAGAGATGCATTTTGAATAAGGCACGGGAGAAGACTTTTGTCGGGGGGCATGTTTAAAAATAAGAATTTTGGTCAGTGTGTATGGGATGGTGAAAGGATGCATCCACACTTCCAAAGACGAGAATTCATTAGGTGGAGGCATTTGGCATGAGGGGGAAACATTGCTCGGGGATTCCCATAAGGGAATTGCGTAGTAAGTAGAATGGGTAGCACCTCATTTTTACGAACCCTCTATAGTTAATGCAAGGAATTTTGGATTTATGGGGGTGGAAAATCATATTGGTGTTGTATGATTAAATTGACACATTAGAAAATGTGCATCATTCAACCATCTACCCCCATCTCAAATAGGTGTGAACATGATGGGAATACAGAGCAAGAGTGAGGGGGTGATCTATACAAGTTGTACACCATGGTAGCATTTGGGGAAACGATATCAATGCCACAAGATGTTAAACATGTCTTCCACCACTTGGCGAGCATCCAAGGAATTATCACATTCTTCCTATACATGTAGAAATGTCTACGGTAGTTGAATATTATCAAAAGAGATTTTAGTGGGGTTGAGTGTAGTAAGAAAAATGTGTGATACACCTCATTCCATGCATGATATGGTTCATTAGAAATATATTCGAAAATGTAAATTCTCAAGCCTTTCACTAATGAATTTTTCGTTGTCGTATGACAACTACAAAGTTTCACTCCAACTTTAACTTCTTGAATACCTTCCTATCATCATCTCCATTATACTTGGTCGGGTGTGATTGTTAGTAAACATAACCAAATTCCTATAAATATATTGTCACACTTAAGTTGTTAATACTAGCAATCACATGTGTACAATGCAATGTGAACGCCGAATGATATATGTTATTTGATTTAGAGGGGTAGTTAATTATTTGGGTGAAATTGTGGTAGTTAATTAGCCTCTTTGTACAAGATGATGGCAAAAAGTTGCATAAGTTGTGCATTTAGTTACAGGAGCTGATTGGAAATGGATTTATTAGGCCAATACTTCAACCATGTATTGAGGTCCACTGGAAACCAAATGTGCATTGCCCATGAAAAGAGTTAAAACTTAACAATAAAGCAAGGCAATGACTATCTAGGAAGAAATTTGCAAGTCTACAGTGCCTATCCATTCCTACTTGATTGGAGTAAATCTGCACCATTGATTTGGTGTAATGTCTTGATTGGAGTAGTCCTGCACCACTAATGATTTGGTGCAATGTTTTCCTTGTATAATCTCCTCCTTGTGTCTTTGGACATGATAACTAAAGGAAAAAAATTATAAACCATCAATGGTGCCCATCATTGCCCACATGTTTAGAGTAAGTCCACTCCATATCAATGGTGCAACATTTTCCCCTGATAATCCCTCCTTAGGAATTTGACTGAGACTGTGTAGGAAGAACATCACCAGATGATTGGTGGCAATCCATTCCCACATATTTGGAGTACAACTGCATCATTGATGTGATGAAATGTTTCCCTTAATGGTATTCTTGTGAATTTGTACAAATATCCCTAAAAATTAGCCTTATTTGGACTTCATTTGGAATCTTCTGAGATAAATTAGCAACAAAAATGTAGGAAGCACGCTGCACCAAACATTTCGATGGATTGACAAGAAACCACACTTGATTGTATTAGCATGGATTTCCTTACCCTGTTGCAGAGATGCTAAGTCTATGCATGCAGGTAGAATGTTTACCATGGTGATCAAATTGGGTTTCACACCATCATTAATGTACATGCCCTGTCGCAGGTCAGCGAAGCTTCCACAAGCCTTCATAGTGTTGATTTCACTTTGTTTGGTTGTAGAAGCCGAATGCTTTTCGAATTTCATTTCACCAGAGCCAGAGTGGGAACCTACCATTGATTTATTAGGCGTAACTTGGGTGGCTTTGAAGGGGCTCGCCAATGCTAGCAAAGGCGAGAGCTTTAAAGGCGTCACATATTTGAAGTGCTACTTACACAACTTCATATATCTCACCATCGAAAATATCACTACGAATTGCTACAACGAGAAGTTGGAGTCCGCTAGCACATCGTCGACCTTCCCATCACCAGAAGTGTCGATGAGAAAACCTTGAGACGACCGGGGACTGTTACCTGGAATAGAACAATCTTGATTCAAGTTAATATATATACCCACAGACTTTTGTTTACCATGTAATCATAAAACAATAGGTTTCCATGTGGAGAAAGTTAATATCCATGCACACAATATTCCGATGTGATATTTCCAATTGTTTCAAGCTCGCTTTCAAATTCACACAAGCTTTGTGAGTAGTAGTGACTCATGAAGCCAATTTTTCCCATGTCATTCAATAGGGCATTTTTCTATGAGGCAATTTTACAAATAGTTCACATGTCTTTGCATAAATGTGATTTAATCACCGTGAAAATTTAGAGTCCGCTAGCACAACTTCAACCTTCCCATCACCAAAAGTGTCGACGAGAATACCTTGAGACGACCAAAGACTCATTACACGAACAAAACAATCTTGATTCAAGTTCATATATATACCCACAGACTTCTTTTTACCATGTAATCATACATTAATATGTTTCCATGTGGATAAAGCGAATATCCATGCGCACAAGATTCGATGCGATGTTTCCAATTCAGTTTCAAATTCACGCAAGCTTTGTGGGTAGTGACTGTACAAGCCAATTTTTCCCATGTCATTCAACATGGCATTTTTCTATGAGGAAATTTTACAAATAGTTCGCTATCTTTGCATAAATGCAATTTAATTACTGTGAAAATTTAGAGTTCACTAGCACAGCTTCGACCTTCCCATCACCGGAAGTGTCGACGAGAAAACCTTGAGACGACCGGGGACTATTACCCGAAACAAAACAATCTCAATTCAAGTTAATATATATAGCCACAGACTTCCTTTTACCATGTAATCATAAATTAATAGGTTTACATGTGGAGAAAGCGCATATCCATGCACACAAGATTATGATTCCAATTGTTTCCAGACTAATTTTAAATTCACGCAAGCTTTGTGAGTAGTAGTGATCAGACAAGCCAATTTTGCCCATGTCATTCAACATAGCATTTTTCTATGAGGCAATTTGACAAACAGTTCGCTATCTTTGTGTAAATATGATTTAATCACTTTGTGAAAATATAGAGTCCACTAACATAGCTTCGACCTTCCCATCATCGGAAGTGTCGGCGAGAAAACCGAGACAACCTTCGGGGATTGTTACGAAAGAACAATCTTGATTCAAGTTAATATATATACCCACAGACTTCCTTTTACCATGTAATCATAAAACATCAAGTTTCCATGTGAAGAAAGAGAATATCCATGCACACAAGATTTTGATGCAATGCTTCTAATTGTTTCCAACTTAGTTTCAAATTCATGCAAGCTTTTTGGGTAGTGACTGTACAAGCCAATTTTGCCCATGTCATTCAACAGGGCATTTTTCTATGAGGCAATTTGACAAACAATTCGCTATCTTTGCGTATATGTGATTTAATCACTGTGAAAATCTAGAGTCCGCCAAAGACAGACTTTGACCTTCCCATCACCGAAAGTGTCGATGAGAAAACCTTGAGACGAGCGGGGATTGTTACTGAACAAAACAATCTTGATTCAAGTTAATATATATACCCACATACTTTTGTTTACCATGTAATCATAAAACAACATGTTTCCATGTGGAGAAAGCGAATATCCATGCACACAATATTCCGATATGATGCTTCCAATTGTTTCCAAATGAGTGTCAAAATTCACGCAAGCTTTGTGGGTAGTGACTATACAGTGGAAATTTTTCCCATGTCATTCACCATGGCATTTTTCTATGAGGAAATTTGACAAACAGTTCAATATATTTACGTAAATGCGATTTAATCACTATGAAAATCTATCGTCTAAGAACAAAACCACACGTTTATCAATTGAAAGGAGAAAACCTTGTTGAGGAGTGAAAGTAAATCTACAACAACGGAGAAGCTAGCAAAATGAAAAATTGAATATGAAGGAGCCAAATTAATAATTGGTTTGAGAATAACATTAATTGGTTGCATAAGAAAATTAACAAACAAAAATCTTACCAACTGAAGCAAATTTGAGTCATTGTCCACAACTTTCCTTCCCTTCAACAACTCTAGAAGAATAATTTCGTAACTGTATAGATCAGATTTCTCAAAACTATTTTGGGTATATGCCCTGCTACCATGGTGTTACATGAAAAGGACATTTGGTATGAGACATTCCAGTACCAGTGATTAAAAAAACACAAATTTTAAAGAGAAAATCAAATTACACGCAATTTCATTTCCAAGTGCAATTATGCAAGCTCATGTGAGAGTTGCAAGATCAACAATCTATATTACAATTGATTTTCTCTACCATATCCTCTGGAATCCTTACTCCCCTACTTTCCATCAAACACCGTCATTTGGACAGATGGAAAACAATTTCAATTTTTTTGTGCTCTAATCTATGCCTCAAACCATTTCATTAGAGTCATTTTCAATAAAACATACAGCTCCAGAAAACCCATCAAATGTTCTTCATGGTATTCTAGGCATAAGAAGCCAAAAACACAATGTGAATAGGTCAATAAATTTAAATCAAGACCCTTCCGAATACCTTAGCCAGATACTACATTGGCACATTCAGATGGCTGAATCAAATAAGCTTACAATTCATTTGACTCTAGTGTTAGTTTGACATCTGACAAGTTTGGCCAGGGTCTCTTGGGTAGCTATGGTGTCAGGATGTTCTGTACCCAACAACACTGTTCTTATAGTAATGCATGTCCTGCAGAGCTCCTCCCCTGCATTATATAGTCCACCCCTGAGCATCAATTTCCACATTAATTCCAAAATTGAAGCCTTGAGAAGTGTTACGTCCTGCCAGCGATACTCATCCGCTTGAGTGTCCGAGCGTGGAGCAATTTTGCAACACAGGGATTTGTCCATCCAGTTCGGTACTTGAGAAACAAAAGATTCCTCGGCAGTCTCCAAGGCATTAGTACAGAGACGGAGAAGTTCTAAAGATGCATGGCACCTTGAGAAGGTAGTAAAAGAATGCAGTGCCAGGGGAACCACTCCTCTTTTAATGAAGGAGAGTAATTCAGACACTTTCGGTTCAATAATCACTGGATTGTTCCCGAATCCAAATACATGGAAACAAGCTGCCCATAAGTGCTCTGCATGGAATGTGATGTGTGATGTTTCCTTGCATATAACTGAATCATCTAAAGCCAAGCAAAGAATTTATAAAAACAAAAAGAGAATTTAACTGATAACAAAGTAATCCAAACCAAACCAAAAATGCTTTGACTCGTGTTTCAGAAAATAGATTAAAATTGGAAATAATCCAAACCTGAAATTGGAGAGTAATAAGCAAAACCCCAAATATGCCCACAAGCATATAATTCGCGCCTGCCCAGATCCAATGTCTATACATCATTTTGCAAGCCAAAAAAGGAACCGAAGAGCTTAACCGATTCCACGCAACACACTGCATGCTTAGCAAGCTCACCAGGACGAACCAATTTCACCGCCATCTGCACCTCCCGTGATGACAGAGTATCCCTCTTCGTATACTCGGTAAGCTTGGATGACTCCCTGTGAATTTCTCAAAAATATCATTCATGAACGATTTCATAATGTTATGGCCTTGCTGGAGATGCCAATCTCGGGGTGCACCTGCTTCAGGACCTTGAAAACATAGATCTTGTAGCTCTCCACGCTCCTCTTCTTCCTCTTCTTCTTGTCGCCCATGGTCTTCCTTTCCTTGGGCTTTGGGAGGGCTTTTTCCTTGAGTTTTGTCTCCCACGATCTTCCTTTCCTCATGTTTCTTCGCTGCCTTCGGTGCCATTGTTTTCTCGCACAAACGAACTAAAGCAGATGTATTTGAATGAAGAGCAAACAAATCTTATGGCCAAAACATGTAAAATAGGAAAACGTCAAAACGACCGTTAAATTTTACATAGTCTTGCGAATGTCCGCAAAGCCTTTTACCATAGAGGAAACACCTTCGGCCTAATAAATTAACAAATTGAGACTTTCACAATCCGTAATATTATAAAAAAATTAAAATAATTTTAAAAAAAAATTGTGAGCACTCATAGTCTTGGAGGGAAATTGTTATAAACAAGTTTCAAAGGAGATAAATTATTTTAAACAAGTTTCAATTCTAGGATTTGAAGATAATAATACCTAATAATAATTAGTTTTAGAGTCCATGGTCTTGGACACCCTGTTTTTAAGCATGTAGGCAACTTAACATATGAAACTACCCTGTACTCCCATTATATAAGAGATACTTATTTGTGCTTCAACACGAGACACACAAGATTTGAAAAATACAAGATATAGGTACAAAAGATTTGAACTTGTGTAGTCTATCTCAAAAACTATTGGACCAACTCAGGGTGAGTAAAAGTGTGTAGGGTTTGAATCGTGGGAAAGTGGGAAGGGAAGTATGGTCGAGGAGCAAATGCAGTGCTGAGACTATGGAGATTAACTGGTAAATATGGCAAGCAGCCAAATAGAGATGCAGAGCAAGACCATGCGAATTTAGGGTGCAGAGAGAGAATTGCCCATGGAGATTTTAGTGTTTTTACAAGTTAGCTGCATTAGAAGGAGGTTCCGGCTTTCCTTAGTTTCCTCGAGACCAGGAAAACCCAGGCCCGAGAAAATACGGGCCATTGGTAACTCCATTCTTGTTTCAGGAAAAGGGGAACTCGGGAGCATAGCCACGAGGAAAGTCAAGACTATAGTTTTCATGATAATGAAGATGGAAATGGAGCAGAAGAAGAGTAAAATGAGGGAGATGGAGCGGATCAGGGAGCAATGGCCTCATTCTCTGCTGCCTTTCATATGACTGTCGCAATTTATTCGTATGGAATCCTGCTACCGGCAATCGCAAGCAAATCCTTCACCTTCCACCTCCCTGCCAATTTCCGATCAGAAAATTTATGTCCCTGAGTTTTATGGATTCGGCTTCGACCCTGTAACCCTTCGCTACACGGTTGTGACCGGCCACACTCAGAACCCTGACCCCAACCCCAACTCTGACCTTGACTGAAACCCTAACCCTAACCCTAAAACCTAAGTTTATTCCTGTAGAGTGGCCCATTGATTCCGACCACAGGCTATGCCGAAGGATCTGCAATTCCCAAACCAATTTATGGACGGCGCCCCTTATCGTCCAAACCCTGGCGACTTCTGAATTCCGCTATTTATTCCAGAGGAACTTTTCTACTGATTTTTCTGGTCTTAAAAAAGTCTGCGCATTCAAGTTTCCCTGTAATCAAGACTGCTGGAAGACCCCAATCGGTATAGTAGATGATGTCCATACTCGATGTGACTGGTTCTTTTTGACTCTGGAATAATTACAGTAGATGGTTTTTGCATTTGTTATTATCATATTGTGGGAATAGTATTGGTATGTCATCTAGCCTTGCTTTCAGCCTTTTAATATACTAAACATTTTAGTCAAACATTTAAATCTCATCAGGTTAAATATTTTCTGGTCAATCACCCTTTGGTTTCAAGTAAATGTAGATGTTTTTTGTGTTTAAGGGAGAAATAAATGTAGATGGAATAGATGATTAGTCTAGTTAAATTTTGTGTTTTAGTTAACCTATTTAAATTCTATTTTTTTCAATATGGAGGAATTTTTATTTTTATTTTTTTGACAAAGAGAAAGATTAAGATTGTATTTTTAAAAGTTTTTCAACCCATCAAGAAATGGTGGCAAGCCCCTCTTACTCTATGAGAGGAAGACCACATAGAAGATTTGAGCCTCAAGTGGTGGTGGCAAGCCCATAGCCCATACTCTATGGGAGGAAGACCAAACAAAAGAAGATTTGAGCAACCTCGAAAAAAATTCCTGCCAGCATTTAAAGATGAATATTATTTTGAATATATATATATTGTGGAAGGATTATGGTAGAAGCGTCACCAATCAATCCAAGTCTACATTGATACTTTTCATGACATGTATATGAAATTGGGCTCATTAGAATGAGAGCAACATAGAATTATCTAAATATTGCAAAGGTGTACAACCATTCAACAAATCACTAGAAGATATTGAAGATTTTGTCACATTTTTTGTGACATTTTTATGATTTTCAACGTAATTTTTGTAATCATTTTTTTGTGATGATGCTATCAACAAGAAAATGATGCAAAAACATTCAAATTGCAAAATTTAGCTATTGCTAGTATGAGGGCCTTATTCAACAACATTTTTGCAACAATGGAAACACCGACACAAACCACATCAAAATACTACAAGAAACAAACACTTCATCACAACTCACGCTTTACTATGGTCGTCGGTTTCAAGGGTAAGGTTTTTTTACATTAATCCTATCATAAATTACGTCCAAGAAAGGGTGTAAAATTAGGTTCATGTTTGTTTTGGGCCTCATATCTCCTCTTTTAACAAACAATATTGTAAGACAAATACCTAGGTATCCAGAGCTTACCATACAAATTTGGAGTGATTTTGGAGATATTGCAAAATTGCATGTATGCACTTTTATTGATGAAGGTTGTATATTCATATTATTAAATTAAATTGCAATATAAATATATGAAATACAATAAATAATTAAGATATTTGGTTGATTAGGGAACATGCTAAATATAGTAAATCACAAGAGGAATGTTTTTGTATGTCGGAGGTTGCTTTGGGCTTGAAACCTGGAAGAAATAGGCCGAGAAAGTTGATGTGGTTGGTTCGTCTCCAAAATTAGAGCTATGTTTGCCCCATGACAAAATTGAAAAGAATGGACAAAATCAACAAACTTATCATGTCCTTGTTGCACGAGCTTGTCTTGGTATTGTTAGTGCTTTTGTTTATGTTTGCACATCTCTGTCTCAAAGTGCTCTACCTTTTTCGCTTTTGATCATACTTGATATGCATGTATGTACTTGTAATAGCACACTCTAATTTTTGTACAAGTGCTCGAATTGACATTAGATGGGGGAATAAGGATTAAGGAATTTTGGGTTAACAACCTGCGCATTGCCTACATTACTTGTGTGTCGAACTCAAACCCAATTGTAATTCTCTCACCAATATGGAAGTGTAATCGTGCTCCTTTTGACTATTTGTACGCACATAAAATTTGGCTCTTTTGCATTTGATAATGTTTTCTTTGACTTGGCATTGAGTGATTTTGACTTGATAAGATTTATCCTTGACTTGGGTTAAAGTCCTTCATACTTGCATGGGAACTACTCCTAGTGTATGCATCTAAAATAAGGAAGAATAGGGCAACTTGCTTGATGTTTTGATGGTGAAGACCAAGTGTAAGAACCCAAGTACCAAGTGAATAAATGAGTGGGCTTGATTTGTATTTATATTACAAGGGCAATGTTTCACACTAATGAACACCCAAAGGGAAAAGACTAACTAGCCGCAAGGTTCCCATTTGAAAATCTCGTCGTTAAGAGGTTAGGGTCGGGATCGCCAACAAGGACATCATCGATTAGTTGATTTTGTCCCTACTAGTCGATCTTGTCCAAGAGGGCTAAAAGTTGAACGGATAATTTAGAGAAGTTTGTGCATGATGTATAAGATGTCTTTTCTTAACAAAAGTATTCTTGTAGGTGATTGAGCAAGAGATTGAGAGATTATAAGTCTTAGGATAAAGTGAGACAACATGTTTCACTTAGTTTATGCACACAAGTCATGTATAAGAGATATAAGCTTAAAACCAATGTTACCAAATGCTAAACTAGCAATCACATGTGAATGATGCGATGTAGACATCGAAAGGGATGTAAAGAAGTTGAACTCGAGGGAGCAAAACATTGCAAAAGGGAGAGGGGCATTGAAGAATGGGTTTGAGGGAGAAGAAACATAGGGGTACAGAAAAAATTGGGGAGAACCTATGTGACAATATTATTTGTTAGGACTCATGACATATGAACTATTTGCCATTTTGTGATTTTTTTAAGGATAAAGGGGGTGTGGTGCGGAGATCATCAAGACAATACTTTGGAGATATCTCAAAAAGAAAGGAGTTGTCAATCAATACTACGCCTGTCAATAGTTCTTTGCCATGTCATCTATTGTGATTTGTGGGTAGTTAGAGCACACATATATTTAAGGGGAATTCATTTGCACATGAACCGTGACATTTCAGAGATTGGGACATCTTTGAGCAAGATTAGAATTCCATGTCGAATAAGTGTAGTGGTTGACTTATATAATCAGTAAACATGGCCAACAAGGTGGTCTTACTCCATTTATATAGACAATTTATTTGGGCCATTCTTCACGCTTGCCCATGCAACAACAAATGCCGATGATATAGTTTTTGTTGTGGATTTGTAGTTGACACTTCCTCCTCAACGTTTCAGGTTCTTAACACTCATTAAATTTGAAACAATGTCACATGTATCTATAATAGGCAAGGTTTCTAGGCTCGTCACACTTTTGTTCACTTTGCCATTGCTAGCAATGTTATTATTAGGGTTTAAAGACATGGCTCGACACTATTGTTATAGTGGTTACCCCACAAATATGGTCGAACAATAGAGGATATTACTAATTAATATTTGAGTGTCGCCCATTTGTGTCTTGCTTGGAGAGGGGGTCGGTTGGTCACATCATAGAGTCTCCTTTGCCATCTCCTACAGAAAAGGAAAATTTCATATGGTCAAATTTCAAACTATGCATATGTTAGATACAAACTCTATGTATAGGCTTCCTTCGATGATGTCATTCGTCAATGACCATTGTCACAATAAGTCGATAATCAATTTCCCAACTTGCTCATCCATTTTCCCAACGCATGCCAAACACAACCACCAAGACTCATGTTTAGAAATGCATATCGAAGTAATTAGCATTTCAAATATTTGCAAAAAAATAATAATAATAATATTTGTCTATGTTCTTGGGTCCTCCTTTGATGCTCTAGCTCATTAATAAGGAACAATTTAGTATGAAGATCATTATTCTTCTAAATGGTTTGAAGATTATAATTCGGTTTATTTTTCATGGCATTTTGTATTTGTTTAATATTTATGTGTTTGGTTACAAAGTGGTGTGGGTCATGAATCGGGAGGGGGACGTGTTATGTCAAGATATCCTTTACCAAATTGAAACAAAAGTACAAACAATGGAGTTTTCATCTCATGTTTGAGGGGAATGGTAAAACAAATGTGACATTGAGAGATTCGTCATCATCATTAGCAAATTATGATTCCCTATTCATGTTTTCCTCAATGAGTACAACTTTGTAAGAAACCTTTGTTTTCCTCGATGAGTACAACTTTTATGCGCAAACTTCTTTCATATTTTCTTTAGTGATACTATCACCTTTGAATACCTCTTCCCTAATAAGTGCTTTGAACTCTACCTTGATGTCTTGCCTGTGTTTCTTTCAACAGAGATTTCTTCAAGGAACTGACAACGAAGATCTCGAAAGCCATCCAACACACAGGTTTTAAAGGCCTCCCCCTTTTGAAATGAGTTCTTTAATTCAACAATTGCCTCTTCTAGGACCCTTATTTTCCAATCTACACTATAAACCCATTTCTTGGATAGATTATTCTTTGGGTCATCAAAGATTCCAGTGGCAATGAGAACATGTTCATCAATAGTACTCATTTGTCTCAGGTCATGTATGCACTCAGTCCACAATTTGAGTTCTTTCTCAAGGCTTGTAGTGGTTGAGGTGAGCTATTGCTAGACTGAACAAATGCTATGATAGGATTTACATGTTTCTTCTAAGAAATTTAGGCCATATATTAATGTATCCTCCACCATAGCTTCTATTGCTTTTCCATAAGAGGCATGCTTGTGAATGTCCTTGATGTTTCGTACCTCCTCATTGGCCAGTATAATAAGAGGTGGCATTGAAGTGAGAGGGGCTGGATCTAAAACCTTATCACTGACCAAAATGGATCTAATGAAGTCGAGAGGATATGCACATGTTCTTCCAGCTAATCCAATATTTGCTTACCTTTCTCAACTCATTTTATTACCTTTGACACATTTTTATTTAGGTTGTGGACCTCACTTTCAGGAGTGGACTCACCCAATGGTATCCTTTTCAACTCCAAGTCATTCAAATCCAAATATTTCTCCTCTTTCTCAGTCCTAGGTTTGGCAATCTCTAAAAATTGTTGGCCTTTAGAATCAAACACTAACCTAGATGTGGTTTTGGCCTTCTTGGTAGATGGGGTAGGAGTTGTGCCCAATAAGGTAACTACAACATCAAACTTGGGGCAACTATTTGGGTTGAGGCCTTCCTTTTCTTACTATTGATTAATGGTTGTACCCACGTAAAAGCACTAGTGGAAGGAGGAAGAGCAAGAGGACCTAATGCAAAAGTAATCATTTTGTGCAACTAACACTTCAACTATAGATGTTCCAATGCTAGAAATAGGTATCTCATTGGAAAGAGTTTATGGGGTGCTTGATGTTTTATCCTTTGATTTCACTCACATGTTTGCCTTCCACCTCCTCTTACTTTTCAAGTGCTTTCCCATTCTTTATTACTTTCTTCTTCTTATTTTTCTTGACCTTTTGATTATTTTCCTCCTCTCGAAAGGTCAATGATTTTTTCAACCACCATGGTTGCCTATGTCTTCTTAGGAGAAGGGAGTTGAGTATCTTCTTCTTCAATTAATTCTTCTTCCTTCTTAGCCTTTTTAGATTTCCCTTTCTTGGTATACACTAGAGTTGAAGATTCAAGAGGAGAAGGGGCTGATTGAGTGTGTGTTTCAGATGTTGAAGCAAGGGAATCTTTGTGGGATGTAGAAACTTCTTGGGAAGGAGACCACAGTCTTCCCACTTTATACATTTTCATTTTTCTATCAAACCAAACCTTGGTTCTGACCAAGACTGGGTTGATGATTTCTTGCAAATTATCCTTTCTTTCTTGAACTAGTCAATGGTGTCAAGAGGAGTGTGCCTTATAGTCTTGTTATACTCAATAGATTTTAGGTCTTCATCATCATCCTACAGTCCTCTAGTATTGCAAAGAGATCTGGCCATAGTACCTTCTTATTGCCTCGTAATCATTTGAGCAATATGCCCAATAATCTTCCACATCATGGAGGTCATAAAAGGAAATTCGACATTATTGGCGATGAAGTCCTCGAGATCAAAGCAAGTTCTTTTATGAAAGAAATGATAATTGAAAGCAAAGAATCGTCCTCTCAACATTTTGATCATCCAGAGCAAAGTCTTTTAGGTATAATTACCCAAAGTGATTGAGAACCGAACACCAACTATATTCTTGTATTTGTCGGTTTTGTGCAACTTATCCAAATGCCTACAAATCTCTACTAGAGAAATTTCTAGTCCTCTGATATCAGAATGCCAAAGTCTTTGATTTGTTGCAAAGAGATTTGGCCATAGTACCTTCTTATTGCCTCGTAATCATCTCTGAGCAATCTACCCAATAATCTTCTACATCAGGGAGGTGATAAAAGGACATTCTGACATTATTGGTGATGAAGCCCTTGAGATCAAAGAAAGTTATTTTCTGAAAGAAATGAAAATTGAAAGCAATAACTGTCCTCTCAATATTTTGAGCATCCAAGGTAGTATTGCAGGGTATAATTACCTGCAGAGTGATCGGGAATTGAACACTAAATATCTTCTTTTCTTTCGCAGGTTTTGTGTAACTTATCCAACTCGCCTACAAATTTCTACTAGAGAAATTTTGTCACTGCAAAACATTGGGAGCTTAAAGGGGGCCCTTCAAAACATGCTAACCTGATATAGGAGAACTTCCTGAACTGAATGTAGTAGCTGCCATAGGTGGAAATCAATTGCTTGGCTTCATCAGAAAACCTTTTAGCTATATCGCCTCCAAAAGCCTGACAATGTACATAGTGAAGGCATCATTAACTCTCCTAAAATGATGATTACTGATCTTAAGAGTTAATTTTGAGTAGTACTCATATACTGGGGCATTACTTTTATTTTCTTTTGGGAGAGACCTAACCTTTCTCTCGTACACCCCAATAGTATACATCAAATAGGAGGTCATGTAGAAGACCTTGGTCCTCTACACATTAGCCAATTGCTCACTAAGATTATTACAAATGATTTCTCCCCAATTCAAATTCTTCTTCCCTTCACATATGATATTTATGTATGGGCACATCCAAAAGTGGAACTCATTACTTGTAGGAAGCCCCATTATCCTAGCCAAAAGAGTGATGATGTCAGAAATTTCTTCCTTGAAATCACTTCGTACGTAGCTTTAGCTTTAACCAACCTCGGATGCTCCTTTCTTTGGGAACTTAAACCAAGACTTAGGCACCATGTATTTTTATTTGTCGATTTTGATTAAACAACTGCACGGACTTGTGCCATAGTGAGAACATTTGAATCTTCAAACACTGGAATCCCAAGGAAACATTGATACATCCCACGTCTAGTTTGGCAATCACTTGGCCTTGGGGTCTGTGATTTCTTTTGTGTCAAGGTCAAAATGGGAACCATAGGGCGTAACAATATCTACACATTGGGTGAGACAGGGAATCCTCCAGCGTATGCTATCCCACAATCCTTGATGAGATGAGCCACAGGAGAAGGATTAACATCATTAATTTGTGCCCAGAGTCATTAAAATCCAAATGTTGCACATCGTGTCCCCTATGTCGGGTATGGAGGTATCAAGAGAGGAGATATGCTCATGAACCTTGAAATGAATCTTCATTATGGAAAAAAGGGGACCGAGAAACAATTATTTTGAGGGGAAAGCGATTGTTCCGAGAGTGGCGATGTGGTAAGGCATAGGACTAAATCAACTTGGAAATCTCGCACGGGATATGAATACTCAAATTTTGATCACTAGATGGATGACAACCGTCCCAAGAATAGAATGCACTTTGAATTTTTGAAAATGGCTAAGGCAACCTTGTGCTTATGACTAGAAATGCTTTGGAATGGAATGCTCAAAGCTTAGACTATGATTACAATGGAAACAATGACTAACTATCCCCAGTTTATATTATCCCATTTGGAGAAATTCGGTGAGAGACATTAATGAAGGCATTACCGTCTCATGGGAAACAAAGCACTTGGAATACTAGATGCCGACAAAACCTTATAAGGTGCAGATATGACAGAGGAATGAAGCACGGAGGCCCAAAATTGCGTGGGATGCTTAGGACACAAAGGGATGAAGTTTCTGCAACACAAAGACAATGGATTTAATGCGGAAAATTTGGGTTTGGGGAATAGAGGGCCCGATCGCACTGGGACATCCGGAAAAATAAGCCAAAACTCCACATTATGTCGGGCTTGTAATGGAAAGCGGGTAAGTTAGGCAAAGGATGCACGGATGGTCCATGGGACACAGGGACACAAGTTCTCCATCAACCCAAAAATTCACAACTCGAAGGGGACTTACACAAATTTGAGTAATAAGTTGTGGATTGGTAAGGCTTTGGGAATGCGGGGAACCGGTGGCAAAAACACAAGGGTTGCGAGTTCCTATAAAAGTTTTATACTCTGCAAATAAAAGAAGACCAGGTTTGTTGTGGGACAAATGGGAAATCAGGGAACAAGGAGCCCAAAGGGAGTTAGGACATGCGGGACACCAAAACCCGAAACACCCGCAATACAAAGCAAAGGTCCGAAAACTCAAATGTTTGAAAATTGACTAACTGTTAGGAATTTATTTTTCCTTCAAACTTCACAAAGGAAAACAAAGACCTCAAAATGGCGGACCCACTCAAAATTTTGGAAATTTGGCAAAAATACACATATTTTGGGTAAGTGACAATAGCTGGCTCTTTTTGGGGATTGCGCTGACTTCGCACAAGGAAGTATAGAGGACCTTAGAGTCTCTAGAAAAAGACAAGTACATATTCCATTGGGAAATAGAGTCCAGAACAAGACAATACAGAAGACAACAAGACAAGGGAGGGACAACACAAACCAAAAACATAAATTATACAAGACTGCATGTGACTGCTATTCACCTAGGACTGGAACAACTTCAAATATTGACCACTATATGGCAATGGAAGGGAAGTTCCATCCATATAGCTTAAGTAAAATGATTTTTCACTAGAAAATTCTTGATCTTAAAAGGACCAAGCCAGAGAGAATCAAACTTACCATGACTTCCTCGAGGTTCACTCCATTTTCCTAGAGTAGGAAAATGTCTTTAACCTAGAAGTCCCCGATTTTGGCTTTTGTCAAAGAGTTGCTTCACTTTCTGCTAGTGTGTAACAATCCTATCCACCACCTATAATTTGTCTTCATCTAGTTATTACAAATGCATAATCCTCTTCTCCATAGAGATGGTGAAATTCACATCTTCAATGGCTTTCATTAGTTGTAATTCCGACAAATCCACTATTACTGGAAGTTGGGATTCTGTTCCATAAACAAATTGAAATGGGGACATTCCAATTTCTCTTTTAGGTGTGATCCTGTCTGCCCAAAGAGCGTCATAAATATTTTTGTGTCAGTTCCTCTATGACTCATCCACAAGTTTTTGATGATTGTTACCAGATTCTTGTTAGTTGATTCTTCTTGCTCATTCCCTTGAGGATAATAATCAAAAGAGTGTGCTAGAGAGATTCCATAACCATATAAGAAATCGGTCATCTCATAAGAGGAGAGAGTCGGGCATTATCAATAACAATTTTATTTGGGACTCCAAACCTGACTAGAATGTTCTCCTTGATGAAGTTACATACTACTTGTAAGTGGTTCTTTTAACTGGAATAACTTCTACCCACTTGGTGAAGTAGTCAGTAGCTGTCAAGACATGTGTGTGTCCAACACTGGAATTAGGATTAAGAGTGCCTATAAAATCTAGCCCCCATTGTTGAAAAGGCTCCTCTATTACTACTGGTTTGAGAGGCAGGGTGGCCAATTTGGGTCTGCCCATAAAGGTTTGACATGCCTCACATTTTGTGACCCATTTTTTTGCATCCTTAAATAATGTTGGCCAATAATAACTCGCATGGAGGATCTTGTGAGTTGTTATAACAGATGAAAAATGACCTCCACATGCTTGATCATGGAAATCTCTCAACAACCTTTTCTGTTGTTCTCTATCTACACACCTCAAAAATACTTCCATCAATTCCCTCTTGAACAATGAATTGTCCCATAGTACATATTGTGCAGATCACAATTTAACAACCCTCTTTTCTTTAACATTCAAATGTGTTGGACATTCTCCATAAGTCGAAAGTGAGCAATGTCAACATACCATTCATTTGTTGAACTTAGGAAAAGGACAATTGGGATATCAATATCTACTTCTTTAGATGACTCACTCCAAGCGCTATTAGCAATTAGTTCACAGAGGCCTCTACCTTGGACCAACTTAGTTGGCCTGATATCCAGTCATATTCTTGGACCTTTTCCACCTAGTTTTCTCTTTTTGACCCAAACTCGTGGCTTTGTGTAAGGATGGACTTAACAGTTGTATTGGGCACAAAAACAATTGAGTGAGAATTGAGAATATAGAAACATAATTGCTTAACTGCCTTTACTACAACAAAAGCATGCTTCTCCATTTGTGTGTATTTAAACTCATGAGCCTTCAAGACATAACTCATGAAATTTATGGGGAGTTCACAACCTCCAGGATTTTTCTCGTACCACAATGGTTTTCTAGGGTATTCTTAGTGACATAACAATAGATAATGATGTCCTTCTCAAAATCAAGATAGGAAAGAAAGAGGAGTGTTGGCAATGGTCTTCTTGATGTTTTCAAAAGCATTCTTTCCTTCAGAATTCCAACAAAAATATTGTTTCTCTTTCATCATTTGAGATGTGCTCTGGTTAATTCTACAAAATCAGGGATGAATCTTCTTAGAAAATTGATTTTTCCAAAGAAAGAATGCACACCTTTCTTGCTCGTTGGAAGAGGAATTTTTGAATAGCTTGGACCCTATCTAGATCAATCTTGGTTCCTTCCTTGGAAACAATGTGCCCGAGTAGTTTTCCTTCTGTGACACCGAAGATATTTTTTTGGATTTAAAGAGATCCCATACTCCCTGCACTTCTAAAGGACAACCTCAAGATGCTGAAAACGATTCTCTCTTTTCTTAGAAAAAATAGTCAAATTATCTAGGTAAATCACAATGCAATTTCCTTTCAAATTTCCAATATCCAAATCCATTGCTCTCTGAAAATTTGCACCAGCATTGATGAGAGCAAATGACATCCTCTTCTTGAACGTCCACCTCGATTTGATTATACCCTTAGAATCCTTCAAGCATGGATAACATCTCTGAACTGGTGACAACTTGCAAGATTTGGTCCATCATAGGGAGTGGATAATTATCCTTGAGAGAGGCTTGGTTTAAATTTCTAAAATCCACAAAAATCCGAATTTCTCCATTTTTTTTTCTTACGCTTACAATATTGGTTACCCAAGTACAATGGTGAATAGGGAAGATTACTCTAGCATTTAGCAACTTCTGAATCTCTTGATGAATTGTATCTACAATCTTGGGATTATACTACCTTTGCTTATGGCGGAATGGTTTAATCTCTGGTTTTAAAGGAATATAATATTGCATTTCCCTTGGCTTGAAAGAATTTTAGATCATTGTATGAATATGTCAACACATCAATATATATGCTCAACAACTCAATCATTTTCTTCTTGATGTAGTCTAGAATTCAATGATACAAATCCAATAAACCCTAGTCGCGTTGGCACATCACTCAGCCTGGACTGAGCGCTCACCCGAAGCATGCAAAGGTACCAGGTCCCTCTTTCGGGTTGTTGTTGCAGGATGCCAAAGCATGATGAACACTTAACACATATAGTTTCATTACTAACACCTCATTCTACAGAGCATACCAGATCTATACCTAAGGGAGAATAGAATTAAGTATTAACCATGATGAGATCAAAAACATACTAGATTTAGATACACATAGAACTAACACTTAGATTCAACCAATATCATTCATTATATTAAATACCATAAGTATACAAAAATCTTCATTACAATAACAATAGTATGCACGTAACAACATAATCTCTCTATAGATGTACTTATCTATCTGTGTGTGTATTCACCATCATACCTCTCTCTATCTATATCTCTACAATGCAATTCATTACATATATATATATATATATATATATATATATATATATATATATATATATATATATATATATATATATATATATATATATATATATATATATATATATATATATATATATATATAAGGGTGGGGACTTTCCCTTCATCGTTTATCTATTCCCAAAATAGGTCGCATGCTATTATTAGCCACGCACCATTACAAAACTAGCCGCACATGCAAGTGCGCTAACAATAGACTACTGCTAGCTAATCGACAAGAGCAGATCTATTTCCGCCCGAGTCCATGCAAAGTGCTTCATATATGATCCTCCAAAATAGCCAATGTGTGGCGCACATGTCTCTGCCTCGTTTGTGTGCTCTACACGCCATTTCTGAAAATATACCTTCATGAGCGAAAATGGCTATGTCCAAAAAGTTGAATTTCTACCCCAGCGCAAGATTCTCCTTATTCCTTCACGCCTTTGAATATGACCTAATTTCTCGCGCGGACTTCTTGCATGCTTTCTGTCAAGTGTTCTCTGATCAACATTACCCCACACTAATTTCATTATCACTTGACAATGGTCATCTCCAAAATTGAAGTAAAGAATAGAAGAATGGAAAGAATTTTCATAAATGAAAGAGTGTTTTTAATTTGCAATCTCTTCTTGCTACAACCTGAACAACTAATTCAGGATATTCCTATTTTATTTCGGCCTCCAAGGTCTGCCACTCAGTGAGTGCTTCCTCTTCTTTTTCTGGAATGTCCATAGCAATGGACTCTAGTTCATCTTTCGCGATCTCTCCTTTCTCATTCTGCAAGACCAACACAATGTTGGACATTACAATCATCCTTCCCTCTAGTAAATCCATCTTCTGCATAATGAGTTTCCTAAGTTCTTCTAGATGATTCTTGTGTGGTTCTTGGGCTGCTGGGCCTCGTGCTTCTATTTAACCATTGATAATCTTTCTACATGGCCCAATGTTTCGTCCTTCATCACTTTCTGGACCTCATTGTTCTCCAGGGTTTTTATGTTAATGAGCGCCTCTAGAGTTGTGCAGATGTTCAAGGCTTGGTCTGCTTTCTTCAGTTCTTCTTAGCAGCAATCCTTCATATGATGTAATCTTCTGCATCACTGAAGCCTTCTCTCATTCTGCATCTTATGTTGGATCCTTTGGTGTTGGCATGCGCAGAGGTTCATCTTCAAGCACTAGGTCCACCAATGTACCTACATAGTGTATTGCCGAAGGAAATGTCTTTGGTACCTTTGGCTCTAAGTGTGGCCTAGCTCTTATGATATTATCACCAATTTCCTTTACGATGTTGATAAATACAACATTCTTCTTCTACGCTAAGTCTCTTTCCTACATTAGGCACGCTATTTCCCCATCCTTAGTTTTAATCTCTTCCCTGAGTGCCCTAATTATGGAAGCCTTGTCCATATTCCACCTCACCACCTCTGTTGAGACTTTCACCAATGCATTTCTCACCTGTTCATCTGACATGACAGTAGGCTTTACTGTCATGTGTCTAGCCTGAGGTTTCTTTTTCAACCTCCTTGATACACATGAGTCCTCACACACATCTATGTGTGTGTGCATGAACCATGATAAATGCTTCCTTGTGCACATTTTTGTCATATCTTCATCCATTTATTCCCAACCATATAATTCCTTTTGTGTTAGTGTGCTCTGAAACAGACGCAGATAATTTTACCCGTGTCATCCGCATAACCCATGGCTGGTGGAATATGCTCCCACTTGTTCTTCTTGACCTAGGTTGCTTAAGAACTTGAGCTTCTAGATTTGGGACTTATGTCTCCATGTCCCGGTAGTCTCTGTAGTTGTCTCATCTCTGCCTGCTTTTCCTCCTCTTCTCCTCACTTCATTTCTTCATCTTTCCGCTTCTACGTTCTCTAAAGGTGTAGGAGAATTAGGCCCGCTTTCCTCTAATTCTTTTGCCTCCCATTCAACTTCAGCCTTCCTTCTCCTTTTTGTGGTTGTTTCCTTCAATGGAGATAGTCTCAAGGGTGATTTGCACACTGTTTGTAGAATATTGCCTTGGGTCCTTGTTCTCCTGAACACTCTCTTAAATCAGTGCTCTCCTTGGACTACATCCAAGTCCTCATCATCCCCCTCTTGTGGTTGAGGTGGTGTAGTGGCGTGCTCAGCTTCATCCTTATTCGTAGGATGTCTTCTACCTCTATGTTCCAAACCACCACTATCCTCGCACTCATCCTCCTCATCCTCTACTTCAATTGGCTCTGTGGGTTTAGGCATTGGAATGTTCTCCATTGTATGCTTACCCTTTGGTGGTGCTGGAAGTGCGAACTCATCTTCCACATACTTGTTATTCTCCATCTTGGGCTTCAGTGGAGGTACACCAGTGCTGCTCCAATATCTCCCACAACCAAACTTATTGGTTTAATGCTCAATACATCTGAAATGAGCCTTTCAATATATGCACCCCATCCTGGATACACATATTTCTTCCTTAGTGTGTGGTAGTCACAATCTACCTTGTCTGCATTGAACATTAGGCACCGCACGCCGAGAACTCGTATTGATGCCTGGAAGTACCTTGCTATGAAGGCATATGGTAACTTACACCAAGGGATCCATGCTCCATCCTTCATGGTGAACCACACTATGCAAAAGTGCTAGTATACAATGAACTGAATTGCCTTTCCAACCACCGAAGGCAAGTCCTTGGGGATGCGTCATTCTTCTTCAAAGGTCAGTGTAGAGCCTATCATACCATTTCTCAGCCATTTTCTTGACTTGTTCTATTATGGATCCTTCACACAAGTACTTTTTGAAGCGTTATGCAAGTGACTTGTGCTCCATGGGATACTCCCATATCTTCTCTTTTGGTCCATCAGGTACTCCGATCTCCATGAACACCAATGACAACATAACAACTCCAAAGTTGATCCTTCCTCCTGTGCGTGCTTCCTCAACAATAGTTTCTGCAATGTAACGTGAAATGTTGTAGACCACCCCCTCGAACATCTTTTTAGCAATGTGTAGCCACATGGTGTTCACTTGTGACCACCTTTCTGGTCATTTAGCTTCATAACAAGATGTGCGGTTGCTTGCACAACTGGATACTTCTTCAGTTTATCTATGTCCATGTCGCATGGACCCTTTATGTACCCCATCCTTTCTAGTCTCCAAGATTACGGCCTTGTCTGTTAAATCATATTTCAAATATTCTCATGTGCCCTTCAATCTTGTTATCATGGAGATGAGCGCGCTAAAATTTTGGCTCTGCATCCTACAAAGTAGAAAAAATCTTCGTGCACTCTGCTCATGAGCCACTAGTACAAGGGCTCATATTTCCCGAAGTAAGGGAGCTTGTATAGCTGGTAAAATCCAATATTTTTCAAGAGCTTCTTGCCAGCATCGTTATACACCGACATGTCTTCTGTCATGCGTTTATTTTTCTTTATGTTCAGCAATGCATCAAGCTCCTTCTTATTCTCTGCGGTACGGTGGTTGTACTCACTCACCTTATTTTTCCTTGTGTGAGAATCCCACTCCTGGCCTATGATAACCCCCTATGGATATTGCATTTCAGAAAAATTTCTTTTGGGAGCCATCTCCTCTTCTTCTTCGACCACCTTATTCTTTCCCTTCACTATTATTACAATTGCTTTCTTGGGTGCCATTTCTACCTTGTAATCCTTTGTAGATCCTCGCCTCTTGAAATCAGAATGTGAAAATCAAACCCTAATTCGATTCAAGCAGTGTGCCCTAGGTGAAATCACATGCCCTCGCTCCTCTTTGTCACCTTGCTTTACTCAAACCCTTCACCACCGGGGACACAAGCTCTTTTTGTGCATAGATCTCTTCGTCACGACTGGCTACACACCTCTCACACCTCAATTCGATCACTCAGCTCTTCACACTTAGCTCTTTTTCAAATACTCTTAATTGCAACATTAAAAATGAACTCGCATCCCATCCTTATATAGATTTTCAAATTTTTGATGCATTCATTGCTCCTTCACCTACCAAATATCCTCTCATTAATTGACCAATTCCATCCTTTCCGCGTGTTACATCTTCACGCCCCAACTATAACCTTCTAGCATGCCTTCCTACTCTCTTATCACAGACTTATCTTCAGCATGCTTACTTGCACCCGAGTACCTCGTCCACCGCACCTTCTTCTGCTAGTTGTTATGGCCTCTGCTTACCTCGCGTTATACTGTCCCTTCATTTATCTCCATCTTTGGTCACTTTTTAGAAGCAATCCTTTGACTTGAAGAGCACCCATAGTAGCTTATTCCTTTCACCTTTCAATTCCCATGATTTTGTACTTGAATATTGACAACCACCCCACTCTAAAATTATGTGCAGTCCTCATGCATAAACATGATTCATATAGTAATTAGTTTCATGCGTGCAAACACGCTTATTACACAAAACACCAACTAAACTGACAAAACATAACAACAAAGAAGGAAACACATTAAGGAAATACATAATTGAAAACCTAATCTAAATGACAATATTGCCTTATTACAAACACCAAGAAGACTTATTTATAGTAGGGCTTTAACCTACTCCCATTGAAGTAACCGGGTAGTCGTGTTCCATCAAGGGCTTCTAATCGGAAAGTCCTGTTTCAAGGATGTAAGTGATAACATACGACCCCAACCAATGTACCTTAAGTTTTCCTAGATGGCGTAAGAACTTAGAGTCATAGAGAAGCACCATTTTTCCAATCTCAAGCTTCTTGTCCCTTATGTTTCTATCATGCCATGCTTTACGCTAACCTTTTCTTGCTTCTGACTCCAACGTGCTATGGCTCGTCATTCATCCAGCTGAATTATCTTTTCAATTTTTTCTTCCAACATCAGCATCTGTTTTTCAATGTATGGCCCAAAATTTTGTTGAAAGCAACCTTAAAGAGGGCCCCCGATACCTTTGTGCACTTCGGTGAGTGCTCGGTCTAGGCCGAATGATGTGCCAGCGTGACTAGGGTTTATTGGATTTGTATCACCAATTCTAGGCTTCATCATTGGTTCCATTGTCGGACTTTCCCTTCACCACTTATCTATTCCCAAAATAGGTCACATGCTATTATTAGCCACATGTCATTACAAAACTAGCCACACATGCAAGTGTGCTAACAATAGACTACTTTGCTAGCTAATTGTGAATAAATCTATTTCAGCTGTGTCCATGCAAAGTGTTTTGTATATGATCCTCCAAAATATCCAGGCGTGGCACACACATATCTATCTCATTTGTGCGCTCTGCACGCCATCTCTAAAAATAGACATTCATGAGTGAAAATGACTAAGTCCCAAAAGCTGAACTTCTGTCTCGTACGTGTGTTCTCCTTATCCGTTCACACCTTTGAATATGACTTACTTTCCTACGCAGACTTCTTGCGTGTTTTTGTCAAGTGTTCTCGATCAACACTTCTTTTCATCCTTAGTACAACATTTTCCAATATTGACCAATTTAGGCTTTTCTTCACTCCCTATATTGATTTTTTCATATTCAGCTGATTGATGGGCCCCATGTGATACCTTGGATTTGATATATCTGTCATTCTTGTCAAATAGATCTTCTAATCTTACCATTCCTCTAGGTATCTTATTACCTTTCAATCTTATGTAACCATCTTTATCAAATTCTTCCTCTACTCCTTCAGACACTGAAGATGAAACAGACTCACGAGGAACAACTTCACTTCCTTCAAAATATAGCTGACTAAAATTATCTTGGAGCTCAAGGAAGGAGATCAAGTGTTGATCATCATTAAACACCTGCCAATGGTTCACATTATCTGGCACACTTGGTCTATGTATCACTTCGACTATGAACTTATTTTGGGAAAAATTCAAGCGAGGAATTAGCAAAGATCCAGAGATATCCAGGGAATCAGCTCTAGTATTTCTCTCCCTTGGCATAACTTCAATAGAAAAGGCATCTAGTAATTCAATTGAATCCCAAACCAAATTTCTATAATGCTTTAGTCTTCCATTTTTTACTTGGAATACCCTCTCGACTTGCTTGATAATGAGTTCAACATCCCCTCGAGCACAAAGATTCTTAATCCCCATTTCTCTTGCTACTGTTAGGCCAAGAAGAAGGGCCTCATACTTAGCCGTATTATTTTTGTTTTCAAACTGGAGCTTATAAGAGAATGGGTGAGATTTACCTTTAGGAGAGGTTAGAACCACACCATCTCCTGAACCAGCCGAAGAGCATCTACCATCAAAATCTAATACCCAAACGCTATCAGGGTCATTAGTCACCCCTTTAGGAGCCTTTACTTCATCTTTAGACATGATCATATAGTTACCATGGCCAATGTCCTCATAGAGAATTTACACGTTAAGATCATCGGTATTCGACATGATATACTCTTCTTGTCTCTCAGAAACAATTTCTTCATTTTTCCATTAACTGGAATGAGGGCATGCGACCAATCCATCTAGATCTCTCCTCCCACTTCTCTACAAAAATTCTTACTCAACAACATACCATATGATGGGGGAATATCTACAACTAAAATTTTAGCCTTGATTCTTTTCTCAAGGAATACAACAAAAGCTACTTGGGCATCCTTGATCCTTCTAACAAGAGGCACCTCCTTACTTTCCATAGAATAACACAAGCCAAATGTGTGTGTCAATGTGAGGCCAATGACATGAGCTACTTTAGCAGGCATTACATTAGCTGATGCTCTTGATTCAATCACACAATTGCTAAGCTTATGACCGACTATGAGCAAGGTGACATAAAAGTGCTCAATATTTTTAGTTGTAGAAGGTGTTGAAGCCATCAAGTTTTATGGGGATGAGGAGGTAGGAGTAGGTAACAAGCCCATAGAAGTGGTGACTGGAATAGGCTTATACTTAATGAACTTGACAACCTCGGGAAAAGGAATCTAGGTTATTTTGATAGAATTTAGTCTCGAAGATTTGGATCTTGGTCTTTCTAATATGATCAATTATGTCAAAAGATCCTGATGTGGATGGGACATCCACACTTAAAGAAGTGGAAGTCTTAGGTTTATCAATTTTCACGGATGAGGTTGTTTTGGACACAAGATTTGAAGATGTATTGGCCTTAGGTATTAAAGATGAAGGAGGAGTACTAACATCACTTACCTTTTGAGCCGAAGTGGTGGGGATGAAGCTCCTCTTTTCACACCAACTGCAATAGTGAATGTAACTTCTTTAGATTTCTTTGCGGGTTTAACCACCCCTTCTTCTTGCTCATTTGTTCGCTTTTCATGAAAAAATATGTTTCATTGTTCATATCTTCCACTACTTCATCATAATCATCTTCGTCATCATTGAATCCTTCTGTGGTAAGGAATTTGACTTGAGAATCATCAACTTCCTCTAACACCTCGTCAAGTTATTCTTTACTCTCCTCGATTTCCTCAACCTCTTCCTCATCTTCAGGTTCTTGAACTTCACATGTTGTGTTGACTGGAACCTTGAGAGGTGGTGCCTCGATTGCCAACTTAGGTTGGGTGGGAGGAAAATGATTTCGAGGTTGAAAATTTCTTCTCACAATATTTTTATAAGGAGCATTTTGGGCCAATTACTTCTTGATAGCAATCATATCATTTTCCACTTTTGAACTAATTTTTTAGAACTTGTGGTGGTAGATGAAGAGGCTTTGGCTTTAGGTGGTTCCTTCCATAACTTTCCTGACATTATCAAATCATCTTCTACGCTTATGGCCAAACGTTGGTCATCATCCAAGGTAAGCGGGTTAGCCCTCCTCGGTGCATAGATTATCTATGGCAATTGAGCATTTAAGAAAAATCACTTTTGAATTTGATCTACAGGATGAGTAGCCACTGGGATTTTATTCACCAACTTGTTAAATTTTGCCACAAACTCCCGCATGGGTTCATAGGGCTCTTTTTGATTTGTGAGAGTTATGCCAAGAGTGCATGCCCGTCTTCCGCAAGTTTGAACTGATTTTTGAATTGAGTCTGCATATTATCCTAGTTAGTGATGACACCAACCAAGAGGTGATAAAACCAATCTGCAACGTTGTCTTGTAGTGTCTCCACAAAAATTATGACGGAGACATCTTCATGCTCAACTCCAAGCACTCCACAGGCCACAATAAATGCAACAATGTGCTCATGTGGATGTATTTTTCCATCTCCTTGGAATTTGGGGAAATTCTTCCTATTCACCTTTGGAAAATCATGTAAGGTTGGGGGAAGATCCAAACGCCCAACTCGTTGACCTCAAGGAAAAGGCACAACAGCCATCCCGAGAAAAATGGTTTGCAAAGGGATTGTAACTCCGCTAATACTGTGGCTTGAACACGGGGACTTGATTGAGTCTCGTATATTAATACTATTTGAAAATGTAGAGGTCATATTCTTTGTAGAAGGATTTATTGATGTGTAACCACATCACCCCGAATGTCTCGCAACTTAATGGGTTGAAACTCTCAGTGTGATTGCATAACATGGAGATTTTCCCAAAGTGTGGGACTTTGCAATCGGGAAAGCTCTCTGGATGAAGACCGGTTCCTATTCCTCTATTTTGATGCACACATTTGAATTGTAGAGGATATACTCTAACTTGCCAAGGAGACATGGTTAAGAAGATTACAAGAAATTAAACCTAAACTAACAGAGGTGATACACCAAAAGGAATGTTGAACACTTGCTTTTCCATTAAACACAAAACATTAAAAATGTAACACAACCACCATGCACAGATAACCAAGATTGTAATGAGAGATTAGATGAAAGCAATGAACACAAGAGAGGGTTGAAATTCATCCACAAACTTCTATTATTGCTCCAAAAATTTGATACAGTGCATTACAATGTCCCAAGAGGCACAAAATTGCATTACAACTTGAATGAGAGGTTTGAACTCCAAAATTCACTTGCAGATAAGGGAAGAAGGGAGGGTGCAAAGCAAAATTATCCAACATTAGAAAAATGCCACGCCTTACAATTTATATAAGAATGAGAGAAGGAGATAGAAAAATTTCGAAATCATACTTTAACCATCCTAGAATGCATTGAATTCTCCTATAACAATAATGGGTTCCACTAAAAAATATATACCCCATGTACTATGCCTTGTTGGGAAAGAAAAGGAAGCCCATACTTCATTATTGTGGTAGGTGAGAAACTTGGAACCCCCTCTAAAAATGGCGGAATGTATTTCTTCATTTTGAATAACTTAGTCCCACTAATTATTGTTGTGTAGAGGACCCTGTGAGATTTCCAAAAAGTTCTTTCTTGTACAAATCTGAGCTCTCAGTCAAAATTTATGGCCATCTGAAGGTCGGGGTGTCATTCTGTAAAAAATGTGAACTGCTGATCTTCCTTTTGGAGTCCAAAATGCATGCAACCTCCGAAATCTTGAAATTCATACTTTCAGACATTTTGGTTTTGGATGTCAAGTTATTGTTCATCTGCTTAGGCATGCAAAAACTTTGAAACTCTGAAACCCGAAAGTCAGACTTTCAAGATTTCGAACTTTTCATTTTGGAGTTTTGGTTCTTTCGTAATTGGAAAATCGGCCTTCAGATTTGAAACTCCGAATCGAAAGTCCGAATTTCAGAATTTTGGAATTTCGAAATTTTTTCCCTATCAAAATTTTTCCTTTTAGAATTTTTGAGTTTCAGACTTTTTCCTTTCAGAATTTTTTGAGTTTTGGAATTTTTCGTTTCAAAATTTTTTTGAGTTTCAGATTTTTGGCACTGTTCACCAAACCGCACTCACCGAGATCTCCAAACTCAAATCCTGAAGTCCCAAATTTGGACTTCGGGTTTCAAACTTTTGTGCCTTTCAGACCTTTTCAATTTTTTTCCGCCTTGTCTCCGAAATGCCGAAAATGCAAAGTCTGAAAACTTTGAGCCTTTCTCCATTCTTCCACTTGAGCTCTAATCTCCTTTGACATTCCCTTGGTCATTCATGTGTCGACCTTGCATTTACATTATCGAGCCTACCTCAGTAACGTGATTTTCAAAATTGAAACATGAGCTCGCATGATTGAGCCAACCTCTCCATTTTCTCCTGTGCAAGGTCACGTTTGATCAAATTTTGCCCAAGGGGAAAAATTGGATAACAATTTTGTGACTCACAAGATCACTTTCCCGTTAGGTGAAAAGATCAGCTTTCTTGAAGTATCCATTGAGCACGAAGTCGTGAATGCTAGCTTGACATTGATCTTGTACTTGAAACCCGAACCGAATGCTTTCACTTACTAATCATGAACCTGCTCCGTTCTTTGCACTCTCAATTTTCATAAGAAAATCTTGAAGACGAGATTTGTGAGAGTAGAAAATTTTATTGACCTAGAGCGTTTTCATCCACCGGAAATGGACTACCCCTGACTGATTCCATTTGCACTACATTTGTTCTCTTTTGAAATTAGCAACTATTTCCCATGAGTATGAAATTCTTCCTGTTTGATATAGATCCCATTAACCGTAATAAAAATTATTCTCCATCTAAAGTATACAATTGGAAGGCATTGCTGCTTTTGATCCCGTGACCATGTAGGGGCCATTCCAAATGGCATCAAATTTGGAATGCCTTCCTGTTTTTCCCGATATGCATCCTACATCATAACTAGGTCCCCTTCCCGAAAGGTCCTTGCTCTTGCTTTCTTATCAAACCATATTTTGACTAAGGCTTGATCTTTCTCTATCATTTGAACTGCATGTTCTCTAATTTCTTCTAGTTCCATCAACTCTGAATACCTAGCCTCCATTGGTTCAAACTCAGACAACTCCAACTTCTTCATGAGATCTAATGTGAGTAGTTCTAATGATATAGGCAACACTGCCTCTTTCCCATAGACTAAATTGTAGGAAGAGCTACATGTTGACCTCTTTGGTGTTATCCTATCAACCCACAAGGATGATTTGAGCTTGGTATGCCATGTCCTCTTGTTTTCATCTAGAGTCCTCCTAATGATTCTTAAAGCAAATACTTGTTTGTCGACTCTACCTATCAATCACCCTGTGGGTAATATTTTGAAGAGGTTCTCAAGTAGATCTCGTTCTTAACAGCCCATTCTATGATCTTAGAACCTAGGAATGCCAATGCATTGTCTGATATGATAGTGGTTGGTACTCCGAACTTGGTCATTATTCCTTCATAGAAGTTCAATATGCTAGTATCATTTGCTTCCTTGAGTGCTACTACTTCGGTCCACTTGGTGAAATAGTCTATTGCTATGAGAATCCACTTGTGACCTTAGATCAAATTTGAATTGATGACCTCGATGAAATCCAATCCCCATTGCATGAATGGATGGTCAACCAAAATTGGATGTAATGGAAGAGTCTGCTAGTATTTCTTTGCACTGTGAAGAAAACACATTTTTGCATTTTTCAATCCAAGAATAGCAGTCATGTAACAATGTGGGCCAATATTATCCCATCTTCATTACCTTGAGAGTCATTACCCGTGGAGCAAAATGACCTCTCGGCTTCTTTATCGTGAAACTCCTATAACACCTTCTCGATTTGGCTTGTTCCAATGCACCTCAATATAACTCCATTGATGTCCTTATTCAACAAGATACCATCAACAAGAACATATGGAATGGCTTGTAATCTGAAGTATCTCCTCTTTTC
Source organism: Taxus wallichiana var. yunnanensis (assembly GCA_018340775.1). Classification (NCBI taxonomy): domain Eukaryota; kingdom Viridiplantae; phylum Streptophyta; class Pinopsida; order Cupressales; family Taxaceae; genus Taxus; species Taxus wallichiana. The sequence continues at coordinate 170,821,665 of CM031233.1, forward strand.
TTTGTTCATTTCTAGAGGGCATAGGCCTGTCTGTAGGAAATGTATCATATTTTGAGTCCAACAAGGAATAGGAACATTGTTATTTACTTGCTCTTCACCATATTTTAGTACTAAAACAACTTCATTTTCATCACTTACATCAACTTGTTGACTCGAGGCTAGCTGTTCACATAATCCCTTCCCATAGACCAAATTAGTGACCTTAATTTCAATGTCATATTCCATGACATGAGTGATCCATCTTGCACATTTCTCATTTAGATATTTGTTTAGAAGGAAGTCCTTGACTCCCGCATGAGAGACCAGTAGTTGGATCTTGTTGTTTGAAACCAGGTGTTTGAACTTCTTCAAACTCTTGATCACTACAAGGACATGCTTTTCGATGAAAGAGTACCTAGTTTCATATTCCTCCAAACCTTGGCTGAAGAAGGCAACCGGTTGTTCATATCCCTATTTGTTTTGTTGTACTAGGATTGTAGAAATTTTGTCCCCACCACCAAAGGCATAAAGCATGAAGTCCTTAGAGAAGTCTAGATTGACGAGATTTGGAGCTTGAGATATAGCCTCTTCGATTGCCTTAAAACTTGATTTTCCTTTTGCAGTCAACTTAAATGCCATACTTTTCTTCAACGTCAATGTTATTGACTTTACAAGAGAAGAAAAATTCGGTACAAACCTGCGAACAAAATTGATCCTTCCTAAGAAGCTTTGAAGAGCCTTCTTATGGCTTGGCAAGGGCAATGCTCGAATTGCTTCAACTCTTTCTAGGTCAATCGTCAATCCTTCATTTGACACAATATGGCCTAGGAGATTGCTTTCATGAGCCAGGAATATGCATTTTTAGGATTCAATGATACCCCAAATATCCTACATCTTTGAAATACCTGTCTCAGATGAAAGAGGTGATCCACTGCATTTTTGGAGAACACAGTGATATCATCAAGATATATCAGTACTATTTTTTTGATCAACCCCTTAAATGCCATGTCCATCTCCCTTTGGAAAGTGGCTCCGACATTAGACAATCCAAACAAAATTTTCCTATAGGCATAGGTGCCCCACTTAGTGGTGAAAGCCATTTTGAACTGGTCATCCTCTTTCACCATTATCTGATTATATCCAGAGTAGCCATCTAGGAGAGAAAGTCTTTATGAACCAGATACTACTTGTAAGATTTATTCCATTGAATGGAGTGGGTAATGGTCTTTGAGAGATGCCCTATTCAAGTCTCGGAAGTCCACACACAGCCTGATTTCTCTGTTATTCTTCCTGACCAGAACCAAGCTAGCAATCTAATTTGAGTGCTTGATTGGGAATATAATGCTTACATCTATTAGCTTGTTTAGCTCCCTTTCATAAGAGGATTAATGTGTGGGTTGACTGGTTTCTTTTCCCGATCGGCTTAGCATCTGGATCTAGTTCTATTGTATGTTATACCAACTTAGGATGGAATCCTTTCAGTTCCTCATAGCTCCAGGTGAAGTCATCTTGAAATTATTAACAGAGTTGTGTGAACTCATCTCTCTCGCTTAGTGGCCACTTTGCCAATTTGGATTGTTTTGTCTTCCTCAACCAAAATTGGTTATGAATCTTCTCCCTTGACCTATATGTTGGCTTTCTCTTTACGAAATTGATCATTCGTTGAAGATGGAATCCAACGTAACCAATCCTTTGGTAAGCTTGTTTCTCTCAGTAGCTGCACTACTTGATCCCCATACTGCTGCTCTAATTTATCCTAATTCCTAACTAAGAATTCAGCCTCTTCTTGTAAGAAATTAATGATATGTTGATCGTTTTCAAACACCTACCAGCTTGTATTATTGTCTGGAACTGTTGGCCTTACAATCACATGGATATGTGGTTGCATTTTGTCTCTTTTGATGTTGTCAACCACATCAAAATTTTCTCCAATGGCTGCAAGTCCGCATCTCGTAGCTTCATTCTTCTTCTTGGGTATGGACATAATGTTGAATGCTTCAAAATCCTCAATTAGGTCCCATACCCTATTTTTGTAGCTCTTGAGTAGGTCATTCTTCACATCATGTTTTCCTTTGACTTGGTTAACAATCAGCTCGCTATCCCCAAATACATTCAAGTTCTTGATGCCTCTTTTCCTGGCCCAATGAAATCTATGAATCAAAGCCTCATATTCAACTGTGTTGTTTGAACATGCAAAATAAAATCAAAAAGTTGAATAATACTTGATGTCTGTGGGTGAAACCAACATTGCACCACCTATAACACCTTGTTTGTTCCTTGAACCATCAAATATTTTTTTCCAAAATTCATTGTCATCCTTATTCACGGCCGGTGATACTAGGAATGGGTAAATTTTCTTTGTGTACACAATATACACCCGATTCAGCCTCCTTTACTTCCTCAGTATGGATCAAATGCATGCCTTTTGTTCTCCCATTCATCCAGAGTCAAATATGGAATACCCTCAACCTTAGTACTAGTTTCTAGATCATTTGAACACTCTTCTTGATCAAAGGTTGAGAAATTTGCATTGATAGGACTTGGCACATGAGGTTCAATGTGAAAGTTTGCAATTGGATCTGATCTGATTGGATATGATCTCGATTGTTTCTTCGCTCTGCACTTGTCCTCAAAATCATGTGTGTCCAATCCGCATATAGATACCCGCCAATTTTGGTAGTGAAGTCTCTTGATAGACACAACGCAAAGAGTGGCGGAAGGTCAATTACAAACACATCTTGCAAAACTATGACATTTGGGTAGGCATGCAGTGTTAGGCTTAACCCTTTGATGATTTCAATTGTTCCTACTACTGTCTCATCTAGCCGCACTACTCCTTTCAAAGATCGGCTCATACTTTAGACCCAATTGATCTGCTATTTTCTTTGGCATTAATAAATTATTTTCTCCCGAATCGATCATGTAATTGTGCAATAGGTGGTTCCCGACAATCAAATGACACATGAATGGTGGAGGATTCAATTTTTTGCTTGTCAACCACCACCTCATTGACCGCATTAGTGAGAAATTTCTCTTTTCTTTGGTTCGATCCATTCAATGCGGACTACTAATTAGCTATTGTAGCTTTCAATAAATATCATTGTCCTGGGATTGTCAATGACTCCCACATGGAAATGTTCACATGTGTTTTCTTCATCTGATTGATGATGTTGAAAGGGGATGAATTATCCTTTTGTTTCCCTTTACTTGGCACGACCTTTTCTGGAGCTTGAACATGCACATGTGTTGCTGCAATGGGTGCCTTAGGCTGATTTTACACATTCAGCGCTACATTTGGTCTACTAACTCCTTGTTGTGTAGGAGTGGGCTGAGAAACAACTAGATTAGATGATTTTCCCTCTTCTATGTTCCTCTTCTTTGACCATGTGTTGACAACTACACCTTGGAAAGGTGGTTGGTTAACTCCACAGAAGTCTTTTGTTTTCCAATTAACCAACGTAGTTTCTATTAGAGGTGCCTCTTGCTGAGTTTCTTGCTACTAATTTCCCTCTTGACTTAGTTCTTGGGACACACCAATGGTCTATACCATCAAAGCCTAATTTAGTGCACCATTAAAACATGTTGATTGACTATGAGGTAGATTACAGGGGTAACACCATTCGTACTCATGTGCCATGTTGTTTTGTGTTAGAACCAAGGCTCTCGATGTTGAAGATGTGTTTGGATCATACGGTCGGAATGACCTAACAAATTGAGGTTTTCCCCGATTTTGGTTTTTATTTGCACCCCGATTTGGTGGTCTATTTTGCTGATATGGGGGCCTAGCTTGATACTGAGTTGGAGGTTGATATGGTCTAGAACTCTGAGCTTGATTTCTCTTGATAGTGACTAGCTCATTCCTTAGCCTCTATAGCTATTTCATAACCTCCTACAATTCCTTTGAAGTGCTTGAAGAAGTCGATGCCTCATTGTTGCTTTGATTTCTAGGGGGTGGAATGTGATTCAACTTTGGTGTTTGACTAGTTGTAGGATCTCCCATGTCTGGATAGAGAGGCATTGGTGGCCTTGGTTCTAGCTTACCAACTTGAATCGGGTAAATTTTTTCTCTAATAACAATGTGATAGATCCTGAAGCGCGTTGTTCCCGCCATTGATTGGATCATCATGGCTATATCTGAATTTATAGCCTTCAAGAAATAGAGGAATGCTCCTTTGGCAGTTGGTCTAATAATTATTGGAATCCTGTCCCATGTTTGTTGGAAACAGAAATTGAAATCTATCATTTGTTCATTAGGAGCCCTCTTGATTGTTGTCAATTGTTCCAATAAAGACAAATTATCTCCCTTTTCCCCAAATTGATTGTGGAGGGCTATGCACAAATGGTCCCAATTCTAGATAGACCACTGTTGTTAGGCTCTAAACCATTGCAAAGATTTACCTTTAAAAGATGAAGCTAACAACTTGACCATAATATCCATTTCATTGATTTCATGAATTGCATAGACATTGGCGATGTCCTGGATGTGGTCAATAGGAGTAGTATGATTTTCTCCTGTGAAATAGGGAATATTCTTTAGTGCTGCAACCGGGACCTGATTTTGAGCATTTAGGGCAAGTGGGTTGCTTCTCGTGAAGTTGACATAGGGATTGGGTTGCACCATCCTGATTGGTCGGAGAACTCTCGTTGATTGAAGAAAAGTCTACCAGGTGGTGGTGTAGACAAACCTAGTTTGAATTATTCTCATGTACTTGGGCAACTTGTTTTGCTACACCATCGAATTCTATCCCTTCAGAGTCGCTAGATGTGTTTATAAATGAGTCTTTAAAGGCTGGATTTTGCTAAGTTACACACCAAACTTTACAAAATAAAATGAAAAAAATCAAGGACTCGTATAATTGATATTATGGAGGTTGGAATTTATTTTGGAATGACAGTCCTGAAAACCTAAAAATGCAAGACCTCCGAATGTCTCAAACTCAAATCCTCAAATTTCAAAATCCTGAGATGTTTGAAATCCTAAAACTCAAATTCAAAAAACTCTGAAATTTCAAAATCAAAATTAAAAACTAAAAATACCCTTTTGAAGATTAGCCCGATCTATCAACTGGTGAAATTTGGACTTGTTTTGAGCAAGTTAAGCCCTTGAAAATCGATTTCGAGTTCATCCAGAGAGTGAAAAATCCAAAATTGGAGAACTTGCAATTTCTAAGTCGGAATTTTGAAAATGACTTCAAGCTTGTGGGATGACCTCTTGTCCCATCGGCATGCCAAAATTTTTGACCTGGGAGCTTAGATTTACACAAGAAAGGACTTTTGGAAAGCTCTCAGCGTCCTCTACACAACTACGACTAGATATCTTAAAATTAGTGGGACTAAGTTATTCAAAATGAAGAAATAGTCCACCATTTTTAGAGGGGGTTCTAAGTTTTTCACCTACCACAATAATGAAGTATGGGCTTCCTTTTTTTCCTAACAAGGCATAGTACATGGGGGTATGGATTTTGTAGTGGAACCCATCATTGTTACAGGCGAATTCAATGCATTCTAGGATGGTTGAAGTATGATTTCAAAACTCTTCTATCTCCTTCTCTGATTCTTCTATAAATTATAAGGAGGGGAATTTTTCTAATGTTGGATAATTTTTCTTTGCACCCTCCCTTCTTCCCTTATCTGTAAGTGAATTTGTGGAGTTCAAACCTCTCATTCAAGCTGTAATGCAAGTTTGTGCCTCTTGGGCCATTGTAATGCATTATATCAAATTTGTGGAGCAATAATAGAAGTTTGTGGATGAATTTCAACCCTCTCTTGTGTTCATTGCTTTCATCTGATCTCTCATTGCAACCTGGTTATCTGTGCATGGTGGTTGTATTACATTTTTAATGTTTTGTGTTTAATGGAAAATCAAGTGTTCAACATTCCTTTTGGTGTATCACCTCTATTAGTTTAGGTTTAATTTCTTGTAACCTTCTTAAATCATGTCTCTTGGTAAGTTAGAGTATATTTTATAGTAGATCCTCTACAATTTGAATGTGTGCATCGAGAATAGAGGAATAGGAACTGTACAATGGAAAAGTGACATGCGAGGATGATAATCAACAAGTGGCCTTCCCTGCACCCGACCTCCCGAGGTCGTGCCGAGACAGCGGTGGTTTGAAATGCGGGTGACTTAGATGAAGTCATAGCCGGATTATGGTCGGCTTTTCTATGATAGAAAAGCTACAAGCGAGGATGAGAATCGGCAAGCAACTTTCTTATGGCTAACCATGGGAGGATCAGTGACTAAGATCCGGTAGTGTGATCTCCTGGAGATTTAGAGGCTATGAGTGGGTAGCATAAATTCCCTAGTGATTTATCCTCCTAACTATAATTTAAGCGTTTAATCTAGTTATGAAGTCTCCAAATTAACTTAAACTGAAAATAACAATTTATACTACTATTGAAAGGGAAACTAATCTAAACAAAATATATGATTGAAACATTATAATTACAAGCAACAATTAAACTACTTTTATACTAAAACTAAACAAGCGAGATAACCCGGTGTGGTTATTCACCTGTGTAGATGTGTGAATCTAAATAAAAGACAACTAATTAACTTAATTGAAAAACCTTCAATCCTACCTCAGAAGTGAGGAACAAATCATAGTTTCTCAGAAACTATCATTCCTCATGACTTCCCCGCAATATTGAAAGTAAGATTAATCAAATAAAATGATTCATTACTCTATTTGATAATAACTTTGACAATTTAAACCTGGAGTTTACTGAGCAGAGGAAAATCCAGTTTTGTTGTAGCTTGTCCCCTCAGAGTGATCTCTTCGTTCTTGCATGTTCACGTGAATCTAGAAAGAGTAGGAGTATGGTAGCATCAGCAAGAGAAGGCACTGGGACGGTAGTCACTTTGAAGTAAAAATGGCACGAAGCACAAGTAGGAGAGGGATAGCGCAAGTGAACTGGCTTGGCCTATGCGATTCCTAGCAGGGTCGTTGCAGCAATGATGAAATAAAATGATAAACAATAGGTACTCAAACAATGAATAATAGGAGCTTCAAAGAAATACAATGAAGTACAAGTAGGAGAGGGATGGCACAAGAGAACAAAGCTTGGCCTATACGATTCCTAGCAGGATCGTTGTTGGTGTACAGTGAGGCATAACTAAATACTCAAAATTCTAATCCATGCTAAAGATAAAATGATTCATAAAATAAAATAAATCTAGGAGTGAGTATTGAAGACTCAAAACTCAAGAATGAAGACTCTGCACAAAGAACCAAGACCATTTACTTGTAAACAAGCTACATATTTATAGCATTTGCAATGACTAGAAGGCAAGTTCAAATTGAACTCTCCCACCATTAAACAAAGATAAATCACTGTTCAGTCAGCAAAAACATAAATACAAGCTTTAGTGGTTGAGAAATGCAGGTGAAAATTGAATTTTCACGCTTGACGCGATCGTCGGAACATTCTGGAAAGCGCGTACAGGACCGCCGCCCTGCGCAGGGCGATGGTTACAGGACCGCCGCCCTGGCCTGGGTGGCGGTTACAGGACCGCCGCCCTGGCTGGGTGACGGTTACAGGACCGCCGCCCTGGCAAGGAGGCGGTCTTGTAAATAACAACAAAACAACAAGGAAAAAGAGAGAAAAGGCTAGGACAAAACATGTAGAGGCTAGACAAGGATTTTTGGGATGCAAATGTATACTCAACAAGCTTTCTGGATTCCAAACACCTTGCGAAGAGATCTTAATCATCATTGGGGCTTCTGTAACCAATTTCCGACTGTACAGTACATACAATTTTGGGTACGTACAGAACCAACCTTCATTATGAGAGCTTTCTCGCTTGGAAAGTCCCACACTTTTGGAAAAGATCTATGTTATGCAATCACACCGAGAGTTTCAACCCATCGAGTTGCAGATATTTAGGGGTGATGTGATTAAGCATCAACATGAGTACTTGTGGATCATGTACCTCTAGCCCTTCTTTCTAGAGTCAGGTAAAAACCTTCTTGTCCTAACAACTCGAAAATCGGGATCTTCAAAACCTTGTGTTCTTTGACCTCACGTGCATCTCCTTACCACCAAAGTGTGTACCACTGCTGATCTATTTGAAGATTGTTTCGGTGGGATGCACAGGATGTGCCCCATGGTGGGTGCCAAAAAATTGTTGGTTGGAAAATTTGAATCTTATTGCAATCAACAATTTCGGGGAAAGTAGTTCCTCCTCTTTAAGGGAAAGGTTCCCTTATTCACCAAAAGAAAGGAAAAACCTATTTATTTATAAATATACAAACTACGATATCTGAATGAGGATCTTGATGTATTAAATGTATCCATATTTAATAATTAACAATACAAAAGAAAAAGATGATTAATGACCTTGGGAATGGATATGGAAGCACTTTCAGATATATAGATTGTAGAGCAATATCTTATTTATGCATGCATGGGATTTCAAGAACATGAATTTATATATATCTGAATACATGACATATATGCAATAGACACAAAGTTCAAAGCATAACATCAATTGAGTGAACACAAAGTTTCATATCCAAATATATAAAATCCACATTCATTAGGTAGAGAGCAAAAATAGAGAGAACATAAGAGAAGATGGGAAATAACTTCTGTATTGATACTTAGTGATTTTGTACTCTTACATCCAAAACATCAAGATCCAACCAATTTCCCAATGGAAGATGAGTTCATTTATAGCTACTTGGGAAGTTACAAAATTGAGCCTCTTTAGTTTCCTTTCTTTTAATTAAGCATTAATACTTTAATCAAAAGTATCTTAAGTTGGTCCTAATTACAAATTACATCATTACAATAATACCAAATTTGAAATATAAGAGAAATTAAAAGAAAGGTTCATGCACTAGTCAAGGAAAATTTGAATAGGATGTTACCACATTCTTCATCTTGAGTATTCAGTTTCTGAACTTGAACAAAGTGCTCCAAAATCTCCATGCCTCGGGGAATAGTAGTATTTGAAGTAGCATTTGCCTAGCTATTTAGGCAACCTTCCATTCCTTCCCAGAAGTTTGAAATTTGTAAGAAACCTTTGTTTACCTCAATGAGTGCAACTTGTAATGCACAAACTTCTTTCATCTTTTCTTTGGTGATACTATCATCTTTGAATAGCTCTTCCCTGATAAGTGTTTTAAACTCTTCCTTAATGTCACACACTATGTTTATTTTAGCAGAGTTTTCTTTAAGGAACTGACAACGTAGATCTTGAAATACATCTAACACACAGTTGAAAAGGCCTCCCCTTTTGAAATGAGTTCTTTAATTCAACGATCGCCTCCTCTAGACACTTATTTTCAATCTACATTATAAGACCATTTATTGGAAAGATTATTCTTTGGTTCATCAAAGATTCTAGTGGCAATGAGAATATGTTCATCAGTAGTACTCATCTATCTCGCATCCTATATGCACTCTCTCCATAATTTGAGTTATTTCTCAAGGCTTGCAGTGGTTGAGGTGAGATTCTGCTAGACTTGACAAATGTTACCATAGGATTTACATGCTTCTTCTATGAAATTTAGGCTAGATATTAACATATCCTCCACCATAGCTTCTATTGCTTTTCCATAAGAGGCATGCTTTTGAATGTCCTTGATGTTCTGTACCTCCTCATTAGTAAGTACAACAAGAGGTGGAATTGAAGTGAGAGGGTTGGATCTAAAACCTTATCACCGTGTCAACATGGATCTAATGTAGTGTGAGAGGATCTACACCTGTTCTTCCAATTGATCCCGTGTGTTTGTTTACCTTTCTCCACTCTTTCTATTACCTTTGACACAATTTCCTTTAGGTTGTGGACCTCACTTTCATGGAGTGGACTCACCCAATGGTATCCTTGTCAACTCCAAGTCGTTCAAAGCCAAATATTTCTCCTCTTTTCAGTCCTAGGTTTGGAAATCTCTAAAAAATGGCCTTTAGAATCGGACACTAACCTAGATGTGATTTTTTCCTTCTTGGCAGATGGGGCAGAGTTGTGCCTAATAAGGCAACTGCAACATCAAACTTGGGGGAAACTATTTGGGATGAGGCCTTCCTTTTCTTACTATCAATTAATGGTTGTATCCAAGTAAAAGTAGTAGTGGAAGGAGGAGGAGTAAGAGGGCCTAATGAAAAAGTACTCATTGAGCCCAGGGTTTGTGCAATTGACTCTTCCACTATAGATGTTCCAATGCTAGAAATAGGTATCTCCTTGGAACGAGTCTTTGGGGTTTTTGTTGTTTTATCCTTTCATTTCACACTCTCATGTTTGCCTTCCACATCCTCTCTTCCTTTTCAGTGCTTCCCCTTCTTGATTACTTTCTTCTTCTTCTTCTTATTCCTAACCTTCTACTTCTTTTCCTCCCTCTTGAAAGGTCAATGATTTGTTCAACCACCATGGCTTCCTATGTCTTCTTGGGAGAAAGGAGTTGAGTATCTTCTTCTTCAATTAATTCTTCTTCCTTCTTAGCCTTTTTAGACTTCCCTTTCTTGGTATACACCAGAGTTGAAGATTTAAGAGGAGAAGGGGCTGATTGAGTGTGTGTTTCATATGTGTATGCAAGAGTGTCTCTGTGGGATGTAGAAACTTCTTGGGAAGGAGACCAAAATCTTCCCACTTTATACATTTTCATTTTCTATCAAACCAAACCTTGGTTCTGACCAAGACTAGGTTGATGATCTCTTGAAAGTTATCATTTACTTTCTTAACCAGCCAATGGTGTCAAGAGGACTATGCCTTATAGTCTTGTTATACTCAAGAGATTGTAGGTCTTCATCATCATCCTGCAGGTCATTTGGTACTTTTTAGATGCCAAAGTCTTTGATTTGTTGCAAAGAGAGCCGACCATAGTACCTTCTTCTTGCCTCGTAATCATCTGAGCAATCTACCCAATAATATTCTACATCAAGGAGGTGATAAAAGGACATTCTGACATTATTGGCGATGAAGCCCTTGAGATCAAAGAAAGTTCTTTTATGAAAAAATCAAAATTGAAAGCAAAAACCATCGCTTCAACATTTTGAGCATCCAGAGTAGTCTTGTAGGTATAATTACCCAAAGTGATTAGGAATTGAACACCAGTTATCTTCTTGTCTTTGCAAGTTTTGTACAACTTATCTAGGTTCCTAAAAATCTCTATTAGAGCAATTTTATCACTACAAAACATTGGGAGCTTAAAGGGTGCCCCTTCAAAACCTGCTAACTTGATATAGGAGAAATTCCTGCACTGAATGTAGTAGCTACCATAGGTGGAAATCAATTACTTGGATTCATCAGAAAATCATTTAGTTGTATTGCCCTCTAGAAGCTTTATAATGTACATAGTGAAGGCATTATTAACTCTCCTAAAATGGTGATTACTGTTTTTCAAAGTTAATTTTGAGTAGTATTCATATATTGAGGCATTCTTTTTATTGTCTTCTGGAGAGAGACCTAACCATTCTCTAGTATGCCCCAATAGTATACATCAAATAGGAGGTCATGTAGAAGACCTTGGTCCTTTGCACATTATCCAACTGCTCACTAAGATTATTACAAATGATTTCTCCCCAATTCAAATTTTTCTTCCTCCACATATGATATTTATGTATGGGTACATCTAAAAGTGGAACTCATTTCTTGTCGAAGCCCCATTATCCTAGCCAATAGAGTGATGATGTCTGAAAGTTATTTCTTGAAATCACTTCTATACATAGCTTTAGGCAACTTGGAAGCTCCTTTCTTTGGGACCTTGAACCAAGACTTAGCCACCATGTATTTGTATTTTTAGGTTTTTGATCAAACAACTGTTGGGCTTGTGCCATAGTGAGAAAATTTGAATATTCAAATACTAGAATCCCAAGGGCAACATTGATACATCCCATGTCTAGTTTGGAAATCACTTAGCCTTGGGGTCTGTGATTTCTTTTGTGTCAGGGTTAAAATGGGAACCACAAGCCATAACTCTATCTATAAATTGACTGAGATAAGGAATCCTCACAGTATGCTATCCCATAATCCTTGATAAATTGAGTCAAAAACAAAGGATTAACATCATTAGTTCGTGCCCATAATTCATTAAAATTCAAATGTTACACATCAATGTCCCTTATGTTGGGTATGGAGGTCTCGAGAGAGGAGAGATGCTCATGACCCTTGAAATGAACCTTCATTATGGAAAAGGGGGTTGAGAAAAAAATTATTTGGAGGGGAAAGTGATCATTCTTTGAGAACAGTTGATGTGGTAGGGAATGAGACCAAATTAACTTGAAATCTCACAACAAACTATGAATACTCAAATTTTGATCACTAGATGGATGATGACCTTCCCAAGAATAGAATGCACTTTGAATTTTTTTAAATGGCTAACAAAGGCTTGTGCTACGGCTAGAAATGATTTGGAATGGAATGCGCGAAGGTTAGACATGCTGATTACAATGGTGAAAACGACTAACTATCCCCTTTTTATATTATCTTGTTTGGAGAAATCGGTGGGAGGCATTAATGTTCTCATGGAAACATAGTGCTTGGAATACCAAATGCTAAAAAAATCTTATAAGGTGCGAATATGATAGAGGAATGAAGCACAAGAGGCCCAAAATTTTGTGGAATGCTTGGGAAACAAAGGGCCAAGTTTCCGCAACATAAAGACAATGGATTTAATGTGGAAATTGTGGGTTCATGGGAACATAGGGCCGACCGCACTTGGGACATTCGAGATAAAATAAGTCAAAAACTTCACACTATGCTTTGGCTTGTAATGGAAAGCAGTAAGTTAGGTGAAGGATGCATAGATGGTCCATGGGACACGGGGACACAAGTTCTCCACTAGCCCAAAAATTCTTGACTTGAAGGGGACTTAGACAAATTTGAGTAATAGGTTGCAGTTGGTAAGGCTTGTGGGGATGCATGGATGTAAGGAACCAGTGGTTAGAAAGCACAAGATCCGCAAGTTCCTAAAAATATGATACTTTGCAAATAAAAGAAGAACATTTTTTTGTGGGACAAACGGGAAATCGGGGACAAGGAGCCCGAAGGGCCTTAAGACACATAGGACACCAAAACCCAAATACCCGCAATACAAAGCAAAGGTCCCAAAACTCAAAAGTTTGAAAATTGACTAATTATTGGGAATTTCTTTTTCCTTCAAACTTCATAAAGGCAAAGAAAGACCTCAAAAGGGAGCACCTACTCAAAATTTTGAAATTTTGGCAAAAATACACATATTTTGGGTAAGTGACAATAAACCCTTCTTCCGGACTACAAATTGTAACAAAATAATCCTCACGTGGATAGTGCGGATGTATTTGATCAACATTCATGCGTGGATCAAAACCTAAACATTAATTTTTATTGTGTGTGTTATAGATTGGAAGGTTTGTCTCACTTAGAGAACACCTTCAACGTAATTACCAAATGTGGGTGTTTATAATAATTAATATTTGGTTGATGCAAAAGGCCAATTAATGCCCAATACATGTCTAATTGTCACACTAAGTGTATAATTAGGGTTTGGTTGGTGAAAATGAGCCAATTGATCCTCAAGAAACATCAATTATTACAAGTAGGTGTATAATAACAATTGCATTATGTGCAATAGATATGCTTGATATGCAGACAATAAATAAGGTAGAACACAAGTGAAAAGAAATGGTTGTATGCAAAAAACACAACAAAACTAACATGATCCGTATGCACTATAAAATCTACCAAGGCTCCTATAACTCGCTCTTATAGATGTCCATGCCTTGTTCTAAAACTTCCATTTCATCTCAATCGAGAGGATGTTTGTAAAGGTTGAGGGGTTTTTTTACGCTAATAAACAACATTTACTTAAGAGGTTTCAAGTGCTCATCCTGTAGCCATGACACAACCACCACCGCTTCCTAACAACCCTTCAAAACAAGGCATCGATTTTTTCCCATACACAACACAACTTGAAACGTATTAGCCCTTCTCCAAACGCGAACTCAACAGTTCAAGAACCACCCCCACCACTATTATCAATATAATGTTTGTGGAAAATTCAAGAAGAAAATCATAAGTATCACTTTCATGTGACATATGAAAGACAATAAATATGGATTAAAAATGGCCAACATCAAAAGCATTTTCATCTCTCGAGAAAATATTGAATGTTATTTGTAAATAGTGTCAATGGTTTTACAATTGGTATGAGTCATCTTACAAGTGTTTAAAAATACTCTTACAATGGTGGTGGTTCATTCTAAAACCGTCGAGTTGCACATATGTAAAACCCTTTGTATGATAGGATGAAATAGCTTCAACCACTAACCATAGGTAGGAGACCCTACAAAAAGGTTAGTGGTTGGGTTGCAGTGCAATTTTTTACACCACCTATGTTGGAAATAATCTAAAGAGGCCTCAAACCACATGTAGTTTTCCATCTAACATGTGTTATTTGTATGGATGCATCAACCTTCCGAATTTTGATCACTTGATAATGTATGTAATAGTTTGGCATGCTTTGTTTGACTTGGATAGGGTGGTCTCTAGCTTGGTAAGAGTGATTCTAAAACCTAGTTAAGTGTGCTTCATACCTATGTAGGGGTTTCTCGTAGAGTGTACTATTGCTTTAGGGTAATTTAGGAGAGCTTAAATTTATCTAAGAATGATATTTACAAGCTTCTCTTGAAATTTTTGAGTGAGTAAATGAGTGCATTTGACTTGCTTATATAAGAGTTTGTAGGTATAATTTTGCACTAATGTTGATACATGAGGAAATTACCAAGCCATAGAAAGATATCAAATTGAGAAACTAACCATTGGGTTTCTGGGGAAAAATTGTACCAAATTGGTGGATAGATTGTGATGCATAGAAAAATAGTTTTCATCATGCACTCAAGCAATAAAAAAGGTACACAAAACAACTTCACCTCAAACTCTGCAAAGGAGGATTATTCCAAGCCTAAAATGGCCTATTCTTGCAATTTTGACCAAACTCATCTTAAATGGCTCTACTAATCACTCCACCATGTGCAATACTATGCAATAAATTTCATTATATCCCTTCAAAATACTTCAACTTACAAAACTTCAATTCCTCTTACCTTTCTTATACTCGTCTTCACTAGCCTTCTTGGTCTTTAACCTTCTTTCTCTTGAAGTATTTTATCGCTCTTTTCAATGCATATACCATGTTTATCACTTCAAACTAATGTTAGCTCCATCACTAAACTACCTCGAAAAGAATTAAATCATCAACTTCTCCTTTCTTGCTAAGACTGCCATTTTCTTAGGCTCTTAAGATCATCTTCTTGCTAGCTCCAAAGTGAGAACAAACTAGCCTTACCCAAAACCAATTAAAAACTCCTTTAAAATTCCCTTAAGATTGTTATGGTACATGTCAAATTTTAAGACCTATCTCTCTTTTCCCTTCTTGCAACCATCCTTTTCTTCTTTTACCTTCCATTAGGCTTACTAGCCCCG
Source organism: Taxus wallichiana var. yunnanensis (assembly GCA_018340775.1). Classification (NCBI taxonomy): domain Eukaryota; kingdom Viridiplantae; phylum Streptophyta; class Pinopsida; order Cupressales; family Taxaceae; genus Taxus; species Taxus wallichiana. The sequence continues at coordinate 170,837,047 of CM031233.1, forward strand.
GTATAGTTTATTTTCCACCTTAACTTTTAATTCATAGGGTTCTAAAACATAAGCTAGTCATTTTTGAGTACCCATTTCATGGTTACAACTATATCTAAAGTTTCAAGGTTGTTCTCTAAAATTTAAGACCACTTCCTTTGTAAAATGATCTACACAATTAGGTCTTGACTGTGAAAATTGTCCCTTTGCTAGACTTTTACAAAAATTACTAAATTTAACCCTTGGTTTTTAAAATTTCTTTCAGAATCCTTTTATTTAGTCTGGTGCCATGATATCTTGTGAATTTCATAACAAATTTCCCTACTCTAAGGCTTCAAATCCATTTTCCTTTAAAACCCTAATTGTAGCTCTGTGAAAGCCCGAGAAGCTTTGAGTCTTAATATTATGCAAAAATTTGATCTTCAAACCTCCCAAATTGATCCTCAAGTCCTTTTCTACCTCCCCTTCAATCGTGTGTTAACACTGAAGAGTAATAATGAAAATAAATGCATTAAAAATCCCAAACTTGTTATGCATGCACGTTAGGAACAATGTCAAACCCTCTCACTCAGTCTGATATTCAATAAATAAATTTATTTTTCTTATAATATTTACATATACAACCTTCCTAATGAAAATTTTCTCCTTTCATACCACAAATCAATGACAAATAACTCAGATTTTGTTCATATTTATGAAGGCACACACATTTCAATTACTAACCCTGTCTTAGTCTCGAGGGTTTCAATCATGCATGTACAATAGTAGATGTTTCAACTTAACAGTAAGCCAAACACCATTTCCATTCTTCTCCATGATTTTATCACACCAAGAATTTATTTTACACATCTCAGATAAGAAATAATAAAGGATTCTTACTATTTTTACTATCAAGAACAAACAACATGTCAGTATGCATATCAAAACAAAAAAATCATAGTCTAGATTCCTATCAACTCTTTCATGAAACTTGAGAGTATTATTCACATGCTCCAAAGAGTGAAATAAAACTCACAAATGAATCTATTCAAAAGGAAATCCATCAACTTAAGTAACACACATAGTCCTCACTAAGCAAAACCGAGTTCATCTTAGTTGTCTATGTATTTCTTACAAAATTTCTTGTTTCTTTCTTCATCTCTCCTCTACTCCATGAGGAAATTATTCATTTATTTATCTTCTTACCCTCCTCAGAAGGTCTTCCTCTCATCTCCCTCTCTCTCATTCAAATTTTCCTTACCTTTTATATAACTTCTTGGATTCATAACTGAATTTCTTGGACTCATGGTGACTCTTTACATACCATACCTAGAGAAATAGCCTCCTTTACAATATTTTTCAACATTTATGATTTAATATGACTTAGACCCCTTTCAACATGTCCACACCACTTTCCTAGACCCTTCTTAACACACTTAGGGCTCCATTTTTACAAGATGAGAATTTGAATTACATTTGGAGGGAAAACATATATTTTGAATTTTTGAGTATCTTGACCGACCTAACATTGTAGGTTGATCCCAAACCTTCTTCCATGATCTCTTAAGATGACAAGGATGGAAATTTTAAATTTTTGATGTCCTTCAAGTGATGCCCCTACATCATTTTGGTCCCAAATTAAGGTTTTGTATAGACAAGTGTTGGGATTTTACAAAGTTCCAAGAATGATTCATGGGAGGAACATACTGTTCTAGACTGATGTAAGTATTTGAGTGAGTTAGTAGTGTTAATGAGGAATAAATTCATGTAATAGGGATGAGTACGTGAAATTAAGCTTGGAACATGCACATAATTCATGATTTAGGGATAAAGCCAATGTTGTCATTACCAAGTTGTAAATTTATATATTTAAGTGTTCGTATTTTCTCCTCATTTAAATATGAAATGAAATCACATGCTTAAAGGAAAATAGACCTGATTGTGTAAACACACTTTGTCTTCTCTTGAGGTGCTTGATTTACTTGAGTGTTGACACAATATTCATAGTGAAACCAACAAAACATAACATAGTTAATGTCCATAAAAATTATTTAACTTTAATTCATCTTTCAAAATGTAGTTGAAACTTGTAAATTGAAATCAAAACTTGTAAATTTGAAAAATAAACACAGTAAGGAAGGAGTACACCTATTTTTCTTGTTGAAGGAGAAGTTACTTGATGAGCTCTTGGAGAGATGGATTAGAATTGAGATCTTGTAGGATTAGGGGTGATTAGTCAATGATTTTTTTATGAATATATTATACCTATAAGGAAATCATGTGTCACTTGACCCAATCCAAAGAATAGTGTCATAGGGATTATAAGTCGCCCCATGAAAACTTCTAAAAAGAGGACGGGTGTCATATGATTTTTAACCATCAAAAATCCTCCCAAAAGAGTGAGAAGAAGAGTGTTGTAGGGATTTCTTGTCACATCAAAAATATTCTAGCCATGGACCACACACTATTGTAGATAAATTTCAGCTCAAATGTGTCAAATAGAACAAAGTTGAAAGGGAATGAATTATACTCATGCCCCCACCACTATTCGATGTCCCATGTGTATTAAGTATGTAATGTTGAATATATAAGGAGGAATCCCATGCCCCCATACCATGTAATTTGTTAGTGTTTAAGATGTGCAAAGATGAAAGGGAATGAAGTACTTATGCTCCCCCACATTTTGTACCGAAATAAAAATATTGTAACTATTCACATTTTGTAACTATGCCATGGACTATGCCAACTATCCCTGAACTTGTATAAAAATATTGTAAAAATGTGTATGTTCCAAAGAATTCTAAATTTTTATTGAGATCCTACCCAAGATGAAACTTTCTATTCAAGACAATAATGTCGATGGCTATGTCCCATGTTGGATAGTTTTTCACCTATGTGAATTCATATTCAAATATGTACTTTTTCTTGTTCCATGTGTATATGTACCCTATTCCATTCTATTATGAGTCATGTATTCTAATTTTTGTGCCTAAATTTCATAGATATATATGTGATAACCACACTATATACCATCTCTTTTGAGGTAAATAAGGTGTGCAATATCATACTTGACTAAAAATAAATGATGTGTGTCCATATTGGATATAAAAAATAGTTTTTGTTGGATCACATTAAGGATTGTTGTATTTGGTCATTATAGAGATCATGTTCCTGTAAATAGGGAATGGTAGAAACCATGACAAAAAGAGATAATAATAAAATATTACTAAGAAATAAACACATAATCATATAATATAGAAGCATACAATTACAACAAGAAATGTCACATATGTTAATCATAGAAAATGATAAAAGGTGGAAACAAGATACATAAGAGTTTCACACACTCAAACAAGTATGAGAAAAGGCAATAAAGATAGAAAATAAGGAACACCAAAGTATCACATAAACAAACATAAAAATTTTCATATGCTACATACACGAGAACAAGCATATGATAAATCAAGTGAATATTATAGTAAGCAAGAGCTCTTAGGAACATAGAATAAGAGATACTAGTTATGGACAAAGTACTTGTGTTAGTTGCATCAGTCCTCATAAATAACATATAACAAAATATAGAAAATAAACATAATGAGGATGTGAAAAAAACACTATACAATGTGATAATAACACTTGATAATGTAAGAGATGCCCCCAAATGTTGACTAGACATTAGGAAAGAGGAGAGATCCGTCATCTGAGCATTGTAGATTCCTTTGTATTTTCCACATCATGCTCAAATACTTCACGAATGCATGTGTGCAAAAGAGCATATATAATATGTTATTCATCAAATTGTTAGAGCGGTATTTACCTTAGCTCATGTTCACCTAGGTACTTTATTTACCTTTATTGTATTTATCCTCACCCACTTATGTGTGTGGATATTTCTTTTATCTTATTTAGATATTAGGAGATATTATCTAGTTGTTAGGTATAGTTATTTCCTTGATCTATGGTATTGACTAGTTCTTTCCTTGATCTATGGTATTGACTAGATCCTTGATGTCTAGTTCTCTCCTAAATCTATGGTCTTAACTAGTTCTTTGATGACTAGTTATTTCCTTGATTTATGGCTTGATCTACGACCTTGACTGGTTCTTAGATTGTTATTCCTTGCCTATTTAAGCAAGACCCATTCTCATTATATTGCATTGAGTTCCATAATAATATATGATATTGTTGCTCATTTGTTTGCAAAGGTTTATGTGAAGTTATTCGGCGAATTACTTTTATCTTATTGATCATGGTGTTTGATTAGCATATTTGTTCTTGGCTTGGTACGATCTCGGTTATCGCTCCTTTCACAAATCATATGATAAACAACATGTACAAAATAAAGAACTAGCAAATCAAGTCATACCAATGTCATGATTTTATATTTTGATAGTATTTGAATGTTTATATACTTATTCGAGGGCTCCATGTTCAATTCATGTTGGGTTCACCAAATGATTTAACCCAAAATAAACAAGATTTGTATTACTTATTTATATATTTGGATTAGGGACATAAACAAGAGATATATTTATATTATTAATTAAATATCAATGTGTATATTTATATCTATATTAGTAATGTGTAAGATAAATTTATTGAAACAAATGCTAAAAAGAAGGAGATGCACTTACCTATCTCGGGTTCTTAGAAGGTTGATGTCATAGTGAAAAATGGCAAGAAGGTTGTAACTAATCTACAAGTGCTTAATCTCCAAATTTGGGAACCCAAACTAAATAGGACAAATCCATTGGGCTATATAGAAGTGTTTTGCACTTTTGTACCTTTTGGTGGTTCTCAGTATATATAGCAAATAATGCTCTATAATAATTATGTGACTATGTGAACCTTTTAAATATGCTTCTTTGTGAAACCCTAGATGTCACACATGTGTAAAACCCTCTATATGACCCAAAATAGCTTTAAACCTTACCCATGAGTAGGAGACCTTGCAAATAGTTAGTAGTTGGGGTGAAGTGCAATATGTACACCACCTATCTTGGAAATACTTTGAATAATCCTCAAACCTCTTGTAGTTATATACCTATCATGTGATATATATATATATATATATATATATATATATATATATATATATATATATATATATATATATATATATATATATATATATATATATATATCAACTAACTTTGGCAATTTGATCACTTGATAATGTAGGAAATGGCTTGGTGTACTATGTTTGACTTATCTTGGATGGTCTCTAGGTTAGGAAGTGTGAATCTAAAACCTAATTGAGTATACTTTAGACTTGTGTAGTTATTTCTCCTAAAGTATTTTGTTGCTTTTTGATAATTACGGAGACCTTAAAGTGCTTTAGGAATGATATTTGTAAGTAATGCTATTGATACAAGGTGCAGAAGTGAGTAAATGTGTACATTTGAATGGATTATATAGGGGTTAGTATGTATAATTTTGCATTAAGGCCAACCTATGAGGGAATTATTGACCCGTAGAATAATATCAAATTAAAAAAATTACCATGTTGGGTGGTTGGGGATAAAACCATTAACAATTCTATACAGGAAGGTGTTGGGATTTTGCAAGGTTCTAAGAATGATGTATGAGAAGAATATAAGTTATGGACTAACACAAATAATTTTGTAAGTGGTTGACTAGTGTGAATGAGGAAATAATTCATGTAATAGGGATGACGAATGTGCAATCAAGCTCAAAATGTGTGTGGAACTCATGATTTAAGGATTACACCAATATTTACATTGTGAAGTGAAAAATTACCAAATTTAGGTGTCTACACCATCTTATTACCACATGAGGTGTATAATTAGTGTTTGATTGGCCCCTTATGTGCTGATTGATCTCTAATGGACATCTAATTGTTCCACTAGGTGTATAATTCAGGTTTGGATGGCACAAACATGTCAATTTATCCCAATACACATCTAATTTTCACACTAGGTGTTGATTTAACCAAAAAATTAAATAAGATGTGTATTAGAGTATTTCACTTTAGATTTGATCTAGAATCGGAGATATATTCAAATTAATTTATTTAATGTAAATTTACAAATAAAAAATATACCTATATTAACAATATGTAAGATAAATTGATTGAAACAAGTGTTATATGATGAAAGACCCAATAAGAGATATGTACTTAGCTATTTTCCTACACTAGAAACTGATATGAAAATGAAAGGAGGATGAAATGACTAGAAATGACTCAAAGATGGTTCATTTTTGGTTCTTGGAGTGCATGATGAACATATATGGAACCATCAAATAATTTTGAATGCATATGATGGTTCTATACCTACTCATTTTGATCAAAATATTATGTGTCGATTCATGTCGGGTTCAACAAATGATTTAACCCAAAAGTGAAATAAGTTGTGTGTTAGAGTGCATTAATTTTTTCACTTTGGATTAGGGTTATAACAAGAGATATTTAGATTAATTAATTTAATATCAATACAAAGATCAAAGTATACCTATATTAGCAATATGTAAGATAGATAGATAAAAACAAGTGATAATTGAAGCAAGATAAGAAACAAGAAGGTAGATTTACTTAGCTTTTTTTACTCTCGAAGCTAACTTTGTGGTGGAAGAAGGATGGAATGACTAGAAATGACTTGAAGATGCTTTGTTTCTAGTTATGAGAGTGTAGGATGAACATGTATGAAACTATTTGGTGGTTTTCAACCTTTTTGGTGGTTTCGTATGATGAGTTGTAATAACATTTTATAACTTTATGTTCCTTTGAGATCAATTGGAACATATATCATTGAGAAAACCTAGGTTTTGCAAATGTGTAAAACCCTTTATATGACCCAAATAACATCAAAACCCTAGCCACAACTATGAGAACCTACAAAAAGGTTTGTAGTTTGGTTGAAGTGCAATATGTATACCTCGTGTACATCGGTAGTTCTTTAAATAGGTATCAAACCCTATGTAGTTATCCTCCTAGATATGTGATATATATATACAACTAATTTTGGCAATGTACACTTGATAATGATTTATAATGGTTTGGCGTGCTTATTTTTGAGTTGGCTTGTAACTTGGGAGGCTAGACTATTATATCTAGTTAGAGTGCTTCATACATGTGTAGGAGCTATTTTTAATGTGTGCTACTACTTTAGGGTAATTTAGGAGATATTTGAATGTGTTTAGAATGATATTTTATTGTAGGGCGAGTGCACAAAGTTGAGGGGCCAAAAGTGGACAAAAACCTAAAAGATGAAACGTGTACGCGTTTTGCTAAAATGCGCCTGTTTTATTTTATTTTGGTTTGATAATTACCGAACCTAAAACGCGTATACGCTTTTTAAAAAGAAGGAAAAACACGTACGCATTTTGGAGAAGGAAAAACACATACACATTTTAAAGATGTTTGTCTACTTCTTTAGTGACCATGAATCAACTCTATGATGCTTGTCTACTTCTTACTAAAAAGATATCCTCACTTTGTAGATAGAGGATTGTTCCCTGAATGGGATTCATGTCCTATGGCCAAAATGAGGTGATTGTAATGTGCCTCCTCCTTAAGGTGTGATAACACTACTAGGTGTTGAATGAGTTTTTACAAATAGTACCAAGTGAATTACATCAAGTGAACTCAGATGATTGCTCATTCTTAGAAACATGGTGCTCCATATAAAGATCATCCCCTCACCTTTCCTAGCTCTAAAAGCATCCTTTCATGGAATCAAATTCATGATTCTCATACATGTTTTTTCTCATATGTCTCTTATGGAGACAAACGATGCCTTAATACTTCACACATGATGGTCCTTGATACCTCGATGACATGACTAGCTCATTTTAGCTTGTTTTGAAGGGTGTTCAATTAGCTACAGAATGGCCAAAAATGCCTTTTTAGGCCTTCAGAGGAAGTAGTCTCTCATCAAAACTAAATGAGTCAATCAATCACCTTAGACACTATTCCCTACACACTAAAACACATTGAATGATCTTATTAGGACTTTCCTTTGGGTGAGGGTTTATGATTTAGGGTTTAGGGTTTAGGGCTCAGGGTTTAGGGCTTAGGGTTTATGACTCAAGGTTTAGAGTTTAGGGTTTAAGGTTTAGTGTTTAAGGCTCATAGTTCATATTTTAGGGTTTAGGGTTTAGGGCTCGAGGCTTAGGGTTTACGGTTTAGAGTTTAGGTTTATGGCTCAAGGTTAAGGGTTTAGGCCTCAAGGTTCGTGGTTTAGGGTTTAGGGATTAGGATTGAGGGTTTAGGGTTTAGTTTTAAGGGTTTAGGGTTGAGGGTTTATGTTTGAGGGTTTAGTGTTTAGGGTTTTGGCTTAGGACTTAGGGCTTAGGGCCTAGGGTTCAAGGCTTAGGGTTTATGGTTTAGGGCTCAAGGTTTAGGGTTTAATGTTTAGGGCTTAAGGTTTAGGTTTTAGGGATAAGGGTTTAAGGTTTAGGGTTTAGGATTTAGGGCTTATAGTTTAGGGTTTAGGGCTTAGGGTTTATGGTATAGGGTTTAGGGTTTGACACTCATGGTTTAGGACTCAAGGTTTAAGGATTAGGTTTTACAGTTTAGGATTTAGGAATTAGGGTTTAAGGTTTAAAGGTCAGGGTTTAGGTTTTAGGGAAAAGGGTTCAAGGTTTAGGGTTTAATGCTTAGGGTTTAACGTTTAGGGGTTAGGGTTTAGGGCTTAAGGTTTAAGGCTCATGGATTAGGCTCACCCATTCACTCACTGTAATGTTCTATGCCTTACCCATTCTTATAAGTATTGACAGAGAGTATTCAACTAAAAGGGTTTTTCATCACCAATCCGACACTATGATATTTCTTCACCAGAACTCCTCGTGTTATGATTATTTACTAATGCACAACCTTTAGTTTGGTGGATGTAATCTGAAACAAAACAACAAACATAACACAAGAATACCATCGACTATGATAAGATGGAATGATGACAAATCTGAAATATCAAAGTAAATTATAATATTAACATGAAATTGTTACAATCTCACCCATGAGGTACTTCAAGTGTTATTGACTTCACTTGCCTTCTACTATTACACCTCTTAATGACTTCTTCAACACACCTTTAAACTGATGGCTTCCTTTAGACACTTCATACAATATTTCTCACTACTTCTTTCTATGCTAAATGAGGGGGGTGGCCTCTCTATTTATAGAACTTCCATGCTTATCCATCTTATCTCTAAGATAGGATAAGAAATCCACTCTGACAAATCATATTCCATACCTTAACTCTTATCTGTACATGTAAGCTTATCTTTTAAGATAAGATAAACCTTATCATTTTACATGGGTTCCACATTTTTAGACTTTCTACAAATAAAATACACAAAATATTTATGACCTCACTCCTTGTCCTTATTACCAATATAATATTTCTAATTCCTAATCATGTAGACCCTACTTCTCTAATTACCCAAACTTTGACATTTTAACATTACCGGACCACTTACGACAAATATTTACTTTTTACAACATTCCTATTGTACTTTGACTCATTCTACCGTACTCCACATTATTGGCGATGCATGTGCATCGACAAATGCCATTATCTTCTATCGACGCTACTACTAATTATACTTAACAACATGCTATTCCTAATACATACATTAATGAAATAGAAATTACGGAGGAAAATTTTAGTGTCGACATCTTCCCCTTCTAGCTTCTACTCCGTCCTCTGAGTAGACTATTCTCGTGCTTGGAAAATCTTCAACTTGTCGTGGTTGACCCATTTCGTAATGGGAGTGCCATCCAATTCCTCCACGTCAGACGCACGTACCATTTTCATGCACACAAGCTATTTTGTAGGGCCCTATCCATTTTGGAAGAAATTTTCTCTGTCTTCTTTTTTTGTATCTAGAATCATATACTAGAACCAAGTCATTCACATGAAATGGAGACCACTGGATCTTTTGATCAAAGTATTCCTTCTACTTCATTTTCTTCTTATGGCTTGTATCCTTTTTATTTCCCTCATTTCCTCTAGCAAATGAAGATGTACCAACCTTTCTTTTCTTGAATCACTTTCATCCATCCTTTCATTTTTCATAACTCTCAAAGGGAAATATCAAACTCAATAGGAAGAATCGGATCAATGCCATAGGCCAACCGAAATGGGGAGTATCCTGTTGCTGACTTTGATGTTGCCTTATATGCCCACAATGCTGCATGAATCCTTTTATCCCATTTATGTACCTGCAAGGCCGCATATTTTGCTAGAATTTGACACAACACAAAACTTGTTCGCTCCACTGTCCATTCGTGCTTGGCTTGTATGTTGTTGCCTTCCCGTGCTTGATAGAAAACTTATTGACTAGGGCTTCTACTACCTCATTACTAAAGTGGCTTCCTTGATCTCACTACAATTTCTAATGGACAACCAAATCTGGTGACAATGCGTTCATATATGAACCTTGCCACTTCATCCATGGAAGTCAAGCTTTTCAATGGCCTAGCTTCAACCCACTTGGTTAAATAATGCGGGCAACTACAATATACTTATTTTGGCGTGAGGTAGTTGGAAGTGGACCTACAATGTCTATTCCCCACTTTTCAAAGGGACCAAGTGGAAGAATAGGGAATAATGGAGCTGATGAAGTCTTACGGTTACCATGTGTTTGATAAATATCACATGTCTTACAATAATTATAACAATCTTTAAAAAGAGTGGGCCAGTGATAACCTACATCCAAGATCCTTCTTGCTGTAAGTTGTCCAGAGAAGTGCCCTCCACATGTACCATTGTGGAATTCTTCTAGCAGTTCCTTCCCTTGATCACGTCCAACTGCCCTCTTGTACTGTCCATCAGGGCCTATTCGAAATAATACTCCATGCAGAATAGAATATGGACGACTGGCTTGAGTGATCTTTCTCTTAGTCTTTGCATTGGCACCATCAGGAAACTTGAATTCATTCAGATAATTCCAAATATCTATATATTCACTAGGGATTGTGTCAAGGGATAATAATGCTGCATAGGGGAAATCATCATCATCACAAGATGATCCTAAACCATCATAGGCTCGAGAGAGTGCATCTGCATTGACATGCTTCTTTCCTGGCCTATCTATAATATCAAATTCAAATTCTTGTAGCAAAATTATCCATCTTGCTATCCTCCCTGATGGGTTAGGCTTATTGACAATATATTTTAGAGCCTGATGATCTGTTACAACTATAAATTTCTGCCCTAACAAGTAATTTCTAAACTTCTTTACAACAAAAATGATAGCTAGAGCCTCTTTTTTAGTTACAGTATAATTTACCTCAGCACTGCTCATTTGTCTGCTCCCAAAGTAAATTGGATGTTCATTCCCATTTTCATCCTTTTGGCTCAAAGTACTTCCTAGTCTTTGCGCATCCGAGCCATCGTTGTACACAATGAATGGCTTGCTCCAATCTGGATTCTTCAAAACAAGTGAAGACACTAGGGCTTCCTTCAGTTGTCCAAAAGCTTCATGCGCCTTATTTCCTGGTTCATAAGTAACATCCTTCTTCAAGAACTGGGTTAGTGATCAGGAAATCTTTGAGAAATTCTTGATGAACCTTCTATAGTAACCCACATGGCCTAAAAATGATCTCAACTTACTTCTATTCATAGAAATGGTAAATCTTTGATTTTTGAAACTTTATCGATCGGCACCAATACCATCTCTGGATACAACATGCCCTAACAAAACACCTTTAGAACATCCAAAGACACACTTTGTAGGGTTTAGTGAGGCTTGTGCTTCATCTAACCTTTGAAATGATGTCTCCATCTCAGTGCGAGTGGTCCAACTTGCTCCCATAGATGTAAAAATCATCCGTAAATACTCGATGAAGGTCCCAACGTAGGGTTCGAACACCCTATTCATCAAACGCTGGAATGTTGCTGAGCATTACACAACCCAAAAGGCATAACTCTATAAGAAAACATTCCCAAGGAGTGGTGAACGTGGTCTTCACCGATCTTTCTCTGCTATACAACTTGGTTGTAGCCGCTATATCCATCAAAGAAACTATAGCACTCCTGGCCAGCTACTTCATCCAAGATCTGATCTAAAAATGGAAGAGGGTAATGATCCTTCTTTGTTGCCTTATTGAGCTTCCTGTAATCAACAAAATGCATAGCTTCCCATTCTTTTTTATTGAGATCACAATGGGAGAAACCCATTCTGAATTCTCCACAACAAATATGAATCCTATATTAAGCAACTTATCTATTTCTTCTTTTACAATCTTGGAAAAATTAGGATTCATTCTATATGGCATTTGCTCTATGGGCTTAGCACCATCTACCAACTCAATAGAATGTTCTACCCAACTTACTTGACGGAGTTCCTTGTAATCAAAAGTGAATAGGTGTATGTACCTTCAAATAGCCGGAGGTAGGATTCCTTCTCACTTTCCATCACAACATCACTAATCTTTATTTGTTGGAGATGATCATCGACTTCTTCTTCGTATAATTTTATGGGGTCATGAGTTGGTGTGACTGGAAGGATATCCATGACCAAACATCAACCTCACTTTCTTCATCTTCGTGTCCACTTCACCGGTACTAGAGTAATCGTCGAGGATGTCCAATCATTAGTTTCATCACTTGAATCCACGTGTTACGCCTTATGATGTCGAGGATCACGTTTATCTTCACCCTCTCTCTACCACGTCCAAGTGTCATGAAACCTTCATTCCAGTGAGTTTCTTGCATAAACTCTCCTTACCCATGGTCTTCCCAGCAGATTGGGTACGCAATGCATACCATTTTTCATCACTTGAAAGTCTACCACACATACAACACCCATAATGATATTGCCACATTTGAAACTACACCTTCTGGTTTAGTTTTTCCTTATTTAATGACCTTAACATAAGTGTTGAAGGGTGATCAATTTTTAAACCCAACATATTCATTACGGACTGGTCACTACATTAACTCGCAACACCTCCATCAACTAAGACATCATGAATTGAAATACCATTACATAATACCTCGGCAGGGAGCATAGGGATCCGCCTTTGCCTCCAAAACAGGGACCTCAACCTCCTTCCTTCGTTGAGCATTGAGTCCACTTTGCAACTCCCACCTCTTCTCGAAGACATAGCCAAGAGTTGACCATATGTAATATTTGCGAGCCTTTTGGATAGATCTTCCAAGATGGAGTATGATCCTTGCCCCCGTGAAATCGTAAAATCCCGCACACCCAACTTTCTTCTCCTATGTTTCTTACTAGTTTCTCCTTTCATCTTCTTAGGGTCATTTCCATCTTGATTATCTTTTTCTTTCTTTCTTTTTGTTACAAACACATCTACTTCATTATTTCTGCTCTTATCTACTACATCAAAAGAATTCACAGGTGCTTTTCCTTTATCATTATCTCCTTTACCATATGTAGAAGCTCTATCTAGACAATTATACTTATAATGACCCTTTTTATAACAACCATAACATACAACTTCAGAAATATTTCTTTTTGGACCTCTATCTCCTCCTTGAGAACTAAATTCTTTTCCTTGAAGAAGATTAATAGTTAACTGACCCATCTTTTTGAGCGGATCTTCATACTCGGTGATGTACTAGGAGAAATATTTGTGCTCACCGGGAGTGGTTGTGGATTCTGACCAAAGATGCTGGTGTAGGCACTATTTTAGCAAAAATTTCTTTGGGCTCCTCTTCCATGCTTTCTTCTTGCCTTCTTGCAATCTCCTTTGCTTGTTCGATGGTAGCTGGGTGGTCATACTTCACTCGTTGTCTAATCTCTGCTTCATCCCAAGAATGAAGTGCTTACAGAGGAGATTATCCATGCCATTCATCAACCCATCCGCTAATCCTTCCTTCCGGATCTGGGCATCGAGCTTCCTCCTTAGCTCTAGAACACGAGCATGATAATCCCTTATCTTCTCCTTCTCTCCTTGGGATAGCTTTGTGATCTTGATCATGAGATCTGCATATTTCTGTTGTTCACCAAATTCTTCAAGAAAACTTTCAGTTAATAAATCCCATGAATTTTTCACATTATCACCTAGTGTTTCAAACCACCTAAGTGCTGAACCATCCAAAAAGGTAGGAAAAAATTCAGTCCATTGTTCTTTTCTTATAAGGCCATTACAAATACAAGATCGTTTAAACTCTTGAATGAAAGAAGAAGCATCTTCATTAGATTGAGATGAAAAAATAGGAATCTTTCTCATTTTCAAAAGTAACCACCGTGAAATACCAACCCACAAGTACAATCAACAAGACTTATGTGCACAAATAATTGGAATCACTATACTAGAAAGTGACTTTACACCTTTCTACAGTAAAATAGAAATGACCACGGTAAACTATGGTAAAACTTGACTTACTGCAGTAAAAACTGACTTTACTGTGGTAAACACTATTCACGGTAAAAAGTGAAGTTACTGCGGTAAATACTATTCATGGTAAAAAGTGACTTTACTACGGTAAATACTATTCCCAGCAAAAATGACTTTACCATGGTAACTACTATTCATGGCAAAAATGACTTTACCATGGTAACTACTATGCACAGTAAAAACAAGGTTACCCTCCAATTGATTTTTGACTAAGTGGGAATATCTCTCGTAAAATCCACCAATGAGGCATGGTCTCGGCAAGAACGGAACCAAAATGTCATCACCAATCCGGCACTATGATAATTCTTCACCGGAAAATCCTCGTGCTATGATTATTTACTAATGCATGACCTTTAGTTTGGTGGATGTAATTTGAAACAAAACAACAAACATAACACAAGAATACCATCGACTATGATAAGACTAATGATGACAAATCTGAAATATCAAAGTAAATTATAATATTAACATGAAATTGTTACAATCTCACCCATGAGGTACTTCAAGTGTTATTGACTTCACTTACCTTCCACTATTACACCTATTAATGACTTCTTCAACACACCTTTAAACCGATGGCTTCCTTTACACACTTCATACAATATTTCTCACTACTTCTTTCTATGCTAAATGAGGGGGTGGCCTCTCTATTTATAGAACTTTCAAAGCTTATCCATCTTATCTCTAAGATAGGATAAGAAATCCACTCTGACGAATCATATTCCATACCTTAACTCTTATCTCAGTACATGTAAGCTTATCTTTTAAGATAAGATAAACCTTATCATTTTACATGGGTTCCACATTTTTAAAATTTTTACAAATAAAATACACAAAATATTTATGACCTCACTCCTTGTCCTTATTACCAATATAATATTTCTAATTCCTAATCATGTAGACCCTACTTCTCTAATTACCCAAACTTTGACATTTTAACATTACCGGACCACTTACGACAAATATTTACTTTTACAACATTCCAATTGTACTTTGACTATTACTTTGTACTCCACATTATTGGTGGCACCGCATCGATTTGACATTGTTATCTTCTATCGTACACTACTACTAATTATACTTAACAACATCCTATTCCTAATACATACATTAATGAAATAGAAATTACGGAGGAAAATTTTAGTGTCGACAGTTCATCTACTTCGTAGGCAGAACATTCAAGGGAGTCATCACAATTTGATGCCTTTCATCTACTAATATTTTAAAGGAGGGAAATTACAGATATCCAAGAACAATTTGGTACAAATAAATGTTACCCAATACATCTATCTTCTTTTCCCATTACATGCGAACTATTTCACTCACTATAATGTTTTGTCTTACCCATTCTTATTAGTATTGACAAAGAGTATTCAACTGAAAAGGGTTCATCGACTTCGTAGGAACAAAATTCAAAGAGATTCATCAAAATTTGATGTCTTTCATCTATTGATATTTTGAAGGAGGGAAATTCCCACCTCTCATAAACAAGGTAGTTGTAAAAGCAGACTTAATGATGGTTCTAGGCACAAGACTAGGAAATATGGTCCTAAGATATTCAAAAAGATGAACTCACTCATGAGACCTACTGAAATATATGAGGTTTAAGGGTTAGAACTTAGGGTTCTAGATTTAATGTTTAGGGTTTACAAAATCGTGATCAAGGCTTAGAGTTCAAGGTTTAGGGTTTAGGATTTAGTGTTCGGTGTTAAGGTTTTTTTAGGGTTTATGGTTTAGGTCTCGAGTTGAGGGTTAAGGGTTTAGGTTGTAGAGAGTTCAATGTTTAGGGTTTATGGTTTAGTGTTTAGGTCTTAGGGTTTAGGTTTTAAGGTTTAGGGTTTATGGTTTAGGGCTCAGGGTTTAGGGTTTAGGATTTAGTGTTTAGGGTTTAGAGTTTAGGGTTTATGATTTTTTTATGGTTTAGGGTTTAGCATTTAGGGCTCATGGTTCATGGTTCAGGGTTTAGGGTTTGGGACCTTTAGGATTTAACATTTAGGGCTTAAGGTTTAGGGTTTATGGTTTAGGGCTCAAGGCTTAGGGTTTAGGGTTTAGGGGTTAGGGTGCATGGTTTAGGGTTTACGGCTCATGGTTCGAGTTACGGGTTTAAGGTTTAGGGGTTAGAGCTCAGGGCTCTAGATTTAGGGTTTAGGGTTTATGTTTTATGGTTTATGGTTTATGGCTTAAGGTTCGGGGTTCGAGTTATTGGTTTAAGGTTCGGGGTTAGAGCTTAGGGCCTGGATTTAGTGTTTAAGGTTTAGGGCTCAAGGCTCGGGGTTTAGGGTCTAGGGTCTAAGGTTTAGGGTTTAGGGTCAATGGTTTAGGTTTCGTGGTTTAGGATTTATTATTTTGGTTTTAGGGTTTAGGTCTCATGGTTGAGGGTTAAGGGTTTAGGTCACAGAGTTCAGGGTTTAGGGTTTAGTGTTTAGGATTTAGGGCTTATGGTTTAGGGTTTAGGGCTCAGGATTTAGGGTTTAGGATTCAATGTTTAGGGTTTAGGGTTTATGGGTTAGGGTTTAGGGTTTAGGATTTAGTTTTCAAGGTTTAGGGTTTAACATTTAAGGCTCATGGTTCATGGTTTAGGGTTTAGGGTTTAGGGCTCATGGGTAAGGGCTGAATATTTAAGGATTAGGGCTTAGGGCTTAGGGTTTAGGGTTTAAGGTTTATGGTTTAGGTTTTAGGGTTTAGGGATCATGGTTTAGGGTTTAGGTTTAGGGTTTAGGGTTTCAATTGTAGAATTTAAATGCTAAAAGATTTAGGTTGAATGCTGAAATCCTAAAAATTACCTATGTATTGACCAGATTATACTATAAAAACTATCTCCTAAACCATGACTAATGGAGTTATGAGACTAGTTCTATAAGGTGCAGAGTGACCCTAATTTCTTATATTTACTAAAATAAATTTAAAGTATAAGAAATAATAAAATATAAATAATAATAAATGAAACACTTATACTTATAAAGACGTTATAGTGAGGGCACGTTTTGTGTTTTCACCTTTTTCAAGCCATGCCTCAAGGTTTGGGATCCGGTTTGAATCCCCAATCATGAGGCACGGACCTTCACAAACACTACACACAACGTGTTTTTCCAGAAAATGTAAAAATGCCACTTCCTCCATGATAAATCAACATAAAACAATTGATTCGTTTAAAAAACATTATACCACGACGTAGAGCAGAGTTTCTTCTTTCTAAAAATATAATTTTTCAAATTTTCTGACTAATATAAGGTTTCCATATTATTTATTTTCTAACTATGGTTTTTATAGCCATTTTTAAAGTTTAAATATGTTTATCTTTCATCATGTATCTTTTTTTGGGTCATCAAAATTGAAAAAAATATACTAGCACAAACTAGGCCTAATTCTATACATATTCAAAAAAAATCTAATTTTCGATATTTTTTTAGGTAGTTAGGGGGCGACGGTTGGAGCTCCGTTATTTTTCAAAACATAAAATTTCTGTACTAGAAAAATCATTAAAACATAAATATTTGCTAAAAAGTATAGAAAAATTCTATCACAAACTAGATACTCCTAGCTATCTTTCTACTAAAGGGTTTTCAAAACTACTAAATGGTGCTAAAAAAATGGTGGGGGGCACGAAAGTCACTCTGTTATGTTTTTTAACAAAAATAGGAGCACTTGTTGGTATTTTAGTTATTTGACCCACTTAAACTTATCCATTTTCAATAAAATTTAGTAGCTTAGAAACTAGACTCAAAATTATACGATTCATGTTTATACAACATCTTCCAATTTTGAGTGTAACTATTTCAAAAAAATCGTACAAGTTGAAGTTTTTTATTTTTCAGAAAAATGCGTCCACTTAAGACCCCCTTTTGGCCCCCCAACTTGGTGCACTTACCTGTAGTGCTCTTGAAATTTTCAAGTGAGTAAATGATTTCATTTAACTTACTTATATACGGGTTTGTAGGTATACTAACATCAAGGCCAACCCATGAGGAAAGTACCAACCTATAGAAAAATATCAAATTGATAAAACAACCATTGAGTGGCTTGGGATGATTTTCACCAGCTTCGAGACCAAACTATATAGAGGTCCCATACAAATAGGGAGTGAGGTGTTAGAAACCTTTAGTCACTATAATTGGAGGCGATAGTATATTTTGGACCAATGAAAGTAATTCTTTGAGTTTCGAGAAATGTAATTAAGGAGAGCAAGCCATGGAATAAAACTAATGATAAGCAATTGAGCTCGTAATGTAGGGATACGTCAAAATTCAAGGATTAAACTAATACTAACATTATCAAGTGTAAATTACCAAATTTAGGTGTTTATAAGTGAATAATTAGGGTTTGATTAGAATAAATAGACTAATTTATCTTCAATGCATGTCTAATTTTTGAACTAGGTGTACACTTAGGGTGTCATTAGCGCAAATGGTCCAATTGATCCCAATTATGCATGTAATTGGAACACTAGGTGTATATTCACATACATGCCAATTGATCCCCAATACGTGTCTAATTGTCACACTACTATGTATAATTAAGGGTTGGTGTAAATGGCCAAATTAATTCCCAAAACATCTTCATATCACATTAGGTGTACAATTAAGGTTTAGTTGGCCTCATTTTCATCAATTAAGTCCTAATAGATATCTAATTATTGTAGTAGGTGTATAATTAGGCTTTGATTGGTGTAAATAGACAAATTGAGACACAATGCATGTATATTTGTCTTACTAGGTGTATAATTAAGGTTTAGTTGGTGTAACCAAGCCAATTGATCCCCAATATATGTCTAATTATTGCACTAGGTGTATTATTAAGGTTTTCCTAGCACCTTTTGTGCCATTTGAGCCCTAAACACGTATAATCATCGCATTATGTGTATAATTAGGGGTTTGTTGGTATAAATGGGCCAATTTATCCCCAAACACATCTAATTATCACATTAGTTATATAATTGGGGTTTGATTAATGCATATGGATCAATGGATCCCAAATGCATGTTTAATTTTCACACTAGATATATACTTAAGGTTTGGTTAGTGCAAGAAAGTCAAATGATCCCCAATACACATCTAATCATTGCATTAAGTGTATAACTAGGGTTTAGTCAATGGAAACATGGCCAATTGATCCTTCTTTACATGTCTAATTGTTTCACATTAGGTGTATTTTCAACATTTTTCATTCGTGCATTCCCTTTCCTTTTTCCTTTCTACATAAGTCATGTGTTGTGAATAAAATATCAATACATGCAATTCATAATTTTTACATAATTTTTGAAGTCATGTAAATTAAAAATAAAATATATGTTTTAAATGGAAGGAGCTTCACTTACTTTCTTTTAATATATACAGTTTTATTTATTTTAATGGCTAATACTTTTGGAAAATGGTGGTGCAAGCTTAACTTTACTTTTAATTCAAATGTGATGCCTTTCGGACTATTATGAATTTATGATGTTTTTGAAATGTGATGCTTTTTAGACGAATAGTTGACAAACATTAAATATCTAATTTTATTTTGCATCACATTTTTACTACCAAGTTATGTTGTGTTGCATTTTTGTTTCTAAATTGACATTATTTAAGTCGCATTTCCGGACTTGACACTAATTATGTCAATAGTAAAAATGTTACATTAATTGCATCAAAAAATAATAATCAACCACCAGATTTAGCAGGCCCCCTATTACTACACTATTTCGCAATCTCCGTAAAAAATGACCTTTGTGCGTCAATGATAAAAAGGACATTAGAAATCATGAAACTAGAAAAAACTACCACGGTCAAGTCAAGTCACACGGTTGTGTGTTGGCCCACCCAATTTCAAATCCCCTCGAGGCATGATCCTCCGCAGAGGTGGTTTCGCTGTAGGTTACAACATCTCTAAAATTTGTTGCAATGGTAACACTTAGTTCCTTGTTGCATCCAACTCTCGCTCTTCACTATTGTTGCAACACTCCTTGTTTGACTTCACTTCAGATACATATGTAGCTTATTGGACTCCTTGTTGATACGTTGCGGTTCACTGCAACACTCCGAAATTGGCTTCACTCGGTTAACTAGACTCCTTAACGTAATACGTTCTTTCGATGCAACACACTAGATATAGCTTCACTCGGGTTCCTTGTGTTGGTTCCCATATTGTAAGAAGGATGTGGGTCCTTCTCAAAAAACCCTCAAATTTACCCTTAATCCAAAAAAAAGAGCCGTAGAAACTTTAAAATATACTAGTGTAGTTCTTTAGTTGTGGATCAACCCACAAAGTGCACGCTTATTCAATGGTGGATCATCCCATCTAGTGCATGTTTCTTTAGTGATGGATCAATCCATCACCTTTTATCATATTGTTGCACTATTTCTTGTGTGTTTTACTTTTATCTTGGGAATCTTTGTTGCATATCTCAACTCCTGCATACTTGTTTACTACTCGAGTATCTCGTCAAACCCAGGTTGCTTGAGACCCATTCAAAGGTTTAGCCTCATCTTTTGTATACACCTCTTAAGTTGGATATAAGTGGGGTGTTAATGTAATTATTTAATTACCCATTAGTGCTTGAATTTACTTATATAGCTAATAGTTTTCTTAGGTTTTTATATTTCTCTTTTAAAAATACACACACTTTTGGAATGTACAACTTGTAAGCTTAAGTTGCACATGCACTCCATATGTGTTATTTGGTTTAGTGTGTAGTGGCCAACAACCTTATTTAGTAAGGTAGGCTAACCACCTATATTTATGAGGCCTTCCGAGTTTTATAAATAAAATGCCGCTCATCTCTCATTTCATCTAAGGGGAATCAATAATGACTCATAACGTGAGATTCATGAAAGTTCTATATAAAATCATATTTGGAGAGTTTATACAAGAACACATGTAATTTTGTTTAATTATTTTACAAATAAATGTGTGTGGTTGTATATAAGAACGTGATTCTAAAGTTAGAAAGCATCACTCTCACAACCTACAACTCTCAAATACACACATATATTCATATTATAACAAATACAAAATAACATAAAATCTCAGTAAAGTATCTTCTATCTCTAATTGTTTATATAATTAAACACATATACATAATTTTTTAATGCTTAATTAAAGGCAAAGATATTTATGTGCATACAATAAGCATCTATAGCAATGAACTTTTATAACCATTCAAAAGCTCGAAATTTAGTATATATTCATATTCTTTCACCAAAGATAACCAATCATCATATTTTGCAAAGTTGTGTGAAGTATCTTCATGTCAAATCTAGGGTTAAAGTGCCATTATCCCCCATCATGATTGGTCCATGGCCCCACAGACAAAATGCCCTACAATACGGGTGTACCTACAACAATGGGCTTTCACTGTCATTTCCGTTAGGTACTTCTAAACTTTTAGTGCGTGGATGCCAAGCAAGAATAATATTGTATAAGAATCTCCGTGAAAAAGATTTTCTTATATAACTTTTAATTTAAAAAATCTACTTTAACTTTTAACCATAAAAATGCAATGGCATAGCCTCTCTAGGAATTTGTGCTCTAAAAAGACTAACATGTCCTCTTTGGGAATCTCTTTTCTATGTTTATTTATTAATGCTTGTTGCTTTCATTTGATGGGTTCTTTCCCGGGTACATACTATTATATATATTGAATCCTTCACTCTGGTTTTTCCATATTTGTATCTTTGGTTTTTCATGTTTTGTATTTGTTTTCTGCAGTTTGATTTTGTTCTACATTTTGGCATGTTTAAAACATGATTTTATGGTGAATATAAGGGTTTAAACCTACCAAGGTATTGAGGTCCCGAATGTTTCACTATTGCCCTCATTAATTGAAAAGTCCAAACAAAACTTATTATTTTTAAGTATGTTGAACCTTGAAATATACAAAGTGTTCATTGTTGTACGTGCATATAATACTAGCTACAAATATAAAACGATTTCCCAATGTCAGCAACCAGACCTTAATATTTTGGAAGGATTATATCCGTATTAGAGTTCGATGTAAGTGACGATGGACAACTCATTAGAGAGCACAAACTATTATGAACCGTTACATAAATAACTTTTATTATTATATTGAGGTTATTTTTTAATATTTTATTGAGTGCAGGGGTATAAATTTCTCTTAATGAGGAGAAAATTTGAAGATTATCGTTCAACTATGACACATGCATTTAGAAGGAAATAAGAATACGAAGTATGTTTAACCTTTGTTTCTATTATTTCTATTGTTTATATTTCAAATCCAAATAATATTAAAATCATTTAGATATACCTTTGCACTTCATTGTTTCCTTTTTATCAACAATATTTGTTGATCCAAATGATCATAAATTGTTTCTTTTTAAAGATTTTTTTCCCTTTATTTCTTATTAAAATCAATTTATACTAGTGAACATTCAAACACAATAGAAGTGATCCTCTTATTGACATAATGATTAATTAATTATAGGACAAACATATTTACTTGTTTGAATTTTCCTTCTTTTACTTGTAGTTTTATAATCTCTTTCCACTCTCATCTTTTATAATTTTACAATCCACAATAATCATATTTAATTATCTTTAAACGTATCAAATATAAAACTTAAATGATTTTGAAATTACAATATAACTTAAAAATCTTCATTTACATATATTGGTGATATATTTATTTCTCAAATTAAATAAATTATTATTTTTGTTTAACATTTTTATGTAACACATTTAATTACATATATTTGCATCTTTATAGTGGAAATAAAACTTACCGAAATTTTACAATATTAAATTCAAAGGTATATAGATTTACATCAAACTCACATCGTCGTATATTCTATAATGTATGTGATGAAATGTTGGCTATCCTAGTATATTCTCAACCATCATGTGAGAATGGATTTACATTTCTCACTTTTGGAATAAAAATAAAGGTAGGGTTTCTTTGTTTATACTTTTTTATTTCCCTTACAAATTTAAAGAGTAAAGGGGTCTAGATTAATTCCAGGTCTTTAAAAAAAAAAACAAAAAAAAAAAGAGCTTTTCTTTATTTTCTTTTAAAGTTTGGAATCTTCACTCTAATTAGTAGGCAATTTTAAGTCACATTCTGCATATATACTTTACAACATTGTGCACCTTTATTCTATTATTTCTATATGGTAGAGACTGATTCAACTTTACATATAATATGTAATCACACACTTTACTATTTCATTTTTTTGACAAGTATGAGTTGTTTCTTTATTTAGCTAGAAAATCATACCATATTTAAGAACCATTTTATGTTGAATGATTCAAGTTGTGTACAACATGTTTGGTGCATAAACGAGAATTATGTCATTCTTAATTGTTTTAAAAATGTGTAGATTGATTAATTGTTTATACAATTTTTAGTTGAAATATTTTTCTATACCGTTATGGATTGTAGAAGCTTGAAATTTCTAATATTTATGTTTCTGTTTTCTTTGTAATTTTCTTCCATGATAACACATCTAGATTCCAGAGCAATCGTCAATGATGAAGCGTTGAATTTCCCTTCATCGTTCAAATAGAATATATTGTGATTGAATACAACTAACAATCACATATCTACTATGTTGTGGAAACATCAATACATGAGCAATATGTGGACATGAAAATATTGCTAGAAAGCAAATTGTGAATACAATAATATATTTAAATGTGCATGTGAAATGATTGAATATACATGATAGAAGGATATTCAAAATGATCGTAAAGTTTTCCCTTCTTAAATCTGTTAGTGCATTTTCTTAAATTCCTCCATGCTCATCCTTAAGTCATACAAACAAAAAAATTAGCTATTAATTTTTAAAATCTCAAAACAATGAATGTTATGCATTAGACCTTGTTTCATTATGCCATTATGTTAAAAATAGTTTTCGGATGCGACTATACCCTTTAATAAATAACTATTTTTAATAATTTGATGGACATGCATACATCATTCTAATATCTAAAATATTGATTCTAGCACACAATTTTTATTTATTAATTTTGGCTTTCCATATTCCAATTCTTAAAGCTTGAGAATATTCAAGAATTACTCATCAAAGAAATTTTATTTATTTCCAACACCGACTCTAAACTATAAGACCATGTTTCTTTGTGTGTATTTTTCAAACAATGAATGTGCTTCTCATATGTAAGTATATTTTGATAGCATGTTTATTAAGGCAACGACATGTACGCAATCTAAAAAAATCTACTTGAAAATATTTTCCTAGAACTTAAGACCATGTTCTAAATCCCTTAACATTACATCGGCGATGTAAACAAGCTTTTGGTTTGGATTTCCACATGTTAAGTGTACAAGGGAAATGAAGCTTTATTTATTGAAGTCCATTATGTGCAATCTTCCAACAAAGATCACACGATTACATGTCATTATGTCAAACAATTTATGTTTCATTTTAGCATCCTCATTTGGCTTATTTGTTCAACAGGCTCATGAAAACAATACCTTTTTACAAAATTACCTCCAAATATTATGACGGACCTCCATACCCCACTTTACAACTCCCATTTCGAACATAATAAGAGCATGTTGCCATATTTTATTTTTTATTTTCACCTTACAATCCTATTTGCTTGAAATGATTCAAATCAATTTTTTCAAGCTATATGAACATAACATGATCCTCTTTAAATGCTTCAATCCTTCTTTTGGATCATGGATGTTTTTCTAATAAATGTAATTATTTACATTTCAAACTTTGGTGTGTGATTCTCTATTTACATTAAATGTATAACCATATGTATGTCTATTAATATAACTCCTAAATTCAAAATAAATCTTGGGAGGATAGAAGTGTGAAGGGGGCTAAATTGGTCCCAACAAGGAATAATAAAGAGTCAAAGTAAATAGTTAAGTCGCAAGCCCAAGAAACATATTAAGAAGGGTCAAAATTCAAATAAAACATTAACCATATACTAACAAGGGCCTTACCACCTAGTCCAATAGTCAATGAGCACACAAATATACTAATCCCATAGAAATTAACTAGAACCCTACCAAAAATAGATGTCTACACAAACACTTTTATTATATTCAATAGAAATGATTGGAATTGGTTTATATTATATATAAGGTGTCAAGGTAATTGTTAGTTGAACATAGTTTTTTAATTTAAACGATTCTCAATAAAATGATTTTATAGTCAATACCAAAATAAGATACACAAATGAAAATGTGTGTACATGGAAAAATACCCATGGATAACATTAAGTACAAAATAAATGTTAAGTCATACATTTAATCACAAATACACCATATCAATGTCTAATACCATAATTTACAACTATCATATAAAATATATGTAATTAAACATTTACTGAAGACCACATGTAACGTTAATGATATTGGCATTTTCTCTTATTTATAGTAAATCTACATTTTGGTGAGCTTAAACAAAAGTAAGCACTTTGTTTTCACCACAAACTAAAAAAAAGGGGGAAAAAGGTCTCTTTTAACTTTAACCTTGTTTAAGATGATCTTTAATTATTTCAAGACTTTTATCATAATGGGCCTTCTTGCCATAGTTTCCTCCACACAATACATTGCCAAGCATAGAAAGAATTCAAAACACGTACAAAATTTAAGACTTAGAAAGGGATCTAATAGATTTCAATTTCAATTTACTCTTCACCGTCATGATAATATATCACCCTTATTTAATGGCCTACCAAGACGTTATAACCTTCAAGAATGACAATGAAATAACTATGCACATTGATTTTCTCACTCAATTTATGTGTCATTTAGATATGTGGATCCACATACCTTTGCCAAAATTTAGAACAAGATTATTATTATGATTAAATTACATCTATCGTTAATCGCTCAATTAAAGATCGATGTAGGGATACAAATATATGATGATGATATCAAATTTTTACATCCTTTAGTCTTTAAAAATTATCACCTTTTCCTTTACGGTTCGTACACAAGTTAATGAATTAAGTAGTGATTTACCGTAAATTAGAATTTAAAAGGTGTTTGAAATCTTGAATGTATATATGTGCATAACGTAAATGCCCCAATGTTCATATCTAATAGTATATGTAAAATGATATAAAGAAGTGGATTTCACATAGGGCATAGGCTAAATATAATAAAACACAAGAGGGTGAGTTCACTTAGCTTTTTTTCCTTCACTGAATGTTTTAGATTTATAATTGGGTCAAATAAATCGTAACATGGCTAAATGTTCTTTGTCTTTGAAACGAAGTCATGAATCCTCACTGACACTAGTGATGCATCTAGATGTTAGCACGTGGTTATTATTTCCTACTTGGCGCTAGTGTCTAGTGCTATTGACACATGCACGATTAGGGTACTCAATGAAGATCCACCTTAGACCACATAACATTAGAATCACCCACAAAAAATATATAACACATATAATTAAATTCAATAGTGGAAAACACACTTCAATAAAATTTATTCATATACTTAGAGAAATAACACACACATACCAATTACCAACTATGTAATTAAATCATCATAATCATTCTCCACTCATGTTCTATCAAAGATACTCAAGCTTCGAGCCTTAAGCTCATATCGACATTCTGCTCTAATTTGCAAATCCACTATGATATGTTCATCCCCATTGATATCTAGATCCCAAAAAAATTGGCATTTTTTTATAGGCATACTAGCCACATATCATGACATTGAAATTAGATAAAATCCTAAAATTAAGGAACAATATGAAGTTACGGTTCAATGGACCCATTACATACTCATTTGGATTTACCAAACTTTTATGGCTCCGATTTATCATCTTTCAAAGTGTTTTGTAACTTCTAAACAACTTTGTAATATTTTGTGGCTTTAGATAGTACTTTGAGGATTAAAATTCAAACTTGTAATATTGCATGACTTACTTTACACTTACACGGATCCCTTAGTGTTTCATAACTTTTATAGACGTGTGTGCCTTCCTTAGTGTTCCATGACATCTACTTATGCTTGAAAAACCTCCAAAGACTTACGTAGCTTGCACACAAAGACTCCATATACTTGCATGGTTTTTATAATAGGCTAGACATTTTGTAATGGATTTGTGTACTCACTAACATTGTAAAATAGGATTTCACACAACATGGTACTCTGCATCCCAATAACACACACTTTATTCACAACATAGCCTACCCACAACAAAAAAATTCAAAACACAACTGATTCTAGTTGTTCAAACTATTTTTGGTTGATACATGATTTCCTATGAACATAGATGCTACTACATCATACACCTCAACTAATTTTGAAAACGTGAGATCCTTCTCAAGGGATCAAAATTCCACATTTTGTAACATTCATGGCACTCAACCAAGCCGCATCTTTAATATTATTCCTTTTCACCCGACTAAATAATCTATATACTCCTTCTTGTATGTTTTCTTGATCCTGGTGTTAATTACTCTTTCCACCTCTTCATGCACATTTTATACATTTGCTCTCTCCCACCAACCTTTTCATCTTCTAGATTTGAACTTTTCAACAATTCTCTATATTTTTCGGTATGGATATAGATCCACCACATTAAATATGTTTTAGATATCAATTCCTTCAGGAAACTCAATCACTCAACACAAAATTCTTCAACACCTTTCATGGTCTCATTTTCTTCCATTTAAGCCTATTATATGTCCTCTTAAGAAACCTTTCCTTTCACAATGAGCTTAGGCCATATATCCCACCCGATACTCCACTTCCCTTCTCCATTCATTTGAATTCTATTTTTATTGTGTATTCTTTTTCTCCAATTGATTGTGCACATATTGCTGCACTTCCTCCATATATTCCGCAAAATCTTTTGCTTAAACACTTATTCCTTGTTTATATATTGTAACTCTCTCTCATCTTTGTCAATCCTATGAATTACTCCCATATAAAATATGGAACAATGTATTTATTGTACTCTTATTAAATAAATTGTTATATTGAAACTCTACTTGCACTATGCCAAGTTCCATGTTCTTGGCTTGTATCCTACCAAACACCTCAAGTAAGTCGCCAAGAATCATGTTCACTAGCTTTTTCTATTCATTATTTTGAGGTTGATGAGTGAAACTAAAATGCAAGTTCATGCTCATCTTATTCCACAATGTCTACCAAAAATGGCCAACAAACTTAGTGTCCTTATCGGACATTATACTACAAAATTCATGTAGTCTTACAATCTCCTTGAACAAAATTTGGCAATGTGAGTCACTTCACTAGTCCTCCCGAAGTAAAAATGTCATCTTAGATAATATATTCACCACAAATACATGGAATCAATTCCCCTTTTGAAAACCTAAAATAAAATCCATATTAATATCCTCCCAGGAGATTTTATAGAATGTGAAAAAGCTAATACAACCCTACATTATAAGATCTTCCCTTATCCAAATGACATACTTTACATTATTACAAAAATTACACATATCTATAGTCACTCATGGCCAAAATTAAGTATCTACCATATGAGCTAACATCTTATCCAAACAAAAATTCCATGATAATCTACCAAAGTGTGCTTCTCTTTCACCAAATTCTCCCTCATTGATCCTCTAGGAATGCATAACTATTCTTCCTTAAAAATATGCCTTCCTGCATAAAATTATCCAACAATGGTGTCCTATAAACACTTACAGGTGCTACATATGCACTCCATGATTTACAAAATTCTTCATCTTACATATACAACTCATTCATGGATTCAAAACCCTCTACTCTACTCTCAAATCTATCAAAGACACATTAAACCTACTCAACGCATAAATCTATTAGAATTTTCACTTATTTTCTTTAAACCAAAATTGTATCCCTATATTGGTTTGAATTACCCTAACTGATAGTAAATTGTAATGCTTGATGATCACTAAATAACACAAATTCCTTTCCCTATATAGGTTTGAATCCTCCACTTTTGCTTGAGTCCTAAATAACACAAATTCCTTTGTAATAGAACTCCACTTTTGAGTCCTGCACAATCAGTAAAGAACTCCTAATCATACTCATATCTCTTCTTGGCATCATTCAAATCCTCATGAAAATACATTAATGGTCTCCCTTCTTGACTCAAAATGCACCAATGGCTAAACCACTACATCACATACTACCTAGAATACCTTTGAAAAATAAAGCAATTTCAATATTGGGTGCTCAAAGAACCTTTCTCTTGATTATTGATGATTTTTCTCTGTGTACTAAATCCATATAATACTCTTATTATCTCATCACATGACATATGTAATATGTGCACACTTTCTACTAAAATTCATTATGAACTTGTGGTAAAATCTAGTTAGTCCGTGATAATTTTGTGCTTCAAAATAATTACATGGTGATAGCCAATCCACTATTGTATAGACCTTCTCTAGATCCATCTTCATAGCTTCACTAGAAATAAAAATCCTAGATACACAGTTCCTCTTCCTACATAAATGATCTAGATGAAATTATGGAGGAAATAAGTTCCCTAAATCTTCTAGGATCACTACAGTATGAAAGAGCACTTCAAGAGATTTTTGTCAACTATTTGAATGTTAAAAACATAGTTTGTATGTGTAAATGGTGGCCAGTCAAAGTTTAGGTCAACCCTAGGCGGGACCAGGTCAATAGGTCAACACGTGGAACAATGGTAAGATGACACATGGTAGTTGGAAACAAGGCAAAAATTAGGTCGTCGATGTGGTTTGCGACCTCTGGTGTTTGTAAGGCATAACATTTGTGCGTGGGAATAAGAGGCTCAAATTTTGTAATGGAGGGGAGCTTGACTACTGTGAGAGGTATTTTTACTCTGCCAACGTGGTGGGCTCTCAAACCACCATGTGGACATTGAGTTAGTGATGAGATATTATTTTTAGCTTGGTGGAGTGATCAACTACCCACCGAGTTGATCAAATTTCCATGGAATTCATGAAACTTGGTTCACAATTAACTCAACACTTAGATCGGTCGTTATATCTTATCACCTCGGCAAGCTCACCATTAGCTTGACAAAATTGAGTGACTCGACATCTAGCTCAAGATTTACCTTATCCTATTTAACTCGGCAAACTCAACAGATATAGCTTGGACTTTATCACCATGTAGATGTCGAGTTAGTGATGAGCTATTATTTTTAGCTCGGTGGGGTGATCAACTCCCCACCGATTTTGATCACATTTCCATGGAGTTCGTGCAACTCGGTTCGTAATCAACTCGGAACTTAGCTTGGTCATTATATCTTATCACCTTGGTGAGCTCACCATTAGCTCGAAAGAACCTAGTGACTCGACATTTAGCTCGGGATTTATCTTATCCTATTTAACTCAACGAACTCAAGAGATAGCTCGGCCCGTATCAGGCTCAACAAAAAATTCCACAACAACCAACTTGTCTCAACCATATATCTACAAAATTTCACAGAGATAATGCACGTGGCTTCAACATAAAACTTGGTTGTAGAGTTCGGCATTGTCAACTCGACACAATACATGGCGGTCAAATAAACCCTCCAATCCATCCGACTCAATGCGGAAACCAACAAATAATGCATAGCGAGCTAACAAACTTTCTCGGCCCACATGGGAAGTCTAACAAATGACTCAACAAGTAGTTGGGTTGGCCAACAAAATGGTGACATGTGTGGCCAAAGCCACAATATACAATGTAATCAGTCTCCATTTAAATCGCTCCAACCGCCATCCATGCCAGAAATGTGGGATTAATCCCAATGATGCACATGTCATCGTAACTCAAACTAGAGACCTCTGCTCGCAAAGGCTTATCCGCCCTACCAACTTGGCTACAAGCCTGGATGAGATGAAACAAAGCTCGATGTTATTTAAACAACACTCAGGCATAGACAATGTTAAGGAGGATAAGAGGTAGTTTGCGTTCAGGCTAATTTTGAGGCACTTCCACTCAAAACCATAGCTCAAGTTATATATGAAAGTTTCTCAGAATTTAGAGAAAATCGTGATGATGTGATTGTTTTCCCATTTTGGATCCTATGTGATAGAGTTTTTATTTGTTAAATTCACACACAAGACTTAATTATTTTAAAGGCATATTTGATTGTGTAATAAGTCCTATTATTTTAATAGGCAAATTATAAAATTATGAATTATTGGAAAATACCCAATTGGCCCATGACGCCACACTTGCGAAGCCTAGAGTGTCAACCGGAGTGTCGCAGGATGTATTGATAGAGTCGGGAAGACCAATCGAGTTCCAAAGGAGATTGTGCACTAGGAAGGTGGAGGATGATTTCAACTGGTCATCAGAGTTCTTCGAAGGACTGGAGTACTACTAGGAAAGTGAAGTTCCATTAGATTTTATGGTAAGAAATAACATTGTACTTATCAATTTTGACTAGTGGAACAATTCGATAAGAACCCAAAGACGTAGGTTATTGTCGAACTTCATAATCAATTCGTGTGCAACATCATTTATATTCTTGCATTATTTTGGATTGTTTTACCTAAAACGGAGTAAGTTTTAATGGTAATTTTTAACAAGCCTATAGGGTCTGAAGGTTGTAAAAAAAATTAAATTAAAAATTTTGACCGGATTTTCGGATCAATAAAACTATATTTCTTCATATTTAGCATCATCTTCTTCTTACAAAACTACTATACCACTTTTCTTATATGTAACAAATTTTCTTCTCACATCCTATTGAAAATCAAGATATCATCAAGGTACATGATCACAAAATTTCCCAAAATGATTTTAGGACTTCATTTATCATATTCATGAAAGTACTCATTACATCGCTTAATATGAATGACATAACTACCCACTCATTTAATCCTTCTTGTATCTTGAACACAAAATTCCATTCATCCCCTTCTCTAATAAAAAATTGATGGTATCCTCTCTTCAAATCAATCTTATTGAAATACTTCACACCACTAAAAATTCCATAATATCATTTTTGTGCGTGCAATGGAAATCTATACTTGACGGTGTTTTTAATGGATCTCGAATCTATTCACATCCACCATTCACCACCATTATTTGATGTCATAACCATTGGTAATATGTATGGGATCACACTCTCTCTCGACTAAGCCTTTCCTTAAAAAGTTCTCAACATATCTTTCTATCTTTGCATTCTCTTATGGTGTCATCATGTAAATTGTTTTATGTTACAAACTCAATTTGCGAGACACAAAATCACACACTTACTACTATTTACTATCTTTTGCCCAAGTATGTTGTTTTATATATGGATTTTGCATAAGAAAATTATTCACTGGTGACCATTCCATAGTCCATTCACTTGTCTTTTTGGTTTCCATTGCTTTTATCTTTCACACTTGTCACTCATACACCCGGTTCTAGTCAGGTCATAGGGATCCTTGTGCACAGTATTCACTCATTTTTCGTCACTTGTCTCTAGACACTAGCACCCAAGATTGGAAACTAGATCCATCATGGTTTCCCGGGTCCTTTTATGTTTGATCTTATTTTTGACATTTAAGGTCGTTATTTTAAGTTTTCCATCTCATATTCTGAGGTACTAGTTGACATGTCGAGTCATTAGTATCGAAATTCAAGCAATAGATCCCTATATAAACACAACATACATACCATTATAAAGGATAAAAATTCTTATCAAGGGTTAGCTATCTACATAAAGCAAGGGACTGTATTTAGGCACATTACTCTACATAAACAATACATAGGAAGGGGAGTTCATTATATTCCATCCACACATTTACATTTTATATAGTTATTACTTGTTATCTTGGCATCATTGGCACGATGGCGACCTAGAAGCACTATTACACACACAAGCACATAGAACTACATTGGGTCTAAGATGTAGTGCAGTGCTCAGTCGTAAGTTCACCATTGTGAAAACTGAGGACAATTTGACCCCTCATTTTGCATCTTTCTTTTTAGGATTTGATGTATTTTTAGGGTTTTGTACGAGGATATTTTTGTATATATTTACAGTACCTCGGTGATCCAAGTACAACATACATGAGACTAAAGGTGAACAAGTGTGAAGCCCTAATGACCATATCGAACCAAGTTTTGACCCTTTTCACAGACCCAGACACCTAGAAATAGGCCTAGGGTGCCCACAGGCACCCCCGTCTCTCTCCGGGCACCCTAATCCAGTCATTTCTACCTATGCTACATTTTTCGTGGTTCGTTACGATGGTCTCAGTAGCTTCTATTTCATCATATTGTCTAATCTAAACTCATTACGGGATAAGAAAAACTAAGATAAGTACCTTACCCCTCTCATTTCCTTTCATAGTTAAAATTAATAAATTATTTAGTATTTATATTTCATTGTTTATCAGTTATAGTAGATCTTTACATTTAGATTTTAATAAAATATTTAGATTTTATTAAATCATTTTGGTGATCATAGGAATATTATGTGACACATCCCCCATCCTCACTACGTATCATAGGCCAACACAATCTAGAACATCCCACTCCTCATCTGACAACCCCAATCCTAGCAATGTACTTAAATGGCAACCACCACGAAACTCTCTTGAATGGATGTCCCTATGTACAACACAAACCGACAACCAACAATCCATTAGAATCTCATACATATGAAAACACACATACCTACAACATCAATAAGCATCAATTTTCACATCCACATCACTATGGGCTCAACTCAAGCCTTCTAATACTTTAGCGCACATGCCTAGGTGCTAGTGTCCTAAATGTCATTAGCGCCTCATTTCTCTTGTTTAGGTATAAAATTTTGAGAAAATCAAAAACAAAAATTTCACAAAAATTCATAAAAAATGATTAATATCAACACTTTTTTTGAAAATAATTACACTTACTTGCTCAACTATCATATGTGATGCCATAGTTTCCGCCACCATTTCAAACCAACTCAATCATGGTGCTCTCACTTGAGGCATCTTCGTACACCCAGATCTCAAAATCACACTTGCATGATAATAAAATGAATTTCCTATTCCCTTTTTCACATTACTATTTGTAGTAACCTTACACCTATCCTTCGACTTAATGCACATTACGCACTTTTAATCATATCTTTGGCATCCTTAACTCCGATTCTTGTCTCATTTGTATCATTCTCTTCAGAATTTTTCCAACTATTGTATCATACAAATTCAACAAACATTATATTTCTCTTTCACATCGTTTCTACTTGATACACACATTTTTGTGATATCTACCATACATTCACTATTACATCATTACACACTTTATTTTGGCTCAACATCCGCTCTCATCATCACTCTCCCTTTCTCCGAAAGGGGGGAATACAATTAGGGTCATCCTATAGTTCCCTTACTTCATTACGTGATCCTTATACATTTCTAATTCAATTTTTTTGCATACATCATGCAACATTCCACACCACTTTCTAGTGAATCGCCCTGATGACCTAACCTGGGGGAAACAAGCATAAAATATCTCCATGAGTAACCAATCAATCAATCATGTAACATTAAAATATCAACAACACAAACTTTATAATGTTCTAAATCACATCAATCAATCAACACATCACAACATATTTATCCTCCCAGATGACCTAACTTGGGAGTTACATCAACACTTTCCAAGATGACCTAACATGGGAAGTTATTCTACATTTTGTGAATACTTCCAGATGACCTAACATAGGAGCCATCTCATACACATTTTGGTGACACCCTTGAAGTGGGGGCAATGAAACATCATTGCCTTTCCTATAGTGCTCCTATATGGGTTATCACATTTGATCAAAATTAGATCCAAAATCAACAAAATTTGGTCTTTGTTAAATGCATCCCAGTGGGCTAGAAATTTTGAGAATGTAGTTAAAGTTGGAGAGTAAAACTATACCTCTCTCCCTACATTGTTCCTTTAGTGGCGTAATGCCCAAATCCTCAAATTTTTGCACACACTAACGGGTTAGGAATTGATCACTCCTTACCCCAACACATCTCCATCAGTGAAAAAATCAAAATCTCCAATCATTCAACATCGCAATCATCAATCTTACTTAGTGCTCGGTTATAAAGGTCCCAAGTCTCTTGTTCCGCTGCATGGATCGACACGGTGATCCATGGTTCATCAAACTATGTGTTCTCACTTAGCACATGCTTCTACCACATCTGTGTGTAATTCTACAACATGGGATTCTCTAAACTTCTCTCAGGTATGAATCTCTATCTACTTTATGTTACCGAGCTTTCGCTCACCAACATAAAGTGGGGAAAATGTAAAAGAAAATCACACACTTACTACTATTTACTATATTGCCAACTATGTTGTTTTATATATGGATCTTGCGTAAGAAAAGTATTCATTGGTGACCCATTCCATAGTTCATTCACTTTTCTTTTTGGTTTCTATTTCTTTTATCTTTCACACTTGTCATTCATACGCCCGATTTTGTCAGTCACAGGATCCTGTCTCTCGGTCTTCACTCATTTTTCATCACTTGTCTCTGAAAACTAGTGCCTAGTGCTTTGTCCATCCTGGCACTCATGCCCTCTTTATGTTTGATCTTATTTTTGACATTTGAGGTCAGTATTTTTAGTTTTTCCCTCTCATATCCCGAGGTACTAGTTGACATGTCAAGTCATTAGTGTCAAAATTCAAGAAAGAGATCCCTATATAAACACAACATACATACCATTATAAGGGTGGAAAATTCTTATCAAGGGATAGCTATCTACATAGATCAAGGGACTACATTTGGGCACATTACTCTGTATACACACTACATAGGAAGGTGATTTCATTCTATTCCATCCACATTTGAATTGTATCTAGCTATTTCTCATTATCTTGGCATCATTGGCACGAGGGTGACCTAGGAGCACTATTGCACACACAAGCACATATAACTACATTGGGTTTGAGATTTAGTGCAACACTCAGTCATAAGTTCACCATTGTGATAGCTGAGGACAGTCGACCCGTCATTTTTCATCTTTAGTTTTTAGGATTTGATGTCTTTTTGAGGGTTTTATAGGAGTATATTTGTGTGTAGATTTACAAGTACCTTGGTGATCCAAGTGCGACATACATGTGAACAAATGAGAATAAATACAAATCCCTAGGGACCATATCAGAACCAAGTTATGAACCTTTTTGCATACCCAGGCACCATGAAACAGGCCTAGGATGCCCGCGGGTGCCCCTATCCATCTCTAGATGCCCGATCCAGTCATTTCTACCTCTATTGCATTTTTTTGTGGTTCGTTGTGATAGTCATGTTCTTTTGTTTTGTCATATTATATAGTCTAGACTCACAATGGGATAAATGAAACCGAGATAAGTACCTTACTCCTCCAATTTCCTTTCATAATTAAAATTAATAAATTGTGTAGTATTCATATTTTGTTGTTTATTAGTTATAACAGATTTTAATACACACAAACACAGATATATATATCATAATCCTTGAATGAAATCCATGTGGTGGCTTATGTTCCTTACATGTAGAAACCCTTCTAGAAACTTGCTAGAAAGAGCCTCTGCAAACTCTTCCAACATCTCTTTCACTTATCACAACATTGATTCAACCTTCTCTACCATTGTCCCTATGTTCTCCATTTGCATGGGATTCACTATTAATGTAAAACATGCATTTTTATACTTTTCTTCATTGAGGAATCAGTTACCTAATATAAATATAACTTAGTTCCCTAATCTACTCCTTCACCCTTATCCTTAATTGGATTTGGAGTGTACTATTTCCCATCCTTCACCACACTATAGGCATTTGTGTGACCATCATGTTATACCTTCCAATCAAATTTCCAAGGTATTTCAAGTAGAACGTCAATGAATCCATGGGATCAATGTCACACATCACTTCATCTTCATACATTTCAATCTATAACTTCACAATACATTTCTCGAGTCACTAACAAATAATGTGCCTTTTTTAACCATAAGACCTTATAAGGACTAGGATTCTTGATCCTCTTCAAGCCAAACTATATACCATCTCTTGTGAAACCAAATTATTAGTGTTTCTGCTATCCACAATTAATTTATAGACATTACCTCCTAAATTTCATGTTGATTTAATAAAATTCTTCCTCTTCCCAGACTCGAATTCCTCTTTCACCGGTATACAATCTTATCATCTAGAACTTCATCTTGTGCATCCCATTCCTATTTATTTTCTTTTATGGCCCATAATATTTGTTGAGAAGGTCCACATTCATCATCATTTTAATCTTCAAAAACAACAGTTTGGAATTGTGCAACATCCATGGCCTCCAAAAAATATTTCATAGTCTCGCATCAATTCATCTACATCCTCAACTCTCACACCTTGATTTTGTGACCTCACATGACATTCCTCCTATGTGTCATCATATTTCCTAAAATTAATGAGACCTTTACATTCCTTCAGAATTTAATCCAACAATTACTCACTAAAATATGTCCACAATGATTTTATACCCACCTTCCAAAAGTGGGAAACCACAAATGCTTGTTGTGCAATCTTCACACCTTTACCCAATGGAAGATTTTTGCAATTATTTTCTACTTGCACTTGAAAATATGAAATACCACCAATATTTTTGTGTTACCACTCATAAGAAAATAAATCCATGTCTTGATACCAAATGATGCAACTGTGGTTAGGGTGCTTAATGAAGAATTTCATTAGATCGTGTAACCTCGTAATCATGTACATAAAACATAAAAAGATAAAACAAATAACATGAAATTAAATTCAATAGTAGAAAACAAACTTCAAAAATATTTATTCATATTGCATGCCTTTTTATAAACTACCATGTAAGTGTTAAAAATATCAAGTAAATAAATTTCAAATTATGCTACATATAAACATGGACTTATGTCATCATTAATGTATGTGTGAGGGAAAATCATGAGGTTATTTCCATGAATAAAGTAGGTTAAGATATTCAAATATGAATACAAAATCATAAAAACTAGGGTAAGTGTTAGTACATTTTTGTGGTTAGGGGACCTACCTTAGTCATATCCCTATCCCTTATCAAGGTCAAAAAAAGAACTTGAAAAAATACATGTAAAATGATAAATGAAATAATAGATTGCAAAACGTGAATAGATTGCAGAAGGTTGTTATCCTCCCAAAAACATTCTAATTGGATAGTTTTTTATTGTTAAAAAGAGGAATATGAAAGATTTCCAAAAATGGTCACAATAATGATTCTAATCAGTGCTCAAGGAAGATATGGTGATTGAAAGTTGACCATGCAAACTTGGATCTGTCTTTCAAAATTTGATATTGCATTTGGAAAATTTGCAAACAAAGCATACATGAGCAAGGGAAAGAAGTGTGTTAACAACTAAGAAGAATGAAAGGAGGAGGTGAGCCTGATTTTATAGGTTTGAGGTGCACGAGAAGATTCGGATGGATATGGGTGCAAAGTGCATAAAGAGTTCAAATGTTAAAGGTCCATAGTGCATTGGAGATACAAATGGTAGGTGGATTTGATTAAATTTTTGTGATGTGTGCATGGATTGTTGTGACATGATTAAATGTGAGTGAGTGAGGATAATTAAATGGATAACATGTATTTATTCAATTTATTATTTATTTTTGTGGGATTATTTTATTTAAGTGATTATTACATGTTTTATATTGTTTTTTGTATTTTTACAAATGATGTGATTTTGTAGGTGCATATTATAATGTATACACATATGCTTAGAGGAATATAAAACAAAAATTATCGCCAAGGATAAAATCATATCATTATAAACATTATCCACTCATTTCTTATCAAAGACACTCTACTTCAAGCATTAAGATTATATTCAAACTTTTCTCTAATTCAAAAATTTATTATGTGTTGTTCATCCTTGCTAAAAACTAAATCCTTAAATCAATTATGATTTGTTTATATAGGCATACGAGACATCTAACCTTGACATTGAACTTATAAAACATCCTAAAATTAAGTATCAATATTAATTTATGTTCCTAAGGACCCATTATAGACTCAATTAACCTTTTAGAGCTTACATATTGATCATCTTTAGCACTTCACGGCTTCAAATTTATACTTTTAGTATTACAAAACTTCTTTTAGGATTGTGTGTCCCCTTAGTGTTACATAACTTGTGATATAATTTTTTAACTTCCTTAGTTCTCTGTGACATCCATCAATTCTTGAGAATCCTCTAAATATTTGCGCATCTTGCGCATAGAATCCATAGACTTGATTATTTTGCACAATAGACTAGACATTGTGAAATGGATTTTGAACTCTCGGACATAAATTAATAATCTTGTGCACAAAAAAAATGTAACACAATACTCTATGACACATCACAAAAAAATTCTTCACAACGCAACCTACCAACAATATAAAATGAAAAAATAATTAACTCAAATTATTCATATTGTTTTTGGTTGATACGATATTACCTCTTAACCCAAATGCTCCTACATCAAATATTATATACCTTTTGTTCAATTTAATTTTTTAATCTCTATTTTTAACTACTTCATACACTTTTTCTTCTTCCATAATCCTTGCACATGCACCTATAATGATCAAAACCCTTATCTCATGTGCTAACACTCAAATAGGCATTAGATAACAAAAATGGTTTGTGGTGGAGTTTGAATTCCATTAGTGGCCAACCCCTTATTGATTCTTACCAAATGCTACACTACATTACCCAAATGAGGGGATAAAACTCCATATAGTTTTCATAGTTCTCATGCAAGAGTGAATGGAAAAATAGAGTGCCTCACCCTATGTTTTCCCTTGTTCCTCAACACTAATAGTAGGCATAACTAGGTATACTTAAAATTATACCCTTCATGGGTGCTGAATAGGGTGTTAAACTATAACACCAAAATAGAATTCTTGTAGATATGTATTGATAGAGTAAAACCCTTGAAGTGACTTTTGGTGTGTAGGTGCTTGATAGTGCTTGTTTTGACTTTGAGATGCTCTTAAATTGGAATGGTCTTCTATTAACATATTTTAGAGTGATTCATACTTATATGGAGGTTATCACTAATGTTTGTTCTTGATTTAGGGAAGATTGTGGAAATTTTGCATAAGATTTGATAAGTGTTTGGTAGAGGAACTCTTGACAATTTTAGTTGAGTAAATGAGTGTGTATAACTCTCTTTTATACTACCCCACATGATATTATTTTGCATTAAGGTTGAATAGGAGGGGGAAATAATATAAACATAATAAAATATGATTGTTACTCCTTGAAGTACATAACCATTAAAAAGGGATATAAACGTCTAACGGTTTTATCCAAATCTAGATGGTAGTGTCCAAGGAAGAAGAATGTAACAAGTGAAGATTTGGATAAGTTTGACAAGATACATATGATGTTTATACACATTGATATTATTCATGTAGGTGTATAAGTAGTAGAGTGAGATAATAAGAAGTGTTTGTAATCTTTAGGATGGAGTAAAATAATACATTTAATATTTGTTTGTGTGCAAAATTCATAATTAAGGGATATAAAACCAATTATTATTATCAAGCACCTAATTACAAAATTTCTATGTCTTAGATATAAAAGCAATTAGATTTATGAGATTATTTTCACATGCTATAAAGGTTTTTATTAAATCTTATTTTGTGTAATTTTCTAAAAATAATTACATGATTACATGTCATGATGTCAAATAATTTTTGCTTCTTATTAGCATTTTCATTCACTTTGTACATGTATAAAAGGGTCATGAAAATGATAAAAATTGACATAAATTACCCTCATAATATTTTGATGGACATCCATACCACATTTTACAAATCCCATTCGAGCACATGATAAAAGTGTGTTGCCAAATATTGTTTATATATTCACATAAAAATCCTATTTTCTTGAAAACAAATCTAGGTGATTTTTAGCAAGATATGTGAATGTAATACGATCTTTAAATCTTGAAGATTCCACATTTTTAATGTTCATGATGATAATGATGATGATGAAATTAGTCCTCCATCTCTAATGTAAGAAGACATTAAAAATGCACTTACACAACCACAAAACCTTATGCCAAAATGGGTCCACATAGTTCAAACTAAGGTTGGTGACATGATAGGGGATACAAAAAAAAGATGAAAATGAAACATCCAAATGGGGTTACACACGGTTGAGTACGAATGGAAATCACATATGATCTCGAAGACTTGTCATTAATCTTATAAGCATATTAAATGGTAGGTAATTATGGAAGAATATTTTTTTCTCTAAAAATAACATCACATGGGATTTGATTCCTCTTCTAAAAGGAAAAAAATAGTGAGGTGTACATTAGTATACCACACTAAGTATGCAATAGATGGTTCAATTAAAAGGTACTTAGTCTAACTTTTAGAAAATGTATTTTCACACATAGAAGGTGTTCATGATTACTATGAAACATTTATTCAAGTAGCCACGATAAAATCCATATGGCTAGTGCCATCATTGTCTACAACACAAGTATGCGAATCCATCATATGGATATTGAAATTTCCTTCTTGCATGGAGACTTAAAAATAAATCACATGTCCCAACCTTTAGTTATGTTTGTATATTGAAAAATAAATTATATGGATTAAAATAGGATCCTCAAGCTTTGTATGAAAATGTCAACATGTTTCTATTCTATTCAGGTTGTACACAAAGTCCCTCTAACCCTACAGTCTACAACAAGAAAGTAGATGGGAAACTTCATATAATTTTCCTCTATGTCGATGAATTAATCATCACAGGGATCTTCCAAAATCAAATTCATTATTTGAAAGCAAGGTTAATGAAGTCTTGAGATGAGTGACATGGGTTTATCACATTTTTCCTTGTTCTAGAAATTTTACATTCGAGAAAGGTATCTTTCTCATCAATCCATATATTCTCAAGATATTCTATTATTTTTAACATGGAAAATTGCAAGTGCGTATCAAATTGTTTTCAATACGGGGTCAAACTTTCCACCAACTATTCTTCCCCTTCAAGTGATGGTAAAATTTACAAGAAGTTGTTAGGAATTCTATTATACTTGACTCATACATGTCTTGATATATCTTTTGTAATGAATATGGTATTAAATTATAGCCATGATCCCAATTAAATCCATTTGTATGCTATTAAAAATATTCTATGGTATCTTCGTGCTACTAATAATTATGGGATTGAATACAATTCAAGAGAAATGCCACAATTTATAGTCACACATAGGGGAAAATAAAAAGAATATTTCTCCTTTTAGTGGAGAATAACAATTGTAGCCTACATAAATAGTTATTTTGTAAGAGATCCTAAACTATCATTAATTTACTAAAATATACATCTTCCACCTCGGGGATGTCCATTGACTTGGTTTTGTAATAAATAGACTATTGTTGTTTTGTCTACTATAGAAACCGAGTATAGTTGATTTGTTTTTGTTGGACATGAGTTAGTATGGATTCAACATATACTTTCCAAGTTCATATATTTGCACACCCGGCCCACAACACTTTGGTATAAAATCAAAGAATGTTATCCACCTCTCTGGAAGCATAGTGGAACACCAACAAACAAAGTACATTGAATTCATATGCATTATTTTTGACAACGAATATACAAAAATTCATTGATCTCATATTTTTACTGAAAAAATGATTGGTTTGCATACATCTTCACAAATCCTTGCATGAGTCACAATTTGTTTAGCTTCAAAAAATTTTGGGCATGAAGGAAGGTATCTTCATGGGGGAGGGAGGGGGTCATTTATGGTTCTTATACCCTTCGCTCGATCGAAATATATACTAAGGGGGTTGTGCAATGAATTTAAACAACCATGCATTATTGGTCGTGATCAATATACACTTGTAGTATTTAATTATAATATAATTCCTACATAATATTTAATCTACTTATGGAACTTATAATTGTTTTTATAAAGGTACATAGAGCTATTGTTTGAGGTAATCAATGTGGAAGATAATTACAATATATTTATGAATTGAAGCTAGACATTTTAATAAAATAAGTATTGATGTTACACATCTATATGTTATGTCTTTAATTCAATATTTTATTACATTATATTAAATGTATGTATGATGGTGTATGTCTTATGGTTTCTTATAGTGATTCTATAGAATATTGAGAAATTTAATACAAAATCATGTGCACAAAGGTGGATCAATATCCTTACATGAAAAGATCCATGCAAATGAAAATAATGAAAGATCTTATTTTAGAGGAAGAGGATGCAAAAGAATTAGATGGTTTGGAATATTTGTTTCTTATGTGGAGAGGGTAGACATCATGTGTTTGAATTTCCATAAGTCACAAAAAGAGGTGGAAGTATGATGAATGATGTTAGAAACCATATTGTGCAACATGTAGATGCAGAGGGTAATGTGTTAAATAATTGTCTAGAATATCTGGAATGCATAGAAGTGTAGACACAAAATCTATGCACTTGGGTAAATTTCTAGGTCCTAAAGCATACTAATGTATACATGATTCCTAAGTAAGAAAACTAGTGGTTGATAACTTATTTTGGAAAATTTTCTCTCTCTTACACTTTTATTGGCCTTACATGTCTTACAACCATGTTGTAACTTTATTGATTTATTGTTTATGGCCTCGAAAACTAGCACCCATTAGGAAAGAAGTGCATGGGTGATC
This sequence comes from Taxus wallichiana var. yunnanensis, assembly GCA_018340775.1. Taxonomy (NCBI): domain Eukaryota; kingdom Viridiplantae; phylum Streptophyta; class Pinopsida; order Cupressales; family Taxaceae; genus Taxus; species Taxus wallichiana. The sequence continues at coordinate 170,880,900 of CM031233.1, forward strand.
TTGTCCCTCCTAGGTGCTCCTAGTATTCTTTATCTTCTTCTTTCTCCTTAGGGTATCTTTTAATTCTTGGTCATCCTTCAAAATTTGGGTCGTCCTTTCATTTGTCAATTACAAAATTCAAACAAGGGAATCTCACACACACACACACACACACACACACACACACACACACACACACACACACACACACACACACACACACACACACACACACACACAGTTATTGCTCTCAAATAAGGGGCCAAACACATAAGCATTATCTATCACCACCTAAGCTTACATCAACGCAAAATATCATTTTAAAGGAATTCATCTAGTACACTCATACAAGGGACAAGGGTTGCATTAGTCGGCCTACACAACATAGGAGGGGAAGTTCATTTTATTCCCTCTCACAAATTTGCATACTCGGAACAATCTAGATATAACCCACTATCATAGTGTAACTTATAGAAGGGCATCCTAGCGAATCATTGCACACACATACACAAAGAAATACATGGATTCTAAGATGTATTGCAATTATAGATCGTAAGATCAATCTTCGGGTGACCATCGGGTTAGTCTAACTCCCCATTATGCATCTTCTTTATTAGGTTTGATGTGATTTGTAGGTATGTGTATCTATTCATCTATTTTGCAAGTTACAGGTATGACCTATGACATTGGGACAAAGCTGGAGTGAAAAATGAAGATCAATAACAAAGCTTCTCCAACCCGAAAAGTCAAAACTGAGCATCCGGTGGACACTAGTGCCCAGATCAGTCACTAGTGCACTCCTATCCTATTATGGGCACTTCTATCTTATGTAGTTATGAGTTTTAGAACCCTCGGTGAGCCTTAACAACACTATTTCCCATATGTTCTAGTAGTTTCTCAGTCCATATCACTCACATCTCACACAGAATCAGCTAAGTCACCTTCCCTCTCTCATTTACTTAGGGTTTCATATTGTTGCATGCTTATTGCTTATGTCTTACTATAATTCATTACTTGTATATCATTAGTTACAGATAGTTACTTTGAAATTATATTTAACTCAAATTAAATTAAATCAAGAAGATCACATAATGAAGAGAGTCTTGGTGAGGCTAGAAAATATTTAGAATACACACACATAAAGAAATAATCTATCCATAACCATACATGAATTAGGAGGTAAGTATTGCAAAGTGATTATTAATAGTGCTAGCACATATATATTATTTCTAACGAGATGGTTGAGAATATTGGTTTGAAGAGAATTGCACATCCAACATCATATAAGGTATCTTGGTTATTGAAAATAAATTATTTTATTTTGAATTAGTAGTGTAACACACGCATCAATATTGATGCATATAAATCTGAATTCTTGTATGATACAATTTCCATGGACATATGTTTTTTTTTACTTGGTTAACCTTAGTAGTAGGATAGGAAAATGATGCATAATAGTTGCAAAAATAGATATACATTTGTGAAGGATGAAGGAAAGCACATTTTGAATCCTTTGAAGGAAAAAAGGTGGATAATATTCCACCCGTCCCAATTTTAGGGAAGGAGTTCATAATCGAGTTGAAAGGGAGAGTGAATGATTCATATTCATTCCAAAATTGGTGTAGAAATTAGGGAAAGAACAGTGTGTAGAAAGAATAAATTTCACGTGAAGTGAAGGATAAGCTTAAGCGAGTTCATGAATATTATGTCAAATGATATTTTGGATTGTGTATCACTTACACACAATATTAGTCATCATATGGAATTTATACTAGGGTTTAGTTTACCAAAAAGGCCACATATAGGTTGAAAGTTGTGGAGGATGAGGATATGAGAAAGTAAATGTAAGCATTACTTGAGAAGGGGTTGATCCAAAAGTATTTGAGGTCATACTTAGTGCCTACAATATTGTCACCAAAAACAAGAGTGGAGTGGAGGATGTGCACCGATTCCAAATCCATAAATAATATAACCATCAATTACAAATTTCCAATTCTATGCATGAATGAGTTGATGGATTATTTAAATAGAGAAATATACTTGCATGAAGATTGATGTGAATATTGGATACCACCAGATCATGATAAGAAAGGGACATGAATGGAAGGATGTATTTAAAATATAGGATGGGTTGTATGAGTCATTATTCATGCCATTTTGGTTAACTAACGCACGAGCACACAAATGTGCCCGTGAAGAAAGTGTTGAAGCCCATTTTGGGTAATTTTTTCATTTCTTAATTGGATAACATTGTGATTTTGAGTAAAAATGTAAGAATAACACTTATTCCATTTGCAAAAATTAATAAAGTGTTTGTGTGAGAAGAAAAATATGGTAAAATTGAATAAGTGAAGTTTCATGCAAAGAGAGTTAATGTACTTGGGATTTATGATATCTTGAGAAGGATTAAAGATATATCCTAAGAAGGTGTGAGCTATAAATAAATAACCATCACCAAAGAATGTTATAGAGGCTTGAGGCTTTGGTCGATTAATAAGATTCTACAATGAGCTCATAGTAGAATTCAATGAAATTTGTGTATTGATCATAGAGGTGATGTGGGAAGACAAGAAAGAGTTTTTGTGGACCACAAATATAGAGTATGGATTTTAGAAGCTAAAGAGGAAGGTCACTAAACATCCAATATTGTCCTTTCCCGATTTTAATAATATATTTCAGGTTGATTGTGATGTGAATATAATATATGTTGGAGTTTTTATGAGTGAAGAAATAATAACCATTACATATATTAGTGAGGAAATAATTAACATTAGGAGAATATATTTACTTTTTGATAAAAGCATTTTACGCCATTGTACAAAATCTAAATAAGTTGAGACACTAATCATTTCCCAAGAATTTTGTGTTATACATAGACCACTAAACATTGAAATTCAAAAATGGTTAGGGAAGATGAATAAAAGACATGTGAAATGGGTTGAATTCTTGCAGAGATATTGATTTGTCTTCAAGCATAGAAGTGGGAATTGAAATAGTTGTAGATACATTGTGTAGAAGATACATCTTAGTGAGTGAGATGCAAGTGAGAGTAGTAGTGTTCAGTGATATGAAGTAAATCTATGTGGAACTTGAATTTTTAGAGGATCACAGAGAGCATGTGCAAAAACAATGAGTGTCAAACACACACATTAGTTGGACTACTTCTTGCATGAAGGTTGTTTTTCAAAGAAACATGGTTGTACATGTTGTGAGGGTCAAAGAGGTAAAATTTAACCTAAGAGAATCATTGTGAATGATTAGTTGAGTAATTTGGATTATATAAGACCTTGAAAAAATAAGTGAGAGATACTTCTAGCCAAAAATGGATACATATGTGTGGAAATATGGTCAAAGGCGTAGAGTACGTTAGTTATCAAAAGGGAAGAGTTTTAGTGCACAATTATATCAACCGTTGTTAGTTCTAAGAAATCCTGGTAGCAAGAATCGAGTATGAATTTTGTTTTGGATTTCCCATAACATAGAAAGGTCATGATTTTATATTTATTTATGTTGATGGATTCTCAAAATTAGCCCATTTAATTGTTTATAAGAAAACCAATTATGTTATGTATTTAGATAACTTATTTTTCAAGGAAGTTGTGTGACTACATGGATTGTTATGTAGTATTGTATATGACATAGATATTTAGTGTATGGGTCACACATTGTGGAAGAAACTAAACACAAGATTGTAGTTAGTTCTGTGTATCACCCATAGAGGGGTGGACAAATAGAAGTTGTCAAAAGGATCCTTGGAATTTTTTTGAGATGTTTGGTTGGAGAGAAAATAGGGACATGAGATTCAAACCTTTCATAGGTGAGGTTTTCTCATAAAAACTATATAAACATGAGCACCAGAATTCACCTTTCCAGATTGTGTATGGAGTGAGTATGAGAGGACTTGATAATTTAGAATACTATCTTTGGGAAGGTGTAATATAACATTTTTGATCATATATTGAGTAATTTTCATTGGTATATTGGAATAAAGGGTAGTATTGTAAATCCCCCCTCCTTGCGCAATAATGCTATTATGTAGTAGTGATTCCTATAAATAAGGGTTAATATTTAGAATCCCATGATCACATGTTTTGGACACTTTTAACTAAGTGATCCCCATGTGCATAAGTTGAATACTTTGCACAATATATGAAAGAGGTGTGTGAGAAAGTGCACAAATATTCAAAATTAAGTAATGCACAATACGACAAACAAATATACTTGAGGAGGAAATAATTAGAGTTTGAGGTAGGAGATATGGCTCTTGCACACCTCTATAAAGAGAGGGTCTCGAGAGGAACTTATGAAAAACTAAAGTGGGAGAAAATTTGACCTTGCGAATTGCTAAACAAGTTTACGATAAATGCTTATGAGGTAGAACTACTTTGGATGGGATGAATATTTCTCCCATCTTTAATGTAATTGGTATACAAACATAATTTAAGAGATGAACTAATAGAGAAGAAGGATGCAAAAAAGTATATTTGAGACACCAAATACTAGGGTAGAGGTGAGAATAAATTGAGCACAATTTTGATGAACATGTATGAAGATAATGTATAAAAAGGAGCATAAATAATATCTAGTAAGATACAAAGGTAGAGAAATTTAGGATGTGTTTTGGATTAGTGAAGTAGAGGCTACTATATTTGGTGATCCCATTAAATAACTTCAAATACATGCTTAAGCAAGGGCTCAATTTTATTATTACCTGAGGTATATGATAAAACAATACCCATGTTTATGTGCAATTCCGCATCACCAAAAATACTTAGAGTTACTTTATTAAAGACTTGTGTAATCATTATCCATCATGTAAATCATGTTTTGAGCTCAATTTTCTTCTTACTCAAACAACATCCAAGTTTATGTGCAATTCCACTTCACCAAAATATACTTATAGTTACTTTAATAAAGACTTGTGTAATCATAAGTCATCTTGTAAAGCATGTTGTAATCCCTTAACCTTGTTGTGTAGAATTACTTTTATGTCGTCATAGCCTATATTTTTCATACAAAACCTCTTTTTCATGAAGGTTTACTCTCTTCTATGCAATACTTTAATTTTGTGTAGAGTTATAAATGTCAGTAAAGTACTATCTATATTACAAACATTTGTGCATGCCTTATTTGATCTTGTGCAATTGTACACACTGTATGCTAACCCATTCTTACATGTTAAAGTTTTAAAGTCTTGCACAATAATTGACCAATGCCATCAAGACTTACCAATATTTTTATGCTCTCTTGATTTTGTGATATCTTATGTTACCACATTTCCCGTAGGGCTCATTTACTAATATGACACCATGATGAGATCCACATCTTGAAGGGTATCATGTCAATATTGATGCAATTAAGAGGGATCACATGTGAAACGTGACCCATTTATTTCACCCAAAGACAAATTGAGAAATTTGGTAATGCTTGATCTAATGAAGGAGCTATCATGGGAAGTTACTTGTAAATTGGTTGAGAAGATCAATAATGATCTCGAGGCATATTTAGGTATTTTGTGAGAGTATATTTACTTGAAAAGGTATTTTTTCTTCTTCTTGAGTCCCGAGAGATTCTATATGGATAAGTGCACCAATCCGGGGTCAAAAGGTGGTCTTAATCGGATGCATTTTTCTAAAAAATAAAAACTTCAACTTGTACGAGTTTTTTTGAAATAATTACACTAAAAATTGGAAGATGTTGTATAAACATGAATCATATAATTTTGAGTCTAGTTTCTAAGTTACTAAATTTTATTGAAAACGGAAGAGTTTAAGTGGGTCAAATAACTAAAATACCAACAGGTGCTCCTATTTTTGTTAAAAAATCTAATAGAGTGACTTTCGTGCCCCCACCATTTTTGAGCACCATTTAGTATTTTTAAAAACCCTTTAGTAGAAAGATAGCGAGGAGCATCTAGTTTAAGCTCCATTTTTAAAAAAAAATTAGCGAGTAATTTTTTTATGATTTTTCTAGTACATGAATTTTAAATTTAAAAACATAATGGAGCTCACCGTCCCCCTAACTACCTCAAAATTTATTGAAAATTAGATTTTTTTGAATATGTATAGAATTGGGCCTAGTTTAGGCTAGTATAATTTATTTTCAATTTCGATGAGCCAAGAAAAGATACATGACAAAAGATAGACATGTTTAAACTTCAAAAAATAGCTATAAAAGGCATAGTTAGAAAATAAATAATATGGAAACCTTATATTAGTCAAAAAATTTGAAAAATTATATTTTTAGAAAGAAGAGACTCTGTTGTATGTCATGGTGTAATTTTTTTAAACGAATCGATTGTTTTATGTTGATTTATCATGGCAGAAGTGGCATTTTGCATTTTCCTAAAAAAACACATTGTTTTTGCATGTGTTTGTGTGCAGTCCATGCCTTAGGCTTGGTGATCCAAACCGGATCCAAGCCTTGAGGCATGGCTTGGAAAAAATAAAAACATAAAATGTGTATGTGTTATAACTCGTACGCGTTCTTCATAGTATAAACATTATATGTGCTTTTGTAATGCTTCTATTTACAAAAATAAATGTTTAAGTTTTTCATAAGTATAATTTTTCATTTATTATTATTTATATTTTATTATTTCTTATAATTTAAATTTATTTTAGTAAATATAATAAATTAGGGTCACTCTGCACCTTATGTAATTAGTCTCACAAATCCATGAATCATGGGTCAGAGAGAGTTTTTTATAGTATAATTTGGTTAGTACATAGGTAATTTTCAAGATTTCAGCATTTAACCTAAAACTTTTAGCATTCAAATTCTACAATTAAAACCCTAAACCCTAAACCCTAGGCACTAAACCTTAATTTTAAACCATAAACCTTGAGCCCCTAATCATAAACCCTAAACCATGATCCCTAAACCCTAAAATCTAAACCCTAAACCTTAAACATTCAACATTTACCCATGAGGCCTAAACCATAAACCCTGAGCCTTAAGCCATAAACCCTAAACCAAACCATGAGCCCTAAATGCTAAACGCTAAACCCTAAACCATAAAAAATAAACCATAAACCCTAAACCCTAAACCCTAAAAACCGAATCCTACACCCTAAACCCTAAACCCTAAACTATGTGACTTAAACCCTAAAACCTCAACCATTAACCCTGAGCCCTAAACCCTAAACTATAAACCCTAAACCCTAAAACCAAAATAATAAACCCTAAACCCTGAATACTAAATCTTGAACCCTAAACCCTTAACCATAAACCCTAAGCCATAAACCATAAACCTTGAACCCTAAGCCCTCTAAGCCATAAACCCTAAATATAGAGCCTAAACTCTAAACCCTAAACCTCATACCTAAAACCTTGATAACTCCAAACCCCGAACCTCAAACCACTAGCGATAAACCCTAAACCAAGAACCCTAAATTGTATGCCCCCTAAACCCTAAACCCTAAACCCTAAACCTAAACCATGTACCCTAAGCCCTAAGCCATAAACCCTAAACCATGAGCCCTAAACCATAAATCCTAAACCTTAATCCCTAAAACCCTACATTAAATACCTAAACCCTAAACCTCTAAACCCTAAACCCTAAATACTAAACCCTAACCCTAAATCCTAAACCCTAAATCTTGATCCCTAAACCCTAACCATAAACCTAAACCTAAACCCTAAACCTAAACCTAAACCCTAAATCCTAAACCATTAACCTTGAAACTTGAACTCTGAACCCTAAAACCTAAACAATAAACCCTAACCTTAAACCTTGAACCATGAGCCCTAAGCCCTAAAACCTAAACCACGAACCATATTTCATCAATATTTCCTAGTCTCATGCCTAGAACCATCATTGAGTCTATTGTTTTACAACTACCTTGTTTATGAGAGGTGGGATAAGTAAATAAATGGATATGACATCTACCTTGTTCCTTGCAATGTATATTACACATCTCTACCAAACCCGTTTCTCCCCACATATACTTGTGCTCTTGAATGTCAATTTCTTCACACTCTAAATAAATTTCACATTTCTCATATTTCCATGTATGGTATTATGCAAGCCAGAATGACCCATTGGAAGCTAGAAAAAATAACCATCGCAACACAAAAATTAATCTCAAAGGAAATGGAAGAAACATAGAGAATATACCAATGCGGAGGTATAGGATCATAACCAAATTTCCTATAGTATGCTCTCCTATGGAGAAAGATAACTATCTTCTAATACTGGAATGGATAGAAAAATTGATAGAATTTCTAAGTGTTCAAAATAAGTATAAAACATGGGAATGGCTAAGAGCCAAAGGGGTTATCAATTGCCCGAAGAAATATTTCTTGTTTAAATATGAATGGGAGTCACCCTAAATATCCTACGACTTAGTGACATTCAATTCATTGATAACTCCTTCTTTGATAAACCCAAGGATGATTTCAAAATCACCTTAAAAAGATAGGGTTATTCATCAAGCCTAGTTACTGAATTACCGAGAAAAAAATGACACTCAAAACTGAGTTATTGATCAAAAGTTACAAGCTTTTTAATATTTTTCTCTGTTATTTATTTTAGGTGCCACTAAAACATAGTAAAATGTTGTTGCCTTCACCACACAAATAAAATTAAAGGGGGTTCAAGTGAAGCACCTACTAGTAGGAATCACAAGTTTTAAGCCCTCATATGACCACACCATATGACCAAGGGCTAAGGATTTTAATGGGTGTGTAGCTCTAATACCATGAAAGGAACGAATCAAGGAAAGAACTATATCTAACAACTAGATAATATATCCTAATATCTAAATAAGATAAAAAGAAATATCCACACACATAAGTGGGTGAGGATAAATACAATAAAGGTAAATAAAGTACCTAGGTGAACATGAGCTAAGGTAAATACCTACTCTAACACCCCCCCTCAAGTGAAGCTAGGGGCCAAAATAGAAGTGGCATGTCCACAGTATGAGTCCCAACAACTAGGCCTGATGAGGTACTCATGTACAATAACTAGGAAAAAGGGACACCGCAAGGTACCCAAAACCAGTAACAACAAAGTAAAGAGAGTAAAGATCTGCTCCAAGGCATCCCAAGAAGCTCGGCTCAAAAAATCAAGACATACAATTCTGAAAAATTTGGTGTGCATTGTGGTCTGAATCCACTGCTCGATCACAAAACTCAAAAACAAGCGACACTAGGCTCACCGAATAGCTCCATACAAGAGAGAAGACAACAAAGTGATGTCGAAAGTGCAAAAAAAATCACCAAACATAATTTGATCAACTACTCCAAATAGGTGTGCCATGACCCAAGAACAATAACCAAAGTAACAAGGTAAGAACACAAACTCCAGTGTCATGATCCAAGAAAAGCTAAGGTAACAAGGCAAGGACACAAAACTTGAAGAAGTAGGATCAACACTACACCCTCCTATATTGCTGAATGGGTGGAGTGATGCTACAAATTTGTATGAGTTGTCAAAACAACTACTCAAACATTGACAAACTAACACTTTGGCTCCTCCGAATAGCTCCCCACAAGAGAGACTGTAAACATGCCAAAAGTTTTGAAAATACAGATACAAAATCTCTCAACAAACAAGAGAGATACACTACACCTGCTAAAGAAAAATGCTCAAAACAAGAAGCATCACAATGCATAAGGTATAGAAAGTGGAGCAAGAGGCTGAATGGTGGAGGAGCCACACCTGTAGAGTCCTCTCAACTGATGCCTATGTCGCCCATGAGTGATCGATATCCACCCCAAATCAACATGGATGAATAAAGAAGATGCCTGCATATGACTTGGTGTAAAATGCACAATGGGTGCATGCAAAAGAACATCAGAATGTGTGTCAAGTTGATCATGTCTGACAGCTGAAATCTCAGGTTTCTCAATCCTGAGTGAAGGTGTAGAACTCATGTGTTGCTCATGATCCTCAGAAAGAGTCGAGCGAACAAAAAAGGAGCTCATCAATGTGTGATCCCAATGAAGTATCTGCTCAAAAACCAATGTCATGACGAGAATTCCACTTAACATGTGGAATAGAGGAAATAATACCATGTGAATGTCTACCAATGACTCTGCTAGTGAGACCCATAGAACGGAGCATGCGAGAACTAAATGCAGTGGTATGCTTCTTAAAAAATCCATGCAGCTGAGTAGAAGTAGGATACACAACATGTGGTACTATAATAGGCACAGATGTGGAAGAGCATGCAATAACAAGCCTCATAGGTTTAGAAGCATCAAAAGTAGGTTCAAGCTCAAAGACTGGCAGATCAATGTCAGTGGGTACAAGAGCAACAACTGCAAGTGGACTAGGAGCATGGATATGGTTGTCCACAATATGATGGTGATGCTGTAGGTGAGCAAGTTTTTTCTGCAGGGAGTGTATTATTGTATCCTTATTGTGAATAAGTGATTGTAGAAGAGAATTTCACTTCTTGAGTGATCTATTTTCTTCCACAAATTTTACAATATCCTCTTGAAGTCCACATACTTCGAGAAAAACGCATATCATTCTCAGAATCCATGATAGGTACAAACTGTAACTCCCAAAAATTTAGGACGTCGGGCTCAACTGAAATTGCATCCACAATTGATTACAACACTCCTCCATATTTGGCACTTTATAATTATAGTGAAAGTCTCAAAATAAATAATTCCAATGGAAAGAGCACAAAAAAAAGCACTTTTGCAAAAAACGGCACTCAAAACCGAGTTACCGATCAAAAGATACAAGCTTTTTAATATTTTGCTCTATTATTTATTTTAGGTGCCACTAAAACAAAGTAAAATGTTGTTGCCTTCACCACACAAATAAAATTAAAGGGGGCTGAAGTTAAGCACCTACTAGTAGGAATCACAAGTTTTAAGCCCTCATATGACCATACCATATGACCAAGGGCTAAGGATTTTAATGGGTGTGTGTACATGTGACCTTTATTTTTGAAAATAAACTTTGTGGATTTGCAAAAAATCCAAAAGATCCAAACAAAATCCCGCGATTTCTTTTCGATGGGCATGAATCGGATGCTTCAAACATTACAAAAAAAAACCACAAAAAAATACATGTCTGAAGTTTTATTGGGTAATTTTTTTTCTACCGAATCATCTTAGGGTTTTCATTCCGGATCCAATGGAAGCCTCCTTTTCCATAAAAATGCATGCAAAAAAGAAAAATACGACCAAATCCCAAATATATGAATACACAAATAATTTATTTGCAAAATAAAACTTATAGACGGATCTTTGTCAATCAGCTACGATACCATGAAAGCGATAACCGGATCGTACGGGTGAGCCTAGAACACAGATGCTAATCAAACACCACAATCATAAGATGAAAGAAATTCTAGAATAACTTTACATAAAACCTTTGCAAACAAATGAGAAACAATATCATATATTATTATGGAACTCAATGCAATACATTGAGAATGAGCCTTACTTAAATAGGAAAGGAATAACAATCTAAGAACCAGTCAAGGTCATAGATCAAGCCATGAATCAAGGAAATAACTAGTCATCAAAGAACTAGTCAAGACCATAGATTTAGAAGAGAACTAGACATCAAGGATCTAGTCAATACCATAGATCAAGGAAAGAACTATATCTAACAACTAGATAATATCTCCTAATATCTAAATAAGATAAAATAAATATCCACACACATAAGTGGGTGAGGATAAATACAATAAAGGTAAATAAAGTACTAGGTGAACATGAGCTAAACCCTAAATACCTACTCTAACAAAAAAGATGACTTCTCTGGATGATTCCAAGAGTTTTGGAAAGACTTAGGATGAAAAAATAGGAATTGGAAGGATATTAGAATAATCTACAAGTTGGAATAATCAACATTAATTCAAGGCTTAAATATTTCTTTAGGTACTGCAAAACTCTTCAGCTTCCCCTCTAAGTTCAAAATGAAATAGGACCTAAATTTTGAGTTACAGGTAGAATTAGATTTTTATAATAGTTTCATTGATCGTAAAATGTGATTTGTAGTGTTTCAGTGAAGTATGGAGGTCAAGAACATATAAATCATACTCAAATTTAATTTAAGGATTCATCCCCTATCTAGAGGAGGAAACCCATTTCCATGAGGAACAACTTGAGAAAAAGGTGTCCATGTACCATAAGCATGCTTACACCTAGGTTTCATCTTGGTTGAAATAAATTGAATTGTGAAGGATTCATCATATTTAAAGGTGAAATGTGGAGCTCAAGGAGTGACTTGATGATAATCATATCCTGACTTTGTCATTATACCCAAATCTCTCCAAAGAACAAGCTAAAATGAGCTAGTCATGCCACCGAGGTATCCAGAACCATCATGTGTGAAGTATTAAGGAATCATCTATCTCCATGAGATACATATGAGAAAAATATGCATATGAGAATCTTGAATTTGATTCCATGAAAGGATGATTTTAGAGCCAGGAAAGGTGAAGGGATGATCTTTATATGGAGCACCATGTTTCTAAGAATGAGCAATCATCTGAGTTCACTTGATGCAATTCACTTGGTACTATTTGTAAAAACTCATTCAACACCTAGTAGTGTGATCAAACCTTAAGGAGGAGGCACATTACAATCACCTCATTTTTTCCATAGGACAGGAATCCCATTTAAGGAGAAATCCTCTATCTATAAAGTGAGGATCTCATTTTAGTAAGAAGTAGACAAGCATCATAGAGTTGATTCATGGTCACTAAAGTGAATTATGGACCAAATTTCAAAATTAGTACCAATTCAAGCAATGGTAAGGCCAAAATCCAATCTAGAAGTCCAAAAACCTACAAAACGACTATATGTTTTTCACAAAAAATAGGCCGACTACAATATATATTGCATGAAATTTGTAGGTCATCTGAAAGTTTGAAAACGAGTAAGTATCTTGACCATATTAGATTATGAAAAGTTATCTTCTAGATTATAACCATTAGAGCTACGAGACCACTTCCATTAGGTGCAGAGTGACCCTAACTTCTTATATTTACTAAAATAAAGTTAAAGTATAAGAAATAATAAAAGTGTAATATTTTATTTTATTTTATTATTTCTTATACTTCCACATTTATTTTATTAAATATGTCTCCTTAAGCCCTCCTAAAATTCATATAGCTCAAAATGTGTACACGTTTTAGGTTCATGAATTTTTTGAGCCTAAGAAAATATACCGTGATCACTTTTTGCTTATTTTTTCATTTTTGTCCGCTTTTCGACCTCCCAACTTGGTGCACTTACCTAGTGGTGTGTATTGACTTATGAATGCAAAATAAGAATCTTTCCAAATAGTCTTCTAATGGTTCATCCTCCTTTTGTGCCATTCTATAGATTTCATCACCTCCTCTATTGTTTGGTATGCAATAGTATTGGTACTTATTGAGGAATTTCTCCTTCATTTGTGCCAAGTGGTAACAACATTTCTTCCCAATCCTATAAACCACCTCAAGGCTGCATCCTTGAGTGTTGTAGAAATAATTTTAGCTTATGTGCATCGGTGGTGTAATCATAGCACCTAGATCCTTAACATGGCTCCATGGAAATTTATCAAGGTTGATGGAGAAATATTATTCATACCAGTAGATGTATTGTTGTGAGAGATAGGGAACTCGAAGGTGGTTGCCCCATTCTCGAGAATTCTAATCTACTTCCTCTGCCATCTCTCGGTTGTTCATGAGCAACTACAAAACTATCACTTGGGGATTGTCATCGAAGAGAAACCCTAGTACAAATGTTTCTTCTTTAGAATCTTCAGAGATAAATGAAGATATTTTTGCTATTTGTGGATTAGGAAAAAATCTACCATGGGAATCCGTTGACGGTGCATGAATCAACCACTCATCTCATTCAATGGTAATTAGTAGGGGTTTAGTTTGAGGTGAATTCCTAAAACCTAGACTTCTTCTAAGAAATGAAAAACTGTCTTCAAAAACTCATAACTGCAAAGATCCCCAAAAACGACGCCAAAAATGGTGGTGAAAATTAACTTGCTACAAAAATTAGTATTTTTTTCACTAATCCACGATCATATATTCATCATACCTAGGGACGTAAAATATCAACATTTTCGTGTTATATACATAGTTCTGAAGTGTTTAAGAGGTATAAACTAAAGGATTGATGTCATAACAATTGGAAAATATGATCTTTGGAAAAAACTAAGTTACTGGATGAAAGTAGATATTACGATTAATTGATAAATCCGTAAAACCGTAAAAGCACATCACAAATAAAGGAATAAATTTTTGTAATTCTAATATATTCATGTAAGGAACTAAAACAACAAACAAAAAGGAAAGGGGGTTTACCAATCCTAAGGCTTGTATCTACAACAAGATGATAGAGCTCATATTTTATTCATCATCATGAATATTAAAAAATGAAACTTACAACAATTCCCTAACTATGGATCAATCATTTCTACATCTTGATATTATCTTTATATTCAGTGGAGATGTGAAGAGACTAGCTCAAACTATTAGTTACAGTTGGATTAAGTACAAGATCATTACCAAGAAATCCATAGATTCTTATGCATGCAACATAACTAAGAAAAGATGTTCTAATACAACAACATAACTAATTGTTCGAGTCTAACAATCGGTTATTCAAGTTAAATCAACTAGTTTCATAGTTTCGATTGCAGATCATAATCGAGGCATTAGCGTGAGATATGCTTCTTGTTGTCATAACTACTTCTTCATTGACATGTGTGAACTCAGGTTAAGTATCCATGTTGAACGTTAATCAAGTTTCCCAAAATTACGATCTTTGTATATGTGCGTGTTCTCCTTTAGCTACATGTGCTTTGTTGTGGACAAGTCCCAGGTTGTAGCATGTCGATTCTTTGTGGACGATTCCCTTTACACTTGTGAATAAATTCCTTTGGATGCATTTTAGTGAATACATAACAATTCTTTGTATATCAAGGCTGAAATCCATTAAAAGTAGTATTCAATCATCACATTGCATTCAAAAGAATAAATGCATCCATAATTCACAAAATAAGGTAAACTTAGTAATAATTATATTTACTAATATAAGTGCCATGAGTTCATGATATAGCAGATATGTTCAACAAGTATATGGAAATGAAAAGTTCGGGGGTGCATATTGATAGCAAAATACACAGATGAGGCATTTGAAATAGTAAATAAAAGAGCTCGTTAATATACCTTTTCTATAGAAAGAGAGTTTGAATCCATTTAATACATATTACCAATTACCTTAATGTTAAGCTTTAACCATTTATCAATATTTCTTCAAATAATTAATATGGTGAAATAATATCATTTGTGTTGAAAAGCATACTCAATCCTAGTTTTCTACCATCTTATTATTTATTGTTCCTTATTTAAAAAGAGATTATAATATAACTTTATGACCACGAGCCTTTTACAATTTTAAGGTATTTAGTTTTAAAAACTAGGGTTCAATTATGTTTTTAGTTTCATATTAAAATTAACCCTACCTCTTATCTAGCCCACCTCTCTAACCTACCCCTAATACCTAATTCAAAATATTAATAAATTAAACCCTTTCACCCCTAATTTCTACCAATATATTGAATTTATTTATTTTATCAATTTTAAATACCTCAATATGAATGCACATGTTATCCTCGTGAGTTAAAGATTGGAGGATACTACAAAATTTCTTCCTACACTTCTTCGACCTATAACATCGGATTGCCCAAAAACTCCAGCGATGCGGGATATCCTTCTACACTCTCTTTCTCGACATGGATTAGGTAAACATGTTCCATTTACATATTTTTTATTTACATGCTTTAATAAACATGTGTCTTTTACATTTTTATTTTTACACATACATACATATTTGACTATTTGATCATTTTCTCCTTACAGGTCCGACCGTATGAGAAACAAGCAGTCAAATGGGGGTAAAAAACAACAATGTCAACAACAACATCTTGCGACAACACACACTATACTAACTATACAGGTACATCAAACACATCAGTAGTTACACACATGTTTCTTCCCTAGTTCACTCTCATCACTTTTTTACGTTTTTTCATCTTTAGTTTCCATGCTCCATATTTTTGTCATTCCACACTTTTTCTAGTCCTTCGGTGCATTTTCTATTACAATCTTCATGGACATCAGGTATGCATCTCTATCTACTTTATGCTACTGAGATTTTCACTCACCAACATAAAATAGAGGCAAATATAGACACAAAATTATGCACTTTAGACATTATTTAGTCTCAATCTCATACTACTATTTAGAAGGTTCTTGAGATAAGAAAGTACTAGTTAATCCCATCCTTTGGTCATTTTTATTTACTTTCCATCGTAATTATCGACCTTCACCACATATATGCACAATCTATTTTTGATTCTTTCCCTCTTTTTAGCCTCAATTGGGGCACCCATGGGCACCCTAGTACCACCAGGGGCACCCTGATTCTTTTTGAACGCATCTCGATCCTTTTTGAAATTTCCTGCCATCTTTTGGGCTCTTTCTTGCCATTTAAAATTCATATCTTTTTCGTGGTCAGCCATCTCACGGTTAATTATGAAATTAGATCAAGAGAACCCTATAAATATAAAGTTATGATACCGTAATGAGGGACCAAGCACTAGTCACTACTATTATCCATATAGAGTTGCATTCATTTGGAGATCATTTGCATCTATTGCCTCCATCACAACGCAAAGGATGGTGCATCCGAATCACACAAGAAAAGGGGGATTCTATTCTATTTCATTCACACATTCTATTACATTTTCTACACATAGTTATTGCTCATTACTTTACAAAGTCGACTGGCACAAAAGAGCAACCTAGGGCATCTTCACACACACTTACAAATATAACTACATCAGATTTGAGATGTAGTGTAGTGCTAGGTCGATAAGTCCACCATTTTGGCAATCGAGGTCAGTTCAAACCCTTCATATGCATTTTTATATTTTAGGGGTTGATGTTTATTTTGGGGTCTTGCAGTCTTTCCTTCATCTTGGATTGTCAACAACATCTGATCTAAGGTAGCGAAGTTAAAGTGACACACAATGAGGGTTTCGTAACAACTTCACGAACATGTGAAACTTAATTCTAGATCTTTTGCACAAACCATGGCACCCATTCTGCAGACTAGAGCACCCACATGCGCCCCAATCCCTCTCACAGGGCTCGAATCTAACTAGATGCCCTAACTCCATCCTTTTCGGGCCCTCTACATAGTCATTCCTACTTCTTAATTATTATGTTCACTTTGACATAGTCTAGATCTACCTCCGAATCATCTAAGTTAGTTCCATACTTCTCTTGCATATTAGGTTCTCTACTTTCATTAGATTAGTTGCTTGAGTTATTTTCTATAGTCATTTATTGCATTTTACATGTCGTTCTAGATTAGATTAACTATACATCATCTCCACTTTTATTTAATCACATACCCATTAATTAAACCGATTGATTAGGAATAAGGTTTTCTTAATAGTAGCAAAAGTACCTTATTGGCAAAGAAAACATGGTCATTCTGGTTGATACTAAATGGGGATATCAAAGAATTGCATCGGAAATGAACACTACCCTGACCTGGGATGGAGATGGTAAGTGGTTTCAGAAATAATTTTGTGCGTGAGTATTTTTTATCAGAAATGTGCCAGGAAATCCAAATTTAGAGTTCCATTTGAGCTTGATATTGTAGTGTGTGTCCCTTGTAGTTGGTATGTCCCAGGGTTCCATGTAAATGCAACAATTTACCAATTATTTTCCCTGAGCCAGTTTCTACACAACACATAAATGCCATATTAAGATATTCATAATAACTCTCAAACCACTTAAATTCATTGATTGCTAAATATATTCATTGTAATATTTTTCAATGTTTAAACTATAGGAATTTTTTTTTATTTTTTGTTTTTTTAATGTAAAAAAGCGAAAATGGTTATAAAAATATTTCAGCCAATGAAAAAAATTAGTTTAATGTTTTAAAAAAAAAAAACATATATTTATGATAAACTATATAACAAACATATAAAATGCCACATGGAATTTTGTGATTGGTTTAACTAAATAAGAAAATTGATTTTTTGATACCTATACAACCTTCTGATAGGATAATAACAAACATGTTATTATTATTTTTGTTGTTGTTGTGAGAGTTAAAATTATATGTATGTATGTATGTAATGACAATAATTTAAATAAAAATAATTAGTATTATAATTATTCTCTTATTGTAATTATTATAATATTTAATACCATAATCAAGATTATAATGTGTGTGTGTGTGTGTGTGTGTGTGTGTGTTTGTATATGTATACATACACACATACATATATGCATATATAATATATATTTTTATAATTATATATATACTAATTATATTTATAAATATAATAAGAATAATTGTAAATAATTTAATTGTAATAATAATAATAATTATTATTTTATGAATTATAATAATAATAAATTCAAGATATTATAATATTCATGTCAAATAGAATATAAATTCATCAATATGTTATATAACAATATTTAAAAAATAAAATATATTTAATTAAAACATGTTATAAAACATAATATATATAATTAATTAATGTTTGTGACTCATGGTGTGATACAGTCACGAGTCATCAAACACTATGAAATGTTAAACAATTAATTGTGTATTAAATAATTTAATTGTATATGAATATCAATTACAAATATGTAGGAACAAATGAGAATTTAAAAATTCAAAATTATGTAGCACATAAGTGGCAAATGTTACTATATTGTCATGGATTCATGTTTAAAAGCTTTAATCCCCACGTTCCCTTGAAGAAAAGGAAAATAAACACACATGTATGAAAATATCACAAAAAAATACATATTTCAATCACTAAAGTATAAGCGAGTAATAACGTAAGACCTGATCACCGTTCTCATTTCAGGTTAAAGCTGGTTTCCTTCTTCTTCACGACACAAACATATGCATTGTCCTTCATCTTAGAACAACGTGTAATCTGCCAAGATATTTCATTCTCCATATTGTTGTGAATGTCATCCCTTACTAATCCCTATTGCCTATGTCAACTATTGCTCTGTCGAGAGTGAGACCTTGTGACTTGTGAATTGTAAGAGCGCATGGCATCTTGAAAGCTAGTACTTGTTTATGACGTCCCCTTAATACTAGGGGCATGGGTAAGTACTTAGGGCAATTCTTTTTAGTACCGATTAATGCATATGTGATGTTTAGGCTAAATGACAAGATACTAACATCTACACACATAGAGAATGAATACTATTACATGACATATCATTTCACAAAGAGATTTCAATACGTAAGCAATGGATATTTGGGCATAACAATCAATAATTATCTGGTTTTATTTTTGGCTAAACCATGATTCGAGAGAACATTTCAACAAATTGGATTCCTTCCTCTTCATAACACAAACACATGCATTGTCCTTTATCTTAGAACAATGTGTAATCCGTCAAGATATTTCACTCTTGATATTGTCGTGAATGTCGACCCTTCACGCCTCTACTACCTATGTCAACTATTGCTCTTGTTGAGAGTGAGACCTTGTGACTTGTGAATTGTAAGAGTACATGACATCTTGAAAGGTACTTGTCTTGCTCATGATGTCCCTTTAATCTGGAGGCATGGGTAAGTATTTGGGGTGACTCATTCGATGTCGATTAATGCATATGTGATGTTTATGATAAACGACCCGAATCTTAACATCTACAACAGAGAATGAATACAATATAAGAACAACACTTATCCCAAAACCATATGACAATTATTGACTTGAATAATACTAATAACGTACATTACATTAAGTTTCTAATTAGGAATTAACAAAGTAAAGCTAAACTAAAAAACAATTACACGTGTAGAATTACCTTCGACATACAACTATGAAATATAATCTTATTAATATGGAGCATTTCAACAATATAGGCAAATGGCCTATCACCCATTCATGCCAAATTGCCTCATAAAAGTTTCATTAAGTAGAGGAGGGTTGGTGGGGGTATTCAAATTTCCTCGCACAGTTTTGATAAAGTAGGGGATATTCTGATGTAACTATCAATAAGCAGGGGATATACCGGCATAACTATCAATGGTTATGCGATCTTTCATAACAGCCTCCTTGAACATGGGGTAAGTAAAAGGGCGGTAATGTCGTGGATGTTGCTCGTCTACTGAAGTTCTCACCGGAGCCCAAATTGCCTTATCTGAAACATCATACCCCACACCGCAGATATGCGATTCGTCCAATCTTTATAAACAACACGATGAAATGCACTATGATACTTGCCATTGCTCCATGCACACTCACCATATAATTGTATATTGCTAACAAATTTAACAAAAGAAATATGCAAATAAATTATTAGGAAATAGGGGCAAGACCCTTAGCGATCAAACTACGTTGATAACCAAGGAATTGGGGATAGGTTTGATGTCGCCGGTTTCCTTCCTTAGATTGAATACGGAGCCGCCGCCAATGTCTTGGTAAAGGATGGTAAAGATAGGGAATCGGCATGCCCATCTGAGCTTCTTTGCTAGGCTGCGAATTTCCCATCGGAATAATGGTGGTGTATACGGAAAAAGAGTTGTGCCTTTTGAAATCGGAATGGTAAAAGTCTCCACGTCCAACCCCAAACTGGCTATAATGATAATACTTATCTTGCGTTTCAGCTCCTCCATGCCAAGTAGATATGCTACAATTGTCTCACTGTCATCAAATGGTATAAATTGTAAACATATTTGATAATCACATTAGAGTGGGCGAGAAAAAAACAAAGCGAGAGATGGATTAAGATAAATTACCACAACTTAAGGTTATCCTTTTCCGGCCATAGCTTATTACGGTAAGGCGAGGACGGAATCCGAATGAGACGGAGTTGGGAACCAGAAGCTTTCGGCTGTAAGGCGGTCTAAGGTAGCTCTCATTCGGGTTGGTTGCGTCGATGGCTCTGTCCTTAATCTCCTGTGGCATGGCAAACAGCTCTTGGCTAACACTCTGCGACTTACGGAAAACATCATTTGGAATTCCGGTGTTGACAATGCGGAAGAATCCCCATTCTCTGCAGGCTTCTCTCACTATGGCTATCCCCTGGATGGTTTTGAAGGTTTTCGGTCCTCGGACTCGAAAGAAAACAAGCTGTGAGAGGTCGATAGTAGGAAGATCAACTTCATTCTCCAAATGAGGAAGCCATGGTGAATGTTTAAGCAACTCAGTATGACTTAATATTCCAATGACTAGTATATATATAGTATTTTCATGTTGTCCTCCTAGCATTTCATAACGTGACATGCTTGCAATCCTTTCACTAGGCATGTGAAAAATAAACTCACAGGTGAATAAGCACGAGAAAAATAAACTCGAAAAAACAAATTCTTTTGTGAAGATCTTGACGGCCACTCATCACATCAATCAATTATTTATTATCCGAATCCAGTCATTTAAAGATCACTCTGAAGCGTTCATCACAGCTATCATTGTTACCTTGTTTTTTCTTCTTGTCCTTTTCGCCTTCTCCAATGTTACCTTGTTTCTTTCATGTTTGTCACGCCCTCTAAAATTTGTGCGAGATACAACCCATTGTCTTGGCCACAATTCAAAAGTATTTCCGAATGAGATATCAACTAGCATTGCACGAGAGTGCGCGATGTTAACGCCGAAAGTGAAATATTGGCGAGTGGAAAGGATAATTGAAGCGGAATAAAAAACAAAATGTATCAACCAAATTTGTTGATAAGAAGCAAAGACAAACAAGGGGGTGAACAAATTGTCATAAACAATGTCAACAATAGAGCTATCAACACCATTTACAAGACATGTTTCAACCCACAAATATGCGCAAAGCATGATTTTTTTGTTGATGCAACAAAAAGGCTTGTGGTTGGCCAACTCGTCATCAATTGCTATCATCACTCATAGGCTGCTAGGAAAATACATGATTTCTTTATTTTCTAGTTTGTTTTTCTTCTTTACATCACTTTGATGCTTCTACTCCTCCTTTTTCTCGCCCTCTTTTCTACATCACACGGTACGGTTAAGGCCTCTATGAATGGAAATTTTTTTTGTGGTCACCACGGATCCAAAAAAAAGTGAATAATTACAAATTTCAAAATACATTCGGTCAATTAAAAATTAGTTCCATATATGACTTTTTTCGCCATATACGGTGTGAAAACAAGTATGATGCAACCTTAAATACCCGACACATCTATTCTACATGGATAGGTTTGAAAAAGACATCGATGTGTTGGAGCCGTTCGAGAAAGCTAAAGTTACCCGTCTTTTAACGAAAGATCGTGCTTGCTTTTTGGGCGACCGTTTATCTAGATGCTCATGTCGCCCTATAATTAAAGAGAATGTATTTCAACCAAATACAATGGTGTAGAGTTAGAAGAGTTGTGTATGGTGCAACGAGTTAAAAGAATGGTAACTACACAATATAAAAAATCATTGAGCTAGTCGAAATACTCACTATTTAACGAGAATTTGATCCAAGCTCCATGTGTCGATTGCTCGGGAGCATTAATTCATGCACCCGTTGTCAGCATCTGATGACAGCTACGACCAAAGTTGTCGTCCTTTTAATTTCAGAAACAGGTCCACGTTGCAGATCGCTAGGCTTTGACGTGGCAGAGCTTGGTAAGGAGCAGCTCACAGGCTCGAATCCCCGTACCTTACCATTGAAAACAATTCCCTTCACTAGCTCGTTAATTTACCCACCTAATTAGTGTTACCCTAATTACACGTAGACAATACAAAAATTAGGTCTCGTGGTTCGAACCCCGCCTTCTCTCGCAAAAACACATTATTGTTAAGAATTGTCACAGGTAGACATTGAGTAAATTGGGCTCTAATTGGGGCAAAAGGATGTTGTGAGAGTGTAGTGCGCAGCACATTAGTGTTGCTAATGCAACGTTTGGCAATGGATACAACCGCTTGATAAGTTTTTACTATTATGGAGACTTAAATTTGTTTAAATTTGTACACATTCAAGCTCTTCATCGGTACTGTATCGGAAATTCAAATCCGTAACGGATCCTAAAAAGACCGGCCATTTTTACGAGTTCATTTACTAGGATTTTGTAAATAGTCATTTTTATGTAATGTGAAAGTGTTTGAAGAAAAATATGGCATGAATTTCAGGCTTTTTGCCCGAATTCGATCTCAAAGAGTATGATTTTCGTCATTTTTAACTCCTCGTCAACTTTTTAGGGTGTTAGGCGTAAATTTTTCTATGTAAAAGCAAACTTGACCGTAAATTGAATGTTTATTTCCTTGTTCATGTCCCCATTCTTAAGATTTTGAGGCTTTTCCCTTTAGTGTCGGGAATCTAGAAACTTTTAAAGCTCTTGATTCTAATTTTTCCCTTTTTGGATGTTGTAGATTATACATTTGCGCTCTGCGAAATCTTATCCTCTAAAATTGTCGTAGATATCGTTACTGCGGTAAAGTTCCGATGTGTCCAAGGTTTTAATGGTAAATTTTAATGTTCTACAGAAATCGAAGGCTCTAGGCTATGACTTCGCCTTAATCGGATATTGCAGATTATACATTTTCGCTTTGTAAAGTATATCAATCTATATTTCTGGTGAAATTCCGTTGACAAGGTGCACATAGTCCTCTGCGTCATTGTTTGGTAGGTTATTTATCAGTCGTTAATATTTCATGTGCTTCGAAAGGGAAATCCGTTCAAAATCCAAAGGCATTATCCACACCGAAACCATTAACTTGATGTGCAGGGTTAAATTTGACAAAATGATTTAGACATTTTTTTGTGATTTTAGCTGCGAATATTTATAATAACCGTCACATGTGACTTGCATATTTAAAATTTGATCGTCTTATTTTATATACATTTATATGTAAATTATATAGATATGTATACATATATTTTTAAATAATTAAATATATAGAGAATAATTGGTATAAATAATATTGTTTTGTATTTTTTGAAAGGCGGATTAAATAATTATCACAGAAAAATGTGTGACAGCATATAGTAGGTGACCGTCAAATTTAACTCATGACATGTAAGTAATAGGGAATCGTATATATATATCTACCCCCAGTAAATATAGACAACAACAGAATATGGAAATCAAGGAAAATTGAAATCCTTCATTTTGGGTTTCGGAGGGTGCATTGCATGCCTCTACTCCCGAGTCATTTCGGGTTTTCATGCATGCAAAACAAGTCTGGAATTGAATCCTTCATTTCAGGTTTTGGAGGTTGCCAAACAGGTCCCCAATCCCGAAATCCTTCATTTCGGGTTTTGGGGATGCATTGCATGGTTGAAAACCCGACACAAAGAAAATATGTTGCGCAGTCCGAAAACCTGACACAAAGGATTTCGGGTTTCGGGTTTCGGGAAACATGAGACATGAAGCATGCAAATCGCAAGACATGTCTCGATGCTTGGGAGTTCAAAAATCCAAACACTACCTAGGCAAATCGGGTCTTGGAGTCGGGAAAACATGGGGTGAAAACATATCGAGCCACCTTCAAAACTTGATGCATATGCAGGTCCAACTTCCGAACCCGAAACAAAGGAAATCTTGGCAACACTGGCGGAAGTGGGTTTCGGGAAAACATAAGCATCAAACACATGTTGAGGCACTCTCCAAACCTGATGCAAATGCAAAGGAGAACCCCGAACCCGACAGAAGTAGACCTGACTCGGGAAATATTCAAATGGCCATAAC
The DNA here is from genome assembly GCA_018340775.1 of Taxus wallichiana var. yunnanensis. Lineage (NCBI taxonomy): Eukaryota > Viridiplantae > Streptophyta > Pinopsida > Cupressales > Taxaceae > Taxus > Taxus wallichiana. Next base: position 170,905,557 of record CM031233.1, read on the forward strand.
TTTTCACAGGGAGCTCGGATTCACTCAAGGTTGGACTTTTCGGAAAGCTTATAGGGTCCTCTGTCCAAAAAAATTTTCATTTTTTTCCAAGAAGGATAGGTTCAAGCAAGGAGGAAGGTTTGACTGTAAATCTAACATATATCACTAAACTTGTCCATATCTCAAATTAACAACTCATGAGGAAAGGGGAAGGATGTCTATAGAGGTGGACTAGGAATATTAAACAATCTGGAAGTGGTATTTAGACTACGACACTTAGTTGATTATCATTTTGAGTTATGCAGACTTTAGATATGGACATGGCTTATACTTATGTTGATTAGCATGATGTTTTGTGATTAGATGCATTTGGATTATGGTTGGATTTTGTTTTCAGTATGATCTACACTGACTCATGGACAAACTATTGGATACTGATATTATTTTTATATGGATATATTGCATGTGTTCTAACATTGGATTTCTTCGCCATGATGAGTAGAATGTAGTTGTTGAATTTACATTACTATGATTTTGGATAATGATGAAATGCATAATTAAGTTGTGATTTAGACCTAGAATAATGGATAATTGAATTACGTATAGATGTTAATAAATTTCATGCATATGATTATTTTGGATATTTTGACATGGCCGCAAGGCCGAAGAGGGTATTTTGCATTTTGCAGGAAACACAGCATGATCACAACCATGAGGGGGATTGGGGACCAAACACAACAGGATGTCGGGTGGTTACAACATTGGTCGTCAAGGCAACTAGTAAATTGTATTGTGTTACTTTTATTCTTTTATGTGTTGAGAAAATTTCCATGTGGGGGAAATTTTCTAATGTGACCAAGGGGGTAAGAATTTTATTACTTGTTTTACTTGATTTAGTAGGTGATTTCTTTTGTGAAGTCTTTTGTTAAATTACTTTTGTTAAGTGTGTTTGGATTAATGTAATATCTTGTTTTAGTTTTTAAGCCTTGGGGAAAGTCAAGTGGGTGTAATAAATTTGATTGTTGGCTCCTTGAGTCTTGTGTGTCCTCTTGCATTGAATGCTTGGTTTTGAGTGTTGACCACTCCATGCTCTTAGAATCTCGAATTTGAGATTGAGGGCAATTTTAGGGGACTTGTGGGACAAGTTAAACTTGTCCCACACTTCCCAAAACCCCTTACCAACCATATCTATGGGTTGGGAATCCAAAAATGGGGTTATTTATTGTTTTGGGAAGGAAATATGACTTTGGAGTGCATTTTCCTCATTTTGCATTTAATTGTGCCTTAAGGCACATGGGAAAGGGTTGAATGTGGAAGAGGGTTGTCATTCAACCCAACCACCCATTTATGGTGTTTTGGGATTTGTGTTGACCTTGGGAGGTGGTTTGAGGATGTGTGATGTGGCATCCTACATGGAGCCACATCACCCTCACCCTTTCCTTTGGTCTATTTATTGAAACTTCCTCTCTTGTTGAGGGGGTTGGAGTTTTGTTTTTGTTTTGTTGAAGAGTTCTCCTTTGTTATTTTGGAGAGAAAAGAATTGAGAGAAAGAGGAAAAGAGTGCTTGGACTTGCATGCTTGGATTGATTTGGGAAGGAGCTTGGACAAGTTTCTTGGTTTAGGCTTCTCCAATGGAGAGGTAGGGAACCCTCTCCTTTGTTTTGCTTTCATATTATTGATGCTTCTATGCTAAAATTGTGAAAAATGCATGTGTACTTTGGTGTGTTGTGAAAATTGGATAGAATGCTTATTGTGTAGTATAGGAGAGGTCTATGGGAATACTCATGAGGGAGGCAAAAGAGTAGATTAGGATATTGTGGAGGGAGTTTGAGAGGGATGCCCATCTTGGGTAGGAATGTTTACATTCTACCTTGTCTTTGAGGGAGCCATAAGAGGAGGGAGGCATAAGAGTATGGGAGGAAAAAGGGGTACTTGAGGGAGGCATAAGAGTCATAGGGGCTTGTGTTTTATTGTGGAGGGTTTTGGATGGGCATCTCATCTCATTTGGGAGGCATAAGGAAAACATTCCCATAGTTCCTTCTCTTGTTGGCTTGGATGCAAGCCTTGTTGTGTAATGTTTGATGTTATTGTGTGTCTCTTTGTTCTTCTATTTTAGCTTGAATGTTGTGAAGAACTTGTATTGTGGAAGCATGTATTGTTGCCTTGAGTTGGAGACCACCCTTTCATTGTGTTGTGTTTGGGGCTCGGGGGTCAATGGAGGAGATTGCTTCTCTTCTCCATTGAGATTTGGTTGGGAGGAGAGTGTTGCCTCTCCCCCTATCTTGGTTGTGATTGAACTACTTGGAACTTGGAGCATGGATGAAGAACACTATGGAGCTTGTGAAGACTCTTTCCATTTCTTTACATATATTATTTTGTTGTAAAACTTGCAAGTGAAAGAAAGTTGTATCATCTTGTTTTCATTCCAAAAAAAAAGGACATTGTAATCTATAGTTGCTCCAAGAGACACATGATTGAATGCAAATTTTACTTGAAAAGTGTTTACATGATTGTAAATATGTTCCACATGAAGTAAAAGGTGTTGTAACAAAATATTGGAGGAAAGTTGTATTGAAATGTTAGTTTTCTCACTCAAAATTTATTGGAAATGTTGTTGATTTCTTGTGGAATACTGTGAAGAAATTACAAAAGGAAATATATTAAGATTTTGTTTGGATACTTGAAAGTAATGTGTAGTAAAGATAAAAAAAAAATAGTGCATTACTCCTTCTTGCATACTTGTTGGAAAGGCTTAAGTTTTTAATGATTTGCAATGCCAATAAAACCTTTTCAAGCTCTAGTTCCTTCATGTTTTATTCATCCATGAATTCATTGTAAAATCCATTGCAAATAAACAAGAAAATGAAATCAAACCTCTTAGAATACCCCTGCTATATCTATTGAACTGTGTGGAAAGAGATTTTAATACAAATTCTATACTCAATAAGATTATACCAATGTTCATTTATAAGGGAACTGACTTTTGAAATACTATCCATGCTTTAACAATATGACTACAAATGGATATTATATTATAGGATCCTATTATGATAACAACGTACTATTATGTTTTCCCTCATGTTAAAAAGTCAGTAAATAATGACAATGAAATCTATAATCAAACCTACACATAAAACTACTCTTATCCTTTGCAAATGTTCTGTGTTTCATTAATATTCTATAGTGAAACAGACCCCTTCTGCACTCCCTTCTTCTGTGACGACGCACTTCATCAAAGCAAATCTGGCTTCATGAATATCCTGATATGAAACAGACCCGCCCTTATGAGTTTATTTTTTTATTTTCCACGGACTGTATACTCTGATTGGTAGATTTTGATAGAGAGACAGTGTATTGAATTTTCTTCGGGTCCCCGGGTGACTCACTCTCTGCCTCCATTCGATTTGATTTTTCTGTACGCCCTTCATTGACTCAAAATCGATTTTGATAAGAATATCTTGAAGGTGAAACTCGAATTTGAGGATGCATTCAATACTGAACAGATAACAACATAGTTGGGCAACCTGCCATGGCCGTGGATCTCTCCCACCTCTGCCCAAGCTTCCAAAAACAAAACAAAAAAAACACTGGTGTGTTTGCTCCGAAGCTTTTGTGCCCCTGCCCCGCTCTAGAATGCATAACAGAAAGAAGTCTAAAAAAATAATAATTAAAAGATGGAGAGACGTCCCATCCTTTGTCTAGCCACTGCGGACTGGCTGTCCACCTATGCTGACCGCGGCCAAAGGACCCCGCCTCGACCATGCCTCGCTGCATACGGTGACAGTTGAGGTCGCTGTTTTCCCCTTCGCCTCCTGAAACTCCTTTGAAAACTGACTCCTCTGTGGGCGCGGCCAGGTCAAAAAGATCCAACACCAGCATGCAGCCGGATGTGTTAAATGCTAGATTTGCAAATCTAGTAGACTGTTTGGAGGCGAGCGGCGCAGCTGAGGGAGACGGCACGCGGCATCTAATTGCAATACTCCAGCGTTTTCTCCTATTATTTCACGAACTGTGTCATCATCCTATGCCTTCTTCACCCTACCCGCGCGGCCAGGACAGTAGGGTTGGAGGGTTGGGTCGTCTGAGTAATGGTAAGACTTTAAAATCTAGCGTAAAAGCCATTTGAAACGGCGGCCTGGTTGTTTCTCCGCACGCAAGGAGAGGGTAATGATGGTGGACAGGTGGTGGTTGGGTCACCCACCGCGCCCAGCCAACAAATTAAAGCGCTATTTGAATTGTTTCCCCCATTCGAATTCTTATTCCTTAATTTGCTAAGGTAGATATAGGCGTATGGGAATTGTTTATGTGAAAATTTTGGTCATATATATGTATTTATATAACTTAAATATAATTTGAAATTCAATAGACAAAAAGGTTTATTTGGAGGATATTAATGTCCTTGTTATGATAGGCGCATAGACCCAATTGAATATAAATTTTGATAATATATCTATATATATTTATCACCTAAATTAAAAGTATCAAATTCCTTTGGTGAGATATCGATGATTATATGTTAAGAGATTTCTAAAGTCGTCAAGAATAGCAATATTTGTGTTAACCATGCTACATACCTCAACAGATATACATTAAACTATATCAAAAGAAAGAGATCAATAAAACCATAATACCTACATTTACCCTGGACGCCTTTACCTTCTTATAAATTGGATCATAATGTGAATACGGGATCAGTGATCAGATACCCTTATGAAGTCTTGTAACACCATGCTGAAACCCAAATTATCCATTAAGGAGGAGTCGAATACGACAAATTGTGAAGTAAAGCCCGAGTATTTGGAATTGCGACAACCATATAGTTCTTTTTTTTGCAATCGGAATACAAGTAAAAGATTGAAGCTTATCAGTTCCCGATATCAAGCAGGCCACAAGACCTGCGGATAAAACAATTCAAACAAGAATTCCACTACCTTGCTTAAATTTCAAAAAAAAAAAAAAATTGTCGCATTTTCGGTCGCTTGTTTGTTGCGGCGTCATCTTTGTCGATGTCGTGAGTGTGGCGTTGGCTTTTCGGCGTTACAAAACTAATCGTAAAGAACAATAAAGAGTAGTTCAATACGAGAAGAAAAAAGAAAAATGAGAATTTAGAAGTTGAATGATGTAATGAATATGTTCGTTCTATGCAAATGGTTAAAAAATGGAAGCGGAATATTCAAAATAACTAATCAGTGAAACTTTAAGTTTTTAAAATCCATGTTTGAATACATGTTGCAACTATAAATTAAACATTTAAGGTCTCCAACACAAGAAGAAGAAGTTCAATGTAAGGGGAAGTCATATATACTAAGTGTCATTCAAATGTTATTAAGGACATGCAGCTAGTCACAATATTATATAATCATTCGGGAAATACATTCCTATAGAGTTATAACCTTCAGTCCATGAGAAAATTTTGATCACAACTTGCATAGAAACCTTTTATCAATCTATGTGATGCACCAATGCCACTTAAATAGTTTTAACATTGGTTCTAATGAAATACAAAATTGTATATCTTTTGACACCATAGTCTTGCCAATACCCTGAAAAACTAATGTCATTTGTTATTCCAAGTATTTTAGAAAATAGAAAAAATGTGATTACCATATTGGCTCGATTTGATGAAACTGCCATTTCTAAGAGTTAGTGAAAAATTGCTTCTAATTTTCATTACATGAGATAGGATGTGAATGGATCCTTTAGTTCATGTGTGTTATTTTATTATTAACATTGATGTTTGTTTTGATTGTTGTGACATATATTTTCCTTTTAATCATTTACACCTACCAAACTAGTTGATATCTCTAATCTATCCATCTCATGCTTGTCTTTCTGATCTAACAAGAGAAAATAGCATTATTGGAAATATTGCTAACATGATTGGCACTATTATTATCTATGATGTTCTTTCAACATATTACATTATTTTTGGTCTATGGCTTACAAAAAACTACAACAATCTAGAATTGGAGAACGATGTACTCATTTTAGGTTCAAGATCGTCACTATAACAAATGTTGTAACCATATATGGATTGTTGGATATAAATATCCTTTGTTTTGTTCAAATTCTTATGGAACAATTCTTGATATGTTTTGTACATATAATTTATGTTGGCCGATAAATAAATATACAACTAACCTAAAATACATGCAATCACTTTTTCAAATCATCACTCAAATAGTAAAATGCACACGTAGAAGCATATAGAAGCCCAAATGTATTGGAACAATAAAAAATGATGTCATAGTAGAAATAAATTCTCACCTCTACTGTTTGAGATCATATCTTCTAAGGATGGACTTATGAGTTATGTTCTTATGTGATATAACTTACTTATTCTTTGATTCTGATTTTCTTGCTCCCCCTCCTCCTGATTTGAGGGCATGAAATACATGTTTGTATATTTAGAATTTATGGATTATTTATGCTAAAAAATTATTTTTTAAATTATAGCCAAAAATATATACGCGGTTTTGAAGAGGGTATGAGCAATTCAGTGCTTGATAAAAATGAATTTAGCCTTGTAGATTGAGATCATCCATGACTGGATATCTTCTCAAGATGGATATTTTTTCTTATGTGATTTAACCTTCTTTTTCTATTTTTAATTTTAAAAATCTTTATAGATTTGAGGCCTACAAATACTGTGCACATTCGGCACTGATGGATTGTGGAGGATTATAAGCTGAAATTTAACATAGGCATGTTGTTGATAAGAGTATATAAGATTATAGTAAAATGAGATACAAGGTTTTAAATCAATTTGGGGAAAATCAACTTATTTCTCATGTCTGTAGAGTGTCATTTTAGGAACAAATTCATTGCATGTTAGGAGGCAGTGTAAACAGAGCTCCAACAGTGAGTTAGGGACGGTGAGTTAGGGGTTTCCACACATCTCGATAAGTATTGTAAGGATTTCACATTGCATCTGGTGAAGGCAATCTAGAGATTTGTTTACAAGTCATACAAGTCCATACACCAAATTTATGTGAGACATTTCCTCAAATAGTTGGTGTAAATCCATCAAAGTATCGCAAAATTCCAAAAAAATGAATAGTGAAGGGATGTATAAGAAAAACACATTAATGAAAGGCAACAGATATAAAATAAATGCAACAGAGATAATCACCCAAATAATTTTCATTTTTTTATATCCATATCAATGTCTGTTATTAATGTATGTTGCGAGCAAACAACAATATAAAATGGATAAATGGGCAGAACAAATCTATGAAATCACAAATCCATGAAACAACCTTCCATTTTTTAATGTAAACATTATCATACTTAACCATAAACACTGGAAGATGGGAATATGGATATGGCACTTACGGTAGTAAAATGGAGAAAATCGTTGTCCTCCTCTGCAACTCGTTCCTCTGGCCCTAGAAACAGTGAAACACTGTAATGATACAAATCAAGGAGATATTATATTATAACAAATTGTGTTCTCATAAGAAATGAAACATTGTACTGATAGAAATGAAACAATGGGCTTTGGGAATGTTTACTTACGGTAAACATTTTCAAAGGCTCAGATGGATCCCTTCAGTGGCTCCTTCCTCTGGATTCTCTGGTTTAAGAGTCATTGCCTCCTTTTCCTCAGAAATGCAGAGAAAAATAATTTCAAAACCCGCCTTGTCTTTTTCCCTGGCTCGAGCTATCTAGTTATCTCATTATCGAGCGTCATTTTCTCGTGATTTTCCATAGGATTGGACATGATTCAAAGGAGGTAGGGGTATGATTCATTGGAACGGAGGGCCCGGGGCACGAAGATTAATAATTCAAATTCATAACACCCGGCATCCATGTCAATTGGTTTGCTTCCCCATGCACGTAAATTGGGGCGTTAAGGGGTGTTAGTCCCTACGGCAGTTTCTGGCCTTACGTTAGCAATCCAGCTATGAGCATGTGGAATGGGCCATCAAGACCATGACAGAGGGGGCACCATACATAGGTGCAAAATGAGTGAATGGTAGCCACTGGTTGTCTTGACCACATAAAATTTATAATGATGTGACATCCCTGAGGCCTGCAATCCTTTCACTCTTGAATGGCTAGAAATTGACATGATGTAAGTTGTTTTTAGTGATTTTAACTATATATTATAAGTGAAAATTTTAGAAACTGTAGACAATGACAGCTTGAAAATTTTAATGACTATAAATTATTTAAGTGGTTTATATATATATATATATATATATATACTAGAAATCGCACATGAAATATGCAATGGAAATGCCGAAGAGGATGCTTCAAAGAAATTAAAGTTGAGGGAAGTAACCAAGGGAGGACAGTAACAAATAAGGAGATTGAGGGACAAGTACTCGATTGTGACAAAATTTGGGGAAACCTATGCTAAAATCCTCTTTCTTACGATCAGGCACAAATGAAACATGTGTCCGTCAATTGTGTGCATCAGTCAAAACCTTAACCTCTCATTTCTCAAATAAATGATAGGGATAGTTACTTAGACCTGCATTTGGAAATGCTTTTAATGAAATTAGTGGTTGAGGCATTGGGAAAATAAGGAAACAAATATCATGCACATCGTATCCTCCTTTGATCGTCTAGCTCATCGAAGGTTACAAAAGGGCACAATGGAATTGGAAGATTATAATTAAGAGGATCGGTTAGAAAATCGTTATTTGATGGGTCAATATGGAGATTATAATCTATTGACGAGCTAACAAATCTAAATACATGTAATACATTGAATGCATGGATTTCGATGGAGGATAATTGAAGGAGATGACTATTTGTATGTTGAGGCATGGGACATGAGTATCCACAATAATATACTTGGTTGGAAACTCGACCAATGCAATATTTAACCACCACATGTGATGCGAAACAGTGGTAGAGATGAAGGAAGATGCAAACTCTAGCGATCATATCAGCAGTGCAAACAATCAGTCATTCATACCATGACAAAAACATTTCATTAATCATTTAAAATATGTAATTATTTTGCATAGTATAAACGCATAAAAGCATCGAATCACCATTGATCATTATGTTGTAGAGATGGCATCTATGTTGGAAATGAGGTGTCTCAACCTTGTTTGGTTTATTCATTTAAGATTTTCCTACAAACTGGCCGTTTCACATTGTCTAGGCTCTAACAATAGAAATAGGAGTTTGTCAAAAGATTCCCATATGATAGTATATCATGGAAGGACTATTTTTAGAGATATTATGATAGATTTTATGACATCTGTAAGGGTCAAAAATAGGGGAGAATATTGTGGACGTGGGAGCCTAATTTTAGACCGAAATCTTGCTCTTTAATGTTATCCACCTCATGAGAGGTTTGGCACATGGTTTTGTAAACCATAGATGGTTTCTTGTATAACTAGAGGTCTATAAATTGAAGGCTTGGAGAAGCAATTGAAGTAGTGAGTTTTAATTCTCCTAGAATTGTTTCTGGTGAAACTCCTGTAAGAAACTTGCTCTGCAAGTGTATGTAATCTTGTTATTAGATTTGAAATACATTGAGTGGGCTTTTGGAGTGTGGGGTTTTTTATCCGAAAGGATTTTCCCCACGTATATCTGGTGTTTGTGTTTTGTTATGAATATGTTGTTGATATTTCTGTAACTGTTTTACTATGTTGAAATTTTTGCATAATATCTCTCCTCAAAGATTAGCGTAGGAAGTTGTTCCGCTACTCTTAATTTCCTATCAAGTGGTATCAGAGCCTGATCACCTTTGGTTTCAGTTGTGGGTTGTTGGGTTTTTTGTGCTAATCCGGGTTTGAGTGGGAGCTTGTGCAGAGAATACTTTGTTATCTGGTTGCAGATATTTTTTCAAATGGCGAGCACATCTAGGAGGATTGACGTAGAGAATTTTTCTGGCACAAACTTTGAAATGTGGAAGCTGAAGATGGAAGATCTGTTGGTTGATCAAGATCTATGGGATGCGGTGGATGAGAAATTCTATCCACTTTAGCTGCACAATATGATGTAATGGATAGAAAAGCTAAAGGTCTTATTAGACTATGTCTTGCAGATTCTATCCTGATAAATGTCCATGAAGAATCCACTTCGGAGAAGCTTTGGAAAAAGTTGGGTGAGATATACCAAGCTAAGTCTCTAGTAAATAAGATTTTCTTGAGGAAGAAGTTGTTTTCCTTGAGAATGGAAGAAGGTGGACAAATATCTGAGCATCTGGAAACATTTAATATGTTGGTGACTCAGTTGAGCTCGGTTGGGGTTAAAATGGACGAAGAAGAAAGGTGCCAAATGTTGTTGGTTTCGCTGCCAGACTCATGGGACAACCTAGTCATGGCCATTGGGAGCACTTCAGTCACTTTGAAGATGGAGGATGTTGTTGGTTCTCTACTCTCTCGAAGAGATGAGAAGGAAGGTCTCTCTGAATGCCAAAGAGGCTTTGAGTGTTCGAGGAAGAACAAAAGAATGAGGAAAAGATGAGAAGAAGCGTGGCCATTCCAAGAATAAGGGGAGATCAAAATCCCCTGGTAAGTCCAAGCGATATGCTGGAACTGTGGCAAATCTGGACACTTCCGAAGGGAATGCAAAGAAGAAAAGAAAAAGAAAAAGAAGAAGCATGATTCTGATTCTGAGTCTGAAAAAGAAGATGGAGATGCCTTTATTGCAGCTTTGGCCACTCGTGCAGTGATAATGCATGGTTGATAGACTCAGGTGCATCTTTCCACATGACTCCTAACAAAAATTGGTTTAGTAAGTATGAAAACTATGATGGTGGTAAGGTGTATTTGGGTGATAATTCTTTCCTTGAAATTGTTGGTCATGGTAGTATTCAGGTGAAATTTTCTGATGGTAGAATTAGAAGATTTGATGGTGTCTTGCATATCCCAGGACTAGCAAGAAATTTATTATCTGTTAGCAAGCTAATAGATGCAGGTGTGCATGTACAATTTTCTGAAGCAGGTGTGAAAATGGTGAGAGGTGCTATGGTGATAGCAAGAGGAAGTAGATTGGGTACATTGTACCAACTTGATGCATGCATGGTTGAGTGTAATAGCACTTCGGATAAAACTAAGCCAGTAACTACTTCGTTGAAAAAGGAGAGGGTTTCCTCCTCTGCGGATGGTCATGGCTTCTAGGTACCCAAGGGTGCTCTGTCTACCGAATCAAAATTACCTGCAGAGAAGACCATGTTATGGCACCAAAGGCTTGGCCACATTGGAGAGAAGGGTTTAAAAGCCCTGAAAAATAAGAACCTCGTTGAGGGGTTGAATGATTGCAATCTGGAGTTTGATTTCTGTGAACATTGTATTTATGGCAAACAGAACCGCGTTCAGTTTTACTCGTCTACTCATAAGTCTTCATGTATCTTGGATCTAATCCATTCGGATGTATTTGGTCCTGTTAAGGTTGCTTCTATTGCTAAATTAGTTTACTATGTTACTTTCATTGATGATTTTAGTAGGAGAACATGGGTATATTTTTAAAAAGTAAATATGAAGTTTTTAGTCGTTTCAAGGAATTTAAGGCTATGGTTGAAACTCAAACTAGGAAGAAAATTAAGTGTTTGAGATCTGATAATGGTGGTGAGTACTGTTCTGCAGACTTTGACAGATTTTGTACAGATTGCGGGATTAAAAGACAAAAGACAACTTCGTATTCTCCTGGAGCAGAATGGAGTTGCAGAAAGAATGAATAGAACGTTGATGGAGAAGGCTAGGAGCATGCTTATTGGAGCTGGTCTAGAAAAGAGGTTTTGGGCTGAAGCTATTACCACTGCTTGCTATTTGATAAATAGATCTCCTACATCAGCGCTTGTTGATAAAATGCCAATGGAGGCGTGGTCGGGGAAAAAGCCTTCAATTAGACATCTGAGAGTTTTTGGCTGTGAGGCATATGCACATGTGCCTAAGGAGAAGAGAAAAAGTTGGATTCTAAGGCTATCAAATGTATCTTCATCGGATATGGCTATGGTGTGAAAGGATACAAGCTTTGGGATCCTATTGCACAAAAGGTAATATACTCTAGAAGTGTTATTTTTAGAGAGATTAAATCTTTCCCTATTAATTTTCAGCCAGAACAACATAAAGAAAATGAACAAAAAAAGGATGTGGTTCAACTTCCTTCTACACCTGAGAAAGTTGAATCGAGACCCCAAAATAGACAAGAAGTTGAGGAGAGCTCACCAAGCTCTGAATCTTCAGAAGAGGAAGAAGAAGAGGAAGAAGTGGAAGAATCTCCACCTCAGCTTGTTTGAAAGTCTACAAGGCAAAGGCAACCACCTGAAAGGTATGGGTATTCTCCTGATGATTGGAAGTGTATATTTGCTTTGACTACTAACATTGATGAACCGAGATCTATACAAGAGGATTTGGGTATGAATGATGCAAAGTCCTGGCAAATAGCCATGGATGAAGAGATGGAAGCCCTTAAAAATAATGATACATGGGACCTTGTACCATTGCCTGAAGGTCGGAAACCTGTTGGATGTAAATGGGTGTTTAAGAAAAAGATTGGTTCATATGGAAATGTTGAAAAGTATAAAGCATGGTTGGTTGTGAAGGGTTACTCTCAAGTTGAGGGTATTGATTATGGTGAGATATTCTCTCCTGTTGCTAAAATGACATCCATTCGGTTTTTATTATCTATTGCAGCAACTTATGACCTAGAGGTTGAACAAATGGATGTGAAAACTACTTTCCTTCATGGTGATTTGGAGGAAGAAATCTATATGACACAAATGACGAGCACTACATGGTGAAAGGTAAAAGCAATATGGTTTGTAAGTTAAAGAAATCCTGTATGGCCTTAAACAAAGTCCTAGGATGTGGTACCAGAAGTTTGATTCATATGTGTTGAGTTTGGGGTTTGTGTGGTCTAAATCTGATCATTGTGTATATTTTAAATCTGATGGTGATTGTTTCCTGGTAATTACTTTATATGTTGATGACATGTTGTTTATTGGGAAAGGAAAAGGTTTGATTGCAGAATTGAAATCTCATCTCTCTACGTGAAATTTGAAATGAAAGATCTTGGTGCAAAGAAAACACATACTTGGGATGGAGATTAGAAGAGATCATGAGAACAGAAAGCTATGGCTTGGCTAGAGTAAGTATGTTTGTTCTGTTTTGCAAAGGTTCAACATGCAGGATTGTAAACCACTTTGTGTTCCTGTTACTTTGGGAATGAAGCTCTCCATTTCACAATGTCCATCATCCCCATCGGAGATGGAAGAAATGAGCAGAGTGCCTTACCAGAGTGCAGTTGGAAGCTTAATGTATGCTATGGTGCATGCAAGACCGGACATCGCCAAGCGATGGGAAGTTTTTCTCGTTTTATGTCTAATCCTGGAAGAGTGCATTGGGATGCAGTTAAGAGGGTCTTCAAGATATTTGTGGGGTACATCAGAGTACTCTATATGTTTTCATGGAAGAGGAGATCAACATTCCCTACGTATTCATGGTTTTGTGGATTGATTGGGCTGGTGATGTCGATAGCAGAAAGATCCACTAGTGCATATGTGTTTACTCTTAATGGTGGTGCAATTAGTTGGATGAGCAAGCCACGCAGTGTGGCTCACTTTGTCCACTACTGAGGCAGAGTACATGACAGTTACTCATGCCTATAAAGAAGCCATTTGGTGAAGCGTTTATGTTCAGATATTGGATTAAAATAGAATGCGATTCTGATATCTTTGTGATAGTCAGAGCGCAATCTGCCTTGCGAAGAACCCGACTTTTCATGTCAGGACCAAACACATTGATGTTCAATATCACTTCATGAGAGATATGGTCGAGGATGGAAGGGTGAAGTTGGAAAAAGTAGAGACGATTGCGAATGTTGCGAGATGCATTAACTAAGCCCGTGATCACAACAAAATTCGGTGGTGTTACGAGTCTATGGGCCTCTTGGCCCCTAGAAGTTGATCCATGATGGTATCTTTCCTTTCGCCCTTGCAAGGTATTTGACAAGTGGGAGATTGTTGGAAATGAGGTGTCTCAACCTTGTTTGGTTTATTCATTTAAGATTTTCCTACAACCGTTTCACATTTTTTAGGCTCTAAAAATAGAAATAGGAGTTGTCAAAAGATTCCCATATGATAGTATATCATGGAAGGACTATTTTAGAGATATTATGACAGATTTTATGATATCTGTAAGGGTCAAAATTAGGGAGAATATTGTGGACGTGGGAGCCTAATTTTAGACCGAAGTCTTGCTCTTTAATGTTATCCACCTCATGAGAGGTTTGGCACATGGTTTTGTAAACCATAGATGGTTTCTTGTATAACCGGAGGTCTATAAATTGAAGGCTTGGAGAAGCAATTGAAGTAGTGAGTTTTAATTCTCCTAGAATTGTTTCTGGTGAAACTCCTGTAAGAAACTTGCTCTGCAAGTGTATGTAATCTTGTTATTAGATTTGAAATACATTGAGTGGGCTTTTGGAGTGTGGGGTTTTTTATCCGAAAGGATTTTCCCCACGTATATCTGGTGTTTGTGTTTTGTTATGAATATGTTGCTGATATTTCTGTAATTGTTTTACTATGTTGAAAGTTTTGCATAATATCTCTCCTCAAAGATTAGCGTAGGAAGTTGTTCCGCTACTCTTAATTTCCTATCAATCATTGTAGGGATGGAAGCTATTATTCTTATTCTTATTCTACGACACCACTTGTAGTTATTAAATTGTAACAAAAAAATATTTTCCATAAATTAAGGAGCCGATACCAAAATTTGCGGTGGGAGCGTGAAAATTTGTAAAAACAACTTGATTTTTACTGGTTTCATCAAATTATTGTAAGTATCTCGTGAAGATTGAATTAAAGCAGATCATGCATGATTGAGAGTGCCTTGGAAGCCACGTTTACAAAAATCTTGTGGATGCTCGGCGAGGCTCCGAGCTTGTGTATGAGGGCACTTCTAACGGAAAACATATGCCCATCCTTGTGTACTTAAATGCCTTTGCATTGATTTCACTGTGACCAATAATCTCAAAATTAAAAATGCAGTAATCTATGTGGTAGAGAGAGCAGCAGTATCTTGACCATTACATCTGCTCTGTATTTTCAACGCATGCACGTTGGTTTACTTTCCAGCGTTCATCTCCTAACTGGTGTAAACACCTTCGGCGTAATAGAATAGTTAAAATTTCAACAAATTTTGATTTGATAGGCACAGATAATTTGAAATTCCATGTAAGATAAAACTTTTTTTAATGATTTTTTACCTCATTTATTTTTACTCAAATAAATCCATTAGCTTTGTTTTTTAATGAACTTTACCTCATTTATTTTTGTGCATGAGAAAAATTAAGTCTCTTTTGAATTGGAATTTGAAAAATCAAGTCTCTTGTGAAGATGCTTTAAATTTGATGGCCATTTATACGATCAATCAATTATTTCTTAATATTTTTTTACTACTGAAATTATTTAGCATCAAGGATTAAGGGATATCCATTCTACCAAATTCATACACGACATGATCATGTTTTTAATATTACCCTTCAAAATATGTAAAGTAACACTCGTAATATAATATTCATAAAATATTTAGTAATAACACGTTTAATCATTACTATAAATGAAACAAGGTCATGAAATGACATACCCTACATGAGAGCAAATTCATTTTAGTAAAAGAATTGAATTGATGTTGAGTTGTATTTTATGAATAAGTGTGCATAAAGTGATGGCTTGATCAACGCGTTGCCTCTAACATGTTGTATATGACTCATACTTGTCTTTGTTGGTTGCATTTGAGATCATAACTTTGTAAAAATATCTTGAAATATGGAATGCAAATCCGAAGTCTACCCGAGTGTTGTCTTTTTAACCTCAAGTGACTATTTTTGAGTTATTATCCATTTTCTATATCCAAAAAGGATAAGATATTCTTTTGGGTGCATATGTATACATTTAACTAATCTTCATCTTAAAGATGTGTTTTTAAAGAGATTTAATAATTACTTATTCAAAGCGGAAGAATATAATGATATACACAATTAGATTGGTAGTGAAACAACTTCATATGTAAAGTCTCGATAGTAAAAATGTATTTGATTAACTAAAATTGGAAAATGTGGGGATAGTTAATCTAAGCTATAAACATCTGTAAATAAATGCATTAAAGAAGTATGTAAATAACCTAAGACTATGCAAAAATAAATGTTAAGCCTAATGAAGAAGGAAGAGGAAAGAATTTTGTTGAATAATATATGCTTGCAAGAGCAATGTCATAGAGGTACTGGAAATTTCAAAAGCCGGAACAGTGTGTAGAAGTCCCAAAAAGGATGGAGTTGGAGGATCTACCTGACTGGAGTGTCTGCAGAGAGGGACTAGGGCACCTATGGGCGCTCTGGTCTACAATCTTGCACCCTAGTCTATACAAAAGCTCTAAAAATGATCTTCACATTGATGAGAGATGATCTAGAACCCTCACTATGTGGTGTATCGGGTTCATTGTGTTATGTCATTTGTAAAGAAAGACCTCATAACCCTAAAAAATAAAAATGCATATGAAAATGACCTCAACTACCACAATGGTGGACTTAAACTATGTGTTGTACTACATCTCGAATAGATGTAATTCTATGTGCAGTGTTTGTGAACATGCCCTAGGTTGCTCTTGTGGTAGTTGCACTTTGTGAAGATAATGAGCATAACTACATGTAGAAAATGTAATAGAATATGTGCATGGAATAGAGAATAGAATCCCTCCCCCTATGAAGTGTGATACGAGATGTCCTATCCTTGTGCTTTGTGATGGAGCTATGTGGATACAAGTGATCTCCAATGCAATAGATAGATGCAACTCTAGGTGAGTGATAGTAGTAAATAATGTTAGGTCCCTCATTATGGTCTCATAAATTTATATTTATAGGGTTCTCTTGATTTACTTTTGTAATTAACCTCGAAAATGTTGACCACATGAAAGATAAAGATGTCAAATGGCTAAAAAGAGCCCAAAAAGTGGTAGGAAAGTGCAAAAGGACAGGGCGCCCCTAGTGGGACCAAGGCACCCATGGGTGCCCCATTCAAGGCTAAAATAATGCAAGATAACAAAAGGTGAATGGACATATGGGTTCAAGAGGTTGGTAATGATAAAGTAAAAAAAATAAGATGGCCAAAGGACAAGGGTTAATTAGTAATTTCTTCACTCAAAAACCTTCTAAATAGTAGTATGAGACTGGGACTAAATAATGTCTAAAGTGCATAATTTTGTGTCTACATTTGCCCCCACTTTATGTTGGTGAGCAAAAGCTCAGTAACATAAATTAGATAGAGATGTGTACACGATGTTCGTGAAGAGTGTAGTAGAAAATGTTTCAAAGGACTAGATAAAGCATGGAATGGAAAAAGATGGAGGAGCGTGGAAACTAAAGATGAAAAATGCGCAAATAAAAAGTGATGAGAGTGAACCTAGGGAGGAATGTGTGGTAGTTGCTGCAATGTGTGATGTACCTACGTGGTTAGTGTGGTGTGTGTTTTTGTGAAGTGTTGTTATTGACGTTGTCGTTGTTGTTTTTGCCCCCATTTGACTACTTGTTTCTCATACGGTTGGACCTGCAAGGAGAAAACAATCAAGTAGTAAAATATGTATGTATTTATGTGTAAAAACACAATGTAAAATATGTATGTGTATGTAAATGTAAAATATGCAAATGAAAAAGTGTAAATGGAAAATGTAAATGGAATATATACACCTATCCATGTCGAGAAAGAGAGTGTAGAAGGATATCTTATACTACGAGTTTTTTGGGAAATCTCATGTCATAAGTTGAAGAAGTGTAGGGAGGAAATGATATGTGTCCTCCAAGTTCTTACTGCTTCCCCCGAATGTGTATGTAGAGATCTTTGTACATCCTAGTTTTTTAGGAAATCCAATGTCACCGGATGAAGTAGTGTAGAGAGGCACACCCATTATAACCTCCAAGCTTGTAACTATTTCCCCGAATGCTACTGAGAAACATGTCCTGTAAAATTTATTGTGTATGGGATTCGTAGACTAGTATGAACCCACTCGTTGTATATAACTGAACCGAAATGGTGTAGAATCTTTGTATTAGTATGTAAAAACCCCCAATTATGCCCCCTCTTTGGGGGCACATGTGATGTCGCTAATAGGAGAATGCGGCCCCAAAAGAGGACCAACTGCATGTATGTTGTAACCCTATAAAGTGCTTGGTAAAAACCAAGGCACACACAAATAAGAAGGCTAGCCAAAGACAAGTGTAGACATACATACATATATGGAAAACAATGTGTAAGGTATGTAAACAAGATATAAAAGCTACCAAGCAATGAATGTAGTAATGTAAACATGCAAGAAGACAAAGTAAGCCGCATAAAGTGGGCTATAAACATGGGACATCACTCATGATGTCCCAAGACATGCAAGGCCATGATGGACACAACCAAGAAAATAAGTGTGCACACCAAAAAGGGCAAGGCCCACAAAAATAGCAGATAATGTAACAAACAATTATAGAAAACAATATCCCTATATAAAAAATATTGCACATGAAGCACCGTTAGCATGTTAGAAAAATTGCTAGTATGTTAAAAACATGTATAAGCAAGTAAAGTAAAGTGCTAAGTACAAAATGAAACAATAGCACCTGGAAGAGATGAAGGTGAATGCCCCTAACGACCAGTGTAGGAAGGGTAGAAGGTGAGCATCCATGCTACATGTAAGAGACTAGTATCTACAATCACAACTAAAAAGATGTGAACATGCATGTGTGGATGATATAGATAAATGAAACATAAGTAATCTAACTATCATGTGTAATAAAGTGACCATGAACAAGAAAAAGTAAGCAAGAGTATAAGCAACCATAATATGCAGTATGTTGTGGATGGATGTAATGGAATGTAAGATGGAATAATAGGATTCGTGCACCCCGAGTGAATGGAAATGTATGCGGTGAGGTTCATTTTGTTTGGCCTCGGCATTCAAGATTGAACCGTAGATGAGAGTGCGCCATCGGTAAATGGTCAAGTAGTGTGTGTTTTTTCTAATGCGTTGTGATGAATGTGTATGTGTAGTGGTGATGATATGCGACATGTAGAGGAGATGTGCATGAACCTTATAGCCTAAGCATATGTCACAAAAAAATGAATGTATGAGTGATGATTTAGCCCTAAAGCATATATCACTACAAGATGAATAATAGGTAGTGGTGATGTAGCCTGTAAGTGTATTCTCTGCGAAAATATGAATAGTATAAGGAGTGGTGATGTAGCCTAAAGCGTATTGTACATGCAAAATGTCAACATAGTCATTTAGCAAATAATATGCTTATAATACTATAGTAATCCATTCTCATCATCAACCATATAATAATTAATTATAAAATTAATTAGTTATTATATGTAATCATACTTTAATTATTTCCTTTCATTATTCCATAATCCCATTACATCCTTATAAATATTAATACATCATTAATATTTTATTTGCCATACTAACTAATCCTCATTAACTATTTTCTAGAAATTTAAAAATACTCACCCACCTACCACCTACCCTATACCTACTCTATATCTAGCTTCTCCATCTAATCACCCCACTAAACATAATTAAATTCCCCGACCATTTCGATGGGGTGCAGGTGCGAAAGTGGTCAAGTCGAATGGTTATTTCCAACTCCACCCAGGTTCAAATCCCACTATGGCATGATCCCCGTTTAGGTGGTATTGTCCACGGTGGTGGGGTGTGCAGGTTGGTTTTCACATAGGAGTTTACGGATCGAGAAGACTTGTGCTTGGAGGTGTGAGGCGGCTCATGTTTTGTTTGTGGTGGTGTATGCTTGCTTGCAGCTGCTCATGTTTCACTAGATCAAGCATGGCGGCTCGTGGTTCATCGATAGTGTGTGTATGCATGGTGGATCGTGTTTCATCGGTCGTGTGTTCCTAGTGGTGGCTCATAGCCCACATATATTGAGCTTAATTGTAATATCTTGGTTGTTGTAAGGGTGGGGTCCCTTAACCCTCCGGTTCATATCTTCGATCAAAAGTGTTCACCATATCAAAAAAAAATTCACCTAACCACAAGCTAAATGCCCCTCCAAATCTAGAGGATTCTATTTCTAGAAGCCTCTCCATTCTTCCCTCTCATTTTCAAATATTCAAATAAATGTGCACTATTCCATTGAATTTTTAATTCAATAGAGAGTTCTCCTAAAATCTAGAATTCTCTAATTCTAGAGAATTCTCCATTCTCATGGAATTTCAACCATTGATCTAATCCTACATGGATTAATCTCAACCCTCCATTTAGCTATAAATAGTGGTGCCACCCTCCATGCACACCACCTTAGAAAAATTGCAAGTGCATGCTGCCAAAATCTTCAAGCAATCTATCAATCTCCATAGCATCCAAGTGAGCCAAAATCATCATTTCATCAAGGGGAAGTGCTTCCAAAATCAATCCACAAATCTGAAGCATTCTAAGTTCATCCAAGGAGAAAATCAATCCATCAAAGAAGGAGGATTCTACTTATGGGTAAGTGTAGGTATATACTCTCCTCCCTCTTTATATTATTGCTCAATCTGAGGTAAGTGAACAGTTGTGTTAGATTTAGGATTGAATTTGTTTGATAATCATCTTATTTTTGCATACTAACATAATTTTTCTTACATTTTGGCACCCACCGTGGGGCTTACCCCCTAAATTTTAATATAATTTAGTAGCATTTAGCACTAAAAACAAACTGTCCAAATTTTAGAATTTTTTGTTGAGATTTAACCTGGAAATTTTCAAATTTTTGTTACTTTGTTTTGTTTTAGCACGTTTAACCTAAAATAGCTCTTTTGTGACTCGAAAAATGCTTTTGACCTAAAAACAGTGCTTATCTTTGCATTTTTAATTTTGTGCTTGCAGAGACACCTTTCAACACTTATATGAAACTTGTGGCATGTTTATTAACATTGTAGCGCATTTATTTACATGTTAGCACTTTTACTCCTCTAATATTTTATCTACATGCAGGTCGCGTGCTTCTGTTCACATATCGGTGTGTTTGCACTATTTCAGCGCATTTGTCTCCTATAATAGCGCCTTTGTGTATACTAACCACTTTGTGTTTGTAGGTTTAGCACATTTGGCTAAACTTTAGTGCCTTTATCCTAAAATAACACATTTGTTTCTGAAATAGCACGTTTAGCCTTGTAATAACACTTTTGTTTTAGTAACGTTTTTTCTTTTGTATTAAATAATAGCTAACATATTTTGATTTTTAGCAATATTTTCTAGAGTCTAACATTCTATTTTTGTAGGAATATTGCAGAAATAAGGGAAACTCTGTCATTTAATATTCGAACAATATTTTACTAACATTTGTGGTTGCAAGGTATTAATTAAATCAAAACTACTAACCTTTTTCTTGCATCCCGAGTAGTCCAAGAACATTGGGGTTTGAAATAAACTATTAATCCTTTGTTTTATAAGTCCCCTTGTCGAAGGCCCCCATCTTATAAATTTTAATTTTCATTATTTTGTGTGTTGTCTTTTTGTAAATTTATGTGCTTTTTTGTTTTAAATACCGAAGGTGACACTGTATGTATGCTCTCCTCTCGCGTCTAGATGGTCTTGAGGATCAAAAGTGGTTAGTCTTCCCTCCCTTTTTTCTTTTTTAAGGGTAACGTGATGTGAAAGTGACATCCATGCACTTACCATAGTCCTAGGGGTCTCATGACCATGGGATTCACCTCCACGCACATAGACACACCCCGTGTTCCAGCGGGGTATATAAATCCTTAGAGAGTTATCATTATTGGCTAAGCACTTGTTTGTTTTAAGAGAGATGTGAAGTGAGGGGCTTCCACGTCCCAATAGGCCTTAGATAACATCCTTACAACATGGACTTGGGCCCCATGTACCGCAAGGTATATCGAGGATGCCCCTAGTGAGCCCATATATCTCCGACTAGGCAACATCTTGGCCTCTTATTAAGCTATAGTGCAAGGAGGCTGCACTCCCCAAGATCACTCACTAGCTGACCCCATATTGACACATACATAGAGAGCTCATTTTTGGCACCAGCATCGATGTGTGGTATTAAAAGTGGACTAGCTTGATCGCAATCCCACCTTACTAGTTAGGGTTGTGCTTGCATGATTGTACTTGTCTTAGTGTTTTGTCGAAACCAGTAAAAAAACCTCACACTAATCCTCAAAATTAAACCATATACATAATATTCACCCATTTTTTACCATAACCTTTTAACCTCAATTTTTTTAATATACATCATCAACCTTTGACCATATCTTCCTCATCACGTACCATTAATCACACCTACTGTAATTATCCTATAAAACCAAAATAATCCTCCTTTTTCACCTAATACATAAATTTTGACCATACATTATCCCCTTGCCATCATACACATCCTTTGTAAATAATAAACCATAAACTTTAAACATACACTACCATTGCATACATACTTTTATTTGGACATGAAACAAATCTCATTGCTAACACTCTACATTAACATCTTGAAAACATCATTTGGAATTCTAGTGTTCGAAACACATAGAAGAATCCTATCTTGGTTTGGATATTTTGCTAAATAATCATAGCTTGGTGATTTAAAAAATGTTATTTTTTTCTAAGATTCTCCTTTTGGAAATAATGAATTTCACCCTTTGCTTTTGTGGTACTATATCCCTTTTAAAAAGTTATAGTAAAAAGAGGAAAAGGTGGTGGTTGAACTTATGATGTCCACCTTTCAACCTCAATGACACTTCACAGAATCACTCTAGGGAGAACTATGTGGTTTGTATATGTAAGAAGTCGATGGGATTTTTTAGAAGGTAAACAAACCAGTTGAGGGTAAGAAGATATTGGGTGAGGTGGAAAGAAATCAACCCCTGAGAGATTTAAGCTTCTAGTGTTTTGAATCTAGACTTATATCTTCTTTGAGCTAAAGCACTCATTGGGAGGATATGTGAGTGGACTTTATTTTATTATATAAAAAATGGTTGGGAATTATTTTTAAAATAAATCACCCAATCATCTTGGGTGTCGGATCCATAAGGGTTAAATTGTTTGAGAATCATTTACTTTACGTATTACAAATACCACCTAAAGTTTTCTCCACCACTTTAGAATTTTTATTTTGTTATAATTTTTTCTTCTTGTATTTGTTAGTGTGAGTTATCCTATGTCTCCTCCTCTCATGTTGGAGGGTCATCTCACATGGGTTAGGTTTAGGGTTTCATGTGTGTCATGCACTAGGGTTACTCGTATTACCCTATATGTACCCCTTTTCTATTCATTTATAAGCATGCCAAGACACTCTTTTGTCTTTCCTCTATGCAAGATTTGTTTCATTGAACAAGTTCTTCCATTACGATCATTTTTTCCTTTTTTCACTAGAGCTTTCACAATTCCATTAGAGTTTTCGTGGTGCCTCATTTCCGGTCGATTCTCGTAAACTCCTTTCTATCGATAGGACTTACCATCACACCAAAATCTTGTGATGGTGGAGAGGATCTCATCGTGTTAATTAGTTACTTGTCCAATACCCTCCCGCATGATGGAGCGGGTATACACCCAATCGGGCCCAACGGCATATTGAGAGGAAGTGACACCGGGAATTTCTGGGAGGTCACCCATCCTTTTTTACTAGGTGTCAACTACTCTAGGCGGCATGCTTAACTATACGGTATCGAGCTACATGACTTTCACCACACCAAAAGCTCGAACTGCGTGCATGTTTGTTACTTATCTTGTCCAAATCTCAGGAATTCATTGGAAACTCAATTTTTTTTCTAGGTGTCAAGGATCTAGATTCAAGCTTGATGAGGTATTCAACTCACCTCTATGTGCAAAGAAATGCAATTTGATGCCTCACTAGAGGTTGAGTAGAATTGGAATGAGTTGGAAAATCATAACTAATAATAAAGGCTTTGGAGTGGGGAGGGTCTAGTGCTCCTACTCAACAAAAAGAAATTGCACCAAAAATAACTTTTCTAAGATCTCCTCTATCCTTACTCTCTCATCTCATAGTCATTTTCTTGTATATTAAACTCTAATATCAAATGACAAACGCAGAATCAACGTGCAAGACTAAATATTGATTGATCTTTATTCATGCACCCATCCATTATAAAAAAATAAACAACATAGATATAATATTTGTATATATTGCACAACTAATACAAACACTAAATTTAGGATCAACACTTATTCATAAAGCATATGATGACAATTATACCCTAACAAAAAACTGACTTAAATAAGTAATATTAATTACTAACTTTGAACACAATTTTAGATCAATAATAGTATTTAATGTATATATATAATCTTTTTATCCATGCTTGGAAATTGACATGTTGTGGACCGTATTTTGTGATTTTAGTAGTATTTTACAAGTAAAAAAATAGGTAAGAGTAGAAAATGATAGGCTGAATATTTAGAAAACCGTATAATTTTAAATAGTCCTCTACAAATTTATATAAAATATGTGAAAATATACTACTTGAAATATATGTATGTATGTATATAATTTATAGCCTCTTGATATAGCTAAGCAATCAACACCTTTTGATTTGACAAGCACATATAATTTGAAATTTCATGCTTGTTTTTAACAAAGTATTTTAACATTATAGGAGAAATTGCTTGTTGTATGCAATGGATTGGTTTGCAAAGCTATGGGATGAGGTTAAACAACCTCAAGCTTGACTAAACTCAACCATGCACCATAACATTACAGCTAAACAAGAAACTATCTATGCATGTATAAATTTGAAACAAACATTCAAACCCTAACATATATATTACTCTCTACTCCATGAAAGCTTAATGAAATTGAACCTAGTTAGATTCTAAGCAATCAAATTATATATTGTTTACTCTCAAACATAGTGAAGATATCTCTCCAAGTTGGCTACATGGCCAAGATTTAGATCTTCCCTTACTAACTATATTTGGAGTGGATGGATGCAAGATGGGGGAGCTCTTAACAATGGAGTATGGCCAAGATCCAAATGTTTTATAGCTAAAAGCTATCACAAATGATTTCTAATGCCAAGATCTCCAAATATGAGAGATTTTTGTTATGAAGACAAGGTGTAAAATTGAGAGGGAGGGGTGACCCTTCTATTTATAGTTTTCCACTTGGGAGAGTTTGGAATTTGGGTGCATGTGGGACTAAAGCTCAAAAAGCACTTTTAGATTAGATTAGGATAAACATGCTTTAGGCTTAGTTAAGCTTGGTTTAGGCTAGTTAACTAGGGTTTAGGCTAGTTAAACTTGATTAGCAAGAGATTAGAGACTTATTGAGAGTTGAGAGGGGTCTGGATAACCAATTGTGACTGATAGATAGCCTACGAAGCCAATAAAAGTGGTCTAAATAGAACTATGGAGGTTCTGAATGGTCGAAAGGGAGAAATTTTTAGCTAATAAGAGAGATATTAGCCAAATAAGTTGAATATGGGAAGAATACGACCGAAAGAGTGTCGTGAATGGGCATTTGATAATAGAGTGAAGAATAGGGAATTAACGAAGTGTCGTTAATTGAATGGATTGGATGAAATGCTAAGTGTAAGAATACTTTAGGTGTCTACATTTGCCCCTCTTTGGGGTGACGTAAGTGACGTCACTTCAAAGAAAGTAGACAAGCATAAACAAATACAAAAATTTGAAGGGATAGAAGAAAAATGAGTAGAATGGAGGATGCCCCCTCGATTTTCGATGGGGTGATAGAAGAACTTGATTGACAATCAAGAAAGATGACAAGAAGAGAATCCACTACCTTTTAAACAACTTTATTTTTCATCACACTGCTAAAACCTTCATCATCGGTCCTTATTGAAAAGAATGAACAAAAGTGTAATATGACATGAAAAGCCATATACAAAAAAATGTCCATTGCTAAAAACACCAACTCCATGCAACATACAAAATGCAATGCAATACGAGAAAGTAAACAAGCTCTTCTAATAGGGAAATGAGTACAATCACACACACTCAAACCAACAACGGTCAAGATAGTTGCACAAATATTTTGTTATCGAGATGTAGTCCCAAATGTTCTAATAAACGAAAAGGGTTAAAAATGATGCCCCAAGCAATCTGTATATGCAAGGGAAAATATGGAGGACACTTGGGTCCAATGAAAAAGTGACATGCACGATGAAAATAATACTAGGAAACTGATAGTGCCCCGTAGCAGTACGTAGTAGTAAGCATAACTTTTGCGAGATGATTGAAGATTAAGATGATTCACGAGTCGTTGTTCCAAAACATGTGAAAATGCCAGCAGGATACGAGATGAGTGCCATGTGAGAGACATAGATTTCAGCCGCAAAATGAGTTGTTTACTAATTTTTAGTTCATTTTTGAAGTATTTCGATGTTTTTGGTTTTTAAATGGTTTTACAATTTTTAATTTTTTTTTTATTTTATTTTTTGATTGATTGGTAGAATTTTTATAAGAGATCAAAGATCTCCTAAAAACATGTGCAACTGCCTAAAGGCAAAGGCAAAGGCATCAGGTAACACAGAAAATGCCCCGACGAGAAGAATTATAAGCCAAAAATAATTATTTAATAAAAATAATCATCATGACAGGTGAAAGAGAGGAAAAATAGAAGAAAAATGATAGGAAATGGCGCCTGGAATATGTGTAAATTATTCTAGTGCAGTGAAGAAGTGACCGCAGGGTGGCACTAAGTGCTCTAGCGTGCAAAAAGGAATAAAAATAACTATTTTAATAGAAAATAATTACCTCGGTGGATAGAAGAAGGGTCGAATGACCACGGTGGGGAAAACATGCCCCAAGGGCATCACGGCAGCCTAATATACCCACCCGAGGGGTAAATCAATCATGACCAATTCATTTGTATAGGGTCACCTTTTTCTGAAATCGCAAGTTCATGCGAACCCAAATGGCGGATGGACCACATCCCTCTTGTGAACTTCATCTAATAATATGGCATGCATACGCTCAAAATTTGACAAGAGAGTGATAAGAATGAGTATAAGATAAAAGTAGATCTTGAAATCTAGTTTGGATCTTATCTACAATAATTTATTTCTTTGAAAATGGTGGAGATTAAGAGGGTAAAATGTGGGACACCTTTTTCTTGAAATCACATGAACTTCAAATTATGTCTCAAAATTTTGATAAGAATCAGATCTCAAATCTAGTTTCTTAACTAAGAAAATGGTGGAGATTAAGAGGGTGTGTGTGCCCCAAATTATGTCTATTTTTGTGTCAAAAAGATAAGAATCTATCCCCCCCCATTTTTGAGTTATTTAATTTATTTTAAAATCCCATCAATAGAAAGTTAGATAAAACCATGTCTGAAGGTCTAGATATTTTTCAAAAAATTTGAATGAATATATAATTTTTTTATTAATTTTCAAAGTGCACACATCCCGAAAATGAAAAATTTGTGTGTACACCCCCATAACTTTGAAAAAAAAGTCATTTTTTGTTTTTTTAATGTGTGTAGAATGGAGTTTCAAGAGGTTTTTTTGAAATTTTGTTGAAAAAATCATAAATTGTGTACAAAAATGTATGCATACGTTTTGACAAGAAAAGAAGGCACTAGTAAAATAAATTAAGGATGAAAGCCTTAAACTAATCAAATTTTAGAAAGAAGCATATCGTCACCAAGATAAAACCAAGCTTGACATCATAGTATAATTTTTTTGGAATATTACATTATAACACATTTAATATCGGGGTGTACACGTGAGATTTTGATGTTTTCTTACAAAACACAAATCCATTCATGGATTGCATAGTCCAAGGCTTAGGGTGGGAGATCCAAGGAAAATCCAAGCCTGTGGGTCGGGATTTTCAAACCCATAGAATCTAGAACATGAACGCGTTATAACGCAAAGACACAATAACGAGTTTGGCTTCCTATTTGTTATGTGGAATATGTGCTTATGGGAGGGATATATATACTAAAAAATTATACTTTGAATTTATTTTAGTGAATATAAAAATTAGGGTCACTTTGTACCTTATGGAACTAGTCTCACAACTCCATCTATCACGGTTTAGAAGATGGTTTTTCATATTCTAACCTGGTCAGTACATAGGTATTTTTCAGGATTTCAGCATTTAGCCTAAATCTTTTAGGGTTTAAATTATACAATCGATGTCTATTTTGGGAAATAATATAGTCATTGTTTAGGTTTTGGGGCCTTTTGGATTGGTTATTGACATTTGTAGGAGTGTTAAATGTGTCAAAATTAGAATTTACAAACCTCACAACTCCCAAAGGTAGCGACAATTGATCGAATATATGGACTCATGAATTTTCCCATGAGCATGGAGTTGAATCCCTAATTTTTCTTAGAATATGGTAAAATCATATTATGGATGAGTACCTACTTTACAAGCTTAGGGAATGCATCTTTCACTTCTGGTCAATGGTGTGTCCTTCCTCTGCCAACCTTCCTTAGTACCACTCTCATCTAGTTAAAAATAAATTATTTACAAGGTTTTTTAAAAAAATTCAATGTGCAGGGATGATTAGATACGATGATTTATGAGTTCAGTGTGACTTGATGGAAGATAACTTCCTCCGGAGGCCTAAAAAGGCCATTATGAGCTAATCAAACACCCTCTGGGAGAGTTCAAGAAATATATTAAGCATCTGGAGGTGATGTCAGAGAATCTTGGAAGTGTTGGAGGAAATTTAGGAATATTTAGAAACATGTTTTAGGGCTTAGGGCTTATGGTTTAGGGTTTAGGGCTTAAGGTTTAAGGTTTAGGGTTCAAGGTTTAGGGCTCATGGTTTAGGGTTTAGGGTTTAGGGCTCAGGGATTAGGGTTTAAGGTTTAGGGTTTAGGGTTCATGGTGGTAAAAATAGGGTTTAGGGTTTAGGGTTTAGGGCTCGGGCTCAAGGCTCGAGGTTTAGGGCTCAAGGTTTAGAGTTAAGGGTTAGGGTTTATCGGTTAAGGGTTTAAAGTTTAGGGTTTAGGGCGTATAGTTAAGGGTTGAGGGTTTACGGTTTAGGGCTTGGTTTAGGGTTTAGGGCTCATGGTTTAGGGTTTAGGGTTTAGGGTTTATAGCTCGAGGTTTAGGTTTAGGGTTTAGGGTTTAGGGCTTAGGGTTTAGGTTATAGGCTTTAGGGTTTAGGGTTTAGGGGTTTAGGGTTAGGGTTAAGGGTTAGGGTTTAGGGATTAGGGTTTAAGGTTTAGGGTTTAGGTACAGGTTTAGGGTTTAAGGCTCAGGTTTTAGGGTTTAAGGTGTATGGGTTAGGGTTTAGGGCTTAGGGTTTAAGGCTCGGGGTTTAGGGATAAGGGTTTAGGGTTGATGGTTTAGGGTTTAAGTTTTAAGTTTTATGGTTTATAATTTAGTGTTTAGGTTCGGGGTTTAGGGCTTAGGGTTTGGGTTTAGGTTTTAAGGCTTAATATTTAGGGTTTAGGGTTTAGGGTTTAGGTTTTAGGTTTAAGGCTTGGGGTTTATGGTTTAGGGTATATGGCTTTGGTTTTAGGGTTTCGGTTTAGGGTTTAGGGTTTAGGGCTCAGAGATTATGGTTTAAGGTTTAGGGTTTAGGGTTTAGGTTTTAGGTTTTAGGGCTTAGGGATTAGGGCTTAGGGCTTATGGTTTAGGGTTTAGGGATCAAGGTTTAGGGTTTATGGTTTAGGGCTTAGGGTTTAGGTTTTAGGGTTTAGAGTTTAGGGTTTAGGGCTTAGAGCTTAAGGTTTAGGGTTTAGGGTTTAGGGCTCATGGTTTAGGGTTTATGGTTTAGTGATCGGGATTTATGGTTTAGGGTTTAGGGCTTAGATTTTAGGGCTTAGGTTTCTGGGTAGTAAAACTAGGGTTTAGGCTTTAAGATTTAGGATTTAGGATTTAGGTTTTAGGGCTAAGGGTTTAGGGTGTACATTTAAGGGCTCGATTTTAAGGCTTAGGATTTAGGTCTTAGGGTTTAGGTTTACCCATTCACTCATTGTAATGTTTTGTGTCTTACCCATTCTTATTAGTATTGACAGAGAGTATTCAACTAAAAAGGTTTGTCTGCTTCGTAGGTAGAACACTCAAAGAGAGTCATCACAATTTGATGCCTTTCATCTACTGATATTTTGAAGGAGGGAAATGCTAGATATCCAAGAATAATTTGGTACAAAGAAATGTTACCCAATATAACTATCTTCTTTTCCCATCACATGGGAACTATTTCACTCATTGTAATGTTATGTGTCTTACCCATTCTTATTAGTATTGACAGAGAGTATTCAACTGAAAAGGATTCATTTGCTTCGTAGGCAAACATTCAAAGAGATTCATCACAATTTGATGTCTTTCATCTGTTGATATTTTGAAGGAGGAAATGTCAGATATCCAAGAACAATTTGGTACAAAGAAATGTTTTTTACGCTCTTTTGAATAATTATTTTAGTTGTAAGCTGTTGGGAACGAAGGTTTCATTCGAAGAACAAAGCTTGATATGTCCAATGCTTGTGTAAGCTAGAAATTTGAGAGGAATGTGAAATATGAGAAATGTGAAATTTGTTTCAGAGTGTGAAGAAATTGACATTCAAGAGCACAAGTATATGTGGGGAGAAATAGGTTTGGTAGAGATGTGTAATATGCATTGTAAGGCACAAGGTAGATGCCATATCCATTTAGTTACTTGTCCCACCTCTCATAAACAAGGTAGTTGTACAAGCAGACTCAATGATGGTTCTAGGCACGAGACTAGGAAATATGGTCCTAATATTGATATTCAAAAAGATGAACTCACTCATGAGACCTACTGGAAATATATGAGGTTTTCCATCCTTGTAGTGCAGAAGATCAAGAGTAGTTTTCACTTTGTAATCACTATTGTAAAGACTAGAGGGATTTTAAACAATCTCTAGGTTTCCTTGTGGTTTTCATGCCCTCCTAGTCGAGTTGTCAATAAAATTGAAGTTTGTTTGATTCAAAATAAAGAAAGAGTTAGTGAGAGTGTGAGAGGAAAAGAGAGTGAGAGTGAGATTGATATTGTTTAGGGCGTTTAGGGTTTAGGGTTTAGGGTTTAGGATTTAGAGTTGAGGGCTCGAGGCTCGGGGGCTCAAAGTTCAGGGTTTATGGGTCATGGTTTAGAGTTTAGAGTTAAGGGTATAGGTTTTAAGGTTTATGGTTCAAGTTCGAGGGTTCGGGTTTAGGGCTTAGGTTTTAGGGTTTAGGGTTTAGGGCTTAGGGATTATGGTTTAAGATTTAGGGTTTGGGGTTTAAGTCTCAGGGTTTAGGGTTTAAGGTTTAGGTCTCAATGGGGGCTCGGGGTTTAGCGTTTAGGGCTCATGGTTTAGGACTCGGGCTTAGGGTTTATGGGTTTATGGTCTATGGTTCAAGGTGGTAAAAATAGGGTTTAGGATTTAGGTTTTGGGTTCAGGGTTTAGTATTTAGGGTTTAGGGCTTAGGACTTAGGGTTTAGGGTTAAAGCTTGAAAATTAGTAGATATGATGCTAAGGAGGTATATTAGGAGATTCAAAGGAAAATTGGAAGGTTCATTGGGTGCATGTTGAGGTGTGAGTGACAGTCTAGGGGAGAAACAACAAATACAAACCTAGACCTAATTGTTAGCTCAATTTAATGAAGGAAGTGGTATTTATCTTTGGAGTTCAAACCTAAAACTCTTAATGCAACTAGAAACCCTTAATGGGTACTCTAAAATTCCCTCAACTTGTTTAGTATGTGTTTAAATCTAAAGATACAATCAACATAACACCCAGACAGGGCTAGAAAGTGGGAAGGCCAGTCTAAGAGAGTGGATAGTGAATGGAGCAGCTAATGGAAGGTTATGTTAAACAAACTTGTCATACCTCCTTGAGATTGAGAAGGGTGTTTAGGGATGCTTTTAGCTTGCATGAAGATTTTGCAGAGTAGACAAACCAAGAAGTGACCAGTGAACCTTTTTCTTGTGTAATGCAAGGGCAATTTTGGTAAAGGAAAGTGAGAGGAGTCTTTGGATGAATGTTGAGAAACTAGATGAGTGAAATAGGTGGTTTAGTTGTCTGAGAACATGATGGAATGATAAGACTATCTTATAAGAGAGGAATAGATTCAAAGGTGCCTAGATTTGAAGCTTCTTAGTTGAGGAAACAAACCCAATTGAACTAGTTAGGGCAGAGTTGGACCAAAATAGAGCACTAGAGGAAATTCTTGGGATAAGGATAACACTGAGAGAATGAAGGAAGCCTTGAGGAAGACCTCATGATTTTTCTAATTGCACCCATTGTCCTCATGATGTTTCAAATCCTTCACAGACCTCATGATGACCATTCCCTTGATTATTTGAATTGATAAAAACTTACATATGTGTTTTGATTTATTATGTGTTATAAGGAATTGCATGAGTCCATATATTCAGCAATTGTTTCTATTCTTAGGAGTTGTGAGCTTTATAAAATATAGTTTTGACACATCTAAAACTCCTACAAATGTCAATAACCAATCAAGAAGACCCCAAAACCTAAACAATGACTATATTCTTTCACAAAATATATATCGATTGTATAATTTAAACCCTAAAAGCTTTAGGATGAATGTTGAATCCTGAAAAATACCTATGTCTTGACTTTATTAGAATCTAAAAACTATCTTCTAAACTCATGATGATGGAGTCGTGAGACTAGCTCTATAAGGTGTAGAATGACCCAACTTCTTATATTTACTAAAATAAAGTTAAAGTATAAGTTTTTCTTTTTGTTAACCTTTAAAAATAATAAATTATAAAGATTAATAAAAGAAAAATTATAATTAAACCATTTATTTTAGTAAATATATCCCTCCCATAAGCATATATACCACATAGCAATCAGGAACGCGAGCGCGTTATAATGTGCTCGCGTTTTAGGCTTGGTAATTACCAAACCTACTAATTCATAACGCATGCTCACGCTTTCCCAAAACGCGCTCATGTTTCACTTAAAATCGGATTTGTGTCCACTTTTTGGTCCCCCATCTTTGTGCACTTACCCATATATATAATGAATCAGGGACATATAAGATATCTATTAGAGAAATCAAAAATCATCCATCTTGAGTTCAAAGAGATTTGTCCATCTACATTTTCCAAATTGAGTCATGTTATATAGAATCTTATCAAGTCAACAAGCTTAGGATAAGAGAGGGTCATATGATTAGGTTTCTTAGGTAAATTTTGCAATATTTTCATGATACTATCATTAAGTTTGGATTTGTTGTGCCCAATTTTGTAATTTTTTCCGATATTAATATAAGAAACTTTTATTATCTCTTATCAAAGTTGTGCTTGAAGTCTTACTTAAGTGAGATCTAACTCTATATTTATGGATTTGTGGTTTGAGGAATCTATTCATTGAGAACCCTAATCATCATTGATCAACTAATTGAATGGATGAGTAAGTAAAATATCATATCAACCCCATCTAGTTATTAGTTGCCATGTACATAGGAATTAAGGAACCGTAAATGGGGATTTTCGCCCTTTAATCTTTCACCATTAAAGAATGGTGATTGGGTATGTCATAGCCTAACCTCTAGCATGGGTTAATAGTTCTCATCGTCTACATTTTTTCACCATTTAGGAACCCTCTTTCACTATTTAGTCATGAATGGTGAATGGTGGTTCTCGATTCTAGCCTCTGAGAGGGGCTAATAATCATCATCGTATATGTTATTTGACCATTAAAAATGGTGAATGATGATCTTCACTATCTACCCTCTTTCATCTATTCAAAATGGTGAATGGGGATTCCCACCTCTCTACCTTCTTTCACCATTTAGGAATGGTAAATGGGAATTCTCACACTCTAGCCTTTAGTAAGGATTCATTGTTATGAAATCCTCTACATGTTCTTTCATCATTTAGGAAAAATGAATGAGGATTCTCACCCTCTACCCTCTTTAACCATTTAGAAATGGTGAATGGGTATTCTCACCCTCTTCTTTCACCATTTAGGGATGGTGAATGGGAATTCTTACAATCTAGTTTCTATAAGTAAGGGTTAATATTTCTCACTCTTGGCCCTCTTTCATTGTTGAGGTACAATGAATGGATATTATCATTCACCATTGACAAACAATGAAGGGGTATTATCACCCTCTACTTTATTCCACCCTCTAGCCTCTAGTATGGTATAATAGTTCTCACCCTCTAGCCTCGAGTAGGGGTTAGCAAGGGAGGAATTGTGAATCAATTCAAGAAAGCATGTAATGTCGTATAAGTAACCCATGTCGTGTATTTCATATTGATTTAAAATTAAACCAATTACACATTTCTATTAGTAATTGAACACTTTTCCAAACATTGTAATTATTTTATCAAATTTTGTGAAATATTACTCAAATGTGTTTTTGTGTCATTCAAGATGACCTCCATTAATAATTAAGGTTTAAAAACATTTTTACTCTTTTTTTTTAGTAATATTTAAAAGAAAATGGGCATACTTAACATATAGGAATTATACAAATATTTTAGGTTTGTTTGACAGAGAACGAGTCATTGAAATATTTAAATACCAATCATTCACTTTTAAATAAACATGAGAAATATGTATGATGGATTAACTAATATAGATACTTCAATACATTTATCTTAAAAGTATTTAAATATATCAATCCAAAGAAGAACTCCATTACCTTATCTTCAAATTTCTTACTTGACTAGCGATAGATGGCCTCGATTTAGTTGCACAATTACATCGGGCTTGAATTATTTTTTTTTTTTATTCCTAGAAAACAATGAGCTCCAAAGTTCATTGTATGACAAACTATTATGATTTTTCAAATGACTTCTCCAAATAAGAAGAAAAGACTTCCAACTACAATCAAATGGACATCGATTTAAGTTAAGTTGATTGTTTCAACGCTCCATGTACTCTACTTTTTTACCTTGTGTATTTTTGTAGCAATTAAAAAGCAAGGGGACCCAATTCAACATACAAACATCGTAAGCATTTGTTAGTAGGGGGAGGAATGATGAATAATTCTCACCACTTTCACTTCTCACCCCCTAGCCTCTTCCCCATTGGAAAATCTTTTGGTGAGCGCAATGCCTAATAAATCACCCTTGTATTACCAATGCAAGATTATTAAATTTTGAGAAATTTTATTCAAACGTGTTTTTATGTCATTTCAAGATGGCCACCATAAATAATTAAGGTCTAGCAACATTTTCACTTTTAATTTTAGAAATATTCATAAGAGAGAATATTTTGTAGTCAAAATTTGGGAGTTTAAAAGAGATTTTGAGCTTGTAAATAAACACAAAAATATATATGATGAATTAATTAATACAAGTATCTTAAGATTATTTATTTAAAAAATCTTTAGATTTGTCACAATATACCTCATTGATTAATAATTTTATTACTTTATCTACAAATTTTCCATTGATTAGTGAGAGATAACCTCAATCTCATAATATCATAAAGTTGGGCTTCAAAACTTCCTTGTAGGACCAAAATATTACAAGACATAATATTTAACTAAAACTACTTCAAATTCAAAATTGAAACATAAAATTTAAAAATAATCATCAAAATTTAAAATCAATCCTTAATTATTAACATCTCGTCCAACATTACAATCCACCACCACCCTGCCTCTTATTTAAAAAATAATTTATTTTCCCAAAACATGAAAAAAATTTGAAACAAATTGTAGCAAAACTAAAAATAAAACCCAACGAAAACAAAAAACCAAAACTTTGGTAATAATAGCTCATTTCAATTGGCACCTCTGGCCAGCATCTCCTCATACTGCAACAGAGAAATCTGCCGCTGAAATTTCATCTGGTTATAAAACCTTGCAATAAATTCTTCAGCTTCCCGATCTTCATAATTATACTCCTCTTCAGCTGTGCCTCCGGGATTCTCGCAAGGTCGAACATTTTCTGCAACTGTAGAAGAAAAATTAACCAAAAATCTGGGAGACTCGAATTTGTCTTCAAATGAACAATCCGGCCGAATGCAGGGAAAAAAATTGCGCCGCCTCATCTTATTTGCAAAATGCCGTAAAGCGGGAGTTACAGGGCTATTGGAACAAGAAAATTCGTATTCTCTGAGGCCAAACCCTCGAGGGGATGCGGGCATTAAACCCTGAAAATCTTGGCAAACACTTTTCCTCTTAATTCCACCAAATTCCTGCGCTTTAACAGACATCTTCTGATCATGAAAAGAGTCATTTTTAACATTTTCCAGGCTTTTTTCTTCCCGATTTCCGAACCCATTTTTCGATCTTTCTGAACCGCACTGAGTGTAGAGGGAATCCATTACTATATACAGAGAACCAGAAGACTTTTCCTCCACCTGTACGCGTTTACTTGATACAGAAGGGAAAAGCGGGCAAAACAGCTATAAAAAAATGTTTCCTTTCCGTGGATGCAAATGCCAACTCATCCGCCCAAATGCACGTTCTCTTTCATGTGACCGGATTACTTTTAATTTTTGTTAATGTCGACATTCACAATATTTTGGACTTTTCCTCCAAATACTGGTACTTGTATCAAAAGGAGGTGTAAAGTTACATGGATAGTGTAATATGAGGGTTTGTAGAGTTGTCAAAGCAATTTAAAAATGTTTTTAAAAAGTATGTCCGACATAGGTAGTAAGGCACGTAATGTTTGTAGAGTCGTAGGTACAATTCCAAGGTGCACCAAGCCCACAACATCATGGATGTATGTCAATGTTGCCTCCGACGATGTCGGTTGCGACCCCCAAGCTAAAGATAGAGGTTGGGGTGTCATCATTATTGACATACAATATTGGTGTGAGGGTCACCTTCATTGCAATATCACCCTTATTGGCATTACAATCAATTGGATGGTGTTAAAAGTAGGTTTCGTGGTTGTTTTGTCCTACGTGGCGCCGGTTTTCATGAAATGTCACAGAATTTTAGGGGTTGCAAATTATTTTTGGCGTGGTGAGATAGTTTTTGAGTGCGAGACAATTTTTGGCCAATTTGAAAGGGGCTCTTTCTACCACTATATATAGTCAATCAACTAATTAGGTGCATGGTATTTATAATGTATTTGTTCATCTAGTTCACACGTTTCTAGGCAATTGATTGAATAAGGTTTCCATATATTTATATTATCTATGTAGGTGATGTCTTCAAAGTCGCGAAACTAAAAAGTTTTATTGAGTTGCAAGTGATTGTTGGATGTCATTTGTGTGAGCCCCTTTGCCCAACACAAAATAAAAGGAAGGGCTTTCTCTCCTAATTATGGAATATTTTGGTGTTGGTGTGTGGGGTATTATGTATTGTGGAAACTTGAAATATAACTTTTATTGTAAACAAGTTGACATTTCTATTTCTATAATTTGTTCCACGTCCACAAGTAAAAGATGTTAGCACATTAATTCTCGAATGAATGAGGACAAGTAGAATTGAATACCAATTGAAGCATCATATTTCAACTTTATTATTTGTGACACCATGTTGATTCGGCGCATCGAGACAAATGTGTTGTATTCCGATGTGATCCATACATGTTTTATTCTCGTGTGGGGCCTCTTTTTGAGAGGCGATATTTTCTCAACTAATATATCCTATTGGGTAATAAGGGTTTGATATTCATTGTCTTCTAGCATGTTCTACCAATGCCCCCCACTTTCTCGCTTCCTCCAAGTTTTCATGATGTTCTAAGTATTTCCCATAACGATATAGTTATTGTTCTACATCCACAAATTCGTATTTATATGGTTTTATGTCTCGTCTTTGTTTGGGCTACTCTAATCCATATTAGGGTTTCATGTACTTTTGGGTCCTCCTTTGTGAGCTCTTCTTATCCATTGTGTCTCAACACATGCACCAATATAGGGTCCTAATTTGAACTAAAAAGTCTATAAATACATAGGTGCAATATTACTTTAAGGATATCAAGAAAAGGGAATGATCAAGTGATAGAGAAGCATATTTGTACCAAAAGAAATCATTTCAAGCATTTAGTTTAGATACTCAAGCATTTACGGATAGATAAAGTGTATCTAGCATTTATTGTTTCATATCAAGTAGTGATTAGAGCATTGAAAGTTATAAGAGTTGAATACTAACATTACATCGGATAGCATATTGACTTTCATTATACTTAGTGTGTTGGACTTAACACTATTCCCATAAAAGGGCCTAATCATAATGAATGGATAATTCACATGCTTCCTCGAAAGTCCTTTTTATTAGGTTTTGGTATGATGTTGCTACCCTATTAGGTATATAAGGAAGGATATCGCTTATTTAGTAGAACTATATAAAAGAAAGCGAGGATTTGGAGCCTCGAAGTTTATAAACATGGTTGTGAAATCAAAACATTCATTGATAATTTCTAGAACCGTATTACTATGATATTGGGAGAGTACACTGTGGTTCAAGAAAATGTTCTATGCTCGTGAAAATTTGGTGAGGTTCTCTTTTCCTTTCTTCCCGGACCTCTTTTTTATTGTTTGCTCCTTGTGACTATTTTTGAATTCGCAATAAATCAAATATTCTTCTTGACCACTTCTTATAAACTATTATTACTTCTAAAGTATTCTTTTGTGCAATTATATGTAATTTTACTACTTTGTATCTATTTAGATTTGAATTGCATTATTTATGGGTAGATGTAGTTTATGTTTGTGATGTAAAGTCATTCTCCCATAAAACATTTTTGTGAACCCACATTATATTACATGTTTTGTTACATTCTAGGGTTATATGTTTCTCTCATTTTTATGCATCTAGTTGTTGTAAGGCGTGTTTTATATTATTTGTTCAAAATGTATTATCCTAGAGATATCGTGTGTTCTTTACAAAACCCTAATGTGATTGTAATTGCTGCTTATAAATACATTTTCAATATCATGGTTCTCTTTGGATAAGGCCTCGGGATTATGCAAAACTAGATTTTGATATGAGACCCACTAGTAAAGGGAAAATCATAGCCTTACACAAAGTAATGTCGAGTGAAATGGATTTTGACTTAGATGTGTACAATACATTGATTCCTTGGTAGAACATTAGTCACCAATATAGGGTCCTAATTTGAACTCAAAATTCTATAAATACATAAGTGTAATATTGCTTTTAGGATATCGAAAAAGAAAATGATCAAGTGATAGAGAAGCATATTTGTACCAAAAGAAAACATTTCAAGCATTTAGTTTAAATACTCAAGCATTTACATATAGATAAAGTGTATCTAACATTTAATGTTTCATATCAAGCGATGATTAGAGCATTTAAAGTTATAAGAGCTGAATACTCACATTACATTGACAACCTATTGACTTTCATTATACTTGGTGTGTTGAATTTAACAAACTATTCCCATCAAAGGGCCTAATAATAATGGAGGGATAATTCACATGCTCCTTAAAACGTTTTTTTATTATGTTCTTGCATGATTTTGCTACCCTATTAGGTATCTAAGGAAGGATATCAATTATTTAGTAGAATTATAGAAAAGAAAGTGAGGATTTGAAGCCTCGAAGTTTATAAACATGGTTGTGAAACCAAAACATTCCTTGACAATTTCTAGAACCATATTACTATGATATTGGGAGAATACATCCATGGCTCGGGAAAATGTTATTATTATCCATTTTTGCCCCCAGGTAAAAATGGAAACCCAAAAAAATAGTACTTGGGTAGTTGATGGGACTTGAATCGAGAATATAGAGAGAAAGGTAATTTTCATGTTTTTGGGGCACTTGGAACCATTTAGATGTAATTTCCCTTCTTCTAGAGGCTTCAGATTCAATACTTATCCAGTTTGAGTGAAAAATGGATAAAATTGGGAAATGTTGGCTTTAGGGCACTTCATTCCATTTTCCCTAACTCCTGGTCCAAGAAAAATCCAAGGAGTTAATGAAAATTTGAAAAAATTGAGAAAAAGTGAAAAAAGGCCTATTTTAATGATTTGTGGATGTATTGGGTGGGGGTAGAACGATGCGAGTGGAAAAGGGTTCCCCACCCTCATCTTAAGCCCGATTTACTAAGGCATTGGGTGCCCCTTTATTTTGTGGAGAAGTCGATGAAATAGACCCCTGTTGAACTAGTTTTGCAAGGATAGTGGTGCTTTAGATTGATAAAAATCTCCAAAGTGCTTAAGCGGGTGCTAGTTTAGTTTTGTGTGGGTCGAGGGTGGTTCGAGGAACTCGGACATTGGAGGCCCAAGTGGAATGGTTCCCACGGGCTTAAGTTCCTGCAGGGCCGGATTCATCAATTTGCAGGTGGCATGTCGCACTAAATGGAGTGTGGAGAATTGAAGGGTGCAAGGAACTTGTTCCCTGCGAAGCACACAAGCCTCGAAAATCACCCTCGGCCTAGGTTTGCAAAGAAAATGTAGGGTGGGGTTATATGTGGTGATGGCGGAGGATTGGATCACATGTGACCCCATTCCATGAGTACCCATGAGCCCAAAAACCTACAATCAACAATATACAAAGGAAAAGGGGGCCAATGTAGTGCGGATTGCGCACGAGTTAGAAGAACAAAGCCCAAAATTTTTGAAAATGAGTAAAATGAGGTTCTCAAATCAAGCATGATCGTATCTTTCACTCGGGTGCACTTCGTTTTTCGATCTTGGACTTTTTGGAAATGTCTCTCAATGAGCTACATCATGGAATCATCAAATCTTGAGTTAGGTGAGATTAGGTGAGAGAAAAAGGGCAAAAACGTTTCCAGATTGAATGCACACTTCATGGCGAGATGAAATGAGATTTAAATGAAGACATGGAGCATTTTCTTTTCCCACAAGAAATGGTACAATGAAGGAATGGGTTTGCAAGGGTATCCATGATGTTTTGCAGTCATTTAATGACTTTATTGGTGGTTAAAGCCCCAATTCCGAGTTCCCTCTTCTCTTTCTCATTTTTCTTTGATATATTGAAAAATTAAACTCATTTTGAGGGGGTGGACATTCTTGAATGCTAATCTCTCTTCTTCTCAGCTGTTGGGTAGATGTTGGAGCTCCAAGCCTCATTTTTAGCATTGTAATGATGAATCATGCCTTCTACCTCTAGTATGATGTATTGTGCAAACTTCTAAAGCAATAAAATCAAGTTTTGTGGTTGTTTCACTACCCTAGCTTGGGTTTCTATTGCTTTATCTTTCCTTTCTTCATGTTTCAATTTTTTTGTGCATTTTCTTGTTCTCATTACAAACTTGAATGATGTTGTGCTTATGAAATTGGTGTATTGAGTGTTGTTATGGTCTGTGGTGCTTTTCCACCCTCTCCATCTCTATTTTCTCCCATTTTCAACCATTTGAAACTATCCCAACCCCATCCTCTTGGTGTTATCACCTATTTTAGTGTAGGATTTCTTATTTTCATGATCTCTCTCTCTCTCTAGTCCATTAGAATTTTTACTTTAGGAGTAGTTAGTTGCATTTCCTTCCTTAGGAGTAGTTTAGCTTTAGGATTCGGTAGAGGAATCGGCCTTCTCACTGGAGGTCCATCTCATGTATCAAGTCCCACAACTTGAGAGATGGTCTAAAGTTACCCAAAAAAATTGGTTTCTCATTCACACATGTGTGAAAAATTGAAGGGTGTTGTTTT
The DNA here is from genome assembly GCA_018340775.1 of Taxus wallichiana var. yunnanensis. Taxonomy (NCBI): domain Eukaryota; kingdom Viridiplantae; phylum Streptophyta; class Pinopsida; order Cupressales; family Taxaceae; genus Taxus; species Taxus wallichiana. Next base: position 170,946,972 of record CM031233.1, read on the forward strand.
TTGTTGATAACAGTTCTTGTATGCCCAGTGGGACAAGTTTAAAGAGTTATACATCTTCATTTCAGCATGTTTGATGTGTTCTTGTTAAGATTTAGCCTTTGTAGGCACGTTCAAAGCACATTTGGTGACTCTATTGATCTAAAACAATCCATTTTTGAGTTACAGACCTTCCCTTTCCATCCATTTCCATCCATTTTTCTTTCCATATATTTCCATTTCCTTCCATTCATGAAGTTGTGCAATCATGACTTCATTTCCATCATGGAACTCTCATTTGCAGCATAGTGCCATTTAAATCCATCTCCAAGCTATTATAACACACCTCCAGATCAGTTCTATGGAAAAAATCGATTCTATGAGAAAATGCAAATTAGTTTGGTCATTCACCAAACTATGGAGTTGTTCAAGGGCAAGAGTATGCATATTTTTATAGGGATAATTTTAGTGGTGAATATTCGTAATATGGTGAATATTCCATTTTTGAAAAATTTGAAAAGGTGAATTTTTCGCGGCGTGGTTCGGTCAATGACCTGTTCACCTAAAAATTACAGTTTAATTTTTTTAGGGGTCAACTTCACCTACCCTTGAAACTATCCCCTATATAATCCTAGATTATTCACCAAGTAGAACACTACTAGATCACTCATACCACCTGGGGGCATATGTATTATCAAGTACATTAAATGTGTGACATGAGGGCAGAGGCTAAAGACGCGTGACAGGAGGGCAGAGGCTGCAGACGAGCGACATAGAGTTTTTTGACACGCGACATGGAGAGTTTGTTGATGTGCGACATGGAGAGTTTTTGACATCTGATAGGAGTGTGGAGGAAGTAGAAGCGCGATAGAGAGTTTTTGACATGTGACACGGAGATTTTGTTGTCGCGTGACCGGAGGAAAAGATCGAGACGTGCGGCAGAATATTTGTTGTCGCGACGTCAACAAGGTGGTTGACACATGTCAACGAACCTCACCGACGCACGTCAAACACCGTTGACGCATATCGGTGAGGTTCATTAACGTGTGTCAACCACCTTGTTGACGTGCGACAATAAATCTTCTGTCGTGCGTGTAGCCTTTTGTCACACCTCTTAAAAAGTAGGTGAAAATTTTGTTGCCGGAGCCCCAAAAATTTGCCTTCCCACAAAACCGGTTCCGAGGATATTCACCAAGTATTTTCCACCTCCGATTTCTAAGAGGTCTCTTAAAATGAACCTTATATTTTAGAGGTCATTATACACCTAGAGGTGCTGGATTTGCAAAGAAATTTCAAGAGTTGGAGCTAAGCATGGTGCAGATGAGGATTGAGAAGACCATGAAGGCATCCAAGATTAGTTTTAGGATTCCTTACCCATGGGCTGGCCCTATAACAAGTAAGTTCAATCCTCAACAAAATTTGTAGTTGACTCGAGTTGCAGAGTGTGTTAAAAAGATAAAGGCTCATGAATCTAGTGTTAGGAAGCCCCGTCAATGGGGAATTCCTACACTACCATCTCACAACCTCCCATTATTCTTCCCCAACTGCTCCATCTCATTCTCGAGTTTCATTTCCCTAACTTTTTACCTACTACCCCATTGCGATTTCCATTTCTCCATCTTCTTCCCTTCCATCCCATATTCAATTCTCAGCCCTTTTTCCTCCCAAAACTTCATCCCTTCCACAAGAATGTCCTAAAATTCATCCACCAAAAACATTGAAAAAACTAATTGAGACCCAACCCACCCCTCCTCTTACATTCCCAAACCCATTTTGGGAAGAAAAAATCATAAAATCAGTCAAGGAGGGAAAAATTGAAGATCCCAGAAGAGAAGAATTAGTAAAAATTTGAATAATTGGGTTTCCAAGTTTCAATTCATTCAAATACCATTGATGATTAGGACTTCAAAAGAGGTTGAGTTTGGAGAACACAAGGTGGAGACTAGTTCTACGAAGAACAAGAACAAGAAGAAGATGATGAACAATCCTTGTGCTTTGAGTGTAGTGTGCATAATGAGACCATATTCATAGAGGTTGTTGTTCTCTCCCCACAAGAATCAACAAAGGAAGAGAAGCTCCCAAGTGTGCAAGATGTTTCAATAGAATGCATTGATCCCCCATTGTCCTGCATGTTTATAACTTGTTTCACTTCTGGTAGGTTGCATTGATCCATCAAGAACATCCCCAAATACTATGCAACCTATCACGAGGAGCTTCATGCCATGGAGGAGAGCAAGTCGAGTTCATAGGTCTTGAGTAAATAGCAGACATAAAGGAAATTTCAGATCCTTCTTCCACTTTATCCTTCTAATAATCTAAATTTTTGAATGAGTTTGAGCTCTCAAACTTTATGTTTGAGGATGAGGAGACCCATGGTGAACTAATTGCAAAATCAAAAGCCATCATGGAGGTAGAATATGTGGCACAACTAGACAACAAAGAGGTTGATTTCTTATCAGATTTGGAGGATTACATTGGTGAGGAAGAGCCCATTGAACTTACCAATTTTGTCGTCACATCACCTATGTTCCAACATAAATATCCTACTACCCACAACAGTCCTCATGAGCAAGAAATGGAGGAGTTTGATCTTCGAACTTCATAGTGGAGATGAAGAGAATGAGGATGATGAAAACCATGCCAAATCATTCATCATGGGAGAGGATGAGTTGTTTGTAAATGAAGAACAAGATTCAAATCAACATACAAATATTAACTTTCTCCAGAAAATCTATAGGATGACTCCATTCATGGATTTGAGCTTCATAGCAATGGGAAAACTTTAAGGATTAGACCATGCCCAATCGATGCTTGGCTAGTTTGGAGCCAAAATCAGAGTTTCCACTAGTCATGCTTACTTCTGAGCATGAGGATGAGTCTCAAAGTCCCAAGGATTAGCTGCAATGTCTCTCAAATACAAATGCAAAGCAACTAAAAGAGGTATTTACTTGTGTTTCCAGTTGATGCCTTGGTGAATAGGGTGAAAAAGTAGCTTCATATCAATTTTTCACTCTTTCTTATGAGCGTGTTCATTGCAAAATCAGTCACATGGTCCTAATTTGTGATGAAGGGAAGCTACTTCTCCCTGCTAGGTGTAGGATTTTTTGATTTTCCCTTGCCTCCGGTTAGAGTAGGGTAGGATATGTTTGTTTTCAGCAGAACAAGTGTTTGTGCACACTCTGCATGTTTCCACTTGGAATGTGTATGATCTTCCCTTTTCTAAAAAGTTTTTTCTTTGTTTTTTTGTTGCACAATTCATTGGAGACAGTGTTCATGTTGGGAAAACAAGGTTTTAATAGTTACGAGTGCATTCATAAATCATCTTATGTTTGAGCTCAAAATGCATCATCCTTTGCCATGATTCAGTTCATTTTTCTTCAAAACTTGGCAAAGAAATCAGATTTTGGGACAGTCCGAGAGGTTTTTCCTTCATCCATGTTATCAGCTAATTTTGACTTTGTAAAATTAGTAAACATGAAAATTTAAAAAAAAATCAAAAGTGTTATCTTGCGTGATTGTTCTCCTCCATCGCAATCATCTTATTCTCATAGTCATTTTGGCTTTCGTTTCATCCATTTTGAATAAGCCCTTCTCCCACTAGACCCACAAACAAGTATTTTTTAATTAATATTTACCCTGTTATTTAATAAAATTAATATTTATTAAATTTTAGGGTTTTTAATTAATAAATATTAATTTTAATATTGGATGGAAGTTGTTTGACAAACTTGGGAGAACTTTTCTTCTTTTTATTAATTGTCGTGAGCAAGTGTCGGGGGAAATTTTTCTTCCGCTTCCAATTCCTGTAGACAATTTTAATTTTTCTTCTATCATCCGGAGATTGATGAGGAGATGGTTACAAGAGGTTGTTGAAGCAAAGGAGATTGGGAAGAAGGAGAAACAAGGAGATATTGCAGATATCCAGAGCCTAGAGAAGGAAAAGCTTATTCTACAGACACTACCCAACTTTCACATGAAACTGCATGGGCATTAGCTAGAGCCAGAAACCTTGAGAGTTTTAGGTAGTTTTCTCCATTGGAGGGAAGCAATAGCAAGAAGTTTATGAGATCCACGCTTGCAAAGGTGAAGGAAATCTCAGGCACGTGCAAGGATTGATCTGGAATCCCAAATAAATCCCATATGCAATACAGAGGAAAAGGTGAAATTCCACATTTTTTTTTTTGTTATTGATTTGTGCAGGCAGAAGACAAGTTTTCCACACACATCCAGTCCATGCACAAGTAAGAATTAATCTGAAATCTCATTCGCTGCTCCAAGGAGGTGAAGCTCCACGTGGGTGGAGGTCTTTCTTTTGTTGTTTTTGTGTCACATTCAATAGCTAAAAGCCAAACCAAAAGCCCACGCATTGGGAAAATTAACTACATAAAAGGTGAAGGCCATGTGCTATTTTTGGAGAGATCTTCATTGCAAACAGTTTCCACGTAGTTCAGGAAGAAGATCCACATAAACAAAGAGACAAACTAGTCAAAAGAAGGTAACCACACATGAGTAGTCAAGAATCCCATGCGGGTTGAAGATAAAGGAATTCCACGCCACAGACACAACATTTTCCACACTTAGGAAGGAGTAATAAATTTGTTTTTCCCACACAGCCACAAGATTGAAGTCAAATTTCATGCAGCCAAGGAGGAGGAACCAGGTTAAAATACAATTCAAAATAGAATGTTTGCGCATGCTCAATGTGGTGAAGTTCAACGCAAGTTTACTTGTGTTTTCTTTTATTATTATTATTATTTTATTTTTATATCCATGGTGCTATGCATGTTGAGGAGACAATAAATTTCTCACATCAAGGGTGAATCGAGATATTCACGCACACAATGAATATTTAAAAATAATAATAAGGAGCTTCAAAGATTCAACACGTTGCTAAAAGTGTAACAATGATCTAAAATTGTATTATTTTTCGATGGTGATTTGAGCTTTGCCTCAATATTGTTGTATGGTCATTTTGAATTTGGCATCTGCTAAATCTCTTTTTATTTAAAAATAAATAAATAAATAAATAGAAAGAGTCATATTATTCTTGCAAATACGATGGTCCGAGACTTAGACCCAACACCTTCCCAGTGTCTTGGTTTTCTTTTCGCTCTCCATGTATTTTTTAAAAAGAAAAGAATTCATAATGGGTGAATGTTCTAATAAGTTGGCACTAAAATATGCATACCAAGGATTAGTTCCAACATCGTCTTTAAATTCAGCATATGACAACATTTTGGATACCGATATGGGTCACGTAGATATGGTTTAGTTCTGTGATAGGGTAAGATGGGAAGGGGGACCATTTTCTCAAAAAGGCTTTATCATTGTGGTTTACCTCAAGCGGCGGCATTTCTCGTTGCCATACAATGCCTTGAATTTGTCCTAGCTTGTGCTGAACATTATGATCCTGAGCGTCGGGAATTTTTAATGACAAAAATGAACCTTTTCTTCTCAATTCTCCAGATCATATGGAAGATTTGTTAAGAGTTCCACTCCATGAAGAAAATGCTGACATCACACAAGAATCGACACAAAAGTTCTGGGATGAAAATCCTTTGAGATGGTCGAAGATGGTTGATAAAAATTGGTTGGTCAAACCAAAGACTCACACTTCAAGAATTCCCAAAGAGTTGTTTCGGGTAGAGTTTCATGAAGAAATAGGGGATATGATTACTCTCCTCAGTAGGGTTTTTGGTCTTCCTTCTGCCAAAAATTCATCCTTGGATGTACAAGTTCATTTGTATCATTCTTGATGCAAAGATGTTCATTGATTGGGCAAGTATCATCAGCAATACTCTCCATAAGCAATTGATTGAGGTAAGGATGACAGGTCATTTTTACATGACTTCATATTTGATTTATGTTGTAGCAAGAAGGAGGATATTTTTAGGGTTAACAACTAGAGGTACAATGGGTCCTGGCAAGAATAGTGTTTTTCATTTTTACCCACAGCTGAGTTCAAGAACGGTTCTCACCATTTCCAGAGGGTAAACGATGTTTTCTTATTCTATATAATCTGGTCACTAAGAAGAAACCGGAGGAAATATTTTCAGAAGATGCCAAGGTAGTGATAAAACAATGGGGAACTTGGTTTATCCAATTTCCCTCTTATTCCTATATACGAGTTGATGGATTTGTGGGAGCTCCTTATAGACTTCCTAAATATGTCGAAAAAAAATAGTGTTGATGGAACTTTCACGTCATCTTTTCAAAATCCATTTTCTATTAGTGGACAAACACAAAGAAGGCATTCGTTTCCCAATTCAGATTGGGGAATACAAATGTCCAAATTCCCATAGTGCAGAACTTATGGAAAAAGAATTTTCTCTCATAACTATACATCCTTTCACAAGCAGGGCTCAATTCAATATTAAAGGATCCATGGAAAAATCTCTAGGGGCAAGATATAAGCACAAGGCAAACATAGAAGACTATTGGGTGGAATGTGCGGATGATAGGGAGGTAAGACGATGACAATTTTCTCATCTCACACTGGCTCAAATAGAGAATTATGGATTGAGGGATCCTCCCTTAACCCTTGTTGATAGTGGAATTGATCTTATGGATCTTTCCTATGATCAGATAGTTTTCACTCTACTCCCTGTATTGATTGGAGTAGAGGAGATGAAACTTCTCTAGATGTTATAAACCAACCTGTGTTAAAAAGGACTATGAAGTGGTATGAGAATCAGATAGCCAATCCTCTCCCATTTTAGGCACATATGTCAGAAATATAGAGGTTTCCAACGAAAGGAGGAGTGACATAGAAAAAGGTGGTGCAAACTTCTTCACACCAGTCCCCACCAACATCATCACATGCATCTCAGAGGCAAAGTCGGTGGTTACCCAAACCTGTCTCTAATAAAGAAGCAGTGTCTCAAGGATCGGTAAAGAGTGTGCATCTTCGGGAAGGAAAAGAACGTGTTTTTGGTATTTCTACCCCAAACTCATCTATTCACATCACTGAGAGTTCCAATAGACCTACCAAAGATCTAAATCATCAATGTCATACACGTAATCCAAGCAAATCCCAGTAGTACAGATATCTAATTCTTCCAACATCCAGGTGTTAAGGATATTCCACAAGAACATGAGGATAATCAAGAATGTGTTGCAGATGCTACTTCACCAAGGATTGAGGCCATAGAACCACTGCCTACTGGTTTTAGTCATGAAAAAGGCAAAGAGGATTTTTCTTCTAGTTCTCGACATTTTTGTGTCGAATTAATGAATGAAACACCATCACTGGGTTGACTCTGAAATAAAAAAGAGAAAGAGATTGGTCAAAGTGGCCAACATTGATTTGGAATCTCTTTCGACCTCTCCAATAAAGTTGTGCCCAAAAATCCTAAGGTTTTCTCCAGAGTAGTGATTGATGATAGCGGAGATAAGTTTGCAAAAATTGCAGTTCCTACTACTGAGAAGGATCGTGGGGACATGACAATCACCGATTATGAAGTATCCAAGATAGCCCTTGGTAAGACCACTTTTGAAAGTGATGTTGCTATGGCAAAAGATTCAATGAATAGTGTGCTTAAAAGGTTGGAGAGATACAAATATCAAATTTCCCAACTCAAGGAAGAAAAGAATCAGTTGATTTCATATGTTCAACATTTGATCAACCCAATTGAGTCTTCTTTTCCTGTTCTAGAAATGATGGCTATCTCGGATCAATAAATTATCAATCAATCAAAAGATGTGATCACTCTAGGACACACTCTAAGGTCATGGGTTTTTGAGATAGAAAGTGGTGGGTTGAAAACAATTGCTGAAGTGATAAAAATATCTGAGAATATTTATGCCTACCTCGATCCAGTGTTTCCATTCAAGGAGTGCCTCATTACAAAATTAATCACACTAGATCAGATTTTTCCAACTCTTCAGATCTCACCCGCATGGAATCTACTTTCTTAGCTTTAGAGGGAATACTTGAGTTCGATCATCGCATGACACGAATTCTATGGTTAAATCATGCTAAGTCCAGAAAATGATCCTAGAAGATTTGGTAATTCAGTTTGCGGTTTGTGCAATGAAGCCTATATCTGCGCTCTCTTCCATTCAGGTCTTCATCGAAGATATTCCGCACACCTTCATCAATGAACATAACCAAAGGAATTCAATACAACACCTGGTGGAGTAGTTTACAAAATTGATACATGAAATGTATACTCATGTTGATGTTTTTTCCACTTCTTCTATGGATCAATGTTTCAGAATCAAACATCTTTGCGAAGAAATCCAATCTAAAGTTGTAGACCTGCATACCATACTAGGTAAGATTCTTGAAATGTAGGTACTCTGTGAGGCTGGTCTTCTCCCGAGTTGTTTTCCAGAAGAAGAGAAGATGCATCAGACACTGTAAAAGCTCAAGTCTTATGAAATGGCAAAGAATCAGGATCCTTGTTTTGCCAACAACATAGTAGGATGATTTCCTATATTTTCTCATGGGTGGGAGAGTCCATTTCTCATACAATTGAGATAGGCGGACCCCACGCCCAATGGATAAGGCACTGGTTTTTGGTGAATGTTTTGAAAGTGGTATTTTAAATGATGTTATTGTTGAATTCACGTTTGAAGAAACTTATGAGTTTTCTATTTATATTTTTTTAATAAAGTTGGTTGAAAAATCAAAGGTCACTTAAGTGCCCTATTTAATGCGCATTTAAAACCCTAACTACCTTGTAACCAACTTTTTGGTTATAAAAGGAAGTCAGGGGCTCATTTGTAAAGGGACTTTGAGAGAGGAGAAGAAAATACTTTTGTGTGTAAGCTTGTTTCAGAAAGAAACTTTGTGTTCTTTGTGAAGACATTTTAGAGTTAATGAAATACAAACTTTGTGTCTCATTCATTGTCTCTTGTAACATTTGATGTTCTTATGTTCATTAGATGTTAGATGTTATATCTTATATCTTATTTTCAACGCTACTAATATGTTGTTCTAGTTCACAGTGATCAAGCTCTGATTATCTACTTGCTCAAGTGTGTTCCCTTTTACTCATTCTCGTTTAGCTAACTCAAACTCTGTTTTATTTGTGTTAGTTATTCATCTTTCTTCTTCGTGCAATATTAGGCTCTGTGTTTACCTAACTCTTGCATGTTCTTTCAATTCATTCCATTCCACTCCTTTCCTTCATTCCATTCCATCTCCCTCATTCACTTTTCTTTCCATTGATGTTCCAAACACCCCCCCACATACAATTTTGAATGTACAAATGTAAATACAGTTTTGGTTTTCAATAAAGGTAGCCTCACCTTCATTGAGGAGGGACTTTGTTCCCACACTTTGTTGCATGTCATTTGCATGCATGAAAATCCATGTGCTAACAGTTTTTGTGAATCTACTGGGATTCAAGAATCATTAACCAGTGCTTGGTTAAATCTTTATGACTATCCCCTCTGCACAAGCTCCAGTTCTTCAACCGAACCTTGTGCCCAATGAAGATTTTCAAGGAGAAATTGCTGCCAACCTTCAAACAATAGCTTGGGAAAACCATGAAAGTTTGCAACAATTTGTGGTTGTTGATAGAGCCATTGACAGAGAAATCTACATTAAATACCTTAGAAGAAGAGCACCCGCACTTGTGGCTAGAAGACCTCCTGGACACATGTTGATCATTGTTCACCGACGCGGTCCTCTTCCACTAAGGTAATAATTTATATGACTATTATAGGTAACCCACCTATCTTGCAACCGAATCTTCTTTTTGTAGATACTCAAGAAGACATATCATCATATTTGAGGCAAGCTATTTGGGAAAAGCGCACGAACAACTATCATTTTCATCTCGCCACATCAATACTAGATAACAAAGAAGAGAAAGTCATGAGAGTTGCTAGAGTTATTCAGGTGCAAACAACTCAAGAAAGAGAGAAAATAGAAAAGGCTAGAGTCAATCAGAACATGCCAGTGATCCCTTCACAATAAATATTTCAAACTGGCAAGAAAGAGGTTTATGCGAGGAGAAAAAGCTAAAGGTCGATCTGATCCCATTTTTGACTTTCAAGGAAAGTTTGGTTTTAATTTATCTCCTCCCAAGAAGAACACACCTCGTAGATCTATAAGCCTTGCATCAAGCCTCGAAAGAGCAAGCAAGGAAGGAATCACTACCAATCAAGCACTTGTCCTTGCTCACGTTGTTTTGCCTTCACATACCACCTTTCCCAAAATGGCAATCAATGTACCATGGGAAATGCCATAGGCCCATTGGCCTTACCAGCTCGACATGACCTCCCAAGAGGATCGAGGAAGATTCTTCCCAAGTTTGATAGTGACGAGAAGACATCACTAGATGACCACATTTCTGCTTTCTTTGCTACATGTGTTGTTTTTTCAGTAGAATATGAAGATGTTTCTATTCACCTCTTCGTCAAAACATTGCATGATGTTACTGTAGATTGGTTTCATCATCTGTCAAATGTATCTATTATAAATTGGAATGATATGAAAACTAAGTTTGAATATCGATTCAAGACAGCAAAAGATGAGCGTGATCTTCTTGCCCAACTATCTCAGTGAAGAAAGAGCCAACAAAACCCATGAGGAATTTCGTGGCTAAGTTCAACAAAATGGTGAACAAAGTTCCCGGGATTCGTCCAAACCTTGATGGAAAAAAAAATTCTTTATTAACGCACAACAACCAGAAGTGTGCTATCAACTAAGAAGGGCTAGAGTGGCTACTTTGGAACTTGCTCAATCCTTGGCCATAGAAATTGAAGATGACTTAATCATGGTAGGAAAATTCAAGAAAACTTCCCTCAAGGGAAAGAGTCAAGAAACCCCCAATGCTTCTAGAAGCTATACTCACTAAGTTGGCTAATGATGTGTTGGCTTTAAAAAAACAAGGTGCTCAAAGTAGTAAACCTGCTCCTTATAAAGACATCCCAAGAAAAGGCTATGTTCCTAACAAAGCTAGGATTGTGGGTGCTCCGACGAGGCTTACTATTGAAGTAGCTCCCACAACTAACTCAAAATGTGATGTCGTTGAAGAAAGCGATGATGAAGTTGAATTGTTGAGGTTGATGAGGAAGAGCCAGATTCTGGAACATCTAAACCTAAAGTTGAAGATCCTGAGGGAGAAAGTAATAATCATTTCTTTGAGTACCGTTTAGAAGAAGAAGATGAATATGAAGAAATTATAGAAGATATGAATAGCCAATCTTTCATTGTCTTCACACACTCTCAGAAAAAGGAGCAAAGTACCACTAAGGTGGAAGATAAAAAGAGCTCCAAGGAAGTTCCTAAAGAATCCAAAATTAAAGAAGCTTCCAAAGAATCAAAGATAGCTGAGACTCCTAAGGTCAAAACTATCTTAAAGAAAGGAGAACCTTTGCCGAGTCAATCCATAGATAAATCAGCTACGAAGAAAGTTTCTTCTTCTACATCAGTATCAACCAAGCCCGAAGAAAAGGTCAAAAGTGTGCCATCATCAAGTTCGAAAGAACTAGTATCTGAGACATCAAGTACAGTTACTTTGCCCAAATTTGATATCATTGATCATATCAATAAAACAAAAATTTCCATGTCACAGAAAAGTACTTTAAGTCCAATAAGGATCAACTCAATAAATTGGTCCAGTTTATCAAAGGCGACTCTACTGATCATTCCTCTAAAGGAATTCTAAAAACTCGTAAATATGGGAAGACTCAAAACATTGTGGCAGCCACTACACCTTCAAATGAAAATATTGAACCTTTCTTTGTGTGCTTTCGATTAATGGATGCAAATTAAGTAATTACATTATAGATTTTAGAGCCTCGGATAATTTGATGCCCACCAAGGTAGCACATGCTCTTGGGTTAACTTATACGAGAACATTTGGATCTTGTTACTCTATGGAGACAAGACAAGTTCCTCTGATTAGGTAGATTAAAGACACTCAAATGGTTTTAGCCCAATTCCCTCAGAAGTGAGTTAAGGTAACTATTCTAGTTGTTGACATTCTTGCTTCATATGGTATGTTGTTAAGCAGGAAATTTTGTAGAGATCTGGGTGGTGAGATTCAAATGGACTGGTCTCATGCTATGATTCCTATCAGTGGAGAAATGAAGAAACTATTACCAGAGACTCAAGAAAAGTTCACAGTAACTAAAACTGAAGATCCTCACACACAAATCTTGTTCCAAGGCTCAAGTATGGGTAATTATATGATGACTACAAAAATTCATACCCCTAAGGTCACTTGCCAAGATTCCAATAAGATCTGGACTCTTGAGTTTGATGGAAGTTGCTCGATGGGTTTTGGTGCAGGAGTGGTGCTCATATCTCCAAATGGTAAAATATTTCCTTTTTCCTACAAACTTGAATTTTCAAATACTAACAACACTGCAGAATATGAGGCATTAATCCTTGGCCTCCAAGTTGCAGAGGAGAAAGGGATCAAAAATTTGGAAGTCTTTGGAGATGCAGAATTGATCATGAAACAAGTAAAAATCAATTCCAAGTAAAGAATGATCGTTTGAGACACTACAGAAATAAAGTGTGGGATGCGATAGAAGCCTTCGATGCTTTTTCCATAGAATCTATTCCTTGAAAGAATAAAAAGTAGATTCTCTAGCAATCTCGCTTTGTTAATGATTCCTCATTCGAGTTTGATCAAGACAAAGACACCATCGAAATGATTTTTAGGCCAAATGTTCTTGACAATGCGTAGAAAGTTGGCAAGTATTCAATGACGATCACCAAATTATTGCTTTCTTGGAAAAAAGGGATAATTTTGAACAATTGTACTTTGAAGGAAGTGATTTTGCATTTCATGAATCGACAACCTCTCCCATTCAAGAAGGAGTTGAGAACGAAGATCCTAGTGATGGCATCATTCAACTCAAAGGAAATAAAATTCCAAAAGGATTGGTTTCACTTGAAGAACTTTTTGATAAACATGACAGTTTATCAAGAGAAAGAAAGGACTGCAGGACCTCGAATTCTCCGACTATGAGCAAATTAACATTAGTACCAAGGACAAACCTTGCCTAATCAACATCAGTAAGTTTTTCTCACCTAAGGAGCACAAGAAATTCATAAGCCTCCTTACCAAATATTCTGACATCTTGGCTTACTCATATGAAGACTTGAAGTCTTTCTAACCTAGGGAAATGGAGCATGCCATACCCTTAAAACTTGGTGCAATTCCATTCAGGCAGAAGCAAAGAAATATCATCCCAAGATTGCAGGGGACAATATTTCATGAGGTTCAAAAGATGTTAGACGCACGAATAGTTTTTCCTATTCGACATTCGACTTGGATAGCTAATATTGTACCGGTTCGCAAGAAAAATGGAGAAATTAGGATTTACATGGATTTTTGCAATCTTAATCAAGCTTAGTTGAAAGATAACTATCCACTACCATTCATGGACCATATTATAGGTAGTAACTAGATCGGAAATGCTATCCATGCTAGATGGTTTCTCTGGTTATAATCAAATTGAAGTGGCTAGAGGAGACCAACATAAAACCACATTCACCACTCCCTAGGGTACATTTGCATATAGAAGAATGCCCTTTGGTTTAATCAATACCACCACTCTATTCAAAGGGCTATGGATATGGCATTCACATATTATAAAGACAAGATCGGCGTGATATACCTAGATGACTTGACAATGTTCTCATAGAAACGAGAAGATCACCTAAGAGATTTAGAGAAAATATTGCAAAGGTTCAGACTTCATAAGATTTCTCTAAATCCAAAAAAGTCTGTGTTCGGAGTTACGGAAGGGAAAATCCTAGTTCATATTGTTTCTAAGGAGGGAACTAAAATCGATCCTAAGCGCGTTCAAGTGATCAAGAATCTTTCCTTACCTATAATTAAGCCTGGAGTCCACTCATTCTTTGGGAAGGTGAACTTTTTGAGAAGGTTCGTGCCATATTTCACCGAGCTAACCAAAGAAATCACTGATATGATGAAAGGAAAAGAATCCTTCAAATGGTCGAAGGAAGGTAGAGAAGCATTCAAAAAATCAAGGGTGCTATTGCAAAAGCTCCTACATTGGTGTGTCCCAATTTTAAAAAGGATTTTATAATCTATTGTTATGCTTCACCGCACATAGTTTCCGCCATCTTGACTCAACATAATCAAGAGGGAATCGAATCTCCTATTGCATTCATGAGTTCTAGATTCAAGAAACATGAACTCAATTACACTCCCCTTGAGAAGCATGCGTACGCGGTGGTGAGAGCCTTGAAACATTTCAGGTACTATGTGTTGAATTCACATACCAAAGTCTTAGTTCCAGACACCACAGTTAAATCGATGTTGACACAACAGAACCGGATCTAAAAGAGGTAATTGGGTCTCCAAGATCTAGGAATATGATTTGGATATCAAGCCTACCAAGTTAGTTCAAGGAAGAGGACTTTACCAACTCATCGTAGAGAATGAACCACGAGAGATATATGTAGAAGAACCAATTGAGAAAATTTTACCACTTGTAGTTTTCAAAGACTACCACGTATGAATGGTATTCCGATATAGCCTAATTTCTCACATACGGCGAGTGTCCACAGATTCTGATAGCTAAGGAAAAATGAGCTATCAAACTAAGAGTCATCGGTATGTCATTTGGGACAACACATTGTTCAAGAAAGGAGTTGATGACATGTTCCTCAGATGTGTTGATAAGGAACAACAACCCAGGTTGCTTGAAGCTTTTCACAATCATGCATGTGGTGGTCATTTCTCTAGGCCCTATGACAGCTCATAAAATTTTGCGAGCACATTATTACTGGCCCACTATGTTTTCCGATGCTTAGAAATGGGTAGCAAAATGGGAAGCTTGTCAGCAAAAATTTGTTGGAAGACCAAAATTGGTAGCTTTGCCTTTGAATCCAGTTGTCATTGAAGAGCCCTTTCAAAAATGGGGTTTATATTTCATCGAGGTTTTGAATCCTAATTCTAGTGCTGGTCATACCCATGCGTTCATTGTAGAATCGACTAATTTATGAAGTGGGTAGAAGCTATACCGGTGAAACAAACATCCATTGTAGTAGTTTGTGACTTCATCAAAGAGAATATATTGATTCATTATAGAATTCCACAAAAGATCGTGATGGACAATGCCACCAATTTATCTTCTACAGAGATGATAGGTTTTTTTATGGGTATGGGATATCTTTATCTCATTCGCCGATTACTACCCTCGTGGAAACGGTCCAGCGAGAATCCAAGAATAAAACATCAATACTATCGTGCGCAAGTTAGTCAAGAAAATAAAAGAACTTGGCACAAAAATTTATATGATGCATTGTGGGCTAACCACATAACTCCCAAAAGAGCAATCGGGATGTCTCCATTCCAAATCTTGTATGGAACCGATGCTCAAATTCCCATCACATTGGAGTTACCAGCATTATGATTGGCTCAGGAAGTTGACGATGAATGCTTCACCAATGCGTTAGATAAAAGGATCATGTTCATAAGAAATCTTGAAGAGCAGAGAAGTCAAGTGCAAACAAATAGGATCGAGGAACATCAATCCAAGGTAAAGAAATTGTTTGACAGGAAAACTAGGGAAAGATAATTTCAAATCAATGACTTAGTTCTTCTCTGGGACAAAATACATGAGCCAAAAGGAAAGCATGGAAAGTTTGATTCGTTGTGGCTAGGCCTGTCAAGATTAGACATTTCTGTGGAGATAGCACTTATTACTTGGTGTATCCCGATGGAACTCATTTTCCTTTTCCCTACAACGGGCAATATCTCAAGCACTATCAAAATTGAAAACGGGTTGTCCCCATATGTACATAGGTAATTAGGATTTTGGTTTGTTTTGTTTTCCCTATTTTTGGTTTCTTCTCTTTTGTCATTCATTTTTATGCTCCATCATTTTTGGGATCGTGTTCATTGAATATTTGGGTCTGGGTCCGTTGTTGCATGTCCGTAAAGTCCTTGTCCCCAATAAGAGCCAGTTGTTATCAGCTAATTTTGACTTCACAAAATTAGTAAACGTGAATTTTTTTTTAAAAATTCAAAAGTGTTATCTTGCATGTGATTGTTCTCCTCCATCACAATCATCTTATTCTCATGGTCATTTTGGCTTTCGTTTCATCCATTTTGAATAAGCCCTTCTCCCGCTACACCACAAACCATATTTTAATTATTTAATTAATATTTACCCTGTTATTTAATAAAATTAATATTTATTAAATTTTAGGGTTTTTAATTAATAAATATTAATTTTAATATTGGATGGAAGTTGTTCGAAAAACTTGGGAGAATTTTTCTTCTTTTTATTCATCGACGTAATCGCTCGTGAGAGCAAATGCCAGGGCAATTTTTCTTCTACTTCCAATTCCCGTAGACAATTTTAATTTTTCTTCTATCATCCGGAGATTGATGAGGAGACGGTTACAAGAGGTTGTTGAAGCAGAGGAGATTGGGAAGAAGGAGAAACAAGGAGATATTGCAAATATCTAGATCCTGAGAAGGAAAATCTTATTCTACAGACACTACCCGGCTTTCACACGGAAACCTGGCACATGCATTAGCTAGAGCCAGAAACCTTGAGATTTTTAGGTAGTTTTCTCCATTGGAGGGAAGTAATAGCAGGAAGTTTATGAGATCCACGCTTGCAAAGGTGAAGGAAATCTCAGGCACGTGCAAGGATTGATCTGAATCCCAAATAAATCCCATATGCAGCAGAGGAAAAGGTGAAATTCCACGTTTGTTTTTGTTTGTTATTGATTTGTGCAGGAAGAAGACAAGTTTTCCACGTACAACCATTTCATGCACAAGCAAGAACTAATTTGAAATCTCATTCAATGCTCCAAGGAGGTGAAGCTCCATGTGGGTGGAGGTCTTTCTTTTGTTGTTTTTGTGTCACATTCAGTAGCTAAAAGCCAAACCATAAGCCCACGCATTGGGAAAATTAACTACATAAAAGGTGAAGGACACGTGTTGTTTTTGGAGAGATCTTCATTGCAAATAGTTTCCACACAGCTTCAAGAAGAATATCCATAGAAGCAAAGAGACAAACCACCAAAAGAAGGTAACCACGCATGAGTAGTTAGAATCCCACACAAGTTGAAGATAAAGGAAGTCCACGCCAAAGACACAACATTTTCCACGCTTAGGAAGGAGTAATAAATTTGTTTTGCCCACACAGCCACAAGCTTGAAGTCAGATTTCATGCAGCCAAGGAGGAGGAACTAGGTTAAAATATAATTCAAAATAGAATGTTTGCGCATGCTCAATGTGGTGAAGTTCAACACAAGTTTACTTATGTTTTCTTTTATTATTTATTATTTATTATTTTTATATTCATGGTGCTACGCATGTTGAGGAGACAATAGCTTTCTCATGTCAAGGGTGAATCGAGATATTCACGCACACAGTGAATATTTAAAATAATAATAAGGAGCTTCGAAGATTCAACATGTTGTTGAAAGTGTAACAATGATCTAAAATTGTATTTTTTTATGGTGATTTGAGCTTTGCCTCAATATTGTTGTATGGTCATTTTGAATTCGGCATCCGCTAAATCTCTTTTTATTTAAAAAATAAATAAATAAATAAATAGAAAGAGTCATATTATTCTTGCGACAACGGTGGTCCGGAGACTTAGACCCGACACCTTCCCAGTGTCTTGGTTTTCTTTTCGCTCTCCATGTTTTTTTAAAGAAAAAAATTCATAATGGGTGAACGTTCTAATAAGTCGGCACTAAAATATGCATACCAAGGATTAGTTCTAGCATCATCTTTAAATTCAGCATATGACAACATTTTGGATACCGATATGGGTCACGTAGATATGGTTCAATTCTGTGATAGGGTAAGACGGGAAGGGGGAACTATTTTCTCAAAAAGGCTTTATCGTTGTGGTTTACCTCAAGCGGTAGCATTTCCCATTGCCATACAATGCCCTGAATTTGTCCTAGCTTGTGTTGAACATTATGATCCTGAGCATTGGGGAATTTTTAATGATAGAAATGAACCTTTTCTACTCAATTCTCCAGATCATATGGAATATTTGTTAAGAGTGCCACTCCATGAAGAAAATGCTAACATCACACAAGAATTGGCACAACAATTCTAGGATGAAAATCCTTTGAGATGGTCGAAGATGGTTAGTAAAAATTGGTTGGTCAAACCAAAGACTCACACTTCAAGAATTCCCAAAGAGTTGTTTTGGGTAGAGTTTCATGAAGAAATAAGGGATATGATTACTCTCCTTAGTAGGGTTTTTGGTCTTCCTTCTGCCAAAAAATTCATCCTTGGATGTACAAGTTCATTTGTATCATTCTTGATGCAAAGATGTTCATTGATTGGGCAAGTATCATCAGCAATACTCTCCATAAGAAATTGATTGAGGTAAGGATGACAGTCATTTTTACATGACTTCATATTTGATTTATGTTGTAGTGAGAAGGAGGATATTTTTAGGGTTAACAACTAGAGGTATAATGGGTCCTGACAAGAATAGTGTTTTTCATTTTTACCCACAACTAGAGTTCAAGAACGGTTCTCACCATTTCTGGAGGGTAAACGATGCTTTCTTATTCTATATAATCCAGTCACTAAGAAGAAACCCGAAGGAAATATTTTTAGAAGATGCCAAGGCGGTGATAAAACAATGGGGAACTTGGTTTATCCAGTTTCCCTCTTATTCCTATATATGAGTTGATGGATTTGTGGGAGCTCCTTATAGACTTCCTAAATATGTTAGTGATAAAATAGCGTTGATGGAACTTTCACGTCAGCTTTTCAAAATCCATTGTCTATTGGTGGACAAATGCAAAGAAGGCATTCGTTTCCCAATTCAGATTGGGGAATACAAATGTCCAAATTCCCATAGTGCAGAACTTATGGAAAAGAATTTTCTCTCATAACTATACATCCTTTCACAAGCAGGGCTCAATTCGATATTAAATGATCCATGGAAAAATCTCTAGGGGAAAGATATAAGCACAAGGAAAACATAGAAGACTATTGGGCGGAATGTGCAGATGACAGGAGGTAAGACGATGACAATTTTCTCGTCTCACACTGGCTCAGATAGAGAATTATGGATTGAGGGATCCTCCCTTAACCCTTGCTGATAGTGGAATTGATCTTATGGATCTTTCCTATGATCAGATAGTTTTCATGCTGATCTCTGGTATCTATTGAGTAGAGGAGATGAAACTTCTCTAGATGTTATAAACCAACATGTGTTAAAAAGGACTATGAAGTGGTATGAGAATCAGATAGCCAATCCTCTCCCATTTCAAGCACATATGTCAAAAATACAGAGGTTTCCAGTGAAAGGAGGAGTGACATAGAAAAAGGTGGTGAAAATTCTTCACACCAGTCCCCACCAACATCATCACATGCATCTCAGAGGCAAAGTCGGTGGTTACCCAAACCTATCCCTAATAAAGAAGCAGTGTCTCAAGGATCGGTAAAGAGTGTACATCTTTGGGAAGGAAAAGAACGTGTTCGAAGTCAATAGCTCATTTGTAAAGGTGACTTTGAGAGAGGAGAAGAAAATGCTTTTATGTGAAAGCTTGTTTCAAAAAGAAACTTGGTGTTCTTTGTGAAGACATTTTAGAGTTAATGAAATACAAATTTTTGTCTCATTCATTGTCTCTTGTAACATTTTATGTTCTTATATTCATTAGATGTTAGATGTTATATCTTGCATGCAAATATTATCAATGCTACTAATATGTTGTTATAGTTCACAGTGATCAAGTTCCGATTATCTACTTGCTCGAGTGTGTTCCCTTTTACTTAATCTCGTTTAGCTAACTCAAACTCCATTTTATTTGTGTTAGTTATTCATCTTTCTTCTTCATGCAATATTAGGCTCTATGTTTGCCTAACTCTTGCATGTTCTTTCAAATCATTCCATTCCACTCCTTTCCTTTATTCCATTCATCTCCCTCATTCACTTTTCTTTCCATTTATGTTCCAAAACCCCCACATACAATTTTGAATGTACAGATGTAAATACGAGCTTTGGTTTTCAATAAAGGCAACCTCACCTTCATTGAGGAGGGACTTCGTTCCCACACTGCTTGCATGTCATTTGCATGTGTGAAAATCCATGTGCTAACAATCCCATAAGATCGATTCTGAGTGAGGAGATAATATTTTCATATTCAAAACAATTTTCCGATCGATTAAATTTTGGAGAATTTCTAAAAAATGGAAAATTCGAGCAAAAGAGCAATTCCAAGTTCAAGTAATGCTTCAAGTAGATTTAGGGAAATTTTCAAAGTTTCAAATTAGATTTCATGTTACCAGGTTGACTCCATGCCCAATGGATGCTTCAATTCTTCCGATCAACTCATATAACAAGCATATGTTCCAATGAGTTGCCAAATTGTTATCCATTTTTCCCCCCTGGTAAAACTGGACAACCTAAAAAAATTGTACTTGGATAGTTGATGGGACTTCAATCGAGAATCTGGAGAAAAAGGTAATTTTCATGTTTTGGGGGCACTTGGAACCATTTGGATATAATTCTTCTTCTTGAGGCTTCAAGATTCAATACTTAGCCAATTTGAGTGAAAAATGGATAAAATTTGGAAATGTTGGCTTTGGGGCACTTCACTCCATTTTCCCTAACTCCTTAGTCCAAAAAAATCCAAGGAGTTAATGAAAAATTGGAAATTTTTGAGAAAATGTGAAAAAAATCCTTATTTTAATGTCTTGTGGATGTATGGGGTGGGGGTGGGACTGATGCGGATGGAACAAGGGTTTCATGCCCTCATCTTAAGCATGATTTACTAAGACATTGGGTGCCCCCTTTGTTTTGCAAGAATTCGAGATGAAATAGACCCCTGTTGAACTACTTCTACGGGACGGTGGTGCACTAATTGATCAAAATCTTCAAGGTGCCTAGCGGGTGCTAGTTTAGGTTTGTGTGGGTCGGAGGGTGGTTTGGGAACTCGAGCATTGGAGGCCCGAGAGGAATGGTTCCCACGGGGCTTAAGTTCCCTGTGGGGCCAAATTCACCGATTTACAAGGTGAGAGGTCACACCAAATGGAGTGTGGATAATTTAAGGATGTGAGGAACTTTTCCCCCGAACAAGTTCCCCTTGAAGCACACAAGCCTAAAAAATCACATTTGCCCTGATTTACAAAGAAAATGGAGGGTGGGGTTATATGCGGTGATGGTGGAGGATTGGAGAACATGTGACCCTGTTCCATGAGTCCCAATGAGCCCAAAAACCCTGCAATCACCAATATACAAAGGAAAAGGGGCCCAGTAGCGCGGACTATGCATGAGTTAGAAGAACAAAGCCTAAATTTTTTGAAAATGAGCAAAATGAGATTCTCAAATCCACATGGTCATATCTTTCACTCAGTGCTCTATTTTTCAAGATCTTTGACTTTTTGGAAATGTCTCTTAGTGAGCTACATCATGGAATCATCAAATCTTGAGTTAGGTGAGAGTAGGTGAGAGAAAAAGGGCAAAAACATTTCTAGGATTGAATGCACACTTCATGCGGATGAAATGAGATTTAATGAAGACATGGAGCATTTTCTTCTTCCATAATAAATGGTACAATGAAGGAATGGGTTTGCAGGGGTCTCCATGATGTTTTGCAGTCATTTTAATAACTTTTTGTGGTTAAAGCCCCAATTTTGAGTTCCCTCTTCTCTTTCTTATTTTTCTTTGATATATTGAAAAAGTAAACTCATTTTGAGGGGGTTGGACATTCTTGAATGCTAATCTCTCTTCTTTTCAGCTCTTGGGTAGATGTTGGAGCTCTAAGCCTCATTTTTTAGCATTGTAAAGATGAATCATGTCTTTTGCTTCGAAAGATGATGTATTGTGCAAAATTGTAAAGTAATAAAATCAAGTTTTGTGGTTGTTTCACTACCCTAGCTTGGGTTTCTATTGTTTTATCTTGCCTTTCTTCATGTTTCAAGTATTTTGTGCATTTCTTTATTCTCATTACAAGCTTGAATGATGTTGTGCTTATGAAATTGGTGTATTGAGTGTTGTTATGGTATGTGGTGCTTTGTCCACCCTCTCCATCTCCATTTTTCCCATTTTCAACCATTTGAAATTGTCCCAACCCCCTCCTCTTGGTGTTATCACCTGTTTTAATGTAGGATTTCTCTCTCTCTCTCTCTCTCTCTCTCTCTCTCTCTCTCCCTTATTCCATTTGAATTGTTACTTTAGGAGTAGTTAGTTTTATTTCCTTCCTTAGGATTAGTTTAGAATTAGGATTCATAAAGGAATCACCGCTGCTCTAGAGGTCCATCTCAAGTAGCAAGTCCCACAACTTGAGAGATGGTCTAATGTTACCCAAAAAAATTGGTTTCTCATTCACACAAGCATGAAAAATCAGAGGGTGTTGTTTTTTGTTGATTACGGATTCTGGCATGTCCGGTGGGACAAGTTTGAGGAGTTATACATCTTCATCTCAAGTAGGTTTTATTGTGTTCTTGATGAAAAGGCCTATTTTAATTTATTACGGATGTATGGGGCGCGTATAACTAGTGTAGGAAGAACAAGGGTTCTCCGCCTCATCTTGAGCCCAATTTACTAAGGAATTGGGTGCCCACTTTGTTTTGAAAATAAGTTAGATGAAGTGGACTCTGGGAACTAGTTCCACGGGGGCAGTGGTGCTTCGAGTGATCAAAATCTCTAAAGGTCTTAGGCGGGAGAGTTTAGTTGTATACGGGACGTAGGGTGGTTCGGGAACTCGGGATTTGGAGGCCCAAGTGGAGCAGTTCCCGTGGGGCTTAAGTTCCCCATGGGGCCAACTTCACCAATTTTCTAAGCGGGAGGTCGTAAAAAATGGAGTGCAGAGAAATGAAGGGTGCAAGGAACTTGTTCCCCGCGAAGCACACGAGCTAGAAAATCATGCCCGAACTGATTTGCAAAGGAAATGGAGAGTGGGGTTATGCGTGGTGATGGTAGAGGATTGGAACACACGTGACCCCATTCCACAAGTACCCAACAAGCTCAAAACCCTAGAATCACCAATATACAAAGGAAAAGGGGGCCATTGTAGTGTGGATCAGGCACGAATTAGAAGAACAAAGCCCGAAAAATTGGAAAATGAGTAAAACAAGGTCCTCAAATCCGCATGGCCGTATCTTTCAATCAGTGCTCTTTTTTCAAGATCTTGGAATTTTTGAAACGTATCTCGGTGATCTACATCATGGAATCATCAAAGCCCGTGAGCAAAAAGGGCAAAAACATTTCCAGTATTGAATGCACACTTCCAAGCGAGATGAAATGAGATTTAATGAAGACATGAAGAATTTTCTTCTCCCACAAGCAATGGTACAATGAAGGAATGGGTTTACATGGGTCTCTATGATGTTTTAAAGTTATTTAATGACTTTTGTTGGTGATTTAAGCCCCAATTTCGAGTTCCCTCTTCTCTTTCTCATTTTTCTTCAATATAGTGAAAAGTGAACTCATTTTGAGGGGGGACATTCTTGAATGTTGCTCTCTCTTCTTCTTAGCTGTTGGGTAGATATGGGAGCTCCAAGCCTCATTTTTTAGCATTGTAATGATGAATCATGCCTTCTACTTCCAGTATGATGTATTATGCAAACTTCTGAAGCAATAAAATCAATTTTTGTGGTTTTTTCACTAGCCTAACTTGGGTTTCTATTATTTTATCTTTCCTTTCTTCATGTTTTAGTTATTTTGTGTATTTTCTTGTTCTCATTGCAAGATTGAATGATTTTGTGCTTATGAAATTGGTATATTGAGTGTTATTATGGTCTGTGGTGATTTTTCCACCCTCTCCATCTCCATTTTATCCCATTTGAAAATGTCCCAACCCCTCCTCTTGGTGTTATCACTTATGTTAGTGTAGGATTTCTTATTTCCATGCTCTCTCTCTCTCTCTCCCTAGTCCCTTAGAATTGTTAGTTTAGCAGTATTTAGCTACATTTCCTTCCTTAGGAGTAGTTTAGCATTAGGATTAGGTACAGGAGCCAGCCTTTTTTTGGAGGTCTATCTCAAGTAGCAAGTCCCACAACTTGAGAGATGGTCCAATGTTACCCAAAAACATTGGTTTCTCATTCACATGGGCATGATAAATTGAAGGCTATTGTTTTTTGATGATAACAAGTATATGCTCGTGAAAAACATTTGGGGTCTTCTTTGCCTTGCTTCTTGGATCTACTTTGTATTGTTTGTTCCTAGTGACTATTTCGAATTTGCAATAAATCAAATATTCTTCTTGACCTCTTCTTATAAATTACTATTACTTCTAAAGCATTCTTTTATGTAATTATATTTAATTTTATTGTTTTGTATTTATTTAGATTTGAATTTCATTGTTTATGGGTAGATGTAGTTCATGTTTATGATGTAACTCCATTCTCCCATAAATCATTTTGGTGAACCCACATTATATTACATGTTTTGTTGCATTCTAGGGTTATATTTTTCTCTCAATTTTTATGCATCTAGTTGTTTTAAGGTTTATTTCATCTTATTTGTTCAAAATCTATTATCCCTAGAGATGTTGTATGTTGTTTACAAAACCCTAATGTGGTTGTAATGGCTCACCCCTTAGAAATACATTTTCAATATCATGGTTCCTTTGCATAAGGCCTCATGATTATGTAAAACTATATTTTTATATGAGACCCATTAGTAAAGGAAAAATGGTAGCCTTACACAAAGTAATGTAGAGTGATATGAATTTTGAGTTAGATGTCTACAATACATTCATTCCTCAAATAGAACATTATAAACCACTAACATAAATTGATATTATATATTTAAATGCTTATTTTGATGTAGAAATCTATACATATTTTTTGAATGATATAGCCTCTCATAATGATTATTGGAGTTTGCAAATGACATTGATTGTGATTATAAAGCTATATTAGGGATGACAACATTAATAGTACTCATAAATACACCACAAACAATCATGTTGATATCCAAAGAATTATAAATGTATTAAAATATGTTGCAAGCTTGTCAAAATATCCCTTCTCACGAGGTCTCCTCATAATTTATTTTTCAACATATTTATGTATCTATTCCTTTGCAAAATGTTATGATGACAAGTCTTCAAGATGCTTTTTTCTACTTAAACTACGATTCCTTTGGATTATTTAAATGTTTTAATTCATTCTCAATCTTTTTAATATTTCAACTTCCCTTGAAAATTCCTCTGAAGGTTGGCCATATATTATTTATCAAATTTATCCACCTATCGTTAGGCCACCTTTCTTCAATTCCATTTTTTTATACTTTATTCTGAAAAATTTGATTTCTTATAATTCATGCATTTACAACATTCTAACTATACTACCCAATTTGTTTCTTCAGAATTGAACTTTTTACCGACTTTCTAATATTTTCTTTGCAAAATTCCCCAGCATCGTGGTTGTTGGATGGTGAATTCCCTTTCATCATCGACTATTCAATTCATATATTAGCAAACCATTCAGTACAATACCGACGTCTTTTTCATATTTTCCTTTTTCTTCTATCTCCTCCATAGATTTGACGTTTTCCATCTGAGACTATGTCCACGCTTCTCTTGATTTAGATGCAGAGTTTTTTTCTTTTGTTTCTCCATTCTGTTTCCTTCTCTGGATTTAGATACGAAGTTTTTTTATATAGTGAGTTTTGCAGGTCCATTATTTCCTCAGAAACGACACCCAACTATTCAGAATTCACTATATCTCATATATATTTATTTATAATGTTCTATTCTGACACCCTGTCTTCCATTGTTGTGTTCATTTCTTCCAGTGTTTATAATTACTAGGTGGCCAGGGTTCTCTTGATTCGGATTCAGAGTCTTTTCCTTTGGAGTATCGTTTGTTCCATTGTGTCATGCCTAAACAAACATAATTTTTAATATGTTTACAATGTGTGCTTCTGTGTTCTGGGTTTTCTGTGTTTTGTGGTACTGATGATTTTGCATGCCCGGTTTTGTGTTTTGGGTGCATGGGTCTTTGATATTTTGTCTTCTGTTTTGGCCAGGTGAAATTGCCTACTACACGAGACGTCCCTGCAGTATAGGTTTGTGTCAACTTCCTCTTCTATTTTCCAGCCTTTGTTGCTTCTGGTTTATTCTAAAATGTAACCATAACTTTAGATTGTTTAAAATTTATCTTCATTTCCTGAAATTATTGGCTAAATTTTGCATCAATAATTTATTGAAATAGTTTACATACCAAAATGGGAAAAACAATTAGTCGCAAAAACTGTCAATATTTTAGTTATTGGATCGTTTCCTTCATTTTCTAAAATGTTGCTAACAAACTGGAAATATAAGCAAATTACTGGAGAGAGAACAATCCACATTTAGGTTAATGAATCATTATCTTCATTGTCCAATATTTGGTCACAAATTTGTGTGATTATTTGAACGAAATAGATAACAAACCAAAACATAAATAATTGTTAACAGGTCACAAAATAAGAAACAAACCCACTCAATATTTCTAGGTTATTAAATATTTACCTCCATTTTTTGAGAAATTACCCCAAATTTGTTGTGTTTGAGCTTCATTTACGCTCCGAGAAGGAATCATAGATACTACGACACCCCAAGTGCATAACGACAAGGCTTCATAGTTTCTTTCTGTCAATATTTATCCATAGTCATTATTTTCCAAAATATTCCTCAAATTTATAAATAATGCACTATGTTCCCCTCCTAAATTTCTAGTAAAGATCCTTCTCAAAATTGGTGAATTTGTAACCATATATTTCTGTTTGCTATACCTCTATATCTTTTTAAGAAATTTGTATGTTAGGAGTACAGAAAATTGTCAAAATTGTATTTTAATGTCATAATTTACATTTTAAGATGGGTGGTTGGCGGAAAGATGTGGCATTCTTCCTTCTTTAGTTTCTCATTCTCACTAACCCATTTCTGCAAGGTCTATCTATGAAGCCAATACAATTTATTTTGAAAATAATTAGCAGCCGTATAAACTAAATTACAAGCACACTTTAAAAATTAGGTGACAGATCTTTGATTTTTTAGGTTCAACATGAAATAAGTTTTTTGAATGCGGTCAATGGCCATGATGATGAGATAACTTCATGTTATTTAACATGATCTGTACATAAAAGAAATTGTCACAATGTCAGCAACACGCTAAATTAAATAGAGTACAACACCCTCAGAAAAACATAATACGTACACTAGAAACAAGTTGCCAGACACGCCTTAATGCTTTCAGTTTCATACAAATTTCTATTAGAACTTGAAATTCAGGCCTCTTCTGCATTTTCAGACTGTATATTCTTTCATTCTAGGAACTACCTACAACCTTCAGCTTTCAATTCATCTATTGTGTAATTAGCATCCGCATTTCTTGTGTTAGTCATTTCTCTTCTACAATTGGTTATGTGGACTGGCTATTTTGCATCTTCTACATCAAAACATTTTCATGGTCATGACCAATTTCTTCATTGACATAGTAATGTCTTCCACGCTTTTTCCACAACTTCACATTCACCAGCTATACAAAACATTAACGACATGTACTCTTGATGCACTGCAGCCCTTGTTTCTTAATGGTTTCGGCGTATGATGCATTTGCTTATAGTTTTCCAACTAGTTTCATTGGTCCCAAATCTATGATGTGTAATGAAAAGGATACATTTCTCAACATATTCAATCATGTTTCTTAATGGTTTCGGCGTATGATGCATTTGCTAATAGTTTTCCAACTAGTTTCATTGGTCCCAAATCTATGATGTGTAATGAAAAGGATACATTCTCAACATATTCAATCATTTTATGTCTTTTTCTTCAAATTTATCATGATGGTGGATTGCTAACTACATTATTTCCAAGAAGCTTGAGGGAATATACCTTTGATTGGTTCTACACTTTACCATAGATATCCATATATCTATTTGCACCTCTAGTTGATGATTTCTTGGCTAAATTTAAAATCAATATTACTTGAAAGATTACATTTGTGGAATCATCTCAACTTGGACAAGCATCCAACAAGAACAATAGTGAATATAAGGTTGGTTTCAATACCATGGTAATTAAGATGACTTATCAACAACCAGATAATGTCCTTCGTGTTATTTTTTATAATATTATACTATTGTCATGTTTATAAAAGATAAAACTTAACTATCAACACTTATCAATTTTTTGATGAAATTTTTCATACGTAAGGCATTTGAAGTCAATATTTTAGAGGAAAATATTCTAAAATAAGGCTTATGCTCTAATTAATGCCAAGTTTCAAATGAAGTAAGTTTGAAGGATAAAATTGATGACCATCAATGTCAACTTAAGAATGATACTTGACAAAATGGCCAATGAAACAAACAAACCATTTAAGCAACTTATAAAATTTACAAGACACACCGAAAATCCAACTTGAAAGAGTTACATAGTGCAACATGATTACTTTACCACCAATACGAGATTTTTCATGCTTCAAAATCGTTACCTCAATACTTTTATGCCAATGCATATTTTTATTACATTAGACTTCAAGGGAACTCTACAAATAAATGTATTACTTTGAAACACAATATTGAAGATTTGATTGATAATGGTCAATTTAAAGTTGATGGTACAAATGTAAGTCCAAGTGTGATGATAATAGTTACATCTACTCACAAATATTAATCAACTAAAACTAGAAATTCTCATATGGTAGATAAGCCAAAGTATAATAATGTGTTTACAAAATATAATAAATGTCCACTTTAAGTTTTTATTAGAGTAATTGATTCAATCAAGAAGAAAGTAACATCTATGCAAATCCTTTTCACTCAAGAGGTTATGCCATCGATAGATCATATAATGGGCCACATTTATATAAAACATTTATAGAAATTAAAAACAATGGCATAATGATAGATAATGGTTCACACTTAAATGCATGCATTAAGAAATTTATTTATAGTATTGGAATTCGCTTGGATGATTTTACATACACTTTTATGGTTATCATGGGATATAATGGTATTTGAATGAATCCTCTTGGTTTTGTTATATTTTATATTAAAGCGGAACCAAGTAATATTCACACTCTATTTTATATGGTGCCTATTATTGGATAATGCAATTCTTTGTTTGGTCAACCATGTATGCATCAAATGCAAAGAGTCTCATCTAATGTGCATTAGTGTTTATAATTTAGAAATCAAGGTCAAGTTGTCAAAGTTCAAAAGGATATTGATTTTCATAATACCAAATAAAGGATGAAGTGATATACATCAAAGTTGCATAATAATTCTTACAAGTTCTTAAGGAAAGGGAGCATATAATACAAAGGCTAAAACCATAAAAAAAAACCGCTATATATGAAATATAAGTTATATAACCAACAACATCACACATGACCATGATGATGATTTGTTTATTGAAAATGTCTCAAATTTGTAAGAAATTTTGAAAAATGGTTAGTGGTGTACATAATTATGTAATATTTTTACACAAGGAAATATTGCGTAGAGGCATGCACACAAGTAAACGAGTAAATGGGTGTAGACATCTAAAATGTTGACATTGTTAATTACGATTAACATGTCCCATAAACATCCCAACATCACCATTATCTAATAATTAATCGCAAGACTAATTATTATTATCCCTTTCATCATTTTATCATATTTATCATTTATCATTATTTATCATTTATCCCAAATCCCTTTATTTCATTACTATATCACATTTCATTAATAATATCCGGTTATCCTATTTTAATCCTTCATTAATATTTTCTAGGAATTTAATATTCCTACACCTCACCTACCACCTACCCTACACATCCCTACACCTAGCCTTTCCATGTAACCTCACCCCTAATCATCTTTATTAACCTAATCTAACTCTAATCCTAATCACATCCTCCCACCTCTAAATCTAGAGGCTTCTATTTATAGAAGCCTCTCTAATTTTATCCTTCTATTGAATTTTTTATTCAATAAAAGCTTCTTCCCTCCATGAATTTTAAATTAAAATTCTAGAGTCTTCCACTCTAGAATCCTCTAATCCTCACATGCATTCTCCACCCTTGATCCAAATCTAACATGGCTTCATCTTAGCCATTGAATCCTCCACTCCTCAACTATAAATTTAGCTATTCTCCTCCATGGGAGCTAGTTAGGAAACAAACTTGGAAATTCATAACCAAGTTGTGCCATTTTTATAGCTCAATAAATCCATTATTCATCTACAATCTATCATCACATAATCAATCTATCTTCAACAATCAAACAATCCAAGTACAAGCAAGGGGAGGTGTTGCCTAATTGGCTCCACATCAAATCCGAAGCAATCCAACTTCCATCCAAGAGAAAATCCAACACATCAAAGAAGGAGATTTGCAACTTGTAGGTAAGTGCAGGTATTTGTCTCTCTCCCCTTTCAATCCATTGCTCTATCTGGTGTATTGTTGAAGAGATTAGATTAGAGAAGAAAATTTGCTTGTTTTCTCATATTTACACACTAATATTTTTAACATATAAATTTTTGGAGCCCACCATGGGGCTTACCCCCAATTTTTAATCATTTTCCATCTTGTTTGATCCCTTGAACAAGTTGTCCAACTTTCAAGAATTTTCATTGACATTTACCCCCTCAAAATTCAAATTCAAACTCAAATTATATTTCTAGTGTGAAACAATGCCTATGCTTTGTGTATTGGCATCTATGCATGTAAAATGGTTCCTATGACCTAAATCAACACCTATGTTCTACTTTAGCACCTTTGTTTTGGCCTTTGAAACCCCGAAAGCGTAGTTTTTTTTTCCTATTTTCATTATTTTTTTACCATGTTTTCATCTTTTGTTCACATAATGGTGCCTATGTCCATAAAGTGGCACCTATGACTGTATTGACACCTTTGCAGATACTTCAACGCCTTTGTTTTGGCCTTTGAAACCCCGAAATTGTAATTTTTGCCTGTTTTCACTATTTTTGACCCTGTTTTCATCTTTATTCACATAATGGCACCTTTTTAATAAACTGGCACTTATGCAAATACTTTTGTTCCTTTGTTTTAGCCTTTGAAATCCTGAAATTACATTTTTCTTTGTTTTGGTCTTTTGCCATACATTGGCACCTTTGCACACAAAATGGTGCCTATGTCCTAAAGTGGCAACTTTTCGTACTTTTGAGCCTTTTTCATACTTTAGCACCTATGTCCTGTTAATCAGTGCCTTTGTAGAATCACAACTTTTCTTGCGACTAATGGTCTAATATTGTTTTAAAGCATTTTTGGTGGTTTTTTCAGGTCTAACATTCTATTTTTTAGGTTTATTGCAGAAACAAGGGGATATTCCATCCATTTTGACATTTATCTAACCTTTTTATGATTTAAGGATTAAAAACTACTAATCCTTTTATTTTGTAGCTCGTTTAGTCTAAGATATTGGGTTCAAAAATCAAACTACTAACCCTTGTTTTGTAGGGCCTCCTCTTGAAGACCCAATCATCAAACTACTAATCTTTATTGTTTCATTTTATCACCTTTTATCTTGCATTTATTATCCTTTTGTATATTTTCATTTATTTCTTGTTCATCCCGAAGGTGAAACTGTGTATGTTCTCCTCTCGCGTCCTATGACAATCTTAAGGATCAAAAATGGCTAGCCTTTCCATTTTTATTTTGTAAGGTAAACGTGATGTGGAAGTTATATCCACACACTTTTCATAGTCCTAGGGGTCTCATGACCATGGGCTTCATCTCCACACACATAAAAAAACAACGTGTTCCAGAGGGGTATACAAATTCTTGGACAACTATCATTATTGGCTAAGTGATTTCTTATTTTAAGAGCAGAGTGAAGTGAGGGGATTCCATGTCCCAATACCCAGGCCTCAAACAATATCCTTATAACACAGACTTGGGCCCCACGTACCGCAAGGTATATCGGGGACTCCCCTAGTGAGCTCATGCATCCTAGACTAGGCAACCTCTTGGCCGCATATTGAGTTATAGTGTAAGGAGGCTGCACTCCCCAAGATCACTTGTTATCCAACCCCACATTGACACATAGGTGGAGAGCCAATTGTGGCACCATTGTCATTTTTTGCTATTAAAATTAGGATATAGCTTGATTGAAATCCCACTTGACTAGTTAGGGTGTGTGTTACATGTTTGTTGCTTGTTTGTGAACACCTTTAACCATCACATCACATTAAAATATTAATTAATCAAACATTATCATAATCATCCATCCTTAATCACACGATCCCAATCCTAATCCTATTACCATCCTTAATCCACAATCCAAATCCAAAACTAATCACCTACACATCCTATCAACCCATGGACTTTATGCCTTAATCGCCATCCTATTCAAACCAACATACAAACCCTACCTCTTTTCTAAATCCATCAACAAAGCTATCTCATCACCCTCACACATCCAAGTCAACCATCTCACTTTGACCACAAAGTCCCACACACCATCTAACACATTAACAAACAAATATCAAACCTAACATCCTACCTTAACTAAACCTCTCCACGTCATCCAAACCAACCATCCCATGTTGATCCTAACATCTTAAAAACCATCCAACGTCTTGATCAACAAATATTTTATCTTCAATCTTCAATAAACCAATCACCCCCTAAACCATCATCTCCCAACCAACCCCATCCACAATTTCTCATTCCTAAGATATCTACCCCTCACCTCATTGACTTTCTCCTTAAAGAACCCAACTCATCTCAATCCAAAAATCAACCTAATCAACATAAACCATTATCCCCACAAGCCAATTACATTGACTTTGACTACATTACTAACTTTGACCTAGACCAAGAGGACCTCCTTTATGTCCTTGCTAATCTAGGCACCCATCTCAAGCCCACACAGCCATCCCAAACTCCAACCTCCAAATCCCCTATCACTCATCATTATCTACACCTTCCGCCCATCAAAACTCATGTGAATAATCAACCACCATCCAAACAATCAAATCCTAAATCAAATCATCATAAAACATATCATCAAGTCCCATTCACATATCCATAACAATCCCAAGAAGTTCATCCAAAATGATTATCCCCACATCTCATCATTTTCCTCCATCTTTGTCATCTTCATCACCCCAATCCAATCCTACGAACTTTATCCTAGATAGTCCCATATCCCCTAATCCACCATCAAATTCAGCCTCTAATCCTATTTCATCCCCTCCATCACCTAATTCCAATCCTATAAAAACTCTCACATCCACCATGACTTCTAAGTCACCCTCATCCCCTTTTACCCCAAATCCTAAACCATCTAATGTGGCTCCTACACTACCCTCATCCTCTTCACTTAACCATATCTCCACCCATTCATCACCTAAGCCTAACACTATCATATCCTCTAATCATATTTCAAATCCACCATCCCCTAATCCTAAACCATCCAATGTGGCTCCTATGTCACCCTCATCACCTTCATCCACATATAATCCTATCTTGGCCCTTTCATCACCTAAATCTAACACTATCATATCCTCTAATCCTATGTCATCTCCACCATCCCCTAATGTTAAAGTATATAATGTGATTCCTAAGTCACCAACACCTAAACCTATCAAATCCAATCCCAATCCTACCCAATCTAATTAGGCTCTTACGCCACCTTCATCTACTTCGCCCCTAAATTAACTAAATCTAATGTGGTCCCTACACCACACCCATCCCCCAAATCCCTAACATCACCCAAATCTAATGTGACCCCAATATCATGCCCATCCCCTTCATCTAAATATATTCATCTTCTTCATCTACATCCACTAATCCCAAATAATATAATCCTAAGCCAAAATCCTATACCTCAACGCCACATACTCCAAATAATCAAAATTCACCAAATCTACTTCGGCCTCCAAGCCCAAACCATCCACTTCAGCCCCCAGGCCTAATCCATCCCCTTCATCTTCTAAGCCACAAAAATCTAATCCAACTCATAAATCCAAATCAACCAAAACATCTCATCAACCACCCCAACATGTACATCTACTTCCTACTCCCCAAAACCATTTAACCCAAACCACTTCACTTCTTTAGGAGAATCCTTCACCACTATATTCCATCGTCTAAAACCTTCAACGTGATCATCCATCCCCAATCAAATCACACAATCAAAACCTTCCCAAACCATCTTAGTATCAGGAACATTACTATTGTGACTTCCATCGCACCCATGGACATTTGACCAATCGTTACATGTGATTCCGATCTTATTTCCAAAACCTCATTAACTAAGGAATTCTTATCCTTGTACCTCTCTATCCACCACCTTTCCATCCCAATCCTATCCCTAACCATCATCCACCATCCAAATCCCACTTGACATACAAACATCGTCAGCCATCCAAATCTCATCATACATCCAAACATCCCTCACCAACCAAAAATCAAAAAAATCTCACCTCCCATCTTTTGTTAATTTTGGCCTCTTACCGGATGATAAAACTACAATTCCCCAGTCTCATGATGACCATATGGTATAATCTTCCCTATCCATTTCATACCCTATAGCTAAAAGTATGTTCCCTAATATGATTCATCGAGGCAAAGGCTTAGGCATCCATAAATAAGGCATTCACGAACCCATCTCCCTTCCTCAAAATCTAGGTCATTTAGGATTAGGGTATAAACCTAACACTAACAAATTCCCTCCCACTACTCCATCACAACCCATTTCTACCACTCCTCTTGTTGATCTTACCATCCCAACCACTCAACCGAATCACAAATAATTTAATCCCCTACAGATACCAAACACCTAAAAATGGATTGAGCACATAATTTGTCGTTTATGCATGGATATTCCTTCCTTCCCACCCATCCTCCTTCCATCAAACATCCAAATCCATTTGCATATAATCCATTCTTATCATCACATACATTCATATCCTCTTCTAATCCATTCATTTAAACACTTGATCAGCTTGATCACACATGTTGTAAGTCAATAATACCTACTATAATTGTGTGACTTTCGTCAATCATCACCTCCAACATTCAAGCACAATTTTCCTCCTATAGATCCACACACTTAATCAACTTTTAGTGAAGATCCTTGGGTGTATCTGTGACACTCTAGCTAATGTCATCGCCACACTCATTTCCATCCCCCCATTAAGCCACTAGTGATTATTAACCCCTTGAGAGTTCTCAAGAGAGTGGAACCTCTTTATCTAAAAAATCCAAATATAAAACAAAAAACAAAAAACAAAATCAAAAATCATATCAAAATTGAAAATATCAAGTAACATCCACCTCAAGACTCTCTCTAGGGGTGTTTCTAGCAACTCTACTAGGTCTATGAATGCAGGCCAGTAGTAGAGAAATTTTGTGACAAGAATCGATGTATCTCTCGTTAGGGATATGGACGCTTGGATGGCGAGAGCAATGCATGGCTTAACCTCCCATTTACCTTCAATTAACCTTCTTGACTTAATCACTCCCTATAAATTGGCTAGTTTTTCTTTGCATACTACCCATTAAATCTTTACTTCAAGTGGTAATTAACCATCGCACTCACACACACTTTGATCTCACGAGACATAAGGCTTACACGTTGCTGGGTATTTTTAGACCTTGGTCATGCTTTTATTTTAGTACAACTCTTACCTTACAACATGTACTATTAGGCTCATCTTTTGTTCATCACTAATTTTATTTTCCTTCCATCCATCACATCCACATCCTTTTTCCCTTGGATTGAACATTCGTGGGAAGACGATGATACTTTCCTTTTCATCCAATCCTCCTCATGTCCCTTTCAAACTGTCATCATCATGACCATGGGAAACCTTAATACCATCCACTCGAGACATCATCCGTTTTAAATACCCATCACTTCCCATCCTACCCTAAACCTACGGAAAATTTAACCCATACATCCATCCACATAGGCCACCCTACTTTACACTTGGGGGCACACCACATCTATCCCCCAATCGCTCTACCCTATACCTGAGCATATCTCATCATCTTCCATATCCCCCATCTTATCCTATACCACATCCCTCACCCTATATGTCTATATCTTGTCCCACATCTCCTCTAATCCTAACCTATCGATCTATCCCTATCCTATCCACTTTGTTAGCAATTAATAATATCTAATGCGAATAATTCCTTAGAATCAAAATAATAAGAAGTATGAATAGAATTACGTAAATGAAAAATGCCCAACACAAAGACAATATTTAACGTGGTTCACCCAATGTGGGCTACATCCACCAAAAACACTTGCTCATATTTTATTACAAGCCAACAGGTCTTCACAATTACAATAATCGATCTTGTTTGGAGCCGCGCCAACAAACCCTCTCGAATTCACACTTGAATATGCACACAATATTCACCTTCACAAAACACACACATATTAATCCTATTGTATGTCCATCTATTTATAAGTACATCAATAGGTAGCCGAAGAGGCGGTTTTACAAAACAATGGGTACCAAAACCATGGGACCAAAAATAGCCCATAACGGTTACTTCATTACCCATGGGTTAATAAACCACCCATGAAAATTTTCTTCGGGGTTTTGCCCCAAATCGCTTGACCCGCTCACCGGCGAGCGGGACCACCGTAAAAATATCTGAGTGTAACACATGGAAGGTGCACTAAACTCTAACATGAAAACATGCTACACAAACATAACAATCTCCCACTTGGAGACTGATTTCCACTAAGTAAGCTTCTCAACCCTTCACTGTCATCCGCAAAGGCCAACCAAAGCTGAAAATAACTTTAGTTTATCCCTTGTAACCACCTTGGTCATCATGTCTACAGGATTCTGACTGGTATGAATCTTCTCCATCTTCAACTTATCTTCCTCTAAAGTTTTCCTAATGAAGTGATATCTCAATTGTATATGCTTCATCCTAGAGTGGAAAGCAGAGTTCTTAGCTAGGTGTATAGCACTCTAACTATCACTATGCAGCTTACATTTCTCCCGCTTATGCCCCAACTCCTCAAGCAATTGTTGTAACCAAATCATCTCTTTTCTTGCCTCTGTGGCAGCAATATACTCAGCCTCTATTGTTGACAAAGCCACCACCTTCTGTAGTCATGAAATCCAACTCAATGTTGTCCCACCTACAGTGTAAATATAACTGTCATGCTCCTCCTGCTGTCAACATCTCCAGCCATGTCTCGAATCTACATAACCACGTAAAGTGGTGCCTCGATCCATCAGTAGCACAAAACTGTCCCCATGGTCCCTCTCAAATATTGAAGGATCCACTTTATTGCTTGTCAATGCTCTTTACCTGGATCACTCATAAATCTACTTACAGGTCCCATTGCATGGGCAATATCAGGCCTAGTGCACACCATAGCATACATCAAACTACCAACCACTGATGAGTAAGGTACCTTGGATATCTGGTTTCTTTCCTGCTTTGTTTTGGGACACTGCTCCTTTGATAACTTAAAATGGCCTACTAAAGGAGTCCCAACCGGTTTAGCATCCTGCCTATTAAACCTATCCAATACCTTCTTAATGTACTCTTCCTGAGATAAAGTCAACTTCTGTTCCTTCCTATCCCGAGTTATCCTCGTACCAAGGATTTTTCTGGCTACCCCCAAATCCTTCATATCAAAGGATTCACTTAGCTATTTCTTGAGTACTTTTATTTCCTACATGTTTTTACTTGCAACCAACATGTCATCAACATACAAACATAGGATAATATAACTTCCATCCTCAAATTTCTTTGTATACACGCAATGGTCAGAATGACATCTAATATAACCTTGCTCCATCATGAAGCTATCAAACTTCTTATACCATTGACGTGGAGCTTGTTTCAGGCCATACAAGCTCTTCTTCAGTTTGTACACCATCTCCTCTTTACCTTTGACTTCATATCCTTCTTTGCTACTGCATATATAGCTCCTCCTCCAAATCACCATGGAGAAATTTAGTCTTTACATCTAACTGTTCTAAGTGCAAGTCTTCTACTGCCACTATTCCAAGAACAGTTTTGATAGAAGTCATTTTTACTATAGGAGAAAAAAATTCATCAAATTCTATACCTTGTTTCTATGCAAACCCCTTGACCACTAACGGGCCTTATATCTTTTCTTTCCTCCTCCTTCATCTTTAACTCTATACACCCACTTGTTCTGCAATGTTTTTTTGCCTTCCGATAGCTTCACCAAATCCCAAGTCTAGTTCTCCATGAGAGACTTATGCTCCTCATCCATGGCTTGCTCCCACTTCTTACTAGCATCTACCTGCATTACTTCATCAAAGCTCTATGTCTCTCCACTATCAGTGAGTAATAAATAATAAAGAGAAGGAGAAAAACATTCAGGTTCTTTTCTTACCCTAGAAGACCTCCTCACTGTAGGAGTTTGGGGTTCCTATTGAGTAGGTTCTTGAACTAATTCATGGGTCACTATCCCATCTGGAAGATCCCCTACCATTGCATATTCTTTCTTGGATTCTTCCCATGTTTCCTGCAACTATTGCTTATACATGACTTTCTCATTCAAGACCACATCCCTAGACCGAATGATTTTCTTGTTCTTAATACTCCAACATTTAAATCCAAAGTCATCACCACCATAACCAATAAAAGTGCATTTTTTTGATTTAGCCTCTAGCTTGGTCCTATCATCCTTGTCAATATGAACAAACACCTCACATCCAAAAACTCTAATAAATGAGTAATCGACTTTCTTACCATACCAAGCCTCCTCAGGTATGCCTCAATCCAAGGAACTTGAGGGTCCTCTGTTTATCAAGTACACAAACAGTGTCACCGCTTCTACCCAAAAATAAAGAGGCAGTCCTGCATGTATCCTCATACTCCTAGCACATTCCATTATTGTTCTGTTCATCCTTTCTGACACCCCATTCTATTGTGGGGTTCCTGGAAATGTCTTTTGCTGATTCCATTCTTAGAATAATAATAATCAAATTCATTCTTTGTGCAATACTCCCCTCCATTATTTGACCTGAGACATTTTAACTTAAGACCTGTTTCATTCTATACTAAGGCTTTCCATTTAACAAAAAGTATCAAATACATCAGATTTGTTTCTAATACAATAAACCCAAAATTTCCTTGTTGCATCATCAATAAAAGTAACATAATAACTTGAGCCCCCAAGAGATGATACATGAGCGGTCCCCACACATTAGAATGTACCATCTCTAACTTACTCTCTTTCTTCGTAGGTCCAACCTTGAGAAATCTTACTTGCTTCTATTTCCCATATATGCAGTTCTCACATAAATCCAAACATGTTTCTGTATATCTAGGCAAATTCTTCTTTATGATGTCCATGCCCTTATGGCTCATATGACCGAACCTATAGTGCCATAATGTTGTATCTACATCTGAAGCCATAATATTACAATCATTAGTACTATCGGTGGATAAATACAAGGTTCCAACCTTCTTACCTCTTGCCACAACAAGAACACCCTTGGTAACCTTCCAAGAGTCACCGTAAATATCATAGCACAACCATCACTTCCCAATTGCCTCGCCAATATCAAATTTCTCCTTAATGTAGGCACATGTCCGACATTCTTCAATAGCCATGTATTCCCATTCTACATCTTACCCCAGACAAGTAACCTTTTCCAACTATACTGCAAGGCTCATCATCACCAAGAAAACATGCCCAAAATTCCTTAAACATAATCAACAAAATAATGCCTATGTGGAGTAGCATGAAAAGAAGCCCCTGAATCTAAAACCCAAGATTCAGTAATATTATGCAAAGAAAGAATCAAAGCATCCTGACATACGTTACCCGATGCCACATTTACCTCCTTGTTTTCTTCCTGTGGTTTCTTCTTGTCTCGAAGCTCCCAATAGTCCTTCTTTGCATGCCCAAACTTTCCACAGTTCAACATACAATCTTACTCTTGGATTTTGATCTTGCCCAATCATTCACTTTTCCACAATTTCCTCTATTCTTTTGTCTCCCTCTAGTTTCCACTGTCAAAGCACTCCCTGAAGTAGAAGATTCCCCAGAGCTTTTTCTTCGCATTTCCTCACTTAGAATCACCCCTACAACATCCTCAAACTTCAACTTTGAGTTAGTTGGAACCGAGTTGCTTACCACCATTACTAGGCTATTCCAACTTTCAAGTAAAGAGCACATAATTAATAAAGCCCTAACTTCTTCATCAAATTCTATTGTAACCGAAGCTAGCATATTCACAACCATATTGAAATCATTTAAATGATCTACTATTGAACTATTCTCAGACATCTTCATATTAAACAACTTTTTCATTAAAAATATCTTGTTAGAGGCAGAGGGTTTTTCATACAACTTCCCTAATGCATCCATTAGATCTTTTGTAGTCTTTTCCTTTGAAACATTAAATAATACCAAAGATGCAAGACACAACCAGATTGTCCCAAGTGCCTTCCTATCTAGCAAATCCCATTCCACATCTGTCATACTCGAGGGTTTGTTCACCTTCTCAGACAACGGAGTATAAAGATCCTTTTGATAAAGGTAATCTTCCATCTGCATCTTCCAAAGACTGAAATTCTACCCATTGAATTTATCAACCCTAGATCTTCCATCATCTACCATAGCTCCCACTCAAGCTAAAAAATTTCCCTGTGATTCAACACTTCAGCAAACCAAACCAGGCTCTGATACCAATTGTTAGGAATTAATAATATCTAATGCGGAATAATTCCTCAGAATCACAATAATAAGAAGTATGAATAGAATTACATAAATGAAAAATGCACAACATGAAGACAATATTTAACGTGGTTCACCCAATGTGGGCTACATCCACCAAGAACACTTGCTTAGATTTTATTACAAGCCAACAGTCTTCACAATTACAATAATCAGATCTTGTTTGGAGCTGCGCTCAACAAACCCTCCCAAATTCACACTTGAATTCACACACACTATTCACCTTCACAAAACACACTCATATAAATCCTATTATATGTCCATCTATTTATAAGTACATCAATAGGTAGTCGAAGAGGTAGTTTTACAAAACAATGGGTACTGAAAAACCATGGGCCCAAAAACAGCCCATAACGGTTACCCATTACCCATGGGTTAATAAACCACCCATGAAAATTTTTGGGGCTTCGCCCCCAACCCCCCGACCCTCTCACCGGTGAGCGGGACCACCGTAAAAGTATCCGAATGTAACACATGGAAGGTGTACCAAACTCTAACATGAAAACAGGCTCCACAAACATGACATCCACCCTATCTAATTTCCTTCAATCCTTCCCTTTCATCCTATCCGAACATACTTCATGACTTATAGGATAAATTCGCATCCCACCTTACATTCCTTCCCGTCTCCCATCACCTATCCCATCCAAAATCTCAAAATCCAACATCCACAATCCAAAATCCAAAAATCTAAACCTCCAAAAATCCAAAAATCTAAACATCCAAAATCAAAATATAAAAATCAAAACATTCAAACAATCCATAAAAACAATATACAAATATATAATGTGTGTGTTTTGCTTGTGTATGTTTGCTTGTTTGTCTACATTTACATTTGGCCAATGATATGAGGCCCTATTTTCTTTTTTTTTCTTTTTCACACCCAATGATATGAGGACCATCTTTTTTGTATTAATCTATCGAATGATATGAGGACACGGGAATTTGGAAACTCTAACATTATGGTCTTTATACCTTGATGTATCTTGCTCTATGTGACATTTATAATACTGATAATGATGATAATAGTGGGAAATTTATGGTAGCACACCCCCTTCGATCATCATCTTTCAACTATCATCATATTTTAGCCTTATCATTATCCACACCTAATCCTCATCATCATCTAACTAACCATCTACCCTCCGCATCCCCTATTCAATCAATACTTTATCAATCAATCAATATGCACATCCAAATCATATCCTCTCACATCCAACATCCAAAATCCTCACCCCCAAACTGGGAATCTTCCAACATCCTCTCATCAATAAAACTTGAACATTTTTTCTCATCGCTTTGTCAATCATCATCCTAATCCTCTCCTCATCAATGTCCTATCATCCAAATCAATCCAAAAACCAATACTAATTCTTTCATCCAAATATCCTCAAGCCTCTAATCCTAAAATCCAAAATTCTTAATCTCAACCCCTTGAATGGGGCATCCTAAACCAAAAATCTTGAATCTTCACCCTTGTCATATATTGTTGACTGGGGCATCCTCTACTCCTAAATCCAATATATCCTAATCATCTGATCTCCTTCTCTCCTATCTTATAAACCTCAAATATTCTCATCCTCTGAATCCTCAACTCTTTCTAATCCTCTAATCCTAACCCTATAATCCTAATCCTTTGAATCCTCAAATCTTCTCATCTTATAATCCTCTCATCTACTAACTTGGGCCTCTCCTTTTTCGAGCGGTTTCCTGACTCATTCCTTCCTCACATAACCCCTCGAGGGGGCATCATATCACCATCCTAACATATTTTCTTATTTTTCTTTGAATGGTCATTGCTACGCAATAACCATTCAAAGAGGGGGAAAATGTATACATCTAAAATGTCGACATGATTAATTATGATTAATCTGCTCCGTAAACATCCCAATGTCACCGTTATCTAATAATTAATCACAAGATTAACTATTATTATCACTTTCATCATTTTATCATATTTATCCTTTATCATTATTTATCATTTATCCCAAATCCTTTTATTTCATTATTATATCCCATCTCAAACCATAATCCTTTAATTCATTAATAATATCCTATTATCCTATTTTAATCCTTCATTAACATTTTCTAGGAATTTAATATTCCTACACCTCACCTACCACCTACCCTACACATCCTTAAACCTATCCTTTTATGTAACCGCACCCTAATCATCTTTATTAACCTAATATAACTCTAATCCTAATCACATCTTTCCACCTCTAAATCTAAAGGCTTCTATTTCTAAGCCTCTCTAATCTTCTCCTTCTATTGAATTTTTAATTCAATAAAAGCTTCTTCCCTCCATGAATTTTAAATTAAAATTATAGAGCCTTCCTCTGAATCCTCTAATCCCAATGAATAATCGAGAGGATTTGGGTGTCGTCTTATTAGAGGAAGAGTGTAGGGAGAAAAATGTTTTATTCTCCAATCTTTAACTATATCCTCAAGATCTAATCTTTACTGAAATGGACTCAAATCAATTTTTTTGGTTTTGGATCTAAATGATTTCGATTAAAGAGTTGAATATAGGAGTAATAGAGGAAAGGAACTCTTGTTCCCACTCCACGGGTGTCATCATAATGTGAAAGCTTCCAAGTTGGTTCATCTAAAATAAAACGTGATATAAAAAGGTGAATTCCAAGTTAGTTCATCGGAATCAAATGCGAGATGAAAGAGGGCTTCCAAGTTAGGTTATCTTGGGCGATCGTAAACATGTATGATGGCTTCTAAGTTAGGTCATCTGGAAGCAAGCGTGAAATATAGAATAACTTCCCAAGTTATGTCATTTGGGAAAGAGTGGTGAATGTAACTCCCAAGTTAGGTCATCTGGGAGACCGCTTGTAGATTTGAATGATATGATTTTTGATCTGAATGCATTGATTTTGATTGGTTGATTAATTATTTTGATTGGTTACTCGTGGAGATATTTTACGCTAGTTGCCCCCAAGTTAGGTCATTAGGGGGAATCGATAGAGAATGATGAACGATTGTATTATAAAGGGTTTTTAATCACGTGTTTCCCCCAAGTTAGGTCATTAGGGAGAATCGATAGAAAATAGTGTCTGATCATTTTTGGAAGATTTTTAACGTTTATTGCCCCCATATTAGGTCATTAGGAAAATTAATGGCTGAATATCACACGATGTATTAGTACGTGCTGCACTTACAATGTTTAAACACATGATGATGTGAGGGGGATTATAGGAGGACCCCCAATAATATGCCCCCTTTCAGTGAAAGGGGAAGTGATGAAAAGAATGGACGTTAAGTCGAAAGTAATGATAAGAGGTGAAAACGTGTATATGGTGAATGGAATATAATGGTGAAGAGATATAATACATGCCAAATGTGTACAATATGGTGGTAGGTGGAATTCTAAAAAGAATTCCATAAATGGGGTGTAAATCGGAGTAAAAACACTCAAGATATGAGTGAAATAGTGTAGCATGTATTAGTTGTGGAAATAAGCACAAAATAAGGACCATAGTAAGGATAGTGATGAAAAGTCACTATAAATAGCAAAGTGAAAAAGTGTTTAGTTACCTTATTTTTATTTTAAGCAAGTGTGAGAGTGTGTACAGAGTGAGTGAAGCTGCCTCAAATGAGAGTATTACGTCCTAGCCGGTTTGAGAGAGTGGCAACTTCCGTAGCGTTAAGTCATAACCGTAGAGTTGGTAAGTGCATTAATTTTTGCCAAAAATTTTGGTATAGTATTTGTTTTAGTTTAATTTTTGAAAAATGTATATTTTTTATTTTCTTGGCATTTTTGACCTAGACAAAAGCGGTGAGGTCACTAGTGACCCCTGGGACTAGAGTGCCCGTAACTGTGCACTAGTGTCCCGCTCCGGGTGCCCTAGTCTTGCATCTAGATTCCCTAGTATAGAATGTGTTAATTGAGTGGAAAATGATGAAAAATATGTGTCTAGTATGTTGTGAAAGTGTGTTTAGTTGTGTAATGTGTTCTAACGTTGTGTTTGTTGTCATTTGGTGGTGTGCATAGGGATATCCACTCGAGGGAGTTTCATGGTGGCCGTCATATGAGCACGTTGTTTGGATTGGGCATGTCTAATGATGAGTGGGATGTGATGGATAGTGTCATCTCATGCGGCATATAGCACAAATGGGGATGTGCCTCATAATATTCCCATGTTGATTGCATTGTGCGAGAGATGGTGTGTAGACACATGCACA
The DNA here is from genome assembly GCA_018340775.1 of Taxus wallichiana var. yunnanensis. Taxonomy (NCBI): domain Eukaryota; kingdom Viridiplantae; phylum Streptophyta; class Pinopsida; order Cupressales; family Taxaceae; genus Taxus; species Taxus wallichiana. Next base: position 170,991,732 of record CM031233.1, read on the forward strand.
TTTTGGTTACCTACGAGCGAGATGACTATCACGTTGGAGGATGTATATCGCATATTGTGATTACTAATTATTGGGGAGAGGGTACGAGTGATGGAAGTGGAGGATATGGAGTGACATATGTGCTTAGCAAGGTGGTATTCTGTGAGGAATTGAGTACCTACCGAGGCCCATATTAGTTTGGATGTTCTATTACATTCTCGTGTTCTGCGCTTGCAGAAATTTATTGTAGTGGTGATTGCTTCATGTATAGCCATGGAGGGAGGAGGTGTCGACATCTTGTATAAGATGCATGACATATGTCAACAGATAGAGGAGGAGGGTATGAGATATGCATGGGCATGGTATGTGTTGGCCCATCTGTATAGAAACTTGTATCGCCACACAAGATGAACACAGTGGAGGTATAGGAGCCACCACACTTATGCATGTGTGGGCATATAAGCATATAGCAGTATTGAGACTAATTACATGGCCATGGGAGAGTGGGCTCAGCCTAAGATATATGCTTGATGGTGGGTGGACATTCGCAGTAGGAAGATGGATACAGATACCTTCAGGGCATTAATAGATAGGATGGGGTCGGAGGCGATTGTATGGAGGCAATAACATGACTCTGGGGATGGCCTGTCGACACTAAAATTTTCCTCCATAATTTCTATTTCATTAATGTATGTATTAGGAATAGGATGTTGTTAAGTGTAATTAGTAGTAGCATCTAATAGAAGATAACGGCGCCGTCAGTACGGTGCCACCAATAATGTAGAGTACGGTAACAGTCAAAGTACAATAGGAATGTTGTAAAAAGTAAATATTTGTCGTAAGTGGTCCGGTAATGTTAAAATGTCAAAGTTGGGATAAGTAGAGAAGTAGGGTCTACATGATTAGGAATTAGAAATATTATATTGGTAATAAGGACAAGGAGTGAGGTCATAAATATTTTGTGTATTTTATTTGTAAAAAGTCTAAAAATGTGGAACCCATGTGAAATGATAAGGTTTATCTTATCTTAAAAGATAAGCTTACATGTACATATAAGAGTTAAGGTATGGAATATGATTCGTCAGAGTGGATTTCTTATCCTATCTTAGAGATAAGATGGATAAGCCTAGAAGTTCTATAAATAAAGAGGCCACCCCCCTCATTTAGCATAGAAGGAAGTAGTGATAAATATTGAATGAAGTGTGTAAAGGAAGCCATCAGTTTAAAGGTGTGTTGAAGAAGCCATTAAGAGGTGTAATTGTAAAGTTTCTCCCATAGTATTGGTGGAAAGCAAGTGAAGTCAATAACACTTGAAGTACCTCATGGGTGAGATTGTAAAAATTTCATGTTAATATTATAATTTACTTTGATATTTCATATTTTTCATCATTCCGTCTTATCATAGTCGATGGTATTCTTGTGTTATGTTTGTTGTTTTGTTTCCAGATTACATCACCAAACTAAAGGCTGTGCATTAGTAAATAATCATAGCACGAGGAATTCCCGGTGAAGAATTATCATAGTGCCGGATTGGTGGTGACATTTTGGTTCCGTTTCTGGACCATTCCTCGTTGGTGGATTGTCTGGAGAGATATTCCCACTTAGTCAAAAATCAATTGGAGGGTAACCTTGTTTTTACTATGCATAGTAGTTACCATGGTAAAGTCATTTTTGCCGTGAATAGTGGTTACCATGGTAAAGTCATTTTTGTTGTGAATAGTATTTACCACAGTAAAGTCACTTTTTACCGTGAATAGTATTTACCGCAGTAACTTTACTTTTTACTGTGAATAATGTTTACCACAGTAAAGTCAGTTTTTACCGCAGTAAGTCAAGTTTTACCATAGTTTACCGTGGTCATTTCTATTTTCTATTATAGTGATTTTAATCATTTGTGCACATAAGTCTTGTTGATTGTACTTTTGGGTTGGTATTTCACCGTGGTTACTTTTGGAAATGGGGAAGATTCCTATTTTTCAACCCAATCTAATAAAGATGCTTCCTCTTTCATTCAAGATTTTAAACGATCTTGTATTTGTAATGGCCTTATAAGAAGGGAACAATGGACTGAATTTTTCCTACCTTTTTAGATGGTTCACCCTTTAGGTGGTTTTGAAACACTAGGTGATAATGTGAAAACTCATGGGATTTATTAACTCGAAAGTTTTCTTGAAAATTTGGTAAACAACAGAGATATGCAAATCTCATGATTGATATCACAAAGCTAACCCAAGGAGAGAAGGAGAAGATAAGGGATTATCATGCTCGTGTTCTAGAGCTAAGGAGGAAGCTCGACGCCCGCATCCTAAGGAAGGATTAGCGGATGGTTTGATGAGTGGCGTGGATAATCTCCTATGTAAGCACTTCATTCTTGGGATGAAGCCAGAGATCAAACAACGAGTAAAGTATGATCGCCCAGCTACCATTGAACAAGCAAAGGAGATTGCAAGAAGACAAGAAGAAAGCACGGAAGAGGAGCCCAAAGAAATTGTTGCTAAAGTAGAGCCTACACCAGCACCTTTTCTCCAGAATCCACAACCACTCTCGGTGAGCACAAATCTTTCTCCTAGTACATCTACTGAGTATGAAGATCTACTCAAAAAGATGGGTCAGTTAACTATTAATCTTCTTCAAGGAAAAGAATTTAGTTCTCAGGGAGGAGATAGAGGTCCAAAAAGAAATATTTATGAAGTTGTATGTTATGGTTGTTATAAAAGGGTCATTATAAGTATAATTGTCCAGATAGAGCTTCTACATCTGGTAAAGGAGATAATGATAAAGGAAAAACACCTGTGAATTCTTTTGATGTAGTAGATAAGAGCAGAAATAATGAAGTAGATGTGTTTGTAACAAAAAGAAAGAAAGAAAAAGATAATCAAGATGGAAATGATCCTAAGAAGATGAAAGGAGAAACTAGTAAGAAACATAGGAGAAGAAAGTTGGGTGTGCAGGATTTTCTGATTTCACAGGGGCAAGGACCATACTCCATCTTGGAAGATCTATCCAAAAGGCCTGCAAATATTACATATGGTCAACTCTTGGCTATGTCTTCTGAGAAGAGGCGGAGCTGCGAAGTGGACTCAATGCTCGACGAAGGAAGGAGGTTGAGGTCCCTGCTTTAGAGGCGAGAGGAGGATCCCTATTCTCCACAAGCCGAGGTATTATGTAATGGTATTTCAATTCATGATGTCTTAGTTGATGGAGGTGTTGCAGTTAATGTAATGACCGAGTCTGTAATGAATATGTTGGGTTTAAAAATTGATCGCCCTTCAACACTTATGTTAAGGTCATTAAATAAGGGAAAAACTAAACCATAAGGTGTAGTTTTAAATGTGGCAATATCTTGTTATGGGTGTTGTATGTGTGGTAGACTTTCGTGATGAAAATGGTACTGCTAAGCATACTAATGTTGCTTTGGGAAGACCATGGCTAAGGAGAGTTCATGCAAGAAACTACTGGAATGAAGGCTTCATGACACTTGGACGTGGTAGAGAGAGGGTGAAGATAAACGTGATCCCTCGACATCATAAGGCAGAACTCGTGGATTCAAGTGATGAAACTGATGATTGGACATCCTCTGATTACTCTAGTACTAGTGAAGTGGACACCGAAGATGAAGAAAGTGAGGTTGATGTTTCGGTCATGGATATCCTTCCACATCCCCGACTCATGACCCCATAAAATTATCCGAAGAAGAAGTTGGTGATCGTCTCCAACAAATAAAGATTGGTGATGCTTGTGATGGAGAGTGAGAAGGAATCCTACCTCCTTAAATTCTCTTTCAAGGTACATACACATATTCACTTTTGATTACAAGAAACTCCGTTAAGTAAGTTGGGTAGAAAATTCTATTGAGCTGGTAGATAGTGCTAAGCCTATAAAGCAAATGCCATATAGAATGAATCCTAATTTTTCCAAGACCGTAAAAGAAGAAATAGATAAGTTGCTTGATGCAGGATTCATATTTGTGGATAATTCAATGGGTTTCTCCCATTGTGATCTCAATAAAAAAGAATGGGAAGCTACGCATTTGTGTTGATTATAGGAAGCTCAATAAGGCAACAAAGAACAATCATTACTCTCTTCCATTCTCGATCGATCTTGACGAAGTAGTGGCAGAGTGTTATAGTTTTGATGATGGATATAAGCGGATACAACCAAGTCCATATAGTGGAGAAAGATCACCGATGACCACGTTCACCACTCCTTGGGAATGTTTGCTTATAGAGTTATGCCTTTTGGGTTGTGTAATGCTCCAAAGAACATTCCAACGCTTGATGAATTCGAACCCTACATTGAGACCTTCATCATAGTATTTCTGGATGATTTTTACATCTATGGGAGCAAGTTGGACCACTGCACTGAGATGGAGACAACATTTCAAAGGTTAGATGAAGCACAAGCCTCACTAAACCCTACAAAGTGTGTCTTTGGATGTTCTAAAGGTGTTTTGTTAGGGCATGTTGTATCCAGAGATGGTATTGTGATGCGATCCCGATAAAGTTTCAAAATCAAAGATTTACCATTTCCTATGAATAGAAGTAAGTTGAGATTATTTTTAGGCCATGTGGGTTACTATAGAAGGTTCATCAAGAATTTCTCAAAGATTGCACATGACCACTAACCCGGTTCTTGAAGAAGGATGTTACTTATGAACCAGAAATAAGGCACATGAAGCTTTTGACAATCAAGGAAGCCCCGTGTCTTCACTGCTTTAAAGAATCCAGATTGAGCAAGCCATTCATTGTGTACACGATGCCTCGATGCATCAAAGACTAGGAAGTACTTTGAGCCAAAAGGATGAAAATGGGAATGAACATCCAATTTACTTTGGGAGCATAAATGAGCAAAGATCTTTGAGGTAAATTATACCAGAATCAAAAAGAGGCTCTAGCTATCATTTTTGCTGTAAAGAAGTTTAGAAATTACTTGCTAGGGCAGAAATTTATAGTTGTAACAGATCATCAGGCTCTAAAATATATTGTCAATAAGCCTAACCCATCAAGGAGGATAGCAAGATGGATAATTTTGCTACAAGAATTTGAATTTGATATTATAGATAGGCCAGGAAAGAAGCATGTCAATGCAGATGCACTCTCTTGAGCCTATGATGGTTTAGGATCATCTTGTGATGATGATGATTTCCCCGATGCAAAGATTGTTATCCCTTGACACAATCCCTAGTGAATACATAGATATTTGGAATTATCTTAATGAATTCAAGTTTCCTGATGGTGTCAATTCAAAGACTAAGAGAAAGATTACTCAAGCCAGTCATCCATATTCTATTCTGCATGGAGTATTATTTCGAATAGGACCTGATGGATAGTACAAGAGGGTAGTTGGACGTGATCAAGGGAAGGAACTGCTAGAAGAATTCCACAATGGTACATGTGGAGGGCACTTCTCTGGACAACTTACAGCAAGAAGGATCTTGGATGCAGGTTATCACTGGCCCACTCTTTTTAAAGATTGTTATAATTATTGTAAGACATGTGATATTTGTCAAACACATGGTAACCATAAGACTTCATCAGCTCCATTATGTCATATTCTTCCACTTGGTCCCTTTGAAAAGTGGGGAATAGACATTATAGGTCCACTTCCAACTACCTCATGCCAAAATAAGTATATTGTAGTTGCCTGCATTATTTAACCAAGTGGGTTGAAGCTAGGCCATTGAAAACAAACTTCCATGGATGAGGTGGCAAGGTTCATATATGAACGCATTGTCACCGATTTGGTTGTCCATTAGAAATTGTATGTGCATCAAGGAAGCCACTTCATTAATGAGGCAATAGAAGCCCTAGTCAATAAATTTTCTATTAAGCACATGAAGGCAACAATATACAAGCCAAACACAAATGGGCGGGTGGAACGAACAAATTTTGTGTTGTGTCGAATTCTAGCAAAAGATGCAGCCTTGCAGTACATAAGTGGGATAAAAGGATTCATGCAAAGCATTGTGGGCATATAGGGCAACATCAAAATCAACAACAGGATACTCCCATTTCAGTTGGCCTATGGCATTGATCCAGTTCTTCCTATTGAGTTTGATATTCCCACTGTGAGAGTTATGAAAAATGAAAGGATGGATGAAAGTGATTCAATAAAAGAAAGGTTGGTACATCTTCATTTGCTAGAGGAAATGAGGGAAATAGCAAAGGATACAAGCCATAAGAAGAAAATGAATCAAAGGAATACTTTGATCAAAAGATCCGTTGGTCTCCATTTCATGTGAATGACTTGGTTCTAGTATATGATTCCAGATACAAAAAAGAAGACATAGAAAATTTCTTCCAAAATGGATGGGGCCCTACAAAATAGTAGCTGTGCATGAAAATGGTACGTACCGACTGGAGGAATTGGATGGCACTCCCATTACGAAATGGGTCAACCACGACAAGTTGAAGATTTTCCAAGCACCAGAATAGTCTACTCTGAGGACGGAGTAGAAGCTAGGAAGGGGGAAGATGTCGACACTAAAATTTTCCTCCGTAATTTCTATTTCATTAATGTATGTATTAGGAATAGGATGTTGTTAAGTGTAATTAGTAGTAGTGTCCGATAGAAGATAACGGCGCACAAAGATACGTTGTCACCAATAATGTAGAGTATGGTAACAGTCAAAGTACAATAGGAATGTTGTAAAAAGTAAATATTTGTCGTAAGTGGTCCGGTAATGTTAAAATGTCAAAGTTGGGATAAGTAGAGAAGTAGGGTCTACATGATTAGGAATTAGAAATATTATATTGGTAATAAGGACAAGGAGTGAGGTCATAAATATTTTGTGTATTTTATTTGTAAAAAGTCTAAAAATGTGGAACCCATGTGAAATGATAAGGTTTATCTTATCTTAAAAGATAAGCTTACATGTACATATAAGAGTTAAGGTATGGAATATGATTCGTCAGAGTGGATTTCTTATCCTATCTTAGAGATAAGATGGATAATCCTAGAAGTTCTATAAATAAAGAGGCCACCCCCCTCATTTAGCATAGAAGGAAGTAGTGAGAAATATTGTATGAAGTGTGTAAAGGAAGCCATCAGTTTAAACATGTGTTGAAGAAGCCATTAAGAGGTGTAATTGTAAAGTTTCTCCCATAGTATTGGTGGAAGGCAAGTGAAGTCAATAACACTTGAAGTACCTCATGGGTGAGATTGTAACAATTTCATGTTAATATTATAATTTACTTTGATATTTCAGATTTGTCATCATTCCGTCTTATCATAGTCGATGGTATTCTTGTGTTATGTTTGTTGTTTTGTTTCCAGATTACATCCACCAAACTAAAGGCTGTGCATTAGTAAATAATCATAGCACGAGGAATTCCTGGTGAAGAATTATCATAGTGCTAGATTGGTGGTGACAGGCCGAGGATGCTACAGAGTTGTGATGTATCTAGAGGACTATGTGGTTAGAGGACCACTTTCCAGGTGTGACAGAGCTTTTCCAGGTTGAGAGGGTGTCATAGAAGTTTGGTATGGCTCAGGATGTTCCCCCAGAGCCATATATATGGTTAAGAGCTATCATAACACCTAGCATGGCTAGTGTTAGGCCAGACCAACAATAGAGCAGCTTAATACCACCGGGTCAAATGAGGTAGATCCAATGATAGCGGTTGCGGATGGAGATGATGCGGGGTGTACTTGAGGAGCATTGGGCATGGTGGGCATCTCATAGGTGGGTTTTATTATACTTGGTATTTGTAGGTACTATGGAGTTACCACATGGAGGAGGAGGGGAGGGAGGCGTCCCCAACCCTGTAGCAGTGGGTGTGGCAGAGCGTAAGTATTTAAGTATGCCAATTTGGTGCGTAACGAATTGTCTATGATGTTTTAGATGTGATTAACTAATGCATTGTTTTATGTTATATTTATAGGGGATGTGAATTGGTTGTTGATTATAGACACATCAATTTATACTTTGATGCGAATGTGTCGAATGATGTGTTAGGTGGAGAGATGCTTTAGAGAATGTTGATGACATTGCAGAAAACATGCCCATCTCTTTAAGCCAAAGGGCCATAGAATCGGTGACATGTATAGTATCTGCTAGATGAGAGGGATGAGGAATGTGAGGAGACTCGACGTGCCCAAGAGGCGGAAGGTGGTGGTCCCTTGGCCCATGACGTGTTTGCGCGATATGTGGACTTGCAGTCAATTTCCGGCTGAGGCTACATAGTTTACTATGTTACGAGAGGTAGGTGGAGAAGTTTTGAGGCCGTAAACTTGAGTGTCGTGTTAGTGGTGAGGCATCTAGTTCTAGGGAATTCACATTGCACTGATAGTGATAGTGATGATGAGGTCCGATATGGCTTATCAGTAGATGATGTAAGGGGCCTTGCCCCTAGTTGTGAGAAATGTTTTTGTGATGATGATTGCACTAGCGATATATGTCCTGGACACTTATTTTTTCTATATGATAAATTTATGTTGGAATGTTTTATAATTATGTGGTTATTTTCCTAGTAGGTGTATTATTCGTGTTGGATGGATATACATTCGCATATTAATGTTAGCTATGTGATTGATGAAAATGTTAATTGAATGTAATGTGTAGCGTGTAGTCAATATGACAATGATAATAGAATAGGTAAAAATGATGAAAGGAAGATGTCATAATATGTTAAAATGATGAAAAAGAGGGGGATTGACGATGCCCCTAATATGTGAGTGAATAGGTTCATATAAGTAAGACCCCTTAGTAGTCAAGTATGAGCCGCGTAAGAAATATTGCGTCACTAGGAAATGATTGAGTGCACTAGATGATATGATGAAGCGCATGATGAACGGTTCTTAGAATAAAACCCTCAACAGTCATGTAAGAACCGTAAGAACACAAGTGCATCATCGAGGAGTAAGGTGATAATAATCACCTACCAAAGACCAAGATGGCATGTGGTGGTGGAAGCATGTGGAATGGACACAGCGTGAGTGTATGGACCAAATGGAATGTCATGTGGAGTAACCTTGGGATATACAGAGGCTAGAAGAAACCCATGGGACGCAACAACATGAAGTGGTGGATAGCGTGGATGTGGTAGATGTAATGAATATGATGGTGGAAATGATGGATGAGGTGGAGAACATGCATGTGACAATGGTGAGCGACCAATGAACTGAGTACCTGGTGGAGAAGACTCAAGTGGGGTATGCCTATGTTGACAGGGTAAGGGAGATAATGACCGATCACGAGAGGCGAAGGAGATTATATATGTATCCACTAATTGTTGTATCCTCTCATGTAGTGTGAGACAATCATTGTCTTGATGGCCATTGATGTGATGATAATTACAATAATGTTGGTCACATTGACGTTGTAATTGATATGGGGGTGATGTTGGTTAGAGGGTATCTGAATTAATTTCTCATTTATTAATATACACATCACATCATGTGGTCAAGAATGAGGAGAGAAATATAAAGGCTCTCATGACTTAGGTGGAGTGGTGGAAGTAGGAACTTGCTACGGAGCTGGAAAAGGATGAGTTGGGGGTGGAGGAGTGGGTTGAATTTGGTTAGGATGTATTTTAGGAAAAGGTAAAGATTTTTTTAGATGCTCAACTGGAGGTTTGAGTGGAAGACTAGAGGATGGAATGGTCAGAGAAACATGTGTAGGTTCAATGATATGTGAGGACAAAAGATATTTTTCTAGGTCAATAAATTTATGGCATAAGAGGATGAATGACTCACAAGTATCATATTGTAACCTTTTCTTAAGGGGAGAAATGAGGCCATGAAAAAAATGAATTGCTTCTCTAAGTCACTAGGTTGGAATATGAGTTGGTGTATACAGTATTAAACCGTAAGATATAATCTGGATAGGTTCAGAGGAACCCTGATGTAAAGTAGGTATGTGGTCGTAATTAACCCTAGGTCCATTATTGATATGAAACGGTGGAGGAAAGCATCCTCCATGTCATAGAAAGTGCTAATGGACCCAAAGGGTAAATGGGTGTACCACTATAGTGCCTCGTCAACAAGACTATAGAGAAAGCACGGGGTTCATTAGCTAGGCAAGATCCTAAAGACGTGGGTTCATATTGAGGTAATTAAAATTAATAAAATTAAAGTCAATATACCAATAGACATGAGGGGGTGAAAGGGTTTAATTTATTAATGTTTTGAATCAGGTATTGGGGTAGGTTGGAGTGGTGGGCTAAAGGAAAGGGAGGTTTAATTTTAATATAAAGCTAAAACATTTGAACCCTAGTTTTGAAAAGTAAATAACTTAAAATTGAAAAAGGAGTGTGGTCATAAATTAAATTATAATCTACTTTTTAATAAATAAATCTAGATTCTTAACCAATAAATAATAAGATGGTAGAAAACTAAGATTGAGTATGCTTTTCAACACAAGTGATATTATTTCACCATCTTAATTATTTGAAGAACTATTGATAAATGATTAAATCTTAACATATATAAGGTGATTTGTAATAGGTCTTGAATGGCTTCAAACTATATTTCGAGAGGAAATGCATATTAAAAATTTGAGTGAGAAATATAATATATTTTTTGTCTAATATATTAGGGTAGAAATAAAAAGGGGTAAATAAAATTGTAATTGAAAAATGGGTAAGTAAGGTACATGGAAAAAATAGGGGTATTTTCATTCTAATAATATAACGGAGGGGGTATTATTAATTGAATAATTAGAGGTAGAAACTAGAATTAAGGGTATTCTTTAATACCCTTCGAACGCACGTGCTATACCATACTTTTACTAAGTGAACCCCTCGTGAGAGAAAGGCCTTAAGTAACAATCTATCATTAGAATAAGAGGCCATAAGCATATGGTAATGTAGGATATGAGCATGAGGGTCACCAGTACCATTGAAACATGTGAAAGTGGGCATGATAAAGTCTTTATGGAAGGTGGAATTATAAATCTTTTTGGGAACAAGATAGCCATGCAAATAATTGTTTTCGATAGAGGCATAATAGGCCTTACTTTCTAAAGTGAGAGCATGAACTTGAGATTGAAGTTGACCTACAACATGCATTAGAGAGAGAATGTCATGTGAGGGGATGGTAGAAGATGGAAACAATGTATTAAGTGGTTGGAGTTTTCCATTATGAGTGATCATAGGGATGTCAAAAGGTGATATGGTGGAGTCTGATGCTAAAGGAACATTAGTAGTATGTGCCAAGAAACTATAGTAGATGATGGTGGATGAATATTGAGAGCAATAGTATGACTGACATCAACAACATCCCTAATGGGTGAGGTGACCAAGGATTAAACCTATACATGCAAAGATGAAGTAGGAATTATAGATGAGGTGAGAATAGAAGGAGAAGAAGCGGTGAATGGTGGTGGCTCACGCACAATAGTAGATGCAACATCAGGAGAAGACAACAATGGAGTAGGAGAGTCGCACTCAGTGGCATAGAAAGAAGGAGACTCCTGATAATAATTAGTAGGAGATGGATTTGCAAGAACAATGTTATCACTGACAAGAATATCAATAGGATCATCAATGTAATATGAAGGAGAGTGCAAGATAGAATGGGATGTGGGAGAGATACTATCGAAGTAGTAGAAGACATAGGAGTAACTATAGGAGTAGGTGGAATAGAAGAAGAGTCATGATGTATATGTGATAGTGTGGATCAATGCCTAATAAGTAATCAATGATATAGTCATCTAAAGCATCTAGTGGCATATCAAAAAAGGACTACGGGAGACCTGGATGGCATGGTGTACAACAAGTGAATGCAATAGGGTCATCAAGGAGACAAATGCCTATAGAAGAATCTGCAAGACTAGTTGACACATGTTGTTGGCCCTCCAAAAGTGCTTGTTGAGTATGATCGGTGTAGCCATTGGGGTACTATATAAAGCTTTGAGTTCAGCTATGACGGCCTCATCATAAATAGGATTGACACTAAAATGAGACATGATGGGTGAAAAAGAGGAACTATGCTCAACCACTAAGGTATTGAAAAGGATCCAAAGGCAAAGTATTCTAAAAGTAGGGTTCACCAAAATGATTAACTAAAATATAAAATATATTTTTATGAGTTAATCTAAATAGAAACAAGATGAAATAATGAAATGTTGAATCTAAATATTTTATTTTATTGTTTGAATGTATTGGAATAATGAAAATAAAAGGGGTATTTTACTAACCTAAAATTGACTTACCTTGTTATGTGCTAGACTGAAACAGGCTGATGTGCAGATCAAGGCGATGATGTGACTCGAATGCTTCGGGAATGGAAAAATTTGGAGATTTGACTAGACTGAGGTGCCCTTGGGTGCCCTGATCTATTATCTGGGCATTGTAGTCTACATAAAATCTCAAGATCTAAATTTGGAAGTGTCGCATTAGGTCTTCGCAATATTTACGTCTTTGTCACACAGTTGTTGCGATACCTTCACTTATGTCGTTGTAAATGTGATAAGAAGATCCACCTGCAAAACCCTATTCAAAGCATCAAATTCTAAAAAATAAAAATGCATATGAATAGGTCGATGACCTTAGCTGCCACAATAGTGGACTTACGACTAAGCGTTGCACTACATTCCAGACCCCATGTAGTTATGTGTGTGTGTGTGTGTGTGTGTAATTTTGTGCCTAAGATTCCCTAGTGCTAATGATGCATAAATAGAGGGCAATAACTATATGTAAAAATGAAAATGGTGGATGGAATAGAAAGAATACAACCCTTTCCCCTTATGCTTGTGTGATGCGGATGTAAAAGTTGCCCAAATGCGGTCCTTTCCTTAGTAGATAGTTTCCCTTGATGGTAAGATGTTTGCCCATAATGTAGTGAGTATGATATGTTGATATAGGGATCTCTTGTTCAAATTTCAACACTAATGACCCGAAACTCCAACTACTACCTAGAGGAATGCACGAGGTAACAACAAAGACTGAACTTGAACAAACAAATTAAAACCACAAGTTACGGAAACAAGGGCACCTAAAATCATGGACCAGGGCACCCAAGGGCACCCTAATGCTATCCTAGCCACCCTAGTATAGGACTAGAGATGACAACCGAGAAAATTACGACACCTGAGACTCCTTAAAAGATGCCCAAAACTGTATAGACAGCTTGACGATTACACCAGAAAAATAACAATGACGACCGAATAATTGTCGAAGACAAGACTAAGGGATGGGTCACTAGTGAATACTTTTATTACGCAAGATCCATATACAAAATAACATACTTGGTGGTATAAATGTAATAATAAGTGTGTGATTTTGTGACTACAGTTGGTATGGAACATAAACAGTTCTTTATCAAGCTACAATCCAAAATTCTAAGAGCGCCAAAGCTCCCAACAAGTTGAATAACCTCAAAGATAAAAATCAAACATGATTTAGGAATGCACACCAATGTAACCACCAAGTGCGACGCAAAGTACGTAAACCTATGGATAGGTAACTTAATATCCCACATACAAAATCCATATTAAAATTTAAGTCACAAATCACTTAGCAGTATGATCTCACCACAATCATTGAGATTGGAGATAATATTACTCTTGATAAGAAAACACTCCTAGTCTCCCTTATTAAATAAATCACAAACATCATTGTTGGATCCTATCACGTAGAGTGACATTTTTGGTCCCAACTTCCCAATCATTCATCTTCTCCCTTCGTGGTTTTCCCTTTGCAAAACCATCAAAAATACAAAAAAAGAGAAAACATTACAAAAAAAAATCAAAGGTACAAAGATCAAACATTGTAATCAGGTATTACATACACATGGATGTTCTTTCTTCCCTTTCTTTCCATTCCTCTGCAATTCATCCACCATGTTCATCCCTTTGATGATATTTTGGTTGGTCTATTCACACTCATTTTATGACATTTATCTCTATAGTATTTGTTTGACCTTGGTCTTTCATCACCTTGGTAAATTAAAGAACGATTGACCTCTTAGAGATCCTATCACTATCTACATCTAATAAACTTGTTGCGAAGAAATTTTGGACATATTTGTTGACACTAGCCAATGTCATCATCGCAATCACTTCCACATCCTTCCATCAAGCCATCAGTGGTTCTTAACCCCTCGTTAAAACAATCGAGAGAGCTGAAATAATTTTCAGAAAGAAAAACATCAAAAATCAAAAGAAAATCAATATATAACTCTTTCTTGGGGTATTTCTAGTATCTCTATCGGGGTTATGGATTTCTCAATGACAGAGAGAAATTTTCTGATTAGAATCAAATACATCTCCTTCGGGCTATAGACATCTGGTTGGTAATGAAGCAATGTGCAGCTCCTTCCTTCCACCGGTCCATTCATAAATCACCTATTGAAATAAATCATTCCTACACATTGGCTAGTTTTTCTTCACTTATTTCCTATCAAATATTCACTGCAAGAGGTAATTAATTTCCACGTGCACACACTAGATCTTGATGAGAAAACATGATTATTATGTTACCAAGTGTTGTTTAGACCTAACTCATACTCTTGCTTTAGTCCATATATTGTCTTGCGATTTGTGGTGGGGTAATCACCTTTTCATCACCAATATTATAGCCACATTTTCCATATCCCTCCATAGCATTCATTGTTCTTCTACTTCGCTTCGTAACATCCATGTGTATAAGATTTCCTTTTTACCATGTTTAAGGGAAACTTTGTCCCTATTTCAATAAAAAATCTCATCCTTCTTTCTATCTTATGTTTCTTAGCTAGCTTGCGCACTTGCCACAGGGGCATGCTTGCTCCTTCTTAGCACTTCATTGGTTTGATTTCATCATCACGTTGAACCTATCTATCTTGGCCTTGATCCAAATTTTCTTCCTCTTGTATATATGCACGAATTTTCCCTTGTACATTCTCACCTCTCACTAGGGCATCTTCACATCTTCACTTTCTTGCACATACGTGTGGTATTTTCCTTGTACATTCCCATCTATCGATGGGGGCATCCACGCTTCTTCATTTTCATGTACATAGTTTTGGAAAGCTTTCAAAAAAACCTAAAAATTCAAAAAATAAAAAAACTTGGTAAAATCATTAAAAATCCAAAAAAATTGGTTAAATCATTAAAAAAAAAAAAAATCGTCAAAATCCTAGAAAATCCAAAAACATTGGTAAAAATTCAAAATCCAAAACATTGGTAAAACATTAAAAATCTAAAACATTGGTAAAATCTCAAAAATCCAAAAAAATTGGTAAAATTTCAAAAATCCAAAAATTGATAAAATTTTTAAACAATTGGTAAAAATCATTTACACTTCTGAATCATTTACTGGACACAACGTCCTCAAACATTGAAAATTATCCTACAAAACATCTTTCATTGGTTTTATCATGTTCTTGTGCGTGACTTGCGGATCATTTTGATCTACCCTCCATTAACAAAGTTGGTTTGCTTACTATGTTTGTATTCCCTTACACAAGCAGTTGTTTGGGGCAATTTCATAGTGTGCAATTGTTTTTCATGGGAATTCTACATCCTCATTTATTCACCTTGCATGTATCCTTGCTTGGGGTTTCATTTTTAACCCTTGTCATTAACTCAAACATGTGGGAACTAAATTTCGATAACAAAAACATTGGTGCAACTCTCTTGAACATTGTTTATTTGAGTACATTTGTTTTTGCTTGTTTCCTTATTGGTCTACTTGTTTACTTTCTCGTATTGCATTACTTCATGTATGTTTCTTTGAGTTAGTGTTTTAATAAATGTTAGTATTATGGATTTTCATGTTATTTTACACTTTTTTTGTATGCTTATATATAATAAAGGGCCAATGACATAGATCATAAGCAAAGTGATGAAATAAAGTTGTTCTTGAGCCACGCTGAAGAAATCTATTTCCATTCTCTTCATCTCCACTCTTCTTCATTATCATTTTCTTCATTATCATTTTCTTCTATCACATTTTTCTTCAAACACACTTGGGGCAATAGGGATTATATTTATCCCCCTCCCCTCCTTGTTTCTTCTATCCATTTCCTTCATCTTTTTATCGTCGATTGACCTCTTTCATCACCCCATCAAAACTCGAGGGGGCATCCTTCATTATACTAATTTTTCTTCCATTTTATTCAAAATTTACTTGTTTATAATTGTCTACTATCTTTGAAGTGGCATCGTTTACGCCACCCCAAAGAGGGGCAAATGTAAACACCTAAAATCTGCCTACGCAATTTTACTAATAAAATTGTACTAATTACCCTCTTTCCCATTATTTCCGTAATAATTAGTGATTTCCTACTAATTAACTAATTTTTCTCCCCATTTTGATTAATTAACAACACTTCGTTAATTAACTCGGCATTTACTTCACTTTGGATGCCAATTAACGACACTTCGTTAGTTATAATCCTCTTCTCGATCAAATAATTAACTATTATTAGTTAATTAAGCATATTTACCCTTGTATTTAATCAATAAATATTCTTATTGGTTAAAACCCCCTTCCAACCATTCAAATTCTTTCTATTTCCTCTAAATCACTTCTAATAGCTTTCTAAGCTTATTCTAGTCTATTAATTAATCTTAGTTGATTAATTAAATCATCCCCAACTCCCATGAGTTGTTAATCACTTGTTAATTCCTCTAATCAAGCTTATTTCTTCTAATTACACTTTATCATTTATCCCACATGCACTAGGATTCATACTTCTCTGAATTGAAAGCTATATAATAAACCTAGTATTCTCCTCAGACACCACACCACACTTTGAATAGTGGAAACTATAGGCATAAGATAAAGGCATTCTCCATTGTTTGAAATAGCTACTTCATCCTTGCATCCATTCTCTCATTTTTGAGTAGAAAGGAAGATCTAAGCATGGCCTTGTAGCCATTTCTTGGTGAGATCCTTCCCTCTCTTTGGATATTAACACACCAATTTGATTGCTCATGGTCTAAAGAGACTTGTGTTTAGGAGTAAACATACATTACAAGAGTAGGAATGGTTTAGCATTAGATGTTCATTCATGTTTATGCATTAGAATTTATTTCCTTTAAGCTTTTATCTTGATGTTTATAGTTAGATTTACTTTGTTTTGAAGCTACTAGGTGTTAGTTTCATTCAATTTAGCATGGCAAGTTTAGCATAGATACAACATTTATAGGATCTTTTCTAGAATCTTGGGATAACTTAATAATGGAGATTACTTGCATCTCATCTAAGTTAAATATAAATGAGATTGTTGTGGTTTTATTGTTAGAGGAAATTAACCACAATTCGGCTAATGATTTTGTGTGTGTGTGTGTGTGTACAACACCTTTTATTTTAAGTTTACTTAGTTTATTTAGATTTATTTAAGCTCTATTAACTTAGTCTACTTTGCACACCTCATAGGATAGATTACAATAAGTGGCACACATAACTTGACCACTTATCTCATGTGTACCTATTCATGTGGAGGTTGTTACACACATCTATCATATAGTTAAAATAAAATTTGGACTACAACTCTTGCTTTTCTTTTATATATATATATATATATATATATATATATATATATATATATATATATATATATATATATATATCAGTTGATTTATTGGTAAACCGTGTTTCTATTATTTCTTATTATTTTTAGCATCTTTTGATATTTCTTGAGTGAGTCAAAATTGATGAGGTTCTTGGGTTACACCGATTACTTCATATATTTTGAGTCATAATCCTTCGATTGGTAGTTGTGATGTCACATATTTTTCACTTATTATATTTATCCATATACTTATCTAGTTTCTTTGTAAAATTTTAGGCATATCACCTTGTTGGTATTAAAAAAAAATAGATGGGTTTTTTATTCTTACCAAAAACTCATTTTAAAACCCTTTTAAAAGAGTTTTCACACTTCAAGATTATTTTTTCAAGAGTTATTCCTAATATTTTTAATGAAACATACATTAAAAAATATGCATTTAAAAAAATAATGGTCTTTTTTCAATGCATGTATTATTTTATGTGAATTTGTTAAGTTTTACTTTTGTAGAACAAACCACAACAAACAACGTGTACAACAAAATATTTTGGTGATTTCTCGTATATTGGAGGTTCCACCCACTAACATCTCATGAGATTTCCATAAAGTCCAAGTTTTTGCAATTTGGACTTACACTGCTCCCGGAGCATCTATTTCAAGTTTGTAGTTACTTGGGCAACCCTTCAAATGCACATTTGACTATTTTAGTATTGAACATGAAAATTGACATGATAGAAAGCATTATTTTTTTATGGTATTAGATATCAAGAGATTTAGAGGTCAAATATCTTAGGATACATCCTTAGACTTAATATCATTATTTAAGTTGTTGGTCAGCATGACGATAGAAAATCAACACATGACCTTCGCACCCGACCTCCCGAGGTCGTGCGAGACAACCAAAGGTGGAATGGAAATAGAAGTGAAAGTGATGGTGGCGATCAAGCTAATTGGGAAACCTTATGTCCTCAACACGCAATACTATAATCTGCTTAATCTAAGGCAAAAATGCTCTCCTAACCTGAAGGGGTGTGATGGTATGGTCTATTATGAAAGCTACTCAGAGACTCCAATCGATGTCTAGTTCGTCGAGAGATTCTATTGAGTGGTTGCATGGAATACGTGGAAAGTAACCTATAGGTGCCTCGTATGGGTTTCCAGAAAAGGTCATGGAAGTAGAGATGAGAGGTGTAGCAGAGTGCAGGAGCTATGGTTGATTTTCTGGTCTTGTCCAGAAATTCTTAGCCTGATCGGTTGTTATGTTCAACAATGAAAGTTGTGTAATAATATCGGGTGGGAGTGGTGAAGATATGAATACCAATGTGCATAAACTAGTATCAATATCTAGTTGATTAGCAGGCTCGTTGGGTTGTGGAACTGTGGATCACAATCAAAGACTCGTTGAGGCTGAGGCCCTCATATGGTCATGCATGCAATCAAACCCTATTTCCGAGAATGTCCAAAAGTCATAGGCTTGATTAGCAAGCAATATTCAGTGTATCTAACTATCTTATTTTCTCAGCATATGTTGTAGGTGTGTGTAATATTGTTAAATGCAAGCTTGTGTCAATGTCAGTTATTAGCTCCGGCCCGTTGGGTTGTGGGACCAGGGGATCACAACCGTAAGTCTTTTCTTGTTGTGGACCGTTGATGGTCATGCAAGATGAATTGATTTTCTTTTAGTAAATAAACTATCTATCAAAGGAAATCTAACCTATGTTTTTGGTGTTTTCTCAATATATCGAACAAAGCAATAAAACAAGCTAATCTATGGAAAGTAAATTTTTTGTTCTTTTCTAACTTTTTAGACAATGCATCTAATCTAATAAACAAATTAAATACAAACAATTAGTTGGATGTAGCTAACTATTTGTGCAGATGTGTGAATCTAAATCTAAAAATCTATTCTAATTCAATCAAAATCCTTCCAACCCTACCTCATAAGTGAAGAACAAATCATAACCCTAACAGAGCTATTGTTCCTCACAGCTTCCCGGTAATGTTGAAGAGACAACTTCCTATTGATTTGATCTACTTGAAATTATCTAGCTAATTGAAATGAATTTTTCTCTACTCTATTTGATATGTAATTGAAATTAAGTATTCTTAATTGAAAATTTGACAAACAAAGCAAACAAATACACAACTCCAACCTGGAAGAGAAAGAACCTTGGAAAATCCAGTAGTATCAGTAATTGTGCCCTCAGTTCTTTCCTTTCTTTCTCTGAGTGTTCATGTGAGTCCAAAGGATTGGGAATGCAAAGAACAACAACAAGAGGATGGCACTTGAGCAATGACAACTTGGAAGCAATCTAGACATAATGCAAGTAGAAGAGAGATAGCACAAGAGATCTGAGCTTGGATATGCAATTCCTAGCAAGATTATGGCAACAAAACAATACAAGATACACAAAATTCTCAAGCCCTTTTTCTTGAATACAAGCATGGAATATATAGGAATGGAGGCTAGGAGGTTACTTCATGCACAAGGCAAGAAGAGGTAGTTCCAACTAATTAAATCTCATTTAAAATAGAAGGAGCAAGGAGAACCAAGCAAACAAAGCTATTTTTAGCCAATTCGGTTCATGGATGCATGCAAAAAGAAAATTTAAGTGAACCATCACATGTTTAAAACATGCATGAAGAATTTGGAAAAGCGGGCAAGACCGCCGCCATGTCCAGGGAGGTGGTTTCAAGACCGCCACCCTACCTAGGCGGCGGTTTGAGAACCGCTGCCCAAGCGGGCGGTGGTCCTATCACTGAGGCCAAGACAAACACGAGAAGAGGCGGGGAGATGGAAAATGCATGGAAAAGTTAAGTAAGGCTATCTAGGATACAAATATACACTACAAATGGGTTTTGGAGCTCGAACACCTTCTTGAAAGGATTTTGAATCATCATTGGGGATTTTTGTAACCGTTTTCCCGACAATGTAGCACGTGTAATTTTGGGTGCATACATATTTCCCCTCGAAGAAGTGTCTTAGCCATGAAAAGGTGTAAAACGTAGAGTCCGAGTATGGTGTTCCCGAAATGGGGAGTTAGAAGCTATACCTGACATGCCTGTGTGTCAAAATGTCACCGCCCAAACTCCCACTACCTGTAAGAGAAAAAGAAGACTCAAGTGCAGATAGATAAAATATCAAAAAATAAACACTAGATCAAAATGAAAAGAGGACTTACCATCCGCACGGGATGTAGAAATATTCCTACACCAATGCTCCAAATTACAGTAAACACATACACTCAAAATGAGTTTAAAATTTTATATATATATATATATATCGAAACAAACTCATTTTTCAATTCATTTGTGCATTGTTGATTTGGTGAATTTGGAGCTCGGATATACATTGACCATTTCGACATGGATACAACCAAAATGACTGTTGGGAGATAACGATCATGCCTCCACAAGTGAGAAATCAACCGGCGCATTCTCGGGTTATTTATATCATCTTTTGTCTTTTTGTACCCTAAATATTAAAATGTTGAAAAGTTCACCTAGGGGGACATTTTCAAATTTTCTTGTTTCAAATGAGTCCTTACGGGCGCCCATAGGGCATTCTTTTATTTTGCTAGAAATGGTCAATTTTCTCATTTTTAGGCATTTTTAGGGTTAAGGGCAACTTTTGGGAAATAGGGTCAAGACCGCTACCCAAGACAGGCGGTGATTCTAAATAGAATGTCTAAAATGCACCTTAACTTACATTTTTTTCACTTTCAATATTTTGCTATGTTTTTTATGAGCTTATCATGTGATGTATATTACTAACTTGCTCTTTTCTCATGTTTTGGTGAATGCAGAAGAAGGTGGAATACATACGTTGGAGCAAAGAGAGAGAGTGTGATTGGCTCCTTGGGATTCTAGATCAGCTGACCCAGGCTAAGATGGATCTTCTACAATGAGCGGTCATCTGGCGGATAGCACGGGTGCCCCATGTCACTCATGTTAGTCACATTCTGTGTGAATTATTCTATTACTAGGATGAAAATTGGAACACCTTCTCGATTTCTAGGCATTAGGGGTGAGTGGACCATCACCCTGGAGGATGTATACCGCATCGAATCCCGATACTTAGGAGGAGACTGACATTGGAGATAGCGAGGTCTAGGGCCATGATGACATAGTGGGCTACATATATGGGAGACGCCATTGTCTCATCTGGCTCGAAGAAGGGAATGAAGGTTTGGTTCATTTCTACTTCTCCCATTCCTATCCTTTGGAGAGCCATCATGGGTATCCTGTCTTCAAGACTAGTCGGGGACAAGGGAGGAGATACACTCTTATACTAGTTGGGCCCCATCATTGCATAGATCAAGGCTCATGGCCGTAAGTATGCCTAGGGGGAAGATATTCTGGGGACTACATACCACGATTTGTATAGAGTTTTTAGATTGCAGGGATAGTCTTTGAGCCACCCTACTCTAGTTATGAGTTGGGTTTACGAGCATTTCATTTCCTATGGTAGGGGAGTATTAGTTTCAAATCCAGGGGTTGTTCAGAAGCTAGATGGATAGGCATGTCAGTGCTCCGACACCACATCAATCAGTGGCCTCCCTGACTACAACAGACATGACTACCACACCCTACTAGGACATGGCAGGGGTATGGGGTGAGGATGCTATGACGATGGTAGCTTGCTCTTCCATGAGCTAGTTAGTTGACAGAGCTGGGAGATTAGAGATTCACCCATTTGACCGGGTACCTCAGCAGTTTGGCCTTCCATACCCTATCATGCTTCCTCCAGTGGAGCATGTTTATAGGACTATTCAAGAGGCTTAGAGGGGTCCTAGATGGGATCCCAGTTGGACAAAGGGTTACGCCTAGTTTTCCTATTGTAGTTAGGTGTGTAGTCCAAGTTTGGTAGGAAGTTGGTTCCCCTCGAGCACCCTTACTTTAGATTGGGGCGGCTCTTACTCATAGTGATGATGAGCCGATTTATTTGGACTCTAACTCTGGGGAGGATGTGGGAGATGATGTAGAGGGGGAGTCAGTTGGGGAGGAGGATGAGGGGTAGGACCTTCAGAGGGAGTAGAGAGCGACCCTGAGTGGCATGACACTCAGGAGATCCTCATAACAGCATGAGGAGGCGAGTGTGGAGAGAGAGACATTGGTCTTGGAGGAGACACTTGGAGAGGATGATGAGTTTGTGATCGGACAACATCATGCCTCTAGATTTGGTGAGGCTCCACATGACTACCAAGCAGACCCACAAAAGTAGTAGCCACTGATCCCACATGGATGCTTGGAGACCCAAGTATGTTTGATACTCCTTTCTCAATTTTGTCTATTGATTTTCGTATGTTTAGCTTAGCATTATCCTTTTGATTTACATTCTGTGATTTTCTAGCTCATTATCTCTCTCTTTTTGTTCTTATCTGTAGCGTTTGCACATGAGTGGCAAGAACTCATTCATCAGTGTGCATGGACACCCTATTGATTCCCTCGGGAAGACCTAGGCCGAGTTGACTATGGATTCAAGATAGCCCTTAGCTACTGGCCAACATACCGACATGTTCGCTCCTGTCTGGAGGGTGGCAGAGATAGTGACCTCACTTCATATCCAGGTAGTTGGATATGAGACCGCCGAGTACTTGATAAGGCGAGCCACTCTCACAGAGAGGCTACGGGAAGTGGTCACCACCGAGAGCACTCACACCATTCAGTCCATTCTCAGTGCCATCACAACCATAGTAGGAGCCCTAGACGTGGTCGAGCACCATCCGAGGGATCCCACAGGGATTGACAGGCCATTGGGCCTTTATTTTTTTGAGACCATTTTTTCTCATACGATTCTTTTTTTGTATCTTTCGGCTCATTGCGAGCATTTTGACCATGCCTAGTGCATGATGACATTGTACACAAACTTGACCTACTACGATATATACAGACTTTATTTTTGGTTCAAGATTCCATCAGATCTAAGTTGACTCTCTTTTGGCTTATCTCTCATGTGTACTCTAGATATTTAGAATTTCTACTTTTTAATGCTTTTCAGAATGTATGCAATGGGTGTGGATGATAAAAATGATTTCTTTTTGTATTTTATGTTGTTGATATATGATGATGCAAACACAATGTGATCTTAAACTTAGTTTCTTTTGCAATCTTTGGTACTTCATATTGTCTTGATAAAACATGATGATATAATGATATGATAAATAGATGTACTTTCCCCACTCCTAACCCCACACAACTAGTAAGATGCGAGGGCTCAACACCAAGAGTTAGAAAGGGCACAAGTTATGAATTTTTTTGAATGACAGTGATGAGAGAAAGACAGAGGTTTGACATAACCAAATTGGGATGCTACAACCTTACCCTACTCAAGCTACTTCATAGTTTAGAATGTGAATTGCTTTGCATTTTATCTAGACTTGGATCCATAGATGGCCACTTGGTTGACAAAATCTGGTTTTTGGGTTTTAAGCTCTCTTGGAATTTTGGACATCTAACTCACTTTGTTTTGATTTATGATTTCAAAATGTTTGACTAATTTGTAACTTTCAAGTTTATCAAATAGACCCTTTACGCCTTGCCCCATTCTACCAATAAGAATCATGGGCTCATCACCATGGACAAGGCACAGATGAGTAAGGACATTTCCCTCCTTTCCCAACCCTACATCACTAGTAAGAGATGTAGGCTCAACACCGAAGGTTGGTAGGGCAGAGAAATGTGTAAAAACAAAAATTTTGTGGATTTACATTTGATTTACTTATTTGGACAAAATGTTTAGAATGCTCTTATTTCCAAGGAGATGTATACGGGATAGATGTGACACCATGAAGCTTCTAGAATAGACCATGAACAAAGACACCTAACCTAAGAAGAGACCAAAAGTAGAACCAAGTATGCAGGCCTTGGTATGGTTACCTTCAAAACTTTGTCTTATCTTGTCTAGATTGATAAATGATTCAAAAATAGTTTTTGATACTATGAAAATTTCGAGCGACATGATTTGAATGCTTTGCCAATGCTTTTAGAAGTTTTTTGGAATTGCTATAAGAATAAGCTCCTTGATCACAATTTTTACAAACCGAACGAATGATGAAAATGCAATGCAAATGTAATAATGTACATATGAAAATGTATCTCTTTAGGTGAAGAGAGTTTATGTATTCTCTAAACTCCTCACCTTCTAGTGTACACAAGCGAAATGTGTCATTTTTGTGGTCTTCCACTACTCAATATGGATTTAACCACCTAGGTTTGAATTTCCTTCCCTCGCTGGTATTTTTTCTATCTGGCTATCGAGTCTTAATACTAAATATCCTTCGTAGATCTCACATTTGTAACCTTCTTGTTGTATTTCTAAGCCATCCGATCGGTGTAAACACCGTGTCGTTGTGTCGTGTTTAATCTAGTCTCTTCGAGACTTTCTAACTGGGAGAGTCATGCTTCGTGATAACCCTCCTCTCCCAGGATCCCATGTAGTGAAATACGGAGACTAGGTATTTTGACTTCAAGCAAAGAGAACCACCTCAAAACCAAACACTAACGAAAAGGGGTTGCTCCAGTTGGTGTTCTAACCGACGTTCAAGAGGGCCACAAAGCCGAAAACAACTTTAGTGTCAAGCCCGTTTATTCTCCTTAACGGTTTTTAAGAGAATGGACTCTAAAGTCTTATTTGTAGCCTCGGCTTTTCCATTAGTCTCGAGGATAGTAGAGAGAGAGACATGTGATGACTTGTTTTAAACTTTGCACACAACTCACACACTTCATCATTTTTGAAGGACGTGACATTATCATAAATAATGACTTGTGGCACCCCGTACCTACAAATGATCTGGTTTAGGATGAACTTAGTGATTATAGAGCTAGGTATGGTGGTAAGGGGCATGGCTTCTACCCACTTGGTAAAGTATTATGTGGCCGTGATTATGAAGTTATGGCCATCTATGTCGAGGAGGGAGAGAATTTCCCTATCAAATCCAAGCCCCACGTGGAAAAGGGCCATGGGGTCGCGATTAGTTGTAAAGCTTGTGCCAGTATGTGGATCTCATGAGAGAACTCTTGGCATTTGTGGCATCTACACACAAATTCTACTACGTCATGCTCTAGAGTGGGCCAGAAGTAGCCCATCCGATGTATTTTCGAGTAGTGGTGTGGCCACCGAAGTGACCTCCACATACCCTGCTATGTGACTCATAAAGAATCTTTTTGGATTCTTCAACGTAAAAACATCTTAACAATGTTCCATCAAAGGCTCTACAATAGAGGACTTGTTCCAAAATATTTTACTTAGTGGTAATGACGTGTAACCACCTTCTTTGTTGTGACATTGCCCCTTCTGGGTATGTGTGGTCCATGATGAAATTGACAATGTCGGTATACCAGGGACATACAGAGATAGGGGCCTAGTTTCGATGAAGTACACACACTCATCGGGAAATTCTAGATCTACCAAATCACCCCCATCTAATGGATTTTCAGCTAACTAGTCTGCAATGATGATTTTTCCCTTAACGGATTTTTGATTTACAAATGTTAGTTCGAACTCACCCATTAAGGTTATGAAATGCCCGGCCTTTTTGGACAAGGATCCTTGCATGAGGAATGTCTGCAAGTGGTCTGTCTTAACAATAACCCTTGTTTCTTGATTCAACATATAATGCCTTAAACACTTTGTTGCAAAGACTATGGCAAGGCATTCCTTTTCTACCTGTGTATAACGTGTTTCATAATCAAGCAACATCCGACTAATGAAGTAAACTACACGCTCTCATTTATCGTCATCCTCTTGAGCCAACATGTAGGCTAGTAAAACATCTATAGCTCATGAATACAAGATCAAAGGGCGATCTGATCTAGGTGGCATTAGCGTGGGAGGGGATAATAAAAATTGTTTAACCCTCAAGGCCTTGTTGCATTCTTCCGTCCAATCAATGTTATAATCATTTTTCAACAAATTATTGATGGGATGAATAGCATAGGTCAAGTCAGGGATGAACCTTCAGATTGCACCAAGTTTCCCAAGAAAATATCTAATACTAGACTCGTCCGATGGTGGAACCATTTCTAATATAGCCCGGATTTTGGCTAGGTCGACATCAATCCCTCGTGAAGATATAATGTAACCTAAAAGCTTGCCTCCTGTTACACTAAAAACACATTTCTCCAAATTTAATGTGACACCATACTCAATTAAGCGTGAAAGGATGATGTGAAGCACCTCAAGGTGATCGCAGTGCTTCCTGGCCTTAGCCAACAAGTCATCTACATAGGACTCCACAATCTTATGAATAAGATCATGGAATATGTAGGTCATTGCTCGTTGGTATGTAGCACCGACATTCTTAAGACCAAATGGCATGACAACATAACAATAAGTTCCCCAAGGAGTTATAAACGTAGTTTTAGCTTGATCCTCCTTAGATATTTTGATTTGATTATATCCCGAAAACCCATCCATGAGAGACAACAACTCAAATCCAACTGTTGCATCAACAATAACATCAATGGATGGTAATGGGAAATCATCCTTGGGGAAAGCTTTGTTAATGTCCCGGAAGTCTATGCAAATATGGATCTTTCCATTCTTTTTTAGAATGAGGACAATATTAGATACCCATTGTGAATAATCGACTGGCTTGATGAATCCTACCTAGAGAAGCTTCATTACTTCTTCCCTTACCATAAGGGCCACCTTTGGTTTCATAGGTATCGACTTTTTCTTAATCGGATTTGCATCCGGCTTGGTGACGAGATTGTGAACTGTGATGTGTGGTGCAATTCCTGTCATTTCTTGTAGCTAAACGCAAAGGCTTTTTGATGTTCCTTGAGGATTTGGGTATGTATTTCCACTTCCTCTAGGAGTTAAGGAGGACCCTAACTTTAAGATATTTGGTTCCTCCTCTGTTCCAATGTTTATATCAATTATTCCTTCAATTAAGGAGGCATTTCCTCCTCAAATTCTAGTAGGGCTAGAGGCAACTCCAAGTCCCCTTCTTCTTCTACCTCGTAAATCTCAAGATCCTTTCCCGGAGAGGACTCAATCATGGGATTCCCAAAATAAGAAGAGGAACATGGGATTAAGGAAAGGTCTATCTTGTGATAGGTAAGATGTAATTCTGCCAAAGCATTTAAATAACTTAAAGTTGATTCATCACTATTGACGTGCTCTAAACAATCGAGATCGACTCTTGGTTTCTACGTATGTCAACATTGGGGTCGTTGGTGTTTTACTGAATCAAGGGTTTGGTGCAAACTGAAAACATGAAGTTGGTATCTTCTAGGTCACTACTTGGGGTGAAGTGTGAAGTAGAAGTTGTTATAGAATCTACAAGCTTTGTTCGCGTGGAACTGCCTTAATTGAGATGAAATTGAACTCTTTTATCAAACCTAACACTGTTATTTTGTAAAGTTGTAGATGCTCAGCTCTAGTCTCATATACTTCACATATCTAATTTATGACTAGTTGTGAATCACCCAACACCCTAATATTGAGGATTCCCATCCTCTTAGCTATGATGAGACCTAATAGGAGATCCTCATATTCAGCCCCATTGTTTGTGCATTCGAAATTCAAATTGAAAGTAAAGGTATAATCCTTCCTTCGGGCGAAGTAAGGATCACGCTCGCCTGTGTCAAAGTGACACTTAGCTCCATAAAATTGAGATTCCAACAACTACTCGGAAGATGGACGTTGAGTCCTCCTTTGTACCTTCCCCTTGACCTCGCTTACCTCCTCCATGCAAACCTCATCTCACTTGGAAGGGAACCAAATCCCAAGGCATGTCTCATACCCATAGAATCAAAGGGGAGAAGGATAGGAAAATCCTTTTCTAATAGCTCGATAATCTTTGATGTAGTTCCTAACGATACTATCTCTATAACAATGTTTTCATCCTTGACCGCCGGAATACCCTCGATTAAACCCGTAACCTCTAACTTTTTTGTAGGAAATAGCTTTTCTTCTGGTACCACACTTACAGGTTTGTTTAACTGGTTCATAGGAAGTTCAAATTCAGAGTGGACCCCTGGCCTTTTCTTTAAGTTGGCTAAATGTATGTCAAAGGGTTTTGGATCACCTTGTGCCACAAAGACTTTCCCTAAATTCAAGAATCGACCTCCTGAAATAGAGTGGAAGGGATTGCCTTCATGTGGTGGATCCAAGGATGGCCAAGGATCATATTATAGTTGGTTTCCGATCTATAATATAAAACTCAGTGAGTACCGTCTTGGGCCCAAGAGTAACCGGTAATACTATGGTTCCGATCGAGGTTACCTTGAGGCTATCATAGCCCCTCAGTGTGTTTCACATAAAGGAGAAATTAGTCTCCCCATACCCTAGCTTTTGAAGAAAAGAGAAGGGGACTATGTTAACTGTTGCCCCATCATCGATCATTGCACATTTCACATAGTTGTTGTAGATCCAAACTTGTAAAAACAAGGCCAGATCACCTCTACAAGCTATTTCAGCATCCGTAGGCATCTTACTTATGTCAAACACAAACCCAATGTCCCTTTTGGGTTGCCTTGGAGGGAAAACATTGAAGTCTATATGATTTATCTGCAGTTTTTGGAGGAGGGGTAACATTAATCAAATGTCGAGACCCGGCGCTTCTAACAAAGCAAACTTGATGAGCAAGGGAATTCTTTAGTGGACCCAAGAAGGAAATATGTGAAAAGGTCTTGTTCAGATCACTAATTAGATCATAATCCCCTACCGGCTTTCTTAGCATATCGTGAATATTTCCTAACACATCCAGATAAATTGGGATTGGCTGCGTAGAATAATCCCTAGTTCTCATAGCGGACGTTAATTTGGGGTTCGGCGTCTAACTCTACCAATCCCACAATCTTCGTTTATTGGTGACCATCCAAAGGGGGTGCCACTTGTGGGTTTGACGAAGTTGAAGCTTCATGATCATGAGTCCCTATTACAATACCTTTATTGGAACCATTAGGATCTAATCTACCATCCTTTGGATGTGTGGGGAGAGGATCATTGAAGATCCCTAATAGTGTGTTCTGCGGAGACACCGGTCCCATATAGGCATTTTGACTAGGTGCAGTTGGGTTTTCCAAAAACATGTCAACAAATAACTATCTTTGGTCTTCTAGAAAATGTTGTAAAAACTTATTACAATCGCGACAAGTTCTTGCGTCATGCCCGCGGACCCTATGGAAACTATAGTACAAGTCAGGATCGTAATCTCGAGGCCTTTGGTTTGTTCCTTGTTGTGGTCTGAAACTACGGTTATTGCTTGGTTGTTCATCTAACACTTTAGTCCCGATTAATATGGCTACAAAAGAGTGGTGTTAACCTTGCAATCAACCTCATTCACCAAGAACTTGCCCAAATACTTTTCGAATCAATCTTGTTGCACGACCTTAATCTAAAACATTATCCATACCTTAAATGGAGGGTGGCCAGCAAGGAAATCATGTTCAGAAAGCACCTGAACAAAATTTAGTCAGTTTTAATGAGGAGGATTTCATTAAAGTCACTACTAGGGCTCAAGGGAAGGCTGCTGAAGGTAAAAAAAACATAATAGGCCTATCCCGCCTCATCACATATCGATAAGACAACATCTACAGCCCAAAGTCAACCAACAACTCTTCTATTCCTCAAAAAACAACATGTGTTCTAGTTGATAAATGCCATCAAAATACCTCAAAAATCTAAGGCAAATTTGAGAGGAATCAATTTTCACTAAGGCCTACTCTAAGACAGTTGAATATGTCTCTAAAACAATTGCTTCTTTTAACATTTTTGATGTAATGAAAAACATAATGTTAACATCTCAATGTGGGATGCTCTAAGTATTCCTAAAAAGCAAGATTTACTCTCTCGTGAACTAGCTAAGCTTCGCAAATTTCTTCAAATATAGCAGAAAAAGAAAGTTCAAAAGGCGTATATGGTCCTTGGAACGTTTGAGCAAGACCGCATTAAAGAAGTTAAGTGGATGGTTTAGAAAGTTCTAAATGCTCATGACATTAAAAAACCACCATCATTTTATTTATCACTCGATTATTAGAGAACATCTAGTTCATAATTGCGTGGTGAATAGTGATGTAAGTAGCACGATTATGCTAAAAGTGATTGCGAGAAAATTGGGTTTGCGGTATGAGCCTACGAAAAGGAGTGTCTTACACTTGATGGAATCAACTAATACGGTTGGTATAATCAAAAATTTAGAAGTGACGTGACATGCTTGCCCAAATGTTTCCATTCTGCAAGATGTTACTGTTGTGGATTTACCTCCATATTTTGCCTTATGCTTATCTAGAGATTTCACAACAAAAATAGGAGGTTATCTCTCTTCAGATTGGTCCCTCTTATTTTTCACTACTCATTATGGTACTAAAGTTACTATCAATTCAGAGCCATTGGCGGATTTCACATTGAGCCCAACTCTACAAATGCAGTGGCTAATTATTCACCCTAGATCAATCTGATTTTGATGAGGTAGCTCATGTTTCAGTGTTGGATGGTGTTTCTAACATGTTTATGGATGAAAAGACAATGGAAGAACATGCTAATGATTCTTTTAAGGAAGTTGAAGAACACCTATTTGGTGTGTATTGTATGCATGAAGAGAATACACCACTTCCATTGCTGTCCAAAACAGAAGATTCAACAAAAGGGATTTGGAAGCTTCATTTTGGTGGAGCTAAGAACAAGAAGGACAGGAGCAGGTCTAATGCTCACTTCCCCAATGAACGAGAGGTATTTTTCAGCTTTGAGTCTCCAATTTTCATGTACTTGTAACATAGTTGAATACGAAGCTTTAATTCATGGCTTACTTTGGGCTAGAAAGAAAGGTATCAGCATGCTACAGATTTTTGGTGACTCTAAGTTGGTTATTAATCAAGTAAAAAAATTCAATGTTTGTAAGAATCCATTAATGAAGTCTTACAGACACAAAGTTTCAGACTTAATGGAATATTTTGATGCTATTAACATTCAGTCTATTCCTAGAGCTGAAAAAACAAGTATGCGAGTAGAGACTTGCAGCGGTTGGGGCTAGTTTTGAAGTGCTTTGAACATATTGAAAATAGCAAAATCCAGCCTCATATAAATTTAATTGTCGGACCTCGCAGACCTAATAATGATTCAAATTGGCAAGTCTTTGAAAGTGATGATCAAATATGTAGGTTTTTGTAAGAAGAAGATAATTTTTCTACGCTTAATCGGGATAAATTACAAAGACTTATATGGTGACCAGATTGTTCAATTGAAGAAAAATAAACTACCTCGAGGTCTAGTCACATTAGAATACATCTTTAGCACTGACGATCAGTTAAGAAAGGTCAAGACTAAAATGTCAACTCATGCTAACAATTACGAAGAGATCTTGGTTGATGAAGGGAAAAAACTATTTCTTGGAAAGGTATGTTCCTTAACCAAAAAATATTCATTTATTAATCTTTGCAAAGAGTTTAAATATTTCTTTTCTTGGAAATACCAAGATCTGAAAGGATTTGATCCTAGTTTAGCACAACATATAATTGAGTTGCAGCCAAATTCTAAACCTGTTAGATAGAAACAAAGGCCTGTAAATCCCAAAATAGAGCCTCTGATGAGGAAAGAATTATCTAAGTTGATTGAATCACGTATTATCTTTCCAGTTAAGCATTCAAGTTGGGTAGCCAATCTTGTCCCTGTTAGGAAGAAGAATGGTGAAATCAGACTATGTGTATATTTTAGAGATCTTAATAAGGCTTCATTAAAGGATCATTACCCACTCTCGAATATGGATAAGATTTTGAGAACAGTCTCGTGTTCGAGATAGAATATCTCTTATACACGGTTACAATGGATATAATCAAATTTTAGTTCGAGAAGAAGATAGATACAAAACAGCTTTTACCACCAAGTGGGGTACTTATGCTTACAAAAGGATGCCTTTTGGTCTTTCAAATGCCGGTGCAATGTTTCAACATGTAATGGACATGGACTTTCACAACTTATTAAATAAATGCATCGTTGTTTATTTAGATGATGTTGCTGTATTTTCAAAAGATTATGAAGAACATCTAATGCATTTAAGGCATACTTTTCAGTTGTGTAGGCAATTTGGAATATCTTTGAATCCACTGAAGTCTATCTTTTTAGTACATCAAGACAAGTTACTTGGCCATATTGTTTCTAAGCAGGGTTTAACAATTGATCCTTTCAGATCAAGCCATATCACAACTATCATTGCCTCATCATAAGAAGGCATTACAGAGTTTTCTTGGAAAAATAAACTTTGTTAGAAGATTTGTTCCATTTTGCAGCATTGGTTAAACCACTCACAACTATGTTAAAGAAGGAGAAAACTTTCTCTTGGACCAACGAAGGAAGAGAAGGTTTTGAGGAAATCAAAGTAGCTATCTCTCAGGCTCCTACTCTTGCAAATCCAAATTTTGATAAATATTTTACAATGTATGCACTCGCAGGAGCTGAAACAATCTCAGCTATATTAACTCAAGTCAATGATGAAAATATTGAGTAGCCTATTGCTTTCTTTGGACAGAGCTTGCATGATTATGAAACAAGGTACACATTTCTTGAAAAATAGGTACTTTCAATAGTCAGAGGACTAAATAATTTCAAGTATATGCTTTCAAACAATAAAATCCATGTTCTTGTTTCTCATCCAAGTGTGAAAGCATTCTTACTAAATAAGGAGTTGAATGAGAAAAGAGAAAACTGGATAACAAAGGTCATGGAGTATGATGTTGATATTCGGGTTGCTAAGATGGTTCAAGGAAAAGGTTTGTGTGAACATCTAATTACTGATATGGAAAAATAGCAAGTTATAGAACCAGATGATTCAAAACAACATGCTGAAATTACATATCAGCAATCGAAATTATGGTTCAACCGCATAATCAACAACCCGAGTCGAGCTTTAAGAGATCCAGGAATCAAGATGGATGACTGATTTGGTTAATTATCTACAACATGACACCTATCTAGAAGGTATGGGTAAGAATAAAAGAAGGTATTTTAGATTACAAGTTGTACCTTATATCTTCATTGATAATGTGTTGTTCAAAAGAGATATAAATGGAATCTTGTTGCGATGTGTTGATTATGATAAAGTTCAAAAATATTGTCATAATTCCATGAAGGACCTGCAGGAGGTCACTTCTCAACACGTACCACAACCTTAAAAATTATGAAAGTTGGTTACTATTGGCCTAGCATATTCAAGGACTATTTTGAATGGATAAGAAAGTGTAAAATGGGCTTTCTTTGTTGAAAAGAACATCTAGCTTCGCTTCCCTTACAAATTTATTTCAGCTTATCAACCTTTTACGCAAAGGGGGTCTTGACTTTATTGGCATGATAAACCCACCATCATCACAAGGAAACAAGTGGATCTTAATCACAGATTATTTTACAAGATGGACTCAAGTAATAGCCTTGAAGGATGCTAATGAAACTTCGAGACTATCCTTTTATGAAGGAATAGTTTGCGTGATTCGTGTTCCGAAACTATCATATCGATAATGCTTTAGCATTCCTTGGTGCAAAGATAATAGATTGGGCTGTCAAATATAGAATTTATTTTAGTTCTTCATCTAATTATTACCCACAAGGTAATGGCTTAACCGAGAGTACTAATAAGAATCTATTAAGGATCATCAAGAACACTCAAGGATAATTAAAGAGCTTGGCATCTAATGTTGAATTCGAACTTTGGGCTGACCGAGTGACTCCTAAAAGATCAATTGGCAATTCACCATACAAACTTGTTTACGAGAAAGAAGCGAGAATGCTTATTACAATCGCGACAAGTTCTTGCGTCGTGCCTACGGACCCTATGGAAACTACAATACAAGTCAGGATCATAATCTCAAGGCCTTTGGTTTGTTCCTTGTTGTGGTCTGAAACTATAGTTATTGTTTGGTTGTTGATTGTTATAATTAGCACTTTGGAACCCTTTCCCTTGGTTCTAGAATTGGTTGGGGTATTGACTAGGGCTTGGGGTTGGCATTTTCCTTTGTTGCTTGAGGTTTTTCTGCTGTGAGGATGATTAAAATCCACAATGTTTACCGAGGGTGAGAAATTTTTGTTTCTCTGATTATTACCATTATTGTTGTTGTTATTTGTAGCAACCGTATTTAGAAGGATTAACAACATTAGGCTTTTGGGCTGGTCACCACACCTTCGATCATGACCCCATGATTCTTATTAAGGATTTTTGGTCCTTGATTGTTATTTGTGTTGTTGAGTAACCGGAGACTTTTGAGCGTATGACTAAATTCCCATTTTCCCCATAGTTCTTACAACCACTATCAATGGCTGCTTGGTCAATTCGAAGAGCACCTTCTAGTACTTCTTCATAGCTCGTTAGTGGGAACTTTTGAACTTCTTCCTTTATTTCTCTGTTGAGAGAGTAAAGGAACAAATCACAAAGTTCCGTTTGATCCATGTTTGGAACACTTGCAAAAGAATAGAAAACTTGTCGCCACCTCTGAATGAAGTGGGTTGCGGATTTGTTATGTTCTTGTTTAATGTGCAAGAATTCTCTTATCCCTGTTCTTAACAACTTATTCATATCAAAAGCCTTAATGAACTCTGACACAATTTGTTTAAAAGAGTGTATCGAGGCCTCCAGTATTCTATAATACCAGTCGAGAGCGATGCCTTCTAACATCTTAGGGAAGATTTTTGCAACAAATACATCCTATGGGAGCAACTCTCGAATGGTTGTTGCATAGGATTTGATATGATCATTTGGGTTGCCTTCCTCTTTAAACTTTGGAAGATCGGGTAATGGCCTTGGGAGCATGAATTTCCGGATGGAAAAGTCTAGAGGCTCCTTTAGGTAGTCAGAGTAAGTTCCCATTGTGTACATTTCAACCATTGAAGGTCCTTGTTGGGGAAGCAAAGGTTGCATTGGTTGCTAAAAAGGCATGGCGTAGGTATTTTTGGGGTATATGGTGTTCCCTACAGATAACCATAAGGACCTTGATAAACATACACATCTCCTTGTGGCGTTTTAGAGTATGTGTGCATATAGGGGGTTGGCCACTTTGATACGGAGTTGAAGGTGCGAAGCTAGGGAACGTTGCATTTTT
Organism: Taxus wallichiana var. yunnanensis; assembly: GCA_018340775.1. Taxonomy (NCBI): domain Eukaryota; kingdom Viridiplantae; phylum Streptophyta; class Pinopsida; order Cupressales; family Taxaceae; genus Taxus; species Taxus wallichiana. Next base: position 171,027,180 of record CM031233.1, read on the forward strand.
GGCTAGTATAGCATTTGAGAACACACTTCCTGGTTGAGCTTGTTGTAGGTATCCATATGTGGCTTGAGGAGGCATACCCAAGGTACCCATCCCAGTTAACAAATCCCTAGGGTTTGGAGTATTCATGTAGACTGGAGGATTCTATACAATCGGTATTTGCCCATAGTTTTGCATGGTACGATGGATTTTGATCTTACCTCGCGTATGAATTCTGAATTCTCTCGAGTAAGCTCCAACTCTTTGACCTTGTCTACTAAAGCTGAAATGACATCGCCGTTGACAAGGCGGTGTCTTGCTTAGGTACCTTTTGTTGAACCCTTAGAGGTTGTTGAGGAGTATGGTATCCTGCTATGAATTGTTCATGATGTTGCCACCCCTCATTGGTTGTATTGTCAGTTGGTGGTGGGGTAGCGTTATTGTTTAAAGCGGACATCACCTTATCCTTAGTAACCTATCGAAATATTGGTTCATGTGTTGGAATTTTTGTTCACTCCTAGCATATCATGCTAAATACTCCTCATCTAGATGGGGGAGTTGATCGGATTACACACTAATGGGTTGTCGAAACAATACCCGAGGAGATGAACTTGCTTCACCAGTGAATGTCATGTTATTTGAAATTTATTGTTCGAGGGGATAAGTCTGAGTGACCTGATCCAGTTCCTCAATGCATACAGAAGAACCAACATTGGTTCCCTGAAGTAGAGGGTTTTGAGTGGATGAGCGGTTGTCCACCCATGTGGAAAGTGAAGGTGATTGTTGTGGTATACTTGATTGGTAATGGTACATGCCAAAACTCGAGATGGGCTGACCGTACTCTCATTGTATCCTAACATATTTGGGGGTATAAGAATACTCATAGAATAAGGATGGACGAAGAAAGTGGAAACATTTAGAGACTAGCTCTTCACGTCGGGTTCACCAATTTTGTACGATAGAAAATCAACATGTGACCTTCTTTGCACCCGACCTCCCGAGGTCGTGCCGAGATAACCGGTGGAATGGAAATGGAAGTGAAAGTGATGGCAATGATCAAGCTAATTGGGCAACCTTATGTCCTCAACACACAATATTGGAATCTATGAATCTAAGGCAAAGAATGCTCTCCTAACCTAAAGGTGTGTGATGGTACTGGTCTATTATGATAAATACTCAGAGATTCTAATCGATGTCTAGTTATGTCGAGATTCTATTAAGTGGTTGTGGAATACGTGCAAATTAACCTGTAGGTGCCTCATATGGGTTTCCAGACAAGGTCATGGAAGTAGAGACAAGAGGTGTAGTGGAGCTGCAGGAGCTATGGGTAATTTTTGGTCTTGTCCAGAAATTCTTAGCCTAATCGGCTGTTATGTTCAACAATGAAAGTTTTGTAATAATATCAGGTGAGAGCAGTGAAGATATGACTACCAATGTGAGTAAACCAGTGTCAATATCTAGTTGATTAGCAAGCTTGTTGGGTTGCGGGACCTGTGGATCACAACCAAATACTCATTGAGGCTGAGGCCCTCGTATGGTCATGCATGCAATCAAACCCTATTTCTAGGAGCAGTCCAAAAGTCGTATCCTTGATTAGTAGTGATGTGCAGTGTATCTAACTGTCTTATTTTCTTAGCATGTGTTACAGGTGTGCGTAAGACTATTAAACACAAGCTTGTGTCAATGTCGCTTATTAGCTCCACCCATTAGGTCAGGGGATCGGGGATCACAACTGTAATTCTTTTCTTGTTGTGGACCATTGATGGTCATGCAAGATGAATTGATTTGCTTTTAGTAAGTAAACTATCTATTAAAGGAAATCTAACCTATGTTTTGGTGTTTTCTCAATATATCATAACAAAGCAATAAAACAAGCTAATCTATGGAAAGTAAATGTTTTTGTTATTTTCTAACTTTTCGCATAATGCATCTAATCTAATAAACAAGTTAAATACAAAAATTAGCCGATATAGCTAACTATTTTTGTAGATGTGTGAATCTAAATCTAAAAAATCTATTTTAATTCAATCAAAATCCTTCTAACCCTACCTCAGAAGTGAAGAATAAATCATAACCCAAATAGAGCTATTGTTCCTCACAGCTTCCCTGGTAATGTCGAAGAGGCAACTTCCTATTGATTTGATCTACTTGAAATTATCTAGCTAATTGAAATGAATTGTTTCTTTACTCTATTTGATATACAATTGAAATTAACAATTTTAATTGACAATTTGAAAAAAAGCAAACAAATACACAACTCCAACCCGGAAGAGCAAGAACTTTAGAAAATCTAGTTGTAGACGATCTCTGTCCCCACAGCTTCTTTCCTTTATTTCTCTAAGTGTTCATGTGATTCCAAGGGATTGGGAATGTAAAGAACAACAACAAGAGGATGGCACTTGAGCAATGGCAGCTTGGAAGCAATCTGGACATAATGCAAGTAGAAGAGAGATAAAGACAAGAGATCCGAGCTTGGATATGCAATTCCTAAGCAAGATTATGCAACAAAACAATACAAGATACACAAAATTCTCAGTGCCCTTTTTCTTGAATACAAGCATGGAATATATAGGAATGGAGGCTAGGAGGTTACTTCATGCACAAGGCAAGAAGAGGCAGTTCCAACTAATTAAATTTCATTTAAAATAGAAGGAGCAAGGAGAACCAAGCAAACAAAGATATTTTTAGCCAATTGGTTCATGGATGCATGCAAAAAGAAAATTTAAGTGAACCGTCGCATGTTTAAAACACGCGTGAAGAATCTGGAAAAAGTGGGTAGGACCGCCGCCCTATACAGGAGGCGGTTTGAGATCAGCCATCTTACCTGCCCGGCGGCGGTTTGAGAACCGCTTGCCCGTGCAAGGTAGCGCTTTGTCGCTGAGGCCAAGACAAAGCACGTAAAGAGGCGAGGAGATGGAAAAATGCATGGAAAAGTTAAGTAAGGCTATCTAGGCTACAAATATACACTGTGAATGGGTTTTGGAGCTCGAACACCTTCTTGAAAGGATTTTGAATCATCATTGGGGATTTTTGTAACTATTTTCCTGACAATGTAGCACGAGCAATTTTGGGTGCATACACCACCCACATGACCCTCCCAAGCCTCTCAATTAGCCCCCAAGCTTACTTATTTAATCCTTTATTTTACCTACAAATATCTCTTTTATTCCAATGAGAAAATTGTTTCACATAGCCTGCACCATTGAGCATCATTTTTTTACTTTTTTTTCAAAGGCTATATTTTCTACTTCTAAGGCCTACAAAGATTTTTTCTTCATCTTGTGTATTTTTTCATGCTATACATATTGGAATAGCGTTTTGTAACTTTTTGTGGCCCAATTTTCTACACAATTCAATTTTCACAAGACTATTGATGTCTTGTCCTAATTTTTGTACTTTCAATTGGCCATATCTTTTGATCAATGTGTCAATCAAGATGACATTTTTTGAAAGTGCATGTTTATTCACGTATTCAAAATATTGGGTTAAATTTTGATTCATATTATACTTGGATTCTACTTTCAACATAACTTTGTTATTTATTTATTGAATTCAATATGTATGTCACACTACTTATATAGTGCCACCTATTTTCAGCTAGGGGTTCTTCTTTTTACATTATTTGTTTTTGGGGTTTATCTTATTTGATTCTTGGCTTGCATGTTAACCATTCTAATGAGGAAAATTTATAATAACTGCATTATTATAAGTAGTTTGGGAGGTGTTTATTGAGTGTGCTCATTTTTTTAGGTTCTTCCAAGGTATTTTTGCCTTATTATTATAAATGGATTCCATCCATGAATTCCACACTCTCACATAGAAAAATAATAACCCATTTTTTGAAAACATTTTTCTCTTTTAATAATTATGTTCACTTTAAGAAGACATGGTTAGATTTGTTTAAGATAATAGGAAGATAAAAAAACACAACTCTTTATTATTCTCACCACTTTCAAGAAAATGCATCCTCCTTCGCATTTGCAGGACATAGTTGTTTACTTACAATACCATATCGACACCATGGACATATCTATCATCAACATAGTCTACTTTACGTCACTAATTCAAATCCTATTGACACACTATCATCCTATGTTTTTCCTAATCATGAGTTTCCCATTAAATTTGATGCACCTATTAAAACCCACACTTTATACTCTCCCACTATTGTGTTTGACTCATTTGAGAAGCACACAACTGGTTTTAGATCTTACACTCTCCATTCCATGGGTCATTTTGGTGGAGGTATAGGTAAGCATTTGTAAATCATCACTTCCCTATCCAACCTATTCATTAGATTGATTTCCATGGCATTGAATATAAATAAGATAATTTTTCATTAGGTACACTTCACGCACACTCACATGTTTTTATTTTTTCCAATCTTCCTAAGGATATTGAGTGTCGTATGAGTTATTCTACACGCCTTCTCAAGCATGAGAGACTTGGGAATACTTTAATCAAACATGAGATTCGTGAAACATCTAGAGATTAATCCTCACCTATACCATTTATGCACATGGTAAAAAAAATCACATGAAGGCATCTTTCTCTACCATCCATATTCATCTAGGATGGATTTAAGATTAGTTATGGTAAAATCATCAACATTCTTTATGTGAGATCGACATGCATGGATCCTCTACTATTCAACTACATTAACTGCACACTACTCATTTTACCTACTAATACTCCCTTAATTTTGGAGAAACTTTATTTGGCATTACTCCTTCATTTTGGAGAAACTCTCTTTTTACCATTTAGCATTTCTTTGACAATTAAACAAATCCTTGTTTGATAAATTCTAGTGTATATTGTGTCTTATTGTCTTATTTGGTGTTTTTTGGATGTATATTTGCACTAAGTTATAATGTTCCATGAGGGCTTTATTTTTCAAATGATGTTTTATCTTCATATACATGTGCCTTATTTTGTACACCCATTTCATGGTTGATACATATTACCATCACTTTATATTTCCATACCATTTGTGAGAGACCCTTTTCGTATCGTTCGACATTTCGACAGTCAAACCATTTCCTTTTAGTGAGCATTTTCTAGCATACCCAACTTTTGTCATTGTTTGGTGCTCGAGTAGTAGATTTCACCACTCATATAAATATTTTTTTCCTCTACCAATTCAACAATATGCAAGGGTGTAGTCATATTGATTCTTTAGGTGTTGTGTCCCTTTCTTAGCCTTGGCACATCACATCATCTACTTCAAGAAGTTGATGGAGCTGTTGGAGTAATTTTTTATACTTTCATCAACTCAATTGATAGATTGATAATCTCCTTCAATCTATTCTAGTGCATAAAGTGTCAATTTCTCTTCTTCAATGATTGAATAGTGGATTCTAACCACTCATGTATATTTGAGTGATTTTCCATTCTTTTCACTTCGCAATTATTGCATATTCTTCAATGTGATGGATTTCATCACATCTAATTATTTTGTTGTGATGTTTTCCATCCCATCTAATGTGTTCTTCATAATACTTAGTTGTTTTAAAGACCTTTTCTTTGTATCTTATTTTTTCTAGGTTGTACTTATTGTACATGGGTACCTAATCAAGCCTAGTTATTGGGACCCATTTCTTTTTTACTTTTGACTTCCCTAAGTATAAGTTAAGGGGATTTAATGGTGCAATATTTATATATATGCACCTTTTATTTTAAGTTTACTTAGTTTATTTAGCTTTATTTAAGCTTTATTGACTTAGTCTAATTTGCACACCTCTTAGGCTTAGATTAGGATAAGTGGCACTCATAGCTTGACCACTTGTCTCATGTGTGCCTATTCATATGGAGGTAATTGCATATATTCTATCACATATTCAAAATAAAATTTGGACTACAATTCTTACTTTTGCTATATGCACATGTAATTACTACTAATACCAATATTGAATGTTATCTAACATAACAATATTGAATGCAAGTCACTAGACTAGAGTGCACATGTTGCACATTATTAAATAAAAGAAAATGCAATAAAATGCAATAAATATGCCTATGCTAAATTATGCTAACATTCCCCCCCTTAATTTTGCATAGTTTCCAATGAAGTGGAGAGGAACTCTCTGAACAATGTGAATTTGTCACGTGCAAGTGACTTAGTGAAAACATCTACCTTCTGTTCAGCTGTAGGAAAGAAATGGAGCTGTATGTTGTGCTTCGAGACATGCTCACGTATGAAATGAACCTGTACTTCAATATGCTTGGTTCTCTCATGAAATACTGGATTGCGAACAAGCTTTAGAACTCCTTCATTATCAACATATACTGGAGTAGATTTATGTTGTGGTAGACCAATTCCTTCCAGTATTCGGCGTAGCCATATTGCTTTATAAACAGCTTCACCTGCAGCTCGATACTCTGCTTCTATAGAAGAGCGAGAAACAAATTTATGTTTCTTGCTTCCCCATGATATCGGTCCAAATCCCATAAAGAAGACGAAGCCTGATGTTGACTTCCTATCATCCATGTTTCTGCGTGATGATCCGAATCAATATCTTGTCAAGAAGAAATTGTCATTCTTCTTATACTCTAGACCAAGGTCAACTATACCCTTTAGATATCTTAGTATTCTCTTTCTTTGCTTTCCAATGACATATTTTCGGTTCTTGCATGAAGCGTGATAAATAGTCGACTCACAAAGCCGACATCCGGTCTAGTATATGTCGTAAATGAGACTCCCAATCAACTTCCAATAGAGAGTCGCATTCACCTGGTGGTGATGGATCGGAACGAGATAATCAAGTCTCGCTTCCATAGGTGTAGCAATAGAGTGCACCCATCATCTTGAATTTCTCGAGCGTTGTCTTAGTGTATTTCAACCGTGACACAAAGATATGATTCTTTTTTGCCATACTTCCAACCCAAGACAATAGTGCATGAGCCCGAGATCCGTCATGTCGAATGATCGATTAAAATCCTTCTTTGTTGCATCGATCATCTTCACGTAACTTCCTGTAATGACTAGATCGTCGACATAAACAACCACAATGACAATCTCCCACCCTTGCTTTTTGAGGTAGAGATTGGGGTCATCGAGATTCCTTTCGAATCCATGACTTATGAGATGCTCATCAATTTTGATGTACCATGCCCTGGGGTGCCTATTTTAGGCCATATAGAGATTTTATGAGTCTGCATACCATCATCTCTTTTCCTGGTATTACATAACCCTCTGGCTGAGTCATATAGACTTCTTCTTGCAAATCTCCATTAAGAAAGGCACTTTTCACATCCATTTGGTGGACTTTCCAACCAAATTGTGCAATAGAGCAAAGATCATCCCGATTGTCTTGATCTTGGTGTGGAGCAAATGTCTCCTCATAATCAATGCCTTCTTATTGTGCATACCCTTTACTACAAGCCTTGCTTTATACTTGTCAATAGTCCCATCCGATTTGTACTTAGTCTTGAATATCCATCTCGCATCCAATGGGTTTCTTCCACAGTGGTGGAAGGTCGACAAGTTTCGCCATGTGTTGTTCTTCATCACCGATCGATACTCAATCCATGGCATCTTTCCAAGCTTTTGATTGTAGGGCTTCCTGAACTATAGATGGCTCAACTGTTTCAACAACTCTGCTCATTAGGGCATAATTGACCTCTTCACGAGCTTGACTGCAAGTTCTAGGTCCAAGATTGGACAATGTGCTAGGTGCTTCATCCAAATTTGCATCTCTTATTAATTGAGTATACCATTTAGGTAACTTATTAGCTGTTCCATTGGATTGTGGTGGATCCAAGTTTTCACCATCATCCAATTCATCACTGTCATCTTCAGTGGGAACATCAAATTCTGTCTTCACAAGAGGTGTATTCTACATGTTTGTTGAGTCGCTTGAGTGGAGCATCCGCTTGTTTCTTCTCAAAGAACTCAACATCCCTACTTGTGTATATTTTCTTTGCTTTCGGATCCCATAATGCACTCCACATGCTTCTTCACCGTATCCAATGAATATCGGTTTCTCACCTTTCATATCCAACTTATTCCTATTCTTCTTGGGTATGTGCATGCTAGCTTTACACCTAAATACTCTTAGGTGTGCAATTGATGGTTTCCGATTCACCATGCTTCTTGAGGTGTCACTTCTTCAAGAGCTACTATGGGCACTCTGTTCAACAAATAGATCGTAGTTCTTGCAGCCTTCGCCAAAAATTTCTTTGTTAAACCTAAGTCGTCAATCATACATCGCACCATTTCCATGATAGTACGATTCCTTCTCTCAACTATACCATTCTGTTGTGGTGTGTGAGTAGGAGGCATTTTTCTACGAATCCCATGAGCTTCCAGGTAAGTCTTGAACTCATTACTTGTGAATTCCCCCCCTCGATCTGAGCGGAGAGTTTTGATCTTACAACCAACTTCATTCTGAACAAGTGTTTTGAACTTCTGAAATGTCTCAAAGGCTTGACTCTTGTTTCTTAGACAATATATCCACATATTTCTTGAGTAGTCATCAACACAAAGCATGAAGTATTGACATCTAGAATGACTTGGTTGCATGGGCCCGCAAAGATCGGTGTACACCAAATCAAGCTTTCCTTAGCTCTATATGTGTTCTTTTGGAAGGGTACTCTGTGTTGCTTCCAAACTAGGCAATTGTGACACTTGTCGGTGTTGTGCAGGCTTGAGTGTAGGAAATCCTTTCACCATGTTGCCCTTTTTGAAGTATTTGGAGATAGCCAAAACTGATGTAACCATATCTACGATGCCATAGTTCTCGCAGATTGCATGTCTTTGGTCACTAGAGCTTGATCATCCTTGTGGACAAAATCAAGTTGGAACATGTGTCCCACATTAGAGGCTCTTGCTACAATCTTGGAACCTCTTGACTTATCTCTTATCAAGCACACTTTTTCTCCATTATTACTGTCAAAATCCAACTTCAAGTTGTGATCAAGGAGTTGACTAACTGATAGCAAATTCTTGGTCAACCTAGGTACATACAATACATTTGTGATTTTGCAGTCATGCTTTCCAAGAGGTAGTGAAATGTTTCCAATCCCCTTGACACTATATGATGAGTCATCACCTAATGACACATGGTTCTTGTTAGGTGAGTCACGTAGTGTGTAGAACCAATCCTTACGTCCAGTCATGTGTTGAGTTACACCCGAGTCAACATACCAAATATCTTGTGTGGACTTGGTTTCTTCATCAAATTGAGCAGAATACATGTGGTGTCCTTCATCTGAATCATCCTCATGTTCGGCAATGTACCCTTGTTGTTTGGGTTTTCTTTTCCAATTACCATTTTTCTACCCTTGATTGTTGTTGTTGTTGGAATTCCCTTTATTTGAATTATTGTTACCCTGTTGGTTATTGGGTTTTGAATTGCTTGATGAACCCTTTTTGTAGGAATTGTACCAACAATATTTGATGTCATGTCCCCCTCTATTACAAATGGGACACTTCTTGGTGTTGTCTCATTGACTTTAATTTTTAAGGGGCTTCTTGTTATTGGACTGAAATCTCCCCTTTCCTTTATGATTGGAAGATAGTGCTTGCTCATCTTCATGATCTTTATGTTCATTGTCTCTTCTTATTGAGTAGATTGACCAACTTCTCAAAGGTGACTGTGTTCACTCATATTGATAGTTGTCACAAAGATTTTATAGGAAGGAGGAAGTGCTCGCAACACAATTGGTACGAGGTCTTCATCACTTATCTCTTTTCCCAATGCCAATAGAGATGCCCTCAAAGTAGCAACTCGTCTCAAAAAAACTTCAACCTTCTCATTGTGCTTGAACTTGAGAGTATGCAGTTGTGATAGTAGGTTGAGGATGGCATTCTTGTTCTTTACCTCATAGATTGTGCTCAACTTATCCCATGCATCCTTGGCCGATGTGGCATCTCTAATGTGGGGTTGCACATCGTCTGTTACACTAAACAAGATGATCAACTTGGCCTTTTGATTGGCCCTGTCAAATTGAACTTGTTGTCTTCCATCATCAAGTGATCTTGTTGTTTTTCCATCTACAACTGTCCATAGGTATTCAAACTCAAGTAACATCTTGATCTTCGGTTTCCATGCAGCATAGTTGTCTCCTCTAAGCAGTTGTGAATCTGGCAAGAAGAACTTTGGTGCTTGTGCACCCATTTCATGTCTGAATTTCTGAAACTCTAAATTTCTGACAAAGGGTAAGGCTCTTATCACTCCGTGTTCATGGTCTCCTCTCAATATACCGTCAAAGCCGATATACCAAACCTTTCTATATATGCTCCTTTCAATATACCCATCGATACATGGAAGAAGATCACCCTTTCAATATACCCACAAGACGGAAAGAGGTGTTAACACACGTGAAAGAATTTAGTATGTGGTACTTAGGGACAAGATGCGGAGAGGGGTTTGTGCAAGCACAAACGGATGGGAGGGCTCAAATGTGTGTGTATTGTGTCCTTATTACTCCCCGTCGATTTTATAGGGTCGATGCCCAGACGACATTTAGGTAACTGTGTTAGGCATTAAGTGCAGTAGTAGTCGTGACGGCATCACCCGTAAGTGCTTCCTCGAGGCAATCGTATATACCGAATCTTTCTTATGAGATCAAAGATCTCGTGTGATAGAACCAAACATAAAATAAAAAATTTGTACTTTTTTTTTTCACTTTATGCACCAATATTAGTACAAAATGCTCCAAAAGTACATCAAAATGAAGTTTTTGTGTCCCCCTCTTTACAAAAAAAGGGTCTAGAATCACAAAATACACAATTTAGGCCAAAAATATTTTTTTACCCCCAATAGGTGTTTTTCCGCTAAATTTAGTGGTGGCTCTAAATGTGTTTGGTGAGCTTCTAAATTTGGAAATCTCCCAAAATTTAGTAATTTCTCCAAATTTTCTAAAAAAAATAATTTAATAAAAAATATGGAGAGAGTGGGAATCGAACCACGACTGCTTTGTTCCTTAAGATCCAAACAAACAATGAATATTGTTTTCACCTTTTCTCACAAACCGTGATCTGGGTTTTTCTAAAATTTTGACAAAAGTAGCATCATACAATATTTTTCTTGAAACCCACAAAATTTTATAAGAATTGGAATCTTTTTTTTTGAGATCTTACCAATTTACCAGCAAGATCTGATTTTTTTCTTCAGAAAAAATGATCCGACTTATACAGAATTTTCGTCATATGTAGAGGCCGAATCTGAAGATGATGTAAACTGCAAAGTTGTGCATCTCCTTCTTTTCCTTCCAGAAAAAAATAGAACATTAATATGACACTTTGTATGAAAAAGTTATGTCATTTTTTCTAAAAAGCTATCTCGCTGAATTTTGTTGATTTAGACCTGCTTTCAACCTTTGCTCCCGAATTCTTCACACCTCCACTTTCAGATCTGATTTTGTTTTTTTTAGATCTGATCTTTTTTTTCACTCTTTTTTTTAAGATCTTTTTTTTTCACAAATCTTTTTTTTTTTTTTAGATCTGCAATTTTTTTCAAGATCTTTCTCCTTTTTTTTTTAAAGATCTCCAAATCTGAAATATTCCGCCAATATGTTAGATCAATTGGCTATGCCAATGACTAATAAAAAAAATTACCTTCCAAATAAGTGGATAGGTCAAATTTTAGTTGATGGATGCTTGGGAGGAATGGAGGCTGTGGATGCTTCAATGGCTCTCCTTTGATGCAGATCTTCTTCTCCAATGGATCCTCTCCAATAGTGCTCCTCTTCAACCTTACTTGGATAGAACCTGCTCTGATACCAAATGATAATAATGGTATAGCTTAGATACCAAATGATAGAATAGAATAAGATTGCAATGACCAAAGAGGGACGGAAGCCTCACAAATATTATTGATCATGAAATCAGATTACATAACAATGCAAGAGCTCATAATATTTATAGATATTAGATGACCTCATGTGGATAGACATGACACCCTAACAGACACCAACTACGAGATGATAAGACCCATCTCACATGCACATGTAATTACTACTAATACCAATATTGAATGTTATCTAACATAACAATATTGAATGTAAGTCACTAGACTAGAGTGCACATGTTGCACATTATTAAATAAAAGACAATGCAATAAAATGCAATAAATGCCTATGCTAAATTATGCTAACACAAACAACCACTAGGATATATACCTATGGGTGGGTGAGCTCTTTTCAAGGCTAATAGAGCCCATTTGCCTCTCCTTAAAATCTTTCAATTATGTTTCTTGGATTTGGGGATTGATTTAGATTTGGGGTACATATGATGAGAATAATAATGATGATCACCTTCATATTACAAATTTGTTAGATTCAAAAGAAACTTCCTCAAAACATGCCAATATGCCAAGAATTCAAAACCTTAAATGCTTACAAACACCAAATTTCTCATCAAACATGTCACAAGTGTAATGATCACCTTTTTCCCGCTTAGAATCACCCTACAAACTTGATTAAATCATTTTAAAAGAATCAAAATGCCATCTCAACTCTTTTACCTTCGAAGCCTTCTTAAGATCTCTTCTAGCTCTAAAATCATGCAAATATTGTTGGTTCAAATAGCCCATGTGCTATCAAGACAAACTACAAACCTTTTTAGACACCTATTTGGCCCTTACGACTTATATCAAAGATTCGACTCGAGGTTTAGCATAGCTCCTTCAAACCGTAAATTTTCTTTCCAATTAGGTATTTTTACTCAGAGTAGCCCTTATTTTATGTAAATCTCAATGTTTAGAATAACCCCCACTATTTCCTCATAAAATTCTTATACTTTTGGATACCCATTGTTGAGTACTTTATTTTCACCAATTTTTATTGTCCACTTCTTCATACAACTCTTCCAACTCACTTCTCTCTCCTTTCTAAAGCTAGGTCATTTAGGCTTACATTAGGTCTAAATTTGAGTTATCAAAAGTTTTGAAGTTATTTTTATTTCTAGGCCTCTTAATCACTGTAGCAGCAGTTGGAATATTCCCTATAGGATTCTCTCTACCTTTCTTAGTCCTTAAGTTTCATACCTTCTCCTAGCTTCTACAAGAACATCATTAACTATCAATAGTAACTTTCACTTTGAGCAACCTTCTCTTACCATGTTTGCATTGCATGACTTCATCATACTTTATAAGACTTTATACATCATACTAATCCTTGTTTGTGCCTATCTATGCTTGAAATAGACTTATACTCCTTCACAACTTATTCCCTTACTAAAACCCTATTCAACATATGCAAATCACGCTCAAGAATAGAGAATTTGTTGTCACATGACTGGTAGGAATTTGTACCAAGATATGATTCCTTCACCCCCGATTCTATTTCTTCATTCATATCATAACACTTCTAGGTTGGTATGAATCCATCATATATCTCTCGGTTACTACACAAGTATTTTTGTTCTCCTTCTCCCATAAGTGATGAAATAGATTATGTTCTTGAATTTCTTAATTCATAAGCCTTATTTATCCTTTCTAAAATATTCCATTACCCTATTCATGCCTCAATCCATCTAAAATATCAATTTTAGTAAGGGGAATATAATGGTCTCATCTTTTTGATCAAAATTTACATTCAACACCTCAAAATAAAGGATAAAGATAGTTTGGATTGTATTGTCCAACATTTAACCCACCTAACATTGTCAATTCATTTAGAAACTACATAAAAATCTCTTCCCCACATATGTCCTCCTTTCCACCAATTTGTAGACCATTTCAAGGGGTAAAAATGAAGTTACACCTAATGACTTTTTTTGAAACCCTAGACAGGGGTTACACAGTAGGCAGCGAGTAGGAGTTTTTAACTACATTTTCATTATCTTAGCCTCCCAAGAGTTGTCAAGGTTTAAAATGTTTCTATATGTCCCTATTAACCTCCTCTATAATATTTCAAGACTCTAATACCTTATTAACTCCTCATCAATACCAAAAGAATTACTTAAACACCAAGAAAAATAGTTTTATCAGGTTTATACTAGATTTCCTAAGCCTTTTTAGTGCAAATACTCATTGATAGCCTTTAAACGCAATAATTATTTCCACGTCAATCAAAAATTCAACATAACTATTCACCGATCCATTCATGCATATGATATTTGAGGGTTTGCAAGGTCATACCAGTCATATACAACCATTTTTCATGAAGAAAGCATTCACTCTCTACTTAAAGATTATCATATGTTTTCCTTCCAACTATAACTCAATTATGATCATTCAAACAATCCTTCACTCTCTGTCATTTTATCAAATAGTCAAGACACAAGAATATAATTTTCTCATAGAACAATCCAAAATACAAGCATTTCACAATTCTTTTTGATGGAAATTTTCATTTTATTAGCTTCCATACATACTTATAGACCTTCTAAGCCATCTTAGAACTTCTTCACGTATTCTCCACCTCTAAAATTCCTTCTACAACCTAGCTTACTCCTCCTCCATTTGAATTCATCCATTTATGATCAAAATAGAGGTAGTTACACAAGGTTTACTAAGTCAACTAGAGTAAAATGATGAGTATAACACATGAAACCCTATGTGATTGATGTAGACATGTTGTTTACAAGATAAGAGGTCATTAATGGCCTTTACATCACTTTATTCAACCTAAAAACACTAAGAGACCCTAAACTTCACTAGACAAATTCAAATATTTGAAAAGGGAGTTTTGGAGGGAAACTCCAAAACTTCATCATTACATTGCAATAGAGGTCCAAATGGACATGAGACATGCTAAGACACCTAAAAGGGACTCCGAACACCTAAATCAAGACAAAATTGATTGAAATCCAAAATTTTCCTTTATACATGATGATGATATTGCATCGGTGTACATGTTTCTCCATATGGAGGTTAATTTGATTGTATTGGAATTATTATTTTCTCTTAATGATTTTTGGTGCAATTGTGGGGATGGGTGATTGGTTGAGTCTTAGGTGGAGGGTGACTCTTTTCACCCTCACATTTGATTTTGTTTTTTGGATTCTTATTTATCATCCCTCGTTTTTGAAGGGATGGGGTTTCTTTTGGCCATTTTTTGGTTACTTTGGGAGATTTGGGAGAAGAAGAAGGAATTGTTTGCAGATCTTGGAATTGGATTGTGCTTCTTGATTTTGTGAGGTAGGTTCTCACTCTCAATTGATTATTGCTTAGGTAATGAAATATTTCTTTCCTCCTATTGTCATGTGTTTTTGTAAGGAAAAAACAAACTTAAAACATGACAACTTTACCCTAGTGTCAAAAATTTTGCTTGAAAACCCTCCTAAACACCTCTCTAGATCAAAATTCCCTATGTGGCATGCTTATCCTAACCTTGTAAGTACTCATATGTATTTTAAAAACCTTTCCCAATTTTTTGAAACATTGTGATGATGTCTCTCGAGTTCTTTAAATGAAGTTCTTTTAGTGTTGAAATCTCCAACAAGCTTAGAAAGGTTATTTTTAGCCTTTTTGGGACAAGTCTCGCAACCTACAAGATTTATCAAGGAGACTAAAACCATCTATATGTGGTATTGAGTATTTTGAAGAGTGATGGGATTTATTTTTGGAGATTTAGGAAGGTTTTGGAGGTTTAGGAACAAGAACAGTGAAAGCATGTTTTTCAGGGGCAAGGAGCTTGCAGTTGAAAATGGTACCTAAACTTTAATAGAGGATTATGGAAGCTCTATGATAAGTCAAGAGATAAACAAGTTACCATATAAAATATTGAAGAGCCCTCTTCATGATGGAATCACAAAATTATTTTCAAGACATGGTTTCTTCTTAAGGAAGATCAATTTGTGCAGACTCACCTTGTTGTCCCAAATGAAAAAGTGACATTTTTAGAGATATAGGTAGAATAAGGTCTTAAAACCATTACATTGATCTTTAAAATATATTAGGATTCAAAATTATATAAATAAATTCTTAAAAAGACCTCCTAGAGCTTCGGGAAAAGTGATTTCAAGATTCAAGGACTTAGTCATTTTCTCAGTTGGATAGGTGGTAGTTTTTACTGTCCCAATGGTCCCAAATGTCCCAACTATCCCAGGGATAGTGAGGATAGTGGGAAAAATAGGTAAAATAAAATGTGACCCCCATGTTATTATGTAAAGATATTACTTGTATAAATCGAACATATACATAAGAATAACATGAGAGAACACCAAATTATATATAAATGATGACAATATTATCATATAATAGCCTTGCCACTTCGAGGGGGCAACCTCCAATACCACTTCGAGGGGGTAACCTCCAAACCATACAATAACACTCCAATACTCAATATGATGATTAACTATAACCTTCTAACCCCTATATATACCATTCTAACCTATGGCCAATACTGAGGCCGACCTCCTAAGCATAATAAATCATAAATGAATGATATAATAAGATAAGGGGATGTGTGCCACATGTCGGCATCTCCATCAACCCATATACATTATAATATTATATCCCAAGGTACATAGCATTGCCTCCATTAGTAATGAAATTACTTGTATAATTCAGATCATGAGTAGAAATATAACATCCAATAACACCATATTCTAGAATAATGATCTCAATATGCAATAAGAATAGCTACGCCACTTCGAGGGGGCAACCTCCAAACCATACAATAATACTCAAATGCTCCAATGATGATCAAATACTACCTACTAACCTCTATATATACTATTCCTATGTTATGGCCAACACCAAGGCCGACCCACTAATGAAAATATAACATATATGAAAGAAATACATAATGATAAGAAGTTATGATAGCCACAAGTCAGCTATATACATCCAATATAAGATATATGATTAAGGGCGTAGCATGCCCCTCCCCTTCAAAGCAACATTGTCCCCAATGTTGAGAAGATCTGGATGCTGCTGCAGGAAATTTGCATCCTCCCAAGTTGCATCTTCATTGTCTAGATTTTTCCACTTGATCAAATACTCAGTGATGACCCTTGTCCTCAACCTCTTAGTGCGTGTTTGAAGGATGCATTCTGGTTCCAGGATGATTCTGCCCTCTTCATCAAGCTCTGGTAACACTGTCTGGGTTGATATTGTCTATCCAATTACCTTCTTTAGGCAAGATACATGGAATACTGGATGAATTCGAGTAGTTGGAGGAAGTTCCAGTTTGTATGCTACATTGCCAATCTTCTGTAACACTTGATAAGGACCATAATATTTAGGTGAAAGCTTGTTATCCTTTTTGTGTTGTTTTAAGGACATTTGCTTATATGGTTGTAAACGCACAAAAACCCAATCACCGACTTCAAAATGTCTTTCACTGCGATGTTGGTCTACTTGTTGCTTCATGCGGTTTTGTGACATGGACAAATTCTCCCTGAGACTACAAAGCACCTCTTATTGGTGTTGAATATGTTCTTCAACTGCTCGAACCTTTGGCTGGACTCTCAAAGATGAAGTGATAGATGGTGGATGATACCCATATAATGCCAAGAAAGGAGACATTTTAGATGAAGTATGAAAGGAGGTGTTATACCACCATTCTACTAATGCAACCATTGGACCCATCTCGCTTGCTTATCTGATGTAAAACAACGAAGATATCCCTCCAAGCACTTGTTTACCACCTCTGTTTGCCCATCAGACTGGGGATGATAAGAGGAACTACGAGCTAGTTGTGTGCCCAAGCATGAGAACAAGTCAGTCCAAAAATTACTAGTAAAGATAGGGTCTCGATCACTTACTATAATCTTTGGTGTCCCATGTAGCTTCTGAATTGTATCCCTGAAGGCCATTGCTACTGTACTCACAACAAATGGATGTGATAAAGCACAAAAATGGGCATATTTGGTGAGTCTATCCACCACCACCATGATTACATTTTTACCTTCTGATTTAGGCAATCCTGTGATGAAGTCCATAGACACCTCTTCCCACCTCTGGCTAGGAATAGATAGAGGTTGTAAAAGACCTGGGGACTTAATTGTTTCACCCTTATTTTGCTGACAAACCATGCATTCTGCCACAAAATTTTGTACATCTCCTTTTAACCCTTCCCAGAAAAAATCATGCTTGATACGATGATAAGTCTTTAAGAAGCCAGAATGACCCCCTACTGGAGAAGCATGGAGCTCAGATAGAACCCTATTTTTAAGGATTGAATTCTTACATAGATATAATCTATCTTTATACCATAAAACATCTCCTTTCCATAAAAAAATTTCTGACATGTTTGGATCTTGTTGGAGATTTTGAATGAGATTTTGTGTACCTGGGTCATTTTTCCATTCAGACCTTGCATCCTCTATCCAATCCTCCCCAATACAAATACGGCATATGCATATATAACAATGCTCCGAGCGCAGATTCATCCTTCCGAGATAAAGCATCAGCAACTACATTCTCTTTCCCTTTCTTGTATATTATCTCAAAATCATACCCCAACATTTTTGAGACCCATTTCTATTGTTCTTCTGATGATAAGCGTTGCTCTAAGAAGTATTTCAAACTATCATGATCTGTCTTTACTTTGAAATGTCGTCCCATTAGATATGGTCTCCATTGTTTCACTGCATGAAGTATTGCTAACATTTCTTTCTCATAAACTGGTTTAGAGATATTCTTACCTTTGAATTGACGGCTCTCGAAAGCAATGGGTCGCCCTTCTTGCATGAGTACTGCCCCCATCCCATACCCTGAAGCATCACATTCAACAATGAATGTTTTTGAAAAATCTGGGGTGGCTAGAACTGGAGTGGTGCACATGGCCTCCTTCAACTTCTCAAAGGCCATAGTAGCTTGCTCATTCCAATGGAAAGAGTCCTTCTTCAATAAAGTTGTGAGTGGTGCTGCGATGCTGCCATAATTCCTTACAAATCTATGATAATAACCTGTAAGCCCCAAAAATCCTCGGAGATTTTTTAGGGTTTTGGGAATCTTCCATTCAAGCATGGCTTTTATCTTGTTAGGATCCACTTTAACACCTTCATAAGAGACAATATGACCCAGATATTCAACCTCCTTGACACCAAAAGAACACTTAGAAGGCTTTGCATAAAGTTGATGTTGTTCAAGAGTTTCCAACACTTTATTTACATGATGCAGGTGTTCCTCCCATGTTTTACTATAGATTAATATATCATCAAAGAACACTAAAACAAACTTTCGAAGAAATGGCTTAAATATTGAATTCATCAAGCTTTGAAATGTAGAGGGTGCATTTGTTAGTCCAAAAGGCATTACCAAGAACTCATAGTGTCCTTCATGTGTCCTGAAGGCTGTTTTATGAATATCTTCATCCTTGATTCTAATCTGATGATATCCGAATACGAAGATCAAGTTTTGTAAAGTAAACAACACCATGTAACTCATCTAGCAAATCATCAATTACAGGAATAGGAAACTTATCTTTAACTGTGTACTTATTGAGTTCCCTGTAATCTGGACACATGCGCCAATTGTCATCTTTTTTCATCTAGTATGCGAGATCGAAACATCATCACTACAGGAGAAGAGTAAGCACTTTGACTATGACGAATAAGTCCTGCTTCTAACATCTCTTGAACTATCTTCTCAATCTCACTCTTTTGCATATAGGGGTACCTATAAGGTCTGATGTTGGGTGGTTGACTCCCTGGTACTAGCTGGATGGCATGGTCATGGTCTCTTTTCGGAGGCAAACCCTTGGGCATTTCTCCAAAAACCCCTGAGTGCTCATCTATAATTGCTTGCATATCTGTAGGTATAAATGTATTGGAATGATGTGCTTCCAATGAAAATAGTTGTGCCACAAACCCTTCTGCACCCTTTCTAAGCAATTTTTGCATCTGATGAGAACTTACCATCTCATGGGGATTTTTCTCTTAGTCCTTTTAGTTTAAAATTCCTCCCTTCTGACTGAAATTGCATGAACAACTCTTGGAAATTCATTTCAATGGTTCCCAAGGTGGTAAGCCATTGAACTCCTAACACAATGTCTGCTCCTCCCATGGCAATGGCATACATATTGCTAGTTAGCAAGTAATCTCCCATGGTGAGATTAATGTTATGGCATTTTCCTGAACAACTAACAGTTTTCCCATCAGCAATCATGACTTGACATTCTGGAGCTGGATAAACAAAGCAGTTCAAGCGTACCGCTAACTTATGATTGATGAAATTATGAGTACTTCCCGAATCAATCAATACTGTTACCCTCTGTTTTTTTAAGAATCCAACTACTTTGAGAGTTTGGGGAGTGCTAATACCAGAAATTGCATGGCATGATATTGTTGGTTGGGAATCTCCTAATCTCCTAAGTCAAGAGATAAACAAGTTACCATATAAAATATTGAAGAGCCCTCTTCATGATTGAATCACAAAATTATTTTGAGAAGACACGGTTTCTTCTTAAAGAAGATCAATTTGTGGAGACTCACCTTATTGTCCCAAATGAAAAAGTGACATTTTTTAGAGATATAGGTAGAATAAGGTCTTAAAATCATTACATTGATCTTTAAAATATATTAGGATTCAAAATTATATAAATAAATTCTTAAAAATTATATAAAGTGATTTCAAGATTCAAAGACTTAGTCATTTTCTCATATTGGATAGTGGTAGTTTTTACTTTGTCCCAATGGTCCCAATGTCCCAACTATCCCGTGGGATAGTGAGGATAGTGGGAAAAATAGGTAAAATAAAATGTGGACCCACGTTATTACTCTTGGTCCCTCATATGAACTTCCATCTTCTAGGCGGGGTGCTTCAAGTTGTTTTGCTTGCAAATTGGCTAAGTTTTATCATCTACCCATGGGTGCATTTTATCATCCCAACTATCCCAGATGTCCCAAGGATAGTGGGGAGGGTGGATAAATAAAAATTCAACTCACCCTTATCCCCTCCCCAAGTTCACCATGTGACTAAATACTTTTCCTCCTAGGTGCTCAAGTGTGTTTCTATCACCTCCCTATCTCCCTGAATCTCGCTCCGCACTTGTCATGCTCAGAGTGTGGGGTGAATTTTATTGTCCCAACTTTACCAACTATCCCAATTATAGTGGTGTAAGTGGGGACAATAAAATTTTCCCCATTCCATGAAGTTTCAAAAGCAAAAATTGGTTAATTGTTGTTGCTTATACATCATCCAAATACAAAAATTCACCGTCGAAGCATAATAAACTCTGCTCACCTAATTTTTCAGCCAAGAAATCCAATTTTTCTGCCCCATAACTCAAAAAAATATGTAAATTATCTAGAAGACCTGTCAAAATTCATCCAAGGATGTCATATGCATCGAAAACTTGAAAAACTCATATCTTGAAAACCAAAGGAATGGAATTGGGTTAAATTTTCTCTTGCTTCTCATCCCAAGAGCCTTCATGAACACTATAACATAAAACCAAATGATGAACTATTTTTTTAATGTCATCAAACCCTTATTTCATTCCCTAGTGTTTTCTTTTTTAGTTTCTAGACATTTTGGCGAAGCTAATTGAGGTAAAATTTAGAGCATGAGGTCCTAGAAGCAAGCCTAATACAATGATGAAATTTTCATTGCAATCCGAGGTGGAAAATTACTACTTCTTAAAATAGTAAGTACATGGTGCCCTCTCTTCACTCAAGCTTTACTAAAAATATCAAGTTACTAAAAAATCAATTCATTTCATAACAATTCATTTGGAGAACAGTGAAAATGAATCAACTAGGCAATTTTAACCAAAAAAAATGTAGAAAAAGGAAAAAAGAAAAATGCAATTGTGTTGGTTTGAAAATCATTTCGGATAAGGCAGATCATGGGGAAATAGGCCAATAGTTTGCAAGGCATAGCCCCTCTTTGAGACAACAAAACAAAAGTGGTTTATTGTTAAACTATCAAGCAGGAATCTGTGCAAATCTACACTATTCTAACTTCAAGGGGTTTGGGATCTCATCCCAGTAGAGGTAGTTCTAACTGCAAATAGAAATGTAAGAGGGAAGGTATGGAGGAGAGTAGATCTAAAGGAAGAAAAGAAATGAATTCCAAGATGGAAAGGTCAGAAGGTTTATGCTTTAGGCTGGTAGTAAACAAAGCCAAACTTACTTGCATAAACAAACAAAGCAATGTTGATGAACATATGACGATAATAAGAAGGAATCCAATAGAACAAAAACATAGATCTAACTTAAGAAAGATCTGATGCAAATAACACATATATTGAGCAAAACTTTTGAACATATATATTAATATCTCTTCAGTTACAAGAAGGCACAAAGTATTTCTCTCTTCACTTCTTTTTTCATACAAAAATGTCCACCTGGAATATAAAAAGTATTCCAGTATTTATAGAAGGAGAGGAGGAAAGAAGACAAAAGCAAACCAACAACTATTTACAAAATATCATACAAGATATTTACAAAATATCTAAAAATTCAAAAGTTGACTTTGGGCAAGTTTGTGGATGGCAACATCCCATGGTGCAACATGGATGATGTCATTATAAATGCCAACATACTTTTAAAATATTTTTACAAAATTGATCAAAGTGTACACATGAGGAGAAACTACTCCTCATCATCTCTTGGCTTAAATGGAGTGTCTTGCTTTTGATCGGGAGAGGTGATGTGACACTGAGCTCGGTATTCCATAAACTTGTTGATCATCATCTGAAGTTGATTATGATTTGGACCCTTGAAATGGTCACCAATAACTTCACAAGTTTCTTTTTCAGTCTTGAGCTTGTCAAGTAGCCCGGCATACTCTTCACATGCATCAATCAAGAATCCAATGAAATCACGAAAGCCAGAAGGTTATTGATTGATTCTCGGTCAAAAGTGACCTCTGGCACCAAACCTTGGGTTGTGATAGCCTTGAAGAGCTGGATTATATCATCTGCCTCCCTTAAGGTGAACGATTCATTGAGCATCCCTGGAGATATCTTCATGACTGTCTGCTCCATGTTGTATTTTACATCCAGGGCTTCATCCTTGATTTTATCTATCCTCTCTAGGATATATTCCATTTGATCAACCCAATAATCTAAAGCAACGAGAGCTTTGTTATGTGCTCGCGGGTGATCGATGACACCGACCTTTAATAGGTCATCAATTTGAATAGTTAGCCATTGCTTGGAATGTTTCGTGTTACAATCTGGCGTTATCTAACTCCTCGGAGAGGGATCCTGCTACTACGCTTGTAGCTCCTTATTTTCCTGATCTATATCCTAGTAGAGCACTGTGAATTTCTTGATCATTTCCTCACTATCTCTGAGGATTCACTCTATCTAGGAGGATACTGCCGCTCCTTGTTTACCAATCTTGGCGTATTCATTTATCTTATCCTGACTGAGAACTTCAGTAGGCTCGGCGGCAGTCATAGGAGGAGTGTTTCCCATTCTCTACAAAGCTTGGAGGAGATGTTTGTTTTGCTCCTTGAGTATTCTCTTCTCCTCTTTTGCTTCTGAAGCTTTTTACAAAGAGCATCTATAGCAGATAAGCCTCTCCTTGTAGGCTCTTAGATGAGGTTCCCATCGTGACTTGGGTCACTATAAAGTCTGTAGGAGATAGATCTTTCTTCTCTTTGGTGGGATCTGGATATGCAATCTCCATGACTCTCTCTCCTGAAACGCTCTTAGAGAAGTGAGTTATAGCTTTCTACTTCTTAGGTCCCTTCTTTGGAATGACAGAGAAGTCCATGGGTGCTATGGGAACCTTTCTCTTGTGTTGACCCAGATGGTCAGAGATCCAGCTTGGACTTATGGGAGAGGGAGTAGAGGGAATAGAAGAAGAAACGGGGTGAAAGGGGAAGCAACTGAAGAGGCCGTAGGGAAGAACGTTGAGACGCTTGGTGGTGGCATCGACAAGGAGTCTAATGCATTCTTTATAGCGCTGGAGTTACTTATAGGAGAAGAAAAGGTCATGGAGGTGGAAGGGATCTATAAAGGGATGGAGGGAACACTAGGAACATGATCCGTGAGAGAGGAGAAAATGGAAGAGGTGGGAGATGGAAGGGAAGAAGGAAGGGGAGAAGACACATCCATAGGAATAGATGCTTGAACGATAGGGGAGGAGAAGGGGTGGAAGAAGGAATGGTGGGTACCTTAGTGGTTGTAGCTGCGATAACATCCTGAGTGGATGTATCTATTGAAACTTCGGTGGTCTCTTCTTCTTTACCTAGAGACACCAGGTCGACCACTTGCTTCTCAGAAGTAGTAGGAGGGCTTTCAGGAGTTTCTTCCTGTTTGCTTGGTTCTCCCTCCTTATCTTTTCCTTTTCCTTTTAGCACTGGGTCATTCTTGGAGGTGCTCTACCCGAAGGAGAAGTAGTGAAATCTACCCCAAGGTAGGTGAGACCATTTTGTTTACACCAATGTTTGGTGTGCTACAATATGGGCTTGACCCTTTCCTGAATGGTCTTCGGCACCCTAGCTCTATCGACCTCTACAAACGGCCAATCGTCCCCATCCATGTCAAGGTAAACTTGATCAATTTCTTGATCAGGCTCTTGGAATCCTTTTAGAACGATGGCTATGCCATAATGGATGATCTCTTCCAGAGCCAGCCGGGAGTGATCCTTTTTCCTGATATATATTTCATGTGTCAGGTTGATGTAGATGTCCTCGATCTCAGGAACATGGATGGGATCAATTTTGGCCTTTGGGAGGCAACTCCAGCAATCAAAGGTGGGCCTTGCTGGGAAGTTGTGCTTTAGATTCAGCAATTCAAGCTCAACATACATTTCCCAAGCTTTGGCCAGTGTGGTGTAGGTGTATCGGCCAACTGTAAGGGGGAATGGGGTTCCTCCTTTCTTTCTCTTCATGCACTTCTCGTGGTATGTGATTAGTTACCTTGACAACTCCAAGAGAATTAGCTTGGGCCCTGTATACCTTGGTAGCTTTTTCAGTTCACCTTCAAAATTCACAGCCCTGAGATATGTGAATGTGGGGAACTATGTGAACAATGCTCCCCATTTCTTCATGGCAGCAATTACACTTGGGCTGGTTTGACCATGTCTCATGTTCAGCCTTAATAGGCAGATCACCTCATAGAAGAAGGCATCATTGATTTTTGAGAACTGGGGATGTTGTTCTCGAGCCTTAGCTCTAGGTAGAATTCATATATTTTGACTTGGGGCCATACCCCATTCCGAGCTAGGCCTAAATCTCTATTGATGTTGTAGCGTATACAATGTAGGAATTCATATAGAACTTCCCAGTTGTGAGGACCTGTTGAAGCTGTTGGGAGATGGTGTCGCTGATGATTTCTCCCTAGCCAAAACACTGATTAGGCACATTCTTGCTCATGGTCTCTAAGTACCTCAGCATCCATTTATGGAAATAGTGGGCATCGGAAAGCCCAAATATTCTGTTTAGGAAGGTGATGGTATCACTTAGTTCCTCATTGAATTCACTGCGGATAGATGTTTTGGCCATCTCGCTCATCAAATTTATTTTTAAGATAGAGCTCATTCATCATTTTCATGAATTTTTCCTCATTTTCATCCCATGCCTTCTTGCAGTCTTCAAGGCTTATGGCGACATATTTCCTGTGATGAGGAATGCCTAGGGTTATTTCAAAGTGATGAGCAATTAGGTCAATGTTCATCTTTCCTTCTTTATCCTCGACACATCTAGTGTCCTTGTTGTAGAAACGGGCAACCAACATGATAAATTCATTGTTCACAACACTTACTGAAGCCCAACTATAAAGTGCAATCCACTGCCCACTAGTTTGTTCATCCAGGGGCCACTAGTTGCCTGGTTGGTCCTCACCCAGAAGTCTTCCATATCAATATGCCCAAGCTCGGAGTCTTTGATGTCAAGATCACTCTCTGTGTATGAGTCAGGCATCCTGACCTTCTGATATTTGTACTTCATTTCTTGTTCTATCAACTTTTCTTTTCCTTTAGACTTGGTTGGTTTCTTGCTTGATGAAGACATGTGTGAGCTCGAGGATGCCTATTGTTGTTCTGCAAAGAGAATCAAGGAGGTCCAACACAGAAGAGCCATGTCAACTATCATGTTATTCATAATGAAAGCTTTTAGAAAGAATAATGAGTAATCATAAGGCTTAGGGCGCAAGGCGCAGGTTCATAGCATGTCGAAGAGGCTTTAAAAGGTTGGGTGTACTTTTGAGGATGTCAACATGTAAAAAGATGCACCTGGGTTGACAGGAGAAAAATCCGTGCCAAGGTTATAAAGGGTGCACTTTTGAGGAGTGTTACACAAAAGGTTTTAATGCCAAGGAGAAAGGTGTGGGTGCGGTTTACAACACACAACATGGCATGTTGATGTCAAGGATCATGAGCCTATGCTTTAGGAAATTTGCTTTAACTAGGCACTGAAAAGATGGTGTTGCATGGCTTTTAAGTGCACCCAAGGCACAATTTCAGAAGATGTTGCAAAGGAGATCAATGCGCCAAAGGAAAAGTGCTTGGCGTGGATTTGGAGCACACAACATCTAATGTTGATGTTGTGCAGGATGCACTTGCACCTTTACAAAAGTTGCTAAGTGTTATTATATTGGCGCGAGTTAGGGATATGTTGCAAGCGGGGATAGTGCACCAAGACGCAACTGTGAGGGTTGCAACATGTAAAAATAGTGCACCGAGTTTTTTAGTGATTTCTTTACAATTTCTCAGATTTCCTCTCTCTCCCCTAGTTTCTTCAAATAGTAAAGAGAGGTTTTCAACAAGATGATAAGTAGGGAAAAGGCCTTAGGTTTTCTTAGAGGTAGGGGCCTTCCAGATTTACAAATCTGGAAGGAGAGGAAAAGGGGTTTCCAGATGGTTATGGATTGTTAGGTTTTTCATTTTAGATTTGATCTTTTGGTTTATAACAACCCTAAAACCTAACAATAACCAAGAAACAAAACCACAAACAATAACAAGAATGATAAAAGCCACTTACCCGGTTTTATAAAAGATGAAGGATGACGTTGGGGTCCACAAACTTGAAAAATGGCACACGGGGTGATAAGGATAGGACAGCACAAAAAGGAAATACTTTTTCAATTTTCAAAACGTGAAAATGACAGGTGTCGAGCACCTATTTATAGAAAACCTAGCATTTATTATTCCACCAACTTTCTTTGGCACACATTTTAGAGTGTCGACACGGGTTTAAATGCACCTTGGCACAAGTTTGGTTAGTGTCGACATAATACTTTCAGCGCCTTAGCGCACATTTCGTGATGTCAACACAAAATTTCCTGCGCCTTAGGTGCACATTTTTCTATGTTGACATGATGACTTTCAGCGCCTTAGCACATATTTTTGGCGCATGTTTAATAATGTTGACATGTCATTTCCTGCGCCAAAGGGGCGCAACTTCATTGATGTTGACATGTCATTTTGGGTGCCAAAGGATTTTCTAAGGGGTGCACATTTCATGGTGTCGACACAACATTTCTTGTGCCCAATTCAAAACGGTGAAAATGACTAACTTCTTAAACTTGATTTTCAAAAGGAGTTTTAGGCCATTTTGAATGTTAACAGACCTCCTCAGGGGACCAAAACATAAATTTTGATATGGTTACTGCAAAATTTCCCTTGTCAATTTTACAGGATAACAAAATGCTAAAAATAAAATTTTCTCAAAAGGTAAAAGCATCATTAAAAAAGTTGAATTGAATATTTTAGATGATCAAGAAATTTAAATTTGAGAAAAATAAGTGAAATATCCCAAAATAGTAGGTCTTGTGATGAGGGTCATCAATCCTCGCCATTAATAATGTCAATCCAGGGCTAGTGTCTGATGGTTATATGCATTAAGAGAAGAAGATCTTTGGAAAAAAACTCCTTTAAACACAAACCAAACTTGCATAAAATAAATCACACTTACAAAAATTTAAAGGCACACTTGTAGAAATAAAGGCACACTTGTAGAAATAAATTTTGCATGAAATAAATCACACTTGCATGAAGGAAATCAAACTTGTAGGAAATAAAAATACACTTGCATAAATTGAAATTGTTGAATTGGAAATAAACATAATTAAATGAAACACCTGTAGGTTCACAACAGACTGAATTTTCACAATACAAAGATAAAAACAATACAACATAATGAATTACAGACAAATGAATAAACATAAACATAAATACATAGATCCATCTTCCTTGAAATGAGTGGTCAGCTCATTCCTTGGAAGAGGATTTAAATCATACTTCCAAGATTTTAAAACTACATAATATTTGAGAGGAAAGAACAAATCTTTATTTCTTGGGAGAAAGAATTACATATCTCAGTGTGGAAGGTTGCATTTATAATTCATGCATCCAACCAACTCCTTATTTTAGGAAATATAATTTGATCTTATCTTTATTCCAATCCTAACAACTAAGATCTTCATCTCCACAAAATATGGAGAGATATATTATTGGAGTCAAATCTTATCTTACTTATTTTAGGAAGATTTGCTCCCAAATCTTCTCCTTGCTTTTTGGTAACAAGAATCACAATGATTTTATTCTCCTACATTATTGGAAGGATTTTTTTCCTCAAAAGATGATTTTGACCAAATACCTTTCCCGAATTTTCCATTTGACTTTGTTTTTTTATTGTGGAACTTTTGGCTTGCTTCGATACGCTTTTTCCTCAAAGTGCGAGTTCACTAAAAGTTAGATTTCTCTTCATTGGTAAAAATTGTAGCAAATATGAATGATATTTTTGTTAAACACGTTTCTATGAACAAAAACTTCTATCAGATTTTCTACTTTACTTTTCTGTTTATGGAACTTTTAGTGCTCATCGATACACTTTTCCTCGACATCGCACTCACTTTGAAAGTTAGATTTCTCTTCATTGGTAAAACTTGTAGAAAATATGAATGAGGTTTTTGTTAAACACATTTCTATGAAAAAAATCCTCTCATATTTCCCATTGGATTCTCTTATTTTTCACAATTCCTCAAAATTGTCATTCCATTGATGTAGGTTTGAGCTAATGTTACTCTATTGATGCAGGTTCCAGAGCTAACTCCAATGGTTTCGGAGCTAATGTTACTTTGTTGATGTGGGTTTTGGAGCTAAATCCAATGGTTTGAGCTAACGTTACAGGTTCTAGAGCTAACTCCAATGGTTCCAGAGCTAACGCGTTGCAGGTTTCCGAATCTAACTTTGCAAGTTCGAGCTAATGTTACTCTATTGATACGGGTTCCGGAGCTAACTCCAATGGTTCTGGAACTAACTTTACTTTTTTGATGTAGGTTCTGGAGCTAAATCCAATGGTTTCAAAGCTAATGTTACAAGTTCTAAAGCTAACTCCAATGGTTCTAGAGCTAGCGTTGTAGATTTCGGAGCTAACTTTGCAAGTTTTATAGCTAACTTCAATGGTTCTAAAGCTAACTAAAACAACTATAACTTTTGCATGCAATCTCATATTGAGATAATTATTTTTAAACTTGCATAATTTTCTAAGAGGGATCGAGTATGAAATTAGTTTATATGTATTTTTCATGATCAGTTCCATTTTTCCCAATACTAGCATTATCTTTCCTTTATGGCTTGCATACACAAGACTTTGCATCTTTTGCCAAATAATCAATAGGATTAGTCAACAAAATAGATAAAAAAATTATTTGTAAAGAATGAACAAGATATATATCATATATTATATCTTAATAAAACTATAAGTTCCTAGATTACATTTAAATCCACTTTCGAGGGTAACTTAGAAGGACAAAATAATGGTAATTTATGGCCAATTTATGGCCTCATCATCTTAGTTCCACTTACTAAAAATGAAGGTCTCTATTTTAAGTTGAGAAAGTTGTAGAAAGGATCCATTTTTATTCATCTCCCTGATTTTTGACATATTCATAGGGTTATAAGATGGTTTCATAGCTCAAACGAGGCAAATCATCCTTCACAAGGGTTAGGAGGCATCATTTTGATCTCGATGAGCAAAGCGAGAAACATCGCAAGGTGTAGTAGGTAAAACCAAGGGACATTGTGAATTCTAAAGAGATTCAAAAGGGTCAAAATCTCCACTGATCATATTAACTCCTAGTTCAAATTGGATCTATCATCATCTCTCTAGGTGAGTTGGTTGATTAGAAATCGATGAGCTAGTTAAGTTGAACTTGATGAGCTAAATGAGCCAAGGTGAGTTGATTGAAGTAAAGCATTGCAAGAATAATATAACAAGCATGAATTGAAGGTAATGAACAAATAACATAAAGTGATTCCATATTCTAGGAGAGTTCATAAGAAGTAAAATTCCATTTAAGATCTCATAGAACTCGAGGCAAGAAAAAGTGATCCATTGCAACATCCTTCTCTTCAGAAGCATCCAGGTATGTCTTCCCTAATATCAGAGCTTCCCCACGGTGATCAAGAGTTGATTCCATAAAAAGTTCCTGAAGATGCTCTGGTGACAAACATCATGTCAACCCCCAAAGATCCATTTCCATGGATTTAAGAAATTCTCAAGAGCGAGCCAAGGAAAATAAATCTTGCTATCATTCTCGGACTCGAAGAAATATTAGGAGCACTAAAGTCCAAGTGAAAAAAGAAGGCCCAAAAAACATCTCGCTTCTTCGATTGCATCTCGGAAATCAGTATGTCAAAGTTGCTAGACCTAGGAATGAAAATCTTATCGAGGAAATGACGCCATCGGACTATGAGTTGATTTGTATCTCATTAGATCAATCTTCACATGAGGGTGATTCTCATCTGTTCAAATAATCCTCTTCCCACCCCCTCGCTTAGAATGAAGAATATAATAAAATAATTGTACAATTGGAGGAACAAATAAAGACCCTCAATGCTCACATTCAATCTTTCTTGGAGCCCAATCAATAATACCTCCTCTCCTACATAATACATTCCTCTAATCAACAGTGTTAATCCCAAGATGGTAATAAATCACAAGGATACATGATGCATGGGAAGGCTAATGAGAAATGGATTGAGAAAATCATTGAGAAAGGCAAGGCATTGTTTCCAAATGTCATTTATCTCATCAAGTACATTCTTGAAAATTTATTTAAAGTAAAGAAAGAAAAGGAGGAGTTTGTAAAAGAGGTAATTCACTTGGATGAGGTGTTCCCACTGGTGTCAAGATGAGCTCCTTCAAATCTCACACTCTCATGAGTAAGAACGTGTTTGCATCAGCTATGAAAAGAACTTGTCTCAAGTTTGGATTCACATCATGGATGCAAGATATGGAATCCTCAAAAATGTAATCTCTGAGTTGGACTCTTGTGGACAACATGCTTTCGATATCTTGAATGAGGTATACAATTATGTTCAAAAACTTGAGTTCCCTCCACTCATTATATATTCATCATCAAAAGGACTTATTGTTTCCTTCTAAGATCTAGTCAAAAAGAGGCATGTGACTCTCTTTCCTTCAATGAAGATAACTTAAAGTCCCTAACTAACATTAGAAGTTGCATTTCTGAAATTGCAAAGGATCATGAAGGATGGCTTAGCAATGAAATAATCATGATGTTCATTCTTGGGACGTGGAACAAGGTGTTGGATTGTGTTTCCATCTACGAAGGTAGATAAGTTGGCACTTTTAGTAGCTCAATTCAGCAAGGAATCCAAGGACTGAGAGTAAGAAGCATAAATCAACAAATTTATTCATCATCAGGGAGCTTCTTCATTAGATATGGAAACTTCTTCCCTCTCCTCTCTTTCCCCCTCTTTCTTCTCTCCCTCTTCTAATTCTTCATTGTATGCAATCATGATATTTTGTCGCATTCACTTAAGTGACTTTCTAATGTTGAATTGTAAAATTCCCTTTCATTTATAAAAAGGGAACTTATTTCTCATTTCTAGGAAGATGTAAAGTCACAAGTTGAATGAAATCATGAAGAGTCGTGTGGGGGGTAGGTGAAAGGTCATTCACATTGCTAAAAATTAAAATGGCTTCTCCATTTCAAAGGATCCTAAAAATTTAGTTCTTTGTAGAAATTGTGGATTTTGGTTTGAGTATTGAGCTTTGTATCACCAACACAAGAAATAAAAGATACATTTATTCCATTTCCTTTTTCTTATATGTTTCCTCTATTTTCTCTCTTTTTATGCATTTTGTAAGCATAGTAATCAAGAAAGAGATTTTAATCTTTGATGAATGAATCCAAATAGTTGTGTGTCTCATTTTATCAGTCTCACTAGATGCTTCATTATTTCTTTCCTCTAATTGAATGTTGAACTACTTCGATTATTGGGTGTGAACTCTGCTAGTGCCTACTCACAACAATAACCTTCCCTTTCCTAATTTCTCTCCTTCATCCCATCACTAAAAATTCATCCCTTATACCTTGTAAAAGCACTTTTCCACAGTTCGAGTGAATTGTTTATGTATGATCCCGACCTTTTAGCCACCCCAAAACAATAGGTAGAATTAGGATAGTTTACATTAAATAATGAGATCCTCCCCATACATAAGAATGAGGGGTGTAGCCACATGAGCATTGGTAAAACACGTAATTTTTATACGAAAAATTATTTCACGAATATTTTTGTCGACTCCATCTGCTAGGAGATATTTTCCCATGTACCCACTCATCTCAAAATAAAGAAAAAAAGTATAAAACAACAAAAACACAAAAAAATAGACTTCAAATAAAAATCATATTTTGAAAGTGACGTCATCTAGGAACGAATCCATGTCACTTTCATTTCCTATAACATAATGACAAATTTTCAAGATTGGAGTTTGGTACCAATGAGTGACAGTGAAGAAGAAGATGACGACTTCCAAGAACTGTAAATATTTGATCAACCATCATGCTGGAAAATCTCCTATAAAAACAAAAAATCACATTAAGCCGAGGGAAAGAAGGTTTGTATCATCTCTGTAAAAGTAATGAAAATATTATCAAGAATGGATAAAATCATTTCTTATGAAGATCCATCATCAAAACATGGTGGCTCCAATTCAAGAAGAGTGATGCTAGAAGAATGAAAATGGGAATCTCACTGTAGATGATTGAGAATCCAAGAAATGATGAAGAAGATTCACAAGAGATACGAGATGTTGTATGAATGGCATGAAGGTGAGAATCTATTGAATGTAACATTTTCAACTTCACACAGATTGACCAAGAAACTCATAACATTTTCTTTCATTTCCCTTCCTCTAGATGATTTTCTTGCATATGAAGATGAAGAAATGGATGTTTTAAGAAGAGATTATTTGAAAAGTATTTTGAGTGTAGAATAAGGAAACTCTAATAATCCCGAATCCTATCATGAAGGTTGAAACATGCATTGGCCTTAAAAAAGAAGGTATGAACATCTTGAAGCACTTTGTAATTTTGAGGAAGAAGAAACTCAAGAAGATCCTGATGATTTTCCACACTATGAGGTGTTCATCCCTGAAATATTCTTGTGTACTTATGATGAATTTCATATCCTTGAACCTTCCAATGAGAATCAAATTAGCACCTTGGAGGATGATGAATAAGACATGATAGTTGAACCTTTGTTCATCAACTCATTCTAGCTTGAGGCATAATCCATGGGAGAAATAATGAATTCAAGAGAGGAAGATTCTTGTTGTATAATAGAAGACCCAATGCTTGTTGAAGACTCCATCAACCATGAAGATGTACGAGAAATAAATCCTTCATCTGGACTCAAGATGATGAATTTGAGGTAATCATGGATAATCTTCTTTCCAATTTTGACTCTTCAAGTGATGTAGAAATGTTGAATGATGAAATGGAGATAGTTGAAGAATCAAATTCTCTTCTCGACTCAATCATGGATGAAAAAATGGAAGAGTCCATTTTCTTTCTTGAAACTAAGGTGGATGATAAAATTGAGAATGACTCTCTCAAGAGATAATTTCACCATCCTCACTAAAGGAACACAATGATAATCATCATAATAAGTATGGATTCTCCCATTTTACTTATGAATAATAAGATTCTACAAGAAATGATTAAGATGAAATTGAATATTTTTCTCATGTTTCCACTCCAACGATGTATTCTCTCTCATGTCATGAGGATGATCTAATGGATTTTGAGCTCAAAGGTGTTCCCTTCCCATGTAGCTTGGATATTTTCTCCTTGTCTGAATTTTGAAAACCAAGTATGTCATGTCTTTAAGAAGGTGATCCTTGGATGATAGAAATTGCAAAACAAGAAGAGGATTCTTCAAATGAATTTTTCCATGTATGGATCAGATTTTAATAATCTCCTTGATTCCCGGTGCAAATGACTCTTGTAATGGAGATGATAATAAGTATACGGCAGATTTGGAAGAATTATTTGTGTAAGACATCTTGAGGACTGAAAACAAATTGAAGACCCTTAAATTAGTCTTGAGATCCTAACTCATGCTAAATGCAAGATAGATATGAGACAAGTTTCATTTCTCCTTTCCATGCACCAATGTTTGATGATGAGATGAGAAAATAGATGAGTTCATTGTTATTTTTTGAAGACTTTGTGAGAGATGAGCATGAAGGGTGAAGAACTTTCTGCGGAAGTCATGAATGCAAAAGAAAGGAGTCTTGGTCAACTTTTTTCTTGAAGACTAACATCTATGGATGATAAAAGGAAAATACCTAATTTTGAACAAGAATCCATATTGCAAAGTATTCACTCTAGGGTGGTCAAAATTTTCTCACTGCTTACAATTTTGAACAAGAATCAACTATTGCAGGGTTGAATTCTTCCAAATAATGTCAAAATGATGTCAATTTTGAGCTGGTAGGTATTGACAACAATTGTTCCAAACAACAAAGTGAAAATTTGCAAGAATATTGTGAATAGATAGGGACTCATCTTTCTTGCATCATTCACAAATTCCAAGCATTTTTTGGTCTTGAACATGTTTCCATGTTGTTGCATTCACTCGAGGATGATGAAGACCTTCATACCATTGATGTAGCCTCCATTTTCAAAATAGATTATTCGTAACAACAAAGTGAAAGTTTCAAGAAGTTTTGAATGGGAAGAGAATCAGTTTGTTCTCACTCTTCTAATTTCCTCCCTGATTCAAATAATGATTTTATGTTGCAATTCAAGGATGATGACGTTTCATGATGAAATCAATGTTTCCATCTTTGAGAACATGAATGATGGGCTTCTCATGTCCATCAAAGCATCAAGTGGGAGTTACAAGAAGTAAGGATTTAAATGGGTAACAAATATGTCATTAGATGCAAGATTGTTTTCAGTCCATTATAAGTATGAATATGGAATCTTGGTTGGTCTCCTTCTTCTCAAACCATACAAAGCCATCACAAGAGCATGGTATGATCGATAACAATTTTTTTGCTTCAAAGGTTGGATTTTAATCCATTATTTCATGATGGTATGTACTTTTCCCAACCCATTTCTGGGTATGTGTACATTCTTTCCCCACCTTTGTAAATTTCCCTCCCCTCTAATATAACTTCCCTTTCCATTGTGTGTTGTTTTCCTTTTGGTGTGTTCCCTTTCGTGTGTGTTCATATGTGTTTGTTTTGGAAGAAATGACTCCATAAGCCCAATGGACAAGGAACTAGTCCATGCAGTGTCTTGAGATTTTGAGATTATGGGATTATTTCTTTCCCTGTCCTCACATATCTCTCGAATCAAGACAAGTCCCCAAGCTATAGTCAATTTTTCTCATGTGTTTTTGTAAGGGAAAAATTCAAACTTAAAGCTTAAAAACTTTACCCTAGTGTTGAAATTTCTTCTTGAAAAATATCTTAAACACCTCTCTAGATCAGTTTACCCCTTTTTTCATGCCTATCCTAACCTTGTAAGTACTCATATGTATTGTAAAAATCTTTCCCAAGTGTTTGAAACATTGTGACAAGGTCTCAATGATTCTTTAATTTTCAAGTGCTTTCAATGTTGAAAGGTTTTTTTAAGCCTAAGAATAGTGAAAGCATGTTTTTCGGGTATTTAGGAGCTTTTGATGGAATTTAGGAATTTTAAAAGGTTTCTGGTTTACATGAACTTCAAAGAGGATTTTGAAGAGCTCCATAATGAAAATGGTAAAGAATAGAAATTTTGAGAGCTCCATATTTACCATCAAAAATTGAAATATTTAATTTAATCTTCATGATGGAATCACAAAATTCTTTACAAGACATGGTTTCTTCTCAGGGAAGATCAACTTGTCAAGACTCACCTTGTCCCAAATGAAAAAGTGGTGTTTTTTAGAAGGAGGTAGAATCAAGTATTTAAAACCATCCCATTGATCTTGAAATGATCTTGGGAGTCAAAATTATATAAACATTTTCCTAAAAATACCTCCTAGGATACCGGGAAAAGTGATTTCAAGATTCAGGACTTAGTCATTTTCTCGATTGGATATGTGGTAGGTTTATTGTCCCAACTGTCTTGAATATCCCAACTATCCCAATTTTAACAAGTACAGTGAGGATAGTGGGGATAGCAGGGATAAGAAATCCCCCCCCCAATAATTTCTTTTGGTCCCTCATATGACCTTCCATCTTCTAGGCACAGTGTTAAGTTATTTTTCTTGCAAATTGGCTAAGCTTTATCATCTACCCATGGCCGCATTTTATTGTCAAAAATATCCCAAGGATAGTGGGGATACTAGGGGAAATCAAAATTTACTTCCCCCCTTTATCCCCTTCCCAGGTTCACCATGTGACCAAATAGTTTTCCTCCTAGGTTTTCAAGAGTGTTTCTCTCACCTCCCATCTTCTAGAATCACGCTCAGTAACTTATCATGTTCAAAGTGGGGGGGCACATTTTACTGTCCCATATATCCCAAATTTCCCAAGGATAGTGAGGATAGTGGGGACAAGAAAAATTTCCCCATTCCCTAGATTTTGAAAACCAAAAAAATTGGCTAACTATTGCTACTTCTACATCATTCGAATACAAAAAAAAACTCAAACATAAAAATAATAAACTATGCTCACCTCATTTTTCAACAAAGAAATACATGATATTTTTGCTCCATAACTCCAAAAACCTAGAAATTATCTAGAAACCCTATCAAAATTCATCTAGTGGTGTCATATGCACCAAAACTTTGAAAAATTCATATCTTCTAAAACCAATAAAGAAAATCGGGAAATTTTTTCACTTTTCTTCATCCAGGAGCCTTCAAGAACACTAACTATAAAATCAGATGATGACCTTATTTTTTAATGGTAAAAACCCTATGTTT
Source organism: Taxus wallichiana var. yunnanensis (assembly GCA_018340775.1). Taxonomy (NCBI): domain Eukaryota; kingdom Viridiplantae; phylum Streptophyta; class Pinopsida; order Cupressales; family Taxaceae; genus Taxus; species Taxus wallichiana. The sequence continues at coordinate 171,064,129 of CM031233.1, forward strand.
CATTCCCTAGTGTTTGATTTTTTTCAGTTTCAAACATTCATGCGGGTGGATCGAGGGTGAAATTTGGAGCACGAGGTCCCGAAGCGAGCCTAATCTAGTGATGTAATTTTCATTGCAATCTAAGGTGGAAATTTTTTTTAAAAATAGTAAGTACATGGTCCTAGCTTATTAAAAAATAGCAACTTACTAAAAATATAAGTCCTCTCATAATAGTGCATTCAAAGAACAATGAAAATGATAAACTAGCAATTTTGACCAAAAAAGTAAAAAAGGAAAAAAAAAGGCAACTACTAAAAATAGAAAGTTTCCAAAAATAGAAAAGCATCATTAATGGAGTTGAATTGAGTATTTCAGATGATCAAGAAGTTCAAATTTGAGAAAATAGGTGAAATATCCCAAAATAATAGGTCATGGTTCCACTACTTAAAAATAGAAAGTCTTTGTTTTGGGTGTACATAAAAGTTACAAGTTGGATTTTTCATTCATCTCACTATTTTTTGACATCTTCATAGGGTTATAAGATGATTTCATAGCTAAACTAAGTTAATTCATCCTTCACATGGGTTTGGAGGCATCATTTTGATCTTAGTATTAAAGCAAAACACTACAAGGCGTAGTGCAGTAAAACCCGAGGACATTATGCGGTCGAAGAGATTCAAAAGATGTGAAAAGAATCTAGGTTGATCATATTAACTCATTGGTCAAATTAGATCCATTATCATCTCTCCTCAGTGATCTAGTTGATTAGAACTCGATGAGCTAGTTGATGAGTTGAACTCGGTGAGCTAGTTGATGATCTTGAGATAAGTGAGTCAGTGATTTGATTGAAGTAAAGCATCATAAGAAGAAGCTGAGCAAGCATGAAGTGAAGGTAATGAAAAAGAGCATAAATTGATTCCATATTCCAGGAGAGTTTATAAGTAGGCATATCCCATTGAAAATCTCATAGAAATCCTCAAGGAGAGCAAGAGTGATCCATTACATCATCCTTCTCTTCAGAGCATCCAGGATGTTTTCTCCAATGTCAAAGATTCCCCATGGTGATTAAGAGTTGATTCCACAACAAGTTCTTGAAAGTTCTCAAGTGACAAACATCATGTCAACCCAAAGATCCATTTTCATGGATTCAATAAATTCTCAAGATTGATCTAAGGACAACGCATATTTCTATCATGCCCAATATTGAATAAATTTTAGGAACACTTTGAATCCAAGAGAAGAAATAAGGCCCAGAGAACATCCCTCTTATTCAGTGACATCTCAGTAATCAATATGTTGAAGTTGCTAGAACTAGGAATGAAAATCCTATCGAGGAAATGACTCCATCATATTATGAGTTGATCCGCATCTCATTGGTTCAAGCTTCACATGAGGGTGATTCTCATATGTTCAATAATCCTCTTCCCGAATCCTCACTCAGGAATGAAATGAATACAAGAAAATGATTACACAATTGGAGGAACGGGTAAAACCTCAATGATCACATTTAATCTTTCTTAAAGCCCAATCTAATATCTCCTCTCCCTATAGAATACATTCCTCTAATCATAGTGTTGATCCTGAGATGGTCAAGAAATCACAAAGATACATGATGTATGGGAAGGATAATAAGAAGTGGATTGAGAAAATCATTGAGCAAGGCAAGGCATTGTTTCTAGATGTCATTTCTCTCATCAAGTACATTCTTGCAACTTTATCTAAAAGAAAAAAGAAAAGAGGATTTTAAAAAGAGGTAATTCACTTGGATGAGGTGTTCCCACTAGTGTCTAAGATGATCTCCTTTAACTCTCACACTCTCATGAGTAAGAACGTGTTTACATCAGCTGCATAAGAACTTGTCTCAAGTTTGGATCCACATCATGGATGTGAGATATGGAATGCTCAAAAATGCAATATCTGAGTTGGAATCTTGTGGACAACATGATTTCAATATCTTGAATGAGGTCTACAATTGTGTTTAGAAACTTGAGTTCCCTCTCGCTCACTTGAAGATTCATCATCAAAAGAACTTATTGTTTCCTTCCAGGAGTTAGTCAAGAAAGAGGTAGGTGACTCTCTTTCCTTCAATGAAGATAACTTAGAGTCCTTAGATAACATCAAAAGTTGCATTTCTAAAATTGTAAAGGATCATGAAGGATGGCTCAGTCAATGCAATAAGATCAGTGATGTTCCCGGGGCATGGACCAAGGTGTTGGGCTATATTTGTATTCTAGAAGAAGATAAGTTGGCACTTGTAATAACTAAGTTTAGTAAGGAATTCAAGGATAAGGAGTAATAAGAAGCATGAATCAACTAATTTCTTCATCACAAGGATATTCTTCATCAAATATGGAAACGTCTTCCATCTCCTCTCTTTCCCCTTTTCTTCTCTCACTTTCTAATTATTCATTGTACATAATCATGATATTTTTTCTCATTCACTTAAGTGACTTTATAAAGTTGAATTGTAAAAGTCCCTTTGATTTATAAAAGGGAACTTATTTCTCATTTCCTAGGAAGATGTAAAGTCACAAGTTGAATGAGATCATGAAGAGTCATGTGGGGGTAGGTGAAAGGTCAATTCACATTGCTATAAATTGGGAATGGACTTCTCTCAATTTTAAGGATCCTAAAAATTAGTTCTTTGTAGCAATTGTGGATTGTGGTTTTGAGTGTTGAGCTTTGTATCACCAACACAAGAAATAAAATATACATTTCTTCCATTTCCCTTTTCTTATATGTTCCTTTATTTTCTCTCTTTTATGCACTTTGTAAGCATAATGATCAAGAAAGAGATTTGTATCTTTGATGAATGAATCTAAGAATTGTTTGTTTGGGTTTATTAATCTCACTAGATGCTTCATTTTTTTTTCCTCTAATTGAATGTTGAACTACTTTGGTTATTGGGTGTGAAATATGTTATTTCCTACTCACAACAATAACCTTCCTTGCCTAATTTCTCTCCTTCATCCCTCATTTCTGTAAATTCCTCCCTTGTACCCCATACAAGCACTTTGTCATAGGTTTAGTGAATTTTTCATGTGTGATCCTCGACCTATTTGGCCACCCCACAACAATATATAGGATTAGGATAGTTTACATTCAATAATGGGAGCCTCCTCATACACAAGAAGGAGGGGTGTAGCCCCATGAGCATTGGTGGAAACATGTAATTTTCCATATGACAAATTATTTCACCAACACCTCCATGGTGATTTGGTTCTTCTTTTGAAATTTTTGTTCTTGTGATTTTGTTTTGTTTTCTCCATCCACCCTTGAGGGGAGTGGATTTGAGAATGTGATGGGAAGAGGGAGGAATCCCTTTTATTTTTCACCCTCATTTCTTGATGGACAAGCCTTGTTGGGTTCTTTTATTTCCCCCTACATTTGGTTTTTTGTAGGAGATCATTTCCATTTGGTTTGGAAATCATATCATATCTTTGCCTAAGGAGACCTAAAAGGTTTGAAAACCTTGGTAAAGAGGGGCATGGAGAGATAAGGAGGTTTGGTGGGTTTTTATACTTTGGTTACTTTTGTTTTGGAAAACCTAGGGATATCCTTATCCCCTCTTCCCCATTGGTAGAAGCATGAAACTTCTCAAGTGTTGTGGTAATTTTATGTTTCTTTTGGATGATTTGAGTGTTGAAATCTCTTGGCATCGTTTTTCCCTTCCCTTGTGTTGGTTGGAGACATGTTTTTCCTCTCTCCCATGGGATTGGAGGGAGGATAGCATGTTATATTTTTCATATTAGAGGCATGTGATGATGCCAATTGGTTGGGTGGACAACCAAGCCATCTCTTGTGGCCTTCTTGGAAGAATTTGTTGTTGGTTTTAGGAGTTGGAATGAAGCTTGAACATGGAGAAAAGCATTTTTGGGAGTTGTTTTTGAAGTTAGAAATTTATAAAATTTTGGCATGTTGTCTCCACCTTATGGAGGGCTTTCTTACTTGCATTTTAAATTGTAATTTTCTCTTATGTGAACTTAGGTGAATGTAAGAAATGATTTGGTTCATAATTGTAATTTTGTTGACATCAAAGGAATATGTTTTTTCTCACCGAAAGACTTGGATGGCTGATTTATTTAAATTGCAACATTAAGTTGAAAGAATGTGATTTCACCTTAGAAGAAGAAAATAATCTTCCTATTAAATCTTTCTCAAAATTTCTATAGTTTTCCTTTTCAATGAAATTTAAAGGATAAGAAAGAAATATTTAAATGTTTGTTTTGTTGCAGTAATTTAGAAATGTGCAAGTAAATTTAAGATTCTTCTTTTATTAAATATTTAACTTCTCGCTTTTACCTCTTCCTCTCATGAAGAAATCTAAAAAAATCTTGTTGCTCAATCTAGTTCTAAATTCACAATCTCTGAAAATGAGTTTACTTTTATCTTTTTTTGTTATAAAATCATGGTGTTCTGTGACTGAATCTTATTGATAGTTTTGAATTAAAAAAATAAGTATAATAATACTCATGTGTGTGTGTGTGTGTGTGTGTGTGTGTGTGTGTGTGTGTGTGTGTGTGTGTGTGTGTGTGTGTGTGTGTGTGTGTGTGTGTGTGTGTGTGTGTGTGTGTGTGTGTGTGTGTGTGTGTAATTTTATAAACATGTAGTTATATGAATTTAAATCAATTGGGTTAAATACCTGAAAACTGAAAATGGTGATCAAACTATTCAAAAGAAAAACAATAAACTAAATTGAAGTAATGCATTGTTATATATATATATATATATATATATATATATATATATATATATATATATATATATATTTTTTTTAATTAAATAAAACTTGGGAGGGCTAGATGGTCGGTCATCCTAGCCCCTCCCCTTACCCTTGTCTTTCTCACAGCCATGGTTGTATTGTGGTCACTTGCTTTACCCAGGTGGAGCTCAAACTTACACCCATCCCGATCGGGATGAACTAGGGTGTTGAGGCAACATGGGACCTGTCTCTGTTGTGAGACCTTGAACGCTTGAGACATACCTCCAGAGAAGGTTAGTTCTTCTACATATTTCTACTACTACAACTACTCCTAATACTAAAATCAAATTCTAAACTAATCATGTCAAAGGACCAGAGTTAGAAGAATGTGCAGAAATGGAAAACTAATCTAAGGGAGGAAATAACACCATAAAGAGGGGGTGAACATAGTTAGATTCAAATGAGAATAAAGGAGAATGTGCACATAGAGGATAGACATGTGTATCATAGTCTAAAACACACACCCACACACTCATTTTCATGGAGCACAATCAGAAAAGGAACTTGTAAGGGACGTGAGATAACACAAAGAAATGAGACAATGCAAAAGAGAGGTAAGAAGATGCAATAAAAATGAGCCAAGATGGAGAATATCCAAAACCCATAGCTTCTATTGCTTCAAAAATTATACGATCGACTTAAATGGAAGATGAGGCTGATATCCACATGTGAAGAGCCAAATCTGAAGGCCTACAACTTAAATATGCAAAGAACCAAATTCCTTAGTAAACTCAAGGGTCTAACAAAACCTTTATAATGAGCATAGCTCTTACATTTATAGAAGAAGAGGAAACCTGAATTTGAAATCCAACCACCAACAACAAGCATTGAATTCTTGAAAATCCACTTGCAATGTTAATAGATGTGCCTCCTCATGTTTGTTTGGCTTGTAGAAGAAGGAAGGAGGTGAGATCTGAATAAAATTTGGTGGTTGGGTTGATTAGATGTCCTCGCATTAATGGATAAAATGTGTTTCCCTACTTCTCACCTACCAAATCCTGCCAAAATTTGACTTTGAATGATCTAGATTGTATCCCACGTCAAGATTTTTCCAATAATACCAACAACACATTAATCCGAGCCATGTAGTAGAAGTTATGATGATCTAAGCCTATGGTGAAAACTTGACACAATGACACATGGCGCATGTTAATTAGTGGCAAGGTTCGGCCAACTATTCATTTGTTTTGTCTTTTTCTCGCCACGTGTACCACAATGGTTTGTTGCAAGGATTTGGCACCCTATTGGTGTGCTTTGATAGGTTGTGTAGCACACTAAAGTATGGAAAGTACTATGTGTCACAAAGTGGTGATCGGTGTTAAAAGAAGGCATAAGCCACGCATAAAAGAAAGAGGTACAAAAGAGGAAAATAGGAGACGGGCACATGAGGGTAACGTGTGCGAGAAGAAATATATGCGTATGCAAGAGGGAGACAAATATGTAAACGGGGTGTGACATGATGATGAACAATGCACGAAAGGAAGAAACGTAGAGGAAGTGTGCAAAGGACTTAACCAAATTGGAAGGCAAGTCATAAGGTACATGTGAAAGGTCCATGAACTATTGGGAACAAGGTGGGTACACAAGGAGTATGTGTAAGGAAAGTGGAAGAAGATAGAGGAATGGAGAAGGTGTGTGAGAGGAGAAGAGCACACAAGGGTGCACGAGGAACTATAACTAAGGAAATTATGCCCAGGGGAAAACCAGAGTCCGTGCAACCTACAATAATTGAACTTCGAGATCCGAGATGGGGATATAAGCTGTCAAAATAAATGTGGGATTTATTTTGGACATCGCTTGGAAACTTTTAGGACCATCTGGATGCTAGATGAAAGAGATTAGTAACCTTGGGGTATCCATTAGACATGGAGGCATATTGAGGCATGAAATTCGATCTTCCACTTGAAGAACTCCCTTGAAGTCACTTGAAGCACTATCTCGAACTCTTATAACTATTGAGACTACTCGAAAACTATTAGAAGATCCATGAACCAAAATGACATCTTGGAAGCAACAAAAGAGCATGCGCGAGAAGTACGCAAGAGGAAAGAAATATGTACTAAAAAAATAATGTGCACGTAGCGCACTTAGAGGAACTTTAACTACTCTAATATGTACAATGTTGCAAAAGACTTAATGGAAGTGCTTGAGATAAATCCCATTGAATGGGATTGGTAGTGTGCCTCCATCAAGGTGAGACAACTCAAAATAGTTAGCCTCTTTGCAAGAACTAATAATATATGGGCCACTCCAAAGTGCATCAAAATTTGAATGGTGCCCTAGTTTGGCTCTGTCAACATCCCATTTTAATATTAAGTCACCAAATTTGAAAGCTTGAAGCCTAAAATTTTTGTCAAACCATTTCTTTGTTGATTGTTGATGTTGTTCTAGCTTGATCATGGTAGAGTTTCTTAATTCTTCACGTTCAACCAGCTCTGTTAATCCAATTTCTCTTTGATCCGCACCCTTAAACTCTAGTTTTGGGCAAGCTCTAATGAAGGTAACTCAAGAGACAAAGGAATTATGGCTTCCTTTCCATAAATAATTTTGTAAGACAAAGTGCATATTGCCTTCTTCACCATGATTTTGTCTACCTAGAGCTCTGCGTGAGAACTTCATATGTGTCACATTGCTCCTTCGGCTAATATTCATTATCCGCTTCATGATTCTGATCAGGTTCTTGTTTGTTGACTCTGTCAGGCCATTACCTTGGGGTAATAGTTGGAAGAAGTCTTCAAATAAATACCAAGACTAAGCACCTAATTAGAAATTCCAAGTACCAAGGAAGGATTTTGCATTATCAAAATAATGGTCTGAGGAATGTCAAACCTTGTTACAATGCCTTCAAGAAATTCAAGGATGACTGATTCTTGTTGATTCCTTGAGCGTAGACGCTTCTATCCATCTAGTGAAGCAATCTGCTTTTGTCAATACCCATTTGTTCCCAACGCTTGAAGGAGGATTGATCATTCCTATGAAGTCAAGACCCCATTACGCAAAGGTTGATCCACTTGGATTGGTCGAGGGGAAGCGCTACCAATTTCTTATTTCCTACAAAGAAAGCACATTCTTTGCATTTTATGACCCACTTGTCCACTTCCATAAATAGGCCAAAAGTATCATGCCTTGATGATCTTCATCACTGTCGCTTTGGCAGAGAAATGTCCACCAGAGAATCCATCATGAAATTTTGTTAACACCTTTTCAACCCGCACATCTTGAATACATCTTAGTAACACACGATCAAGATTTCTTTTGAAGAGAATGCCATCAATCAACTCATAGGAATAGATTTCTGCCTCGGATGTTGCTTCTTTGATTTTCTCAAACAAGGAGGGTATGCACTAGAGGAAAGGAATGTGATCATGTCCTTCATCCAAGTGTGCACACCAGGGTCTTCATTTTGTTCATGTTATGTGCATGAGGGCACTTCATCCAGAAATAGTGAAGTATCATGATCATTCTACACATCCTCATCAAGTTGTTTGCAGAGCATGTTGCCTCTAACCAACTTTGTGTCTTAGATAGTCACATCAAAATCCCTTATTTTAGTCACCCATATTGTTATTTTCTTATTGATTCTTCTCCCATGATAAACTCTCTCAAACATGAGTGTGAAACTAACACCTTAACATGATTTGTGGCGAGCATACTTTTGAATTTCTTAAATGTGTGCATGATGGCGAAGACTTGTTTTTCCATGTGACTATATTTCAACTCATAATCCTTCGTTTAAGATCAAGAAAGCCATTGGATGCTCCATCCCTTGTTCATTTTTTGTGTCAAGAGACAACAACAACACTCACATCAGCTTCATAAGCATAAAGGATGAAATCTTTGGAGTAATCTAGATTTATGAGTGTTGGTGCGTAAGCAATTTCTTGCTTGATTTTGTTGAAGCTCTCTTTTCTTTCTGTTTTCCACTCTAAGATTGTATCTTTCTTTAGCATGAGGGTGATGAGCGTAACCAATCCTACAAGTTAGGAATGAACCTCCTAACAAAATTTATTTTTCCTAGGAATGACTGCAAGGCCTTCTTGTGCGTTAGCAGGGAGAGAGTGTAGATGGATGAAACATGATCAGGATCAATGGAAATGCCATCCTTTGATAGCACATGGCCCAAAAGCTTATCTTGTGTAAGAGAAAAGTTACACTTCTTGGGGTTAATGGACACCCCAAATTCTCTACATCTCTCAAAGACTTTCTCTAGATGCGTCATGTGATTTGCACTCTGCTTTGAGAAAATAGTTATGTAATTCAAGTAAACCAAGATGAACTCATTGATATATCCCTTAAAGGCAATGTCCATGGCTCTCTAAAAATTTTCTCCTACATTTGACAGACACCAAATGACATCCTTTGGTATGCATATGTTCCCCATTTGGTTGTAAACATCATTTTGAATTGATCCTCTTCCTTGACCATGATCTGATTGAAACTAGAATACCCATCCAACATGGAAAATCTTTGTGTGCCAGCCATAGTCTACAAAATATGCTCCATAAAAGGAAAAGGATAATGATCCTTCAAAGATGCCTTGTTTAAATCTCTAAAATCAATGCAAATTCTGATTTCATCATTCTTCTTATGCACTAGAACATAATTTGTGACCCAAGTAGAGTACATGATGGGAAAAATAATTTTCACCACAATAAGTTTGGATAACTCCTTCCTCATAAGGGGCTTTATCTTATGATTGACGGACCTCTTTTTTGTCTAATAGGCTTGATACTAGGATTAAGGTCAATGGAGTATTGAGAAACACTTGGATCAAATGCTTTGAGGTATTCATACTCCCATGAGAAGATGTCACTGTAATTCTGACACAGAGAGATGAAGGCTTGATTTTCATCATGCACGCACTCTTTCTTGAGTAAAACTCCTTGTTTTGCACAATAATAACTGGATTATAGTCTTCTTGTGTTACGCATATATACTTTTATTCACCCTTGAACTCATCATCACGGCTAAAATTTTTCTCTAAGGTAAATGACCCTTTAGATAACATGTTTGTTTTTACCCGAATCACTTGGTCACCATAGCTGTCATGTAAGTCGGCTTGTACACTTCAAGAGAACTTATCTTCATTCTGAATGAACTAGACAATCTTCACGTCACTATCAAACACCTTCCAACTAACATAATTGTCTAGAATAGATTTTCTTATCACCATTTTGATATGATGTGTGCTACCTCATATGAAATCCTCTTCATGTGATAACTCACAACCAAGCGTGGTCATCTCGATATGCTTATTTTTTCATCTTCCTTGGCACCACCTATAGATTTAGAGCATTAAATCCCTCTAAGAGGCCCCAAACTCTATTTTTATAAGATTTGAGAAGTTTATTCTTTGTTGTGCACTTGTTTGTAACCTAGTGGATGACTAGCTCGTGTCCCCAAAATTTATAGTGTTTTGATATGTCTCTTTTTAGAAATAAGAATACCATGCACCAACACTTCATATTCTACTACATTGTTCAAGCATACAAACTACATCCTATGCAAAAATAATAACTTCTCATCCTTGGGAGAATTGAGAACAACTCATGCACTCCGCACCATTCCCTCTCTGAGCCATCAAAGTACAAATTCCATAGACTAGAATTTTCTTCATTCTTTTTTTAGTGCGCGTGGGCAAAGCACATCTTATTTTCAAGGATGCAACAAGTACCAAGTCTAGTTTACAAGGCTTTAAGATCTTCAACATAAGGATCAAATTCATAGTGTTTGTGGACCTATTCATCTAGTGATAGATCAAGTAAAGGAGGAGGAATAGGTTGCTCTTATGAAACTAAGTCGTGTACTTGGTCTTCTTGGATTAGGAAATTTTCTTGGAGAGGGGATGGGTCATATGACTCAACATGATAGGAAAATATAGGCTCAACTTGTATGGTAAAATGGGTACCATACCTTGATCTCAGTAATATATGAGACCAATCAGAAGACAAGTAACCACCCACCTTAGCAGGTGAAATTTCTTGTTAAACAAAGGGAAAAGAAAGGAGGTAGGTCAACAATTGAGACATCTTGAGTTATTATGAGGCAAGAACATTCATGGAGAGTTAACTCAAGATTCTTGATGATTCCTAGGGTAGTAAAAATTGATCCATTAAGTTGTAAGACTCCTTTAGACATAGAGCTATATTCAAGGCCTAGGATATCAGTAATATTCTTTGGGCATAACGGAAGTAATAGTCCCTGAGTCAATCATGTAATTATGAAAAGATGTTTTCCTATGATCAAGGACATGTAGAAGGGTGGGGTTTTGACAACCTTACTTACTTGATTCTCCTCTACTTGAAAAATATTGACAAAGCTTATGGATTTTAAACAACTAGATCAACACTTAGAAGTTGTGCCAAAGCTTCATGCAACAGGTCACACTGAGAGGGAAAGGCCAAGGCATCCCACATTGTGAAATTTACATTTTTCTTCTTCATTTGTTCCATAATGTTGAATGGAAGGCTCGTGGACTTATGAATTTGAGGCACAACAACATCTTTTCTTGATTATTCAGGTGCAAAGTCAGGGGCCATAGCTTACGCATAGGATTGACCTGCCAAAGGAGGGGCACACGCCACTTATGTTGGAGCATTATGCGAATCCTCACACATAGGAACTTGTGCACCATGATTGTTAGGTTGATGAGATACATCTATCTACTTTTAAGGATTGGTTTGAGTGATAGAAGTTAAAGGTTATGCGCCAAACTTGAGCATTCTCTTCTTGTATCTTGTGTTATCAACAACCTAGTCATGTGGTCTATTTGGACTATTTGCAGCTTGATTGATTGCACATAAATATTCAGCACCAAAGAACATGGTTGGTCTCGGGAATAACTTCGGCATTTATTTATTCTCTAATTTGCATGCACTAGTGGAATGTTCACAATTCAAATAATTCGGATCATGTAAGCTTGTGTGTGCAAGGCATTGCATGATGATATTGACTATGAGGCATATTGCAAGGAAAGCACCATTCTAACTCTTGAGCCATATTGTTTTGTACTGGAACTAGTGCTTGGCTTGCATTGGATGTTGGAAGGGGTTATGCAAGAGGAATTGTTTGCAATAAGATGTGCGCATTAGCATGTCATCTATCATTTTTTTGGTTCTACCCATATCTTTGATTTGCATATTGATTTCTAAAGGGCTGATGGACTTGGTTATACCCTAGATTATAATTTTTTTAGGGGTTGTGCATGTTTCTTTTCTAAAGATATGAATTTATTGGACAAGTTTATAATCAAGGGTTTCATTTATTTATCTTCTTTTTGTTACGCGGGAGAATAGGATGTGGATGTAGTGGCTTGCATTAGATGTTGGAAGGGGTTATGCAAGAGGAATTATTTGCAATGGGAGGTGTGCATTAGCCTACTATCTATCATTTTGTTGGTTATGCCCATATCTTTGATTTCCATATTGATTTCTAAAGGGTTGATGGCTTGGTTCTACCCTTGATTAGAATTTTCTTAAAGGGTTACGCATGTTGCTTTTCTAAAGATATGAATTTATTGGACAAGTTTCTAATCAATGATTTAATTTATTCATCTTCCTTCATGCCGTGCATGGGAGAATAGGATGTGGATGCAATGGGTTACACACTCTACTTAGGAATAAGAGAAACAAAGGACTAGGGTACCCTTGAGGAATTTATGGGAATAAGGGCATAAGCGGCCTAGGAGCTAATTTTTGTACTTGAATAAGACTATTTTCCACCCTTATAGCAATGTTATCGGTAGTCGGTAGGTTCTACCCCCCATAGACTGAATCATGACTGAAATATCACTATTCAAAGCCTTTAGATAATATAAGAAAGCATGTTGGGTTGTAGGCCTTACCACTTGAGGAATTATGTCCCAAATCTTCTGAAATTTGATATTAAAATCAGTCATTTGCTCATTGGGTGCTCTCTTTATTGTTGTCAGTTACTCCACCAAAGACATGTGATCTAACTTATCTTCAAAATAGTTGCAAAGAGATGTGCCAAATTCATCCCAGTTGGTAATAGATGCAAGTCTCCGACTTTTGTACCACTGAAGCGCTTTGCCTTTGAGCGAAGATACTAGTAGTTTAACTTCTACATCATCATGTTTGACCAAATAGATAGAGCATATATTAGCCACATCCTAGATGTGCTTAACAAGGGTGACTTGATTCTCACCGGTGAAATATGGAATACTTTTGAGTGTAGTTATTGACATGTCATGTTGTGTGTTCAAAAGGAGAGGACTTCCACCAGTAAAGTTGGAAAATGAAATTTTTTTCTGAGGTGGTGGAGCTTACATGATGGGGCCAAAGGTCTACTGAGAGGAGTGGAAATTGTGCAGCAACCTGGAGATGGATATGCACGTGTGGTAGTTTTGTTGACTCTTCTTCTTGGATATAGTTCGAGGTACTCAAAGAAATCTTTAGGTGCTACGATTTGTCTTGTATGTATCCTTCACATGAAAAAGGTGCGCAGACTACTGAAAATAATAGATTTGAGTGTTGGGAGTCTCCATATGTGTTGAAACAAGCCTCAAAAGGCTGGAAATCACTAAGCCACGCACTAGAACTTAGCAACAAAGAAATTCATAGCTTTCAGTACTTGTCCCACTAGGCATGCCAAAAACTGTTAGAGCTCAAACTTGCACCCATCCTAGATCAAGATGAACTGGGGTGTTGAGGCAACATGGGACTGTCTCCAAGTTATGGGACCCTTTGTGCTTGAGACAGACCTCCAAAGAAGGCCAGGTTCCTCTACCTATTTCTATTGCTACAACTACCCTAATGCTGAAATCATATTTTAAACTAATCATGCTAAGGGACCGGAGTTAGAATGATGTGCAGAAATGGAAAACTAATCTAAGGGAGGTGATAACACTAGAAAGATGGGGATGAACATAGTTAGCTTCAAGTGAAAATTAAGGAGCATGCACATAGAGAGGATAGACATGCGTATCATAATCAAACACACCCAAACACTCATTTTCATGGAGCATAATTTGAAAATGAGCACCTGTAAGGGACGTGAGACAACACATCAAATAGACAATGCAAAAGAGAGGCAAGAAGATGCAATAAAAATGATCCAAGGCAGAGAAGAGCCACAAAACACAACTTCTATTGCTTCCCAAAATGCACAAATCGACTATACTGGTGGATGAGGCCGATATCCACATGCGGAGAGTCAAATCAAGGCACAAATTTAAAAATGCAAAGAACCAAATTCCTTAGCAAAATAAAAGCTCCAACAACAACCTTTACAATGAGCATAGCTCTTACATTTATAGAAGAAGGAGAGAAGAAGAAGAAGAAGAGAAGAAGAGAGAAACCCGAATTTCAAATCCAACCACTAACAACAAGCATTGAATGCCTGCAAATCCACTTGCAATGTTGACAGATGCACCTCCCCATGTCTATTTGGATTGTAGAAGAAGGAAGGAGGAAAGATCTGAATAAAATTTGGTGGTTGGGTTGATTAGATGTCTACATTAATGGTTAAAACATGTTTCCTTGCTTCTCACCTACCAAATCCTTCCAAAACTTAATATTGAATGATCTAGAGTGTAGCCCACATCAACATATTTCCAAAAATACCAACCACACATTAATCTAAGCCATGTGACAAATTTATGACGATCTGAAGTCTATAGTGCAAACTTGACACATAATGACATGTGGCGTGCGCTGATTGGCTGAAGGATAGTTAAACTATTCATTTGTTTTATCTTTTTCTGCCACGTGTGGCACAATGGTTTGTTGTAATGATTTTACACCATGTTGGCATGCTTTGATAGGTTACATGTAGCACACTCAAGTCTAACAAGTTGTCACGTGGCACAATGACTGGCATGAAAAGAAGGCGTAAGGCGCGTGTGAAAAAAGAGGTGCAAAAGATGAAAACAAGAGACAATCGCATGAAGGTGATGTGCGCAGAAGAAATGGATGCATATGTCTAAGAGACGAATATGGAAGTGGGGCATGATAGGAAGAAATGAAGAAGCACAAAGGAAGTGCGCAAAGGACTTAACCAAATCGGAAGGCAAGTTAGAAGGTGTGCGTGAAAGGTGCATGACTATTGGGAAGAAGGCGGGTGTGCAAGGATTACGCACAAGGAAAATGGAAGAAGATAGAGGAATGAAGAAGGAAAGTGGAAGGTTCCCAAGAGGATATGAGCACATGAGGGCAAGCGAGAACCTGGAACTAAGGAAATTGTGCTCAATGGACAACCGAAGTGCGCGTAAGCTGCAATAATTGAACTTTAGAGCCAGAATGGGGATGTAAGTTGTCAAAATAACTAGGGAGTTATTTTGGACAACACTTTCTATTACCACGGCCATGGTCACATAGCCACCACCCTCATATATATATATATATATATATATATATATATATATATATATATATATATATATATATAAGGTTACGTGGGGAGAGGGACCTATGCCATTATGGTATGACTAGCCTACACCGATCGTGGAACCATCTAAGGATGGAAGTTTTAAGCTCTCAGCTAGCCCACAAATTAAACCACATTATCATGGTGCCCTATCAATGGGGTATCCAAACCATCGTAGTAAGTTTCCTTAACACGGAGCTGAAATTTGAAACTTGGACCTCCTAATTACTAGGAGACCCAAGAACTATTACACCACTACCCATTGGATTATATATATATATATATATAACAATTTATATGGCAGCCCCGCTAAGAAATATTCACCTAGTTCCACTATTTTTCCTCCCACAAAACAAAAATATTGCATAAGAGATTAATAAATTGTGAATCTACATTCAAGAAAACATGATCTCAAACCCTAAACAGGTATCTAAATTAAAATGGAAAGGAAATAATGAAAGGATGATCATCCAAATAGACTTGAGTTTCCATGAATCTCCTCCTCCTCCTTCTTAGACCTGTAACCAAAGGAAAAACAATAAAATGAGAGCAAAATGAAAACAAAATAAGATCCAACGATGGAGGGGGCCCTTTGATCTAAGGGCTCTCTTTTAATCCTAATCTTTGCTTTTTGAAATGTTTTCCCCCTTATGTTTTATTTTTGATAGGGAATAATTTAACCTTAGCTTAGCAAAAAATTAAAGGGGCATGGGTCCATTTGGGTGACCAAATTAGACCCATGCCCAACATTCTACCCTTTGGGCTTTTTTATAACCTTCACTTTTAAACCAACTTAATTAATTTGGTTCAACATGTTTTAATCGCCATAATAAAATATTTTTGAAATGGATCTCCTAAGTCAAATGACCCTTGGTGGGAATTTTAGCAATTGTGTTGTTGTGGCCTAGTGTCATCTTCGTCATTATAATTTCATAACCATGACTTAATTATATTATTATAACAACTTTTTTATCCTAGGCTATTTTATTATTTTTACGGGTTTCCTTTGGTAGTTGTTGGCTAGTTTGGACTCGTGCCTTTGGGTGGCATAATAACAAGCTTGTTGATATCAAATTCATTTGGTTGATTTATTGGAAGTACTATGTTTTTATTATTGCTTATTATTTGTAGAAGGGTATATCATTTCTAGAGTAAGTTCAAAGTGAGGAGGCTCTTGAGTTTCACCCATTCTTTCAATGATTACCAAGTGTAGACACATGAATTTATAAATTTATCATTTTGACAACTTTGGATACGTTTGTGCTTCTTGTCTAAAATAGACAATCGCATCCTATCCCTACTCAATACATATTGTTATCTCTCTCATAAATTTCTTATTCCTTCATGCTAATGCGTTATCACATTCTAAGTATAAATGCATAAAATAAACAATTAATTTTTCTCAACATGATACAACTTCCAAATTTTACCCATTATCTCACCGCTGCTAAAATTGTATGGTAGGGTCAAGGTGTAATTTGTTTTCCGACCTACCGTAGCATCTTGGACCAACACATTATATAACTTTGGTTTCAATTACACTATCTTTTTTGGGTTTTTTTATCCTTTACTACGTATTTACATGAAAAATTACCTTTGGAGCCCTATATAAGAAAGTTTATACCACCTCATTCACTAATATGTAATCACTAGGCACTTTCATGATCTATTATTACAAATAATAGAACAAAATGCACCTAAGGATCCATAAATATTCTCAAATTTGATGGTATCCACTAATATGACCACTAATATAGTTTTGAAGAACTCAACCAGGTCAAGGATTTCATCTTCCCTCATTCTCAAGAACTCAAAGATCCCAACTCAATTTCTTAGCAAGAGCACAATCATCCCAATCACAATCAAAGTGGTTCGAGTTTCCAACTAGTTCATCATATAGATATTACATTCTAGGTGGAGAATTATGTGCACTTTGAGGCCTTTTCAGAGTAGTGCCAATGTAGGTAGTGCATAGATTAGAATTCAACCCAAATTCTACCAATCTTGTAGGGTCACTCATGGGTAGGGATTCAGCTTTTATTCAATTGATTTCAAATGGTTTTGAGATTGTGAGACACTTATGGTTTGATAACGATATACATTCCCATTGTTGAAGGGCACAAATATTGTAAGACCTCATTCCAAGATGGTCTAAGACTATATAAAAGATCTAGGACCATACATGAATTCATGGTAGACTTCGTATGTTTCCATACTAGGGTATATTCCATTGCAGTCTTAGGAATAAAGTATCTTCAAAGGTCTACACTACTGCAGATTTTCCATCATGTGCACCCATATATCTCTAGTATCATTTTGTTTATCTAAGTGCATCTTCTCTCTTGCTTTTATAATATTGTAATCACTAGTTTCAAGTATTAATGTGTTATTTTGATATTGTATGGTTAATGTTAGAAGTTACTTAGTCATAATAACCTTCAGAAAAACCTTACATTCCTTTTATTGTTGTGCATTCCATAACAAACTATTAAATCTTATAAAGGGTGTAAACATTTGGTGAAACCAACTCTTGAATCAAACATTTTGGCTCAAACCCTAGTTTTCATAGGGTTTATTATACTCTCTTTATATACGATTATTTTCATATTTCAATTTGGACACGTTTCCTTCGTATGACCCTCTGGCGCCAAAATCAGATTAACAATCAATCTACTAAGCATATTGATCTTCCTCATCCTACTCATAAGAGTCTTCTCCCATGGCTTCTTCGTCATTTCATTTCTTTGGAATTCCATCTATACTTGATCTTGCTAATGAGGTACCATTACATGATATGAAACAAATAGTGCACATTATTATGATTATGTCCATGAAGATGACAACACTTTAGACCAAGAGCAAGTTGAACTCATATCTCACTTTCATGTATAACTTCATCAAAATCCTAATCACATTTAGCATATTATTAAGATTTTGTCACCGTAAAATTACTTGTGATAAGAAATCCAATCAATAATCCCTTTTAGGAAATCTCCACCTTATTCTAATAGACAAACATCTACTATTCCCACCTCTACAATGACTACATCTCTGGGAGAACCTCGTATTTCAACACATTATGTCTTTATACCCCTTCCTAAATCTACCATTGTCCCTACATATAATCATAGTGGGTCAAATGTTTCTTATTCTAGTACACAACCACTTAAAATCCTTGTTCATACTTCATAAGCTCAAATATTACACAATAAGGTCCATCTAATACTTCACATAATGTGTATTTTACTCAATTTCTTCATAATTTTCTTACACATGAAGTGGTTTCTTATCCTTTGTCGTTTGATTATGTTGCTCCTAGACTTACTATTTCGATGGTAAGAGTGATCATGTTGAACACCTTCCATCACTCCATGTTGCTTTCTTTGATTATGCATCTAACGATATCTTACTTACAAATTTATTCCCTAGAATCCTCAAGGTATTTACTTATAATAGTTATATGATCTCCCAACACATTCGTGCAATCTTTCACCACTTTGAAAAAATCCATTTCTTGCAAAATTTTCCATCAATATTGGCAACAAATTCTCTTATGCTCAAATGCATAATGTATGCCAAGGACCTAATGAGCACATAAGTGATTATGTTTTATGCTACAAGACTATGCTTACTAAAATGAATAATATCTTGGTTGATAACTAACTTCAAGATCTCTTCATACAAATCTTGCTTCTCCATTTGCAAGAATTAGTCATATTTAATAAGTTCCCCTCATTTGATCATCTATGTCATACCTTAAAGAATGTGAGGCCAAGTTACTACACATGAATAAGCTTAATTATATCACTAGCTCTTCTACTTTATCAAATCTCAAATTTCCAAGCAATTCCACATTAAAAGGGAAGTCGACTAATAATAATGTTATTACTAAGGACATTGTTAATGTTATAGCTCAAATTACGAAGCTACAATTACAACCTACACAAAGGAAATTTATGTGTCTACCTTGTGCTCCACACATTATGCTTAATTAGGTACTTGAGTGCAATCTCATTTCTCTCCCTCCACCACTCGAGGTTGATCTAAGTAAGTCTCATAGTAAGAGTTTTGATGCTAACACTTATTGTGACTATCACTAATGTATTAGTCACCTCGCTAATTAATCAATCAATATTTTATGTTATACAAGATCTTATTGATACAAATATAATTGAATGGGATGACCCTACCGAACCCTACAAGCCTACTAATGACAATCCAAAGCTAAACGCCTTCAATGATCCACTTCTTAATCATAACACT
Source organism: Taxus wallichiana var. yunnanensis (assembly GCA_018340775.1). Lineage (NCBI taxonomy): Eukaryota > Viridiplantae > Streptophyta > Pinopsida > Cupressales > Taxaceae > Taxus > Taxus wallichiana. The sequence goes on from CM031233.1 coordinate 171,083,519, forward strand.
AATAAATATACTTTATAAGTGCACAATTCTCATCATATAATAATACCTTTGCCTTCTTATGATCACCCATTGGATTTAATGATTACCATTGTTTTCCATATTCCACCATCTACGCTGATTATTTCTTTTAATTATTTTGATATGGATGATAATATTATCTTTGTATATTTGTGCATCTATTAATCGTGCCTCATACATAGTGTTTTGGTTGATCCACATAATAAGTATAATCTTTGTACTCTCAAGCTACTTCATTCTCCCCGGTTATTCTTATAAACAAATCAAAGACAATTTCAATTCCAAATTTAGGAATATTATTTTACCCATCATGATTGGCTCTATTCCTACATAGGTCCCATTTCTAGAAGCCTCCACTCTTATCTCAGAAACATGCATTTAGGCATTCCTTGGTTATGAACTCTTAGGGATGTTCCATATATTCTCCAAGAATGTGTCAAGTTTATTCACCTACAACAAGTGGTCACAATTTGAGGTAATCCATTTGAGGCCCATCTTCCTATGTTGCCTTATCATACTACTATAACTCCTATTCTGACTCCCAACTCCTCATATGGACCTTCTATTTCACTGGTTATCGATAGTGGTTATCTCTATCCTAGGTTCTCTCATAATTCTTCTATTACACATGTTGTCTCTAGTGGATCTCACTCTCCTAGGATCCCCTGGGTCTTCTAGCTCAAATATTATCTCTAGTGGCTTTAACCCTCCCAGGATCCTTGTTATGTCTTCTAGTGCACATGATATCTCTAGTGGATTTGACATTCCTAAGAGTCCTCATAGTATTATAATGCATGTGTTATCTGACACACAATTATTTCTCTTATAGTCCTACTCTTAGGTAAACCCCGTCACAAATTTCTTCTCATGGATCTAACCTATCTAGTTTTCCTCTAAGGACTTATATAACACATATTATATATTTTGTATCACTTACACATGAGCATATTTCTTTGACACCATTGCAAAATAAGCCTCCCATTTCTTCTATATATGTTATGCCTCCTTATGAGGCTCTCATTGGGTGGCTCTTATGCTACCTCCTCCCCCTATACATAGCTAACTTCAAAAAAAAAAAAAAATCACATATTTACAAAAATACAAAACCATGACTTATACACATAACTTAAGTTGGAGATTAAAGGAGGGATCAAGAGTGATCAATTCCTGAACCAGGGTATCTTTTAAGGATTTGAGTGTCCTTTCACTAAACTAATTATTTGAGTGTCCTGGCGCTAGAGGTCAATTTTTATTTCCACCATGATGCTTCCTCAAAAATAGGTACTACCAATACAGATGACAATATGAACCCATTTTATAACTTGCCTCCTAGGTACCGAAAACCCTCATAAAACGTTATAGGAAAGGTAATTACGTCTCATTACCCCCACTTTACGATGTTGAAAAGGATATTCGAGATCTACACAGCTTTTAAAATGTATTATTCTTCATTATATTTAACGTACAATAGATTGGCTATTATATAGCCATGGAGGTAGCAAAACAACCTCCTAGTAAATAGGAATGAATACCCCAGAATAGTCATGGGTAACATAATAAAACATTATATTGTTATAACTTTATAACAATAAAATTTCCAATAGTAAATTACTAATTACTTGTAGTAAAACATTAACTACATGCGAGCACTAACATAGGATTTCCTAACATTCCCCCCTTAGTGCGAACATGGGGAAAACCTACCTTGATCGCAACGTGTTGCTTTAAAGCTTGCTCATGATTATGATGGTTTCCAGAAAATACCAACAAATTCTAGATGGTTTTCCAAGTGGTTAACCAACAACCACACAACGAATGGTTTTTAGAACAAGTGCAACAACCTCTGGATAATTTTTCCAATGGATTACTAACAACCACAATATCATGATGTTGTAGTAGTATCATTATCTCTCATCACATTCTTCCTTTAGGAGATTACATAGAAATAACTCATTTATCACAAAAATAGAACAATAGAAGATATACTCTAGAAATATTTCATGTTACCACCTCTAAGTATCGCAATGCTCTTAGTTATAGCCACTTTATTATCGATCGCTTCCACTCAATCTTGAACATAGGAAATTGCCACTGCCACTAGAATCTTCCTTTGTATTTAGTCATTTTGGGCTCATAATGGAAATGGAACATTGGTGTCATGTTTCCCCCACAATGTGAAATTTCCACACACAAACACTGAGAAGCAAACTATATCAAAGTACATACTACTTGATCGGATCTTGCTAGTTAGATCTTGTTGCACATGGTCACCATTGCAAGTGAACATATTCACAAGTGGACCATCTTCCAAAAAGTATGGAAGTCAGAGGATCACTGACAATTATCTGTGCTCCAACACAACTCTTTTTCTAGCATCTAGAATGACACAAAATAGGAACTCTAAAAAGAAACACACTACAAAAATGAAAGCAAATACTCACACCACAATAATGTCACCAAAACAAATGTGGCCCCATCTTTGGTGACTAACGAGAGGTCTTTGATTGACCTCTAACCTTTGTTTGCCTCTGTCCTTTGTTGTGATGTTTTTAGTTCAGTGGAGTGTGAACATGAAGCTCAAGTTTACATATTGACGCGTCGTGTTCCAACGATAATGCATCCATAAGGAATTTTTTTTTGAAATTTTCAGACATTTACAATGACTCAACTCTTTTGAGAACTTGACTCTTTTGACAAGAAAAATCAACACACAAAATGATTTCAAATGACATTGTTACTTTTGGCTATAATTGACACGACAAAAAAATACTTGACTTTATAAATACAATAAAAACTCACATATTTAAAACACTATCTAATGACCCCAATATTTTAATGTCTCACATAATATACTCAAGAAAAAACTTGTTATCCAATTTTTTTGGCCCTTGGGTCAAAATTGGACAATAGAGGATTTTGGACCTTAGGACCGGAAAATACTCTCATAGAAGAATTTTAGGTGGTAGGCATAATTTTGGTGTTTAGGAGTATTTTTAATGTTCTAGGAAGATGTGTTATTCTTAGAAGACGTTTTCTGTCTTCTAGATTTTGAGGAGCTCAGAGAGTGTACACTAGGCTCTATAGGACTCACATTTACCCAACACAACCAAAATTGTTACAATTAGTGTGTTCTACTCCATCTACATAATGCCCTCGAATTGACAAAATCCTTAAAAAGATTTAAAAGGGTTGTTGTAATTTTTTTATAAAAATGTGCTAAAATGGACTTGAAGATAGTTTGAGCTAGTTGATCATCGTCATAGACTGGCTCGACATTGTGTAATTTGAAATGGGTAAGCTTGGTGCATGATTCACTAGGATTTGGGTTATTCAGTGTCAACCGGTCATGGATAAAGTAGACAACATATAGCTCGAAGGAAATCGTAATCACAACAAGCTTAATATCGATTTCATTAGGACGAGTAAAGCAAAGTTTGGGGGCCGAGTAAAGGCCCAAGTCATGAGTAGTTCGATGCATTCTTTGAGAGGATCGAGCTCCATTTAGTCTATTAAATCCATCACATGATGCTTACTTGTAACGTGAGCTCATGAGATGTCCTGGTTCGGCATTTACATTGGAGCTCAAACGGTGAGGGCTTGACCCAATAAGTTAGCTCAACGCATCTAAAATTTGCTTTAAGAGAGTAATTGTAGAAGATCACAAATCATCTTGATTCCTTGAGTCACGCTCGGGAAGGTTTGAAGCTTGGCATGGACAAAGACAAAACAAATGTAGATAAGTATATGGGAATTAACTAATTGAAGCCCAAAGATAATATAGAACCCAATCGGTGAAGAAGATCATAGTGCGTAGAGTCGAGTGAAGAACAAGTACACAAAGAAATGGAATGGCTCAATGGCCATGAACATAGGGTGTATCACTAGGAAGTGATAAGTGAGCTTGTATGAGAAGGGCTCAAAGTGAGTCATTCGTAATGTGAAGTGGAGACAGAGAATAACTAGGTGGAGGGAGCTTGTCGAGAATCAAGGAAAAAGTCGAGCTAGGTAGTTGTGAACTTATTACTCGGCACCAAGATAGGTAGGTCACCATGTGGCGAGGCCGTGAAGTTTTAGGTTTGTAGGCATGTGAAATCGAGTGGTGTTTGGGGATTAAAATGTTCAAGCCAAGCTCGAAGTTAAACTTGCAAAAGGCCCGGTGAATACATGTTCCAGAGGTACATTTAACATGGCTTGGTCATGAGAAATTAAGGACTCGGCAGTGATGCACCAAGGATGATCTCGCGATAAGAAATTAGGGTGAAGTCAAGCTCGCTAGCATCACAGAGGTGTTTGGGTGAATGAAAAGCTTAATGGTGAAATAAATTCAGGGCTTGGCTTGGTACACAGGAAAATTGCGAGTCACAAGTAAGAGCGGATCGAGCCTAATAACACAAAGTGAGAACATTGAACATGAAGCGGCTTAGAAATGCACAATTTTGAGGAGCCCCGAGTGTTACAAAGGTAACGAGTTGCTCTAGTAGGAGCCAAAAGTCATTGTGGGGATCAAATCACAAAAGGCTCGTATCATCGAAACAGGAAGAATAGAGCGACCTCGGCTCGGCTAATGGATATCACCTTTTTCTAATAACACACTAAAATGAGGCCGGGTTAGTTGGATGAATGAGTGTTAAATTTGAGGCTCGAACAAAGGAGAGCTCATCATCTTGGTAGGGACTCATCAAATATCCCCGCTCGCACGAAACCGTGAGGAATGCAAATAATCATAGGATTTCGTGGATAGTGAGTAGAATGGCTTGGATATGAGTTACTTGGGATCAAACTAGTGTAAGGTGCAAATGGGATGTAAGAATAATAAATTCACAATTTGGGTGTACATATACGAAGAGGAAGTTTGTTTTGGAGTTTTAAGAAAGCCCGTAGCAGTGGTGTTTATGAGGCGAATCCTAACCCGAATTAGGCTGAGCTCAGGTAGAAAATGAAATAAAATTCACAGAGGAAACAAGCATTCGAAGAAGGATATCAATGAAGGATTGGATCGAGATACAAGTAAGGAGCTCATGAGTCATGTTATGACTCGGCTCATTATAGTGGACGTGGCTCAGTCGTGGAGTAATCAAGGAATGGAGCTCGGGATTGAGGTAGCTCAAGACATCAAATTTAGAGCTCGAACCTGAATTTCATGGTTCGTTCATCGATCCTAAGACGCAATGTAAAGAAACAAGTTTGCCAGAAACTTCAAGCGTAACACCTAGGAAGATGGATAAATGAGTTTATGATCGATCAAGTTTGGTGTTACGAGAGCTTTGGTGGTGAATACTTAAATGGAGAGTTACTCTAAGGAGTTTGGAATCAAACTTAGTCGCAATTCAATCATTCATTAAGCTAGGCCACTCAACTTGAAATCAAATGATTCACCGTGTCATAAAGGTATAGCAACTAAGCATGGTGAGGTGATCCATGCAAGTCATCATTACATGTGGGCCGGGTTGAGTGAGTTACTCATCAAGGAGAATTATTTATGACCAAGTTAATAGAGCTCTGAAGTTCATGGGTAGAGTCATGAGTCAAGGCACATCGGAAAGGTTTACGAGAAAATATGAAATGGCGTAAGTGAGCCTGTGGTAAGCATTGGAGAAGCGGGGTGATTTGAGAATTTCGAGAGGGATAAGTTGTTTTGGAGATGTGTTTCAGGGATTTTCATTTTGGGCTTTTGGAGAGTTTGGGATTGAAAAATGTCGAGCAAGTTGGATAATTCCGAAGCCCAAAACCCCGAAACTCTAAAATTGAGTTTCGAGTGTTTTGAGATTCGATGTTCGAGCCATTTTGGAAGTCGATGCCTGGCGGCGGCACGATGGGTCAATGTTGATGTTTTCATCATTTAGAAGGATGGAACAATTTACAAGGAATTTGTTGAGGTAATGACATGTTTGATTAGTTTCAACGTGTAAAGCGGCCAAACTTTCGATGAAAACGGAATATCTAATGCAACATGGCAGGGAAGCTTAAGTGGAGAGCCCACCAAGTTAAAAATTAAGTCTAAATTGAGTGTAGTTGATGTTAGGCCATTTGGAGAATTGAGTGGGTATTCAATTAAAAGTTGGTGACTTAATATGAAGATCAAACCGAGTCGTGGGCCGAGCCACCAGGTCAAAGGTCACTCCATGGAATAAATGCAAATGAATGGCTTGTCGTTTAAAATGTTAAGGGTGATGAGATGATCAAGAGTGTTGACGGGTGGTAATGAGTCATCATATGGAACATGTGGTTAGCATGAGCTATAAACAAGAGCTCACACATATGTGGCTCATTCAATAAATGAGATCCCACCATGTTTTAAGGCCCCGGCCATTCGAGGTGAAAGGTGAGTTGAATGCGTAGCGGCTAATACAGAGGTATACATTGTAATTCAATGCAAGTGTGGATCTTTCCCAATGAGCCACGTAGGTATGAGTCAAGCGGAAGTAGTTTTTGTTGGCTTGACAATGTAACAATGCCAAGGTTGTGGAGGAGTTGGGCTTTTCGATTCAATGCGAGTTGTGGCAATGCAAATCCGAATGGCCCGGATGTCAAAATGATGGGAGTTAGAAATACAAAGCCACTACTACAATGTGAAATCAATGACTATTTTAAATGGAGATATCAATGCATACCGATATAACATGGTGATTCGATAATATAATTGGCAAAGAAAGTGGATGACTCACTAGCGAGTCGTTGACTGAGTTGGTTACCATTACAGGCCGAACTCCTTCCAAATGAAAATATCGGTCCAACTATGAACCATTTGGATTTCTCAACAAATTATTAAAATATTATTTTAATTAAATGGAGGTGAATTCAGGTTTTGAATTTATGTAGCATTTGAAGACATTTTCAAAGAGCTAATGGAGCACAGTGTCCTAGAATTTCGAACAAGCAAGTTTACTCAGAAGACTATAACTTTCTCCCTGGAATGTCCACTTTTTACAAAATTGTAGTCGTTGGAACCAAGAGAAAGAGAGCTACACCATGGAGCCATGAGAATATAGATTTTTAGAAGTTTTGCATTCTAGAATTTCAGGTTTTATTATTTCCTTGAGTGGTGCCTAGAAGGTGGAGGTGCAATAAATGAGCAAACATGGCCAACAACAATGATTGATTATTTCCTACATTCTAGCCTAGATTCTAGGGCTTCTTCCTTCTTTCTCTCAACCACTCAGGGTTTTCTATAAATGTAAATTGGAATCTCATTCCAAGGGGTTCCAATAGGTCATACAAGTTGGACAAGTTAGACACTTTCCAAGCTTCCCCTCTCTTCACAAGCTGAGATGTTGTGATTTGTAGGCTTTCAAGCCTTTCTTCTAAAATTGTAATGGCAGCCTATGCCTTTTCACTGATGTAATGATGCACTGTGCAAAGTGCTTGAAGTAATGAGAATTATGCTTTGTGATCAGTTGTATGTCCTTTCATGATTTTGTTGCTTCTACTTGCCTCTCTCATGTTTTCAGTGAACTGCGTAACTGTGGTTTCTCTTGCAATTTTGCAGGTCATCAGTGCTTATCAAAGAATGAAGTATTGTATGTAAACATGGGTTTGTAATGCATGTCATTATTTCTTATGATCATCTCTCTTCATTGGCAAGCTAGAATTATGTCTAGCAACACCCTTTCTTGGTGCATCACCACTTCTAGTATAGGTTTTATTTCTTTACAAATCTCTTTCCCTAATCCCATGAAATGTTAGCATAGGTCTAGTTAGACATTTTTCTCGCATTGGAAGTAGTTTTTTGTTTAGTTCAGGAAGAGGAATCTGGCCTTCTCCAGAGGTTCACCTTGAGCCCAAGTCCCATAGCTTGAGAGGTGATCCCATGTGTCCCAATCAAACCAAATGTCGTGTTCACTTTCAAGCCATTCGGGGTGCAGTGATTTGGCGACAACAAAACTCTTATTAAACTAGGTTTGAATAACATGTAAACTAATTATGAATTAAAACTAACATAATCACTAATCACCTAAACATCGGGCCAAACCTTAAAAAGAATTGAAAATATATGAGTTTATAAAAAAATACCTTGAATGAGTAATAATACTACGAATTTTTCCAAAGTGCGGTGAGATGAAGCAATTAAAATGTCAGAAATGTATGACCTTTGGCTAGATCATAAGGACTTCAATGTGTCCCCCTCTTTTGCATCCATGCATATGTGAACCAAGTCTATAAGCCAAAACCAATGAATATGAGATGAAATTCTTCCTTTACGTGTTTATAGAATGCAACCTGTCTCAGATTTCTAACAGAGATGCTTGCAAGACATCCTATCAACATGTAGATTGCATGTGTGTGGGATTCACTTACAAAACATATACTAGAAACACCTTTTTATGAGTCGGCTAGTAATCACTCTTAACACAAAGAACTAAGGCGTTGAATACAATAATAATGTGATGTCTTGTCTTGTACAATAATACAATACACAGGAATCTAAGCACACCGACTCAAATCTATGTATGATATTGCGTTGACAGTCAATTGATGGTTGGTATTTTACAAATACGTTATAAAATGTGAATGTTGATAAGTGATCACAATATACATGTAGTTGCGTAGACATACATGTGGGATACACTTCAAAGAACGAATAAGGAGAAAAATACTCATCACAAATGGAGATTGAATTTAAAATGTGATGCAAGAGCATAGAGTGATGTGTATCGAATAGAAACAAAGGACTCAATAATAGAAGTATGAAGATGCACAATGCCGATATAAACATACACAACCTCTATATTTCACAAAACTATGACTAAGAACAATGACAAAATTATAGAACCAATATTGAACACATAATACAAGACAATATGGAATGTTAATTTCCCCTAGACTACTCTCAAAAAATCATTACAGGCATAGGACTATTTTGCTATGATACCATATGAAAAGGATATTTAGAGCCACATCGTCGAAAAATAGATTATTCTTCATTATATTCAACGTCTAATAGATCAAGCTATTATATAGCCATGGAGGTACCAAAACAACCTTCTCAGAAATAGAACGCATACCCCACAATAATCACGGGTAACAAAATAACAAATTATATTGTTATAACTTTATAACAATATAATATCCAATAGTAAATTACTAATTACTATGGTAAAACAATAATTATCATGAGCACTAACACAATATTTCCTAACATATATAAGGGTACAACTTCTTAGTAAATTGGAACAATGGTGCCTGATATATAGGATTAGCTCCTAACTTAGGTCATCTAGCAGAAAAATTGGTACTTGAAATAGAATTTGAAACTACTAGTATTGATTTAGAAAATAGTACTTGATTGTATTTGAAACTACTTTCAAGGATTGAATTTCCCTAGATTAGGTCATTTGAGGGGAAAATTGTGAGAATTTGTGAAAATGTGGATTCGTTGATACTTGGAATAGAATTTGAGATTTACATTTTGAAAAATAATCTTCGCATGATTTGAATATTTGCTTTGATTTTGCTTGCTTGGAACACAAGATGAGTTTGTATAATATTTGGATAAATTGTTTAGATTGTTAAAGGATTGGTAATAGGATATCTCAAATATTTTCCCCCTTTCGATGAAGAGGGGAGAGGCCAAACATTGAGTTGTGATCCAAAAGAGATGAAATAAAATGCCTTGGAGATGAATTCAGAGTCAATATAGTAATAATATAGTAAGGATTATAATATGATAATATCACATAACCAATCTAAAGGAGACATTGGAGGGAACATTCTATGAAAGATATTAAAAGTATAGATCCAATGTTACCGACGCACAAAAAATAATAAACGGTGCTCAAGATATGGAAGAAATAATAATGATAAATTAGTTGTCGTGGAGGGTAGTATAGGGGCTATAATAATTGTGGGTAAGGAGATTTTACTATAAATAATAACGTGAAAATTTCAAAAATAACTTCATTTGTAAATTTGAGAATTGTGATTTAAAGCTCTGATTGATAAAAATGTCACGTGTATGAGAGGCCATCCCGACTAGGTTTGAGAGGGTGATAGAGGTTATTTCTACACATACTACATATCAATTGGTAAGTGACTTATTTTGCATATCAGATTAGGATGATTTTGGTATTTTGTATCATATTTTTACATTTTGATATTTTTAGTGGCCTAGGCATTTTTGTCTAAGACAATTGCTGATGGGTCGATTTTGTCCTTTAGATAGACCATACGATTGGGGTGCTAGTATCCCGCTTTGGATGTTAGTGTCCAAAGAGTTGGGTAATTTTTTCCAAGTTATTTTAGCATATTATGTATTGAGTTTTTAATCTATTAGCATTACTAATGTTTTTTGTCCTGGTTTGTGTTGTGCAGAGAGATATACACTTGAGGGAGTTTCATGGTGAGGTAGAAACTTGTCCACATTGCTTACATTGGGCTTGGAGGAGGAGGAGTGGGATGTTTTGGACCGTGTTGGGCTATAACACATTGCTAGATTAGGGGAGATACCCCATAATATGCATATGATGACCACATTGTGTGAGAGATGGTGCACACATACTTTCACATTTTGGTTTCCCACTAGTGAGATGACAATGACATTAGAGGACGTATATAAGATTCTTCGATTGTTGATTATGGGAGAGAGGGTATAGGTGATAACCCCAAGAGATACATAGAGGTAACAAAGGGTTGTGAGACAATATTTTTTAGGGTCATGGACATGTGCAAATTCATCGATCATGCTAGATAACATTGTTAGATCGTGTGTTCCGAGATTGTGGAAGTTTATCAGCATTGATACATCTTTTGACATCTAGTGTGGTAGTGGATGGAGGTGGGGTGTCTATTTCATATAGGATGCATGATATTTGCTAGAGTATTGAGGATCATGACATGTGGTATGCGTGGAATTGGTGTGTGTTGGCACACATTTACAAGGATTTTATCATTTTACATGGGAGGACCATGGTGGTTGATAAGAGCCACTTCCTTATCGTGTGTGTAGGCATATGAGCATATTTCTATAATGTGACTTTTGAGTGGGTTACGGGCATATTGGGGTTGGCCTAAGATCTTTGCAGAACTCGATAGGTGGGCCTAAAGAGCCGATGATTTGATACAATGACCTATAGGTTGATGTTAGATATTATGGGGACTAAAGCCATTATTTGGAGACATTATAGGGATTATGAAGGGTGGGTGGAGGATGCGACAGAGCTACGGTGCATTTGATGCATCATGTGTCTGTGAGGACAAGTTCTTAGGAGTTTCGAGTTATTTTAGTATGAGACAATATCTAGATTTTTGAATCACACAAGATGTGTGCATAGATAGATACGAGCGGTGAAGAGAGAAGGGAGATAGGGAAGGGCCCATCATTGGGGCTCAGATTACGCTTACCTAGTGCTGATGAGAGGGATGTAGAGATAGTGATGAGTAGAGTCAATGATGTAGGGTTTACCTCACCTTATATACATTAGTGGTGGGTGGAGAAACGATGGGTGTTATTATATGTAGTGGTTGTACATGTGGCTGAGAGGTCACCAAGTGGACCTATAAGAGGTGGAGAGGTAAGGAATCGCTAGTAGCTTCCCCGAGGATGATGTCGTAGTGACGACAAATTGACAACATATAGTAGAATTGATTTGTATTATTCATGATTTTATAGATGTTGATATTAGTATTTACAATGATTTGATATTAATAAAGATTATGTGATTACAGGTGATGAATATTGGTGATTTATTATAGATACATCGATATGCACATTAACTTGCAATGTGCCCCCATATGTGCTCATGGGGGAGGGATGTTGAGAGAGTTAATCATATTACCGACAAGCATGCCTATTTTCTTGATCTAGTGGCAATAACATCTACATATACCATGTTACGCCTAAGAGAGATGAGTTGAGAGCGGAGTTAGAGTGAGCATGGGAGGCGCTTAAACGAGGTGGCCTCACAATAAGTATGTTTAAGAGATATGTGGATCTCCATGGCTGATATACAAAGGTTATGGCTGAGACAACAGACTTATGAGAAAGATCAGAGGAGCAACAATTACAATCTTAGTGTCGGATATCGAGTGGGGATCTACCTAGTTATAGGATATCTAGAGCCTATAGTAGTGAGGATGATGTATGATGTATAAAGAGGGCTTGGACTTATAATTATGTATTTTTGAGAGACATATATATGATTATAGATTTGTTGATCATGTTTCCATTCGGATATATTGAGTTTCTTTACTTATGCGATGTGATTTGGTTTTGATAATCATATATGTGATGATAATAATAATAATATATAGATGGTGAAATGATGTTAGAAATGTGATACAAAAATATAGATAGGCATGTATGTTGAATATAGATTGGAACTATATGATAGATATGTAATAAATAATTGATCATCTATGAACAATCATACTTCGCTAGAAGATAAGTATGAAGACATATAGTACAAAAGGAATGTATGGCCTCTAGCGAGAGAGAAGGCAATAACTATGCACAAGTGACTCGATGGATGTGATATCCTAAGTATAGGTGCTAAAATATAAACACAAAGTGATCGCAACATCACAAGGAAGGTATGAATCTAAGAATGGTGAGTGGTGCTCCTTTAGGACTCACTTAAGTGTGGATTGAATAAGAAGTGGAGAAAATGGCTCATGCATAGTCGTAAGAAGAGATAATAGCACAAGAGAAGGATGAGAGGGAGTCAAAGTCACATAAGTTGGCATGCGAGATCATGACATGAGAGAATAAAATCTATTAGAATGACACGTGTAATAGGAAATGACACCTTTATCCTCAAGAAATTGCAAACAATTATGAAGAGCATAACAATCTTCATCATGATGTCTATCGATCCTATGAAAATTATAGAATGTATGGTTACAATTACGGTGTGTAACCAATGAGGAGGAGGATGCTCATTAGAAGGCAAATGAACTGATCTCTCGTCGGAAAAGGTGTGTAAAACATCATGTGGCCTAGTAGAATGTGAAAAGTATAATAGATTACACTTAAGAGGTAGAGTGAAACGAGGTGGAGGCCTACACAAGGGTCAAGGGTGTGCATGAGTATGTTTAGGAGGATATGGTGATCGTTGATCCATAGGGATCTAGAAAAACACACCACTTCATTAGTTCCTTCAACACCAACAAGGAGAAATAAGAAAAAGTGAATAAAATGAGGTAAACGGAGGTTCTGGAAGGAACCGCCACTCATGCGCAGAGCGGCGGTCTCAAACCGCCGCCTAGCTGTATGGGCACCCGAGACCACCGGTTCCATTTCAGGTGGCATTCCCGACACTTTCGAATAAAGAAAATGAATAGAATGCCAATGGACGTGAATGTGAAGTGCCCAAATTAAGGTAAGCAGTCCTAAGACCACCAACCGCTTAGGGTGGTGGTCCTGACACTTTCGAACAGAGAAAAAGAATGGAATGTGAATGGATGCAAATTTGAAGTGCCTAGCCATGTCTCTTCCCCTTCCATGCCCTTTCACATCCTCTAGTGCACGAGAGGACATGGGAAGGCCTATAAATGCATGAAAGGAACAAGAGAATAGGAATTCAAAGATCTAGAGAGATTGAGAAGTAGAGTTTAATGAGAGCAGTGAGCAAGATCTTCAGTGTTGGAATGGAATTGTAGGAGCAAGGTGTAGAAATAGAGCAAGCATGTAATTGACGAAAGGTTTACATTGTTACTTCTTTTCATACTTATTGTAATATGTAATTGTCTATATTAGACCAATAAAAGTGGGAAGAAAGAGCAGTTGCCCTTCTCGACTGGTTTTCCTCCATTGGAGGTTTCCAGGATAAAATTGTTGGTGTTGAAGTTTGAATTCTTTCCTTCTCTGTAATTTCCTTTCTATAGCACTAGATAATCAGTCACGAAGCTCTAATTTTTCAAGCAAATCTGTCATTTTCCAAAGTTGAAAGTAGAATAACATAATTGTGTGATTCGTAGAGTTCCAAAGTAGAAGTTTACGGATCATTTTGGTATCAGAGCTAATTATATATCCAGGACTATGGTATTCAAATCTTTCTTGTGATTTTGTATGATAGTGACAAGGTCCAAAGGTGAAGAAGTTTTACCTTGTGAGCCAGATATTTCTATGAAGAAGTGGAAATAGAGAATTCGAGCTCAAATGGAGGAAGAGAACTTGGTCCATAGAGTCGAGATGTTAGAGACCATGATGGATAGATTGCATAGAAAACAAGAAGAGCTTTCAGATTTGTAAAAGACGAATTCAGTTAATCAAGATTCCATGGAATCGGTGGTTCGAGCACTAGCCAAAAAATTTGGTATCGAAAGAGCCACGAAAAGGAAGAATGGGAAGAGCGTGAACAGATGCCAATTGTAGCGAGAAGGTAAAATCTGCACATACACCTTTTAAAGTTGAAACGAAAAGTGGAAATAAAGAATTTTGAAGGACAAGTAGATGCAAAATTATTAGATAAATGGATAAAATAGTTGGAAGTCTACTTTAGTGTGCTTAATGTCACTGAGGCATAAAGGGTCACCTTTGCACGTCTCAAAATGAAAGGTCATGCTCTGGTTTGGTGGGAAACCCATCTAGCCACTTGTGAGAAGAAGAAACATCCTATTTTCAGTACTTAGAAAGCTTTTAAATAATTGATAAGAGCTAACTTCTATCATATTGGCCACTATAATGACATGATGATTAAGTGGCAATACTTTAGACAGTAAGCGAAAGTGGTCAAAGCATGAAAGACTACACTATGGAATTTTGGAGACAATCCATGTTGATTAATATGGACTTGGAGGATGAGGACATTCTGACCAAGTATTTAGGAGGACTTCACACTCACCTTTGAAGGAAGGTAATCTCCACGAAGCCCAAGGATCTCAATGAAGCTTGTATACAAGCATACTACATTGATGATGAGAAGAAGCAAGGAGAAATAGAGCCAAAGGGAGACCAGTCAATAAAAAAACAGAACAAAGAATAAGGGAAGACAAGTAGCAGAGGTAAATGGAAAGGTAAACATACCGCTACTACTTTGCATACTTGTAAAGATCCTAAGAATTTCTATAAGAATTGTGATGTGCATGACCACTAACATGTAGGAGGCAATAGAAGAAGAAGAGATGAGTAAGCTATTTCAAATCAGAATCCAAATCAAGAAGACTAAGGTAAACACTTTAGTAGATTTTGGTTCTTAGTCAAATTTGATTTTTAATGCGGTTATAGAACAACTTGGTCTAGAGGCTTACGTGCATCCACATCCATACCCACTGGGATGGGTAAAGAAGGGTGTAGAAATACAAGTTACAAGGAAGTGTAAGTTTCAGTTTGAGATAAATACCCAATACATAGATGCATTAGAGGCTGACATTATTTCACTTGATGCATTTGACGTTGTCTTCAGAAGTCCTTACTTGTATGCCAGGGATGTTATGTTCACAAGGAGGGAGAACTAGTACAAATGGGTCAAGGACGAGTCATTTTTAACATCGGGCACACCAGAGCAAATCAAAGAAGGCTATGGTAAGTGCCAACCAAGCACCAAGACTTATTCAAGAAAATCATCAATTTTGTTTGCTTTCATTAGAAGAAAAATAAAATGGATGTGATAAAGCACGAGATATTTCTAACCAAAGGATGGAGAATTTGGATAACACTTGTCAGTTTTTACAGAAGAAGCCACCATAGAACTACTCATTCAAGGAGCAAAACAAACTTCCACTATGCAATCACCATATCTACCTACTGATTCACTGGACTTGACCGTGGGGCAACAAGAAGAAGAGGAGATACAAGGAACAATAGTGACTATAATAAAGAGTATACTTGAGAGGATTTGGCCAATCCATCTCAAGAAAAAAAGACAGAAAGGACTAAACCAAGACAGATGGGACCTTCGCCATACTTGAGCAGTTGGAGAGAAGAAACCTTCATGCCATACTTCATGCAGATGCACGTGATAGTAAGTTACAAGAGCTCACATCCACTAACGCCATCTATGCATGACAAAGAAGGAAAGATACAAAAGTTACCTTCCAAAGAGGATTGTACTCGAGGAAACTTGGAGGAGGATGTAGCACTAGAACAACAAACCAGAGATCCATAGGAGTCTTGGCAGGTTGGATGAGAGAAGACACCAAGGTAGACCCAGTGGTACTCGAATGAGCACAAGAGGGAGTTGATTCCTCTACCACTCCCCACTAAGATTTTGTGGGACCAAAAGCCTCCTAAGTAGGGGAGGTATGATCCATAGGGATCCAGAAAAACACACCACTTCATTAGTTCCATCAACACCAAGAAGGAGAAATAAGAAAAAGTGAATAAAATGAGGTAAACGGAGGTTCTGAAGGAACCGCCGCTCTCCGTGTAGAGCAGCGGTCCTAAAACCTCTCGCCACCAGGGCGGCAGATTAAGACCACCACCTACTTAAGGTGGAGGTCCTGACACTTTCGAACAGAAAAGAAGAATGGAATGCGAATGGACACAAATTTGAAGCACCCAGTCGTGTCTCTTCCCCTTCCATGCCCTTTCACATCCTCCAGTGCATAGGAGGACATGAGAATGCCTATAAATGCATGAAAGGACTAAGAGAATAGGAATTCAAAGATCTAGAGAGATTGAGAAGTAGAGTTTAATGAGAGCAGTGAGCAAGATCTTCAGTGCTGGAATGGAATTGTAGGAGCAAGGCGTAGAAATAGAGCAAGCATGTAATCGACGTAAGGTTTACATTCATACTTCTTTTCATACTTATCAGTAATATGTAATTGTCTATATTAGACCAATAAAAGTGGGAAGAAAGAGCAGTTGCCCTTCTCGACTGGTCTTCCTCCATTGGAGGTTTCCAGGATAAAATTGTTGGTGTTGAAGTTTGAATTCTTTCCTTTTCTACAATTTCCCTTCTATAACACTAGATAATCAGTCACGAAACTCTAATTTTTCAAGAAAATATGTCATTTTCCAAATTTAAAAGTAGAACAACATAATTGTGTGATTCGTAGAGTTCCAAAGTAGAAGTTTACGGATCAATCGTGAAGGTGGTGCAATAGGTGGAAGAGAAGAAGAAGTGTTAGGTGGGGTAGGAGTGAAAGAACTATAAGCATGCATAATAGTATGATCATTAAGCAATTCTTTTCTAAAGCTATAACTTTGAAGAAAAGGAGAGTAAATGATTCACATGTATCATATAGTAACTTTTCTTTCAAAGGAAAATTAAGCCATGACAAAAGATATATTACATTTCTAGATCAATAGGCTGAAAAATTAAATGATGCATACAAGATTTGAAATGTAAAATATAATCATGAATTAGTTCATTCTTTCCTTGATGCAAAGAAGGTAAACACTTAAATGTAACTTTAGGACCATTATTAGAAATAAAGCGTCTAAGAAATGCCTCTTCCATATCAAGATAAGTACTAATAGATCCACTAGGAAAATGATGAAACCAATGAGAAGTAATAAAAGGAATGATAAACAGATCGTACAAAGCCACAAAGAACTCAAATGCTAATTAAACACCAAACTCAATAAGATGAAAGCAATTTTCCAGAATAACTTTATAAAAACCTTTGCAAATAAATGAGAAACAATATCATATATTATTATGGAACTCTATGAAGTACAATGAGAAAGGTGATTAACTAAAATTAAACTAAACTATGGGAAAGTATAATGATAGTTAATCTAATATAGGAGGACTAAAACATTGTAAACTACACTAGACAAAGATGGAATGATTTTAAATGATTACGTCAAATGAAATAAAACCCTAAGTATGCAAAGATGTAAAAGGAAAGGACTTAGCTGATTGACGAAGACTATCATAGGTTGTCGCAGTCTAATCTGTGGATTCTAGGAGCAAGACCGATCACTCTAAGGTCCCGTAAAGGCCGGATCTGGAAGATATGAGTAGACTCGTAGCACCTAGAAGGTACTAGAGCACCCAGGGTGCCCTGGTCTATAGAATAGGTGCCCTAGTCTCTGTAAAATCTCAAAATCTAGTTTTGGCATGGCATTGTCACAAGATATCTTAAAATATTATCTACCTATCAGTACTAGATCTATCGAATTGCACTGATGTATGAAATAATGTAGGATGAAGGAATGACCTACAAAAGACAAAGAAATATCAAAACCCTAAAAATAAAAGATGCAAAATGAATGGGTTGGATTGACCTCAGTTGCCACAACAATGGGCTTACTAATTTGAGCGTTGCACTACATTTCGGACCCAAATGTAGTTCTGGTGTGTGTGTGCATGTCATGCCCTAGGTGATCTTGTGCCAGTCACACTTTGTGAAGTAGTGAGCAATAATAACTATAGAAAATGTAATAGCATGTGTGCATGGAATAAAATATAATCCCTCCCCTATGTTGTGTGTGTTGATGCAGATCTCCTAGCCTTGATGCATGACACTATGTGGATGCAAGTGATGCAATGGATGCAACTCTAGATGGAGTGATAATAGTATGTGACACTAGGACCCTCATTATGGTCTCATAACTTTATATTTATAGGGTTCTCTTGTTCTAATTTCATAATTAACCCCGACATGGCCAACTAGGAAAAAGATAAGTATGAAAAATGGCTAAAAAGAGCCCAAAAAAAGGTGAGAAAGTAAAAACAGATCAGCCCTGTGATAGGCCTCGTGCACCCCAGTTTAGGCTAAAATGACGAGACAATGATGAAATAGTTGGGCATGTATATGAAAATACGTGGGAATGATGAAATAAAAGATAAAATAAGATGGCCAATGGGATTAATTACTACTTTCTTCACTCAAGAACCTTCTAAATAGTAGTATGAAAACCGGGCTAAATAATGTCTAATGTGCATGATTTTGTGACTACATTTTTCCCCCAATTTATGTTGGTGAGCTGAAAATCTTGGTAACATAAAGTAGATAGAAGTGCGTACCTGATATCCATGTAGAGTGTAGTAGAGACATGCCAATGGACTAAACTCAAGAGTGGAATGGTAAAAAGAAAAGGTGGAGGAGCATGGATTTTAAAGATGAAAAATATGCATTAAAAGTGATGAGAGTGAACCTAGGGTGGAATGCGTGTGTAGTTGTTGTGGTGTGTAATGTACCTGCATGGTTAGTAAAGGCAAGTGTCATCGCGGTGTGTTACCATTGCGTTGTTGTCATTGTTGGTGTTGTTGTTGCCCCCAATTTGATTGTTTGTTTCTCACAAACTGGACTCTACAATGAGAAAATGATCAAGCATTCAAATATATATGTATGTAAAAATGTTGTGTAAAATACGCATGTGTATAGAAATGTGTAAAATACACAAATGTAAAATACGTGAAAAGGAAAGTGTAAATGGAACATGTGCACCTGATCCATGTCGAGAGAAAGGGTGTAGAAGGATATCCTGTACTACTACAAGTTTTTAGGTGATCTCATGCCATCCCGGTGTAGAAGTATAGGAAGGTAATTCTTTGTGTCCTCCAAACTTCAACTTTTCTTCTGAAATATGTGAAGAGATCTATGTAACATCCTAGTTTTTTTGAGTGATTCGACGCCAACCGGCCGAAGTAGTGTAGAGAGGCACACCCACTGTAACCCCCAAGCTTGTAAGTGCTTCCAAAATGTCAAAGGACAACATGTCCTTTAGAGGCCACTTGTGTATGGATTTCATAGACCTGGTCAACTCACTCACCGTACGTAAACCCACAATGCCAAGGGTAGAAAGTGCACTATAATAAACCGGTGTAAAATGCATTGTGTTAGTATGTTAAACCCTTAATGATACCCCCCTCTTTGGGGGTGAATCCAACGTCTCTGAAAGGAGAATGCGGCCCCAAAATATGACCTACCACACTCGACCTTAGAACACTTCCCTACAACAAGTGTTAGTCAAAAGGGGATGACTAGCCAAAACAAGTGTTAATCTAAAAACATATGCATGCAATAAGACAAGTGTAAAATACACAGACAATGTAGTAACTACCAAACAAAGTAGTGTAAACACATAAGAAAACAAGTAGACTACACAAAGTGGGTTGCAAACATGGGACATCACTCACAATGTCGCAAGACACACAAGGTCGTCATGGTCGCAAACAATAAACAAGTTTGCACACAAGCAAAGGGAAAATCCTGCATACAATGGCAAACAATGGTAGACAAGTAGAAATAAACAAACAAGGAGTCATGGAGACGTATAATCCTACAAAACAAGTGTTGCACATGGAACACCCATTAGCATGTTAGAGCAATAACTAATATGTCAAAGTGTGTATGAGCAAGTAATATAAGATGCTAAGTACAAAATGAAACAATAACACCTAGATGAGACGATTGTGGATGCCCCAAAGACCAATGATAGGAAGGGTAGAAGGTGAGCATCCATGTCATGTGTAGGGTTCTATGTCTATGATCACACTAAACAAAGGCATGAACACACATGTGTGTATGATATAGATAATGACATATAAGAAAGCAATCTAACATGTGTAGTAAAGTGATCATGCAAAACACTAGTAAAAAAGTAAATGCCCCTAAGACAATGCAAGATATCTTTGTGAATGGATGGAATGGAATGCAAAATAGAATGATAAGAGTAGTGTGCCCCCCAAGTGGATGAAAGTGTATGCAATGAGGTTCATTTTGTTTTCCCCCTTAGCAGTCAAGAATGAACCGTAAACGAGAGTGTGTCATCGGGAAAGGGTCGCGTAGTGTTCATTGTGCCTAGTGCATTGCGATGAATGTGTATGTGTAATGATGATGAGATACGTCATGTAGGGAGATGTGAGTGAACCCTCTAGCCAAAGCATATATCACGACTTATGGAATGGATGGGTGATGATTTAGCACTAAGCGTATATCACTATATGATGAAAGGACGAGTGATGATGTAAAGCACTAAGCATATATCATGACAAGATGAAAGGAGGGAGTGGTGATGTAACCTAAGTTGTATGCCACTACAAAATGATAGAATAGGTGATGATTTAGCCTAAAGCGTATGTCACTAAGTTGGAAATTTTGTGTGAGGAAATGTTGCATGGTGAGTGTAAGGTCCATTTGATTGGTAAACCTTTGGCAACAAGTATGGACTGAGGAACTAAAGTGCGTCATAGGGTAGTGACCGCAACGCATGAAGACAATATACCATTTATGATGAAACTCGATGACCATGTGATGAGTAGGATATGTAAATGTGTGGTGTGGGAAATGCAACGTAGGATGTGTAAGATGGAGAATGTGTAAAGTGTAATAATAGGTGTAGATAGAAATGGAATATGTAATGATAAAATGTAAAGCTAGACCCATATATAATGTAACCTAGCATAGTATGTAGAATGTATGTGGAAATGCGTAGTATGACTATGTATAGGTTATGCGTGGATAGCCTAATAATGTATGTGGTGTGTAGGGTAAGGACTAGTAAAATGTAGAATGTAGGGATGAAATGTAAAACTAGACTCATATGTAATGACAACTAGTATAGTATATAGGAAATGTATGATATGAAAATGCGTAGTGCATAATGTGACTAAGGGTGTAGATACCATAATGAATGTAATGCGTAGATGGGGACTAGTATAATGTGGAATAAGCATAGAATGAATAGTGTATGATGTGTAATGGATGATGGAATTCCATGTATAATGCCTAAGGTGGTGTGTGTGGTTCAGAGTGTAATGGTAATCCCTCAACAATCAAGTGTGAACCAAAGCACAAGAGTGTGTCATCTACCGGTACAACGGTGCTATAATGTGTGACATAAGATGCCTACATGAGAGAGTAATAAATAATAACTACAAAGGTTTGATGTAATACTATGTAAATATGTGGAAATATGAGGGGGAGAAGTGTGTATTACAATATGCCCCCCAGCGTAAGGTGCCAAGGGACTATGTAAAGTCACAAGGAGATCATGTCATCCTCTGGGTCAAAATCGAATGGGTATACATTAGTAACTTGGTAAGCTATAGTATTAGGTTGATCATGTAATGAGTCATTGAGACATAAATGATACATTCTCATAGCAAATTCTTCATCAATGAATGGAGGGAGGGGGAAACCATGGGCATACCAACGAGTGAGATTTTGTGTATAACCTAGGAAAGAACTATTACAGATGATAAAGTGCGTTTAAAAGGCATAGGAAAATATATATCTGTATGATCTAGATCTAGGGTGCCCCCAATATAGTCTAACCAGGATTGTCCTAATGTGAGTGGCACAAAGAATATGTGTACTTGTAAGGAAAACATCAAGATGAAAGACACGAAGGCCATAAACAATTGTGACATGGACCAACCCATGGTATAAATGAGGGTGGTATGGCAGTGGACGAATA
Organism: Taxus wallichiana var. yunnanensis; assembly: GCA_018340775.1. Lineage (NCBI taxonomy): Eukaryota > Viridiplantae > Streptophyta > Pinopsida > Cupressales > Taxaceae > Taxus > Taxus wallichiana. The sequence goes on from CM031233.1 coordinate 171,105,786, forward strand.
TCGGTGATGGAAAAACCTAAGTGGGCTAAGTTGTCATGCGTACATATGGTTTTAGGTGAAGTAGGATCTAATGGAATGTGCTCCTAGTACGAACCATGTATGAAGAGTGTGCAAGTGAATGGTGGGCAGATAGACAATGAAGATGAAGATGGAAAAGCAATGTCCATGGATGGGAGAGACAACAAATATGGAATAACAACCGTAGTAGTAGGTGGTGGAGAAGGGACATCATCAAGTAAACAAACATTGCCCTTAAGTGGTGGTAAATGAGGTGGGTTATCCATAGATTGAGGCTCACCCAGTCATCACAGTCATGCGAGGGATAGGAAGACTAGTGTTAAGGTCATGGACACAATATTGGAATGGGTCATGGTCCCAAAATATTGTATACTCAATGCGTTCATGTAAGAACTTAACACAACGATGGACCATAGAAGCAACAACCTACATGGCATGGAGCCATGGCCTACCCAACAAACAATTATATGAGATGGGAAAATCTATAACAAATAAAACATAGGGAGAGTTTTGGGACCAACAATAATGGGAAAGGTAACATGACCAAGACATGGATGAACGATACCATCATAAGCATGTAGGAAATAGAAGAAGGACTAATGTCACGAGAAAATAGACCTAAATCCTGAAGGAATGACATAGGGCACAAATTAAGCTCATAACCATTATCAATTAGAGTACGTTTGACACCAACATTGTAAATGTGACACATAATATGGAGGGTGGGTCATTGTCAAAGGGATGAATGTTAGCAGGAGGATTGGCCTTGAATGCTATATGTTGTGAGAATGCATCGACAAATGTGTTATACATGGAATCGATGCATGTCAATAGAAACATTTGTAGTAGCAAAAAGATGTTGAACACGATGAAGTAAATCAAGATGGGTAAGAAAATAATCATTGATGGAGATACTCATGATGGCTAAATGCAAATGTAAACCCTAGAAGGTGTTATGAAGAAATGTGGGGTTCACCAAAATGATTAACTAAAATTAAATTAAACTATGGGAAAGTATAATAATATTTAATCTAATATAGGAGGACTAAAACGTTGTAAACTACAAAGAGGACAATATGGAATGATTTAAATGATTATGTCAAATGAAATAAAACCCCAAGTATGAAAAGATGTAAAAGGAAAGGACTTAGCCGATCGAATTGAAGATTGCCATAGGTTGTCGCAGTTTTGACTGTGGATTAAAGGAGTAGAACAATCACTCGAGGTCCCATAAAGGCCATATCTAGAAGATATGAGTAGACAGTAACACCCAGGAGGGCAAGGTACTAGGGCACCCTGGGGTATCTTGGTCTCTGTAAAACCTTAGAATCTGGTTTTGGAAATGTCACAAGATATCTTTAAATATTCTCTACCTGTCACACTAGATATGTCGAATTGCACCCGATGTACGAAATAATGTAGGATGAAGGAATGACTGCAAAAGACAAAGAAGTATCAAAACCCTAAAAATAAAAGATGCAAAATGAATGGGTCGATTGACCTCAACTTCCACAACAATGGGCTTACTAATTTGAGTGTCATTGCACTACATTTCAGACCCAAATGTAGTTATGTTGTGTGTGTGTGCATGTTGTGCCCTAGGTGCTCTTGTGCAAGTTGCACTTTGTGAAGTAGCGAGCAATAATAACTATAGAAAATGTACTATCATGTGTGCATAGAATAGAATAGAATCCCCCATGTTGTGTGTGTTGATGTAGATCTCCTAGCCTTGATGCATGACACTATGTAGATGTAAGTGATGCAATGGATGCAACTCTAGATGGAGTGATATTAGTATGTGACGCTAGGACCCTCATTATGGTCTCATAACTTTATATTTATAGGGTTCTTTTGTTCTAATTTCGTAATTAACCCCCATATGGTGGACTAGGAAAAAGATAAGTATGAAAAACAACTAGAAAGAGCCCAAAAAGAGGCGGGAAAGTAAAACAAGGATCGTGGCGCCTGGGGGACCAGGGCACCCCAAGACATGCTTCTGGGCACCCTTTAGGCTAAAATGACGGGAAATTGAAGAAATAGTTGGGCATGTATATGAAAATACTCAAGAATGACGAAATAAAAGATAAAATAAAATGGCCAAAAGGTGAGATTAATTACTACTTTATTTACTCAAGAACCTTCTAAATAGTAGTATGAAAATCAAAATAATGCCTAATGTGCATGATTTTGTGACTACAAAAGGTCCTTGCTTATATAGGTAAGGAAGATCAATCTAAGAACCGAGTCAAGGTCGTAGATCAAGCCATAAATCAAGGAAAGAACTAGTCAAGACCATAGATTTAGGAAAGAACTAGTCATCAAAGAACTAGTCAATATCATAGATCAAGGAAAACAATATACCTAACAACTAGATAATATTTTCCTAATATCTAAATAAGACAATGAAAATATCCACACACATAAGTGGGTGAGGATAAATAAAAGACATGGTAAATAAAGTACCGCGAACATGAGCTAAGGTAAATACCTTCTCTAACAAGTAATATCGGTAAGACTCTTAGGAAAATCTTTGAGTAACAATCTATCATTAGAAAATGAAGCCATAACTAGCCTAAAATTCTTAATATGCATATAAGGATTACCCATCCCATCAAAAAGTGAAAAAGTAGGCATAATAAAACCCTTAGGAAAAGATGAATTGTAAATCTTCTTAGGAATAGGGTTTCCATGAAGGGAATTATTATCAGTACTAGCATAATAGGCCCTACTTTCAAGAGTAAGAGTATGTATCTTATTTTCAAATCACCAAAAACATGCATGAGAGAAAGAACTTCTTGGGGAGGAATAACATACACATTGAGGGGCACATTGAGGGGCTCATTAAGGGGTTGGATTTTTCCATTATAAGTAGCCATGGGGACACTATTAGGTTGGAAGTCAAATTTTGGATCAACAAGAGGATAAATAGTAGTAGGAATGGGAGGAACATCAATAGGAAGGGAGGTTTGCACACATTTATCAACAAGCTCAACCAAAGGAGGAGGAAAAACAACATGCATATTTTCTTTATCATCATCATTTAGTACATTATATTTAGAAACATCAAGAGTAGTAATACATGCATCATGACTAAAATCATATTGTAACACATTATGAGAAGCAATAAGAACATTAATGATAGGAGCGAGCGTAAATAAGAGGTGACATGCATGTAAGAGAAGAAGAAAGATAGGTATCTTTAGGCACAATGGTCAATGGATAAGTAGAAGGTGGAGGGGATGGGGAAGGATCTGAAATAGGAATATCAACCTCAACATGATTAGCCCCAAATAATTGTGCATATATAAGGAGATGGGAAGAAGAAGAATAAGAAAGAGGAGGGATAGGGCCATAGATAATAGAATTGACCAAATCAAGAGACTCGTGAGAAAGAAAAGCATCATTAATGAGGCCTTCTTCATTAGAAAAATTGACTAGATCCTTAACACATGTCTCGTTAGTAACAATAGACTCACTATTAGAATCACAAACACTAACGACCTCTACAGGGGTAACAATAAAACATCGGGGATAGGGTTGTAAAGCTTGGTAAACACACGGGTATTGTGGGATCGCAAGTAGGGGCAGTATGAGACTTGCGATAGAAGGTGGCTTCATCCTCAACATTGGTGAAATAAGGTTGAATACCAGTCATAGGAATGAATTCATACTTAGGAGAACTAGACTTGGATTGACGGTTTCACAACATCTTTTGGTAGGCCATGAGGAATATACAAAAATAAAGGATCCTAGAGCAATCTAGGGTTCGATCAATAAACGAGTTCACCAAATGATTTAATAAAATTTAAATCTATGTAAGGAAAATGATGATAAGATAAATATAACAATATTCAAGAAAGATCTACCTATAGGAATACAAAAACAATGATAAATAGGGTGTGTAGAATGACTCAACTTGCCTCCATAGGTCCGAACTAATTCCTGGACTCCAGACTAATCTAAAAAGGCTAATTTTGAAGTGTTTAAACTCCGATTCGAAACTAGAATGTGACGATCTTAGGGACAAAAGCGCCTCGGAGAGGACATGACTAGGCACTAGAATCTATTTTTAGCGTTGGTGTCTAAGGAATAGCTTCGGTCTTGGTTATATATTTGTTTCTTGTCACTTTTAGTTCATTATAGGTCGCATCATGTTTTTCGCACTTCTACTTTATCACACCTATGCCTCCAAAACAAACACTAGCTACCTACACAAGAATAAAGTGCACATTAGACTTAATAAAAATGCATATGAGAGAATCAGACCGACCTTGATGTGATATTGTTGTCGAGCGTTGCACTACATTTTAGACTCCATATAGTTCTTATGGTGTGTGATTGAAATTGTGTCCCCTGAGACAGGATGCCCTAGTGTCAGTTGCACAAAGAATAACGAGCTACAACTACTTTTTCTCGATGCAAAATGTGTGGTATGGAATTTAGAATAAGTCTCGCCCTATGCAGTGAATAATGCATTCCAAAATGCAGTCTCTTGTGTTTTTCTTTTGTATGTGGTAGATATAGAAATAATAGCCAATTTCCCATTATAATAGTTAGTAGGTTGTGTATATATATGAGTTATTTGTTTGAATTTTGACACATAGTGACACCAAAAGCCAACCTAGGTCGTGAAAAGGAGACAAGAAAAGACCCAAAGCCAAAGCAAACCGACAAAGTAGAAAACAAGGCAAAGAGGACAAGTAAGTAGTCATTCTTGTCTTATATGGACAGTATTGTCCTCAGAATAAACAAATATAAACATAACGAAAGATGGGAACATGGATCTTTGTTACTCGACCAAAAATAAGGAAATGCAATATCAACGACGCGAGTAGAGCCAATTAATGCAAGAAAATGACCAAAGAGGTGTCACCAGTGCCTAGTTTCCATACTTAGAAATCATGTATATAACAACATACTAGAGGCATAATGTAATAGTAATACATGCACATTTTAGTGACTACAAGATGATTCATGAATGATCTATGTGTGCAAAGTAGTAGAACATGAGGATCTAGAACTCGTATATTTTATAACGAGAGGTTTTGGAATTATAAACTAAGTAGGGGTAGGACCATACAAATTTTGTACAATATAAACTAGAGATGTATAGTCTTGACCTAAAGCCAATGGTTTCGACCTTTTGATAGTAGGATCTACAACTTTTATGTATTTCATTTATTTGGAAATGATGCTCAATGTACGTCGTTCTTGCTCACAACCTCGGGATGACCTCGTAGTAACTTGCAAAAAGTAGAAATCCTAACAACTTGCAAAACCCTTCATTAGAGCATTAACAAACCAAAGGATAAAACATGTGTGTGCATTTGAGGATAGTCCTCCCTTAAGAATAAAACTCATAGTTGTTGAACCAATCTAAGTGTTGCACTACATGTCCTCTTTGAAGAAATCAAACCTCATGTAGTTCTCCTAGGTGTTTGTGCAAGTGTGTATAACTAACCAACCCCCTAGGGGTGCCCTCGTGTCTCTTGACACTAAGATAACAAGCTAATTGCATAGTATAAAATGTACCCAATGTAGTAATAGTGATATGTGGTGTGCCTCAACTATGTGACCTAACCCTTTTGTTGATTAAAACCCTTGTGTAATTCTTGGAGTGATTTTTCTCTTGCTAAGACATGGCTCTATGATCTTTGCATGTTTGTAGATGGATGAAGCTAGACTCTTTGACCTGGTTGAGTGCTTTAGAATTGTAGTAGGGACTACTCTAGATGATGTGCAACTAATTTAGGAAGATTTAGGAACCCTTTAAGTACTCTTGGAATGATATTTATAATAGTAGCTTATGAGAATGCTAGGTGAGTTATAAAGTGATAATGACTTGCTTATATAGCCTTCTATAGGTAAGATATTCTAATAAGGCCAACTCTAGGAAGATGAAATGACCCGAAGTATGATTTGAAATTGAAATCAAAGTCAATGATTATGAAGGGGAGGGATCGTACAGGTCGGTCAAGATTGGATTCTACATCTCGACCCTTCCAAACATTTTTAGTCCAGAGAGACACCAAAAATGAAGGTCAGGTCATGAATATATGATGTTTTATGCTATTTTGATTAAATAATATTCTTATAATTGACAACAAAATAGAGTGTACAAATAAGCAAGTTGTAGAATGACTAGAGATGAGGAGATTGGATTTTGAATGTGAGCATTTGTCTTAACAAGGATACAAGGTCGACTTGACATCAAGAAAAGGACAAATTACCATATTTTAATGTCTATATGCGGTTGTTTCCCCATCCGGGATGGGGCATCCATGTAGGGATGGGTTGATGACCTCATCACGCGGCTCAATGTTGGAGATTCATATGAATGAATGATTCATGCCTACACATGATCATGTATGTTGCATTAACAATTGAATAACCCTATAATAGTTTTGGGGACTAACTAGGCATCTTTCACACTTAGTGGATTGTTGTTTATGAGAGTATTTCGCACCTTCCATTCTATATGGTAGATAAATGGATTTGAATTAAATTATTATATAAATATTTATTAGAATTAGTACCTAAAGGTGTTTGTAAATAGTCCATAAACACTTATAATTATAAGTCGATCGACATGGTGATGCACATTTTTTCATAACCCAGTATCGAAGCCAACCCGTGGATCGCCTACGTGACTAAGGAAGAGAGTGCTCGACACGAGGAGGCCCCGCCTCGGCCCCACTAATCCCTCGAGGGAGGCGACTAGGCCAACACCAACCAACCTCCCAACGTACATCTAGGTAGAGAGAATCGACCTCAACACCTATATGAGCGGAACCCAAAGCCCTTAGCCAATTACGCCACCCATGCTTATAAGATATAAGTGTGTTTAATAGGCCAATAGACATGTAAATACATTCGCCTATTAGCCTTTACGAAACAACTTAACACTCATTCTACTTGATAACAAATTTAATAGATTTTAGTGAATGTGCCATAGTTAAACCCAAAAACCAAACCTAAAAAAGACGGAAAAATAAAAAGAAAAAGCAAAAGCAGCAATTGCACAAATTACGCCTTTTAAATACGTCAGGTAACCCATACAGATAATTTTTTCTTTTAACGTTAATTCAGAACTTCGGACACGGAACCCCAAGGAGAGACTAAATCGAAAATTTTGACACAACAATCCACAATAACTAATCAAGATCCGTGTTTTTCAATTCTTTCACGGAGGGGGAGATCTTGCGTTGTTTTTACAGGTGTGTATATTTACTAATTTTGTCTTCTGTTTGCGTTTTTCTCTGTTTAGTTCTTCAGCAAACAAATATCTTTAAAACAAGAAATAAACTTTCAAGATTTTCAAGATTTAAAAGAATTCAATTCCAGTATGAACAATACAGGGTTTTCCCCTGTTGTTAGGGGTTTTTTGGCACAGTTTTTATGTGTTGAGCTGTTTTTAGGGTTTCTGTCTGCCTCCCTTAAAAATTTCAATTCTCTGTTCAGCAATTCCTTTCTTTGTGCTGCATTTTCCGGAACTTTTGGAATTTATGTTTGCAAGTGGCGAAAAAGATAAAAATTTACAGGATTTTACGTGGTAAGCTCTTTTTAGGGTTTGTATCTGCCACCCACTTGACTTTTTTATTATTCTGTTCATAAATGCCTTTCTTTCTCCTGCATTTACCCTAGCTCGTGGATTTTATCTTTGTAATTAGCGAAAAAGAGAACTGCTACGGATTTGATACAGATTTTTATTTAGCAAGCTCTTTTTAATTTTCTATTAACAATTTATTTATTTACCTTGTACTTTAGCTCTCAAATTATTTATATGTGGTGATCTGTTTTTAGGGTTTCCATTTGCCTTCCCCTTTAAATCTTCAGTTTTATGTAAACGATTTCCTTTTTCCGTCCTTTATATGCCCTAGCTTTTGATTTTTGCGTTGTAATTAGTCATAAAACAACTGGTATTTGATACAGTTTTTTCAGGGTAAGCCATTTCAGGCTTTATATCTAGTTAATATCTTTAATATTTTTATCCTTGAGTCCTCTCTTTTGCTTGTATTTTCCCTAGCTCTTATACTTTGTCTTTGTAATGGGCAAAAGATTGATGTGGGTTATATAGGTTTTAAGGGGCTTTTCATTTTGAATCCATCCATGGCTGCGATCGTTGCAAATACGGATTCCCTGGCTCATGCCTTAGAGGTCAAGGACACTGATCCTGCACAGGCGATTTCTCTTCTCCGTCAGATAATTGAGAGCCCCTCATCAGTACCAGAGGCTCTTCGAGTCAAAGAACAGGCGATTTCCAACCTTTCTGATATTCTCACACAGGAGAAGAGGGGCGAAGAACTTAAGAGCCTCCTTACGGTTCTACGGCCCTTCTTTTTGCAGATTCCAAAGGCCAAGACTGCAAAAATTGTCAGAGGAGTACTCGATGCAGTTGCGAAAATACCAGGGACTTCACAACTTCAGATTTCACTTTGCAGAGAAATGGTTGAATGGACTCGTGCAGAGAAACGTACATTCTTGAGGCAGAGGGTTGAAGCAAGGCTGGCTGCTCTCTTAATGGAAAATAAAGAGTACCAGGATGCTTTGGCACTTCTTTCTGGCCTTGTGAGGGAGGTCAGGAGGCTGGATGATAAGCTGCTGCTTGTTGATATCAATTTATTGGAAAGCAAGCTTCACTTTTCTTTGAGAAATCTTCCAAAGGCTAAGGCTGCTTTAACAGCGGCACGGACAGCAGCCAATGCTATATATGTTCCACCTGCACAACAAGGGACTATTGATCTCCAGAGCGGTATTCTTCATGCTGAGGAGAAGGATTATAAAACAGCTTTTAGTTATTTTTTTGAGGCATTTGAGGCGTTTAATGCTCTCGAGGAACCGCGCGCTGTGTTCAGTTTGAAGTACATGCTCTTGTGCAAGATCATGGTTAACCAGGCAGATGATGTTGCAGGTAGAGAAATTCTTTCGCAATTTCCTAAAGATTCTACAGCTTCTATATAAAATGTTTGCAAGTTCTCAAGGAAAGGAAACATTTTTTTATAAATTGAAACGAATTTTCGTTTTCTATTGGAAAATATTTGGGATTTTTTATTTTTCAATTTAAATTTCGAGTTGGTCTAATAGACAATTGGAAAATATTTGCCACTAAATTTTTCTCTGGTTGCAGGTCTAATTTCTTCAAAGGCGGGGCTGAACTATATGGGAGTGGAATTGGATGCCATGAAGGCTGTTGCGGATGCGTACTCTAAGCGATCCTTGAAGGACTTTGAAGTAGCACTTAGGACTTATCAAGCACAGCTGGGGAGGACCCCATTGTCCATAGGCACCTGTCTTCTTTATATGATACTCTTCTCGAGCAGAACCTCTGTCGCTTAATTGAACCTTATTCAAAGGTTGAAATATCACACATATCAGAGTTGATTGGATTGCCTATGGATATTGTGGAACAGAAGCTGTCTAAAATGATTTTGGAGAAGAAATTTGCCGGCACTCTTGATCAAGGTGCAGGTTGTCTGATTATTTTTGATGACCCAAAGCCAGATGGCATTTTTCCGGCCACATTGGAAACTATTTCAAACGTTAGCAAAGTTGTGGACAGTCTCTTCCAACGGTCAGCAAAGATTATGGCCTAAGCTTATCAAGTTGTGGTATACGTCAAATCTCGGTGACTAATTTCATTTTTTGAGAACTATAGAAGTTGGAAAGAGCAGAAAAGAAGTGGGCTATCTTCGGAGTATTTAAAGTATTCATTTTAAAGTACTTGTTCTTTCATCTCATTTGAAATTTCAGTAGCAAGACATGGTTTATTTTTCACTTTTGACTGCTTTGGGTCTTAGCAAAGGTCACTACCACGATCATTTATCAGGTTCATTTATGAGTGCTCTTAAAGATAATATGTTGTGTAGGCGAAATGCATGTAATTTTTTCATTCTTGCCAGCGACGTGGTTTATGGGTGAAATTTTGCTTCCAAGGAAATTTCTTGTCAGGCCATGTTTTATTGATTGTTTTTTCTGTGTTGTATTTAAGAATTTTAAAACATGGATGGTTTATTTGTTGGTGTTGGTAATATGTGGTTCAGAAATGGCAAAATACTGGTATAGATGCTTGTGTTCACCTCAAATTTTGAAAGTTTGTCATGCGTGTAGGTCATTAACAATGAAGCTGACAACCTGTCAAGGACATTGCAATTTATGGTTGCAAATCTCATCATTCCTAGCCCATTTTGAAAAAATGATCACATTTTCAGGTTGTCACTTCATAGTCACGAGCCATGGACATGTATTATTTACCTATAACATCTAGCATACTTGATTGTATGCAAGTCAACATGGCTACTATGGCCTATAAAGGAAACCTTTCTACCAAAGAGATAGCATTAAGTTCTCTATAGCTGAATAGAACATCAGATAACTCCCTGACGCATTTTTTGGTTTGATCATTTTGAAAGATGTTTAAATTTTAAATACTAGAATTCTAAATCTAGTTTTGTAATCTCTCATGAGGATGAGTTTGTATGGCTTTTGAATATTGTGAATCTGATCTCATTTTTCTGTTTTTTCATTTCTTTCCTTCCCAACTTATTGCTTTTAAAAGTTGTTAAAACATAGTTCCTGATTAAGGCCAATGATGAATAATAATTATTGAGCCTGTATGACTATAATCAAGCCCAACGAGGGCTAATAAACCTGTCAGTAAGGACTATTTATTGGGCTTTATTGCATTTAGAACTAAATCATGGTTTATGAGACTCGATTAGAGCCTACTAAAAGGGCATTGATTTATGTAGTGCTTTGGACACAGCTTGCTCTCCTGCTTGGGAAACAGCATATCCGCTCCTGTCATGCTTTGTCATCACCTGCAGATGTTTCTCAATGAAGGTTCTTGATGCCCATGTACTTATTCCTCTATTAAATCTCAATTGGTTTGGTCTTCTAAGTTCTCAGACATCTTGTGTACCTTGTTTCACTGTGGTGTGAGACTCCGATCTTTGGCAGTCTGGTGATTTTTAGGGCAGATTTTGAAGCTCAGTTTTATGCAATACCCTATGTAACAGTATCCTGGTTGTCTATTGCCTCATTTGTGAGTGGAGCTTTCTATGCAAAATATTCTTACTATCAAGTACAAGCTCCTGTTTTGGAGGGTTTGTTCATATCCAGGGGACACGCTATTTCTTGGAAGGGTATTTGTCACATTGGACTTGACAGAGATAACTTCGGTAAAATTCCTGATATTGTTAATGTCAATATGACCTCCCTACTTTAGTCACGTAAAGGCATAGAAGCTTGTGGGCACATTTTAAGGGGAAGGATGGTTGAATCCCATCACCTAAATGGGGTTAGGTGGGCGTGTATGCCATTGAGTTGCAATCTTGACATATTTCAGCACCCTTGCACCCAAATTTTTAGAAATTTGCATACCTGAACCTGTAATAGTTCATTGTATAGTCCCAGAAATTTTAGACAACATGAATGTATCTTCTGTTAGATTGGATGTGTTTTTCTTTGACTTCTTTAAGGAAACCTCTCACTGCGTTATACAGAGTTCTAGCCTACTTATTTACCTTTTAAAATGATATTTATGGTCTAAAATAGTTTGAAGATTTCTAGTCTTCCCAATGATCCTGACAAAATATAGCTACTAACTGTTCATTTCCGCTCCTGTTTGATGTTCATGGTCACTAAGCGGATTAGCATCTACTTTTAGATTGGATATGCTTGTCCTGGAGTTCTATTGGGAAATCTCTCACTGGGTTATTCAGAGTTCTAGCCTGCTTTTTAAATTTTTTTATGATATTGATGATTTAGAATAGTTTGTGACAACTATTGATACTAACTGCTCCAGTCTTCCCAATGATGTTGACAAATATAGATCTTAACTGTTCATTTCTGGCTCCTGTCTAATGTTCATGGTCTCTAAGTAGACTAGCATCTATGTCAAAGTTCATCTTTGCCATTTTCTTCAAATGGACTTTAATCATTTGTTTATCCCAATTATTATGCCATAAATAACCACTTTTAGAGTACGTTATGTTCCTTCATTCAAACTTCATTGCAATTGTATCAAATTTCAACTTCGGAAGGATTAGTTTGATTCAGTTCACTTTCCAATGACCTTCAAAATGCATGAGTTCCCTTGCCTTTGCCCAGTTCCTGGTGTCCTTTTTGGGCTTAGCATTTCCCTTTAGAGTGGTAGGACCTTCAAAATGCGTAAGTTCCCGCGCCTTTGCCCAGTTCCTGGTGTCTTTTTTGGGCTTAGCATTTCACTTTAGAGTGATAAGACCTTCACTTCTGTGTATTACCTGCATTTTTTATTTGCCCATGATTTTGATCTTAGCTTTGATATTTGAAACCTTTCTACTACATTTGCATTCAGATTGTTTTCGGCCTCCTAGTTCTGAAACACATTTCACGACTTTATGACCTTTTGTTATAAGTACACAAGTAGCTCACCTAGGTTTCTTTGCAAATTTTGTCTATCAGTGTTATTGTAATGCTTTGAAATGCATTGTTGATTATTGGGTTATGGTTTTTACTGCCTTTCTCCTGTGTATGCACTAGTCCTTGCCATGTATGTTGGTGCAATGTATGCTCACTTCTGTTTGTTGCTTACATTGATTCACTCGTCATCTACTACTAGTTTTCTTATCCATTTAGAGTTAAGCTAATCGGTTGTGGTCTGGAATTAGTGGATTAGAGGTAACAAAGTAAATCCAAAAATTATTGCAAGCCTTGTATTTATCTTTTCTAAACAATGCATGGTCATTATAATGGTTAGTGGCTGGCTTTTCCAAATGTTTTGTAATGAATTCTAATGCCTGTTGCATGGTGCAAATCCACATTGTTATTTTCTATGATATTGCAGTAACTATATTTCTACAATCATATGGAGACCTGACATAAGAAATTCAGTTTCCTTGATGCGAACAGATTTTCCCAAGGGAATCATCATTTATAACTTGTTTCACGCTTACCTTGCAATTGTTTATGGATCATGTGCACTCATGCGACATGCTTGCCTTGCAATTATTTGTGGAAGACGTCCAATCCCTTGTAGAAAGTTAAGAAACAATATGGTGAAGAATCATAAATCAACTCCATGAATAGGAATGGGGAAGAAGACATCTCTAATAAAGTTTCTGGCTGAATGGAAGTGTTAAGAAAGAAAGACAGAATTTGACAGCTCCATGAATAGGAATGGGGAAGAAGTCATGTCTAATAAAGATTCTGGCTGAATGGAAGTGTTAAGAAAGAAAGATTGTAATTGGTGATTTAGCCATGTGCTCTGCATTCTTGCCAGAGCAGGCTATTGCCTCAAGGATTCAAAAAGTTTGGCAAAGATGAGAGTACGAGCATATCCAGGAGTTTTGTGATATTTAGGATGAAATATTTTCATTTGTTGTAACTCGATGAACAAAGCTGAAAAAGTGGTAACATGCATAACATAGCTAGTGAGATCAGGAGTTTTGTGATATTTTGGATGAAATATTTTCATTTGTTGTAACTTAATGAACAAAGCTGAAATAGTGGTAACGTGCATACCATAGCTAGTGAGATTTGATGGGCCCTTTAGAGCATTTGGGGGAAATGTCCAATGAGCTACAGGAAAATGCCTTTTAGATGTCACAGGGAAGAGATGCCATTTCGGTAATTGAACAGGGAGTTAATGACATCTGCTCAAGAAGATCAATTTCCTTTCTGGAATGTTGGGGAGTCTTGGGGCCATGTGGGAGGGGTCTAACTTGTTCCACAATTTCAGCCCTTACCTCCGACTTACTCTCTCTTTAGTACATTTATGTTTTGGATTTTCAGTTGCAAATGTTTTGACTGGCGATTTATTTACAAGCTGTGAAGAAAGTTGTAGACCTGTGTGTTTGGTAGCATGTTGGTTAACACTGTCTTCCTTGGATAAAGTTGAAGATCCAATGGTCTGCTGTTGACTGTTATGCTTGCAGGCGTTGCATGCAGTGTTCCCTCTGTGTATGCCCATAATTGATCTTGTTTGTTTCGTTCCACCAAATTCTCAACTACACATCCTAATGATTAGCCAAGTGAGTTTTACAAATGAATGGAATTTTTAAGGTTTCCATAAAATACTTAATATTAATAGTATGATGATGGGTTGAGTAGAAACAATTATGTAAAATCAATCTGTTCATCAAGTTCCATATCTGATCAATACTGAATACATTCTATTGTTGAACTAAATTCAAGGTGAATTTTGAGATTGACATTTCAAACACTACATAAATTTCAAGTATTATTATTGAATCGACGGTAGATTTTTGATGTGGAAAACCACACAAATGTTATAATGTTTATTGAGTGGATAACCATTTTATGCAAAAATTCTCTCTCCATAATTAAAATTGCAAAGCGGTAATTTGATTTGATTGAAATAATCATCATAGCATCTTAAATGTGATGCCAATGGCATAAGAAATATTTTTGCAATTCCACTCCTGGGGATGGTATTGTTTGATTGTTTTTGTCATAACACCTCCAAAACCAATCAATTAGAAGTTTTATAATTTCACAAACCATTGTAATGGTTACAAAGGGGAAAACATGTTATTAAAAAGTTTGTTGAAAAGTTCAAATGTGAAAATTCGACTTTTCAAGTTGTTATTCTAGAGAGAAAAGACGCTTAGTATTTATTTGTAATTGAATTGCATGTTTCTAGAGAGTGTAACTGTCAATTAATGGTCCAAATTTATTTTTATTTGTGCAATTACTCAATTTCATTGGTCCTTGCTCATTTCATTGCAACATCTAACTATCACCGATATGTTAAAATTATGGAATGAGCCTAGGATTATTGAATACAACGTCAAGACTATCACCTATGATTTCATGTTCATCCTTGTAAAATATTAAAACAATATAGACACATATATGAATACAATAGAATGACTATCATAATATATTAAATAGTAGATGTGAAGTATGACCACAAGAAGAATACAACACAATGAACTTGTTGATCTATCTTCACCTATAACCTCCACCTTCTTATATAGACAAGTAAAGAGGTTTGAGATAAGAAGAGATCTGTATCTTTATGGATAAAATTCAAAATAGACAAACTCTATTTTGAGAATAACCATAAAAGATACTTTTATTTGTAAGTAATTTGTAAATTAGTCATTATATAAATAAGACTGGATAATCATGTGCACACGCGTACATTATCCGTAAAGTGTATAATACAAGTGTATTTTAGATTAGACAAAAGTTCTTAATTCATACTAACTCCCCCGTTAAGATGTAAAAGGAGATGGCAAGAAATGTTACACTAACTAATGCAAGCTTACAAAAGATGTTATGCAAAAATGATGTGTACACCAATGCCCCCTTTAAGTAAAATTTAGAGAAAGTGAGACAAACCTTAGATACGGGTCCCGATAACTTGGCCATGTTAGGTACCCATGTACCATAAGTACAAAGAATGGTCATTAGAATGACTCAATTGAAGATGATGCTGAAACATGTTTATATATATTGATGAAAATCGCTTAGTGATGAATGCCATTCCTTCTTTCTAAAATATGTGGGTTGAGCCATTGTAACTACCAAATGAAGAAGGAAATGGTGCTAAATATGAGGATGTCTCTGTAACTATATGACGATGAACATATAAATCATTACACTTAAGCATTGAACATTGTACCTTATATAAGTGGAACAAATTTACTTCTCAAGATGTTAATCAAGCGCTCCCTAGGTTGTCAAGAAATATCAACCCAAGTAAAACCATCTTCAATATGGATCCCAACAAACCGACATGCCAATATGTATCATATATGTAGAGATATTATTGAAAATTGCCTACAAAGTGAGAAATTTCACTATACTACTTTGAGCAAAAAGTGTGTTTTGAAGAGAACACATTTTTCATCTTAACATTAATTGTCAAACCTATGTATGAGCAAAAACATTGCTTTGAAGAGGACACATTTTTTTATCTTCAAATTAATGGTCATTCATGTATGAATCTAACATAAAATCGGAAATATTATAGTGCCACCGTATTTCCCTCGGGAAAATACACCATTTAAAAAAAAAACATGATGAAATTCTTTTGTATGTAAATACTATTTTAAATTGAAGTAGAGATAGTCCGTTTGGCTCTGGAAAACGTGAATACTCATAACAAGGGACCCCATAACCGCGCATTGTAACTTCGAGGGTGTCTATAGTCATGTAGGAGCTTGATTTAACCTCTAAAATACCATCAACAGATAGATATCAAATTTCTAAACATAAATATGTGCATTTTATAACTTATTCACATCTAATATAATGTGTGGAAAATGTAATTTACAAAATGTAAAAAATGTGACATTTTTAACTACTGACCTATTATTGTTAATTTTTAAACACTTATTATTAGTTTTATACTTATTAAATGTTTATTTCGTTTGTAAGTTGTGCACATTATGTTTTGCCGGTTGTGATTAATGGCATCTATAACTGGTCACTTGGCGAGTTAATGCTCTAACAGAATTGTTTAATTAAGTGTGACAGTGGTAGTTGATATTGATGCAGATTGCATTGATAGTAGCAGTACTCAAGTCTGTTTTTCCCTCTCACACTCTGCATTGAACAACCGAACACAGTAATGGAGTTCCCTATTCTTCAAGTTTTCACCCTCCTAAATCCATGTCTTAGCCCACAACTTGCAACTCATTTCCACTCCTTGATCTCACTTATTTTGTTTGCATACGTGAGAATGAGTTTATCCTAGCTATTGATTTTGAGACTCTTGTTATTCGTCAGTAAAAATCATTACATCTGCCCATAACTATTGATTATGATTTTATCTATCCATTAATGAGTTTATCCAGCCCCTAAGCCAGTTCCTATTGTTCCTCCTGTTATATACTATCCCGCGTATCGTATAGTACATGGTTCGTCTTCTCCACCCACACAACCCTGTGGATGTTCTTCTTGTTCAAGAAGAGAAGCCATACTGTGGCCTACATGCCATCCTCCCAATGAAGTTTTGAATGTGTGGAACGAGGAGAATAAAAATTTCTGCACCATCTCTTAGACTAAGCACTTCACTCTGTCCACCAGATGTTGTTATTGATTTCTTCATATAAATCAGGTCTGTAAATCATTGTTTTAAGCCCATATTTAGTAGGAATAAAGTCTTTAGGTTAGTATATATCATGTTTACATAGATCGCCTTCTACATGCGAGAAGTTTATTTAGTTCCTGTGTTCATTAGTAAAACTAAATAAACTTATGTATTGTATGTTTGTATAAAATAAACCCCCTTCTATTAAAACGAAAACAAGAGAATGATTTTAAGGCCTACATACGTGAGTTTGAATCTTCTATTTTTTGTTTGATTTTCTTGTTTTAAGATCTCATAAGTGTAGAGAATTTAGCTATAATGAATTGACTTCGAAATTTTCATTGCAGACCTTAATCCAACAAGGGGCAACATACATGGTAGTAGAAGGAATACCTCTCACAGGGTGCCTGTCAATGGAAATGGCTATAGGCTCCTCTCAAGATCGAGATCGACTTGGATGTATTAAAAGTGTGAATCAAGAAACTGTATTGCATAACACATTGCTGCAACAAGGCTTGCAAGTTCTAAGACATAAACATCCCAACTCATTAATCGTGTATGCAAATTATCATGGTGCACACAACAAGGTCCTGTAGAATCGAGTGAATATGGTATGGTGTATTTAGAAGCCTATGCATGCATGCATTTTGAGCCTGTTTTACTAGGTCGTTTGGAGACATTTTTTCTTTAGAAGCCTATGATTGGTTGTGTGTTGAACCTTGTTTAACTAGGGCATTCAATGACTTGATTATTCTTGACAAGCCTATGAATACACATATTTTTGATCCCCAAATACTCTCAATCATATGATGACTTTTTTCTGGTAAGAAGCCTATGAATGCATGTGTTTTGAACCTGTCTTACTAGGTAATTTGTTGACTTAGTTCTTCTTTAGAAACATGAATGCATGTGTTTTGAACCTGTTTTACTAAGCCATTAGGGCGCTCAATTTTTTCTTACTTATGTCTTGAGCTTGTTTTAGTAGGGCATTCGGCTTGAGTCTTTTCTTTAGAAGTGAACACACATATTTAGAACTAGTTTTATTAGGTCATTTGGTGACTTTTTTCTCTAGAAGCTTGTGGATGTTCATTACAATAATTCTCTAAGATTTTTTGTTTGATTTTCTTGTTTTATGATTTTTTGTTTGATTTGGCCTCCTCAATCTCATTTAATTTGATTTTTTTATCAAGAATTAATTCTCTAAGCTTATGCAGAGAGGCATGGAGATTCCCTTGAATCCGGGTTACTTGTAGGAGCAACATTTTACCTTCTCGCTTAGAAGAACTGGGAGGAAGTACCCAATATTTCCAGCAAATATGTTTATAGTTTTGGAGTGTTGCTACTTGAGATTATCGCTAGAAGGAAAATATAGATATCAGTTTTCCTGAAGAAATGCAAAACTTAATAGAATGGGTAACTAACCGGATGGAGAAGAAAAGCAATGACAATGACCAACTCAAAAGCAAGAGTTGTGCAGATTCTTTGAAGAAAACACAATATGCAAAATTGTGTTTTTAAACACATTTATATTTTGGGAAATTGAATACTTCTTCTTTAAACTACATTTCTAACAAGAAATTTTAATCTCTTGACATTAATTTGTTTGCAGGAATTTTGTGAGTTGCTGGATTCAAACATATGCAGGTAAGGTTGAGTGTGACCTTACTAAGGCAATGATCTATTTAAAAGAATTTAGATTGAATGACATGTTGATATTCTCTACAATTGTTAGAGTGAATGGAATAAATTTGAGTCCCTTGACATACCATTACAGTATATTGTTTTCCATTTCAAAATTTTAGATATATTCTTCCGAAAAATTATAACAAAGAAAACTTCCAGAAGTTTTACATATATAACATTTATAGATATTGAGTAAAGCCTGACTGCTAAGGCATTCGATCACATTTTTTACAAAATATTTGTTTAAGGCCTGAGGACTTGGGTATATTATGCATTTTACATATTCTAGCTACCATTGGGGAATTTTGTTACAAGTTCGACAAAATTTGCTAATGCTTACTAAAAAGGTAATGTAAAACAAAATTTGTACAACTTTTCACTTAATAGTTTGGCCAAAATCCTGGGAATGGTGGAGGTTGCACTTCCTCTTGACTCTTTGATGTGGTAGCATTCACAGATTGAACTGCAGTAGGTAGCATGGTAGGAGGTGTACCTTGAACATTTGCATTAGCTTCTGAAAGTTGGCCAATCTGATCAAGCAACGCTTGATCTAAAATTCCAGAATTTGTAACATTGCTTGTAGGAGAAGATGGGCAGCTAGATTGGTTATTAAAAATGGAAGAAAAATCAGGCATGAATGTGTTATACATGCTCAACAAAATATGATGTTGATTAGGTAGGGGATTTGAGGGACTACTCAATCGCCTATTTTTTCTGTCAGACTCCTTTTGTCGTTGTTGCCATTCCTTCATCCTTTTATCATGTTCTTTGGAGAGTTTGACCTGCTCCTTTTTCAACTCATTCTCCTTTTTTCTTTATATAATCGGGCCTCTTCCTTTTTCTCGCCTTTTTTAATTCTCTTTCAATTTTAAGTTCCTTTATTTTCTTTTTCTATTAACCTTTGCACTTTCCTTTCATCTTCTGCATGTTCCCTTTTCCTTGCCTTCAAATCTTCAATTTCTCTTTTCTTGTCTCTTGTTCTTGAAGTAAATGCAAGTAGTCATCGAGGTAAGTATTTGAGATTGCCTTCCAATTGATTATTCATTGATTATCATCATTTATCCGTACACGGGTGTGAACCTTCTCAATTGGCAATTTTAAGAATTTTCTTACTGGTTTATATGCTTGGTTGTTCTCATCTTGGGTGCAAGTCACCTCTTGGTTCTCTTGAGTGGCTAAAAATTCATCAAATTCAAAATTTCCTTTATCTAAACCATGTGTATCTGAATTTGTGGCATCTATTTGGTTTGCATCATGATCTTCCCACTCCAATGTGTCAACATAATAGTGCACCACCTCGCTTGGAAGAGATGAGGGAGGAGATGGCATCGAAGCTGAAACTTCCTCATTGTTGAAATCAATTTGCATGCCTAGGTTAGCAGCCCCTTCTTTAATCCATTGAGGTGCACTGAATTGTGTTGGTAAACTCAAACTATCATCAATATCTACATCTTCTTGTGTTTGGCTCACATGAGTTGTTGAACTAAGGTGATCATCTTCTTCATTAAGTGTTTGGGGCTGATGAAAATCTGTAGGCATGCCAAAACATGTAGACTCAACATGTTCTTCCCTTTTTTTGGTTTTCCTCATTACCTACCACATTTTTACAAGTTCTTCTAAACAACGTTGCACATCTACATCTTCCACTCCCGCCATCCTCAATATGTTTTCAATAGCTGCCACCTCATCTTCTTCAACATCAAAGGCCTCACTTGGCCTCATATCATTGGAAAGGGCATTCTCATCAAGTGGCCATATACCTATCCTCTAAAAACCTGCCTTGATATTTTTAGGTGTAAGTGCAAGTTGGAAAGCTTGACTACCAAGTTTTGCCAATTTTGTCCTCCTTATTTCAAGACCTAGGTTCCTTACCATCCATTTAGACCTCACTGTTTTAAATTAGTTCTTGAATGGAAAGAACACACTAACATCTAATGGCTGAAGCTTATGGCTGGTATGAGCTAGTAGAGTCACAAGGTCAATGCCTAATAGCCTCTTGGATTGTGCCTAAAGCTACATGGCTTCCATGACCATCAAATATGAAAAGATGCCTATTTTTTGGTGAAAATCCACCAGAACAAATCTTGCAAAATGATGTAACCAATTCATAAAAAAATATTTTGTCATCCAAGCATGTGGTTGGGCTGCCATGCATGCTCCAGGTTCACATCTAGCTATGTAGTTCTTCAGTTGTCTCTTTGCTTTGAAAAGATAAAATCCAGGAATGCTTTGTCCTGCTGCATTAACACAACATAATATGGTAATCCATTCCCTACTTTTTGACATAATGTGTGGAACACTTCTACATCCCAACTTAGCAATGACACGCATGCCACAATTTTTGCCTGCTTGAACACCAATTTCATCATAGTTCCATATTCTGTTTGGCCCATATTGATTTGCAACATACATTTTTGTAAGTTATCATAAAAAGTAGCAACGATTCTTGGCCTTAACATGACTGCTCTATCTCGGTCAAGGCCTTATGTAGTTCTTATTGTCAAGTCAGGATGACGTCTTCGAAATCCATACCACCATGACTTTCCTGGCAAGCCATCTTTGAATGGATTTGGTCTGCATTGGCACATGTGCACTACATAGGCCTTTAGGTGAATGAATTCAAGACCATGGCCAAGTTCAACCATATCTTTGCACTAGGTAACAATTTCTTTCTCTTCCTCATCTGTCAAAATAGTTGGAGGTCCCTTCTTCTTAGTGGTTCTTTTTCCATACAACCAATCAGTCACATTTGTACTAAGGATTCCCCACTTAGTTGCTGCTTTTCACATGGACATTCCATTTTCCTCCACATCCCTTAAGGCATTTTTCATGTCACCTTCTGTCCATTGCCCTCTTATGTATACTTTCTTTGTTATAGTAGTACTTCCAATTACTTCCACAGTTGAATTAGTAATGTTGAATTCAAGATCTTGGGCATTGTGATATTCTCATCAAAAGAAAATTCCTTACCTCTTGATGGATGCCTCATTTTATTGGAAGATGTTATTTTCTTACGTATCTTAGCTGCATTAACAAAGGCATAATTTTGTGCTTTACCTCTTGACCGATTCTTCCTTTGATTGGGTGGGTGGATTTTTGAGGTTGTTTCTCAAAGAATGTTATCCTCATTAGAGGAAATATTTGTAAATTCACTCCCCTATGCAAGTTACTCCTTGTCTTTCTTTAATCGGTATTTTGGCAAAGCTACTTTTGCACATGCCATTATGAAATGCAAGAAACTGTTTTTTTCAATTAAACCTCTGTCAACATATTTGGTTACACTATTTAAATACATGTATATTTTTAGCAAAACTTACAATAATTTTTTAATAAAATCTGTAAATTTTTTCTTTCTAGAAACTACAAAGTTATCATTAAAACCTGAGCTTATGAATAATGATGACAAATGATTAATAGAAAAAACATAGGATTCGTAGTAAATTTACTGAGGTTATCATTAAAATAGTTATGAATAATGATGAGCTGCTCATTTGGAGATAGAATATAAAAATATGGATTTCTAACAATAAAATAATTTATTGTTGATCATAAATCAAATCCAGTGTTGCTTATAAACTATCTAAATGAGCCATTATTGTTCATAACAATTTTAATGGTAAACTTTCTATTTTGAGATACAATTTTTTTACCAAAAAATATATGAAATAAACTTTTATATAATATGATAGTGAAACAACATGGAAGAGATTTCACCTGGCTAGTCAACAGCCTTTGCACAACAAGAAAATGTAACTATCCAACGAACAACAAGTTAGTGTTTGCACAACAAGATGTGAATCAATAGCTATATTCAAACTTTTTTTGAATAGGAAAGAAGTATACGACCCAACTCTACTATTTATAGATTTTACTCAAAAGTTGGATCCATGTTTGATCTGTGTGCTTGATTTCTATTGGCTGAGAGAGTTTGATATGGATTGGTAATTTAAATGAATCAATTTCTTTGTTATATTTGAAACTTTGGTTGATCCGTGCACTCAAATTCTATTGGGGGAGAGAGTTAGGTGGAGATGGAGTGGGAAATACATCACTTTGATTGTGCAATTTTTAATTATATTTTTGAAATCTTGTTCAATCCTTCATTAATTGTGATTTTTTCTTGTAAATAGTGAGCCTTACAACACTTTTCTTGTTTGCAGGTGCTTGCATTTAATATAGAGGATGACATTGGAGGTTGAGATATTTTGGATGAATAGAATTTAGATAGGGCAGATGTATGTACATAAAAATATAATATGATGTAAGCAAGTGGATTTAGTATTGAAAGAAAATATATTTATTATTGCACAAATAATTTTTTAACATTGTATATGTTGGAGCCTTAAAAAACTTAAATGGCACCAATAGTTGATGTTGAAATAACCTCTTTATATTAACATGTAATGTATTAACTTACAGATGTGCACTTTATTTAGTGAGAATGACATGTATTTACACTTAAATATTGAAATAATAATAACTAACAAAGTTCACAATAACTAAAGAAAATATGGACATATTTATGTCATTTTTCATTTAATCTTTGAGGAAATAAGTTTCTACCAATAGTTTAAAACTCTGCTAAAATACTCTCAATCATTGGACCCTGCACGTTATGGGGTCCCTTCCCTATTGTGATAAAATTACTTAGATAGATCAAAAGAGTAACAACAATAGAACACCAAAAGAGAGATAAGATCAGAATATTCAAGTATAGATGACTTAGCCACTTCGAGGGGGCAACCTCCACACCTTACAATAAGACTCAAATGCTCAATATGATGATCAAGTACTCACTACTACCTCTTATATACCTTATGCTATGCAAACCACCTAGGCCGACCTTATTATCGATATGAAGTATTTGAAATGAATATACGAAAAGGAAAGAGATTATGTTAGCCACAAGTCAATGATAAATATCCCGATACATGTTTTCCTCAACATTCCTTAGCTCCAAATGCCTCTGTATGAAATCTTCACCCTCTTACATTGCATCTTCACTTGGTAAATTATTCCATTTGGTCAAAATACTCCCGAATCCTTTTAGTTCCTAGCTTCTTAGTTGGTGTTTGAAGGATCTCCTAATGATCTAGAGTTACTCTACCTTCTTCATCTAGCTCGGTGACACTTTGTTTACATGAATAGTTGATGTTTGATGAAATTTAAGGAGGAAACATGACATAATGGGTGTATCTCGGGTGGATTGAGGTAACTCCGGCTTGTATGCTACATTGCCTATTCTCTGTAGGACTTAATAACTGCCATAATACTTGGGAGCTAGCTTGTTATTCTTCTTTTGTTGTCTCAAGGACATTTTCTCATAGGGTTAAAGCTCCACAAAGACCCAATCACCAACTTCACAAATTATTCTTTCACTCCAGCCACCCACTTGCTATTTCATGTGATTTTGTGTCATGGCCAAGTTTTCCATGAAATTGACTAATACCTCACGCTGATGGTCATTATTATCTCCCACATCTCAAAATTTTGGTTGAATCCTCAAGGAAGAGGTGATGGATGGTGGTTGGTACCCATATAATTCCACAAATGGAGACATTTTGGATGAGGTATGGAAGGAAGTGTTATACCACTATTTTCTAACAACCACTAAACCCATCTTTCCTATTTATCTCAAGCAAAAAAATGCAGGTATCCTTCAAGGCATTTATTGACACCTCTATTTTCCCATCTAATTGAAGATTATATGATGAACTATGATCCAACTAAGCACCCAAACATGAAATAAAATCTTTCCAAAAATTACTTGGTAAAGCTAAAATCGCAATCACTTACTATGATTTTGGGGATACCATGTAGCTTCAGATCATATCGTTAAAAGAATATACTACTATGCTTGTTGCAAATGGATGTGATAAGGCACGAAAATGTGCATATTTTGTAAGCATGTCCACTACCACCACGATTCATTTTCTCCTTCCGACCTAGATAACCACGTAATGAAATCCATAAAAACATCGTCACATTTTTGAATTGGAATAGATAAGGGTTGCATAAGACTTGTTCTCTTCATTGTCTCACCTTTGTTTTGCCGACATACCATACATTTTTTTACAATTTTTTGGACACTCCCCTTAACCCCTTCCCAAAATAAATATTTCTTTATCCTTTGATAAGTTTTCAAGAATCCCAAATGTCCCTTACTAGAGATACATGTAGCTCTAAGATAATTTTTATCTTCAAGGTAGAATTATTGCACAAGCACAACCTATCTTTGTACCACAAGGAATTACTTTTCCATACAAATTTATCCAATATTGTAGTATCCTATTGGAGTTCTAAATCGAAACCTATGTTTCTCTATCGATCTCCTACTTTTACCTTGCCTCATTCACCCAATCAACATGCAATATAGACATTGCACATAACAACGAATTTGTTGATTTGTCCCTCCTAGAGAGTGTATTTGCCACTAGATTTGATTAACTTCTTTCCCTTTTTGTAGATGATTTTGAATTCATATTCAATCATTTTTGTTACCCATTTTTTTTGTTCCCTAGATGAAAACAATTGACCTAAGAAATATTTGAGACTATCATGACCTATCTTTACCTTAAAGTGTTTACCTATCAAATATGATCTCCACTATTTGATGGTGTGATGAATAGCCATGATTTACTTCTCATTTATGGGCTTTAGTGAATTCTTCCCTTCAAGTTGGTAACTCTCAAATGTGATGGGTCTTCCTTCTTGCATGAGTATTGTCCCCATTCCATCCTTTAATGCATCACATTTTATGATGAAGGTCTTTAAAAAATCTAGGGTAGCTAGTATCAGGGTGATGCACATGGCCTCCTTTAGTGTTTCAAATGCCCTATTGGTTGTGTCATTCCATTAAAAGGAACCCTTATTCAGTAGTGTTATGAGTGGTGCAACTATGCTACCATAATTCTTTACAAAATGATGATAGTAACTTGTCATCCCTAGGAAGCCTCGAAGGTTCTTGAGGGTTTTGGAACTTTCCATTCCACCATGACCTTGATCTTGTGGGGGTCTACTTGTAAACCTTCATGGGAAACCATGTGACCCAAGTACTATAACTTTTTCACTCTAAAAGAACACTTGGAAGGCTTGGCCTAAAGTTGATGTTATTCCTAACTTTAGTCACACTTGATCCACATGCAATAAGTGTTCTTCCCATGTTTTGCTATATATCAATGTCATAAAAAATACCAAGAAAAAATTATGTAGAATGGGTTGAAAGATAGAATTCATCAAGATTTGAAATGCAAATGGTGCATTTGTGAGGCCAAATTGCATCACCGTAAACTCATAGTGTCCTTTATGTTGTTGGGGTGATAATGTCAAGTGGGGATACCATTCAGGTGGACCACCACTTCCCACCCCATGTTATTTTAAAGTTTATTTTAATAAGCTTTATTATGTTGTTCCTCCATAGATTTAAGAGAGAAACGATATGACCAATCACTCATCCTACACACACACACACACACACACACACACACACACACACACACACACACACACACACACACACACACACACACACACATGATCTATCATGAGATATATGCTCAAGTTTTTATGTAAGCAAACTATAATATTGCAAGACACTAGTATGCAATTATCTCTGTGAGACCGAGGAGAGAAGTGGAAGTGTTGGGTTAAAGTCTTGATAAATTCTTAATACAGACAGTGCTTTATTTAGTGGGGTTTTTTCCTTCGGGTTTCCCCACTTTAAATTTGGTGTTCTCTATCTCTTTTACTTTCCTGTTATTTTCTTTCAATTCATGTTATTACATTCTGTAATTTGCAATATATAAACATCTTAATCTATGGTTAATTTAATTGTACATCATAATCTATAATCTTTGGTAATGAATTGTGGATTAATAATATATTAATTATACATTCCCGTCATTTCCCTAACATGGTATCGAGCTAGCGATTATGCATGTGCGATCGATATGGAAGCTTTTAATTTGCTAGAGTGAAGAAGCTTGAAGTTTTTATGGATATGCGAAGCCCCATTGATCCACAGTCATCTTCAAGATAATTTCAATTCTAGATCAAATATCAATTCTAGATCAAATAATTTTGAAATATTGGTGAAATATTGGAATATTGGCATCATTTAGATCTTGTTTGTGTATTTTGTGTGTATAGATCGGTGTTTCTGCGACCATGGTTCTTTGTTCTTTCTCCTCACAATCGTTTGCAACTATTTTAAATATTTTGCATCTTTTTATATAGCCGTTATAACTATGTGACTTATTTTAATAAGTTCTTTTATTTTTTTCTCGCGTATTTCTCTTCCAGAGAAGACTTCAAATTTCTTTAAATTTATGCTTATTTCGTAGTTTTTCGAAGGGAAGAGCATGAAACCTTTGTCATTGTCATATATGTTGTCATTGATGTCAAGCTACATTGATGAAAAAAGTATTTAATGTCAATTGGCATTGATGGAAAAAAGAGTGAATAAGTAAAGAAGATGAAGGATTGCAATATCAACTCACAAGAGAAAACATTAGAGTCGAAAATAACTCAAAAAAGTATGTGAAGAAGTTTGATTGGTAGTGTTAGCTCTTAGAGGCTTCAAGATGATCAAGGATAAGTTCTAAGGGACTTAGTCAGTTTTTGGGCAAGCCGTGGAGACGAGGAGATATCCACTTTGAAGTCAAGAGGTGGCCACAGAAGTATTGAAGTAGCTACCGATGACTTGTAGAAGGATATGAAACTCTAGAAGAAGCTGCAAAAGGTATGTGAAGGCCGTGGGTAAAGGAATGAAGCCGCCAAAGCAAAAGGAGCCAAATGACAAGCACAAATAGAAGGAGAAAGATGTTGAAGTTCAAAGATAGCCACTGAAGTCTAAAGATATCCACAGATGTCTAGAAGATGCCACGGAGAAGGATTGAAAGCTGCAAACAAAGCCGTGTAAGACATGAGAATCCATGATGTAAATGGTGAAGCCGTGGAGTAAACGAATTCAAGGGTAATGCAACGTAAAACAAGAAAAAGCCGTGAAGGACAGATGATGCCGCAAATAAAAGAAAAAGATGTAGAGTACTATAAAAAGATGTGGAAAGCCACAGATGCTTGTAAAATATGTATATATAATAATAGAGTTGCATACATGGAACAAATCCATGTAAAGGCAAAGAAACAAGGAGAAAAGCCGTGAGAAATTGTAAAATCCGCAAGAAGCATAGAAAAGTCGTGCATAACTAAATAGCCACCAAGAAAGGAGAAAAGACGCAGATCAAAGGAAATTACCACAACACAAAGGAAAAGGTCACAAAAGCCAAGGGAAGCCATAGATCAAGAAAATATGAACTAGATATGGATCAAGGACAATCAGATAGAGTTTAAAATTGAAGAAGTAAGAGTCAGTATCCAAAATCGATGATGATTCGATTGACAGAAGATTGTGCCTACGTGTACAACTGGAAATCCACAAAGAATGATGAAATCCATTATTCCATCTGCCATATTTAATGCTTGTTGACTTCAAATTAATTCCATTACACTCTCCCTGAAGATTCCTTATTCCAAGGTGTAAATTAAATACTGGAGAAGAAAGCAGCTCATTTATTCCCGATCACGAGGAAATCCTACAAAAATCAAAAATACATTTTTAGGTGTCAGCTCATAAATAATTTATGTCTGATGCATATAAGAAGGTGAAATTAAGCCAAATATAGCAAGAACAAAATTTGGAAATAGCAACACGCATTTAATAACTTAGCTTCTCGGTGACAAAGCATGAAGTACGCACGACACGTAAATAGAAGAAAGGGAATGGGTCAATTGGAATATAGGAATGACTTGGAGCCAAATAGAGTATTTTCTCAAGTGGGAAAATGATGCACCAGAACTGAAGGAGTGACAGAAGAAAGGGAAGCTCAAGAAATAAAATGATGCAATCAAGTTGAAGGAGAAAAAGAAGAAGAGAGAGGTCAAAGAAGTAATGCAAATATGAGAACAAAGTCTAAGAATTAATCAGATGCATTACAGATTGATAGATGCAGCAAGAACACTCTCATGAGATGAAGGGAAAAAGAGTTGAAGATCATAAGAACAAAGAAAAGAGAGAAAGTACAGTCGAGCCAAAAAGTTTTTAGAGAAGGATATGACATAGAGCTGTAATTGAATATTTGATGCTTTGATAAAGGAGAGACGAGAAAAGAGAAGAGTTGTGCAAGGTAAGAAGATGCAGTCACATGATACAAATTTGTTGAAGAGAAGAGCAAGGAGAAGCTGAGGACATAGTCATTGCTGAGAGGAAGAAAGAAGACACAACAAAATAATGAAGATCTAGTGCAGAGAGAAAGAGAAGAGTTGTGTATAGAAGGAGACAACATTATCAGATGAAGAACTGATGTGTAGAGAAAATAAGAAAGTCTGATAATTCAAATTTGAAGAAAGGAGAGAGAAAAAAAGAGGTAAAGAAAACATTGCATATATAACTTTGAAGAGTGATTGTAAATGAATGAAACAATAAAGTGATCATAATCAGTTGTGTATGCAACACAGAGACTAAGTGATCAAAATGTGTATGAACAATAAGTCTAAGTTGTAGCTTAGCATATTTAAGGGGTTGGTGCTCCTTGTGGGGTTGGTGCCTCACTAAAGAAATCTCTTGTGATGTGTAATATTCACTTGATTTATTTGTTGTGTGTAATATCAGAAAAGGTGTAGGGGTGGGTGCTCCTTATGGGGTTGGTGCCTCACTAAAAAATCTTGTAGGATGTGTAATATTCTTGTAAGTCCTTGCTTTGAGTAATATGAGAAATGGTTTCAGTGGGTTTTTTTTTCCGAAAGGGTTTCCCACATTATATCTAGTCTCCTCATGTGAATGTGTGTGTATGCTTCTTATTTCTATAGTCTCATGGTTAATATTGCATGCTTGTGACAATCAATAATAGTTAACAACAACAAATACAGAAAAGAGGAAATTGATTGTAAGTTTTATCAGCACTGATTCACCCCCTCTCAGTGCCTGAAATCTCTAACAGAGCGGACTCGAACTTGATTTTAAATTTTGGCTTATTTCGGGGACTCTAAGTCCGCCTGAAGCCATCTATTAAAAGTTTGGCGGAAAACTGCCAACTATATTTTTTAGTTGATTATATTTTCGACAAGTGGCACCATTTGACTAAGTCTTTTCTTTTGCATATTGTTTGTTTTGTTTTAGATTTTATATCTTGTGCCACGTGTTTCTTTATTTTTCGTCATTTTTTAAACCCTGTTATGGAATCGAAAAGCAGCTTAGATTTAGTTAATTCCTCGGAATTCATGTCCTCCATGGGGATTTTCTTTGGAATTTTATGGAAAGACGACACGTGCCCCTCTTGATATTTTTTTATCTCGTGCCTCATGTCGTATCCTACTTTGGACGCCCTTTAATTTTTTTGTCAAGTGGCTCGGTTCGAGCTCGTTAGCTCACTTTTAAGCTTGTTCTGCCGAGCTACAAAATAGTTCATCGAGATAAAAAAATTTCCGTCCCCCACTGGATCTATAAGTTTATTAACTTTAGTTTATTCTAGGTTTTTCGAGTCCATCAAGGAAATCTAGTTGGGAGAACGCTGGAATTGTGACACGTGTCTCTCGTAAGCCGTTGGATTTGTGCCAAATAGCCGTTGGATTTGTACCAAATAGCCGTTGCTTATTTCTTTGCTCATTTTTAAAATCGATCAAAGTGAGTTATTGTTAATTCATCCCAAGTCAAGTTTTGTACACCGAATAAGAAAGTTTATAGCTTGTTGTTTTGCCTTTGTTTGGCTTCCTTGATTCATTTTTTGTTGTATTTAATTTCATTACTGTCTAAGCATTAAAAATGGATAGTTCTGTTAGTTTTTTCGTTAGATAAGTCTCAAATTATTAAATTAAACTAATTATAGTATTCAGAGAGTTTGATTAAAACCCTGTTTTATGGCTAGGAAGTTATGGAAGCTTGTAACTGGTGTGGAAAAATGACCCATGGGAAGATAAGAAAACCTAGAAGGCATTAGCTATTTCTCTCAAAGATCACATAAAGATCTGTCCATCCTATTACAAAGCATAAGAGATGAATTTTTAATGCATATAGGTCATATGAAATCTCCCGTTGATGCATGGAAACAATTAGAGACTATGAATGAAGGAAACCATCTCACAAAGATAATTAAACTAATTCTAGAATCACATTTACACTCCCATGAAGGGGCATGAGAAAATTGTTAATACCTAGCTAAAATTAAGAGCATTAAAGCTCACTGGATGGCTATAACTCAGTGAATTGTTTCAAGATAAGATTTTGTATTTCATTATTTAAATAAATATTCATGAAAAATTTAGAAATTATATCTCTATTCTTAATTCTAAATATCAAAATGAGAATGATCTACCTGATTTAGACACTTTGTCTTCTCTAGTTAATTCAAGAAGAGTGTGTAATGGAGCTTTTTTATTCAAAAGAGACCGCCTCTCGGGCATTGTCATCTCAAAATCACAATCTTCTCATAATAGGAATAATAGCAATCCTAATTAGAATTCTAATATCAAATCAATATTCAAATCCAATCCTAAGTCTAATTCTGCTAAAAACAATAAACTTTAAAGTCAAATTTAATGGCACATGTAACAAGTGTGGAAAATTTGGTCATAAAGAGTCTAATTGTCAAGTAAAAACTAACAAATCATTAAAAATGCCAAGAATATCAAGCCTAATAGTAAAAAAAAATCATGCAAATATTGCTAAGCAATCTATTGCCTTGTATACTACTCTCTCAACTTCAAATGACAATGAATGGATTCTAGATAGTGGTGCCTCTAGACACATGACCCTGTACTCTTGGTATCCTATCAAATATTGTAAAATAAGAGGGAAACGTATATCTAGGAGATAATTCCATCATTATATCTAAAGGTTGTGGAAATGTTAAATTGGCAAATGGGGTAATTAGGAATGTCTTGTATGTTCCTCAGTTGAAAAAGAATCTTTTGTCTTGCTCTCAATTAACTAAAGAAAACTGTAAAGTTGTTTTGTTGCAAGATAAATGGTATGTAAAATATAAATTCAATAATGTTATTGATTCTGGTATTCAAAAATGGTTTATATATTTTTGAT
The DNA here is from genome assembly GCA_018340775.1 of Taxus wallichiana var. yunnanensis. NCBI lineage: Eukaryota > Viridiplantae > Streptophyta > Pinopsida > Cupressales > Taxaceae > Taxus > Taxus wallichiana. Next base: position 171,137,618 of record CM031233.1, read on the forward strand.
GGATTTGTGTCTGAATCTTGCTTTTCTTCCTCTTCTAGGAATGATATTTAGCTTTGGCATGAAAGATTAGGCCATGTAAATTTTAGAAGTTTATATGAAATGTCTTACCTAAATATTGTAGTTGGTCTTCCTAAAATGAAGTCAGATCATGAAACCTGTGAAATTTTCTTGCGTGGAAAGCAACATGTTGAGCCATTTCATAAACATCATGATCTAAATTCCTCTCAATTATTAGAGTTGATTCACAATGATGTGAGAGGTCCACTTGAAGTTCCTTCTCTCAGTGGTGCTTTGTATGTTGTTTGCTTTATTGATGACTTCTCTAGAATGACTTGGTCTTATTTTATTAAGAAAAAGTCTGATGTCTTGTCTAAGTTTTAGGAATTTAAAGCTTTAGTTGAAAATGCTTCTAATATGAAAATTAAAAGAATTAGAACTGATAATGGAGGTGAATATGTCAGCAAAAAGTTTGATGAGTTCTGTGTGTCATGTGGGATTCAAAGAGAGTTGACTACTCCCTATTCCCCTCAAAGAAAATGGCATTACAAAAAGGAAGAATATGACTATCTTAGAATGGATAGGACTATGATTCATGCTTCCAATGTGCCTAATTTTTATGGGCAAAAGCCATGAATACTACAATCTATATTCTTAATAGAGTGCCTACAAAATATCTTCATCAAGCTACTCCTCATGAAGTATGGACAAAGCAAAAACCAAATATATCTCACTTAAGAATATTTGGTAGTCCTACTTCCATCTTCATTCCAAAATATAAAAGGAATAAGCTTGATCCAACCTCATTTTATTATATTTTTGTTGGCTATGGTTGTAGAACTAAAGGTTTAAGAGTTTATGATCCTTTCAAGCATGACATAGTAGAAAACATGAATGTTCAAGTCTTGAAAAAGATATGTGATGCTTCTTATGAACCCTCCTCTGTTTCTCCTGAGATAGAGCTTGATAATCCTTCTCCTAAAATTATGAAAAAAATTCAAGAGGTTGATTATCCTAATCTAGATATTATGGAGATTGAGGGGGAGTCATCTCAAAATGTGTTACATCCCAAGATTCCTAAATGGGCTCAAAATCTTGTTAAGGACTCTAATCATGTTAACTTGAGAAAGGTAACTCGTAGTCAACATTCTTATCATGCCTTGATGACCCTCTATGAGGTTGAACCTCCATCTTTTGAAGAATCTGTCAATATGATAGATAGATTCGGGCTATGAAAGATGAATACAATGCTTTGATTAAAAATAACACTTGGGAACTAGTCCTTCCTCCTTCTAAGAGAAGCATTGTAGGATCTAGGTGGTTGTATAAGATAAAATATAACTCTGTAGGAGAAATTGATAAATTCAAGGCAAGGTTGGTAACTTGTGGTTTCACTCAAAACCCGGTCTTGACTATGTTGAGACTTTTGCTCCTATGGCTAAAATGAGCACTTGTTAGAATTCTTCTTGCTTTGGCTACCCAATATGGTTGGGAGATTCACCAAATGTATGTTAAAAATGCATTTCTTAATGGTGATATGAAAGAATAAATCTACATGTGTTATCCTAAAGGTTTTGAAGAACCTGGTAAGGAACTATATGTATGTAAGATGAAAAAGTCTTTGTATGGTCTTAAACAAGCTCCTAGAGCTTGGTATGCTAAAATTAACAATTTCTTTTAGGATCTTGGCTTCACTAACTATTATTCTGATAATGATTTATTTGTTAAGTTTGAAAATAATCATATTATCATTATTGTCTTATATGTTGATGATATTTTGATTACTAGCAGTGATAAAAAATTAATTGTTAGAATCAAAGAAAGGTTAAAACAATGTTTTGATATGACTAATTTAGGTTTGCTAAATCATTTTTTAGGCATGGTTATATTTCAAGATCATAAATCTATTGTTTCATCTCAATCTCAGTATGTTGTGAATTTACTTAGAAGATTTAACATGATTGAATGTAAACTTGTTTCCATTCCTATTGAAGTTGGTGTGAAATTAGATCCTAAACCTTTGCTTGTGCTAAATTTGATCCTACTCTATATAGACAACTAGTTGATAGTATAATTTATTTGACTATTACTAGACCTGATATTTCATATGCAGTAGGAGTTGTTTCAAGATTTATGAAAGATACTTATGAGAATTATTGGAAAATAGAAAAATAATTTTGAAACATGTTAAAGGAATAATTAATTATGGTCTATTTTATTCTTCTTCTAATGATGCACAATTATTTTTCTATTGTGATTATGACCATGTTGGTGATGTTGCAGATATAAAATTTACTTCGGATATGCTTTTAAGTTGGGTACAGTTCCATCACTGAGTAACAAGAAGAAACCTACAATAATTATCTCTTCTACTGAAGCAGAGTATAGAAGTTCTATGAAAGCAATAAAGGAAGCTATGTGGCTGAAAAGAATGTTGGATGAACTATATATGGGCATCAAAGGAATCACTACTCTTCTATGTGACAACCAAAGTTGCATTGCTCTTGCAAACAATCCAGTTCAACATCAAAGGACGAAGCATATAGAAGTTCATATGCACTTTATTCAAGAGAAAGTCCTAAATGGTGATATTGATCTCAAGTTATGTTCCACTGAAGATCAATTTGTAGATATCTTCATAAAGACGTTGTGTGCTATGAAGTTTTGAAAGTTTCATGCCTTGTTAGGCCTTTCATTTTCCATTGAGGGGGAGTGTGTATGGCAATTCCACCTCTTAACGGCTATTGCAAAAAATTCTAATACTTTCTCCATTTTTAATAAGTAAATAGTCATAGTATGTGAGTTTACTTTTAAATCCCAAATAGCATTTAGTTATGGGTATGCCTTGGTTTATAAAAGGCTCCATAGTTTGATATAAGTATTCATATATAAAGCAACTATCTTAATAATTTCTATATAGGAAGATCTCGTATGATTTACCTTGTTTACATGCTAACTCTAATCATGTTGTTGATTTATGGATCTCGTAAATCTTTTTGTAGAAAAAGGTAATTTGGTATGTTCGGTTTTTTCTTCCCACTTAACATTATGGGGGAGTGTTTGGGTGGTAATAATGTCAAGTGGGGATACCGTTTAGGTGGACCACCACTTTCCGCCCCATGTTATTTTAAAGTTTATTTAATAAACTTTATTATGTCGGTTTTCCACAAATTTAAGAGTGAAACAATATGACCGATCACCCATCCTACTTATATATATAGGATGATCCCTCACAGGCACACACACACACACACACACACACACACACACACACACACACATGATGATCCCTCACAGATCCTCACAGATTGATATATATATATATATATATATATATATATATATATATATATATATATATATATATATATATATATATATATATATCAAATTATATATAGATGATCTATCATGAGATATATGCTCAAGATTTTTATGTAAGCGAACTATAATATTGCAATACACTGGTATGCAATTACCTTTGTGAGACCGAGGAGAGAAGTGGAAGTGTATGGGTTAAACTGTTGATAAATTCTTAATATAGATAGTGCTTTATTTCAATGGGGTTTTTTCCTTTGGGTTCCCCACTTTAAATCTTGTGTTCTCTATCTCTTTTACTTTCACGTTATTTTTTTAGCTCATGTTATTACATTCCGTAATATACGATATATTAACATCTTAATCTATGGATAATTTAACTCGCATATCATAATATATAATCTTCTCAGTAATGTATTGTGGATTAATAATTTGTTAATTATTTATTTCCATCATTTCCCAATGCATGTGTCATAAATGTTGTTGTATGGATATACCAATTTTTACTACGATTTGATGGTATCCTAAATGGAGATATAGTTTTGTTAAGTAAACATCACCATGTAACTCATCTACCGATCATCAACTACAAGAGTGGGAAATTATCTTTGATAGTGTACTTATTAATTTCTCTATAATCTAGACATATACACCAAGTTTCATCCTTCTTATAGACCATCACCACTAGAGAAGAATGAACACTCGACTATGATGGATAATACTTGCTTCCAACATTACTTATACCATCTTCTCTATCTCATTATTTTACACATACAAATATTTATAAGGTCAAGTGTTGGGTGATTGAATCTATGGTATGAGCTAAATGGAATGATCATGATATCTTTTGAGAGGAAATCATTTTGGCACATCCTCGTTTTTTGTAGGAATTTATGTCATTATATGTGATTTTGGTTATTTTAATGACTCATCCAATAGAAGTGACATAAAACCTACAACATTTAAGGAGGTCACCTATTTATAAGGTGACCTTCCTCTATTTTTGAGAAGGGAAATTTCATCATATGATGGGGATATTAGGGATTTTGGTCCTTTAATCTAGAAAGTAAAAAAGGGGGAAAATGGAGTAATTTAGAAAGAGAGGGAATGTAACGATATATGAAGGAGAAATCCATGACAAACTAAATGCATCAAAATGTAAGGATAAATCAAAAATATAAATCTAGAACCCTCTCTCTCACATCAATACCACAACGTCAATACCAAGTGTATAGAGGATGAGAACAAAATAGAAGCATAAAGTATTCAACAATGTCAATTAAATGCATATGATATAAATCCCACTTATAGATATATGCAATACAAATCATGCAAAGATCATAGTTTCACATACAACAATGACACCATTATATTTCAAACATCGTAGTGTGATTTCATGATTAAAGGACATAGGCACCACAAAATGTTTCTCATCTCGTTTATTTACATTTTATTATTCATATAATCAGAAGAAATATGTACATAAAAGTTACCAAAAACTCTCTCCAAAATTGAGAGAAAAGAGATCCCCGATTACAATTGTTTTCCAACATTTTATAAACATTATCACTCCAAATTGGCTATATAACTACCTTAAAACTAACCTATGGCTTAACTTCAATTTGAATCAACTTGAGTTACATCATTTCACTTGTATAATAATTACAATATATATAAAAAAATTCATACAAAACCTATCACATTTGGGACTTTGAAACCTTGAAAATAGTGACCGTCATCCAAGATTTTTCCACGCTTCAAAAGGGGCCTAAATCAGATTCCAGATCTGAAATTAATGGCAAAAAATATTCTAAATTTTGTGCCATAACTCAAGGTGAATTTGGAACCCTTTCATGAAACTCATGGAATAAGGAATTGTTCCGATTGTTCCTTCCTAGGTCACCATGGAAATGTTTTCTCATAAAGGTACCAAAACTCATAAAAATGGAAAAAATTTATAATCAATGTTCATCCTCGTCATTATATATTTCCAACGCTTTGAACAAGACCTAAATCGAGTTCATATGTGAAATTTATGGCCAAAACAAGGAACTATTTCAGCTTTTCAATCCAGGGGCACTATAAGCATGGTTACTCAAAAATGTCCTAAGAATCTCAAATAATAGGATTTTTAATAGCTAAATATCTTCCTCGTCACAAGAGGTTTCTAATGCTTTCAATGTGACCTAAAGCGGAGTTCATACACGAAAGTTATGGTAAAAAAGGAACTATTCCCAATGTTCGCTCTAGGGGTGCCATAAGTTTTTTTGCTTATAAAGGGCCTAAAATCCAAATTTTGGAAAGTTTTTATAATAAAACTTCATCTCTTGGACTTAGTCTACGCATCGGTGCAAGAAATTTAGAATTTCAATGAAGTGAACATTTGTGTTCCTAAAAATGTTCATCACAGACACAAAACCTCCAAAATATATTTTATAGCTCAAAATGAAATTTTGGGACTCTAAAACCTTGAAAATAGCATCTCTCATTGCAATATATTTCCAACACTTCAAATGGGACCTAAATCAGAGTATGGATGCAAAAGTTATGGCCAAAACAAGGAACTTTTCATGGTTCTCCTCCTAAGGGTGCCATAGGTGCTTTTTCTCATAGAGGGCCCAAAAATCAATTTTTGGAAAGTTTTATAACCAAAATTCGTCCTCCGATGAGCTTGAAATGATGAGAAACAAGTTGGGAAGTTTTAAAATTCTTATTTTTGCGTGACAACACCCCCAAAACAATAATGTCTGTTTGTGATCTACTGTAGAGTTGATTGTGTAGGCATTTTCAATTGTTGAGCTTCCAATGAAAATAATTGTTTCACAAATCCATTTTCACCCTTTTTGAGCATCTTCTACATTTTATGAGAGCTCACCCATTATGGAGACTTGGCACACATCCCTCAAAATTTGAAAGTCTTTCCCTGTGAATGAAACCTCATGAACAACTCCAAAAATTTCATCTCAATAGTTCCCAAGATTTTGAGCCATTGGACTCCCAAAACGACTTCAACTCCACCTATCAAAATGGAAAACATAGAAGAGTATAAATTTTATTCACCCATGGTGATCTTAATAATATGGCATTTCCTTGGACAAATAATTGTGCCCCCTTCTACAATCATGACCTAAAATTCTAGAGTTGGGTAAATAAAATTGTTCAAGTGTGCCACCAATTTATTGTCAATGAAGTTATGCATTATCCTTGATTCAATTAACAATGTCACCCTATATTTATTCCTAAATATTACTACCTTTAAGGTTTGAGGGGTGTTAATTCATAATAGTGCATGCCATGAAATGGTTGGTTGAGGGTATTCTGAATCTTACTTAGTCTCATCCTCAACCTTGTCAACTACTTCCTCATATTCTTCTTCCTCATTGGCCACTTCAATGTAGAACAATCTATTATCAACATATCATATTTGAAACACAATCCCTTTGACCTTTTTTCTTCGATTTACTAAGGATTCAATTTGGTAGTTTGAGGGAATGATGGTGTTGAGTACCGCACTCACTCCACTTTGTGAAATATTATTTTTACCCGATATCTTTCATCTACCTTACTGGAATGACCCATGGTTTTGTTAAAATAATGGGAAAGTTTTAGTGAATTTAAATTATGCCTTGTGTAATTTTTACTTTGAATAAAGTTTTTATTACTTGGGATATGATATGAGTTAGAAGGTGATGAACATATTGCAATGATTAACATCATTTCCCTTTAAGGACATTGAATTAGTTCATTTACTTTGCTCTTATCTATTATGAAATTATATATTTGATTAATGACATAAATAATTTAGTAGTGCTTAACATGTATGTAATAGTTGGTATTGAGGTTATAGAGGCCTTGATATTTCATTTTTTTCTTGTCCATGGAGATCATTTTGTTAACTTTAAGTTGGTACAAGTATAAGACTTGCTTCATATGTCTTAACCCTAGATTTTCATATGCATTGCTCAAGTTTTTAAATGACATTATTCAGTGATTATGGTAAATTAATAAGATAAATAAATTGACTTCTCAATCTATATGAAATGTTGAAATATGTCAATTAAGTGTTGATATAGTTGCTCTCATTGACCGAGACCTTTTATAGAGTTGTTTGTTTTCTTTTCTTGTATAATGAATACAAGACATAAGAGAATTGACTAAAGAACTCTTTTGTGTAATTTATAATGTGAATATGAAAAGGTGAACTCTTATTAGTAATTCTAGTATGGATACCATTGATTTTTTTGAGTCTATCGATGGAATAAATATAATTCCATATCTCTACATTATACACACATACAATGGAGTTTTTAGTGTTGCGTTCTCTTTTAGAATTCATTAGGTCAAAGTTTCTTTTATGAAATTGGTATATTGCTTGATGGTTGAACCTTCCTTTGAAATGACACTTCAAGGATCTAGGGTATGTAAGGGCATAGCATATGAGACGAATGTTGTATGTTTTATGTTCCTTGTTCAAATGTTTGATTGAGAGAATATGGATAAGAACCCCGGGATGTATTTTTCTCAATCAAATGCAAGGTTTTGATGATACATATTCTCATTTCGTTATATTAAACATTTTTTTCATGGAATGGTAAGCCATTGGTTGTTGGCATTATACATTTTGTGGGAACACTAGATGACTTATAAATTGTCTAAACTTGACTCATAAAATTTCAATAAATATTATAAGGATGAACTAGGTTAAATGTACGATTCTCCTATGCTACAATCTTGCATATACTTTGGTTGATAATAAGTGGGTTATATACATGATAATATTTAGTGTAGTTTATTATTCATTGGTCCATACTTTTTTATTGATTGGAAACATAGTTGTTAAAGCATGTTAGGTGGGAATAATAGCTCGTGGTTTGGTGAATTTTGCAAAGTTAAGGATGAATATTGTGTTCTTAACTCATCCCCATTCTTGAATGGGATTACTAGTTAGAAATTCATTGTTCAATTTTCAATTCATTGATAAATTTAATGTTGATTATATTAAAAATTTGATAGAAATGTATTTTGGAACATAACAATATGAATGGTTATATCAATGCGATATTAGTATTAGTTAGGAATAATATGAGAAGTATTATGAACCACTACATGAAGTATGCTAGTATGTTAGTAATATGAATAATTCGCTAGGCATTTTTATGATTGAAAAACAGGGACTAAGCCTAATCAATTTATTAATCTCAATCAATCAACCATTACAGAGAGAATGGGCTGCAATATTTATAGATATTGCACAGCCAAATACAAACAAAGAATTAAGTTCCACAGGTGAACCAAATTCCTAAATATACAGGCTTCCAATAACATCCGGGAAGCAACAATTAGATACAAACAAATATATTGTTTAAAACAATATAACAGTATGTATAAAAGACAAATATGGTTGAATAACCATATAACAAAATAACTATTATTATTTAATTAATAAAATTAATTAAATAATTAAACTATGCATAATTAAATATTAGGATAATAATATTTTATCCTAACATTCCCCCCCTTAATTGTGCATTGTCTGAAGAGATGAGGAGAGAAACGCTCTGAACAACTCGAACTTGTCACGCAAGTGACTTTGTGAAAATATCTCGCTCGTTGTTCAAAGCAGCTTGGACAAAATTGAAGCCGGATGTTGTGCTTCAACACATGTTCGCATATGAAATGAACTGAACCTCAATGTGTTTTGTTCTCTCGTGAAAATTGGATTGCGAACAAGTTTGAGAACACCTTCATTGTCTACATACATAGTAGTAGGTTTGTCCTGTGGTATTCCAAGTCCTTCCAGTATGCGACGTAGCCAAATCGCTTCACGCATGCCTTCTCCTGCGTAACGATACTCGCTTCTCGTGGAAGAGCGAGAAAAAAGTGTTGTTTACTTCTTCCCATGATATTGGTCCAGATCCCATAAAGAATACAAATCCAGTGGATTTTCTATCATCAATTTTACCCGCATGATCTCGAATCAATATCCAAATCAAGAAGAAGTTTTCATTCTTCTTGTATTCTAGACCAAGATCCACTGATCCTTTGAGATATCTCAAAATGCACTTTACTGCTTTCCAATGACAAACTTTGGGTTCCTACATGAACCTGGATAGATAGCTTATCGCAGCCGATATCCTGGTCTAGTGTAGGTCGTAAAATGAGACTCCCAATACCGACAGAGAGTGGTACTTACCTCAGAGATGGATCTGAACGAGATAACTATAATTTGTTCTCCATAGGTGTAGCAATTGGTGTGCAATCCATCATCCTAAACTTCTCGAGCGTTGTCTTGGTATATTTCATCTGAGAAACAAAGATATGATTCTCTTTCTGCCATACTTCTAGTCCAAGACAGTAGTGCATAAGCCCGAGATCTGTCATGTCGAATGATCGCTTAAGATCTTTCTTCGTTTCATCAATCATCTTCACTGAACTGCCAGTGATGACTAGATCATCGACATAAACTACAACAATCACCATCTCCCCCCCTTGCTTTTTGAGGTAGAGATTGGGATCGTATGGATTTCTGACGAATCCATGTTATACGAGATGCTCATCAATCTTGATGTACCATGCCCGAGGTGCCTGTTTAAGGCCATACAAAGATTTCCTGAGTCTGCATACCTTTTACTTCTTGACCAGGTACAACATATCCCTCAGGTTGAGTCATGTAGACTTCTTCTTGTAAATCTCCATTCAGGAAGGCACTTTTTACGTCCATTTGGTGAACTTTCCATCCAAATTGAGCAGCTAGAGCAAAGATCATCTTGATCGTTTTGATCTTAGCTGTGGGAGCAAATGTCTCCTCATAGTCAATGCCTTCTTTTTGTGCGTACCCCTTTGATACAAGTCTTGCTTTGCATTTGTCCACTGTCCCATCTGCTTTGTACTTAGTTTTGAATATCCATCTGCATCCAATGGGTTTCTTCCCTGGTGGAAGATCAACAAGCTGCCAAGTGTTATTCTTCATCACTGATTGATATTCGAATCCATGGCATCTTTCCAAGCTTTTGACTGTAGGGCTTCCTGGACTGTAGAGGGCTCATCTGATTCAATAACTCTACTCATCAAAGCAAAGTTAACTTCTTCTCTTGCTTTACTGCGAGTCCGTGGTCCAGGGGTGGATGTATCCGGTGGAACATCCATTCTTGCATCTCATAATGTACTTGTACACCATTTAGGCATACGTTGACTTGTTCCCATGGGTTGTGGTTCTATCTGATCAACACCATCATCCCCATCATCACTTTCATCTTTTGAGGGAACATTAGCTTCAATTTTTACAATAGGTGAAAAATCTACATCTTGCGAGTCCGGAGGAGGAGTCTCTGCTTCCTTCTTCTCGAAAAACTCAACATCTCTCGCTTGTGTAGACTTTTCTCGGTCTTAGGATCCATCAATCTATACCCAAGAGTTTCTTCACTGTATCCAATGAAGATGAGATTTTGTGACTTCATATCCAATTTCTTTCTGTTCTGTTTGGGTATGTGCATGCTTGCTTTGCACCCGAATACTCTGAGGTGTGCAATGGATGGTTTCCTTTTGACCACACTTCTTGTGGTGTAATTCCATCAAGAGCAGCTTGGGGCTCTGCTCAACAAATACACCGTTGTTTTTGCTTTTCGCCCAAAATGTCTTTGCAAGTCCGGAATCATCGATCATGCATCGTACCATTTCCATGATAGTATGATTTCTTCTCTCAACAACACCATTATGCTGCGGTGTGTGTGGAGGAGGCATTTGTCGATGAATCCCGTGAGTTTGTAGGTAGTCTCGAACTCATCATCCGGTGAATTCCCCTTCGATCCGAGCGGAGGTTCTCATGTGATGACCAGCTTTCTTTCTCAACTGCAACTTTGAACTTTTTTAATGTTTCAAAGGCTTCACTTTTCTTGCGAAGACAAAAATCCACATTTTCCATGAATAGTCGAACACAAAGCATGAAGTACTAGAACCCGTAATGACTTGGCTGCATCGGACCGCAAAGATCGGTATGAACCAGTCAAGTTTACCATGAGCTCAAAAAGTACTCTTTTGGAATGAAACTCATGTTATTTTCTCTCAAAGCAAAGGAGGACACTTGTCTCGTATCCTTCTCAAGAGATGGTAGCCCATGTACCATATTACACCGATGAAGTGTTTCGAGATATTTGAAACTTACATGACCAAATCTCTGATGCCACAACTGGGCTAAGGTGGAGTTTTTAGCCACAAGCGCTTGATCATTTTTGTGAATGAAATCAAGTTGAAACATACATCCCACATTTGAGGCTTTTTGCAATTATTTTCGAGCCTCTTGATTTATCTCGAATCAAACACATTTTCTTGGATTGACTATCAAAGTCAATTTTCGTGTTGTGATCTAGGAGTCGATCTGCTTTGAAAGAAGATTCTTTGTCAACCCAGGGACATATAGAACATCTGATAGTCTGCATTTGCATGAACCAAGGGGTAGAGAAATGTTTCCAATCCCTTGAACTATATATGAAGAATCATCTCCCAACGAAACATGATTTTTCGATGGCGTGTCCCTCATTGAAATAAATCAGTCTCTGTGGCCACTCATGTGTCAAGTGGCTCCTGAATCAACATACCAGACATCACTAGATGATGTGGATGGTTCACTTGATCAAGCAGTGAACAAGAAGTCTTCATTGTCTGACTGTTCTTGTTGCTCAGCAATATTACCTTGCTGGTGGGGTCTTCTTTTCTAGTTCCCCTTTTTCTACCCGTGATAGTTGTTTGAATGTCCCTTGTAAGATTGTTGTTGTTGTGGTCCAAAGTTGCTTGATGAACCTTTCTTATAAGTGTTATACCAACAATCTTGTAAGTCATGTCCTCTTTTGCAAATTGGACATCGCTTCTTCTGTTGATTGTCCCCATGATACTGATTCTGATGTGGGGACTTCTGATAGGATTTAGGTTTTCCTTTACCTTTTCCTTTCCATTTTTGATGTGAAGACAAAGCTCGCTCGCTCCTCTTCATCATCCTTATTGTCCATTGCTTCCTCTTGTCAGCAAAGAGGTTTACTAGCTTGTCAAAACTAATTGTCGTATCCGACAAGTTTAGAGTTGTGACAAAAATGTGGTAAGAAGAAGGAGAGCTCTCGTAACAATGGGAATGAGAGATTCATCTTTGACGCTCTTCTCCTAGGGCTAGAAGTGAAGCCCGCAACCCTTCTTAGAAAGCTTCAATTTTCTCATTTTGCTTGAACTTCAATGTATGTAATCGACTCGCAAATTTAGCATGACATTCTTGTTTTTGGCCTCATATATTGTGCTCACTTATCCCACGCTTCTTTTGCTGTTGGGCATCTCGAATGTGGGCTCGCACATCGTCTGACACTCCAAACAAGATGATGAGTTTTACTTTCGATATGCTCTATCAAACTGCCGTTGTTGTGTTGCATCGCTTGGTGATCTCGGTTAGAGTACCACCATAACAGCCAATTTCTTCAAACTCAAGTCGTGTCTTTATTTTTGTCTTCCATGCAAGATAGTTGCTTCCTCTAAGCAATTGTGAATCCGAAGAAAAAATTTAGGGGCATTGTGCCCATTTTGCGAGATCACCGACAGGTTTGGCTCGTATCACCTGTATTAGGTCTCCCAATCTATATACCGTCATCCGATATACCAAACCTTTCTATATACGCGCCCTTCCGATATACCCGTCGGTACATGGAAGAAGCTCGCCCTTTCTATATACCCAGCGGTACGTGAAAGAGGCATTAATGTACGTGAAAGAATTCAATACGTGGTACCAAGACAATACTGATGGGGTCTGTGCGATTATTGACACCGGCTCAAAGAAATATCCTCATACGCACGCGTAACTTTGCTATATACTTGGATAGTTTCTCAGTCCGGATTTATGTCTTGTAATCGTTCACAGACGGATGGGATGGTTCAAAGTGTGTGCACTGTGACCTTATTACTCCCCATCGATTTATAAGGACGATGCCCATACGACGTTGTTGTAGCTATATTAGGCATTAAGTGAAGTAGTAGTCATGACAGCTTTACCCGTAAGCACTTCCCAGAGGCACCGTATATACCAAACGCTGCGAATGAGATCTAGGATCTTGTGAGTGTTACAGAACCAATTTTTTTGTTTTTGATTACAATTATGCCGCTTTTGAGCAAAGCATAAAGTTTGCAGTTGACTATGGCAACCTCGCAAATTAGTACAATATGTAAGCAAATACAATTTACATTCAAAAAACTGTATAATTTGAATGGCAAGCAAAAATTTCTGTTTTCGCGGGTCCTGGTGGCCTCCTGAGCCCAATACGACCCAAAATGCTAAAAATTGCAAAAAGAAGCTGAAGATGCAATTTTTAGATAGGTCTCCCTTTGCAAAAAATGTCCAATGAAAAAACAGACCAGATGGGAGAATTTTTTTTTACCCTAGCTTAGGGGTTTCTCCGCTAAATTTAGTTAGTTATAACTAAATTCAAAAAAATCTGCTAAATTTAGTAGTTTCACCAAAAATTCTGCCAAATTTCAAAAGGTGAGTTTTTGAGTGTTGGGGTAGGATTTGACCCCCAGACCTCTCACTCCCAAGGCGCATCCAATAACCAACTTGGCCACTTAGGGCGCTTGTGCTATGAAATGAAGGAACTTGTATTTAATTACAGGTAAAATCGACTTACCTTGTTTGCATGGCGACTTGGTTGAGTAGATGCCAAGTGACGCTTGCGTGAGCGATCTTGTCGACTATTTTAGGGTTTCACGTTGCTCAAAAAATGGATCTGAAACACCTTCCTTCTTATTGTTTTTTGTTTGCCTTGCTTTGCGCTCCTTTGTTTTTCTCACCACGCTTTCTCGCTTTGCTTTGGCCGCTGGTTCCTTTGGTTTTGGCCGCTTTTTTTTTGTTTTCACCGTGTGTTTCTTTGTGCAGGTCGCGCTTGGCTAATGCAGGTCCGCGTGTAAAACTGTAGATTGCAGGCTATGTACCAAATGTAGATTGTTCGGCGTATGTCATATAGGCTCGCAACACCCATCTTCTCCTCTAATCAGCAATAAAAATCAAACCGAGCAATTTGGCAGTGAAACTTCAGCCACCCAGCAGCTCTAATCAGTCTAACTGTCCAATTCTGATATGCCAGCGTATGACACGGTTATGTGCGATGCGGGCTTCGTTCCATTTCTGCTCACCCGCTAGGGTTACGACCTCCTGCTGTAGCTTTTCCAGGTGGAGCTTCTGGTTGGAGTCGATTAGCCCCACGGCATAGGCTATGGTTGCTGCTTTAGCTTCTTTTTTTTTTATTGATTGGCCGTGGAGTATAGTGCAGGCTTGCTATGGCCGCTTTTTTTTTTTTTTTTTAAATATATATGCCTACAACAAATAATTTTGCCCTAGTGCAACCAAAGACCAATGCAAAAAAATTGCCTTCCAAGCACTGGAAGGAACAGGAGGATGTGGGGGAGGCAGGGATGGGGCTGGGAGTTTGCATGAGGCTGCACAGGCTCTCAAATGCTGCAAACACTTCTCCAATCTCCTCTCTCTCTGCTGCTCTCTCTTCCACACCTTTACAGTCCAGATTCTCGCCCGGTACCAAATGATGATTGAAAAACAGGACTAAGCCCGATCAATTTATTAATCTCAATCAATCAACCATTACAGAGAATGGGCTGCAATATTTATAGATATTGCACAGCCAAATACAAACAAAGAATTAAGTTCCACAGGTGAACCAAATTCCTAAATATACAGGCTTCCAATAACATCCGGGAAGCAACAATTAGATACAAACAAATATATTGTTTAAAACAATATAACAGTATGTATAAAAGACAAATATGGTTGAATAACCATATAACAAAATAACTATTATTATTTAATTAATAAAATTAATTAAATAATTAAACTATGCATAATTAAATATTAGGATAATAATATTTTATCCTAACAATTTTATGGTTCTCTTGAGAATGTCGCTCTGCTTTGATGCAGAACATAACTTCAAGGCCATAACTTTTGATCCGACCGTTGATCATCTTGAAATTTTCTAGGGTGGTAGATCTTGATTAGTAATATTCCATGACCAACTTCTATACAAAAATTTGGATGCCATTTTTTCACATTTTCAGGGCGATTCCTTTGTCTAGTGGTCTAAAATTGGCTCTGAACATTTTTTTAGTTTTGTCTAAAACTTAGAGTTTTAATAAATTTTTCTATGCTTTATAGAATAAGCCAAAAATTGGTGCGAGCCTTCAATTATTAAGGAACATTTTGTACGTAAAATTTGGGCCCCATCCAAGTTGTTTTAATAGTAGGTAATTTTTGGCATTCTAAGGTTTTTGTGCACTTTAGGGATTCTTAGAGCTAATGTGAAATAAAAGGAATATTGTAATGATGTAAAAGATTAGTGTAGATTCTATAATGAGAAGAAAACTATTTTGAAGCTTCTTTTTTTTTTTTACAAATTGTTTGTGTGTGTTTTGGAGGTATTTCAACCTCTTGCAATTGGATCCACATCATATTTCTTCCTAGAAGCATTATTTATGCATGTCAATATAAGATATTCATGAACACAGATTCTATAGATGGGTAAATTTAAATAATTTTAATTAGATAAATGGATATAATGCATGTGTATGACCTTTAACTATAATTAACTCCAAATTTCTCCTAAATTAAAGTAGAACTAAATATCTCACTTTATGAACTACTCAAAGGTATAACTATGAAATTCTAAAATGTTTGAAACCGAGAGGTCAAACTCAATATAAGTAACTAAGTCTATAATAATGATATAAATCTCAAGTTAGGTAAAAAAAAAGTATACCTTCTACCTAGAACATGGGATCCACCCAAATGTATTCACCATGCTTGATAAGGTTAAAAGTGTTACAAGCCTACAATGAATTTAGCATGAAACAATTATGATTCAATTTTACCTAGAGGTGAAAACCTAAAACAATTACAGTTGTTACAATTTCTAGGGTTGTTACAAATATAATAATATAGATATATAAATTTGGAAACTTATCCTTTGTTAATGAAAAGTTTGGATTTGTTCCTATAATATGAATTATGATTTCATTCTAAGCCTAGTTGACATATCCTTCTCTCTTATGCATGATTTGTTTAACTATACACACTATTAAATCAATCACTTCCTTAGTTGTATTTATTCAAAGAAATACTTTACTCCTAAGAATATTTCTTTTTATCATGATTTTCCCTTATGAAACCATACAATGTTAAGCCATGCCATACCCGATTCTAGGCTGATCTATATGGTTTCATCTCATACATTCCATCTAATATTTTCTCTAATTGAATATCATTAATGGGTTTTTTCAATCCTATAAATTAGCCTTAATGCAATACCTAACCTATGTAATCCTATATAAGCAAGTCTAATTCAGCTTAAGAACTCACCGACACTCAAGAGAATACATTGAAAATTACATCTCCAAAGCACTCGAGGCTCTCCTAAAAATTCCTAAAATAGTAGCACATATCTTAGATTAGACATATCATAGGTATAAAGCACTCAAAATAGGTTCACCACTCTAGTTTCCCAAACCATCAACCTCCAAATGTCATAGATCCAAGTCTTAACAAGAGTGAGTCACACGAAGCATTTCTAAAGGTATACATGATAAAGGGAAATCAATTTAACATCTCAAACACATCACAATATATCATTATTGTGCATGGTACATATCTATTCTATATGCAATTACACATGTTATTCTTTGTGTTAAGAGATGTAAGGGAAACAAAGGGGTTAGATTAGATTTACATACATAATTTCTCTACATACTTGGAAAACTACATGGAGTTTTCTCGACTTGTGAGGGATATAGTACATCACCCAGATTGGTTCATTAGGGGTTAATCACCATGGTCATTCTAAATTCACCTATAAAAGGATCTATCATTTTGTTATGTAATCATGTTTTTGAAGTACTAGTGCAAGTACTCTAGGGTTTGATCCATCAGTAAGTCACTACATGAAAGTGTCACATAATTGTGAACTTTAGAAAATTAAAGAATCATATTTATAGGCTATTGATGACCACAAAAATTCACGTAACCCTAACATCCGCTGATCCAAGACCATACATAATAAGACCGAACCATACTATGCCATAGTAGAAGTTGTGCGATTTCGTACAGAGAAATTTACTGTGCACAATCTTAGAGATAAATAATTTCTAGATCTTATGTAGTCTACACATCTAGAATAGTTAGGTGTCTCTAAGACCGCTTAAGTATTCATTACTCTTTATTTTTTAAGAAATTGTTTCGTCATTCTATTTCTTTATCATCATGTACTATATTAATAGCTATATTCTAAGTTGTGGATTAATGAGGATTGATTAATTCAAGATATTCTACCTATAAAATTCTTAAACCTAATAACAAGGAAAAACTCATATCAAACCCTTATTTATTTGATTTAGGGTGTAAACAATGACAAATATACAATCATTTCATCGACATGTTATATGATATATTTAATATGTTACCATTACTCGCTTTATAAGTGAAATTTATACATAGCTTCTTTAACATAAGTCGAAGTCACATGTAGGTCACATAAAATAAGCCATGTAAATGTTTTTAAGATCATATCTTTTACACTAGTTCATTGGTGATACAAATATTCTATTACTTACCTTACACTACCTTATATATTATGATGTGTTAAATTGTGATTCATTTGATGATTATACTATTTACTTCTATATACCGATTTGACATGCTCCATGCTTAGTTGTTACTAATCTTGATGCATTTAAATACTTCTTTATTACTTTTTCATTGCATGTTTCTTCACTTCGTTGACTATTATTGCCCTTTGGCTCCTACATTTACTCTTACATGTTATTTGATTCATTATTGGCTTACACACAAACTTTCTAATATGTTACTTTATTTACACACATTGTTTGTTAAATTACTTGGATTTAGACACATATTGTATGATTCATTGCTTACTCTAGATGCACATTTTACGATACACATTGTTTGATTCATTACTTGCATGAAATTTATGCTACATTACTTACACATACATTCTTGGCCACCTACTTGGATTTTTAAGCACATTGGAACTAATACAATAATTTTTGGGAACACACATTAACTATCATATTGTGTGCTTTATTCACATATTTCTTTACTTCATATGGTTCCCGACACACATATTACTTCGACACACTACTTGAGACATATAGATTGTAATTGATTTAACCCTAAAGAAATAAGAAGGTGTTGTTTGTATTTATTATATTTGGATTAAGTGATATAAATAAAAAATATATTAAGATTATTAATTAAATATCAATGTGTAGATCAAAATATATCTATTTTATCAATATACAAAATAAATGGATTGAAACAAATGCTAAATTTGAAAACGTGTAAAAAGGGAGGTGTAATTAGTTGATTGGATGTTCGGATGATGATATAGTAGTGAACGAAGGATGAAAATGATGGAAGAATTTGCAAGTTCTATTTCTATGATATTAGAATTGTAAAATGAATAGATATAAAACCGTTGGGTGTATATGGAACCATTTGATAGTTCTATAACTATTTATCATTTTCATATGACTACATTATGGAGATTTGTAACTTATTATTCTTATGTGTACCTTTGAAATATGCTTCGCTATAAAACCCAAGTGTTGCACACGTGTGAGAGCATTCGCATGACCTGAAATAGCTTCAAACCATAACCACAAGTAGGATACCCTTGAAAAATGTTAGTGGTTGGGTTGAAGTGTAATCCATCCACTAGCTACATTAGCAATACTCTAAAGAACCCTCAAACCACACACAGCTTCTCCAACCAACATGTGATATCTATATGGATGCAACTAGATTTGGTACATTTATCACTTAATAATATAAATAATGGATTGTTATGTTTTTATTGAATTGGATTGATGGTCTCTAGCTTGGGAAGTGTGACTCTATAACTTGGTTGAGTGTTCTTCAGACCTATGTAGGGGATACTCTTAGAGTGCGCTTCTACTTAAAATAATTTAGGAGATCTTGGAGTGCTCTAGATTTGATATTTAGAATGAGGAAATGAGAGCATTTGAATTTCTTATTTAGGGATTGGTAGGTATAATTTTTATTAAGGTCGATCCATGAGGAAATTACTAACCATAAAAAGATATCAAATTAAGAAAATCACTTTGTTGGGTGGTCAGGGATGAAACTACTAGTTTTTACTAAGTCATTGGATGGGGTTTTCCCTATTTAGCAGATCCTATCCCGATAGAGAGGGAGGTGTTAAGAACTTATGGGAATGAAATTTGGAGGTGATATACTACCATAGACTAATGGAAATAAGAAACAAAGTAGTGCTACCGAATAGATCAATTCATGCATGAGACTAAGGATATGCAATTAAGTTTGGAATGTGTACATAAGTCATAATTTAGGGATAAAGCCAATGTTGTCATTTCCAAGTGATAAATTATTGAATTTGGGTGTCTACACTAACAAAAAAAATACGTCTCAAGAAATCAAGTGTATGGTACAATTATTTTTATGGATTATTGTAGATTACATATTTAAATTTTCTATACACTAATTTTATATCTCTATTGGGAGTTAATACATATTTTTCTATGTGGTTGTATATTTCACATTGGATTAGAATGTGGGAAAATTCATTAGTCACAGATCATTTTCCTATAACTCGAATGTGAGGTTTGCATTTGTAACACCAATATTAGGGATAATCTAATTTAAAATGTTAAAAATTGTGTATTAATAAATTAATATCATATTAGAATAAAAGCAATAAGCATACATATTATAATTCATGTTCATGTGAACTTTGTAAACCGCATTTGTATATATGAACTAACCAAGAATGTAAAACTCGGTAGAGATTATTGCATTGATTTTTTAAACTAAGATGGATTGAATGTGTTATGGAAATGTGCATGGAACATGTGTAGAAAATTTGGGAATATGTGCAAGGAACATGTACATGAATTTGGGGAGATTTCTTTTGCAATCTAGACATAGTCACTTGTCCTAGATAAATTCACTTAGGTGTCTTTGTCTACTTTAGATAGATTCATCCTTTATTGATTGTAGCTAAATATTTATTCGCACTATGTTATTCTATCCATGTAGCTTCATTTTTAGTGATTGGATTCCCATAATCATCTATGTGTAGTTGATTAGGATTCTTTCTTCTTATTTTTTCTTGGGACCTAAATATAGGTTGTAATGATGTGGGTTGTGTGGCCCCTACCACACCTACATAGAAATATTTTAAAGATTCATAAAACCATCATAGTTCCGTACTTTATGAATGTGTAAAATATATATATATCACAATTTGTTTTGGAAATGAAGACTCTATTAGGACCTCCAACACTTGAAATGGTCTTTAACATGTGTTATAGCTTTGTAAATGACTCTAGGGAAGCTTTCAATGATATGTATAGACTTAAATATTGCTGAATATTCTTGAGAGATGAATTTTTTAATCTTCGATTCTTTGTTTTGATCTCTTAGGTAGACAAAATATGTGAGGTGTGAGGCCCTTTCAAAGGGTTAGGATGACGTGCTTATGTATGTGATTGTTGTTTTAATATTTCCCACTCAAATGACACATGACTAACTAGGGTAGCTTATGGTTTTGAAAATGTGACTCTTAAGTGATGGATTTTGGAAAATTTATCCAATTGAATTTTTATGCATGGTTGAATTCATTTAGGCATAGTGCAAAATGAAATTTGTTTATTGAGGTGGTGGCCAAGTGTATGATGATGTGTTCTAATCTAAGAATGAGATTTTGATTGGTCAAAACTATATAAAAAGTGTGGCCTAGTGGATGGTAGTGTTTATTGAGTAAGACATGGATAAGATATAATAAATTAATTGCACAATGAGTTATGAGTTGATATTAATGCAAAAGAATAATTTTCAAACGTCGTAAAGTCCATATTTAAGTATCTACATTTTCCCTCATTTTAATCTAGTAAACACATATTGTTAGATTAAAATATAAATGAAATAACAACCTTCCATAAGGAAAATTCCTACATTATATTGTAATGTGTGTGTTCCTTTCTCCTTAATGTGTATAACCGTATAAGTGAACTTGCATTTCACATGAAAAAACATTTGTTAAAGTCTTATCAAGATGTTAATATCAAATCAATAAATAACATGAACTAAAATGTTAAAACATGAAACACATACACCTGATTTCCCTAGTGCTAATTATGAGCATAGAGTAATTGAAAAAGTAAAAATTTCATGGAACATATCCATGTGATTTTCCCCAAGTGTTGTATACGAGGGTAGATAAATCGAATCGAGACGACATCACTTCACCCCGCTGAGTTAATCATGTACACAATCTACAACAACTAGTTCTACTAAGTGAAATCATATACAAGTGTTTGCACTATAAAAACATAAACGGAGTATATGTATAAAGGTGTAATAATGTTACATGTATAATATTTTGAATAAATTAATCTACATTAACCATACAATCCAAAATATAGCTATTAATACAATAAACGATGTTATGATAGAGTATAAAATAATAAGGGATGCATACTTAGATGTGTAAAGAGGTTCAAAAGTTATTTGGCCGTGCATATTAGCTGAAATTGATGAGAAGAACATTGAAATTATTCATTTGTGGATTGTAGTTAGAAACTTATCATATATAGAGTTGTATAGATTTGGATTGGGTACAGTATGGTTTGGTCCTACTTTGTACAATTTCAAGCCTATAAATAGTTGGGATCTATAACTTCTCTTACCTATTGTTCGTATAAAAATTATTATCACCATCTATCATTGGTATCTACACACCTTTTACACCAAGTGTAATGACCAACAAAAAATAAAAATCCCTATATACCGTAACAAATTTCATGAGATGGTTAGATAACAAAAGGAGAAATTTATGTGTTGATGAGGTTGACTGAACTTGGTTGTCAACCCCTATTGAACCAATATAGTGTTAGTATATATGAAATTTAAGCCAACCTCTATGTTTTTCTCACATCTCTTGACACGAGATAATAGTCATAGCTATAGATAAAATAGAAATGTACCTAACACAATAACAGCCTCTAGTATGATGTGATTCATCCGATAAAATTGATTCCATTTGTCTCTTAATAATTTTATAAATGGTCAAGAAGTGACTTTCTCTTGCTAAGACACATCTCTATAACCTTTGAATACTTTATAATGGAGGAAGCTAGACTCTTGAACCTAGTTTGATTGCTTCAAACCTATGTGGGACCTATTCTAAAGGGTGTGCATATACTTAAGGAATATTCAAGAGATCCTTGAGTGATTTAATGTAGATATTTAACAATAGAAGTGTTTGAGAATGTTAGGTGAGTTATGAAAATCATTTTTACTTTCATATATATGCTTTCATAGGTTAAGTATTGCATTAAGTCCAACCTAGAAAGATGATATGACACACATAAGATATTCAAATTAAGAAAATAGTAATTGGAAGAGAGGGGACATGACCATACATATTGGCCCAACATGTGTTATAATTTGGACCTATTCTATTTTGTATGGTCCCATATAGGAATTTGGTAACAATATAGTTAGATTCTAGGAAAGATCCTCTAAGATAGAATAATACTTTTAATGCTTAATATTGCATGAATGGATGGTAGAGTAGTGTGTAGAGATTAGGAATTCATGAGGGAGAGAAATATATTTCAATTAAGCTTAGAATGTGAGCATAATTCTTAGTATAGGAACAAATCCAAATTTTTAATTACTAAAGGATAAGTTACTAGATTTGATTGTCTCCATTTTCCCCCTTTAAGTGTGAAATTGAGAATTTAATACTTAAAGGAAAAACGTACTCAAGTGTATACACACACTTTGTATTTTCTAGTTTTTTATTGTTCCTTGTGTTGGTGTTGGCACAATTCATGATGAAACATGCAACACATAGTGTAGTTAATGTCCATAGAATAAATTAAATTGTAAATCAAATGTAAATAATGTATGTAAATTTGAAAATTAAATTTTACATAGTAACATAAAGAGAAGCAAAACATTTAAGGAATACACATATTTACTTTTCCAAGGAGGAGCTCCCATTGTTATTGTGCTTGTGAATTCTGATTTTTGTTGAGATTATGAAGGATTGAGGGTGATCACTGCCCAAATTTTCCAAAGGATAAACCGAAGTACGAGAGGAGTTGAGTGTGCATGATCCAACACCAAGAAGATGTGCTATAGGAAATTTCCCCAAAAACCCCTATGAAATAGAGAAGAGAAGTGTACATATTATTAATCCAATATAATACATTCCCACAAAAAGAAGAGGAAGGAATAATAGCATATGAAGTATCTAGACACTTTTATATCTGCCAACCCCATGTACCACACCATTGCAAATGGATCTAGGCCAAATGTTGTAATAACATTATGTTGAAAAGGAATGACTAGCTTATGCCCCAATGTGTTTTGTAATAGTTAAGTTTGATTATGAAAATTTTGAATAATTCAAAGTAGAAGAAGTACCATGCCCCTAAACCATATATATGTAATTTTATTTTACTCGATGTCATAAATAAGGAATGAAGTATCCATACTCCATGTATTCTTCTTTGAGCTATGCCATCTATATTTGAATCTATACCTGAATTCTATAAATTCCTATAAGGATATGAGAAAGATGAAATTTTATATGAATTTTTTCCTAGATGGAAATGTTCGGTATGGGCCATAGTATACTCTAGTTTTTTCCCTAGTGGTCAGTTTTGTACCAAAAGGAATTCTTCCCCTGTTCAGTATCTATTCTTATTTCTAAGGATTTGTTCCCTATATAAATATGTTTTTGACTTCTATACTTGTGTTATTTGTATATGTATAATATACTCCATTGAAT
This sequence comes from Taxus wallichiana var. yunnanensis, assembly GCA_018340775.1. Lineage (NCBI taxonomy): Eukaryota > Viridiplantae > Streptophyta > Pinopsida > Cupressales > Taxaceae > Taxus > Taxus wallichiana. Next base: position 171,161,821 of record CM031233.1, read on the forward strand.
TTCCCCTCTTTTGAGGCACATAAGATATAAGATTAGAGTGTATGATTCAAAATGAATGATGTGTACCCATGTTGGATAAGTGTGATAATCTACATTGGATCACATTAAAGGATATCATGGTGGCCATTTTTAGGCTCTTGTTTCGATAAGGGGGTGTTCATGGTGGAGACCATGGTGCAAAAATACATCAATGAAGTGACAAGAAATAATCACACAAAAATCATGTATAACAAGAAAAAACAAAAAATTTAGCAAGTAATCTAACAAACAAGTACATAAGAAATGTCAAACATGTTAGTCATACACAAGGTCCAAGAGATTACAAACATGGGACAAAAATGTGTCACACACACAAAAATAAGAAAGATGCTATAGAAGCCACAACTAAAGTACACAAAGGTGTTCTTAAACAAACATTGAAAAGGTCATAGGTCACATACATAAAAACAACTAACCAATAGAGTGAAAGTAAATAAAAATAATAGCTATGAGGCACATAGAGAAAGGTAAGATGGAGCTGCACAAGACACATGTGTTCTTCATGTTAGTCCAAAAGACATCATATATTTAGTATAATTAATCAATCATAATGAGGAATTAAAAGTAATTCTAATGAAAATAAGTCATCTCGTATAGTGTGGGAGATGCCCCTAGAAAATCAAGGTCAATTAGGAATGGATAGGTCAAAATCCATCATTATGTATCAATCTATGTATGCCTTGCATCAAGCTCAACATACCTCATGAATGCATGCGCGTAAAGAGTATACATGAAAATATGCTATCTATCAAATTGATATGATACAGAACATATGTAAAGTAGAAAGATAGTGAATCAAGTCACATGTATGTCCTGATTTTGTGTTTTTCCGAAATTTGAATGTTTTTGTGTTATTGGATTATTTGAATGATTTTGTATTTTTGACATTATTTGTGTGCGGGAGGGAGGTAGTACAAGAGCTACTCGATGAGGGACTCACTAGAAAGTGGAAAACCCATGAGATAAAGGAGGCTCAGGCCTGAAATATTTCGCATGTGTAGTAACAACAGTATGTGGTACTTAGTAAGCCGGGGTTGTGTAACTTTCATAGGAGACATAGTACATGCAATATGAGACCTAGAATAATGCCTAAGAGGGAGAGACCCACTAGAAGTATAATTTTCTATAGAATACCTAGGTGGGAGAGATCCACTAGAAGTAGTATGTGTAATAAGAGACCTAGTAATTGACCTAAAAGGAAGAGACCTGTTATATAAGTAGCATGTGTAATAGGATTCATAGAAGGGAGAGACCCACTAGAAGTAGCATGTGTAGATGGAAGTAGCTATCATAGTAATATGAATGAAGCACTTAGGAATTGGAGCCTCATATGGGATACCCTTGATATATTGATGCAAGATAGATGGTATAACCTTAAAATTATGCAACCAAGGGAATCCTATATGCATATCACATGAGTTTAGAGATGGTTACCAAAAGGGGATAGTCATAGTAGTAGAACCAACTATAAGAGGCGTAACAACATGTCCAAGATTGGTCCTAGTATAAAAGGTAGTGTGTCATTTAGTATATTCAATAGAAGAAAGTAGTTTGAAATTGATCATATTTTGTTTAGAGCTACTGTTAATTAGAACACTATGTATAAGATATTGGTTGTTAGCAAGTGGTCCCTAGAATCACTCATCATGATACATTACAATTGTATTCTAATAGATTTAATCCATTTACAACCCTTAAAATAGTGTGCATTAATATAGACTAACATGGCTTATGAATTGCACAATAGCTACATATAAGAAAACTACATAATGAGAACATACAAGTGATAGAGATAGAGATCACATGAAATGGAAATATATTACAATAAGATCCAAACCGATATCAACTATATTCAAAGCATAGGCTAAGATCAACAATCAACCTTCCGTACAATACACTTACATAAGTTTTATAAATCAAGGTGGATGTCATCTTTCTAGTCCTTCATCTTTCCTTTCTAGGCTAGTAGAGTGTTTCATATTACTTTCGTAGGCTAGAGGATATTTACACTTTTTTATGCTTTGTCTTATCAGATATACATATACGCTCGGATATTACATAATATACAAAATTATACAAAATACATCAAATAAGATTTTTGGTCGTACTAACCTTCCAACAATTTCCCAAACTTTAATAGTCATATATTCTTGAGAAAAAAGAATCTTTTAAAGTATGGGAGGTGTTATTTATTCATTTTCTATCCTCTTGATGTTACTTACTATGTTTCAAATTTATATTCTCTATTCGCAATTGATGCATGGAACATCGTTTACTAGTTTTCATCCCCTACATACTACTTAAATGCCCTTGTAGGATTTTAATTAAGTAGTTTTTCCAAGAAACCACCCTTTTAGGTTTTCAATATGTAGAAACTTCCTCATAGATAAAAATTTTGAGTTTTTAACCTATGTAGGTCTGCTTATAAATATCAACAAAATTGTGCAATTATATTAATTTTTTTACCTTTCCTCAAAATTGTGGGGCTTTGAAGCCTACTTTTGTTTTGTGGATTGTGATGGTGGAAATTGTTGAACTTATGTTAGTGGAGGTATTGATGGAGATTAAAATTATTGTACTTATTGGATTCTACGAAGAGTGATGTGAGGAAGTACAGTTGGTAGAATTTTTTTCTAAGTCTTCCTTGTATATATTTCAATTTGTAATAGCCTCATCAAATTTGTCGAAGTATCCTTGTAATTGTGCCAAGGCTTGTAGGAATTAGAACCAAGAATCTACTTCGATGTTATCCACAATTGGGATCTAAAGAGATATAACATGTTGTATTTCCTAGATTAACACCTCCATGTGATCTCTCAATCTCTATGCTTACACCCCCAAAAATTATAATGCAATTTATTCCTTTCCTATTCGTGTAGTTTACCACTAACATTATCTCAAGCTTGTACAGAAATTTTCAATGCTTGGTCCACTTATTGATCATCCTTTAAAATTTTAATCTATGCCTACAAAGTATTATAAAGTTACATATCATCTGGTTTTCATTCATGATTGTGTGCAATTACACATTCCAATCCAATATTTCAAAAGTGATCTTCTTTTCTTGGGTAGCGGCCGGTTATGAGAGATTTATATATTCATGAAAAAATGAAAGTATTACATTGGAATACTTCCTTATCTGAGTACTTGGTTCTTAACTCTATGCAAAATCTCTTACTCTTACAAATTATCACGAGTTTACCAAACCAGATTAGTTAGGTGATTTTTTTTTCTCATGGATTGTTCACCTATTGCTTTGGTGAGGAGCTTGAGACAATTGTCCTCTATTTTTTTATTTTACATTGCATGTGTTTATCTCCAACAATGCCTTCATTTGTGCCAATTACAAAGCTCATCCTTACAAATTATTTCTTGTAGAGCATGTACTCCCTCTATTTACATTTGTAATGGCATCTCCTCAATTTCCACCTTAATAACATTGACAAATACTTGTATAGTTCTCACTTGCACAATTTTCGAGAGCACTTTGTAGGACAATAGTGCACATATACGAGGAAGGGAGGATAAGCTTGAGATTTTGAGTTTCAATAGTTTAATATTTTCCTCACAAATATGTTTGATCATACCCTCCTCCTCCTCCTATCATTTACACTATGATTTTCTCATATCTAGACATTCCTACCTCCATTATGCTACATTTAATTTTTTTTTTGTTACTTTTATACTTAAATTTTGTACATGAGGGGTGTTTGTTGCTGCTAACATATAGTTTTAGTTTTGGATGATTTTTGTTCCTTTTTCTTATGTTCTACCTTGGTATTTGCAAATTCTACTTCTTGTGTAATGTGAACATGATTCTACACTTGCTCCTAGGATTATTTGGTCTTTATATCCTCTTCGATTTCTATACTTCCTCCTTTTCCTTCTACTCATGCTTCCTCTTTTTTTTAAATTTCTTCCTCCCTTTTCTTCTCTTCACCTTTCTTATTCCTCCTTCTTGGTCTCCTCTTCTTTCCTTTCTTGACCCTTCATCTTTATTTCTTCCCGTAGCTTATATATCTCAAACTCGTATAATTGATTTATTATATAGCTAATCCTCCTTTGCTTTCTTCTTTAATTATTATTCATTTTTTTAAAATTATCCTCATCCTTCTTTTCTACTTACCCTTTATATTCCTTGCACTTTCTTTCTACTTGTTCTTACACAATTATGGCTTCTTCCTCTATCTTTGTTTGGGATTCCTTGGTAGTTTTTTCTTGTTTATGATTTTCTTCTTCCTCTCTCTGCACAATATCTTTATTTTTAAACTCTTCTTTTCTAATCCTTTCCTTATTCTACTTTTGTGTGCTACCCACCAAGTTTTATTACACTAGAGGTTATTACACACTTTCCATCATAGCTTCTATTTTTTCACTCCTTTAATAATGCACTTTCTTGTTCAAATCCTTCAATTATCGTAGAGGACTTGTGTGCACTGGTGGAAATGGAGGAGGAGAGGGAGTTCAATAATTTTCTTACACTAGTGCCTTAGGGATAATGATACTTACCATATTGTAAGTTTTCAACTTCTACTTTTAGTGTATGCTCCTCCCTTTCTTAAAGTGCATTTTTCCGATTGGGTGTATTTTCTATCTCCCGAATGATGATTTTCATAGTCAAAGATGATCTTAATTGTGTGGTAACTCTCCATCCTATAGCCTTCTATTATTATTTGAGGCATTACCAGCTAACCAATTTGAACCGGCTCTCCTCCCTTTCTAATTTTTCTCTTGTGTTTGATATTTTACAATTTAGTGGAGTCACGGTTATATACTCTTCTTCACTACCCAAATAAAGTGTCTATCGAGTATGATGCTAATATAGGAACTTAATTATATATACATGTTAGAATTTATTTTATGCATTTTTTATTAGTATAAGAGGTTAATCTAATTTAGTTATTTTATAGAATAATTGATTTATTGATATAAACACCTTTTAACAAAATTCTATTTTATAGCCGTATCCAAGTTAAAGTGCGATTCATCAATGCGAACTTAATTGATATCAAATCATTATCCATTCATCCAAAAGAGGTAGGGTGCCACATCTAGAGCTAAGTTAACTAAATTTAATATTATTTTATGGTGTTTGTTATTTTGTAGGGAATTAGGGCACTTAGTTTTACTAGTGTGCATCTAGAGTGTGCATAAATTTTTAGTTTTCTTTAGTTGAATAAATTTTTATTAGGAGTTGTAGAAGTTTATTTTTTCTTTCACTTGTCATGCATAATCATGTAAGCTTAATTGTAATGGATAATCTCCGGCCTTATTTTTTTAATAAATTAATTTTCACACGTGGAGTACATTTTTTCTTGTGGAAACACTTTTTTCATTATGTTATTTTTAATTTTATTGTAAGTATTCACAAATTAAGAATAAAAATATTAATAATATTATTTAGAGGTTATTTAGTTCTCATTTTTGTCATCAATCACACATATAAGTACACTAGTTTAATAATTAGTTATTTTGTGCAAATTGGATGATCACTAGTTTATTTTTTAGGATATTTTAGATCTGATTTGCCCTCCATCCATACGAAAACACTTCATTTGGTATTATATCCTCATTTAATAAAGGTTCAAAATGGTTTTTAGCCATTATTAAGATAATCATGACTTTTGTGAATTCTACTTCTATGAATATCCCCATCTTCAACAGAGACCACTTTGAATATTAGAGATATCAGTTGAAGATGATTCTTGTTTAGAAAGGAATTTTGGATCAAATGAGACTATATGCAAGAGACCCAAAAGAAAAACTTGCAACCAAGGAAAGTAATTCAAAACCCAAAGAGAAAACTAATAATTGGAATCAAGGAGTTAAAAAAATGAAATTCAAAGCGGAAATATAAATCTAACTTCACAAGTAAAGGTAAAATAAATATTACTTTTCATTATTGAAAAAAACCAAAACATTTTATCAAAGATCGCAGGATACTAGCGGTTAAGAATCAAGCTAATAAGGAGAGTGAGAACAAGGAATTTCAATCTAAACAAATTTAAGGTTGACATGACTCAAATTATTGTCTCACATATGATCTGAGATTAGAGGATGGAAATAATTTATGGTTTCTTGATTCGGGTTGGTCAAATCACACGACAAGTCACAAAGATGATTTTAACAAGTTAGATTATTCCTTCAAAAGCCAAGTGTGATTGTGAGGTGGAAAATCCATCTGTTGGAAAAGAATTATGTGCACCCTTTTGATTTAGGAAATTATTCAAGTGTATTAAGGTATGTGCAACAAAAATGGGAGTATCTCTAAGGTATGGAACCTTAACCCTTGAGATAAACCTCTTGAATAAGGTTGTCTCATTTCCTTAAAAGCTCTAAATTAACCACTACTTTAATGTAACTAAAAGCTCTACAAAGATAAGGGGGAAAAATGTGGAAATTTGATAAGAATGGTGATACACCACAATATGAAGGGGTTACTCTCCCAAAGACCAAGGAAAATGGACAAACATTGTGATAAAAGGGGCGATATGGGCCACAATCTATACCACATTCTATTAGCCTTTAATCCTTTGTGTAAATGACACAATGGACTAAAATTATCCATATATAATTCATATTATAACATAATAGAAAGTTAATATGTAATAACACAAGCTAAAATATAGATATGAATCACAATCAACTATATATTATTGCTTAAGAAATAAACAATTTCTCACAATCATTGAGAAGGAAACGAATGCATTGCAGCATTCAATACAAGGGTTTGTGAAGATTTAGAACACTTAGAAACAAATTGATAAGGGTTTCCTTGCATTCAAGAGAGGATATTCTCACTTATGAAACTCGCTAAATTTATATAAGGAGAAGAGAGGAGAAGGGATCTAAAGATGCTATCAGAGATGCTTAACCTGCTTGACTCTTCCAAATTGCCCCAAAAATGGCTCAAAAGGTAATCCTCACGTCTCATGATGATCCAAACCCATGGGGGTGTATTCACTTGCAATAAAACCTTCATATATTTTCTATGTGGATGAGCTCTAACTTAGATCAATGAATTCCCATGAAATCAAGGGAGATAGATAAAGAGTGAGTTGCCAAATGTTTGTTTTTAGTCACAATCATGGTTTAGACCACTGATAACAACTCATTTCTTGTTAAATAGACCATTCAACCCATTTTATTCATTTTTTGGGGGAATGAGGAGAATATACCATCCAAGAAGCATCATGAGATAAAAAAATCAACCAAAAACATTTGTAACTGATTCAATAATCAAAACTATGTCATTAAAATATCTTTAGTATCTCCATCATTCACCTCAAAAATATCCTTTAGTGAATTTATCTGAAAAATTCTTTCAATGAGACCAGTCTCATGTCAAATGGAGTTGTAGATCAAAATATATGAGCAAAACACCAATTCCGTGTTTGAGTCACAAACTCATATCCAAAAATAGCTATGAAACCTTAATTCAATTATTTGATAAAAAAGGATTTATCATCATCCAATACCACCTCCAATGTGTAGTTCATTTCAAAACCTTTCCAATAGTACCATTTTTTCTCAATTTGGTGGTCTCGATCAAAAGTTATGGCAGTTTGAAGATTCCTGTCAAAATTGTGAAATCCTTTGCGATATGAATTTCCATTCCTTCATAGTGTGGATTTTGAAATCCTTAATAGTACGGAAATCTAAAATCCTTCATAGTGAATTTTTTAAATCCTTCATAATGCAAAATTTGAAATCCTTCATAGTGAAAATTTTCAAATCCTTTGTGGCTTTTATACTTGTGTGGATTTTTCCCTTTGTGATTATTTTAATTTATTTATCATGACCCAAAACTACCTCCAATGTGTAGCTCATTTCAATACCTTTCTAAAAATACTAATTTTTCTCAATTTTGTGGTCCCAATCAAAAGTCATGGTAGTTTGAAGATTCTTGTCAAAATTGAGAAAATCCTTTGTAGTGCATATTTTCATTCCTTCATAGTGCAGATTTTGAAATCTTTCATAGTGTGGAATTTGAAATCCTTCATAGTGTAAAATTTAAAATCCTTTCTCTGTGGATTTTAAATCCTTTATAGTGCGGATTTTCAAATCCTTTGTGAAATTTTCCTTTGTGGGACTTTTGGACTTGTGTGGATTTTTCCATTCTTCTTATTTTAGTTAATTTATCATGATCCAAAACCACCTTTAATGTGTAGTTAATTTTAATACCTTTCAACGATACCCATTTTTCTCAATTTTGTTGTCCTTGATTTAATTTAATTAGGATTAAATATAATTACATAGTAACTATTGAAATAAATAATGTATGAATGCTAAAATATAGTAAGACACAAGCAAATAAGCATGTATGTGTTGGAAGAACAATGGAATGAGAGGGGGTGAATCAGTCCTAAAAATATTTCAATTCATTTACCATCACATACATTCATTGATTCATTCATCTATTTACCATCCATAACCATATATGTGCATTAGATGTGTATTAAACATTCACAACAACATGAAACAAAGAAGAAGACACATGAACACCATATTTATGTGGGAAACCATCAAGGGGAAGAAAACCCACTGAAACTTTTCTGATATTACTCACAAAAAATTAATTTAGTGAAGCACCAACTTCACAAGGAGCACCAACCCCTAGTTTAGTAGAGCACCAACCCTACAAGGAACACCAACCCATAATTTAGTGAAGCAAAAACTCCATAAGGAGGCTACAACCCCATAGGATGAATAATCACCAACTCAGCTATCTCAATATTTTTTATCTCTCGATCACGCTTCGCCACAACCGATGGAGATCACTTATTCAACTCACAAACCCTAGGTCTTCAATATTTCTCTTTCTTCTTCTTTCTTAACTTGTCATGGCTCTAAATTATAAATCTCATATCCTCAATCAGTCATCAACCTGTTATTTTATTCCTCATCCTTAAAATCATGCACACATACTTGCAAATCACTCTCCTCTAGGTCGCACTTCTTCCCTCCAAGAGCACTAGTTCAAAAATGAACCCAAAACATCACTTTTATATGATTTTCTTTCTTCTAACCCAAAGGATGTCAGTCCTAAAAAAATTTCGACCAATGCATCATTAAAAACATCCCATAAATTTATAAAAACAGCTACAAGTGACCCATATGGGTCGGCCTAGCAAAAACCCTTCTTCCATGCACCAAAAATCACCAAAACCCATGCATTGGAATGCAAAAATTCTCCTAACACCAAAACTATTTTTAGTAATTCTTTAAAATTCATCACAAATGTTTAAAATAAAATTTAAACATCATAAATGGTCTCAATTTTCATCAAAAAATCATATTATTTCATTAAATGGGACCACTGCTTCTTATACTTCTCAAAACACCTGTTTCCAACACCCTTTAAGACCCTGATTCTGAATTTGGACCTCAATACCTTTTCAAATCAAATCAACTATGTCATGTGACAACTTCATGGAAATTACACGACCTGTAGAAAAATTCTAATAAATTTATAAGTTTTGAAACAACCGCTGGTTCAAATTACATCAACGTTTGTCTTCACCAAATCATGCCGCCCAAAAAGCTATTTTTGAAAAGTAATTGGTTAACACCCTTCCAAAAAATTTAAAAACCTAAAATGGATTCATTGGATTCAAAATTCATCCCTCTTCACATTCTAGATGATATAAAGCATCACAAAATCCATATCATGCTCTAACCAACGTAATACTTCAGAAACATAGTTATGTCCTAGATAGCCAAAAATATTCTTGTCCACAAAATAACCTAGAAACCATATAAAAATCATCATCATGAATAAAAAATTATATAAATATAAATATATCTGAATTATATTTCCAACACAACTTGAATCACCTCATAACTCCACGTGCAAAAGCTCTTGTTATGTCCATTTCACTAAGACTCGCTTTTCTTGCCTAAAAGCGCCTTTTTGACTAGTCCAACCTAAATAGGGAATAACTTGCAATTTTTCATGGCAAACATGATCTAAAAGCTTCATATACATCTATAAAAACTATTGAGCTATCATAAATTTCAATTTAGACATTACCTCGTTTGGACACATTTTCCTTAAACTGTAACTCTTCAAAAAACTAATATTTTCAAGTGTGGCCAACATATGACCACATGCTCTAACATACCTTTCTAGAAAGGTGAAAGAGTACTATAGAACATAAAATCATCAATTTTTCATAATCAATCAAAACTAGGCTGCTACAAGAACTTTTCTTCAAGCTACTCCTAGCAGGTTTAGTTAGGGTTTCAAACCACTTTACCTTCTTAATGATCGTTCATAAAAATGTGACAATAAAACCACTTCATTATTTTTTTGAAACCTTCATAACTGACCTAATAATCTATTCCAAATATCTCAGGTCCCCTTGCAAAGTATACAGTTCACAACAAGCATAAGAAGGTCTACTTTTGCTATAAAAACACATTATTACTTACCCGGTTTCATCAAAACTTACATAACTACAAATTTCTTCAGGAATTTGACCTAAAACTTGGCATGAAGCACCATGAAAACATAATTTGACTTTTAAAACTCACAACATATCCCAAATATTCCTGGAACTCTCTATCTAATCTCATTTGCATGTTCTAAACCTGCCTATTTCTCACATGTTTACTTCCCAAGGACCTTGTCAATGCATCTAACCTCTAAATTCTGACCTAAAAATCATCACTCACCTTAGGCACACTACCACCATGCTAAAACCATGCTCCAACAGGACTTATTAGTTCCAAATATCACTTCTCCAGTTCATTACGCATGTTCCAGTGTCTAGAAACAAGCCTAGAAAGACCGAACTCAACACTAAAAACCCATGAACTAACCATTCTCGACTCAATGCAGACCCATGTACAAAGTGAAGAAACATCATATGTACCATATTTAACCTCATGAAACACTCAAATCAACACTAGAGATCTAAAACAATGACACAACTCACTCAACCATGCTCTAGGACACCATGACAACTCACAAAACTTGACACTACCAATCAACCTTCATGTTTGAACATTGAATAACACCACATGGAGACACATACAACATCATGACACCCTTTTCCATCAATGAGGGTTGACATCAATGACAACACAACCACACAATGGCCAACATTATGATATCAAACCCTAAGAAAATGAGAGAGATAAGATGAATTAGTTGATATCTATGTAATATGAAAGTGCTATGGGTAGGGTAAAGTAATAAACAAGATGGAAAGAGTGCCATAAATTCTCCCTAGAAATTTTGGAGTTAAGGAAAAATGCCAGACAGGGACGCCCGCAGTAGGACAAGAGCGCCTGGGCGCTAGTGACTAGATATGGGTACATGTGATGTGCAAATGCTCAAGATATGGTTTCTACTATGTTGCAGAAGGTCTTCACAATTATTCCCTGTTGATTTCCCGGTATACGCTCCTTAATCATCAAGGGCACTTGATATAAGGTCTCTACTGCACATGTCCATAAGCTACATCAAATCAAATAAAAAGATGTAGAATGTGGAGTTGATGACTCTAAGTCACCCGAAGAGTGAAATTATTGCCGAGTGCTGCACTACATCTCATACCCCATGTAGTTCTTATGTGTGTGTAGGAATTATGCCCTAGGAATCCCTTGTGCAAGTTTCACTTGATAGTGGGTTATAGCTAGCATGTAGCGATGTGATAGTTTGTGTGAATGGAATAGAATATACTTCCCCTTCCTATGTAGTGTATGCAGAAGTATGCAACCATTTTCCCTTGAATGGATGCTAGATGGATGCATTTGGAGTGCTTTATTTCCTTTAGATGCAAGCTTAGGTGATGATAGTAATGTTTAGTGCTTGGTCCCTGATTTTGAAAACATAAATATGTATTTATATGATTCCCTTGTTTGAATTTCATAATTGACAATTGTAAGAATGAACCATAAGTGAAAAATATTCCAAAAAGATAAAATTGACCCAAGAAGAGTGAGCAAGGTAAAAAAGGGTAAGGGGGTGCCCAAGAGGGACAAGAGCACCTAGGTGTTGTTGTCCTAGTGGGTGCTTTAATCTAAAGTCATGAAAGATAAAAAAGTTAAGTTCTGACTAGGTTGTAGGGTGTGAAAGACAAAAGAGAAAACAAGAGATAAAGGAAAAAGGCCAAAGATAGTTGTCAACCACCAGTTTTCTTTCTTAGGAATCATGTGAATACTAGCATGCTTTTAGGACCTATAAATGTACCCAAGTGCATGATTTTGTGTCAACATTTGACCCCACTTTATTTTTTTGAGTGAATACTAGATAACATAAAGTATATAAGAGTTGCATACCTTACGATCCTGTAGAGTGTTCGGTGAATAGCATGCGGAGTGGACAAATGAAGTGTAGAGTGATTGCAAAGTGAAGCATGGAGACTAGGAAAGGGAAGTGAACCCTAGGGGTGAAGCGTGTGCGTTGTAGCATGTTGTTGTAGCTTGTGTGAGTTGCTTCTTGTAAGGACAGACTGCAAAAAGAAGAGCAAGAAAGTAGTCAAAGTTCTATATATGATAGATCAAAGAAACAACATATATGTATGTAAAGAGTGTAAAATTGTGTGAGAAGAAAGTGTGCATCTGATATGTAAGAGAGTAAAGGATAGAAAAGTGTCATGTTGCTTGAAGTTGCTGATTTGAATGCTGAAGGTGAGGTTTTTGGGTGATCTCATGCCAAACACAAGTTTTTTTTGTGATCTCACACCAAGAGCGAGTTTTTGGGTGATCTCATGCCAAGTGCAATTTTTTTTTGGGTGATCTCACGCCAAATGTGATTTTTTTGGGAGATCTCATGCCAAGTGTGAGTTTTTTGGGTGATCTCACACCAAAGAGTAAGTGTTGGGGAGAGATTTTTGGTTTTACCATCCTTCCACGAATCTTCTCAATAAGCACCACTGCAGATGATACATCCTTATTTATTTCTACTGTCTCAATTTGTTTCGTATTAGTTTCTAATTTTTTTGATTGTACAAATTGAAGGAGATTGAATGTGTTCTATGACCGAATGCCACCGCTTGCATTCTATATAAATGCTTTGAAGACTTTTATAAACTATGTTGATATGAGAAGATGATGCTTTCTATCCCTAGGACATTTTTTGCCTAGGGGAGGATAAGGGTGCCCAGATGCTAGTGTCTGGTTTTGGGCACTAGTCTCTATATTATATTTTGAACCCAAGTCATATTCTAGGCCATTCTATAAGTGTGTTCATGTGCTAATTTTGTACTATGCAGATCTGTATTGTATATCCGAGTTGTTGTAGGGGTTGTATTGTATCTTTGAGCTATTGTAGGGGTGAATTTTTCACCCAATGTATGCCCCCTCATTTGGGATACATGCGACAATAGAAGAAGAATGTGGTCCAAAGGAGAGGGCCTGATGCTGATATGAAATGGATACCTGCAGGGGGTAGGGGATGTGCATGGTACAAAGAAAGGCACATGCAAAAAAAGTGGGCTAGTAATAATTTTTAGCAAAGAAATATAGCATGCAAGAGAAGACAATATAACAAGCAAGTACTAAGACAAGATAGACCATGAAAATCAGGTTTCAAACATGGGACATCTCTCACAATGTCACAAGAAAATCATGGCTAAAGCATATAATGATCATATAATACATAGGGCATAGCCCAAAAACAATAACATATAATAGTAAACAATAGAAAGAAAAATGTGATAGATAGCTATGATTGTTTATAGTCCCGCAAAGGCAAAAGCTACACATGAAACACTCGTTAGCATGTTAGAAAGATAAATAGTATGTCATGAGCATGTATGAATTAGTGAAAGGTAAAGTAACTGTAATGAGATGTAACAATAGAACCTATGTAGTATGTGATAGTAGTGAAAGTAGATGCCCCAAGAGCCTCAGTGGGACTGGTAAAAGGTACAGTGCCAAACATCATTACAACATGTAAGAACTTGTAAGAGATCTGCATTCACCGTAAAAGACCAAGTGAACATGCATGTGTATATATAAAATGATAATGACATACTAAGAATCTATCTAGCATGGAAAAAAAAGTGTAACATGTAAATAAAATAAGCTAGAAAGAGTAGATGCAACCAAGATATGTAAATGCAATATGAGTATGATGGAATGGAATGCAATGTATGAAAATGAAAGGAGCAACGCACCAACCAATGAATGTGTATGAGATGAGGCTCATTTATAAATTCCCCCTTAGCAGTCAAGAATGAACCATATAACAAGAGTGCATCATCGGGAAATAGGTTTTTCTTATGTTAGAAAGTGTATATTGTGAAGCGCTAAGAATGGAATGTGTAGTGAATGTGAGGTTCATTTCAGAATTAGACCCAGCAATCGAGTATGAACCATGGAACTTGAGTGCATCATAGAGTATTGATGATACAAGGTGTGTATCAAAGGGTGTTGAAGTTCTTAGAAATATTAGAAATGATGCATGAAGCATGAAGTGTAGTGGTGGAAACAAGAGATAATTGGTAACTATGGGAGGGGGAGAAAGTGAAATGCCCCCAAGTCTACCAATGATGGAGATTTATACGGTGACGTGAGAGATACCATGCCATTGTGGGAGAGTGTTAGCTGTGTCATGAGAATAGATAAAGTCATCACGATGGTGGGTAGAAGCAAGAGTAGGACTAGGGCTGGATTTGGGTTGACAGAGGAAGTTTAAAGAGGCTAGCTCTGACAGGTGAATTGGTTGGTCTTTCTTGGTTGGTGGTTTCTGATTTGGAATTATTAATGTTGTAGAATATGCAAAAGGAGGAGAGGATGGAAGACGGATTTTGAGAGGTGGTTACTTAGTTAGAATGGGTTGGATAGGTGGCTCTTGACTGACCGAAGAAGGAACATTAGTAATTATGGAATGATGCTCATTAGACATAGAGGGATTGGATTTGGGAGCCCATTGTGATTTAACAATTGAGATGTAGTAGAATGTTGTGAAGAAAATGAAATAAAACCCTGATGCTCAAGGTGTTTAATTCTTTTTTAAAGCATAACAATCATTGTCATGATGTCCATTAAGTCGGTGATAATTACAAAATGGGAGACCTATGTATTTGGAAAGCTGATACGGAGGGTAGCAATGAGTAGTTGGCAAGTTGATCAATTAGTGAGTGAGGATCTCAGTTAGAATATCATGTTGTTTAGTATTTAGATCAAACTTGAGAGGTGCTAGTAATGGTAAGACTTGAGGTTCACTGATACATGCACGTGTAGAAGACATATGATTAGGGTGAAGTGTAGAAGAAGAACTAGCATGGGCTTGAGAAACATCCTTGAGATGTTGGATTTCAGATTTAAGAGATGTAATCATTGTTTCCATAACTTGAATTTTATCTTAAAATAAACAATGTAAAACTTGAATCGACTCTAAGATGGGTTGATTAGATTGAGGATTAGGACCAATAGAGTCATGAGATAGAAGATCAAAAATGGAACTTACTTATGAAGGTGGTGCATTATGAGGGAGATACATAATTTTTAGGGATTTTTGGAGAACATCTTTGCAAGGTGGGTACAATTTAAGTAAGTCATGCAAGGAGATTTGAGGAATTTTAGGAGCCGTGAAAGAAGATTGGATAAAATAATAAAAATGAGGATCCAAGTGTATGATCATGAGTGGGGTTCACCAAATGATTTAATTTAATTTGGATTAAATCTAATTTCAAAGTAACTATTGAAATAAATAATGTATGAATACTAAAATATAGTAAAATATAAGAAAATAAGCATGCATGATGTCAAACCCTGAGCAAAAGAGGAGATAAGATGACTTACCCGATATTTTCACAACTGAACTGATCTGGGAAGGGTAAAGTAATGAACAGGCTAGGAAGAGTGTTGTAAATGCTCCTTGGAAATTTTGGAGTTCAGGAACAATGTCAGACATGGGCGCCAGCAATAGGACAAGGGAACCTAAGCATTGGTGAAAAGATCTAGGTGCTTGTGGTATGCAAATGCTCAAAGCCTGGTTTCGCTATGTTACAAGGTCTTTGTAATTGTTCCCATTGATTTTCTCGGGATATGCTCCTTAATCACCAAGGGAACTCTGTAACCTACAAAACATAAGGTCTATTTGCACATGTCCACAAACCACATCAAATAAAATAAAAAAAGATGCACAATGTGGAGTTAGATGACCCCGGTGATCACTCAAAGAGTGAACTTACTTTAGCGTTGCACTACATCTCAGACCCCATGTATTTCTTATATGTGTGTGTAGGAATGATGTCCTTGTGTAAGTTGCACTAAATGGGGGTTATAGATAGAATTTAGTGATGTGATAATATGTGTAAATGGAATAGAATAGACTTCCCCTTCCTATGCAATGTATGAAACCCTTTTCCCTTGAATGGATGTTAGATGGATGCCTTTGGAGTGCTTTAGTGCCTTTGGATGCAAACTTAGGTGATGATAGTAATGTTTAGTGCTTGACATCAATTTTAAAAACATAACTATGTAATTATATGGTTCACTTGTTTGAATTTCATAATTAACAACAACAAGGTCAACCCATCAATGAAAAAGATTCCCAAAAGATAAAAGATACCCAAAAAGAGCGAGTAAGGTAAGAAAGGGTGAGGGGTCCCAGGATGGACAGAAGTGCCTAGGTGTTACTATCCCGGCTAGGTGTTGGTGTTTGAATCCATGAACGATAAACAAATTAAGTTACGAGACGGGTTTTAGGGTGTGGAAGACCAAAGAGAAAGCAAGAGATAAAGAAAAGAGGCCAAAGATAGTTGTCAACCACTAATTTTATTACTTAGGAATCATGTAAATAAAAGCATACTTTTAGGACCTAGAAATGTACCCAAGTGTATGATTTCGTGTCTACAATCCCGATCAAAAGTTATGAAAAATTGAAGATTCCCGTCAAAATTGATAAAATCCTTTGTAGTGTATATTTTCATTCCTCCATAAATCACGGATTTGAAATCCTTCTTATATTGTGGAATTTTAAATCCTTTATAGTTTAGGTTTTCATTCCTTCATTGTGCGGATCGAATTTTCTTCATTGTGTAGATCCACTTTCCATTGGCCAAAACAAGAACAAAAATGCTAAGCCATTGACCATTTTGAATCAGTAGAATCCTAGATCCAATCCACACAATAAATTTGAACAAGATTTGAGACATCAAGGTACAAAATTGAATGAGTAACACAAGGTCCCAAAACTATTATTTTTTGTAACTAGTGGCCCAAAAATAAGCATGGTGCTTATTTTCACAACATTTCAGGTGACTCAAAGGGATCATCTACCTCATAGATGTGAGAAAAATTTCCTTATGTATCAATTGGGCATGGATTCAAGTGAATACTTTGAAACCCCCTAAATTTCCAAAACTCGACTTTTCTCTACAAAATAACTATAATGGCCCCAGTTATTCTCCCCAAAAGTCTTAAAGTGAATCTTACAATTGTGCCTTTATACCTAAAACTCTAAACCATTTTGAAAAAAATCCATGACTTATTCAAAAGAGAAGCAAAAGGTTTATGGGAAACTATTTTTCTCACCGGATGGACAGGGTGATCACAATGCTACACATACATGTTTAAAAATAGTTGAATTGAAAGATAAACATTACAATCATAGAAAATTGAGAGATGTGACCATGGTGACTCAAGGGTGACTACACAACCTCCACCAAAAAAATATTCTAGCAATTTTGGCTCAAAAAAATGGGAATACAATTGAAAAATAGGTTAAGAATAAAAACCAACCATAGTCTAAAATTGAGGCCAAGAAGACACACAACAACAACAATAAGGAAACAAAGAAAAATAGAGTGGGGAATATAAAATATTTATATATATGTACAAGGGGAAAGAAATTTTTATAAATAAGGTTTGAGGAAGATCCCATTGACTAGGATAGGCAATATTTTACCATCAAGCTTTTCCAATTAAAAACATTACTCTCCTTGATCTCTACAATCTGATAAGGACCACTCCAAATAACATCAAACTTCTTATGTTTTCCTGGCTTGGAGTGATTTTCATCCCATTTTAGGACCAACTCTCCTTATTAAAATTGTTGAGGGTGGGATTTCTTCTTAAACCAATTTTTCATAACTTGTTGGTGGTCTTGCAATTTCTCTCTAGCTTCTTCCCTTATTTGCACTAATTTAAAAACTTAGAAATCCTTGTGGTTCTTGTATCGTGATGTTCTAATTAAAATTGATGAGATAACTCCATAGCTAAAAAATTCAAGTAAAATGGGAAACCTAGCTTCTCTTCCATACACAAGCATGAATGGAGAGTTCTCAATAGACTTCTTGGGTGTGATTCTATCAACCTAAAGTGTTGTTCTTACCTTAGTATGCCACTTCCTTTGATTGTCTTCCATTGTTCTCTTCATGATTCTGATGAGATATTTGTTGGAGGATTCAACAATTTCGTTTCCTTGAGGACATAGTTCAAATATGTATTCAAGTAAGTACCATACCTCAAGGAAAAATTAGTCACTTTGGATCTAATGAAAGCCTTGGTTACAATAACTTCTAGGAATCTTACAATGAAATTTTTAGTTTCTTCTTTGAGAGGTACAACCTCCACCCACCTTGTAAAATAGTTTGTAGTATTCAAAACCCAATGACGACTAGCACTTGAAGGAGGCTTCACCATACCAATGAATTCTAAACCCGTTGAGACAAAGGTTGATCAACAACTATGGGTTGAAGTTGAAGGGATACATTACGTATCTTACCAATGAAAAAACATTCCTTACAACCACTTATCCATTTATAATAATCTAAAAATGGGCCAAAAATAGCCATCCCTCAAGATCTTTGTTGCGGTAGTCGAATATTGAAATTCCCACTAACAAAACCTACATGAAACTCTCTAATTACCTTTTCAACCTTGTCACATTTCAAACATCTCAAAATCACACCATCAATGTTTATATTAAACAATACACCTTCAAACAACTTAATGCGAGAGGCTCATGTAAATCAACAACCAATTCAAATGTTAGAACAAATCTTGCAATCATCAATCAAAACCATGCCATTATTTCCACCTTTCTCAAAGCCAAAAACATGCATTTCATCACCATATGTTATATACAACTAATTCAAATCTTGAAAACACTCTTCACCTACTTGATTCCACTAAACAATCATGTAAAATGTTTGGAAAAGTACCAACCCTTCATTCTTACCCCAACTCACTCTAGACCTCACTACTTCCTTCTAGCCCTCCAAAATTACATTTTTGAGCATAAAAGACACAAAACCATTACCCAAGCTTCACTGGTAAACTTTTCTAATACCCTTTAAGCCCATTAGAGATCCTACAAAGTTTCATCACTTAACTCTTTACCCATTTTATTTTATACTCCTTTTACTGTTTTTACTCACTTCCCTCAATTAGCCCTAGTTTTGAGAAAATCTCCGTGTCTTGCAAAAATCACTAATTTTCATAAAAAAATGAAACTTCTTCCAAGTATCCATTTTCCTCCTTGTGCTTTGTGTAAAATTTCCTGGCTTAATTCCTTCTTTAGCACTCCTACTCATTTTCACCTTGTCTCCGGTGTTCATATTAGGCCTAACACAGGGTTTCATCCCATTTCTAGGAATTGGGGCTTTTCCAATTGTTTCATCCATTCAAAATCCTTTATTCACCTATTCTAGACTTGTACAAATTCCTTTGAAAGAATTTATAGACTCCTATCCTCCTTCATGTTATTTTACCACTTTGTTTGCCACTTAGGTTCTCCTTTTAGTTTGTACTCTTAACTAATTCCTACATTCTATTTTTGCCTTTTTATTCTTATCTTCATTGAGAAACCTTATATTTCCATTCTCCTCTATAAATAAAAATCTCACACCTTATTCAAATCCACCACATAGCTTCATTAGGACTATCCTTGCTCAATGCCACTTCTTAACTCTTCTTAGCTCCTTTCTAACTCATGACAGACAATTAGAGTATCTTCTAGTTTGAATAGTTTTTTATGATCTTCTCACCTCCACAAGGTTCAAGCACACTCTATTCTCACTCCTACATCTTTAGAAAATATCATTATTTCAATATTGACCCTCAAACCTCTATCTTGTTCTGTCCACCCTTCTCAATATGCTTAATGTTGGTGTTAGCACACCGGTTGTACAGACAATATATCAGATCTAAGCATACATGCAAATAAAAGCGGATATTCTACCAAAAGAAATATACAAACCAAGAGACATAAATCAACACCAAATTTAACATGGTTCACCCAAAGGTGGGCTATGTCCACCAAGAAACAAGCCAATCTATTATCCAAATCTTTGACAAGATATACAATGAAGATTTACAATCTTCCACACCTCTCAAATGTACAATAATTTCTTTCTTCAAGCTTTTGCTTCATCACCAAGAATTCTCTCTCTCACCAACCTTTTTCAAGTTCTTCCTAATTCTTGTTAATTCACTTCTTCTAAACCCTAGCTTTTATGCTTATATAGTCATTTATAGACTTAGGGCACTTAGCCATGTAATTACAATCAATAGAATACTTTAATGCTAAAAATAGATCTAATTCCCGAGAGTTAATTAAAACATCCTCACACAGTAACCGATGCCGGTTAGACCTAACCCTAACCGATGTTGGTTCCTCCTTGCTCGACCGATGTGGTTCTAGGTGACCGATACCGGTTCCCCTTTGAACCGATGACAAGCCATTATCGTATTTTCCAAAGAAGTTTCCATTGCATGCTAAACTGAAGTAATTGAGCTCCACAACTCAACAATCTCCCACTTGGAGATTAATTACTGCACCATACCTGTACAACATCATTCTTGGATCCTTCCTTAGCTTTGTTTCTTCCTCTTCAAGTCTCAAACTCGAAGACCAACAGAAGTGGAGTGTAACTCCAACTTCTCCTTTGTTAATGGCTTCGTTAGCATATCCGCAGGTTCTTGCTTGTATGAATCTTTTCTAGATTCAATTGTCCATCCTCCAATACCTACCATATGAAGTGATACCTCAAATGAATGTGTTTCGTTCTCGAATGAAACGCTGAGTTCTTTGTTAAATGAATTGCACTATGACTGTCACTAAACAATTTATAATCACCTTACTCCTTTCCCAACTCTTCCATGAACCTACTCATCCATATCATCTCCTTGCTAGCCTCTATAGCTGTAACATACTCTTCCTCTGTAGTAGACAAAGCCACAACCTTCTACAATCTTGAAATCCAACTAACTGTCATTCCACCTACTATGAAAATATATCCAGTAGTGTTCCTTCTACCATCCAGATCTCCAGCCATATCCGAATCAACATAGCCACGTAAATAAATATCCAAACCTCCATAGCATAACTACATGCTAGATGTCCCTTTCAAATACCTGAGTATCCATTGATTGCTTTCCAATGCTCTTTACCTGGATTGGCCATATATCTACTCACCACTCCCACTACCTATGCAATGTCTGGTCTGGTACAAACCATAACATACATGAGACTCCCAACTGCTAAAGCATATGGCACTCATGTCATGTATTTGACCTCCTCATGTGATGATGGACACTGATCTTTACTCAATTTGAAGTGTCCAACCATAGGTGTACTAACATGTTTAGCATTTTGCATATTGAACCTTTCTAACACCTTGTAGATATAATCCTCCTGAGACAAATACAATTTCTTATTTTTCCTATCTCTGTGTATTTTCATGCCAAGGATTCTTTTTTCAGCTCCTAAATCCTTCATAGAAAATGTGTGAGCTAGCTTTCTCTTAAGCTCACCAATGTCTTGCATACTAGATCCTATAATAAGCATATCATCCACATATAGTAACAAAATAATATAGCTCCCATTTTCAAGCTTCTTGAAATAAACACAATGGTCAGATTCACATCTCAAGTAACCATGCTCATGCATAAAACTATCAAACCTCATGTACCATTTCCTTGAGCTTGTTTGAGCCCATATAGGCTCTTTTTCAACCTACACACTAATTTCTCCTTACCCTTGACTTCATACCCAAGTGGTTACTGCATATAAATCTCTTCATCCAAATCACCATGAAGGAAAGCCGTCTTTACATCTAGTTGTTCTAAATGCAAATCCTCTACTGCAACTAAACTCAATATAGTATGAATAGAATTCATCTTAACAACAAGAGAAAATATTTCACCAAAGTCAATACCTACTTTCTGTGTAAATCCCTTTACTACAAGCCTTTCCTTGTATCTTTTATGTCCACCCTCTTCTTCCTTGATCCTGTAAACCCACTTGTTTCTGTAATGTTCTCTTACTTGCTGGCAACTTAACCAAATCCCATGTCTGGTTCTATTCCAAGGAGTCCATCTCCTCATCCATGCCATGCTCCCACTGAACGTGAGTCTTATCTTGCATTGCTTCTTCAAATCTCTCTAGTTCACCATTATCAATCAATAATAAATAAAATAGAGAAGGTGTAAATATTTCTAGAGGTTTACTTACCCTTTGTGACCTTCTCACAGAGTTTGGGGTACCGAGGCTCAATCTAGACCTCCTGGACATTCCTATCCAAATTTGACAAAGGACCACTACCAAATCACCTCTAACCGACACCGGTTTGCCTTAACTAACGAGGCCGGTTTGGATCTTCTCAGAATCGATACCATTTGGTTCTCCTAACCGGTGTTGGTCAGGGTCAACCGACACTAGTTATTGTGTAACCCTGTCGGTAATTCTTTTAAATCCGAGAGTTCATTTTCATTCACAAACTTCTCAATTGGTTCATCCTTGGGTACCAAAATTTGATCCTGTACATTCTCTTTTCATTCCATTCAACATCACGACTCCTAATAATTTTAGAATTATTTAAATCCCAAAAATGGAAACCGAAATCACCATATCCATAACCAATGAAAGTGCATCTCTTGGATTTTGCATCCAACTTTTTCTATTTTCCTTATCAATATGCACAAAAGCTTCTAAACCAAAAATTAAGAAAAGAAAGATCTACCTCTTTTCCGGTCCAAGCTTCCTCTGGTATTCCTCCATCTAGTGAACTTGAAGGACCACGGTTAATCAAATAAACCGTTGTATCAACTACTTCTACCCAAAACTGTAAGGTAAATCCATAATGTATCCTCATACTTCTAAAGACGTTCCATGATTTCCCGGTTCATTCTTTCGCAACACCATTCTCCTATGGTGTTCTTGGACCGCTTCTTTCTCTCTACGTATCCCATTCACTGAACAATAATAATTGAAATCCTTACTATAGTATTCACCACCATTTTTAGATCTAAGGCACTTTAACTTAGAATTTGATTCATTCTCAACAAGGGCTTTCCATCTTTTAAAAGTCTCAAAAACATCGATTTACGTTTAATACAATAAACTCATACCTTTCTTGTAGCATCATCAATGAAAGTAACATAATACTGGGATCCTCCATGAGAAGCTACTTGAGCTGGTCCCCACACATCTGAGTGTACAAGCTCCAATTTCGCTCCTTCTTAGTTGCCCCAACTTTGAGAAATCTCACTCTCTTTTTGCTTTCCAAAGATACAATGCTCATAGAAATCAAGATCTAAATCTTTCAAATCTAATAACTTACCCTTATCCTTTAAGATCTACATTCCTTTTTTATTCATATGAACTAACCGGATATGCCACATGTATGCATCTAAATCAAGTAGATAATGTGAAAAATGAATCAATAAATACAGTAGATAAATATAATGTTCCTACCTTCTTACCTCTTACCACAACAAAAGCACCCTTGGTGACTTTCCAAGAGTCTCCTGTAAAAGTAACCATGTAACCAAATTCACCTAGTTTCCCTACATAAATAAGATTACTCTTGAGGCTTGGCACATGTCTCACATCTTTCAATACCCATGTATTTCCATTCTGCAATTTTAGATGAACTTCCCTTTACCAGTAATATTGCAAGGCTCATCATCACCCAAATAAACATGCCCAAAATTTCCTGGACATAATTTCTGAAATAACCCTTATTAGGGGTTATATGAAAGAAGCTCCCAATCTAAAACCCATGATTCAATTCTATTATCTAAAGAAAGAATAAGAGCATCTTGCATTACCTCTGATGTAGCAAGATTTTCTTCTTTACCTTTATCTGGTTGTTGGTTCTCTTTATCCTTTTACCAACAATATTTCTTTTCGCATGTCCTTTATTTCACATTTCCAACAAGTAATTCCCTTACTTATAGATTTAGATCTGCTATCCCTTGACTTTGATTTCCCATTACTCTTACTCTTGGATCTCTCCTTCTCTACCCCTGCTTTCTACATTCAAAGAATTTCCAGATGATGATTCCTTTGTACTCTTCCTATGAATTTATTCATTCAAGATTATACTAACCACATCATCAAACTTCAAAACATTATTAGCAGATGTTGTATTACTAACAACCATTACCAAGTTATCCCAACTATCAGCAAAGAACATAAGAGTAAAAGTGCTTTTACTTCATCATCAAATGGTATTGCAACCAATTTTAATTGATTTACAATAGATCAGAAATCATTCAAATGACTAGATGCAGATCCACCTTCATGCATCTTAGAACTAAATAGTTTCTTCATCAAATAAACTTTATTTGAAGCACTAGTTTTTCATATAAATTAGCAAGAGATTTCATTAACTCTACCATAGAAGCCGCTTCTGTAATATTGGAAGCCATGGATGTTGCCAAGATCAATCTTATAGATCCCAAAGTCTTTCTGTCAAGAATCTTCCATTCTTCATCAGTCATCTTCGTAGGTCTAGAATTCTCATCCAACGGTAAATATAAATCTCTTTAATACAAATAATCTTCAATTTGCATCTTCCATAATTAATAATTTCGCCATCAAATTTCCCTAACTTGTATTTGTTTTCTTCTGCCATTGTTATAGCTCCCACTCAATCAAAAACTCTATGAGTAAATATATCAACACACAAAACCCTCAAACAAAGCTCTGATACTAGTTGTTGGGGTTAGCACACCGTCAGATTGTATATATAATATATCATATCTAAGCATACATGCAAATAAAAGTGGTATTCTACCGTAAGAAATATACAAACCAAGAGACATAAATCAACACCAAATTTAACGTGGTTCACCCAAAGGTGGGCTATGTCCACCAAGAAACAAGCCAATCTCTTATCCAAAGCTTTGACAAGATATACAATGAAGATTTACAATCTTCCACACCTCTCAGATGTACAATACTTTCTTTCTTCAAGCTTTTGCTTCATCACCAAAATTCTCTCTCTCACCAACCATTTTCAAGTTCTTTCTAATTCTTGTTAATTCACTTCTTCTAAACCCTAGCTTTTATGCTTATATAGTCATTTATAGACTTAGGGCACTTAGCCATGTAATTACAATCAATAGAAATACTTTAATGCTAAAAATAGATCTAATTCCCGAGAGTTAATTAAAACATCCTCGCACAGTAACCGATGTCGGTTAGACCTAACTGCTGCTAGGTTCCTCCCTTGCCTGACCGATGCCAATCCTAGGTGAGTGATGTCGGTTCCCCTTTGATTGATGATGGTTACTGTATTTTCCAACAAGTTTCTATTGCATGCTAAACTAAAGTAATTGAGCTCCACAACTCAACACTTAAATTTGTATTATAACAGAAAATCAAATTATTGCTCGATTATAAATATTGATGACTCTTTCTTTCCACTCAAGAGTTAGATCACACTTTCCCACCTTACCATATATAGTTAATATTTTTCCTCGAGTCTCTCCCTAAGACAACTAGTATACACCAAGGTGATGGACTGTCCCAATTTTGTAGAAAAGGGATTGTACTTATGTCTTTATGGTTGTCTCCATTTCCTTAATTCTAATCTAAGGCTTACACCTTTATAACACCTAAGATCACCTTTTCAAAAACTCCAAATCTTCTCAATCTCCTTCAAGCATGTATTAAGACTTCTATAAGAGAACTTATCTTTGCTATAAGACCCTAACAGGGTACAACACAGTCCTAGTTAAGTTTTATAGACTTGAAGGAAAAGTTCTTCCCTTCCTTTGTTTTGAAACTTGTCTTAAGCCCTCGTTATCACCTTAACACTTCTCCATTCATCTTATAATATATTTTTAATAGACTCCTTAACTTCACACGAGAGAACTCTTTCAGTTCCCTAAAGAAGGGTATCACAATTCTCGAGAGAGAGAGAGAGAGAGAGAATTTCTTAATCAGTTTATAATATAGGAGACTTTTTAATCGCTCAACGAATATACTTGAGAGTCTTTTTCTAAGTCTACTTACCCTTGTCAACGTTTAATAACTCTTCAATGACCACCAACTTCCCCTGTGAAACATAGCTAACCAATGGAAATACAATTTAACCAGAACTTTTACAATTTGTTCTTACTCGTGTCAATATTCTCCATATCATTTATGAACCACTATAGTAAACACTATATTATTTCTTATTTAACCTTTATCTTCTATAAGACTTTCTTACTTTTCTCTTTTCATCATTTTCTTTCTCGCCTCTAGATCTCATTGTTTGTGAGTTGTTAAAGGTTAAAAATTATTGTTTGCAAAAAACCTCCATCTCCAATATTCAAACCCTCTTTACTCTGCATAACACTATTATTTTGTTAGTAATCATGCTTAGAAATTCCTTTTCCTTAGTTTATCTATACAAACAATCCTTAATGCACTGAGATATAGCACAAAGCTTACCTCACTAAACAGCTTTCACAAATTTTCCCGAGCCTATTCTCTTGTCACTTCAATTCTAAACTCCTTCACGAATATTTTTTTATTTTCCCCTTTCTCATGCACTGTGATTATGTACATACATACAATATTTACAAAGAGTTACAATCAATAATTCATAAATCATCATTACACATTATTATTTAAAATGCTTATACATAGTTTTGTCTAATTAAAGAAGCCTTTATTAATAAAATCATGACATTACAAAGCTTCTAAGAGCCATCAAGGATATAATGCTGAGAACACACCCTCATTATCTTCCTTACACACTCTTGCAACCTAATTCATTCAAATACACTTCTTCGAAATGGAAGATCAAGAAGGTAATTAGGGTTTTAGCCACTAACTCACCTAGGAAGGTCTAACCACATGAGTTAATACCTAAGTGGAGTTAAGTAGGTCAAGTTAGGATAGAAAACATGTCTAATGACCCATTCTAATTCATTTATTACACTTTCTCTAACACCTAGGCTCATGAACTACAACTAAACAATTTGAAAATTCAAATTTGAGGTTTTGGAGGAAACCTCTTATTACAAGCCAAAATGAGTCCAAATGGACTAATTCCATTACATAACCTCCAAATGAACTCCAAAAAACTTACAAGACTAAATCATAACCAAAATTTTCTTTTTAGAATGATTCTCCTACATCATACTCCCCAAGAGGAGAGATTTGAACTCAGTGTTTGTGTTTCTTTCTTCCTCTTTTTCCAATTATTTTGCTTCTTTGAATTTCTTCTTCTTCTATTGTTTTTGAGCTTATCTTCATGTTTCTTGTCTCTCTTTTATCTTATCCGTTCTTGATTGGCTCTTTGCTTTCTTTACCGGCCACATTCTTGCTTAAATTATTTCTCCTTCTTCATCTTTGTCTTCTTATTCTTCATGTTTCACTTGCATTTCTCCATCAATTTCTTGCTTCTCTTCATCTTTCACATTCATATCTTGGCCCATACCTACACATACATAGCTAAAAGCCACATTAGATTACAAAAATAGAGGACAACTAGTCCCTTTCTTGTCTTCTCTCTTCACCAACTGAATTTCTTCATCCTTTTGTTGATCAATCCCTAATAAGAGCATTGTATCTTGTTGTAGTTCATCATATTCTTGCTTGTTTTCTTCACCTTGGATATTCTTCTCACCTTCATCTTCATTACATGCTTCATTTTCCAATGTTTCTCTAGTATTTTTCTTGGTTTTCACCTCATCTTCTCCACTTAACTAGCTCCACATGATTGTAAGATCTCTCAAAGATCCTTTCATCACACTAATGATTGCACTTTTACCTCTGATCGATTCAAATTAAGCTTGAACTTGCTCACAAACTTCTTCCTCTAGCTTTTCTTCATTTTTGTTCTCTATCTCTTCATTCAAGGAATTATTTCTTGCCTTTTATTCTTCACTTTGTGTACCTGCATTCACACATACAAAGACACTATCAAATTTAAAATTTGGAGGCCTTTTAGCCTCTTGAGAAGCTCCCTACAAGAGCTCTTTGCTTTCTTCACTCTGCTGCTCCACTTCATCACTTTCTTGCTCTTCTTTAAGAAAAGCTAAAAAGATTGTAATCACATCTTCTTCATCCAAATTCTGAACTCTCTCATACACCAATTCTTCCTCTTGTTTTATCATCCTCTCCTTTATTTTCTACAACTCCCTCACTTCCCTTCTTATCATCTTTCTCAGGTTGCACCCTTTATTCCTTCTTCACAAGTAGCTCTATAGGCCACTTAACTCCTCTTTTCATCACAAAACCAAATATACTATTCTCTCTCACCATGCTTGTAGCTTCCACCAGTTCCCCTAACTTATATACATCTTCCTAAGCTCCTTGAGCTCTTGTTTCCTTGTTATCTCTCTCATCTTTTCTTCTTTTCTCTTCCTCTCTTTTTTCTCTCTCATCTCTTTCATCAGTTTCTCTATTTCTTCCATTTAGTCCCGCTCCGATACCAGAATTGTGTAAAGACTCATGTCAATCAACAACCAATTCAAATGTTAGAGCAAATCTTGTAATCATCAATCAAAACCATACCCTTTTATTCACCTTTCTCAAAGTCAAAAACATGCATTTCATCACCATATTTTATATACAACTAATTCAAAGCTTAAAAACACTTTTCACCTATTTTATTCCACTAAAAAATCATGTACAAATGCTTGGAAAAGTACAAACCCTTCATTCTTACCACAACCCACTCTAGACCTCACTACTTACTTCTATCCCTCCAAAATTGCATTTTTAGCATAAAAGATACAAACCATGACCCAAACTTCACTGGTAAACTTTTCTAATACCATTTAAGCCTATTAGAGATCCTACAAACTTTCATCACTCAACTCTTTACCCATTTTATTTCATACTCCTTTTGCTTTGTTTTTTCTCACTTCCCTCAATTAGCCTAATTTTGAGCAAATCTTTGTGTCTCGTAAAAACCACTAACTTTCATGCAAAATGAAACTTGTTCCAAGTACCCATTTTCCTCCTTGTGCTTTGTGCAAATTTTCTTGGCCTAATTACTTCTCTAGCACTCCCAACACATTTTTCACCTTGTCTCTAGGTTTTATTAGGCATAACCTAGGGTTTGGGGTGTTTTCATCTATTCCATTAATTCAAAATAGTTTATTCACATATTATAGACTTGTACAAATTCCTTCCAAATATTTTATACATTCCTTTCCTCCTTCATGCTATTTTACCACTCTTTGCCACTTAGGTTTTCCTATTAGTTTGTACTCTTAACTTATTCCTATATTTTTTTTTGCCTATTTGTTCTTATCTTCACCGAGAGACCTTATCTTTCCATTCTCCTCTGTCAAGAACACTCTCACACCTTATTCAAATCCACCACATAGCTGCATTAGGAATCTCCTTGCTTAATGTCACTTCTTAACTCATCTTAGCTCCTTTCTAACCGTGACAGACAATTAGAGTATCTTCTAGTTTGAATAGTTTTTATGATCTTATAACCTCCACGGGTTAAATAACACTCTTTTCTCACTCCTACATCTTTGGAAAATATCATTCTTTCCATCTTAACCCTCAAACCTCTATCTTATACCCTTCTCAATATGCTTAAATTTGTATTGTAACAGAAAATCATATTATTTCTTGATTATAACTATTGAAGAATATTTCTTACCACTCGAGAGTTAGATCAAACTCTCCCACCTTACCAAAGATAGTTCATATTTTTCCTTGAGTCTCACCCTAAGGCAACTAGTATACACTAACGTGATGGACTATCCCGAGTTATAAAGAAAAAGGGATTGTACTTATGTCTTTATGGTTCTCTTCAATTCCTTAACTTTAATCTAGGGCTTACACCTTCATAACACCTATGATCACCTTTTCAAATATCCAAATATTCTCAATCTCATTCAAGAATGCATTAACACTACTACAAGAGAAATCATCTTTGTTATAAGACCCTAATTGGGTACAACACAGCGATCCTAGGTGAGTTTTATAGACTTGAAGGAAAAGGTCTTCCCTTCTTTTGTTTTGAAACTTGTCTTAAGCCCTCATTATCACCTTAACACTCATCCATTAATCTTATAATATATTTTTGATAGAATCCTTAACTTCACATAAAGAACTTTGTTTCAATTCCCTAGAGCACAATATCACAATTCTCGGAGAGAGAGTTTCTTAATCAATTTATACTATAGGATACTTTTTACTTTCTCAATGAATATACTAACTCGAGAGTCTTTTTCTAAGTCTACTTACCATTGTTAATGTTTAATAACTCTTCAATGACCATCAACTTCCCGTGAAACATAGCTAATCGATTGAAATACGCTTTAACTGCAACTTGTACAATTTGTTCTTGCTCATGTCAACATTTTCCATCCCACTTATGAACCACTATAGTAAATACTCTATTATTTCTTATTTAACCTTTATCTTCTATAAGACTTTCTTATTTTAGCCTCCTTTCATCATTTTCTTTCGCTCGAGTTCTAGATCTCATTGTTTTGATAGAGTTGTTAAAGGTTAAAACTCATAGTTTGTAACAAACCTCCATCTCCAATATTCAAACCCTCTTGATTGTGCATAAAACTCTTCTTTTATTAGTAACCATGCTAAAAAATTCATTTTCCTTAGTTTAACAATACAAACAATCCTTCATGCACATGATATATAGCACAAAAATTACCTCGCTAAATAGTTTCACAACTTTTCCGAGCCTATTCTCTTATCACTTCAATTCTAAACTCCTTCAAGACTATTTTTGACTATCCCCTTTCTCATGCACCTATGAATATGTACATACATACAAGATTTACAAAGAGTTAAAATCATCATTACACATTATTACTTAAAATGCTTATACATACTCGCTTTTGTCTAGTTAAAAAAATTATTAATGAAATAATGATATTACGATCTTTCAAGAGCCATCGGGGTTCTAATGATGAGAACGCACCCTCTTTCTCTTCATTACACACTCTTGCATCATAATTCATTTGAATACACTTCTTAGAAATGGAAGATCAAGAAGGTAGTTAGGGTTTTTAGCCACTAACTCACCTAGGGAGGTCTAACCACATGAGTTAACACCTAAGTGGAGTTGAGTAGGTCAAGTTATGATAGAAAACATGTCTCATGACCCCTTCTAATACATTTATTTCACTTTCTCTAGCACCTAGGCTCATGAACTACAACTAAAAAAATTGAAAATTGAAATTTGAGGTTTTGGAGGGAAACCTCTTATTACAAACCAAAATGAGTCCAAATCGACTAATTACATTACATAACCTCCAAATGAACTCCACACACACCTAGAAGACTAAATCATAAGAAAATTTGTCTTTTTACAATTATGGTCCTACATCACAACTCGTAGTTAAGGGCCTACAATCTGAAATTCCTTATTTGAGTTATGTTGAATGGGTTGGGAAACTTTCCATCATATAATTATTCAACCATATTCGAAACTAGTCATTTTCAACACTTATCTTTGTTGTAACTTCTACTAATTGTACATAGACTGATTCTTGTGTGGGCCCTTCATCTTCATCCAAGTGTTAACATAATGCTCTTCTTCTCGATTAACTTGGTGGACTTTATTTCAATGTAAAAATTCATCATCTTAGTAGTCCATGTAGATATTTTCACACTTGTTTCAGTGCTCATAATGTATTGCTTAATGCCCGGATGATTAAAAATTCTATTCTCTTATTGTTGGAGAGCACATGTTTAAATTTTTTAAAGAGTTATCAAAATATCTTAAGTTTTCTTTTCAAAAAAATTGTATTTAAGCTCATAATCTTTAAGTGTCTGACTTGTTAAAGTTATTGGATACTCTAATTCTTGTTGATTTTCCCATGTTAAGATGGTAAAGCAGCGATCGCTTTCTACTCGAAGGCGTATATTATGAATTTTTGTCAAAATTAGGGGTGACAAGAGTGAGATCTTCTCGCTATAGCCTTCATGATCTCTTAAAAACTACTCTTGTTCTCTTGTGTCTAAGTGGAAATTACATATTTTCTTAAGCATTAATGTTATGGGCCTTACCAACTCAAGAAATTTAGTGATGAACTTCTTTAAAATATTGATCTTCCCAGGAATGACTGCAATGCTTTTTTTTTTTGTTGAGAAAGAGATAAAGCCAAGATATATGTAATTCTATCTCAATCAATAACCAGACCATATTTATAAATGACATGTCCCAAGAGTTTACTTTAGGGACTATTAATGATACATTTTTGGATTTTAAGATAATTCAAATTCCCCGCATCTACTAAAAATATGCTTAAGATGCATAAGATGATCTCCTTCTCTTTTAGAAAAATAGTAATATAATTCAAATAGATATGTTGGTGAAATAATTTTTGTGTTGCAAGTTATGTGTTTCCACCAACTCTCATGGGCTAAACCCCTTTTTCTTGTGTATGGGGAGGCTCCCATTATTGAATATAAATTAACCTAATTCTATGGGGTGGCCAAGTAGGCTAGAAATAACACAAGAGAACTTCATCGAACTCCGTGGCAAGGTTCTTGCATGATGTACAAGGGAATAATTTGTAGAGATAAGGGATAAAGGAGAGAAATTAGGAAAGGGAGAGTTATTGTTATGAGTAGGCACTAGTAGATTTCACACACAAACTAGATTAGTTAACCATTTAATTAGAGGAAAGCAACCATGTAGGCAATTATCAAGACTAACAAAGCATAGACACACGCTTCTTTAGATTCATTAATCAAGGACACCAAGTTATTTCTTGTTTGTTCAAGATAACCATGCTTGAAAATTTGCAGAAAAGAGAGAATAGAGGAAAACATGAGAAAAGGAAATCGAATAAATTCAGCTTTTATTTCTTGTGTAGTAGTGATATAAAGCTTCACAATCTATAACAATCCAAATTACTATAGAAGAAAAACTTTTCAAGATCCTTTGAAATGGATAAGTCATCCCAATTTTAGCATTGAAAATTTACCTCTCATCTACCCCCTACATGAATCTTCATTCCTATTCCACTTCTGGCCTTTCAATTTCCTTTAGAAGAGAAAAATTAAGTACCTCTCTTATAATTTTGAGAGAGTACTTTTACAATTTACAAATATTTTGTTGTCACTTAAGTGAATAGGACAAAATAGCAAAATGTACATTCTCAATTGAAAATTAGAATATGGAGAGAGAGAGAAGGGAGAAAGGAAAGGGATTGAATGATCTATTGTTGCTGAAGAAATTGCTAATCTAAGGCATGGAAATTACAAATCACTCCTCCTTTTGCAAGATGCACGGACACCTCGTGCCACCAAATAAGTGTTTAGAAACAATGTTATGAGACCTTCTGATGTGAGCTTGAGATGAATAAGGGCATCACTTATGATGGTCCATTTTTATCATACAATGAGAGTGAGGATCACTCTATTTCTCCTTAGGCTTTCTCAATTGAAACTTTATCATGATATACAACACCTGGTGCTCAAGTTTCTTGATGCTTCTCCTTTTGAAAACTCATGCTTAATAGCTCTTATTTGCAATGCCTCACCTTTGGAGGACTGATCATAATATCTTATGCTTGATTGAGTGTTTAAGAACATTGTTATGCTAATGTATTCAAATGAATCTTAGATGGTTTCTCATTCTCACGTACAAGGCTCCCCAAGTGAAGACTGCATATCTAACTTTATTAACATAAGAATATCTCTTGAATGAAATTAGATTCAAGGATGCTTGCATACCTTATATAGGAAAGGGTGAGATCTTGATCCTTTGTGTAGAATGGCTTGAATTCTTAGATTATTTGAATTTAGTTCAATCAACTCACTTATCTCACTTAGCTTTCCTAGTTCAACTAGCTCACCTCAAATAGCTCAACCGATCACACCTCAAATAGCTCACTTGGCTCACCTCTATTAGCTCACCTTGGAGAGATGATGATGGATTTGAGACACAATGTTTCCAACTTACTTAATGAGTAACAATGACCTCCT
This sequence comes from Taxus wallichiana var. yunnanensis, assembly GCA_018340775.1. Classification (NCBI taxonomy): domain Eukaryota; kingdom Viridiplantae; phylum Streptophyta; class Pinopsida; order Cupressales; family Taxaceae; genus Taxus; species Taxus wallichiana. The sequence continues at coordinate 171,195,983 of CM031233.1, forward strand.
CTGATGATCTTAGATTTCAATGGGACCTTAACACCTTTTGAATCCTTTTTTAAACTCGCACAATGTCCCGACTTTCACCTATTGTGCCTTGTTATGCTCTATGCTTAGTCCTGACACAATTGTGATTGAAAAGATGCTTCATGATCCCTATGGAGGTTTTATTTCCTTGTTTGATCTATGTAACCACCTTACAACCATGTGAGGATGAAAAAAAATAATCGATATGAGTGAAAATGAAGTCGACTCTGCAACTTTATGCATCTAAAAATGAGACTTTCTATTTTTTGCAGGTGTGGCTAAGAGCTGCCATTTTAAGATATTTTACCATTTTTCACAAATTTAATTTTATCAAGTCTCTTGCATACTAAATTTACCTCATTGATGACTTTTTACCCTTTTTAGTAAGTTTATATTTTTAGCAAGTTACTTTTTTTCGGACTTGCTATTTTGGGAAAATTGCAGATTTTTCCTTGCTTGTTGTTTTGCATTGTTTCCAGATGAGTTGAGTGTTTGGGGCTTGAAATTTGAGTGACATGATATTTTTAGCATGTGACAAACTAAAAACTTTTTATTTTTAGTAACTAGTAAAAATGGTGTCATTTTGCAACAAAAACATCATCATTGGATTCAGCTCTACACTGTAATCTCATGTTCCAATTTTCGTGATATTTCACTTGCTAGAACTCTTGGAAATAAAAGAAAAATTTATAGGTAAAGGGTTTTAGGAATAAATTTGTGATGGAATCCATTAATGGATGATTGTAGTTACAGTGGTCACATGGAGCTTGGGAGGAGAGCAAATCAATTGAAAACTTGGTGCAATCATATTTTCGGATGAAGAACAATAGAAAAATATTTGTTTCTTGCAATCATATATAGTTATGGAACATAATGGGAATAATTCTCTAATTTTTTCATTATTTTTTAGTTTTTATGTCTTCATAAGTAGATGTAAGGGTCAAAGTGTTGAAGAAACAGGCTTGACATGTAAGTTATTTCATGTTTTTTTGCCCAGAGCTAGTTAGTTTTTCACACGAGAATAAACAACTTAATGTTTTAAAGTTAACATTTGTAATGGATTGGTATGGGGAAAATTTTTATTTCCCCTTTATCTCCTTGGTAATGGGGATAAGAGGTGTAAGAAAATTGACCTCAAGGAGATGCTTCCACTTGTCAAGTTATGGTGGAGTGAGAGGGAGATGGAGGAAAACAAGCCTTGAGCACATGGGAGTTGTTTGATGGTCGCATGAGGAACCTAAAGGGGGGATAGAGAGGGGAATTTTTTTAAATTCCCATCTATACCATTTAGAATTGGGAAAATAAGGGAAGAAATATTTTCCTCAAGGAGATCATGTAACTTTTCCAACCGTGATGCAATCCTGGGAAGGTAGTGTTTGACTGCCTTAAGCACTTCTTTAGGGTTGTAAGTTGGTCACATGGGGGTACAGGAAAGAGAGTAGAAGAGGGGTGTATTTTTGTGTCCACTATGTCTCCTTGGGAAGGGGGAAAAAGGGACACAAAAAAGTGCTTCTCACTAGGAGGTGACACGTGTCCCACCCCAAAATGACTAATCTGAGAAGCACACCTGCAAGAGAGACAACTTGAAGAGAAAATTCTTGTAGCTCCATAAGGTATTTTCTCATGAAGTTTTATATGATTTTGAATCCCAAGACCATTTAAAATAACAATGGTATGAGTTTCATACATTAATTCTTCTTGCATCATCTAAATTGGGCTCCTTTTTTTCTTCGAGACGTAAGGGTGACTCTTCCAAAACTAAGTTGTCATGAGAATACATTAGTGTTTGTGAAATATTTTATGATTCAATAATGTATAGGGTTACTTAATATTTTCAATAAATATTTTTTTCTTTCCAATTCATTACAGAACTCCCAAGATCCTCAGAAAAGTTCAGGTATCGATTTTGACTACATGCTCCTTACCCTTAAAAAACCCACTTTCACTACAATTATTCCCAAACCTCCAAAACTTTCCTAAATCTTCCAAAATTAGTTCCATTACTTTAAAAACTCTCCAATACCACCTAAAATTATTTTTTTTTCATATCTATCTCGGAAGATGCACACTTGTCCTAAAAAGGCTAAAATTAGCCTTTCCAAGCCTATCAAAGAACTAGCCTTCGATAGTTCTTTCAATGAAAGGAATTGAATGATATTTTCACACCATTTCAAACACTTGCGCATGATTTTTCATCATCTTAGAATTACCTGCAAGGTCAATATGGTTATGTCATAGAAAAAAATTGGCCCGGAAGGGGATTCAGAAGACTCAGGAGAAAATTTTCAAATTTGGCTTAATTGTCATGCTTGAAAGTTTGAATTTTTCATGCTACACATTTTGCATGAAAAAAATTGGATCTAGTCTGGGACTTGTTATAAATCAAGTGTAATGAGGACATAAAAATTAGGAACTCCAAAATCTTAAGACATTATGTGGACTAGTGCCTTATCCATTGGGCTATAAGAGTCACCACAGAGATACACAATAAAACTTCCTTTATTGAACAAACACACACAAAACAAGAAACAAACACACAAAGAAAAGGAACAAAAAAGAGAAGGAAAACACACAACACAAGGGAAACACAAATGAGAAGGGAAACACACAACAAAAGGGAAATCCTAAATCACCTATGTACATGTGAGGGACAACCCACTTTCATTGAATCACTAATTTGAATTAGTGATTACCCGTAAACAAGTATCACCAATGCCTTTCTTCTGCAAATCCATTGACAGGATCACTGAAATATGAACCCTTCTCATCTTATTGAGAAATATATCATGATTTCTATTGTAATTGATGACCCACTTATTTATTTCATTTCCTTTTTACTTTAACACATTCTTTCCATCTTCTCATTGATTCCCAAGTTCATTCCACTTGTTGATTTTCCATCGCTACTATGAAGATGATCCTTGATCATACTTGAATTATCATTTTCATACCAAGGCCTATGTAATTTGATATGCATTTTATCTTCATTTTTTATTTGCTTCATGACCATTGCTTCCACATGGAATTAATTCTCGGTGGATGATTTGGAAACTTCAACATTATCACTAGCCTCTTGATGTTCTTTGTTTCTCAATTGACCAAGAAATCATTTTTCACATACCCTGAATCTTTCTCAACATGCTGCCCTATATAATGTGGTATGTAAATTGCATCATCCTCTTGGAAAGAGAATGAGCTCAAGGTTGGGCATACAACATGGAAACTATCATCTTCTTCATATTTTCCATTTTGAGCTTCAAATCCATTTTCATGGTGAAAGAACATCCTTTCTTGAGTGAAAGAGTAAACACATAAAGATTGAGGCTCATTGAGAAGATTTTCATTTTGAACAAAATCAGCCTTAGGATCAAACACTATTTCATCTATCCATTTTTCATTGAGAATGTCTCCATCTTCATGAAAAGGGAATGAACACAACATTGGAGCTGAAATATTTACATTATCATTTTCCCAATCTTGATCACCGAGAACCAAGAAGTCCATTTCTGTGATGAAATCATCATCTCCTTGAATAGGTTCAGATTCAAGAGGCTAAAACATCTTGTCATTCTCATATCTCTTATCATCCTCTCCTAATGAGAAAAATAATTTTTCAAATTCACAAGCATACTCATCACATGGAACTTCATGCCAAACATCGAGAACATGGTTTGAAACATTGAACTCACTTTATAATAAATGGTTGTTAGCATCACTCCTTCTTGATCCACATTTCTCATTACTTTAAGATTGCTTTGTTGTAAGTCAATACTCTCATGACCATCAAACATTCAATGCAAAAATTGCATTCATGCTCACATCCCATGGGAAGTATATACTCTCAAATTTTGATTTCATCAAGTCATCATGATGTTCTTTGATCGGCTCCATGATGCTTGGACATTCTTCCACCAACATGGGCAGCTCAATATCATCCTCTAAAAGTCATGAAAAAATTGTAATATTTTTAATTTTGACACGGGATATCTATCATTGGGTCATCTGGTCTTTGAACAATATACTTCATTTTCTGATGGGAAGAAGTTTATTTGCTTTTACCATTGAACCAGATGGTGGCATGCAACCAATCCAATTACATATCTCCTCTAACATCTCGATAAAAGCTTCACCCAACAACATACCATATGAGGTGGGAATGTCTACTACAAGTATTCTCATTGTGATTTTCTTGTCAAGGAAATCCTCCAATGCTACCTGCATCTTTGATCTATCCAATGAGAGGTACTTCTTTCATTTCCATGGAGAGGCAATGACCAGAGGTAGGAGAGAGAGAGAGAGGCCAAGAGATTTAGTAAAATTTTTAGGCATGAAGTTTTCTGAAGCACCGAATCAATGATGTAATTATTCAGTTTGTACCCATTGACCAACAAGGCTATGTAGAAAGGTTATACCTTCTAGAGGTGGAGGGTGTGGAAGTGAGATAGTTCAGAGATGGAGTGGATTGAGATGCACGAGGTAGTTCTTTTGGTGGTGGAATCTTTAGAACATGAAACAAAACTACTTCCTTTTATATGTTGAACAAGCCTATCAAATTTCTTGGGATGGGTTTTCAAGTACTCATACTCAAAATTTGAACTTTGGATTTTTTTAAATGGTCAATGATATCAAAGGATGAGGAAGTGGTAGGCATGTCGGGGTTATGGAATCCTTGACATGGATGTTCTTAGGATCAACAAAACTAATTTTTCAAGGGAAGTTGAAGGAGACTTACCCAAGAGGCAAAAGGATTTTGGGTTGAAGTAGTCTCATGCTTCTTCTAGGTTGTCCTTATGGAAGTGGACTTTGATGATCCTCCTTTCATTGTTGTTTTTTTGGAACTTCCATTTGAGGATTCAATTGCTTGGCTTGGGCAGCAGAATAAGATCTTGCTTTCTCTTTTTGTGATCGAGTGAATATTGTGTAGGAGTAACTATCTGTGGATTCTTCAAAATATTCATCAAGTTTGCATTCACAATATCCAATCCGAGCACATTATTCTTCTCCTTCATATTAAATTTATGATTCAAAATTTCTTCTCCTTCATCTTCATTGGCCTCACATATTGCATTGATCGTGGAGCCTCCAAGGCAAGCCTTTGGGGTGCTTCTGAAAATCTGATTCTTGTTCTAGTTTGGGTGAGATGCTCGTTGAGCAACTTCTTTCTTCAACATTGTCAATTCATTAGCCAAATTTTGCAATAATGAGTCAACTCTCTCATCTTTAGAACATTGGGCTTTATCCTTCGTTGAAGGATTCTTGATCTTCCTTGACATGAAGGTCATCCTCCACTCTAATAGCAAGTTCTTGAGCGTTCTCCAATTTTTTGGTTGAACTCTCCATAGAATGAAACTAACTTTAGGAAACTGGGCATTCACGAAGAACATTTTAAGATTATCTGTAATAGGATGGGAAATAATGGGAATATTTTTGATCAACTTGTTGAATTTTTCCATGAAATATCTCATGAATTCTTATGGTTCTTTCTTCATGAGTAAGTTGAGTAAGTAGAGTATGAGCATCTTTGGTAGTCTTGAATCTTGCTTCAAATTTTTTTTTCATATCATCCCAATCAATGATTGAGCATGATGAAAAGAAGTAGAACCAATATGTAGTGGTATCTTGTAATGTTTCCACGAATAATCATACTATAACATCTTCATGTTGTACTCTAAGGATGTCATAAGCTATGATGAAGGTTGTGATATGATCATCTAGTTGATTTCTTTCCATCTCCAAAGAATTTGGGAAAGTTATTTTGTGATTCTTTTGGAAGTTCATGAAGTGAATGTGTCAAATCCAATGAACAAGTGTTTTTGTCCCCATGGTATAGGTGTTTATGTTGTCATTTCCTCTTCTCTCTTCTTCTTAGATTCTTCTTCTCTTTCTTCTTCTTCTTCTTCTTCTTCTTTCTCCTTATTCTTCTTTTCTTCCTGGGAATTCAAAATTCAATGGTGGGTGAAAGATAGAGAATCAAGAGGATTTGCAAGGGGAATATCAGTAGGAGTTTGGATAGGATTTCTAGGGTACCACTTGATGAATCATATGGAGATGAAGCTTGAGAGAAGTAATATGGATTATCTCTGACTCGCTCTTGCTGATTTTTCAAAGCTTCAAAAGTAGGGTCAATGATTCCTCTCAATCTATTCAATCTGTATATCTTCTTTCAGCCAGGTTTTCTCAAGTACTTAGGAAGGAAAGAAACTTGAAAAGTGCAGATTTATCAAAAGGATCACAATAAGGCTTTTTAACATAGATAGTGTTTTTCAATTTTTTGGTTTTTATGGATTTTTTAATATCTATTTTTGTATTTTTAGATATCTTTACGAGTACAAAAGGTAGATCTCTCCCGATAGAGAGTCGCTAAAAACTTTTGGTGAAATAATTTTTCATGTTATAAATTATTTGTTTCCATCTATGCTCATGGAGCTACACCCATCCTTATTTTGTATGGGGAGGCTCCCATTAATGAATATAAACTAGCCTAATTTTGTAGGGTGGTAAAGTAGGTCAGGGGATCACACAGAATCACTTCATTGAATCATGGCAAAGTGATTATACAAGGTATAAGGGAAAAATTTGCAGCGATGAGGGATAAATGGGAGAAATTAGGAAAGGGATAGTTATTGTTATGAGTCGGCACTAGAAGAGTTCACACATAATAACCGGAGTAGTTCAACATTCAATTAGAGTGAAAAAACATGTAGGCAATTAGCAAGACTAAAAATTATAGACACACGCTTCTTTAGATTCATCAATCAAGGACACCAAGTTCCTTCTTGGTTATTCAAGATCACTATGCTTTGCAAAGTTGTAGAAAAGAGAGAGAATAGAGGAAAACATGAGCAAAGGAAATGGAATAAAGAAAATTTTATTTCTTGTGTAGTGGTGATACAGAGCTTCACATCCTATAACAATCCACAATTTCTACAAAAGAGTACACTTTCAAGATCCTTTGCAATAGAGAAACCATCCCAATTTATAGCATTGCAAATTCACCTCTTGTACACACAAAATCACGCACTTGGGTACATTTCTAGGTCCTAAAAGAATGCTAGCATTTACATGATTCCTAAGCAAGAAAAATAGTAATTGACAACTATCTTTGGCATCTTGTCTTTGTCTTTTACTTTCTCTTTGCTCTTACACACCCTACAACCCAATTAGAGCTTTACTTGTTTATCTTTTATGGCTTCACACACTTGCGCCTAGCCAGACAACAACACCCAAGAACTCATATCCCCTCTAGGCGTCCCGACCCTTTTCTATCTTACTCACTTATTTTAGGTCTCTCTTTTGGGAATCTTATTTTCTTATGGGTCACCTTCCAAAGAGTCAATTATGAAATTCAGCCAATGAAATAATATAAATACATAGCTACATGATCAAAATAAAGGACCAAGGTCTAAGCATTACTACTATCACATAAGCTTGCATACAAAGGCATTCAAATCACTCAAAGGCATCCATATAGAATCCATACATGGGACACGGGACTAAATTTTCTTCATACGTTCCATCGGAAGGGCGCTTCATTATTCCATCCACACATGTTATACATTGCTACATTCTAGATCTATCCAGCTATCAAGTATAACTTGCACTAGGGAATCCTAGGGAAAAATCCTCTCACACACTCACAATAACTACATGGAGTCTCGAGATGTAGTGTAGAGCTCACCGTAAGTTCACTCTACCAAGTGACCATTGGGGTTAGTCCGACTCGCTATATTGCATCATTTTTTCAATTTGATACGCTTATGTGGGTTTTGTAGGTGAACTACTATTTTGTAGGTTACAAGTATCATCAATGATCAAGGTGCGACATATAGGTTACCAATAGCAAGTATCGGTGACACTCGTGCAACATAACCAAAATCAAGTTTTGAGCATTTTCGTAGTCACGGAACCCATTAGAGGTATCTCGGTGCCCAAACGCCCTCACCCCACTCCAAGCATTCTAGTTCGATGTCATTCGCGCTTCCAAAATTTATCCTAAGCAATTATGACACTATTCACTTCCTTTTTAACAATTTTCCCAATCTACACTAGTCCCAAATCAAGCACAAATTAGCTAATTCTTTCTTTCTTTCTCTCTTTATTGTGCTTAGGGTTTTATATTTAATTTCTTATTACTTACATCACTTTACATCATAAAGCATATGTACTTCATTGTTTTTATCAAGCTACTCCACAATTAGGGTTTTACAAAAATTATGTTTTTGTTAAATCATTTGGTGAACCCTTATTTCTCTTTCGAACACTCATGGATCCTCAATTCTTCCTAGCATCAATATCCTAGATACCTCTCACCATGGATACCTCCATCTAGGATTTTTCGCAAGCTCATCCCGATTATAAGGCTAAAATAAACTATTTCCTGCTACTACTCACATTTCTTCCAATATTCCTCCAGCACCATGTATATCAATGCCAGCTCATAGCTACATTTTTGCATAAATTAATTTCCCATCTAATATAGTTATCACTCTTTCTATTTATGATAATGATCCTCCCCTTTATATCTTGACTCGCATCTATAACATGGGCATTAAACAAACACTAGTCGATAATGGATCTAAGCTCAATATTTGTAATTTAACATTCCTTCAACAACTTGGCCTTTCCTCAATCGATGTTATCCCCTCATCCATTTCTATCTGTGCATATGATTCTTCTACACATCCGTGAATAGGTACTATCATATTACCTCTCATAGTCAGATCCCAAAACCATTCCTATCATATCCTTTTTAGCAACGCTACGGATTCGATTCAATTGCTTACTTGGTAGGTCATGGCTTCACGTTATGCAAGCAATACCTTCTACAGTTCATTGGTGCATTAAATTCCTACATGATGGCTATGAACATATTATCATTGCTAATTGTGACCCATTCAAATATTTCCACCTAGACCCAATCACTGCACTACCTACTCCAATTTCTACTACTCCTACACATCCCACTGATGATTACCAACTCATGGAACATCCTGCCTCTACCATCGACATACTTCCTCTACAAGGAACTATTTATGCATTGGACATCATACCACCTACCATCCAAGAGCACTATGTGTCGACACCTCCTTTCACATGCACTCTTTTCGTACATGACTCTTATTGGCCTTAGATTCCATTCGATCCTCTTTTCTTTGACATTGTTTTCATGCATGATGGCTTATGTTGGCTTGGATTCACATCGATGATCTCCGCCCACCACCTCATTCTCCTCACCTTTATCATGGATGTGTCTTTGTTATTGTTGTTTATGGCCTCCAGGTCTTCCATTTATCAATATTCCTTACACGTACTCCTCGTTCCTCTCCACTCACACTTGGGTAGTCTTGGCTTGATTACATTGGTGACACTTTAGATCCTAATCACACTGATATCACATTTCCCATGCCTTTTAGCTGCATCTCTATTTGTAATGATTCATTTCTTGGCTATACTCAAAATCTAACTCACTGGTATACACACAATTATCCACAACCACCTTTCACTGATGAATAATATGCTATGGTCCTGTATAATTTACACCTTAATGGATTTTTAAATGATCAACCCCATACTATTGGTTATCAAATTTCAAACCTAAGTCCAATTGGCTTCGATCCTAACAATGAAGGTCTTATAGATTATTTTACTTGATTCTTATACACATGAGGAGCATCATGCTTACTTCCCCCTTAACATCATCAAGACTATATCATTTCTATTATTATGCTTTGTGTTTCATACTCGCTCATTTATAAGCATCATTATATAACTTGATACACATCTTGTATCATTATTTCCCTATAATGCACTCTAGTTCCATGGTTCATACTCGACTGCTGAGGGTCTAAATCAGAAATGAACCTCACCTCATTCTACACTTCACGCTTTGCGCTTCATGTTACATTTTCTAGCATCTCTTTCAAACCATTTCCCTATGACACACTCTAGTTCCACGGTTCATACTCAACTACTGAGGGTATAAATATGAAATTAACCTCACCTCATTCATACTTTATGATTTATGCTTCATGGTATATATTTCTAGCATATTTTTCAAACAATTTCTCAATGATGCACTCTTGTTCTACGGTTCATTCTTGAATGCTGAGGGGGATTTTATAAATGAACCTCATTTAATGCACATCTACTAGGGGGCATGCTACTCCTACCATCACCATTCACACATTTCATATCATTCCATTCATTTCACTCGTTACATTTGCATACCTTGGTTGAACTTACTCTTTCTTACTTATACTACTTACATGATGCACTCTTCTTACTATGTTAACTAGATATTATGTATGTCATTACCTTTCTATATACACATGTGCGTTTACTTGGTATTTAGTGGTGAATTTAGTCTTTACTGAGGTTCTTACACGCTGCAATGATGTTTGACACTATACATTTTACCAGTCCCATCAAGGCTCTTGGGGATATCTACATTTACTATTCTCACACATTATAGGTGATATTGTTTCATTATTTACTACTATTTCTTTATAAAGCACATTGCTTTCCATTGATCTATACATGGTTTTCCATCCATTATATCCTTCTAACATGGTAATGGGTGCTTCATGTGCAACATTTTCTTTGCAAGACTATATGCCACCATGGTTGTTTGTCACACTTTTGCTTATCGTTATTTTCTATTATATATTATTGTTTACTTAGCTATGCCCTTTGTCTTGTATGCACACTATGTGCTTTCAAATGTTTTCACCTTGATTATCTTATGACATTGTGAGCGATGTCCCATGTTACATCTAAATCTTTTTCAAGACTTTACAACATTGTTTCCAGCCTATTCCAGTAGACACTCATTCTATATCTCTCCCAGATCACACATAATCATCTAAGTCACTTTTCCTTCTCACTTACTTAGGGTTTCATCTTATTACATGCTTATTTCTTGTGTCTTATTGTAGTTTATCACATGTATATAATTAGTTACTCTAAAATTTTATTTAATTCAATTTAAATTAAATCACATGCATTAATAAGTTACATGAAGAGACCATGTAGTTTGGCATAAGCCTTAAAACAAAAACTTACACAATTAGGCCTAAAACACTAGCCATAGCTCCAACAATCACAATTTGAATTTCTAAGGCATAAGACAACTTCATCATGAATCCACAAGATATGAACACTTTGGAAACAACATCTACAAGAACAAACATCTCTATAACCTTTATCTTCATCATACACCACTCCATTTGGAAAGCACCATCAACTAGTTCTCAAGCACCTAAATATCACCTCAAAAGTGAACAAATTTGCATACCAAAACTCTTCTCCACGACACATATGACATATCAACAAAAATTTCTCATCTTTAGGCAACTCACAAAACTCATTCCAACTTCCAATTCAAGGCACAAGACCTCAAAACACTTCCTTTTTATGATTAACATGTCAATTTTGGTGTTTAATTATTGGGTGTTACAGGTGTCCTTATAATCTCGCTCTTTCTTTGATTATTGGTATTTTCTTCCTTTATTTATTTTCCCTCTTTTCCATGCATGTACTCCTCAATTTAGATGTGTCTCTCCTCTTTGAAGATGTTCTTTTTTGGTACCGAATCTTCAAGGAGTGTCTCTATATCTTGTTTGAATCCATACTCTTGCATTAGGATCTCATTTTCTTCATAACGGACTCTAAACTAGTGGTTGCAACTTCAGTAGCCTTTGCAAGTTTATCTTTATCCCTCGTCGAAGAGATAGTTAATGGTTACCGGTACATCTTGTTAGAGGAAGGTGGCAGAGTCTAACCATCTTGGAGCGGAGGTGCAGATCCCCACCACCCATGTGGTAGATGAGAATGGTGGAGAGGTAGAGAGCCCCACATGGAGTAGCTACAATGGAGCCTCCTCCTCTTAGAATGGAATCCCCTAAGATGGAGGGCGGTGGAGCATGAGCTACCTAATTTTTATAACACTTAATTATTAACTACTAATTAAGTATTTAATAGTTTGGTATGTGGGTCTTACAAGACATCAAGTACTTTATGAGAGTTATCCATAACTTTTATTATTTAGAGAAAATTGGGTAAACTAATGTGAGACTACAATAAGATAAAATTTAAAGAAAAATAAATCTTTACATCGCATAAAACCAAATTTCGTTAGTCAATATTCTATGTTTAACTTGTTTAAATAGTTAGATAGGTGTTACATAATAAAATCTCAAGAGTTTTCTTTATATTTATATTATAAAGGCCTCTAAATTACAATTCTAGCACATTTATTATAAGTCAATTTACATCTCGACAAGATATGGAATGATAGTTTGAATTGTAGATGAATATAAAAATGAGATGTTCATCTTTTAATAAGTGTGATTCATTACTTTACTACCATATCCATCTTAATTACGCCAAAGGTGTTAACAAGTTGCGTTAAGGCCTCCCCCCTCTGATAATAGACAAGACATGGACGACGAAGATTTAAAGCCCTACTTTATCAACATATTTACATTTTAATTTGATCCGACGATGGAAATTCCCCATATGTAGTTGTCGATCTATGGTTTGAATCACGATCGAATTCCATCGAACATTGTGAAAATAAATTGGATCTAGCATATTTTATCTACTTTCCTACCCTTCTCGTGCACCTTTAAAACTCTTGGAATACAAAGTGGGATACAACAAATAGATTAACGAGCTTGTAATTTTAGGGGTGGATTAGGTTTGGGACGTTGTCTCTCGGGTCAACCTACTAGGGGTTTAGTAGAGTATTTTTTATCTTATATGCTTTGAGTATTTATTGTATGCATTTAGGTTTTTAATTGGGGATATTAAATTTGGTGAGGAAAACTGGTACAAGATTTTTCCATTTATTCGGTGAAGATTCTCCCCAGCATATGACTAAAAGCATGTTGATGCCTTAGTTGAAAGGTGCTTAGTGGAACACCGTCATTTTCCTTTTTTTCTTTCATAAAAACAAATTATTACGCCAAGGCATTTACAAGTTGGGTTGAGCCTTCCCCCTCGACGGTGGAAAAGGAGGTGGATGATGTAGATAATGTCTCGTACTTTGTGAACATAATAGTTTTCTATTTTGATCTCGACGACACTAACTACGAGGAGGAATGAAAAAGGTCTTCTTCGTTAAAGTGAAACTCGTTAATTATCCATGCACTTGTGGGAGTCGTCGAGAAGAAAAGGGGAGTCCTCTAACATGGGTAAGTGTAGGGTTCTTAGGGTCATATAACATGGGATGCATATAACCACGCCGCTAGAATAGGGCAACACTTGTTTCTGTTCAAATCCTTGCAGGCACCCTTGATGCCGCTTATATAGCTCCTTAGTGTATCATTGCTGTCACAAAATCAACAACAAACACCTGTAATACCAATTTTCGGGATAAAGATGATTACAATGTTTCATTTTCATTACGGTATAAGTAGATCGAATGATATTATTTTGTATATTATATTAATAATATATAATTTGCACAATAATATTTTATACATTATAATATATATATTTTTCAATGTACATATTTTAAATAAAAATATTGTATACCATATTATTTTATATGTACTATTATTAGCAATAAAATATATAATAAATGTAGTTTATATAATATTAAAATATTTTATGTAATATATATATATATATATATATATATATATATATATATATATATACACACACACACACACAATAATACATATTTTATTATATTGTATTTTATTAATAATATTAAATAATAGTATATTACAATAATCTACAATGTGTAAACTATGCAATAAGATAAAATAGTTTATATATTAATTATTCTAGGCCTGCATAAACCAAATACAATATGATATGATCTCTATCAAATTTGAAACATGCTTCTTCCAAACCGAATAATAGGCATCAAAGCTCAGTGCAATCGAAGGGCACTACCCTTCTACTTTCTTTGCAACTAATTGGAGGTTTTTTTTTTTCCTATTATAATTTGTTGAACTATATAAATTAAGCCACATCCATTCATATGATATAAATAAATTTAGGTAGTGTCATGGGTGAGGAGGGCGACTATGGAACCAAGCTAAATTTGAATGAGAATTCACCTTGCATTTGTGTGTTCTAGCTTCCCAAAAAAACACAAGGCATTTCCCCACCCTTGCACTTCCTCCCTCAAACCCCTTCTTCTTTGCACCTCTTTCTCTCATACAAAATCAGTCCCTCCAAATCGAGCTCAATGATGCATGGCAAACTACATCGTTAAGATTGTTAATGGGGGGACCTTGATTGTTACCTTGATATCTAGATGAAAACCCTAATTTCACATGTGCATGTAATCTCTACCCTAGGATGCCAGGTCCACTCCACATCTCCCTGTCTCTAAAATGTCCCATGAAACATGCATGCAAATTCACCTTACATTTACGTGTGTTCTACCTGCCTGAAAAACATAAAGCCTTTCCTTTCCCTTACACTCCTCCTCCCTCAAACCCCTTCTTTTGCACCCCTCTTTCTCTCTCGTGATTTCGCTCCCACCAGTTTGAGTTCTTATATGTATCCCCTTTGGCGTTTCCATCGTATTTCCAACGTAATGTAATTACATTAAAGGTGTATTCCAAGTTATAATAGACCCAAGCTTGTCAATTCTCGACGGATTTTTAATACCTATATCATTGTCATAGTATTATTTTGTTTTCATTGCCTATTTCACATTTTCACATTTTCACTTCCTTGTTGTACCTACGTACACGCAAATCCAGATAAATTTGTACCTATTTACTAGTGTTGTTATAAACATGTTATGTGTGCATTTGTTTTGTTGTCACTTTGTAAACATGTTCCTAGTGAAAATCTCAGAGTGGCCATATTTCTATATAATCCTTCAATGTCAAGTATGCATCAAAGCATCGTTTCATATTTTATCTACTTTCCTACCCTTCTCACACGCCTTTAAAACCATTAGAATACAATGGGATGCAATAAACATATTAACGAGCTTGCATTTTTAGGGGTGGATTAGGTTTGGGTTGTTGTCTCAAGGTCAACATGTCGAGGTTTAGTAAAGTATTTTTTTATCTTATATGCTTGGAGTATTTATTGTATGATTTTGAGGTTTTAATTGGGGATATTAAATTTGGAGCTGAAAATCGGTGCAAGATTTTTCCGTTTATTCGGAAAATATTCTCCCTAAGCATATGACTAAAGGCACGTTGATGCCTTAGTTGGAAAGGTGTTTGGTGAACCATTGTCATTTCCTTTTTTTCCTTTTCAAAAACAAATTATCACGCCAAGGCGCTTACAAGTTGAGTTAAGCCTTCCCCCTCGGCGGCAGCATAGGAGGTGGAAGACGTAGATAATGTCCATACTTCGTTGACATAATAGTTTTATATTTTGATCTGACGGCACTAGCTGCAAGGATGAATAAAAAAGGTATTCTTCTTTTAAAGAAAAACTCATTAATTATCCACGCACTTGTGGGAGTCATTGGGAAGAACAAGAGATTCCTCTAACATGGGTAAGCAGAGGGTTATCCGCGCACTTGTGGGAGTCATTGGGAAGAACAAGGAGTCCTCCAACATGGGTAAGCGGAGGGTTATGAGGGCCGTCTTAGCATGGGATACATATAACCACGCCACTAGATCAAGGAAACACTTGTTTCTAGTTAACTCTTTGTAAGCGCCCTTAATGCCGCGATATAGCTCCTCGAAGTGTATCATTGTCATGCACAAAAATTGAATAACAAATGCCTGCAATACAACTTTTCAGACAAAGACGATTACAATGTTTCATTTTCATTGTAGTATAAGTAGAGTGAATAATTTTTTTATATTATATTAATAATATATAATTTGCACAACGATATTATATACATTATAATATATATTTTAATGTATATATTTTAAATAAAATATTGTATAACATATTATTTTATACATACTATTAGCAATAAAATATGTAATAAATGTAGTTTATATAATATTAAAATATTTTATATATTAATTATTTTAGGCCTCCATAAATCAAATACAATATGATACGATCTCTATCAAATTTGAAACACGCTTCTTCCAAACCAAATAGTAGGCATCGTGCTCGAAACCGAGGAGGCACTACCCTTCTACTTTCTTTACAACCTGGAGGTTTGTTTTTTCCATATTATAATTCGTTGAACTATATAAATTAAGCCACATCCATTCATATGATAAATAAATTTAGGTGGTGTCATGGGTGAGGATGGTGACTACAAAACCAAGCTAAATTTTAATGAGAATTAACCTTGCATTTGTGTGTCTTAGCTTCCCAAAAAAACACAAGGCATTTCCCCACCCTTGAACTTCCCCTCCCTCAAACCCCTTCTTCTTTGCACTTTTTTCTCTCATACAAAATCAATCCCTCCAAATCAAGCTTTGTGATACATGACAGACTACATTGTTAAGATTGTTAATGGGGGACCATGATCATACCCTAATATCTATATGAAAACCCTAATTTCACATGTGCGTGTAATATCTACCCTAGGATGCTTGGTCCACTCCACATCTCCCTGTCTCTAAAATGCCCCATGACACATGCATGCAAATTCACCTTACAATTACGTGTGTTTTGCCTACTTAAAAACATAAAGCCTTTCCTTGCCCTTACAATCATCCTCCCTCAAACCCTTCTTCTTCACCCCTCTTTCTCTCTCGATTTCACTCCCACCTGCTCAAGTTCTTATATGTATCCCCTTTGGCATTTCCATCATATTTCTAACATAATGTTGTTACGCCAAGGTT
The DNA here is from genome assembly GCA_018340775.1 of Taxus wallichiana var. yunnanensis. NCBI lineage: Eukaryota > Viridiplantae > Streptophyta > Pinopsida > Cupressales > Taxaceae > Taxus > Taxus wallichiana. Next base: position 171,212,743 of record CM031233.1, read on the forward strand.
TATTCCGAGTTATAATAGACCCAAGCTTGCACGATTTTGACGACTCTTCAATGCCTATATAATTTTCATATTATTATTTTATTGTCATTTTCTATTTCCCATTTTCATATTTTATCTTCCTTATTGTATCTACGTACACGCAAATTCGGATAAATTCATACATATTTACTAGCATTGGTATAAAAATATTATGTGTGCATGTGTTTCGATGTCATTGCAAACATGTTCTGGTGAAAACTTGTCGTGTGGCCATATTTCTATATAATCCTTCAATGCCAAGTATGCACCAAAGAATTCTTTCATCCAATTTATCCTTACTTCTATCATATGGTGACATCCGCTTTGTGATTCCTGGTATTTTGAGATTCCAACATAATTACCATTCACATGGTCGTGATCAATCATTACCTACGATATAGCAATGTTTTCTTCATATAGCTCATGTCTTGCAGGGCATCAAATATTGATGGAAGAGTGTCACAAAGTTGCCCCCAATTATTCCACTAGCTGCAATAGCCACTAGAATGATAAGTGTAAACCATGACATAATGCCATCCCCAAAAATCTACCAAAACAACCCCACATTCGGTAAAATCCTTCCCAAACAATGTTTACAAAATAAACTTGCAATAAAATGAGATATGAACTGTCATTCCTATTATATATTCTATATGTACTTCACTTTGTTGTCTTTATCTTGTTCACATTTTCCACGTGAGTGTTATTTTTGCTTCAAATGAAAATTGGGAAAATCCAACAGTACTAGGTTTAAAACCCTATCAAATGAGTGACATGCAGGTTTTATCTACCAATCAAGTTTTACTTTTTTCATTTCATGCCATCAAGGTGTTTAATTGGAAGATGTTTAATTTGACATGTAAGATGAAGACACAAATTGAAAGAAGGGAACAAAATTCTTGGAAATAAATACATGCATGTCTTGCTCCTAATATTACATGGCTCGATTTTTCCTACCTAAATAATAACTATCATCTTTCCTCCACTTTATCACCTCAATCTTGCTCACATTATTCATGAGCCTCGCAATTTGCACTTAATTGGCCAAAAAAAAAAAAAAAAGTGAAATATCCAATAGTTTCCGTGTTTGAAACCCAACCACAATGTTTGCTTCTTGTAGTACTTAGTAGGCTCCTTTTTTGTTTAAAGTTAGAGTAGTTACAATAAAACAGTGATGCATGGAAAATTATTAATAATATATAATTTGCACAATTATATTATATACATTATAATATATATTTTTCAATGTACATATTTTAAATAAAATATTGTATAACATATTATTTTATATGTACTATTAGCAATAAAATATGTAATAAATGTAGTTTATATAATATTAAAATATTTTATGTAATATATATACATTATAATACATATTTTATTATATTACATTTTATTAATAATATTTAATAATAGTATATTATAGTAATCTACAATGTGTAAACTATGCAATAAGATAAAATACTTTATATATTAATTATTTTAGGCCTCCATAAACCAAATACAATATGATATGATCTCTACCAAATTTGAAACACACTTCTTCCAAACTGAATAGTGGGCATCGAGCTCAAGTGGATGAGGAGGCACTACCCTTCCTTTCTTTCATTACAACTCCGGAGGTTTTATTTCCTATTATAATTCGTTGAACTATATAAATTAAGCCACATCCATTCATATGATATAAATAAATTTAGGTAGTGTCATGGGTGACGAGGAGACTTCGAACTAAGCTAAATTTGAATGAGAATTCACCTTGCATTTTGTGTCTTAGCTTCCCAAAAAAACACAAGGCATTTCCCTACCCTTGCACTTCCCCTCCCTCAAACCCCTTCTTCTTCCCACCTCTTTCTCTCATACAAAATTAGTCCCTCCAAATCAAGCTTTGCGATACATGACAAACTACATCATTAAGATTTTTAATGGGGGACTTTTATTGTTACCCCGATATCTAGATGAAAACCCTACTTTCACATGTGCATGTAATCTCTACCCTAGGATGCTTGGTCCACTCCACATTTCCTTGTCTCTAAAATGTCCATGAAACATGCATACAAATTCACCTTACATTTAAAAAAATAGAATCTATGTTAAACCCTATCAGTTGTAGTGTAACAATTGATAAATAAAGCAATTAAGTGCGAGATCTAATCTAAGCAATAAACAAGTAGAAATTGAAAACCTTGAGTACAAGAGAGAGGAAACGAGACTTAATTGATTTGTAATAATCTTTCAACGCCTATATCAAGTGCATAAAACTAGAAAATTGATAAAATAGAAGTGAAGACTGCTGCAACCAAGCTCTTAAAAATGCAAAATTGTCGAAATAAGATGGATTGTACGTGTAGAACATGTCGGGGTTCTGGCATTGTAAACCCCATTTTGGGCGCCCGTGACTACAAAAATGTTCGAAAATGATTTACTCTGCGTCGCTTTTGTTTTAATGCCCTTCGTTGTTGATCACTTGTATGTCACACTAAGTCTACAAGATTCACATGTAACTTGAAAATAGAAAGAGCACCTGTAAAAGCCCAATGCATATCAAATAATAAAAATAAAAATATGCAAATGGGGAGTCAGATTGATCGTGGTGGTCACTCGATAGAGTGAACTTATGATCCGGGCACTACACTACATTTCAAACTCCATGTAGTTCTACGTGTGTGTGTGTAATTGTGCCCTAGGTGGCTCTTATGCCATACACACTTGAATAATGAGCAATAACTAGATGTAGAAGATGTAAATAGATGTGTGCATGGAAAAATGAACTTCCCTTCCTATGAAGTGTATGTAGACGAATGCAGTCCCTTGTCCCTTGTGTGAGTGCTAGATGAATGCTTTAATGCTCTTGAAATACTTTTGGATGCAACCTTAGGTGATAGTAGTAAATGCTTAGTGGTTGGTCCTTTATGATCACATAACATTGTATTTATATGATTCCCTTGTTTGAATTTCGTAATTAACCACTAAAAGGCCGACCCATAAGAAAACAAGATGCCCAACGGATATAAGAGGCCCAAAAGAGGCGAGTAAGATACAAAGAGGTCGGGGGTGCCCATGAGGACGGGAGCGCACTATGCATTGGCTTCTTATATAAATAATATTGGTGTCTAGACTTAGAAAAGTTGAAGTATCAAAATTCAAACATTTTATTAATAGGGTGTGTAAGACCAAGAAGGAAAATAAAAAGAAAGAAAAGAGGCCAAAGACAATGGTCAATTAGTACTTTTCTCACTTAGGAATCATATGAATAGTGGTATGTGATTAGGACCTAGAAATGTACCCAAAGTGTGTGATTTAGTGTCTAGAGAGGTTTGTTTTTCCCTATTATAATTTGTTGAACTATATAAATTAAGCTACATCCATTCAAACGATATAAATAAATTTAGGTAGTGTCATGGGTGAGGAGGGCGACTATGAAACCAAGCTAACTTTGAATGAGAATTCACCATGCATTTTTGTATCTTAGCTTCCCAAAAAACACTAGGCATTTCCCCACCCTTGCACTTCCCCTCCCTCAATCCCCTTCTTCTTTGCACCTCTTTCTCTCATACAAAATTGATCCCTCCAATTCAAACTCCACATGCGATGCATGTCATACTACATGGAAAATTAAGATTGTTAATGGGGGACCTTGATTATTACCCCGATATCTAGATGAAAACCCTAATTTCATATGTGCATGTAATCTCTACCATAGGATGCCGGGTCCACTCCACATCTCCCTATCTCTAAAATGTCCCATGAAACATGCATGCAAATTTACCTTACATTTATGTGTGTTCTACCTGCTTGAAAAACATAAAGCCTTTCCTTGCCCTCACACTCCTTCTCCCTCAAACCCCTTCTTCTTTGCCCCTCTTTCTCTCTCGTGATTTTTCTCCCATCGGTTCGAGTTCTTATATGTATCCCTTTTAGCATTTCCATCGTATTTCCAATGTAACATTATTACACCGAAGGTTTATTCCAAGTTATAATAGATCCAAGCTTGTTGATTCTAACGACTCTTTCAACGCCTATATCATTTTCATAGTATTATTTTATTGTCGTTGTCTATTTCACATTTTGATATTTTCCCTTCCTTATTGTACCTACGTACACGCAAAGTCAAATAAATTTGTACCTATTTACCAACATTGCTATAAACACGTTATGTGTGCATGTGTTTTGATGTCACTCGCAAACACGCTCTTGGTGAAAACTTGTAACATGTGACCATATTTCTATATAATCCTTCAATGCCAAGTATGCATCAAAACATCCTTTCATCCAATTCATCCTTGCTTCTATCATATGGTGACCTACACTTTATGATTCCCATATTATGAGATTCAAACATAATTGCCATTCACATGGTCGTGATCATTCATTACCTATAGATCTAGCAATATTTTCTCCATGCAACTCGTGTTCTGCAAGCATCAAATATTGATGGAAGAGTGTCACAAAGTTACCCCCAAATATTCTGCCAGCTTCAATAGCCACTAGAACGATAAGTCTAAACCATGACACAATGCCAGTCCCAAAATCTACCAAAACAACCCCACATTCGGTAAAATCCTTCCCAAGTAGTGTTTACAAAATAAACTTGCAATAGAATGAGATATAAACTATCGCTTCTATTATATCTTCTATATGTACTTCACTTCGTCATCTTGATCTCATTCACATGTGAGTGTTATTTTTGCTTTAAAATGAAAATTGGGGAAAATCCAACAGGTTCCAGGTTTAAAACCCTATCAAATGAGTGACATGTAGGTTTTATCTACCAATCAAGTTTTACTTTTTTTTTATTTCAAGCCATCAAGGTGCTTAATTGGATGATGTTTAATTTGACATTTAAGATGGAGACACGAATCGAAAGAAGGGAACAAAATTCTTTGAAATAAATACATGCATGTCCCACTCCTAATATTCAATGGTTCTAATTTTTCCTACCCAAATAATAACTATCATCTTTCCTCCACTTTTTCATCTCAATCTTGCTCACATTATTCATGTCCCTGCAATTTCACTTAATTGGCCAAAATAAAAAATGTGGAATATCCAATAGTTTCAGTGTTTTAAACACAACCACAATGCTTGCTTCTTGTAGCATTTTCTAGGCCCCCTTTTAGTTTAAAGCTAGAGTAGTTAAATAAAATAGGCGATGCATGGAGAATTATTAATAATTGAATCTCCCTCTTTAATTTCTTTGTCTGGTTGAACAGGACTTTACTATTTTCTACGAATTCAAGGTTTTTGATTGGATGACATTTAATTGTTCAGAAAGAGGAAGACACAAACAAAAAGTTAGAAAACATAAGATTAAAATTAAATGCCTCTGTGTCCTGCACGAGTCATGAAAAAGCAATATAACGTTAACATGTATTATGCCATTGTAGAATGTGTGTTATCAAGAGTTAGTTTCGGCATCGATAATGCAGAGAAGCCATCACACATTCTCTGCCGACCTCCACCCCGCCCCCCCCGCCTTGTTACACATCAAAATTTTGTGTGGCTAGTCCTTACTCTATCATGCACCTGTCTCTCAAACCTTTCTCCCAAGCCAATAATTTTATTTTGTTTTTTTGCTAGATCATAAAATTTGGGTCTTTTTCTCGATTTTATAGTACAAGTTTTACCCACCTCTCTTGCTTAAACTTGTGAGACATATGTATACTCGAGCCATAAATAGTACTTTACACTGTGAAGGTTTTATTAGTCAAAGTCCCTCATTGCAAATCGACGAGCAATTTACACTAAATAATGCAAGAAATTATATGGAATCTAAGTTTATAACTTACGATTGACATATAAAATCTACTTAGCGCTCTTACTCCTACCCATTGGAAGGGTTCAATTATCCTTGATTGTTTGTGCATCACTTGTTTTTCTGCAATTAATCTAGCTTAAAAGTGAAAAGGAGCGCTACATAGTGCTTCTAGAAGCCAACATTGTGGTTGGGTTATTAAATTCCCACCTTGAAGTCCCCCATTTTCTTTCCTACTTTCCTTTCAGGTCTTCATCTCATCTAACAAATTAAATGTCATCCAATTGAAAATGTTGACATCGTAAAAAAATTTTAAAAAAATATCAAAGCCCTTTTTCTCCATTTTTCTATAAAATTTCCATTTCTTTTTGTTGTGTAAGGGTCAATTGTTGCACTTGCAATTTACAGATAAAACTAATGATGTTTAATGAATGACCCCTCTATATGTCTAAATTAAGATTGGATTTCAAACCTAGGATCTTGTTGGAATTTCTCCTTTTTCATTTTGACCCCTTTGACTACAAATCACACTCTTGTGCAAATTGTATGTGACATGGAGATGAACCAAAATTTTGATTATCAAGTTCAAAATTTGTTTTTTTATAAACCATATGTGCATAGGGTCAACATCTCAAGATTACTCAAGACACAATAAATACAGATTGGTACTTTCATTTTCTACAATAAAAGACTCATTTGTTCAAAATATAAAAACAACATATCAGTTGACAAACCCATCATATCTATTTAATGGGTTGAATATTTGTCTTCTCAATTCATCTCTTTCCATATTCCAAGTTGGGCTGTTCAATCACCAGATCTTTCATGTCCAGACATTAATACAAACCTGCAAAAAAAGAGGGAACCTTCTTCTCAAGATTCAAATTCATCCATTAAAAACACAAACAAAATTGTACACTTGAAATTAAAAAATAAATATGAATATCAAATCAAATAATTTCAGCCACAAGATCATCTCAAAATCAATTTCAACCTTTGATTAAAAAGACCCTACACCTTGATCCATGTCTTACATTTTTATTGGATACTCCCAAATCAATGTCAGTATTATATATTCACTTTCCTAGTCTTGTTTACTGCTGATTTACTTCTGCAGGGTGCCTGATTACAGTGGAGTTTATAAGAAGAGATTACTTCTATCAAGGGGGAAAGGAAAGGTCCAGCAAAGCAAAAATTGCAGGTTAGTTTTCATACCTGCTGCAAAAATTACAGGTTAGTTTTCATACCAAAGGTCTGTTCAATTAGATTAGAATTAGACATAACAGATTGCTGAGCAGAACTGCAAGTTTATGGACTGATAGAATTATAGTAAAGAATTATAGTAAAGAACGAGTCTGGAATAATAGAATTTAAAGAAAGGCCCTCAGCAGTGTTCTTTTTGCCTTTTACAATTTATTTTAATTTAGATACCATTGTGGACTAGTTCTGAGAATGACCACAGACTGCTAAAATATGCACATGATCAGAGTAAACTATGAGAACCTAGTGCCTATCTGCGCAAAGAAAAGCTCCAAACCAGTAGTACCTAGCAAGGCAAAGGAAAAAGAACATGTTCAACCAAAAAATTGCAATCATAAATCACAGAAAACACTCGTTAGCATTTTAACTTTTAATCAAAAAGGCATTGCAAAAGTCAAGATTGCACACGCATTTTGAAAAGAAAGAGCAGGATTGCACACGCATTTTGATATATTTGAGAAAAAGCAAATAATATTAACTTCACAATAGAACTAATAACTTCAGAATGTAAATGTGTTTTTTTTGAGATATTTTATTTGATCGATCATATGTAAGCAAATAATATTACAATATGATTCGAAATTAAAAGCTTAGGATAAAAAATTGTTAAATTATAACTAGCTGTCAAATTGGTGATCATACGTGGCAAGGAATTGGCTCCATGGACCTGCGATCTTAGGGTGTTCGCATACTGGCCCTTCTCCCCTAGAAACATTGCAAATTGTAGACAAACAAGTGGCAAATTGTCCATTTCAGAATGGAGAGTGAGTATATACGGTTAGAGACATACCCCAATACAGAGGAAACGTCCCCTTCCATGTTAGATAATTGTTCTATTCGTGTACATCCCAACGACTATCAGTTTGGTGGTTCTCGTATGGTAAATCTTAATAACTATATATAACAACACGAAACAATCCTAAAAAGTTCTAAATGCTTAACCACGAAACAATCCTACAGCCTCGAGCAACCAGTATACTCAACATTATTCTATTAAAAGCAGGTTCAGAAAATCCGTCTACCAGATAAAAAATGAAAAACAAGTCTGGAAGAGTGCGATACCACGCAAATCACAAGGCTTCTGAACAGGTGAAATAAATTCGAAAAAATAATCTGAAGTGTAATACTTACGAGCAAGTCTTCTGTCCGCCTGATGCTATGAAGCATGACCTCCGAAATGCTAATGAACGGAGTCGCTCTGCCCAGTCCAACCAGATCGAAAAAATCCAATATTTTATGTAATCCTGCACAGGAGCCCCGTAAGGCCCGTTAATGAGCTCCGCACAAGGTGGTTGAACATTTATTTGTTCCTTATCTAATACGCGCGTGGAGATGGCGAGGACAGGTTGCATTTCCCTCTTTTATTTCGAATTTAATGCTCAACACCTGTCCTCTTCGGTGGACCACTACCGGTCTCCACCAGTAAATGTGTTTTTTTTGAGATATTTTATTTGATCGATCATATGGAAGCAAACGTTATTAAAATTGGATACGAAATTAAAGGCTTAGGATCAAAAAATGTTTTTTTATAACTAGCTGTCAAATTGGCGCTCCTACGTGGCAAGGAATTGGCTCCATGGACCTGCGAACTGAGGGGGATAGGCCTTTTCTAAAAATAAGTCATCTACAGATATATCAAGAATGTGCAAGACATATCAATTTGTTTCGTCCTCAACCCATAGACATCTGCAAAATATAGAGAACTGAATTTTCTCACAAACAACATCCTCTGCATCCTATAAAATTGAAAAACTGAAATTCAAACCATTATCAATATCCACAAAGATTAATGGTAGTGAATATAAATCGTAGTACAGTGCAGGTAAGAGAGAAATCATCTAACATACGTCAGAGTTGTGGCTTCGCCTAAGACGTCATTGGCTTCACCTAAGGATGCAACAGCTAGCAAACAAATCAAAATTGAATCTTTCATTACAATGAACACCGTTGAATTTTTAACAGAAAATCCTTCTCAATTGTACAGTTTGAATCAGTAGAACAGGTCAGAATGGCCTATAAACATTATTATAAATGAGATGTCACAGTCCTAACCGTGATTGCTACCTATCTTACTCAGCACACCGTAACAAAGTCTATAAAGCTCGTCTTCAAACCAAGAAAGCTAAAAGTGTACAAGCTACTAAGTTAAGTTTGCCTCCTCCTCCTCCTCCTCCTTCGTGGAGTGTGATATAAACACACATGTATATATGAACATAACTTCTAGACTCTAAGTTCAAGTTCCACCATCGACTGCTTCTAGTAGCCCATGAGCATCAGTGTAAACTATTTCCTTTACAAGAGAGAGGCCGTATGTACACCTCAGAAAACCTCATCATTCCGTTATAGCTTTTCTGCTTCCACAGTCCATAATAATAAGACAAAGATTTTCTGGAATAATCAAGCCCGATGTTCGACCCATCATCAAGATGAATCGCCGCCATTCCAGCTTATCCAATTTACATAAAATGTCTTTCACCCATTTCTCTCGAAGTTGCTTCTAGTTCTACCCTTTTAGATATCTTCAAAGCATAGAGGAAAATCCAAAGTAGAGCTCCGGGATTAAAGCTTTCCGTGCTCACAAAAAGGTTTTTCTCGCTGCTTTTACAAATACATATCGATACAAAACAAAATCAGAACTCTACGTGAACACTGCCCAATACTAAAGAGATAAGATATTGAGTTTCCAAACTAAAGAGATAAGATAAAGAAATGTTTATTTATAGCCAGCTGTAAAATTGGTAAACCTACATGGCAAGGAATTGGCCCGATGGACCCATGAACTTAGGGTGTTCACATAATTGCACTACTCCCAGAAATTAAAGATATAGGAAAGAAAAATGTTTATTCATACCTTTCAACTTAACTATTTATTCTTAACTATTTATAGGAGTGACAGTATGCCAGCTAGGTATAAATAAACATTTTTTAATCCTATATCTTTAATTATTTATCATATCTTAATATTATTTGCTTCCATATGATCGATCAAGTAAAATATCTCAAAAAAAAAACACATTTACTGGTGGAGATCCGAAGAGGTCCATACCAAGACATTCAGAAGTACAACAGATTTGCTGCCACCATAACAACATATGTAGTCAAGCTATTACAATTACGATTCTTACATGCATTCACTTCTGAAGATGATTTGATGTCACAAAACATTACATTAACAAGACTCACGCGCCAATTGATCAATATGAATTACAATGTCGAAAGGGGTGACTGCATGTTCCAATGAAACATTCTAATTGATATTGATCAATTACAAACAAGCCGACGAATGTAGTGTTATTTGATAAGACCTCATCTTTATAAGAGTTTAGGGGAGAAGGGCCAATATGCGAACACCCTAACTTCACAAGTTAAGTGAACCAAATCCTTGCCACGTAGGAGTGACAGTATGCCAACTAGGTATAAATAAACACTTTTAATCCTATATCTTTAATTATTTATCATATCTTAATATTATTTGCTTCCATATGATCGATCAAGTAAAATATCTCAAAAAAAAAAACACATTTACTGGTGGAGATCCGAAGAGGTCCATACCAAGACATTCAAAAGTACAATGATTTTGCTTACCACCATAACAACATATATGTAGTCAAGCTATTACAATTACGATTCTTACATGCATTCACTTCAAGATGATTTGATGTCACAAAACATTACATTAACAAGACTACAATTCATTGATCAATATGAATTACAATGTCGAAAGGGGTGACTGCATGTTCCAGTGAAACATTCTAATTGATATTGATCAATTACAAACAAGCCGACGAATGTAGTGTTATTTGATAAGACCTCATCTTTATAAGAGTTTAGGGGAGAAGGGCCAGTATGCGAACACCCTAACTTCACAGGTTAAGTGAACCAAATCCTTGCCACGTAGGAGTGACAGTATGCCAGCTAGGTATAAATAAACACTTTTTAATCCTATATCTTTAATTATTTATCATATCTTAATATTATTTGCTTCCATATGATCGATCAAGTAAAATATCTCAAAAAAAAAAAAACACATTTACTGGTGGAGATCCGAAGAGGTCCATACCAAGACATTCAAAAGTACAACAGATTTGCTGCCACCATAACAGCATATGTAGTCAAGCTATTACAATTACGATTCTTACATGCATTCACTTCTGAAGATGATTTGATGTCACAAAACATTACATTAACAAGACTCGCAATTGATCGATATGAATTACAATGTGGAAAGGGGCGACTGCATGTTCCAGTGAAACATTCTAATTGATATTGATCAATTACAAACAAGCTTATGAATGTAGTGTTATTTGATAACACCTCATCTTTAGAAGTGTTTATAGATGATCTTATTGATATATTAATACATATTTTATTAATTTTATATTGTTTCATACTGCAGCGTTTAGAGAAGATGAAGAGAAAGAGTTCACATCGAGCACAACGTATGCCCAAAAATGAGGTGTACAATTTGAAATTGAAACATCTAACCATGGAATAGATGAACAGGATGCTACAATAATAAGCGAAGAGGATGGTGCAATAACAAATCAAGGAGATACAAACACAATTGATGATCATCGCCGTAACTCTCGCTGGATGTGAACTAAATAGGCATGAACTACAGAGACCGTTGTTAGAGGCAACACTTCACCAAGAAGGTTAGAATTTTGTCTAGTTGGTTAAAAGAAGATATCTTAAAGGCCATGATGATATTGAGTTTCTCGCATTATTCAATTAGAGTTGCCAGATCAAAATATCATGTCATCTCGTGACATGATATTTCACTTTAACACTATTCTGCATTTAAAATATCCAATACTTGATGGAATAAAAACCAAAATTTTGATTATTGAAGTTTATAGGGGAGAAGACCCAGTATGTGAACACGTCCCAATACTTGAATAGTATTTTGCATATAAAATATCCAATACTTGATGGAAAAAAACCAAAATTTTGATTATTGAAGTTCAAAAATTTGTTTTTTTATAAACCATATGTGCATAGGGTCAACATCTCAGTATTACTCAGTACACAATAAATACTGATTGGTACTTTCATTTTCTACAATAAAAGACTCATTTGTTCAAAATATAAAAACAACATATCAGTTGACAAACCCATCATATCTATTTAACGGGTTGAATATTTGTCTTCTCAATTCATCTCTTTCCATATTCCAAGTTGGGCTGTTCAATCACCAGATCTTAGGGTGTTCGCATACTGGCCCTTCTCCCCTATAGGGCCAGTATGCGAACACCCTCAGTTCGCAGGTCCATGGAGCCAATTCCTTGCCACGTAGGAGCGCCAATTTGACAGCTAGTTATAAAAAAACATTTTTTGATCCTAAGCCTTTAATTTCGTATCCAATTTTAATATGAATATCAGTCGTGTTGAGCATTAAATTCAAATAAAAGAGGGAAATGCAATCTGTCCTCATGGTTTTTATTCCATCGTATTTGGATATTTTAAATGAAAAATAGTGTTCAAGTATTGGGATGAGTACAATTCTAGCTGCCACTTAAATCCGCTACCTTTACTTCTCTTGTTTTGCTTACACTCTTGTAAGTCTCGTTTGTGTTGCTTGTTTCTAGGCTCCGGTGTTCTTTGCTGTAACTGTTCACATACTCGCCCTTCTCCCCTATGTAATCAACAACCCAGCTTATAAATTCTGTCTTTATCAATTAATATGAAATTAATAAAACATGTATTCGATCATCGTTAATGGCGCCCAACGGGGTAATCACAAGTTCACCTACAAGTTCATAATTCATACTGTCATGTATCATAAGCTTGCTAAAATTTTCCCATCAGATGATCTTATTGATATATTAATACATATTTTACTAATTTTATATTGTTTCATACTGCAGCGTTTAGAGAAGATGAAGAGAAAGAGGAGTTTACATCGAGCACAACGTATGCCCAAAAGACGAGGTGTACAATTTGAAATTGAAACATCTAACCATGGAACAGATGAACAGGATGCTACAATAAGAAGCGAAGAGGATGGTGCAATAACAAATCAAGGAGATACAAACACAATCGATGATCATCACCTAACCCGCTGGATGTGAACTAAATAGGCATGAACTACAGAGACCGTGGTTGTAGAGGCAACTCTTCACCAAGAAGGTTAGAATTTTGTCTAGTTGGTCAAAAGAAGATATGTTAAAGGCCATAGATGATATTGAATTCAACAATTATTCTATTAGAGCTGCTGCACTGAAATATAATTTACCTCCTACATCTGTTCATTATTGGCTGAATGGTCTGACCCATACAAAAAGGAAGGGCCCTGCACCTGTTTTGAGTGAAGGAGAGGAGAAAGAGATAGTTGAATGGTGCAAGCAAATGGCAGATTTAGGGCATGGAGTGGGATTTATGCAACTGAGGGCCTGTGTTGCACAAATTTGTGAAACTAGAGAGACTCCATTTCGAGAAGGATTACCTGGAAAATCTTGGTGTGAAGGATTTAGAAAAAGACACCTGCATAGTCCTTCTGACCAAGGGTCTAGAAAGAGATCGTGCAATAGGTTTACGTCTGTAGGTGGTTAGCAAGTTTTATGAAAAACTAGCTAACATTCATATCAATTCCTATGGTGCGTGCAAAATATGGAATTGTGATGAGACAGAATCCAAGCAGGAGAAATTGTGGCATGAGGGTGCTTTCACACCAAGGGTCAGCAGGAATGTTCCCAAAATCATTCCTCGTAGCAGAATGGATGACAATTCTATGTTGTGTAAATGCTCAGGGCAATGTATCCCTAACTTTTACTTATTTAAAGGTCGAAAAGTTTCACAAAATTACATCAAGGGATGTGAACCAGTGCTTGCAGATGGCTGCTCATCCAAGTGCTTGATGACTAGAGAGCTCTTTATAAGTGGTTGTATCATTTCAGCAAGTCCGCACTGAGGGGTGTGCCCCAAAATAGGCATTTACTTATATTTGATGGTCATGGAAGCCATGTGGCATTGTCAACTATAGAAGAGGCCAGCGATCGGGGATTGATTTATTGACATCACAAGACATACTACACACACAAAGTCAGTAACCACTCGGATGTTAGTGTCTTTGGTCCTTTTAAAGCATATTTCAGATCCGAGAGGAGCAAAGGGATGTGTAATAATAAGTACCAAGAAGTCAAACGTTCGACTTGGCGTAAATAGGTAGTAGAGCTCTCGCAAAGGCCTCGACACTGCAAATATTCGTGCTGGTTTTAGACGCACGTATATGGCCACTTGATCCAAATGCATTACGTAATGACATGGAATGTAGTAAACTATATATCATCAAGAAGATGCCAACGAAGATGATGCTGAAAATGTCACGATGATGATACTACCGAGAACATTATGAATGTTGATGGTACCGAAAACATAATAGATGTTGATGTTACTGAAAACATCCTAAGTTTGTCAAGAGATGTAGCTCCACCAGTTGGTGACAAAATTGGAGAAAATTACTTAATGGAATCAGTTGAGAATCAGTCAACAACACAAGAAGTCCATCCAACCATCGAAACAACGGTTGTTGCTAATACAGAGACGGAGGAACCAAGTATACAGGGAGAAAGCCAAAGTATAATGCAGACCAAAGATTATGAAGTGAACCACATTGTGAATACTCGTGACCAAGGCACATCCAGCTGCAACACTGAGGCCCAGGGATTTGGAGAGGACGATCTCTCATTGCCAAGTGCACCAGAACAACCTACATGGCTGCAAGAGCATATTGCAGAGTTGGGACTTGATCAGATTGGAAACACTGAGGATGAAAGTATATCTTTACCTTCGATGCCAACCAACCTTGTGCCAACAGACTTTGAACCAACAAACTTTACTCATTATTATGCTGACGCAGAGGAAATTGAGGTCATTGATAAAGATAAAAACGAGGAAGAGACAACTGGCCATGATGTTGAAAGTGGTATATCAAATGATGGTGTTGCTGCAAATGAGAAGAAATTGGGTAAATTTTTAAGGTTACCGACACAATTGGTACGGGATCCTTCCAAGGGTAAGAGTGATGCTGCACTCCAGGATAAGTCGTGCTTCACAATTGTTAACATCTGATGCTTATGTTCGATGTTAAAAGATACGTAACATAAAAACAAGAAATATGTGAAGGGAAGCAACAGAAAAGGAGCATATTGAGGCAAAAAGCAAGAAAGGTCAAGGCAAAGAAAGGAGCAGTAAAAGGAAGAGAGATCGCAACGCATTAAAGAGAGGCAAGAAAGGGATCTACAAAAGTTTGTTGAAAGACAGAGCGCGAGAAACAACGGAGGTAGCTCACCAAAAAAGGAATTGGAATTACAATGTAAGGAAGCCACTCGCCATCAAAGGGAGAAAGAGAAACAAGAAAGAGATAACAAGTTCAACAATCCGCAGGTTTTGTTTCCCATGCATCATCCCATGCCCATACGTAACTCCCTCATATACAAGATATGTTGAAAGTTCCTATCCCGTATTACCACCCTTACTTCCTCGACACCAACAAAATGCAAATAACTTCAACTCCAACTACACACCCCATTATCCCACAACCTCCTACTTCACACACAACCTTTCATACCATATCCGGTTTTCCTATTCCACCATGGGTTCATCCAAAGGAACCTCTTGATGACTCCAACAACATCTCACAATGATACAATCGCTCCCGATAGTCCAAACTAAGGGCAAAGATTCGAGGAGAATTCTTTTTGTGTCATAGAAAAATATGTATCAAAATCAATTGTGCTTGCATTATTGCATTCACGATTATAGGTTATAGTTGGTATATTTTGCTCCGAATGTAATGAATATGGACACATACAGTATAAGTTTATATGTTTTGCTCCAAATGTAAGAAATATAAAGACATGCAGTTTAGATTACTACATTTTGCTCGAAATGTAATCATTGTTTCAGATGAGGAAACCAAATCAGCTCAGAATTTGTTCATAACCTTATTTAAATTGTTGCAGCTTAAAATGAACACCATTAAATAATGTAAATGTATTTTTTTATAAGTATAAAAAGATTTTATTTATTAGGTAAACGGATTAGTGTTTTAAAAGGCTCCCAAAACTCTTGTACAAAACAAAAAGATAAAACATCAAGATCACAACAAACCGACTACAAACAAAATCAAAACAACTTAATACAAAGAAAAGCGCCAAAGAACATTTGTTTATACAAAAACCCACTAATTAGAAAAAACAACATAAAAATCAGTAAAAGATCCCCCAATTCTCGTATTTCCTTGAAAATCTTCTTCTTCTCACCCAAATGGGAGGTTTCATTTCATCAACTAATCCATGGTTCAATCGAGATAAAACAAATCCAAGATACAAAGACATATTCAATTAAATACATAGGTGATAGAGAAAGACTGAACAAATATGTTAATAACCAACATAAAACCAATCAAGGATCAACATAAAATTAATTTAAAGCGATGCTTGGAATAAAACTTTACTAAAAACAAAAAATTACATAAACAAAATTGTTATAGAAATTAAAATGAACAACGTTAAATAAAAACTGAAAGACAAGGATTTATTTGAATCTTGGTGAGGTTGAAACCTCACCTCTATATGGCTTAAAAACATAGAACTGTAGGTAACATTTTCCTTGAGTATTAGTAGTGTGAATACACACTGTTTCCACCCTGCTTCAAACGATCTTGCCGCATAAAACTGCCATTCCAAAGTTCTCAGCTCTTGCGCCAACACTGGAGCTCCACAATAAAATACTCCTACACGTCCATCCAAAAACAAAATTTGCTTAATAAATAATAAACATCGCATTCTACAAGCTTGTACTAGACCATGCGTATGGAGTGGAAATGCCAAAAAATATATGCAGGGACCTAATGGGAATAGACACAAAGTCCATGTTGATATATTACTCACCAACTTTGGCATTGGGATGCTTTGTGCATATTCGTGAGAAGACCTTTCTCCAATTGGGCCTGGCAAAATGAGTGCGCACCTGTATGGAAAAATGCATATGCATACTAAGACTTATGGACAACCTACTTACAAAGTTACATGTACCAAATGAATCACTGCAAATGTAAATCTACATTGAAATTTAACAAAAGCCAACCGCCATATCACAGTGTGTAGAGATGATTACAGGATCTAGTCGTCGTCTAAAATGCCTCTCAATGATAATATCTGCCATAGCCTGAAAAAACAATGAACAAAATCAGATTAGAGCCTTTTCTTACCAGAGTTCTAAGAAAAAGAAGCAATCAGATCATGCAGCACTTATTTCTTTCAATTAGATTGGTGGGGAACAATTTTGGTCGACATAATGAAATCTTTTGACTATGTTGAACGTAGAAAAATACTGAATTCCTTATTTAACCCAAAACTAACAATATAAACTCAATATCAATAAACAAAAATATGCAAACATGACAAGTCACAAAAAGGATGCAGAAGCAATCCTTCTAGGCTCACCAAAAGCAATAAGTAGAGCTTAAGGGTCCAGATAAAAGGCACCCAATTGATTACTTCAGGATTTTGTTAGAATAAGTCAGTAATTTTTGATAGACATATTACAAAGGTATATTTGCTGAATAAACTAGGAAAGCAAAATTAAAACAATGAAAAAGGAATTTCATTTTAACTAAAACTATTTAACTTGGAACATTCTAAAATCATTTTACCACAGCAGCAAGGCCAACAACTGCCACGGAATTCAATGTTAAAAATACTAGCTGTAGTGACCGGGAAGAGAAACATATCCTCGACATAACTATTATTGCATCATCCAAACAATACAGTTCACCTGAAATCACTAGCACAGTAATGCAGAAGATCTTCACTGCAGATTTCAGAAGTACAGACTTTGACCAGCTAATTGAGAAATTGTTTATGGCAAATACACATGCAGAGACTCTCAACTTGTAGGCAAAAAAAACATTTCTAGCATTCCACTTTGCATCATTGTTACAGACAAGGTTTTATACACTTCCCTTTATTTCAGATTCAGGTGAAGCTACTAATAAAATGACAATTGCAATCAGTAATTCAAGTCCTTATCTTGCCGCAAGTGATACTGTTTCATTGGAGACCCAAAATGCGCCCATGCTTTTTCATGGAGAATTTATTACCATTAGTATAACATTTCAGTATTTAAGTTCATATTAAATATAAGGAGACCCAAGTCAAGTGCAAGTGGTGAAAGGCAATTGCAATCACCAAGCCAGTCAAGGTTCATATCTCATAAGGCTGATATTGAGTCTACAAACTACTTTAGCCTACAAACCAATAGAAATTTTGACCATTCGTAAAGTGAACAGATGAAAAGATTGAACTTTTAATGTTCCAAATAATGTACATATTGTCTTCCTAGAGAATAGAAAGTCCAAATAATACAATGCGGTATCCGGATTACGAGAGATGAAACATATTAACATATTGTCTTCCTACCACTGAAATTATGAATAGACAAGATGTATCTGTCCCTCTATTATACTGTTTCCACATAATCATTACCTTCATTTCAACCAAGGGACTTATTTTACAAGCATACAAGGTTGCCCATCCGGATTACGAGAGATAGATGAACCTTAACTCGCCTCCGTGTTTCCAAATCGTTACTGAAAAATATGGATGTTTTTTTCCAGCTTCATATCTTCTCAATCCATTCATTGTGTATAAATGCAATAGTGTATAAATGCAACATCCATAAAAAAACACTGATTTCAGTAAGTTAAGTGCTTCAGAGAATATATCCATGCATTTTATTGGATATGTAAAAAACGAAAAACAAGTCTGGAAGAGTGCGATACCACGCAAATCACAAGGCTTCTGAACAGGTGAAATAAATTCGAAAAAATAATCTGAAGTGTAATACTTACGAGCAAGTCTTCTCATCCGCCCGATGTCAGAAGCATGACCTCCGAAATGCTAATGAAAGGAGTCGCTCTGCCTACCCAACCAGATCGAAAAAATCCAATATTTTATGTAATCCTGCACAGGAGCCCCGTAAGGCCCGTTAATGAGCTCCGCACAAGGTGGTTGAACATTTATTTGTTCCTTATCTAAAACGCGCGTGAGATGGCGGAGGACAAAGTTGCGCTTCCTCTTTTATTTCTAATTTAATGCTCAACACTGTCCTCTTCGGTGACCACTACCACTGGTCTCCACCAAGAATGTGTTTTTTTAGAGATATTTTATTTGATCGATCATATGGAAGCAAATCATATTAAAATTGGATACGAAATTAAAGGCTTAGGATAAAAAAATGTTATTTTATAACTAGTGTCAAATTGGCGCTCCTACGTGGCAAGGAATTGGCTCCATTCATTCTTTCTGTTAAAGATGGTGGGCATCTGAATCACATTCAAGAGAGGAGTCTGATTGTCGCGGGTAATTCATTAACTTTTTCTGCAATGAAGTTTATGAACAAAGTAGGGGTTTTCTATAGGGAACTGTAAATGCCCATTTGGTTTCACAACATATGGACCCGCTGGGTGTATATCCATAGATCTGGTTTCTTTAATCAAATGCTATTGGATATGTATTTACTGGATGCATTATGAACTGAGTATCTCTGTTCAAAATGATGTTGGATGTCATCAAGATCTGCATTTCTATAGATTTGGATGCTTGAAATATTTATTGCATTTGTATTGGGGGCACATATATAAGGTGGCATTTTCTGTTCTAGAATTTTGCTTTGGAGATGCATTGGGGTATTGATTACAGAAGGTAAGATGAATAATATAATGAGTAGAGAGACTTTTTCCAATGGTATTAATTTGCAATAGTTGTAGAGATCTGTAAGATTTCATTTGAGGGGTTTGTTGATGTTTTAAGGGGGTTTATAAGGGTGTTCTGGTATGAAAATAATAGAGAGTAATGTTGGAGAAATTTTAATATCTTAGGTTAAAGGGCTAAAGGGACGCTCTGGCATTTGGAGGAGAACTAAAACTTAACCCACTTCTTGTGTTTAAAGTGGGCTTATGATATATTCATGACTCCTTTTAACATAATTTGCCTTACGGCTAAACAGTTATCTGTCAGAAAATTTAGTATATTTTCTTTTTAGACTGAATCTCAGTATCCCCAAGAAGTTTCCAACCTTTCAGGCTGTAATTTGCATTGATCACAAAACCAGTTCAACTAATTGTGTGGCTAAGAGTGATGCGAATGAAAATACAATGTGGTCAATAGGGCTGTGGTTCAGTGGTGAGTTTGGCAGAGTTTCATGCTGTTCACCAGTGTCCTATTCCAGTTGAGGTCCGCCCCATCCCAATAGGGCCAATACCATGTAAATAAGAAGCAACCATTGGTTAAAAATTGGTTTAATCCATCACCCTCAGACCTAGTGGTCATGCTGAAAGTATGCATGCATTAACTGAAACCAATGTCTAGGAATGAAAACAAGTCTTCAACTGCCTGTATTATGTTATTAACATAAACCAATGCCTGGGAATGAAAAAAGTCTTCAAATGCATGTATTAAGTTATTAACATAAATCAATTCCTGGGAATGAAAAAAGTGTTCAAGTTTCTTGTACTTTTTTGAGAAAAATTGATTGATGAACACCTTTTCCAGTGCTTATTATATTGCTCAGTTGATCTTGATTTGTTTCAGGAAAATATAAATCAAACTTACTTTTGTCACAATTGTTTTGGTGCCATGAAATTCTAAGTAGGTAAAATGAATCCTATAGAAATTGTAAAGTCTACATCTGAAAATTCTCTCTTTTAACTAAACTATTAGATCCAAGTGGATTGTTATAGTGGCTGCCGTCTTTCTTCTAGTTAATTTGAATTTTTGGTTCCGCTGGCAAATACAATGATTTCCCAGTGAGATTTGGGAATCATAACAAGCATTTTCGAGTGTAGTGAGGATTACATAGAGCACATCTACGGGAGGGTCTAGGGGTGCTCAAACATCAGATGATGTTATCCGGGAAGAAAAATTGTAAATAGAGAAAATATGCAAAAATTCCTGAAATCTGTAAAAGCAAGTAAAATTCCCTGTTACCTGTAAGGAATTATTCAATGGATTGTAACTGGGCATTTGAAAATGTCAAAGTCTATTTATTCAAGTCCTCAAACTATATTCTACTTTTGGATGACAAATTGGAGTTTGATGTGGAGATCCCAAAAATGACACTTAAGATCATAAATTATAAAGTAGTTTTTACCAAAAGCTCGTTTTTTGTTTTGAGCTATACCTGTATTGGTGTTGCAAATTGCAATCGGTGTTTCTTCACAACAGAGATTATCGAGGTTCATAATTTAATTCTAGCTTCCAAGTTTTTTGTTTAGTCTCAAGACTCTTTTCGTCTAATCTTACTGTTTGCTAAATTATCTACCTTTGTATCTTAAACCCTGTTTGATACTGGTTCTGTAGCTTTAAAATCATTTCTTTACATATTTGGCTTCATCTCCAAGTAATTGTTGTTATTCTGGGTTCATTTTTGGTGTTCCTGTAAATTATGGTTTAATTTGCCGTTATATCTGCAATATTGTTGAACAATTCTGTTCCCAGAAAAAGGGTCATCCATGCCCAATCTTTTCCCTCAGATTTGTTATACTATTTTTAATGCCCTGCCGAGGCTCAGAAACTTTTAAATTTTTGTAGGGTAGCTGCTTTATCATTAGGTAGTTGCACATCCAGAGCTGCTTCTTGGGGTGTTCTGTAATCTTATGCTTTGTTGATTGAAATGTAAATTGTGATTGTCTTTTGTAACAACTTGGCTTTTATATTATATTTATATGCACTGCATAATACTGAAAAGCATGCTAACTTGGAATAGATGTAGTCATTGAATACATGAGTTAATCTGATTGAAAATAGCTATTAGAGTTTAGCTGGTAAACGTGATGGATCAATGAGCCTTAGGGCAGTCTATTTTAATTCTCTTTTTCTATATAGTTGTCTTATCATAAGCTTTAATGTGTTAGTCATTTGAAACAATGCCAGCAGTAGAAGTTTTAAGAAAAACCTACGTTGCCAGGATACGGATACGATACGCGGATACGTCAATTTTAAAAAACCCTTGGATACGATACGTCTTGGATACGTCCGTATATATATATATATATATATATATATATATGTACATCTACTCATTTTACTCATTTTACTCATTTTTAGTCCATAAAAAACTGAAATAGTAATACAAAACTTGAATCAATGTTCAAAACATTCAATATACTTAAGACTTTGCATTTTTATTGATCATGTGGCTGCCATACATATGATATACGAATATCATGTCAACATGAATACGAACAAAACTTGAAATTTGAAAAATATACTAGGATCCATGTTCAAATTTTCAAAACATACAATATACTTAAGATTTTACATTTCATTGTTTGTGTGATTTCAAATGAGAGGGGTGGGTGCTTTTTATAACTTTTTGTGGGGGAGAGGGTGTATTATTTTATTCATTTAGTGTTTAGGGTTCGGTTTTAGGGAGTAGAAAAGTCAAACATTAAAAAAATGAAATAGAACTAAAAAAATGTATATAATGTTGGATACGTACCTGATACGTACGGGGTACGTCAGGATACGTCACGGATACGTCTGTACATATCTGTGATGTACCCGTATGTATCCGCCACGTACCCGCCAAGTATCCGTATCGGATACGTATCCAAGGGGATTTGGGGGGTTGGAGTATCCGTGCAACGTAGAGAAAAACATTAATATGGCACAGTGGTGCCAAATGCATTTGTGGCAAGAGTTAAACTGATGTTCGGTTGAGCAAGTGTGTTGTATATTGTTGGGTAGGGCTTATCATGTGCCGAACACATGTGGGATCCTAGTGGACAATCATTGCCTTGTTGTAGTGCACCCACAACTTTTCCTTGGGGATTGACAAACCTGATAACTGCTGCACTTGTTTGACTCTTGGCAAGCACTAAGCTCTTGTCCTTCACACATGAGCATAGATTTGATTATCTTTGAGCATTTTCAGAGCGTGCATGTGACTTGTGCAGTTTGTTTTCTTTTACTCATGGAATAAGTAGTATGAAAATGATCAGCATCCACCTGTGTCTTAATTAACATCAACTTTTAATCAGATATAAGCTCTTTAAGATATTTCTCAAATTTGCATGTCATAACTTTCACATGTAATATGTACAAATGCTCCTTTGCATAGGAACCCTCCTAGACGTGCCTCCCTCAACTCATTGCCGTTTTGGTTAGTGCAAAGTATTTTTGATACATAGAAATGGGAAGTAAATTGCATCTGGGAACGAAGTAGCTGCTTGTTAAGAGAGTTACCTAATGTAGAAGCTGAGAAAAAATCATTGTTTGATAACTGCTAAACCAAGCTGGCATGATTCAGTGTATGGGATCTTTGTTTAGTAATTGCATTGTAACTCTTTGCATACCAAAGATGGTTTATAAAAGAATGACAGACATATACTTGTACTTCATGCATTGGAACCCTTATGACTGATTGTTTGCATTAACTTTCTCTTCAGCATCCATTGGTTTTAGAGATTTGCATGTTTAACTGGATTGTGTCGACTTACAGCTGATTTTATTGTTGACTGGTGGTTATCATTTATGTGTATTCCATCATGGTATGTTGACAAAATGATACTATGTTAGAAAAACATAATCTTGAAATTGAGATCAAGTAATTATCCATGATGTCAAGCAAGCAATGACATGCCCAGCCTCCAAGCTTTCTGCTTCACTCTTATGGTTAGTTGGGTCCACTGTGATGAGTTTTGCAGCATTACATAGAGACAAGTCTTGATAAAGAACATAAAATGTTCTAGCCAAATGAAAAGAATCTATTTTTGTTATTCTGTTGTTGAGTCAAATCGTATCCTTTGCCTTATTTGTAATTGAAAAGAATCATTGAGTTTCTTCATTTGGGGTTGTCAAATATAGAAGCACACAGCACACAGCTATGATTAAGCGACAAGTCTGTGTGCCTTCATTGGATTTCATGCATACAATGTGTTGCAGGAAGTATTCATACCTGGTGGAAATTTTTAATTCATCGATTTAAGAACCTTGTCCTCTTTCATATGTTTCAGAACCAGGATGACTTCTTTTTCCTAAAATGTTTGCTAGTCGAAAAGAGATGCAGCTGAGCAGGACACATTGTACTTGCTCTCAATCTGCTTTGACAATTGCCTCTGTTCTTTTGAAATTATTGATTTAAGAAACTCATATTTTGTAATTTTGCCTTGCATGCTTGGTAATTAAAAATAAGCATTGGAGTATGATATACACTCTGCTTGCCCTCAGAGTGCTTTGAGTACTGCCTTTCGTTTTTCAGTTGCTTGATTGATGCATGCAATCTCTGTTTCTTGACAACAATAACAATGCTACAGTAGACATACAGAATAATACTAAATTCCACACACAATCCTTGCCAGGAATTCATCTTCTTTCTGGACATGGTTTGGCATAATGATTACTGTGTGATTTCCAAATATTTGTTATGAATTTTATTGCCTGTTGCATTTGTGCAACCCGTAATGTGTTTTTGTATGATTCTGTGGGATGATATTGGTTATTATTTCAACATTAACAAGCCATCATATGAAATGGACGTTAGTAATTTGGGTTCCTTGAAACTAGCAGATGCTTTCAAATAGGGTAATCATCACATACAATCATCTGCCACATGCTTGCTATGGCAGGGTTTCTGGAAGACTGTACTGCCGTCTGATACTAAATGTAGAGCTATCTGGCAACAAATAATAGATGAATGGCCATAAAATAGGATTGAGGAAGAAGTCATTAGTTAGGATTTAAGTTTCACAGGAGGTGAAAGACTAAAACAGGTTGAACTTAATAATTGAGTCATGCATTCTTGCCAAACCAGGTTATTGCTGCCAGAAAGGGAAAATTTTGCGTAAGGTGGTAGGAGGAGGATATCCAAGGGTTTTGGTCAGGTGGCTAACCATGCTCAGAAATATTTCATTTGCCTTCACTTCATGAACAAATAAGAAAAAGTAAAAGCAGTCTAGCATCTATAGCATTGCTAGTGTGACCGGACTAATCCTTTAGAGGGAAATGTCGGACAAGATCCAGTTACCAAAAATGGATGTGCATGCTATAATAAAAGGCAAGAAACAATCCTATTTTTGGCGCCAAAAGAGGGAAGCTGTCCCATGCATGGATGAATAAAATAAAGAAAGAGAAAGCTGCTCTCTGCTGTTCTTATTTTTGGCAACAAGGAGGTGGATGAATTTTATAAATAAGACAGCATGAAATTGGCTAAAAATAGCAGCCCCATGCGCCAAAGGAAGAACAAGGGAGAAGTGCATGGAAGAGTTTAAAATAGAAGATCCTATTTTTAGGAGTTTTGGATAAAATTAGAAGAGCATGCTACTGTTCTATTTTTAAGAAATTGATGCTAAAAATAGGTGCATGGAGGAATTAAATATAAAAGAAAGAGAGTTGTTCCAAAAATAGAACTTGTGCCAAAGATGGAAGGATTTTCTATTGATTAGTCAAGTGTTATTCCTATATGTGGCGCAAAGGATGATAAAAATTAATCTAATTAAAATTGGAGCATGCAACAGACTGTTTTGATTGCTGGTGCAAAAAGGAGAAGGATGGAAGATGAATTTAATTAAAAGAAAAGCATGCTGCTGGTTCTAGTTATTGTTGGTGCCAAGGATAGAGAATTAAATAATTAAAAGGGACATGTTGCTGCCCATGTGCCATAGGGGTTGGAAAATAAATAAAATAAATTAAAAAAGCATGCAGACAACTATTTTTGGATGCAGCAGCCTATGTAGGCTCAATTTTGTATTATTGAAGAATTAGACACACTTGGGCTGATTTGCTCTGGCAATTCTAGCTTTGTACTTGCATCTCTGAATAAAAACTTTATTTTTGCCTTTTCACACTGTTGTTTTATGATTATTCATTGTGTTTGATAGGAATATTGTGTTGTTTTAGTGTGGAATTTACTCCTATTGCTTTCCTTTTCTCCTAAACCCTTGAATTTATTGTGCAAAATAGCTTAGAGTTGTGCATGTGTGGATCTTTGATTTCTTTACGTGCGAGTTACATGCATGAGTTAAATTAATGGTGTATCAACCTTATTTCCCATTTTCCGCATTTCTTCTCCCTTTTACTTGTCAAAGTTTTCGTTTTTAGGTGAGTCACAAGGGAACCCTTTCTCGAAGTTCACCTTGGACATAGGTTTACCCACAACCTTGAGGTGTTCTAATTTTGTCAACAGGAGAGAGAGTACACACACCATTCTCTATCAGGGTGCAACTTCTAGGTGACAACAATTTTTGGCACGCTCGGTGGGACAATACAAAATTTGTTAAATAAGTTGATATTGTTATTAACAAATATCGAGTGTTTCAGACACAAATATTCAACATCTGGCAACTCCATTGCCTTCAAGATCCTTTTTCTCAATTAGCAAACCATTTCCTCCATCTTTCCATCTTTTTATGAGGTTGTGCAATCATGACTTCAATTCCTCCTTGGAATTCCCAGTCCCAAGAGCATTATTATTCCCCTCCATCTCCTTTTTCCCAAAATCCTCCTCCAAATTAGTATTATAAGCCCTATCATAATGAATATGCCCATGATCCAAACCTCACTAATCCATATGGTTATCCTAATAATCATGGTGTTTTTAGGAGCAAGAATATGTAGATTATGGAAACAATTTCATGCCTAATGACAACGTTCAAATGCATGTACAACACTTGGAGATAAAAATGGTACAAATGAAGGCAACAAGTTCCATCAAGACAACCAAATATGGATTTAGGGCTCCCTACCCATGGGCCAGTCCTATGCCAAATTGGTATAGCCCTCCAGAGAAGTTAGACTTCGTGTCTAAATTGATACCACAAATATTAGTGGAATGCTTACCAATATAGTGTTGAGAAACCCCGTTAATGGAGCAATTCTTCACTATCATCTTACAACTCTCTTATTAGTTTCCTATCACTTCAACCAAAGCCCAAGTTTCAAATTCCTAGCTTTCTTAAAGTTTCTCTTTCACAAGATCTTACACCTCTCCAATCATATCAACCATTGCAAAATTAATTAGCAACCCAACCCACCCCTCCCCTCATATTCGAATGAAACAAATTAACAAATTAGTTTGGAAGAGCAGCCAATTAAAGAGCCAAGTGAAGAAATTCTTAGACAAAATCTAATAAAATGGAGCTTACAATTTGAGACCAAGCAAATTTCATGGTTGGTTAAGCCTACAATAGAGGAGTGCAAGAAAGTGGTTGAGGTTACAAAACAACATGAGGAATATGACCAACAAACAAAGGTTAGACAATTTTTTTGAATGTTTATAAGGATTAGATCAACAATCTTGAGGCTATATCATTTTCTAGTGGAGGAAATCAACAAAGAAATTCAAATTCAAAAGGAGTTTTCCTCAAGCATGAACAATAAAGAGGATGAGGTTTTATCAGACTTAGAAGATTCTGATGATGAGGAAGAGCCAATTGAAATTGTAAGTATTCCAAATCCATCATCTATCTTCTTCAATAAAGACTCTCTTGTTATTACATCTTCTTTCGAGCTTGAAAAAGAGCCAAATATGAGGTTGTTTGCAAAGGATGAAGTAGAAAAAGTTTCAGATCAGTCTCCAGACATCCAATATGATCAAGAAAGTGCCTCAAGTACTCCAAATGATGATATTACACACAAAGAAGAGGGGCATATCAGAAAAATCAGTTTATTAGTTATGAGAAAACTATGTCCAATCCGGTATTTAGCTAGCTTAGAACCACAAAAGGAGTTGTCATCAATTGTGCTTAACTCGGAGCATATGAAAATGTTTCAAATTGTCAACATCTACAAGGGTAGTATAGATCCTACAATGGTGTTTATTCTTTTCTGGACTGATATTTTGAACAAATCAATGGTGCAAACCATGTCTGCACTTTCACTATGCAATCTAGTTGCAAAATTGATCTCATGGCCGCACTTTCTAAGAAAAGGAAGTTATTTCTCCCAACAAGTATGTGGTTTTGTTTAGCTTTCCTTTCTCTTTGTTTAGATTAGGAGTAGGCTAGGTTTGTTTCTTGCATAATAAGTGTTTGCATGCACATTGTTTTTCCAGTTTTCATAGTTAGTTGTCTTTCAATAAGTGCTTGCATGCACATCTTTTCTTTTTGTTGGAGAGGGTATTTCAGTTGTTTTGATTCAAAGGATACAAGTTGTTGATAGAGGTATGTGACTCCATAGCCCAATGGATGCGAAGACTACTGATCTCTTTGTTTAGCAGACAAATAATCCCGTGATGTCGCCAAAATGTTGCCGCAAATTATGCACTAAGACTTTGTGCCAATAATAGGGTAAAAATGGATGTGCATGCTAAAAATAAAAGGCCAAGAAACAATCCTATTTTTGGTGCCAAAAGAGGTGGATAAATTTTATAAATAAGAAAGTTGTTCCAATTATCTTTGGAGCATAACATAGCATGAAATTGGCTAAAAAAGCAGCTCCGTGTGCCAAAGGAAGAACAAGGGAGAAGTGCATGGAGGAGTTTAAAATAGAAGATCCTATTTTTAGGAGTTTTGAATAAAATTAGAAGAGCATGTTGTTCTATTTTTAAGAAATTGATGCTAAAAATAGGTGCATGGAGGAATTAAATATAAAAGAAAGAGAGAGTTGTTGTTCCAAAAATAGAACTTGCGCCAAAGATAGAAGGATTTTCTATTGATAAGTCAATTGTTGTTCCTATATGTGGCGCCAAGGATGATAAAGATTAATTTAATTAAAATTGGAGCATGCAACAAACTGTTTTGATTGTTGGCGCCAAAAGGAGAAGGATGGAAGATGGATTTAATTAAATAAAAACATGCGATTGGTTCTAGTTATTGTTGACACCAAGGATATAGAATTAAATAATTAAAAAGGACATGTTGTTACCCATGCGCCAAAAGAGTTGGATTTTTTTTTTAAAAAAACATGCAAACACAACTATTTTTGGACACAACAACCTATGTAGGCTCAATTTTGTACTATTGAAGATTGAGACACACTTGCGTTGATTTTCTCTAGCAATTCTAGCCTTGTACTTGCACCTCTGAATAAAAAGCTCCATTTTTGCCCTCTCATACTGTTGTTTTCTAATTATTCATTGTGTTTGATAGGAATATTGTGTTGCAAAATAGCTTACAGTTGTGCGTGTGTGGATCTTTGATTTCTCTATGTGCAAAGTTACATACATGTTTAATTTTGGTGTATCACCTTTATTTCCCATTTCCGCATTCTTTCTCCCTTTTCCTTGTCAAAATTTTCATTTTTAAGTGATTCATAAGGGAACCAACCCTCTCTGGAGGTTCACCTTAGACATAGGTTACCCACAACCTTGAGGTGTTCCAATTTTGTCAACAAGAGAGAGTAGGCACACCATTCTTTATCAAGGTGCAACTTCTAGGTGACAATAGATCCCAAACAAAGTCTTTCCGTAGATTGTTATTTTAGTCATTGAGCGGGGATTAATGATAGTTTGCCACGAAGGTCAATTTTGTGCGTTGGAATGTTGGGATCCTTAGAGCGGTAGGAGATCTCTCAACATATCAATTTCAACACTTACCTTGTATTTTTGTTAGATTATGTGGGATGATATTGGCTATTATTTTAACATTAAGAAGCCATCATACAACACATATACTAGTAATTTAGGTTCCATTAAAAAAGCAAATTCTTTCAAATAAGGGAATTATCAGCATACAATCATCTCGCAACATGCTTGCTATGACAATGTTTCGGAAGATTGTGTTGCTGCCTTATATTATGTGTTAATGACAAAAATAGTCTAGCATGCGTAGTGTTATTGGTGTGACTAGAATAACCCGTTGGAGGGTTTGGAGGGAAATGTCATACAAGATCCCAAACAAAGCCTTTCTATAGAATGATATTTCAATCATAGAGCGGGGACTTAATGACAATTTGCCACAAAGGTCAATTTTGTGTCTTGGAATGTTGGGATCCTGTAGGAGGTCTATTAATAGATCAACAACTTCATCCCTTACTTTGTTTGGGTGTTTTAAATTTAAGATTCTTAGTAGCAGAGATGTTGATGATTAGTTGTTGGCATGATGATTTCTTTTTGATGATTCATGAAGGACACAAAGTTGTAGTGTATGTTGTAGCACTTTGGTTAACACCATTCTCATTGGCTAAAGTTGAAGGGCCACCACTTGTCTGCATTGCGGTTGGTAGTAGTTATGCTTCCAAGTAGTTTGTGGAGTTTCATTCTTTGTTTTATGCCTCAAATGACCTAGTTTGGCATTTGCGATTAGGGGTATGGATTTCTAATCCTATGCATGTCATTCTTTGCATGGGTTCAAGATAACAATCAATTGATTGAATGGGATTGTGATAACATGGGACTTACCTTTATTATGGACCCTCTTGGAAAATAAGCATGGATTAGTTGTAAAAGAACGTGTAGGAATTTTGAGCTTGGAGCCAAAAGGATCTCGAACCAACTCGAGGTGTTTGTTGGGAGTCTACTCGACATCGTGGAATTTTATGTGTAATTAGCATAGTTACCAAGTATGTATATTCGGACCTTTGTTTTAAAAAATTGCAATTTATTTGCGATAAATCATGATTAATCATGACACATAAGAAAAACGATTAATCTCCTGAAAAATCGCAATTTCTTTTCTGGTGATTTCCAGAGATAAAACTCGTGAAAACCCGCCAAAAACTGCCTTGAAAATCATGGAAAATCGCCATGCAGGGTATATAAATTCCAAACTGAAAAGAAAAGGTCATTTCAAAGTGTTTTTCAACAATTTTTCCTCCGCGATTTGACCTGCGATTTTTGCCCCCAAGTTTTGCTAGGGTTTCGACTCTTCAAGCCTACTAGGGTTTCAAATATCGTGTTTTGCATTTAATTTAACTTTATTTTATGATTTTAAATTTTTTTCATAGTAGTGATAAAGTTGTTGATTAATGCCAATAAATTGTTGAGATTTCGAGTCAAATTTTGGTCTGCCGAGTAAACCCATCCAAGAGGGCAAAAAAATCTAAAAATCTAATCTTTAATTTTTTTGAAATAATCGATCCAAATATATACATATTATATATGAGTTTAATTTTATAAATATCCAAAATTGATAAATACAATAAAAAAGTTTGATAACGTAATGTTAAAAGTCAAGTTATGTAATATATAAGGTTGTTGGGTAATTGATGTTTGATCCCCTCCCAAAAAAAAAAAAAAAACTTTAAAATGTTTTTTTCTTCCCAAACTAACTCAAACTTCAACCGAATCAAGGCGATTTGGTAACTATGGTAATTAATGAGTTATTAGATATAAAGTCAATTGTAAAACTTATGCAACTACACATATTGTGTATAAATATATTATATGAACTAACTAAATTGCTCTTCAAGTTATTTGAGCCATTATGTTATCATAGCATATATTGCATGTTGTTATTTGTAATGTTATGTGCTAACCCTTGTAAACTAACTAAATTGCTCTTCAATTTATTTGAGCCATTATGTTATCATAACATATATCTTTTGTTGTTATTTGTAATGTTATGCACTAACCCTTAAAGAGAAAGATGGTAACATATTAAGCTTTCATGGACATTAATCTTTAAAAAAAGGTGTACAAGTAATGTGAATGTGGTCCAAAATAAAATAGAGATGAATCCACTTTTATTGTATATGTTGATTTGTGTCTACCAATCTCGGAGGATTGAATTTAAATAATAGAAATTATCCCTTTGTGAACTAATCTTGTAAAAACTACTTGTAAAAAGTAAAACGTCAGACTGCTTTTTTTAAGATAATCATCGAGTGAGTCACCAATTTGGTATATGAGATCCCCCTTGTGAAATCGTACATAAAAGGATTTTTTTCCTTATTGTACAAACCTATCCCCCTTTAGATTTGAACTTGAGACCTCCTTTACTTGGTATACATGCCTTCACCATCAAGGCACTTAAGTTGTGCAAGGCTTAACAAGTAGAAGGCGAAGGGTTGGTTATTGTTTGTACTTTAATGACAAAATTGTGGGAAATCTATCACCCATGATCAACAATCATTCCCAACACCTTTAGCAAAATTGCTAGTAGTGTTGTTCCAAATCTTAAGAGGTATATAGGGAACAAAACTTTGCATATCTAATGTGTTATATTCGTAAGCAATATTAAACAACATTTTAGAAATAAAATTATACTTTGTTAGAGAATGAGACACAAGAAAGGTAGTATAATTGGAACCAAAAACTTTATCAATTTGTACACTTATGTGGATAACATGCTCTTGAGGGAGATGTATGACTAACTCTCTTTATACTATACTATCTTATGATAACTATCCACTTATATATGTATTTATCATGTTACAAGATCGTGAAAGCTAAAGAGTTATGCAAGATGAAACAATTACCTTCCCCTGCAATTCTTCACCTCTTGATAGTTAAGTTGAACTTTATCATAATGTGATGGTTAAATAAGTTATGCAAGGTGTTTCCCCACACTCGATCGAGCAATCACATCTTGACCGCTAAATTCGCACCCTTGATGAAGCGAACAACAATGTTGGCAGTTGGTAAAGTTGTTGGATTAATTGTCATTGATGTCAAAGGAATTTGCTATCAAAGGAAATCATTATCGGCCACTAATCATTGTCCAAACAAAATCAGTTTCGAATCTCCATTATTCAAGGGCAGATCACACCATTCCAAGGCATTAAAGACAAGTTTATGATCATTGAAGAATATTGGCCAACCCCCTCTATTTTGGTGTTAATATTTAAATTATGGGCCGACCCATGTCTAGTGCCCAAGAAAATAAAGAGTGTCTCTTAGGAGAAATCACACACCTTCAAAGTGACATGAGAAGGTATGAAAGGAGATGTAGTTGAAAAGAAAACATGTGAGGAATAATAAAGATATATCATTCAAACTCGATCCAAAACTCAAGGGGGTTTCAAAATTAAAAGGACGAATAACAATTGTGCCAGATGAGAACAAAAATTTATCTCTGAAAAGAGATGTATAATATTGAAAATTATCTCTGAAAAGAGATGTAAATATTGATCAAAGACTGTGATTACATTAGCTACCTCCGTGAGGAGATGTCTGATCTTTCCCTTTCGAGTTACATATATTTATATACTAATTTTAGAAATACGAAAAGACACCTAGAAGAATGTGGAAGGTCACCAATATCAAGGGAGATGAGGTGGTTCGTCTTCGATGAGTTACATAGACACCAATTTCTCGGATTTACTATTTTTAGACAACATTATAGAAATTGCAATTTTAGGCCTTTAGATGCAAATTTCGGGGGTCAAACTTTGTCAAACAAATTTCCACACCTTTTCATCATGTTTTGCATGTTCTAAGCTTTCCGTTGCATTCTGAACAGAGTCAATTAGAGCCACAATGCGGAAGTTATGGTTTTGAGAAGTTGCTCCACTATTATTGCCACCTGGGTCACTGTCTGGATCATTCCTCCCTCCTTCAAAAGCAATGGTCCCCATTGCACCAAGTGGTCCCCTGAAGTGTGGAAATTGTTTATGTATCTATGACTTGTGTTGATCATGGCATTGTTTGTGCTTTTCACTGACTTTTTGCAAAATATCATGGACATGTTGTTGAGTGTTTTGAGGTGAATAATCATACTCAGTTATGATTAGGTTTGTCTGCTGCTTTTGTTGCACTGAACATGTGTCTGAGGTGGCTGCAACAACTTCCTGGGTAGTTTTTGGCCTGATCATCAAAAGGAGGGACTGCTTTGTTTTCTTCTTTATCTCCTTACATTGCTTGACACCGAGGAGGGAAACAGAGTTGGAGGGAATGACCTTGGGTATCCGATAGCACCGATTCCCAATGGTAACAGTGACCCTTCGAGGTTGTGACTCATATATGTCGTGTCTATCCCACATGAATGGTTGGCCAAGGAGCACATCACAAACATCCAATGGAACAACATCACATAAGACTTCATCCTGGAAGGGTTTGATTGCATATGAGAGGAGGCACTTGTTGTGTGACAGGGAGATCTCTTCCTAGGTTCAACCACCCGACACTATATGGATGGGGATGTGGCTTTACAGAAGGTTCAAACTTTTCACAATATTAGCAGAAATTAAATTATTTTGGCTTCCACTGTCAAGGATAAAATGTAGAGGCTTACCCTTTACCTAGAGCTTAGAGTGAAATAACATCTCCTTCTCATCCACCTTCTTGACTTGTGGTGCCAACAATCGCATCTGGTTCAACATCTATGATTTCATCTTCTTCATTTCTGACCTCGAGGTGTGTCACGGCGAAGCAATGGGTGTTGGAGATGATGACTCAACTAAAGAAAGACTTGATGGATCGACATTCTTCCTTGGAATGTCGATTAGTCTTGTGGAGATCGCACCACTTTCCTGTCTTCTCCTTTTGTCTCCGAGCTTGACCTCGTGTCTAGCCTTCTTCATCACTTTTCCCCTGCATAGGCTAGTTCTTTGTATTTTTCTTTTGATGCTTCTGTTCAATTTTGACTACAAACTTGTATGCCTCGCCGAGAGTATGGAATTGAAAGAGGTCTATGTCCTCCCGTATGTACCATTGCAGGCCACTGCGATATTTGAGGATCTTGTGTTGTTTTGTATCTTGAATGCCCAATCTTGCAGAAAGAGAATGGAAAGTATCAGTATAATCTTGAACCGACTGGTCCTTACCTTGGCAGAGTTACTGCCACCGTATATACAGATCGTCGTAGGCTCCAACAGGGTAGTATTCCTCCTTTATGGCATCCACAAAATCATCCCATGTGGGTTCCTCTATAATGCCCAATTCGTCCCCATTGAATTTGTTCTTGTACACCCCCACCAATTTTTGACAGGGAGTGACGATTTTAGGAGGGAAAATGTTATCTTTTC
Organism: Taxus wallichiana var. yunnanensis; assembly: GCA_018340775.1. Classification (NCBI taxonomy): domain Eukaryota; kingdom Viridiplantae; phylum Streptophyta; class Pinopsida; order Cupressales; family Taxaceae; genus Taxus; species Taxus wallichiana. The sequence goes on from CM031233.1 coordinate 171,247,618, forward strand.
TTTATCAGTGAATTTATTGACAAAAAATAGGAGGTTAATTGGTCCAACCAATTTTCTACTGCATCGAATTTATTTTACCCTCAAAAATAGGAATATCAAAATTTAATTGAACCTTGAAGGGTGTCGTGGCAATGAAGGGTGGATTGCAGAGGAGGATGCTGAATTTCCCATTTGTAGTTGTTATTGAAGAATCTGGGTGAATTGTTGTAACATCTGCTCCTTTTGCTCCATGAGAGCTTCATCCACCATCTTCTTAAGAGGATCATTTGTCTTGGTGTTGTCTGTCATTTGAGGTCTCCTGCAACGAGTAGTTAGGTATTCTGAAGGATCTTGTGTTGACCACCCAAGCTTCTTATATCTGACCTCGTCCTCGGAATCATACACTCTCAAGACAACTTCGATCTGATACCATTGATCCAAAACTCAAGGGGGTTTCAGAATTAAAAGGACAAAATTGTTGGGGTTAAGCCAATTACCAAAGTGTTGTACAAATCTATAATCAATTAAAGCATACAAGTAATAAACATAGAATTTAACCAGAAGATAAAATAGACAAGAGAAAGATAACACCATATATAATGTGGTTCACCCAGTGTGGGCTACGTCCACCAAGAAATGACCAATATATTATTCAAGAGGATATACAATTGAAGATCTACAATCTTCCACACCTTACACAATGTACAATATTTTTCCTCTCACAAGCTTCTCTAAGCTCTCTCCAAGAATTCCTTCTTACAATTCTTCCAATCTATCTTCTAACCCTAATTTCCAAGCTTATATAACCATATACAAACTTAGGGAAACTTAGCTATGTTATTACAACCATTAGATCAACTTTATATCAAAGGTTAGATCTAATTCCCATGAGTTAAATAAAACAATCACGCATAGGTAATCGATGTCGGTTACCCTAACCGATGTCGGTTCCTCCTTGCCTTGACCGATACCGGTCCCCCGGGTGAACGACGTCGGTCACCGGCCGATGCCGATTACTGTGTATTCCAACAAGTTTGTAAAGCATGTTAATGTGAAGCAATTAAGCTCCACAACTCAACAATTTCCCACTTGGAGATAAATTGTTACATTGTACCATACAACTCCATCATTGGATCCTTTTACTTGGCCCATTTCTCCCTTTTCAAGTCTCAAACTCGAAAACCAACAGAAATGGAGTGTAGCCCCAACTTCTCATTTGCCAACAACTTCATTAACATATCCTTAGGGTTCTCATTTGTATGAATTTTCTCCAGTTTCAGTTGCCCATCCTCCAACACTTGCCGTATGAAGCGATATCTCAACCGAATATGTTTTGTTCTTTAATGAAACGCCGAGTTCTTTGCTAGATGAATCAAACTTTGACTATCACTATACAACTGTAATTTTATTGCTCCCTTCCCAAATCTTCCATGAACCCGCTCATCCACATCATCTCTTTGCTAGCCTCTCGTAATCGCAACATATTTTGCCTCTCTAGTAGATAAGGCCACACCTTCTACAATCTTGAAATTAACGTAAACTAGCGCCCCACCCACCGTGAATGCGTATCTAGTGGTGCTCCTCCCGCCATCCAAATCTCCACCATATCTCAATCAACATAGCCATATAAAGAAGTATCTCGAACCTCCATAGCATAATTGCATGTTGGATGTCCCTCTCAAATACCTAAGAATCTATTGGATGCTTTCTAATGCTCTTTAACTAGATTGACCATAAATCGCTCACAATTGCCACTTCTGTGTAATGTTTGAGTCAGGTACAAATGATAACATACATAAGACTCCCAACTCGCTGAAGCGTATGGAACTTGTGTCATGTACTTGACCTCCTCATGTGATGTAGGACACTGATCTTTGCTCAATTTGAAGTGTCCATCCATAAGTGTACTTACAAGTTTTGAATTTTGCATATTAAACCTTTCCAACACCTTATTGATACAATCTTCCTGATACAAATACAATTTCTTGTTCTTCCTATCTCTCGTGAATTTGCATGCTTTGAGGGATTTCCTTTACAACTCTCAAATCCTTCAAAGTTTTCTCGGTTCACTATTATCAATCAATAATAAATAAGATAAGGAAGGTGTAAATCTTTCTGGAGGTCTACTTACCCTTTGTGACCTTCTCACTGAGATCTGGGGTGTCGGAGGCTCAATCTGCTCATTTTACAAATTTGTATCAATCTTAAATAAAGGATCGACGCGGTCACCTCCTACCGATGCTTGACTCTACTAACCGACATCGCACTTTGCTATTTTGCAGCGCACCGGTCCATGCGATCGATGTTGGTCTAGTTCTTCTCAGAATCGACGCCAGACAGTAACCGATGCTGCGGTCAGGGGTAAACCGACACCAGTTATTGTGTAAACATGTAGGTGTCAATTTTAAATCCGAGAGTTCATTTTCATCCACAAACTTCTCAACCGGTTCGTCTTTGGGTACCAAAACTTGATCCTTGTACATTCTCTTTTCATTCCATTCAATGTCATGACTCCTAACAATCTTAGAATCTTCTAAATCCCAAAACGAAATTCGAAATCACCAGAGCCATAACCAATAAAAGTACATCTCTTGGATTTAGCATCCAACTTCTTTCTATTTTCTTTATCAACATGCACAAAATCTTTTAAACCAAATACTCTAAGAAAAGAAAGATCTACCTCTTTTCTAGTCCAAGCTTCTTCGATATTCCACCATCTAGTGCATTTGAAGACCCACGGTTAATTAAATAAACCGTTGTGTCTCACTATCGCCCAAAACTGCAAGGGTAATCCAACATGTATCCTCATGCTTCTTGCACGTTCCATGATTGTCCTGTTCATTCTTTCAACGCAACACCATTCTCATGTGGTGTTCTAGGAACCGTTCTTTCTCTGCATATTCCATTTACTTGAACAATAATCATTGAAAACCTTTTTTGCTGTACTCACCACCATTATCAGATCTAAGGTATTTTAACTTTGAATTTGATTTATTTTCCACAAGGTCTTTCCATCTTTTAAAAGTCTCAAAAACATCAGATTTTTGTTTAATACAATAAACCCATACCTTTCTTGTGGCATCATCAATGAAAGTCACATAATATTGGGATCCACCATGAGAAGCTACCTGGGCTGGACCCCACACATATGAGTGTACAAGCTCCAATTTCTGCTCCTTCTTTGTTGCCCCAAATTTGAGAAATCTCACTCTCTTCGCTTTCCAAATATACAATGCTCATAGAAATCAAGATCTAAATCTTTCAAATATGATAACTTACCCTTTGTCTTTAAGATCTGCATTCATTTTTCACTCATATGGCCTAGCCAATTATGCCACATGCTTGCATCTGAATCTGAAGTAAATAGCATAGAAAATGAGTTATAACACAGGTAGACAAATAAAATGTTCCTACCTTTTTGCCTCTTGCCACAACAAGATATTCCTTGGTAACTTTCCAAGAATCGGCTGTGAATGTAACCATGCATCCAAATTCACCTAGTTGCCCTGCAGAAATTAGATTTCTCTTTAGGCTTGACACATACCTCACATCTTTCAATACCCATGTATTTCCATTCTGCAATTTACAATGAACTTCACATTTACCAATAATACTGCATGGTTCATCATCTACTAAATAAACATGTCTAAAATTACCCTAAACATAATTTCTGAAATAACTCTTATTAGGGGTAGAATGGAAAAAAGCTCCAGAATCTAAAACCCATGATTCTACTTTATTATCTAATGAGAGAATAAGGGCGTCTTGCATTACTTCACTTGCAACGTTTGCCTCCTTACCTTTATCTAGTATATTCTTTTTGTTTTCCTTGAACCAACACTCATTTTCATGTCCTCTCTTTCCATAATTCTAAAGAAACTATATTTTTGACTCTAGATCTAGATCTGCCACTCTTTGATTTTGATTTCCCATTCTCTTGCTCTTGGACCTCTCCTTTGATTTTCCCTTGCTTTCCACATTCAAAGCATTTCCAGATGATGATTCTCATGTACTTTTCCTACGAATTTCTTCATTGAGGATTATATTAACCACATCATCAAACTTTAAAATATCATAAGCGATTTATGTATTACTAACAATCATTACGAAATTATCTCAATTATCTAGCAAAGAGCATAAGAATAAGAGTTCTTTCACTTCATCATCAAACAAAATATTAACCAATTTTAATTGATTAACAATAGAATGGAAATCATTCAAATGATTAGACACAGATCCACCTTCTTGCATTTTAGAATTAAATAATTTCTTCATCAAATAAACTTTATTCGATGCACTTGGTTTTTCATATAAATTAGCTAAAGCTTTCATCAAATCTACCGTGGTTGTTGCTTTTGTTATATTAGAAGCTACGATGTTGTCAGACTCAATCTTATAGATCCTAGAGCCTTTTTGTCAAGAAATGTCAATTCTTCATCCGTCATCTTTGAGGTCTTGTCTTCTCCTCCTATGGTAAGCATAGATCTTTTTGATACGAGATAATCTTCCACCGCATCTTCCATAATTGATAATTACGACCATGTCAAATTTCTCAATTATGTATTTTCCATCTTCTCATTATTGTTGTAGCTCCCACTCAATCGAAAACCCTTTGTGAGTAAATCCTGTCAACACACAAAACCCTCAAGCAAAGCTCTGATACCATTTTTTGGGGTTAAGCCAAATACAGTGTTGTACAGATCTATAATCAATTAAAGCATACAAACAATAAACATATAATTTAACCAGAAGATAAAATAGACAAGAGAAAGATAACACTGATATAATGTAGCTCACCCAATGTGGGCTACGTCTACTAAGAAACGACCAATATATTATTCAAGAGGATATACAATTGAAAATATGTAATCTTCCACACCTTACACGATGTACATTACTTTTCCTCTCACAAACTTCTCTAAGTTTACTCCAAGAATTCTTTTTTACAATTCTCCCAATCTATTTTCTAACCCTAATTTCCAAGTTTATATAACCATATACAAACTTAGGGCAACTTAGTTATGTTATTACAACCATTAGATCAACTTTATATCAAAGGTTAGATCTAATTCCCGTGAGTTAAATAAAACAATCACGCACAAGTAACCGATGTGGTTACCCTAACCAATGTCGGTTCCTCCTTGTCTTGATTGATACAGTCCTTAAGTGATCAACGTCGGTCAACCGATCGACGCCTTGATTCATCGTGTATTCCAGAAAGTTTGTAAAGCATGTTAATGTGAAACAATTAAGCTCCATAGCTCAACAAAAATAACAGTTGTGGCAGATGAGAACATAAAATCTATCTTTGAAAAGAGATGTATAATATTGGAAATTATCTCGAAAAGATACATAAATATTGATCAAAGATCATGATTACAATAGCTACCTCCGTGAGGAGATGTCGATCTTTCCTTTCGGGTTACATATATTTATATACTAATTTTAGAAATACGAAAAATACACCTAGAAGAATGTGGAAGGTCACCAATCTCGAGGGAGACGAGGTGGTTCATCTTCCATGAGTTACATAGGTGCCAATTTTGTGAATTTACTATTTTTAGACAACACTATAGAAATTGTAGTTTTAGGCCTTTAGATGCAGATTTCAGGGGTCAAACTTTTCCGAACAAATTTCAGCACCCTTTCATCATGTTCTACACGTTCTAATATTTCCGCTGCATTTTGAACAGAGTCAATTGGAGCCACAATGCAGAAGTTATGGTTTTCGAAAGTTGCTCCAATATTATTGCCACCCGAATCGTTGTCTGGATCACAAACTCAAGCAAATTTCTCAAGGACATGAAAATAAGAGATCATTCAAGGCAGATTTTTTGAAAGAGATCTATTTAATTGTCATCCATTGAAGAAGTTTTTTTGGAGGTCAAGCTTCCTAAGAGAAGAGGTTGGTGTCTCTTGCTAAGTTAGCTTTTAGAAGTGGGGATCGGTGTCTCCAATAGGTTGGTGCCTACAAATTGCTTAACGGTGGGAATTGGTGTCTCCAAAGGTGGGTTGGTGCCTACAATTTTTGTAAGAGACTTCTATTATTTTATGAATGGATTTAGACAATGAGATCCAAACAGTCTGTTCTCTGTGGTTTTCTCCCGAAAGGGTCTCCACGTAAATCTTGTGTTTCATAATTTTTAGATCTTGTGTGATTGTTGTCATTGTGGTTATTAAGTTTCAAAATAAGTAAAATATTATCTTATACCGATTCACCCCCCCTCCCTCTCAGTATAAGTCTGTGTTCATCAATTAGAAGGTAGATCTCGAGAGCATACATGGCTAGTCAAGAAGGTTTCTCCTCAAATAGAGCTTCATTGTTTGTGGAACAAACTATGCATTTTGGAACACAAGAATACAAACTTCTCTAATGGTTCTTGGATTTTATATTTGGCAATCAGTTGTGAGCGGTTATGTAGCTCCATAATCTCCACCAATGGATACAGATGGAAAGAAGGCTAGTGAAAACAATGCAAAAGCTATAAATGCAATCTTGTGCGGTCTATCGAATTAGAGTTTGTCGAGGTGATTCAAAAAATTGTAATTCAAGTCAACATATCACTCACATATGAAAAGAAAAACAAAGGTATTAAATAGGAGTCTTGGGGATTTACTCAAAATTTTGGAAAGGGATAATCTAGGAACATGGGATTTGGTATTGTACAATTAGAATTTACATATAATAACTCCATTAATAAGCACCGGGAAAACATCATTTCGGATAGTTTATGGCAACAACTTGAGGGGCGAGAAAAGTTGTAGAATATTAATAATGACACAAGAAGGAGAGCAAAAGTTGAGAAATTTGTAAAACACGTGAAAGATGTGTACCAAAAAGTGAAAAGGTAGTTGGAGGAAACACATTCGTAATACAAACAACGTGTAAATTTGAAAAGGCGAGAAAATGAATTTGAGGTTGGAGATTTGTTTTTGGCTCATTTAAGGAAGGAAAATTTTCCTAAAGGCACATATAACAAGTAAAAATGGAAGAAAATAGGGCCTTACATAACATTGAGGATGTTTGCAAAAATTCATTTGAGATTGGATTTTCAAAAGGCATACATGTCTCAAACATATTCAATGTAGTGGACCTATATCCATATCATGAATGAATAAACGTTGCGGAAGCTAATGAAGTTGATTGGAGATAAAACAAAATGTTAAAGCAAACATTTAAATAAGCGAGAAATGATGATTGACACAAGGATCAAGAAAAAAATGTAACAAGGAATACAAAGATTACTTTGTTGAGTGGAAAAGAAAAGAGTTGGGGGACGTGACTTGGATAAGTGTAGCAAAGAGTTGGAATTACGGAAGAAGAGCATGAATGAGTTGGAGCTCACGCTTTCAAATTACTTGAGGAGTATGATGCGGGAGCATCCGAGTCCATAAGAAATAAATTATTGTGTTTGTGTGTTGTCGTGGAGGTATAAGTCATGCCACAAATATTTAAATAGCACCAAACAACTCGAGCCATGGCGTGAGGGTCAAAGTCATGTTGATACGATTTCAGCTAATGTTATGAAGGCCAATTGATGTCATGATGGCCTACCAATGCGATGTAGAGCCAAAGATAAAGGTATATGTTCCCATGGAAGTTTGGATCAAGACGACTTAATTGTATGGGTACGTTGGGCACTATCTTGAAACATCATGTAAATCTAGTAGTCTTAATAGATAACGTGTAGCTGAGTTTGATGATGTTTTTAGGTGGCTTGCATACACATATAAACAAACTCATGAACCTCAAAGTAGGTAGGAAATTTGATGACAAGAAATAGGAATTGGTAATTGTTGGTGTAGTCGTTGTTGGACACTATAAGATGGTGCATATTCTCTAAGTTAGACGATCGATTATGATTATATGTATCTCTTAGGATATTATAGGAGGATGTATGTCTTTTTATGAATAAATAATAAATTTGTTGTGTTCCTATATTTTGTTATACATTTGATATTGTTATGCATGTTGAATATGAAGGATGCATGGTCAAAGGTTTCCCTTAATTGGTTTATGTGGATGTTTTTACGCATCAAAATGCGGTGAAAAATGGTATGCAAAGAAGTGATGCATAAGTTGAGTGATGCACAAAATAAATATAAGGTGTTTAAGAACACTTTGGTAAGTTGCGTGCATGCATTGCAAGGTGTTACATGGTATCACAAAAGTTGTAGATGTAGTTGTACACCTAGATGTGGATCACCTTGCAAGATGTGTTAGATGACATATTATCAAAATTCAAATCAATGCTACCAAATAAAAATGGCTTACACTACTACCATTGAATGTGTGAGGGACAATTATAGGTTATTTTGTTGAATAAAGTGGGATAAACTTCTAAAGTATGAATCTAAATCTACATACAAATCACTTAGAAAATGGTTATTTTTTTGGTTAGGGACCTACCTTGGTTAGATCCCCAACCCTTTTCAAGATTGATAATAAGAACATGTAAGACATGCAAAGGACAAATGAAATGCTTTGAGATGAAATGATATCCTTGTTCGGGGCCCGAGGGGGCAAAGTTGTGTTGTAGGATTTTACTTTGGATGGTTATTGATTATTGATGGTGTCTTGGCTAACTTGGAGCTTTTCCCGGTCACATCTCGGTCATGGGCGCGATTGCCGAAAATCGTAGAGCAACTATGCCGATGGTGGGTGCAAGTAATCGACAACACTATTAAAATTTTGAAATATGATTGTGTAGTGAGCTTTGGGTGTCCAAGATGTCTTCCTTTCTCCTTTGGAAAAACCTACAAGTGAAGCATACATGAGCAATAGCCGAAATTGGGAAAGAAACCAAGAAGGGTGAAGGAAGGGCATGTGTATGATTTTATAGTTTTGGGGTGCATAAAAGATTGTGATAGATATAGATGCAATGTTGAGATGATAAGGGTCCAATGTGCATTGGAGATGTAAATATGTATATGGGGTGTATAGAGGGATGTGACAACATTGAATGTAAGTGGACGAGGATAAGTGATAAGTGACATGTCTTAAATCAACCTTATTTTTTTATTTTTAGGTATTTTGTGGGAATATTTGATTTTTAGAGATTATTGTGGTTTTATATTATTTTTTTATTTATAACTTGGGAGACCTTATACGCAAGTGCATTTTCTAGTATCTACATTATCATAATAATGTTTGGTGATACAAAGGTTGTGACAACTAAAGTATGAGTTGTGTAAGATTGTGGAAGTTGTGAGGGTTACATGAGGCTAGCACCGGGCCGAGAGGAACTATGTGGCCTATGAATGAAGTGTATGTAACTCATGGGACTACAAGGAGTAATGTGTTATGGTCCCTTGATACTTAGTAGAAGGCACTAAGTGTTGGTAAAGCTATAAGAGAGAGAATATATACACAAAAAGTTTCCAAGAGCTAGGTCGTCAATGAACTTACAACAAGGTTGTGTTCTACATGTGAGAGGCTACAAAAGTGATGAGACTAAGTTCAACAAGAGGAGCGAGGAGGCTTGTGCGACCAAAAGCTATTGTGAATTATTTTTCTTTAGGGATCTGTAACCTTAAAATTAACTATTCTTAATGTTTCTAATCCTTCATGTATCCCCAAGTCATTTTGAAAGGTTTATGTGCTCTCTAAACCAATCTAAAGGGCTCTAGATATTTTCCTCATGTAGTTGTGGCTCAAGGAATGGCTAACAATTTCATTGTCCAATTTCATTAAACTCCACATGTACCCTTTCATTTGAACCCATATTTTTGATGTGGAGCAATGTGAACATTTGAAATGACTTCATGGGCCTTTGAGTGCTCAATGGTTCCCACATACATGTCTAATGACTACATTCACTCATATTGGAAATATCTTGAAGAGAGATTTCCCATGAGTCCAAATTCATGCTCTCTCATGCCATATTATAGTTCTACCCATTTACAATATCGTAGTGTCCTTCCTTTACTGTACATAGTTAAATTTGATAACCCCATGTAATTGTGACACATATCAAGATTATGGGTGCTTGATACACAAGCTCAATGGTATTTTCATGTCATTTCGGACCCATGAAATTAAATATCATTCTTAAAGAGTCCCTCCCACCTTCCTTTCAACTAAGAATTGCGGCCAAAAAATATTGGGCCTCACTTCAATGCACCATGTGTCCCCTTTGTATAAAATTAAGATCTTGTGTCCATTTAGGATAGTTGGGAAAAGTTTAGGTTTGATAACCAACAAGTGTATGAAGTGTAAATATGACACTTATCATATTCATATGAAATCATGCTCATGAACCTTAATAAGCTTTGTGTGCTCACTCAAACTTTTAAGTATTAAGGGGCCCTCATTTAGATTTGTCACTACACTCCAAGGTATAATAAAGGGTACACAAATTTCAATGTAAAAAGAATGACCCAAGAACCTTTAGACTATAAAGTAACCCTATGACTTTAATATAGAAAGGGGTCCTACAAACTTAGCATTAAAGTGACCCCACGGGGTTTTAACTAAATCCTTATATGTACACGCTTAACGTAGTGATTTAAGGGTTCACTTTATTTTTAGCCACTTAATAATTAACTTGGGACCTTCTTATATAAATAAAGAGCTCAAAGGGTCTTCCATGAGATCTACACCTACTTTGACTCCTTTATTACAAAGGCGTTCCCCCTATGGGAAAGGCTCTTCTAGACATTTCTGCAACTATGTTAAAATTGACAACCTTTCAGACATTTTTTTCAGGGCGTTTAACTTTGACGGTCGTTTGTACGTTTTCACTTTTTACGGACAGTTGCTTTTTCGTGGGTATATTAACAGTGCGATGGGAAAAATAGGGCTATGAGGGTTGTTTCGGCAGGATGTTCCTCTTCAACGTTTGGTTCCACTGCTCATTTTCCCCTCACGCAATATTTTTACGCAGTATGCATCACACAATATTTTTACGCGGTATTCTTTTTTCACGGAGATGGATGATCGGTGAAAGGCTTTGAAGTATGGGTCGTGGATCCAAGTCAAGCCCTAGAAATGGGCGCAAGGATTTCAACTTTGCAAAGTAGGAAGAGAAAATATTATAAATGTAGGAAGCAATGAATGCCTTCCATACACAACTGAAGAACAATGAAGGGAAACCTGAATATATTTTCTATGACGGCCCCCCTTTTGCCACTAGTCTACCACATTACGGTCACATTCTTGCAGGCACTATTAAGGACATAGTTACCCGCTACCAAACCGCCACGAGGCACCACGTAACCAAGAGGTTTGGATGGGATTGACATGGCTTGCCTAGGGAGTTTGAGATTGATACAAAGTTTGGGATTAAGAGCAGGGATGAGGTTTTGGATGTGTGCATGGATAAGTACAACGAGGAATGCCGGAGTATTGTTATGAGGTATAGTCAGGAATGGGAGAAAATTGTTTATAGGGTTGGGCGATGGATTGATTATTTTATTTTTACTGATGACCTAATCCATAGCATCTTCTTCACCACCGTTTAAAACTTGCAATCAAACAATGCTAGGTGAATTTCGCTGGCTCGCTAGCGAATTAACCAGCACATCCATAATTTAGGGTTTACTTGTTTATATACTGTACTCTTTTGTTGAAAGAATCAGTTTTTGATCTCTCTTCTTTTCTTTTTAAGTTTAGATTTGACTTGTGATAAAAAATTTGGGGTTTTTGTTTTTTCATGTAGAGCCACATACAGTTTAGAGAGAAGAGAGTCTGGAACAGTAATAGATGGCACAGAGGAATACTTGACTGCCCAGGTGAGGGATCCTTACTTCATCTCATGATAAACACTTGCCAATTTTGTTGCAAGAAAATTATTTTTATTATAAATTTAAACATAATATTTAAAATAAATTATAAGTTTGTAATAATTTTGAAATTTATGTAGAATTGCAAATTTGTAATAAATTTTAAATTTATTAGATATTTCAACTTTTATAATACTTTTTCCATCTCAGGGAGAGTATTTTTTCTGAATTTCAGGGTAAGAGAACATCCAATGGATCGTGTTGCACAATGGACATGGATTTGTATTCAGAGCCAGATAAAAGAAAGCATTGTCCAAGTTACGGAATAGGATGTCAATATCTCACTTTAATCTGATTACAGTTATGATTAATTTATGTAGTGTGTGGTGATTCTTCTCTTATTTAGTTAAGAACATTGAATTTTTTCTGCAGACTGAGTTGGTAAACCACAAAAGGGAGTCGGATAGACTTGAATTTGGGTTGTAGGTACATGTGGGACTTTAACATTTCAGTCTCATGAATTTGTGGAAATTTATCAGCCAATTGCAAATACGAGTTTATAAAATGATTTAATATCATTATATTTGTTTTTAGGTCTCTTTAAAACTAGCATGCTTGAGTTAAACTTGTATGTGATGCCAGGGTGTGACAATGAAGTAACAACGTGGATTAAATGGTATGATTTCTTCCCTAATGTGTGTGGTAATTTATACAAATAGATTGTTCGAGGAAAAATGTTTGTATGCGATGCCATGGTATGATACTGAAGTAACAACATGGAATGAATGGTACATTACATGTAGTTAGTAATTTATACAAATAGATTGTTCGAGGGAAAATGAGTTTATTTGATTGATAATTGTTGTTGCTCTATTGGGAAATTGATTTATCTGATTTGTCTAGCTACAGTTTTCACAAGTCAGGTTTCTCCTTATGAAGTGTGAAGGTTAATGTGGTATTGCACTTTTTTTGACCGGCGTAGCTGTAGTTAAACAATTCAAAGCCAGTTGCACTAATGATCATTGTAGGCTTGTAAATTTTTACTTTTTTAATGTAGGCTCAAATCAGATTCAATGGTTTTGTGAAACTGATTGTCACTTATAGGGGAAGGTTGAGGTAATGTTTTATACTGTGGTCATTGTGCATTTGTGTGGTGGATGCCCCTACCTCATTGGTAGGAGTTAATATTTTTCTTAAATGATATATATAGAATAGGAAAATAATTGAAATATATCCCTTACAAGTAGGGATTTAATTTTTTAAGTTGTGGTTTTGTAAATAAGATAGTTTTTAAGTTATGATTTTCGTAGAAGCAACTTGGAAGCTGTTTTGTTTCACAATCTCTTGCCAAATGATATTTCAATTGAATGGTGGGTTGCCGTGGAGAAACCCACGTTACGGGCCACATCGAACTTCCATTTGTTGCAGAATAACAAGCAGATTATGATTATAAAGGCATTTACAGAACAGAAAGCCTCAACAGTGGAAATTAAAGGTTAAGGAATCATTACATTCAATCGGTAATATCATCGGGCCTCCATTATTAAATGTAACACATCCAATGTCACCAAATATTAAAAAACAACTAATCATATTTTGTTTTCCGAAATGAGCGTTGGCCTGATGCTGCAACCTTGTGTTTTCTCATTTTGGGAGTTTTGTTGAGTTGGAGAGCTTTATATCACTAGGGTGCGCAATCAATTAATGGATAAAGGCACTTGGTTTATACAAACTGTCAGAAGTGTCTTTTTATGATATTTCAGGGAAGGGACCAAGCAATGGCAAGTGTGTTGCTTAGTGGACATGGATTTGGATTCGGAACCAACTTCCAACTAATAAAACTTGGCACTGTCCAAGTCTGGGAGTAGGATGTCAATTTCTCATTTTGATCTGATCTAAGTTTTTGATTAATTTATGTTTTTCTTTAGTGTTTTTGTCACTAATGTAGTTAAAAATAATGAGACATACAACATTTCAATGTAATGTTTCATCTATGTTCCTCCACTAGCACTATCGAGTGTACAATAAAAATTTTTCCAACAAAAGATCAACCAAACAACCGATGCAACACTAACACAATTAACCTAAAATAAATACAAACCACATCAACTATAAAAGTAATTAACTATCAAAAATGGTATCAAATGTATTTATGTACGAATTTGTAACAAGTTTGAAATGTAGAGAGAACTTTTAAATTAAGTGGTTCATCTATATTTCTACAATTACAAAATCAATCACACCCCTTATCAACATCGACTACGAAGTAATAACTATCCCTCTAAATCAAATAACATATATCGTTCGGCGTTCACATTGCATAGTACATATGCGATTGCTAGTTTTAAATAATGTCAAAATAAAAATAACTATTTTTGGGTGTTGAAAGAATGTCCTTACATATCAAATTATTGTGCATCACGTGTTCCACCACATATCCCAAAAAAAAAAAGGAAAAATTCATTTGTTTGCTTAAAAAATATTGGGCCTATACATATGCTCATTCTTTATGATCCTAAAATAATGAGTTCATTATTGAAATAGATGTAAAACATGTACCCAAGTTGATCACGCGGTAAAACAAAATCAAGGCTCATAAAAGACATTTTACATCCTACAAAATATCTTCGTACACTATGATGAAATTGTACATAGAAGCCCCTCGACCGTAGATTGAAATTGAGGTGTCTATTTTTTTCTGAAAATTCATTACCACTTAAGGTCCCGTTTTGGTCCCCACTACCTTGCACTCACCAATCGTCTCTGAAGAACATTCAAATTTGTACATTTTTATAACTTTGGAATTGCATTGAATCATTCTACATTTTCTTATTGAAGATGTAGTGCATGAGGTATACTTGAACATATATAATAATATTTTATATTATAGGACGCACATTAAAAATGATAATGTAACCATGTTAGGATCTTGTAATGTAGGTATATCCATATGAGGGAATGATACGGTAGGAGAAAATCCATAATCATGATTAACCAAAGGGCTTTGTAGATCCACTATAGAAGTTCTTTCACACAATCGAAGCATGAATGCAAAAATGAACAATAAATTCGATAGTCGATAACTAGAGTTTGAAAAGTATAGATCTACAATTTTAAAAGAAATCCCGAGAAAACATAGTTATAACATAGAAGAAAGCACACAAGTGTTTTAAGAATTTTCAACAATGGAAAAATATAAAGCTTGGATCAAAGAAATCGATTAAAAAAAGCTTTCTAATAGATTAGATGTAAGAGCATGTAATGGAATCACCCTTAGAAAAGTAAGAGAATTTCATATTCAACACAACATGGGAAAATATTAACACTAGAGAGAGTACAAAAGGTGTAATATAATGCGGGCTCACTAAAATATGTTAGGGATGAATGGCTTGCACTAAATGTAACACAAATAACCTAACTAGTAATTGCACATGAGTTGTAATTACGTTAGAGATGATAACAATGTTAAGTTTTTTAGAGTTGTAATTTAATGTGAAATGTATGCTAGTTTAAATTAGTTTAAGTTTGTGTGATGGGAGGAGAAAAAAATGAAGTACAACTACAACACCTAACAAAAAACACTTCATATTTTACCTTGATAGATGTCCATACCCTATTATAAAACTCTTACTTTGCCATGGCTTGCATGAGTATCTTTGGCAAAGGTGATCTGATTGTAATGAATATTTGTTTATTGCATTTGGTGAAATAGTCTTAATGGCTCTTGAGGATGACCATGTCTAAATCTTCCTGACACCATTTGTCATCGATTAATAAGAAACTTACAAAGAAAGCTATGAAATTATTAATTATTTATAGTTAAAAACACATAAACACGTGTAAATGGTTGTTAATGTTAAACATGGGCTCAAGTCGTGACCACAAAGTCTCCCTCACCTTAGACATATCAAACGAGAAATCCAAAAAGTCATGAAATCTCCCACCAATAAGGATATGGCAGAGACATTAACAAATTTTCCACCAACAATAATATGCCACAAATTTATTTCACCTTAATAAACCCCAATCCAGAAACAATACAAATACATCTTATTAAGATTGATTAATTAAAAAATAAGAACACAAAACATTAGAAAAATACAAACATTGCACTAAGGAAGCCCATAGTTTGATACACACACCATAGTGAGCTAGTCAACAATTTCACTTTGCTAAAACCTAAGCTAACAAAGACTACAAAAATCTACCATTTTCTCTAAAAATAATATTGTGATTAAACATTATAAGGATTCATAATTTCGTAAGATCCCATAGCCTTATATAGATTTATAGTCTAGAGGCATAACATGCTCCTGTCTGCCATAAAGGATGATGCCCTTTTCTACCATAAATGTTTATACCTGGGCTATTTGTGGAGTTTATTTCATGCCTACACGCTTGTTCCAATCTTTTATTAGTTCAACTCACAATCCTCACTTAAGTACCATTTGATATATAATGCTGGAAAGAACATTTCGATGTTGATTAGGGATAAAAGGGTTTCCTTTTCTAGATCATATCCTTTCATTGCCAATGTTTGGTGGTAGAATATATCCTTCACATTTTAGTACCTATTAATTTTTTCTTTTGAGAAAACTTTAGCATTTGCATGCCTTGATGCAACTTACCAACTTGCCCAAAATTACATGTCATTTGAAAATCATGATTAAGGAACTAAAAGACCAAAAGCTAACAAATTTACTTGTTAATGGGACAACTGGAACTGGGAGAATCCCTCACATGGTTTAATAGAAAAAACCTTGCACAAGGGGTGATAAAACTAAACTTTAATGTGGATGCAAAAGTTAATCGAGTTTTTCAAGTGGTGGTGGAATATTTAGAGGTTGGGATGAACAAGTCCTCTAGGCTAATGCATTTTGTATTGGCATTGATACAAGTAATTAAGATGAATCACATGCAGTCTTGAAAGGACTTCAATAAACTAAAGATCATTGTTGGAAAGATAAGATTATCAAAGGAGTCTAAATAACTTTTATCAACAAAATGGTGACCAGGAAACGTGAGGCATGGAGTCTAACATCCCTAGCCTAGCCTAAGAAATGTTAAAACCCTTAAATTATTTTCAAAAACTTCACTCACTCAGGGAAAAAGGTGGAAGATCTTGATTTTAATTCTTCACTTTCATTTGGATATATGTTTAATTAAACCTCCTTTAGCCATATTCAAATGGAAGTTGAAGTTTCCTATGGATTTTTTGTTTTGCATTTTTATGGCTTTTGGAAGATAGTTTTGATGCCATTAAAACTCAAAGAAGAAGCAGAAAATACTCCACTTATGCCATATTTAGGTGTTATCATGCATTACACATTACAAACAAATGTTCGTTCTTAAAGAGGAGGAAAACGTCATGTTCTAAATTCTCATGTTGACAGAAGCTAAGAGGATGCTGAAAAAAGTTGTGACCTCTGTCTTTACACTGCCAATTGCATTTCCCTGAAAATTTCTAAGGCCTTCTCAATAAACACATTTGTTTTTGCATATCCTGCAAACCCTGAAATCATTATAATCCATGAGACGACATATATTTTAAGCATATTTTCAAAAAGTTCATGTGCATAGGATGGTAGCATGCTAGTAAAGGTGACTAGATCATATTGGACACCTGTTATCGTTAAAGAGTGTCAATTCTCTACGAGGAACCGATCAGATTGGACACCTCCATGTCCCTGATCTGATCAGATTGGAACTGATCAGATTGGAGTGTCAATTCTTAATTGATTTCGTAGGATATCCTGCCATGTCCCTGGTCGCTGAGTCATAGCAAGAGGGAGGACCCAATGGGTGCACATGCGAAATAGACAACTACAAAAAGAACTGTCTACAAACAATGAAGAACATGGGGCCGAAAAGGTTTATCTGGGAAGAGCTGTCAGGAAGCGGGCACTTCTCGGAAAGGCTCTTCTCATAGAAGATGCCTCGACAAGTTAATTTCAACTAAGCATAATAAATATTAATACTAGAAACCACATCTGTAGAATGCAATGTGAATGCCGAACGGTATATGTTATTTGATTTAGAGGGATAATTATTACTTTTGTAGTTGATGTTGATAAGGGGCTTGATTGATTTTGTAAGTGTAGATATCACTTCATTTAAAGGTTCCATCTCTACATTTAAAACTTGTTACAAAGTTGTATATATACATTTGCAAATCTTATATCATGAGTGGTAGCGTTATGGGGAGTAGTTTATTTGAACTAAACATGAATACATGAAGTCTTCTACACTCGATAAGGCGTGTGATTGATAGTGGTAGTGTAGGAATATAGATGCGACATTACATTGAAATGTTGTATGTGTACATTTAAATTTGTTACAGATTTGTATATAAAAAGTTACAAATCTTATATCACGACATCTGAACTAAACATGTATACATGTATACTATTAGAACGTATTGTATCTTTCCATATAACAAATTTTCTTTTCCTTAAGCAACAAATGCAATTTTTTAATCCTCAAATTGTTACCTCTTACGAGTAGTTCCCATTGGAACTCCACATGCATTTCAATTGTGTATAGTTTATTGATTTTGACTTATTTATGCATTTGTATGTACTCCATAGGTGTGTGACTTCGCAATCATGTCGACTCCTGCAAAACGAGCCCAACGAAGAGAGAACTACGTAAAAATAAAGATCACATAAATCTTTGAGTAAGCAACGTAGTCACCTAGAGCGTAGAACAACGACAATCTCTAATATCCGTCAACTTACATCGACCAACAACCTACCATTCCCTGACATTCCAAACTTTCCATCAAATACAACTACTGTAGGATGGAAACAATTTTGCACGACCATACTAATTCCATTCGCACAAACCATCTTTGCTAACTACTGTCATGTCTCACCATTTTATTTGTACATATGTAGTTGCAAATCTTATATCACAACATCTGAACTAAACATGTATACATGAAGACCTTTGTACATTTCCGAATTTATATCATGAATGTTAGCCTTTTGTGGGCAATTGTATTTTCACTAAACATGAATACATTTGATACCCCTTGAACGACAATGGCGCTCTGGATATAAAACACATAGTTTATGCTTTTCAAGACATCCAAGCTTGTTCATTGTTAGAAGAAAGAAGGAAATTACGTGCTTCAACAATAACTCTCACAAACCAACAAGTCACAAGACATTATTTTCACATGAGCGTTACTTTTAGGAAACTATGCACTGGAGCCGAACCGAGAGAAGAAAAAATTGGTTAAAGGATGTGGAACACCATACTGAACCACGAAAATTTAAAGGGGAATAGGAATGTACAAGTCTAAATTTCCATTACAAAATGAAGTCATATGAAAGTCAAATTTTCTATTAAGAATGAATTTTGAACAATCCTACACAAATACACTTTGTTATATGTCCATGCTACATCACCTGTACATACATATACACATATAAGTGTCAAAAATCGTCATCATCGCTATTCGCTAGTAATTTTGTCAACGGGGAAACTCCCCTCTAAATCTTTTTTCTTGAATACAGAACAAATCCCTGTAACCAAATATTTGCTTTTCTAGTTTCTTAAAAAGAGAGAAAAATGATTCCCTGCTCAAGAATACCTTCAGTGATGAAAATCCATTTTAAAGTCAACACCATTCTACTCATGATAGCACTTGACAATGTAATAGGGAATAAGAAATAGCTCACCATAACATATTAATCACGGCTCAAATATAGTGAATGATAATTTCTAGCATGGAAGCACAACGTCCAAAACATATAGGGGAAACATATTAATTCCTATATGTATCAAAGTCTATTGCTTAGCTTTCCACTCAAAGATACTCCTTAGAATCACACTCAGAAAAGTCAACAAATACAAAGTACCATGCATCCGCGCAAAACATATTTCAACACTCTCCAACTACTAACATATTTCATCTTTAGTGGTATTCTAGTGGGCACAATTTTCAAGTATTCTAAGTGAGAGGCTAGGGTTACTGGTAACATTTTATGTTTGTCACATTAACCTTGTACTTTTATTTGATCAAGGTCCAAGTGACATTCTCTTTCATTCACATTAGGTAAATGTTTAGTAGAAAATATTTCATAATCTGCTTCTGAGTCCACTTGCTTTCAGCATGTACAATAAAATCTCTTTAACGAAGTTGTCTTCAGGATTATTCATAATAATGTTGATAGCCTAATACCAAGAATAGGATATTAAGACACAATTTAGCAATTCTGAATTATGGCAAGAACATGTACTAACAGTAAAGAAATATTTTAAAAGCCATCATGAATTTTGACTTTGATGTGGGAAGACTCGGGGATTAAGCATATGTCCCCTGAATTCCAGGTCTATGAGCTCTTCTTTTGACAAAACAAGTACTCTTGCACTCACACCAAAAAGGGTCTTGATGAATAATATGTAATAATTTTGAACTGAACATATTAACCTCTTGCAGTTAAACCTATGTTATGAAAATAGATGGTTGATAGTTGCTTATTCTCATAATTCCTTTTGAAAATGCAATAAGAAAAATTCTCCAGAACAAGTAAACTGGACATTGCATATATATCCATTTTTATTATTCTAACAGTAAGAGATAATACATATGTGTGTTTTTGGGTTTCCTACTCCAGTTTGTAATATATGTCTAGTTTGTGGTTCAGGTGATTGAGGAGCTGCTTATGGTATCTCCAGATATTATAGCTTTCACAGATGATCAAGGAAACACACCACTACATGTGGCAGATAATAGAGATCACTTGTGCATTGTTAAACAACTTATATCATCTTTCCCATCTCTATTAACTGCAAAAAACAATGATGGAAACAATTTCTTACACATGGTTGTAGCTGGGCTTAGAGCCTCTGGTTTTAGGAGGCTTGATAAGAAAATGGATCTTGTGAGGCACTTGATCTTAGATAAAAATATAGATTTTCCAAGCATCATCAATTGCAAGAAGAAAGAAGGAATGACTGCAATGCATCTTTTTGTCCTAGGAAAGGTGATTCACAAATAACTAGTGGAACTATTATTGTCACGCACTGGGGTTAAATATCAACATTTCGATAAACATGTATGAGTGTTGTTAATATAATTGAATTGAACCTTGCATCTAGTATAACAAGATGAAAATTAATTCTTAGTTGACAATCTATATCCATAGAAAGACTAAACAAAGAACACTTGGACCAGCCCATTTTCTACAAAATGAAACACAATAGACATCATGTCTACACCCGTCAAAAGATAGATTGGAGAGTCATGATTGATTTCCAAACCAATAAGGGTTGGTATTGAACCTAATCAAGATCTAACAATAAATTGTTTGAATTGTGAGTGCTAAATCATTGCAAGATATTCTAAAATTAAAAATATGGGAATAATTCAAGCATGTCAATATGTCTTAAATAAACCCAAGTTTGGATTTAACAATAGAAACATGTTCATAAAAATATTTCAAGAACTTAAGTAACACATTCAAGTGTCAATATTCCTCATTCAAAACATGTTTTAAGAGAAGGAATCGGGAAGTAAACATTACATTTTATGAGTTTGTTTTCAAATTCAGAGTAGAGTAGCAGCATAGAATGTCTGATGATTAAAAAATGATACATATTGCCAGCATTAGGGAGCTTAAAGTGTCACAAGTAGAACCAATAAAGTAGTAGAAGAGACATTAGTTCAAAACTAATAGTCTATATCCACAGAAAGAATAAAAAGAAACCTTGGACCATCCCATTGCCGACAAAATGAAACACGGTAGAGATCATTCTTGGACCCTTAAAAAGATAGATTTAAGAGCCATCATTGATTTCCAAACCAACAAGGTTTGGTTTTGAACCTAATCAACATCCAACAAAAAATTGTTTGAATTGGGAGTACGAAATCATAGCAAACCATTCTAAAATGAAAATATGGGAATAATTCCAACATGTCAATATGTCTTCATGTTAATCATTGAAACATACAAGATAAAATAAATAAAGAAAATACTTTTAACAAAGAACCAAAACACCTAGAATGAAGAATTATCATTTTCCCAACCTGTTTTGAAATGACAGTTGTAGGATAGGGCAAAAGAATACATCAAATCCTAACTATTTTTCAAAAAATTGGCATGTTCAGTGAACTATTTGACTAAATGCCAACAACTATTTGTATAAATTCCATAAAGAAATATGTGTGCGGGGATATGGTTATTGCACAATATGCACAGAACTCTTTTTCTCATGTATTTCCTCAAGCAATCCAGGCCCTGAGCCCACACTCCTTCCATGCATTTCGTCAAACAGTTTAAATCCAAACTTCTTCCAATACTTTCGTCAAACATCTCGCATGCATTGTTTTGTTCACAATTTTTACGAAGCATTTAGTGAAATAGTTTACACCCAAAATTATTCTAAGCATTATGTCAAACATTTCACATGTGATGTTTTCATTGATGCATTTACTCAGACAAATTGCATACCCAACAAAATATTCCCACAAGTAAAATCTCTTTGAAACATAAAATTTTAACAAAAACAATCATGTGTCATACAATCACCCTACAAAATCACAAACCCCAACAACAAGAGAGCAGTCCAGCTCAAAAGAAAAAATCCAAAGCAACTCGGGGAAAGACATATGTATACAGATTAGGATACCCATACATAATGAGCAAAAGCCGAGCTAAAATTGAAATAACTTACCAGCAAGAGGAAGTGGCCGCATCCACATAGGTCGAGTTGAACTTTGCAAAGCCAAACCAGAGTTGGAGTGTGGCGAGTTGGGAAAATAAGTTCCGAGCTAGTTACAAACCCCAACATTAAGTGATCTACCATGACATTGATGAGCCATGGAAAAAGAAAGTATGAGCCAACAATGCCGAGCTCCAATAGAGAAAACTCGGAGCTAGTTGTTTTGCACAACCAATGGAGAGTGAGCTCAACCCAGAAAATCTATAACAGAGTCTCGTCTAAGGAAAGCCTGAAACAGAGCAAGAGCATGGAAGATATATGCCCAAATGGAAACCAATACAGTAAATCCATGGTGAACAAACCAGAACAAATGCCCAATAAAGGCGGCCAAGGGAAAATGAAAATCAGATCCAAAGCCTCGGAGCAACTTGGAGAAGGAAGCGAATACGAGCTTGAAGATATGGAAATGGTGGCTAGATACATAGCTCCAAAAGTGATGAATACAGGTAGATGGATTAGGGTGTTTGTCATGATTGGGAGGAGAACCATATCCATAGCCTACGAAGGATCTCCTGGGATTGAAGAGGATCTGGTGGCCGAATGGAAACCTAATTACAGCGAAAAAGGTATACCGGACCTTATTGCAGTCTACAAAAGCAATGGGAAGTCTTCCGAACTCAATGGCACAGAAACATGTAGATTAGTCTTCCACAAGAGTCTTCTATGATTCACAGGCTCACAACACATGCAACACAGTCGAAAACACTGACAGATTCCACCTTTCTAAGCTTCTGCATCCTATTTATAGCTAAGCATTGAAATCTCCCATCCACCAATGATTGTTAACTGAAGTTATCTGCCACTTATGATCATGCATGAAAATAGGGTACATCTAAATGTTACGAGATTTATAAAGACCATCCCATGGGACTAATAATAGGAAAACAAAAAATAGAGAAAACAAAAACAGAGAAACAAGAAACCAAAAGAAAAATCATGAAAATAGCAAGAAATTGTCATTTCGTGTCAAATTTGACACGATCCATGAATGTCCGCAAAGCCCTTTCCCATAGGGGTAAAGCCTTCGGCGTAAAAACAATAATACTTTGTAATTGATATTTTTTAAATACAAAAGTATGACATTGACATAGGGTTTTGAGGCATATCTTTAATTTAGTGAGATCTAGTGTCATAGGTGTGAATTTAAATGTAGAAATGTGAGCCTAGAAGTGACAATGACCTCACCCAAAAATCTAATTGTGATAAGAGATATGTAAAATGTGTTGGGTGATCCAAACATATTCAAATTGTTGGGGATTTCCAAGAAGGTGACAAACATGCCCGAAACTTAATTATCAATTATGTGCACCTTGTATGAACCTTAAATTCCTTCATTAGACAATCTTCACGTTGTGACACTTGTAATATGGAAAATCAAATTTTCTGAACCTCTTATCTTATATTGGAAACAATATCTAGAATTTAAGGAAACCAAAAAATGTTTAGGGATATGTTTTGAGGGGTAGGCTGGTTTAAAGTAGATTATGTATAATAGTCAAGCCCCTAAATAGTAAATTACACAATTGAATACACTTTCGGTGACAAAGAACCCCGCGTAATGTGCCAAAAGTGCTCCATAGTAAATAATATCTTTAGACACGATAAATGCTCTAATTATTGATTGATTTCTCTAGAATGATTGTGAGTCCTCAATAATGCTCTAATGATATCTTGTGTAATATCTATATTATTTTCTCTTTTATAAATGAACTATAATGCATGTGTATCTATAGATTGTTGAATCCAAATTATGACTTTATTCACACACAAAATGACATTCAATGGTCGAAAAGTGAAAAAGGTGGGGCGAAGGGGGCGAGTTCATTTGACTTAGAAGGGCCCAAAAGTGTATCAATAACATCATAAACGCTCCACAAAGCCTATGGATGCTCTAGAAAATGTACTAAAAAACTTGAACAAATAGAAAATAGATGGAAAAAACCTAGGAGAAGAGACCATGACAAACACATGCCATCAATACCTCTTTTGGACCAACTATTGACAATTAGACCACCACGATAAAATCACGCAATTTAACTAGTAATAAATGCCACCGACCAATTTTAGGTGTGTATACATTTCACTACATAAATGATTATGCAAATATTTAAATAAATAAATTCTAAATATAAATATGTACCAGTGTAATGATGTAAACAATTAAAGTACATATTTAATCCAAGCAAATAAGTAATTTAAACTACAAACCCTAATTGTAAATGAAGAGGATAAAATACTTAGCTAATTCACGGTGATGCTTTATCTGAGATGACAAATTGATGGAATATATATGATGGTATAAAAATGTTATCTATCCATCCACCAAGATACAAATCTTACTTGATATTACCTAACTAACTAGCAATCACACGTGAGGTGTGCGATGATAACGCTGAAAGAGAGGTAGGGGAACAAGTTGTAGCAAGTAGAGAAGAAAGAACGCAACGCTTGATGACGGAAATGGATAAAAGAAATGAAAAAGGGATAAGGAAATGGAGGAGGAGGGAAAGAAAAGTGGTAAAAGTGAAGGAAAGTGGAGAGTGTTAAAAATGAATATATCTCGTAAATGCAAGTAATGGTAGGAGTCAAATAAGGAAAAAAGTGGAGGAAATCAAACAAAGGATAATAAATTGAATTTTAACGTATATGTGAGTAGAAGATTATATAGTTTGGTGGGGATATGGTCAAATTAAGAAAAAGTTAAAATAAAACATAAGCAACAAGATTTTGAATGATAAATATAAAAGAATAATAGCGAGGTATAACAAATCCATTAGTTATATTAGACTGGTTAGAAGTAGAGCGCAACAAGAAATTTTGAACATTTTTGCAAACAAACATAGATCAAATATGGTGTTTAAAGTAGTTGCAGATAATACAAACCCGAACCAAAAGGGGTTATCGATACAAAATACATGTGATATATACATGCATGATTGTTATAAAGAAGGTTTGGCACCAATGGAAGTTGAAGACAGAGAAAGGAGGAAGAGGCGAAGGAGTTAAGACGAGGGATGGTCGAGGCGAGGGAGAGAAGAGGGAAGGGAGTGAAGACGAAATTCCTCTTGTAGCCTGGACTGCAGAAGGGGAGTGGAGGACATGCGAGAGTAGCAGGAGAAAGAGAAAGCTGGAGAAATACGAAGGGAAGAAAGAGACGGAACTCTTGACACAATAGTGAATGTCAGGCCTTGTCTTTCAATTCCGCCAATGTCCACTTTGTAGCAAGTTGTAGTGTAAGTCCTTGAGATTTGTGGATAGAAAAATCCCAAGCCATTTTGAGCGGTAGTTGTCTGTGCCCTCTAGAAATGGGAGGAATAGGAACATGTAAGGGGTTGTTTGAATCCTATGGAGGTCCTGTGTAACAATCAAACTTGATGATGACAAAAAGAGGTAGACTTGGAGGTTCGGAGGATTCCTCATAGACTATGTCGATGATAGAACCAGATGGCGTCATTACGACAAGACCTTTGTCAACCACAAATTTGCGTAAAGCATTACTTTTTAGTTTATGCAGAGAAGAACCTTGGGCTTCAACTGATCGTCTTCGATGCTTGCCGGATGTAGAACATCCGGTCTCTTTTCATAATTGATTTGGGTGTAGGAGAGTGAAGGGATTTCAACATAATAAGGTTATGCGAGTCCACAGGTCATTTTGAGTGAAAAGATGAGGGGCATATTTAAATTCAATGCTTTCTTGTTTAGAAAGGGAGGAATCAAATCTTGACATAAGAGTTTCCCAGTCCTAGATCAGAGGGACAACGTTACGAATGTTAAATAAAGCAAGTTCTTGAATGATGCCTGTGCTGGATCAGAGCCTTGTTATCGGAAGATTGAATGAAGGGAGACGGATATGTCGAATTCTTGCCAAAGGGTAGCTCCATAAGACTTGTTGGCATAAAGAGGAATGTCCATAACCGGAGGAAGTTGACTAAGGTCTCCAACAAGGATCATAGATCTGCCTCCAAATGTAGAATTTTTGAAGTGTGGGAAAGCCTCCCTAAGACGGTAGTCAATTCTGGAAAGCAACTTTGGCCCGACGAAACTCATTTCATCAATTAAAATGTATTTGATGTGCTTGAGGGAGTCTTGAAGAGACGATAAAGCTTGGCCCTCTAAGGGTTTGAGTTCTTTAATGGGAATCCAAAGGCTTGCGTGTATTGTCGAAGCTGAAATGTTGAAAGCAACAACTCCTGTTGGGGCGAGCAAAAGGAGAGGTGAAAGTCCCTGGCTAGATGAAGAGGCAAATGAAGACTTTAAAATGTTAATGAGGAATGATTTTCCAGTACCTGTAGTCCCTTGTATAATAAGTCTCAGTGGAGGAAGGTTGGATTTGTGTGTGAAGTGTTGAATAACTATGTTGAAAGCTTGTTGTTGTTCTGGAGATAAACTAAAGCTGGAGGGTCGAATCTGTTCACGATGGAAGCTGAAATATGTTTTTCCTTATTATCTTCGATGAAAGTGGCACCAAGAGACTGCAGAAAAGCAAATGGAACATGATGTGCACTCCAATTGTGAAGGGTGTCAAATTCACGAAGGCCCAACATTTGCAAGTTGTCAAGGAATGAAGTGTTCTGGGGTGGAATTGAGCCAAAACTTTCCAATCATATAGTTTCTCAACAAGAAGGGGGCTCGGCCTCGATCTATGTGTCACCTTTATCGGTGTGTGATGGATTTGATTCACGCCATGCAATATGCCAGGGCTGATAATTGTATCTGAACAAGCTCCAATTAGAAATGGTTTGTTGAGGTGTTGAACCAATATCATTAGAAATGTTGCGAAAGGTTTGTATAGAAGGAGTTCTGACCAACAGAAAAGCTCAAAAGAGGGGGAGTCCTTAGATGGAATGCATTGAAATTTGGGGAACACCCGAACAATAGCTGGATGGGTATGACTCTTCCACCTATTGTGCTTGCGATATTTGTTGTAACTCCAGTCACGTGCAACTTCAATGAGTGGAAGGATTTCCATGTTTGAAGGTCGGACCCTGTATGCATCTAAAAGGAGGGATGTTTCTGCATCCTCACACTCTGCTTCAACCAATCTTCTTAAGATTTTTCTACCTACATTTAGCGTCACAAAAGTGCGACTGCACATTACAAGTGGCAATTTGAGGAGCATGTGGCATGTTTCTTGTGCGCTAATGTCATGTTCAACCACACTCTCAGTTAACATTTTTTTATGGCTAAATGTGCAAGAAGATCAGGATCTAAACCTCTTGACAATCTAGAAAGCATTTGGTGGTATGTTTCTGACCTTTGTTCCACTTTGGAAGCATACTTAGCAATGTATTTGAGGACAACATGGCGAGATAGCACAGGTTGACAATCGATATTGGCTCTCCATATGGATAACATTGTTGGATTGTGTGTGTTCAATCTATCATCATTCCTTGAAGGGAGGTATTTAACTGAAGCACTCTCATCAACAAACAATAAAGAAGTGGCTCTATTCTCCCAAGGTGCATTGTATCGACATTGGAGGCGGTTATTTTTTTCCGAAGGAAAGTATTCTCGGAACACTTCGTGTGTCATTGAACACGATTTATCAGCTCCTCCAAATCTTGCAACGGGGAAACTGCAAGCACCTGAGATGAAACTAACAGGAAAGGGTCATCCTGGATATTCCTATGAACAAATTCTGAGCAGACGGAAGGAGGGCGCATATTCCACGCAGATATGTAGATATCAAAGTATTGTCTTGCTTTGTCTATAGATTCATTATTTGACCAGTCGATGCGATCAACATCTGGAGCATCTTCAAGCCATAGAAAACCATGAACATGCGCTGAACCTCTATGTTGCCATTCATACCTGCGGTAAAGGAAGGTTAATCATTTTGTATTCAAGTAAGTGAAAAGTAGAGAGCATTGAAGAATTTTACCTGTACCAGTAGTCTTTGGCACGAAGATGTTTCTGTAACACTTCCTCATGGAATATGGTGAATCTTTGATGTAAGTAAGCAACGACACGATGAGGGTGGCTAACAATGTTCATGGTCCTCCAGTGTTGTGTTGCATGGGCCTCACCAGGAGACAAACCTGGCATGATGTTATGTAGGTCTGGCCATTTTGTGTCTACTGCACTTAGAGTGAAGAAGAGTGTAGGCGCCCCCAATTGCTCAATCATGTCTGAGACCTCCCCTCTGCTCTTTTGACCAAAATGTTTGTGTCCCTCACAGGTTGGTTCTGAATCTCATTAAACTTTATGGAAGGCAATCATCAGGGAAATCATGCAGGCATTGTCGTAGTTGTCCTATAGTAGGGGGACACCATGTTCAAGGTTCAACCTCATGAATACTGCAGCTATAGATTGGCTCCTATGTCTCATAATAAGGTTAAGCAAGTAGTACTGGAACCTGGGGTGTGAGCCAAAATGATCATCATGGTAGCGCATTAGGTGGAGGGCATATTCATGCATTTGAACATCCTTCATGCGTGGTTGTTTAAACAATGTTGCACCAGTTGGAAACAAACTTGGAAAAGCCATTGAGAAAAGGCCCTCTATGGTGTATTCATTAATTGGTGATTTTTCGACTTCAGGCCAAGCCAAGTTGCAGGGTGTAGCCTAACCATTTGAAAGTAGGTATTGCTCGATCAACTCCTCTTCTCGTGCCAGTGTTTGGGTATGAAGGAACAAATGAGGATGTCTCCTCGGGATACTCGTAGGGGTTGGAAGGAGGGTTGTCATTATCCTGCGGCTCAGAGAAGTGAGAGGCTGGAAGGTCTATAGGAATAGAGTTAAGGGAGGAGGATATGTTTGTCGGTTCTTGCGGGAGAGAGGAAAGAGCCTCAGTGTCAATAAGAACATCCTTATAGTAGGGGTCATGGATAATTTTATATTGAAGCACTTCCCAAACATGGGACCTACTTACATAGAAGTCATATTTTGTTTGTTGCATTCCAGTCTTTTGAACCAACAAGAGATCCAAATCTCCTAGCTGACGAGGAAGGTATTTGGAAATGGAAGAAATGTTTTGCGGGAAACTTATTGTGTGACCTAAATATTTATATTGTCCCCGCACATTTGTGTGACTTGCAAAATGGATTAATGCGAGCAATCAACATTTCTTCGACTTGGGTTAAAGATTTGAGAACGACAGGTTGAGCGCCAAGATCCATATTGTTCCAAGAGGAGAAGTGGTGTCCATTTCTTTCGGACTTGCACCTAATGCATGTGTGTTTCCCTTCATGGAAGGTAGTATTTATGCCTGGGTAGTTCTCAAGACAAATTGAGCAGGTGTGGATGTGCGATAAAAGATCCAGTCTTCGGCGGAATCTGCGTTGGGCATCTACCCAAGAAGGGACCGCATGGAAAGTTTTGTGGAGTGGCATGGGGAGGGTGGAATCTTGGGTGTGACTTTCGTGATGAGTTTGGGAGGAAGGGGACGGAAGTTTGGAAGAATGCGAAAGAGGCAGTTCGGCAAGAGAAGGAGAAGCAAGCGAACTTGTTACCAGCTGACAACCCAAATGAAATGTGAAGGGTGAATGATTGCAAGGAGCAATGTATTGGGTTGAAGCAGATGGAGGGTAGTGTAGCGATGGAGAGGGTTGTAATTTGATGTTTCGGCATGATGAAGACAAGGTTCGACACAAGTGGTGTGGTTAATGCCAAGAGGGAAAGGAGAATTTTTGGTGCAGAGGGAAAGTAGCAGGGGAAGACATGAAAGGGGGTGGCCAATAGTTTGGAAAGGGGCAGAACTTGTCGGCATCTGTTGGAGCTGGTGATAGCGTTCGTGCCGGGAAGCATTGATTTCATTTTGTACAAGGCATAAATATCTCTTCTTCTTTGTCGTTGCTCTGGGTAGGCATTGTGCATAAAACAACGACCTACGCAAATCGCCAAAAAAAGGTGGCATAAGAGAAGATTCGAAGAGTACTAAATTATGTATGTGGATAAGGGGAAATGAATGCAAAACCATTTGTAAATGCTTATCTTGCTCTAAATGTTTTATATTTTGGTAGCTAAAGGCAATAAAACAAAAGGAAAATGATTTGTTGTTGCATATATTTTTAAGGAAGTAAAGGAAGAAATACAAGGGTGTGTATGGAGTTATTGATTAGGAAAAAACATAGAGATATGTCTTCATTTTTTTTTCTACATAGGTATTAAGAAGGAACAAGGTAGAAAGAAGAAAAAACTTTGTGTGAAACATAGACAAACCTTAAAGAAATGAATAAAGCGTTCCATAATGTTAGCATAAACTATATATATATATTGGACCATACATTTTTATCAATTACAAAAAGGTGTCTCTGTGATATAGATGCGCATGTAAACCAATATTAACAACCATTAAATGGAAAACTTTGAGAGTTATAGTCCATTAAAACATGCAGACAAAAGCATATTACAAATGTATCTGACGGACAAAAGCATATTACAAAGGAAATATGAGCAAACAACGAAGAAACTAAAATATAGGAAAGTGTTATGGTGCCCAAGAAAGGAAAAGTCAAGCAACAACTTTGGATTCCTCCAATTTAAGGGAATCAAGTATGACACATTTCAGCTGTGTATTTCCACGGAAAGTTTCTTTTTCACACGAGAGTGAATTTGTAGTCATGGCCAATTATCTGGTTTGCAATTTCCGTTGTAGCCTCATTATCTATGCACAATAGTTGAGGTTTGTTGCTGCACGACACCCATGATTGCTTCAACAATTGTGTCAAATGTTGTAACCGATTGTAGCTCTCCTGAGTAATCTACAAGTTTATATGGAGAGCATACCTATAGTCGCATTGATGCACATGAGACTTACAACTTGCACAAAACCACGAGCCATTGTCTATTGGTTTCACTTTCTTTTGGCATTGTTTGTCACCATTTGCAAGGGGGAAAGCCATGTAGTAGAAGTTATCCATTGCGATGTCTGTAATTATAGCTTTAAGCGTAGCCCATTCATTGTTGTTTGTATTGCCCATTTGAAGTATTTCTGCAATTGTTGCCACTGGTTTTAAGCTTTGAGGAGGACCTAGAAATTTGTTCATTATAGAGGGAGTTTCAACAGTGTAATTTTCAGAGGCAACCCAATCTTGTAGCGTTTTAGATTCAGGAATCTGAGGATTGACAAACCATTTTGTGCTGGAGACAGTGTCTATGGAAGTGCCATTGAAACTCGAAACACGTGCCACTTTTACAGCCAATACTGGGAGTTGTGGAATAGAAAGGAGTTCCTCAAGTTCTTGAGCAAGATCATGTAAATGTTGGCCCCATAAAGTTACAGTAACACTAAATCCTGACATGTCCTTCAATTGCAAGCTTCTTCATTTAGTTTCACTGTAATCCCGCCTGCGGATAGTGGAGCAAGGAGAGATTGCTAAAACAATGCCAATAACGTCAATGAAGGAACCAACAGGTTTTGCAGGTATATCTTTGATTTCTGTGAAGTGAAAGTTATGCAAAGGTATTGTGGCATTATTGACAAGCAGCGGAGAGACAGTGGAAGAAGCTTGTAGGAATATCTCAAATTCGTTGTTAAGGTGGTTGTAACCTGGTTTTGCATTCCCTATCCTTCCATTTGCGATGGTGTATAACTTTCCAGCCTCAATTTGTCCAAAAACATTGCTGCAATTTCATTGAAGCATGTAACATGTATTTCTCCGCCTTCACCATCCACAAAATCAAAGCCGAAATATGAGCCGCTGCCATTTGCATTCACATATTCCTTAAGTGTTGTTTTCCCAAGGGCACAACCTTCAATAGACCATGTACACATGGTTGTATTTAGTGCACTTATTTTTAGAGGCAACCTTGAATCTGTCGGGAGGCCAATTTTCTTTTGGGGAGGTGTTTGCGGGACCAAATTTTGTCTGTCTCCATGATTTGTATCAGGATTTGATTGCTTTCTGCAAATGACATGGGCGGAAGAGGAGTGGGAGCACCAATTTTAGGATGTGTTTCTATCACAACTTCCATTTCAGAGACAAGAACAGTCCTGCAAAGGATAAAAATGAAAAGGGACAAAAATTTAGTGAATATAAAAGAAATGAAAGCGAGCATCCATGCACAAAGGAAAATGGATGCATACAATTCATGTTTTATCATTCTGCAAAGGGTTTTGCATAAAGGCACAATGCTTCCATCTTTTAACCGACCATCTGAAACCTGGCTTGCAAATTTTGAGGGAAAAAGAGTTGTTTGAAAGTGCACACCATCGAGAGAGATCCACGTGATGCTTTGGAGCTCAGTGTTCAACGCAGATCGAAGGGGACAAATGTTGAGAAGTTGGACTCTCGGCATCTGTACAACCCTCAATCAAAATAGAGATTCCACCATATGTCAAAGGTGCAGCCATGATGAAGATTGTTTTCAACACACAATGCGCTTCTGCACAATGAGCTAAATCACATTACAATATTTATAAAAATTTTGGAAAGCAAAATTAATAGAAACATTAACGTTTACATTTATGCCAGGGAAAGAAAAATTGGCATCACCAGGTTGTGTGCAATGAGAACAACAAGTATATACGAGATCAAAAGGTATATATAGATCAATATTTATATAAATGATATAATGCCATTATTTTAAAAAAATTGTAATTTGTGGGACATATTGTATTATTTCGGCATCAATCTATTTTTTTCAAAAATGGGATATCCATCTTAGTCCTTCAGAGCCTAGGACGAATATCAAACACCTCTTGCTTGTTTCGATATCGATTCCAAGTGAAACTATCCTAACGTGATAATTGGCACGTCGTCAAATTTTGCTTCCACGAGTCATAATATTGAAAGAGATGTGGGCCTAAATCGTTGGAGAGCAGTTTGAAGCACCGTAGTTTGTTTTATTGTTATTATGGAGAGCACCCTTCCCAAATCGCACAACAAGAGTAATTTATGTTTGTCTATTGTCTTCACGCATCACATAATCATTATGTTGGTGTTAACTTTGTATATTTGAATCATATCAAAGTGCCCGGATTGTAAGTTGAAGATGACTCCTTTAGACATTTTGTAGTTGAATATTCTTGTATGTCATCACAACATTCGGTGGAATATTTTAAAACGAAGTTCAATCGGTCAAATATTCGATGCAAAACCAAAAGGATTGCTGACCGAAGTAGAGTGGGACTCATTGGGAATTAAAGTATATACATTAATACATTTTCCTGCTGTGTTGAAGACGAGTTGAGACTATAATGTTATATTTCTATCTATGATTTCAGCCAATCAAGATTTCAACCTTTTTTCATAGCATTGATGGTAAAGCGATGCAGAGGGAAGTAGAAAATACTCAATCTATACAAATTAGGTTCATAATTAGACACCAAATTTATCTATTGTTAATGCATATGAAACGCGGAAGCATATACATCATAGGAATTGTTTGACAAAATGTGTCAAAATAAATCGGTTTTGCGGGGACGAAGTGCGAAAAAGTGTAAAAGAGATAAGGTTAAGTGAAAGTCCCAGGAAGATTAGACAACTACATGTACCTATATAAAAGCCAAATGCTAAGAGGATGTCTACATTTCCAAATAAATTCAAGGGTATTTAGGGATTTTATTGACGGTTCAGTTTAGATCTAAAAACCTGAAGAAATTTTTGAAAGACCAAACTATTTAGATTTTGTACTAATGATAAATGTGCTTGGTGCCATGATTCCATTCACAGATAAGTGACTTAGACACAAACCACAAAAAAATTGTGCTTAAAAGAGATGTGGGATCATGGAATCCCATTATTGAAATTCCATGTTATTGAAGC
Source organism: Taxus wallichiana var. yunnanensis (assembly GCA_018340775.1). Taxonomy (NCBI): domain Eukaryota; kingdom Viridiplantae; phylum Streptophyta; class Pinopsida; order Cupressales; family Taxaceae; genus Taxus; species Taxus wallichiana. Next base: position 171,281,760 of record CM031233.1, read on the forward strand.
AACATTTAAGCCTCATTACACAACTATCTTTTAAATTTTCATGGTAGCAATATTGTGCTCAGCTTGTCTTTTTCTTGCATAAATTAATATAGAAAGGTCACCTTACTATTATGTTAGAAAAGCCTTTCTTTATGAACAAAAGTTGCATCCTACTTTGGATCACCCTTTCTTTAAACTTCATTTTCATTGGGAGTTCTATGAGTTGAGTGTCTAAACGTGGTGTTTACTTTCATTCCATAGGTAGCGGAGCTTTCTACACTTTCAAAACTTGTAATAAAGTAGAATCTGCAAGATCTAAACATAATAATGTTGTCAAACTCAGAATTACTCCTCTATTTGAATTATTTATAGTGGGTCTGCAGATTATATCTAAACTGAAATCAAGACCCAACAAGATGCTTTGGATTCTAAATTCCGACAAATTGTTGTTCTCATGATGCATTATAAAACCAGTTGTATGTTCTTGTTCCTTCCTAGCTATTCCACTTTTCAGTTGGGCTCTCCCTTTGCTGCCCACCAAACACTGATATTTTTATGAATCAACTCTCTGCATTCCCTCAATGAAAGAGGAATAAATATTTCTAACAAGTTTCCTTACAGGATTTGATATAGATCAAGATCAAACATTCCCTAGACATTTCCAAAAAATCTAAAAGTTAGAGGCCACTATTTCAGTAGTCAGCTAGAAACATGTGATTCCAGGCAGTCCTAATACTCATTGTTCTATATTCATAGAACCCAAAAAGAAACAGAAGAGCCCTCTAGACTCGCTAAATTTTACAGTAGAATATGAATTTGGATAGTCATGTTGAAATTCCTGAGCTATAACACTCATTGTGCTTAGAAAGGGGATATATAAGACACATGGAAATCTTTCCCAAAATATTATATGCTGAAGAAGAACCGTTCTACAAATTTAGAATTTGTTGCTTTGAAGTCTTGTGACCAAAATTACAGCACAACATCGCTGCACCATAACAACAACAATAACAAAAACAATCGAAAAAAGAGGGATCAAGATATATTAAGTTGAAGATTAGCGTAATAACATTGAATATCTTCAAGCAATTAAGAGAAGTTTAAGCTTAGAAAAAGTGATTTCCCAAGTAATTGCAAAGGGAAATATATAGCAAATATTATCATCAAGAAGACAAAAACCTTCCAAGAATACATATTTAAGTCACCAAAAATAGAAGAAAAACTTCAAAACCAACCCAAGATAAAATAAGGAAAATGAATATTATTTGACACATAAAACAAAATCTTGGGACGTCCAAAAATTGAGTTTGGCCATAGGCAACTTGAGACCGCACTTCAAAAAATACAAAGAGTGGCATAAACACTGGAATCGTACAAACCACAATGTCTGGAGACTAAAACCTACAAATAGATGGACTACCAATTTGAATTTTATAGATAATGTGTGACAGCCAGAGATGACTGTTTGAAAACTATGTTCTGCAAGGACATGTCCTGCCAATCTTATGTCCCCATCACCATCCTATTTTCCTATTCAAACATAAATTATAGGATTTTTCATGTGCTCCTAGGTATCCCCTTTTTGTGAACTTGAGTTCCCCACTAACCTCCCTCCCAATAGAAGTTTCAGTGGAGCAGAGTTTGAAAACAATTAACAGAGTTATCCAGGGACATAGGCAATAGATAGCATATTTCATGATGCATTAACTTTGAGCACTTCTATGATATATCTTAACATTGCATGAGATGTCAATAAAAACTTGTACAACATAATGTCTGCTATTAAGGAAATCTCTTAATGTTTGTTTTTTTTAAATTTGAAAAAGTTGATATGAAGTATTCATCTCAATTCATTTTTTTCATGTGCACACCAAAAGAGTAATGAAAAACATACAAAAGCCACATGCACATCGATTAGAAAAGTATCTAGATTTCTAATTATAATACATAATTTTTCTTGTTTTTTTATATCATGTAATCAAATGAAACAAGAACTACCACCTAAAATAGTTCTACAATTTAGCTAAAACAAAGCATAAACACCATCATGATAAGAATTAAACAAGGGTTAGATGCTAGCATTCATCAATACAAACTTTGAAACTAACAATGCTAAATATCTAAACTCCTCTATTCTCTAACAACAAATAAATGAATGGACCTAAGTAAGCTCCATGGCTATCAAAATAGTTGTCCTTAATGTTCCAAGAACCTAGGAATGGGGGCTAATCAAAGTTGGGCTACAAGACCCTTTTTGACACCTCCCATATGACCCAAGCACTTTAAGAAAGAGGCTTAACTCTTCAAGATGATGAACTCTCAAAAGGGCAAGGTGCAAGCTCTTAGTCTCTTTGCTATATGCTTTGCATTTGCTCTCTTAGAAAGTTTAGGTGTAAGTAAAAAGGTAGGTGGAGGGCTCTTTATATAGCCCAAAGGATAAAGGATTCAACACATTCTCATGAATGTGGGATAAAGGTAAAACATGATTAGGAATGGATAAGGTTGCTTTATTAAAGGTAACCTTACTTTATAAGGATTTAATACATGTTTAGCAAGTCATGGAGTTGGGGTATTTTAATTAATCAAAGGTGATTAATTAATAGGTAGGTGTAAGCTTATAAAAGCCAATTAGAAGAATATTAGTGCGATTTAGGCTATTATAAGGGGATTAAATCAATTAAATATTGATTTATTGGTTAAATGGAAGGGAAAGCTAATTAATTAATAATAATTAATTAGTCTAGGTAGAAGGGGTGATTTATTAACTAAGGTCGTTAATTAGGTATTTGTTGATAGGAAACTTAATTAATTAGCTTAGTGTAATTAATTAATGATGATATGAGGGAAAATGAGTGCTTTTGACGATATGTCGTTGATTTGTGAGAAAGGGGATAATTAGCACAATTTAAGTATTTAAATTGCTTGGGCGTAATTATAGGTGTCTACATTTGCCCCTCTTTGGGGTGGCGTAAGTGATGCCACTTCAAAGATAGTAGACAAAGAAGAGATTTCAAGGGATAGAAGAAAATTAGTAGAGGGAGAGATGCCCTCGAGTGTCGATGGGGTGATGAAGGAAGCCGATCGACGATCGAAAAATATGAGAAGTAGGCAGAAGAATGGGGACGAGGCAGGATGCCCCGAGGAGAGGGAGAATTAGGGGTGAAAGGGAAGTCGTGTAGAAGAAATATGGATGAGGGGAGAGAAGAGCTTAACCTCTAGCCGCTTATTTGTTTGGAACAAATTTGATGTCATCATATTGCCATAGAACTACATCATCGGTCCTTATGAAAATATAAGCATACGACAAAGGTAGAATGACATGAAAAGCCATACTACGAACAATTGTCCATTGCTGAAAGTACCAACTCCACGCAACATACAATAATGCAATGCAATACGAGAAGGAAACAAGCTCATATAACAAGGAAAACAAGTACGAACGCACATATCTAACCCAACAACGGTCAAGACAAAATGTACAAATGTTTTGTTATCAAGCAAAGAGATCCACAAGTTCGTGATTGATGACAAGGGTTAAAAATGATGCCCCAAGCAAGGATACATGCAAGGGGAAATGAAAATGGACACGGGTCCATGAAAAGCATTTCAGCGCAACGAAACAAAGACCAGTGCAACCAAAAGTGCCCCGTAGTACGCATTTAAGCAAGCAAGCTAGCTTTTGTGAATGGTCAGAATCCAGTGATCCGCGAGTCGTATTAATCGGGAAGATGTGAGACAAACCAACAGATATGGAGAAAATACCATGCGCAAGACACAAGTTTCAAATTAAGTAAGAAGCAAGTTACCATTTTGTAGGGTGTTTTACTTTTTAGGAATTTTTTGAAAAATTTTGCCTTGTTTTTAGATTTTTTTATATATATATATATATATATATCTATTGTTTTTGTGTTTTCTCAAACAATTTTTTTGTTTTTCTCAAAACAATTTTCTATTTTTGTTTTTGTGTTTTCTCAAAACAATTTTCTATTGTTTTTGTTTTAAACAATTTTCTATTGTTTTTGTGTTTTCTCAAACAATTTTCTATTGTTTTTGTGTTTTTCTGTGTTTTCAAACAATTTTCTATTGTTTTTGTGTTTTCTCAAACAATTTTCTATTGTTTTTGTGTTTTCTCAAACAATTTTCTATTTTTGTTTTTGTTTTTCTCAAAACAATTTTCTATTGTTTTTGTTTTCAAAACAATTTTCTATTGTTTTGTTTTTTCTCAAACAATTTTTTCCTATTGTTTTTGTGTTTTCTCAAACAATGTTTCTATTGTTTTTGTTTTTAACAGCTTTCCAAAGCTATGTGCAGTAACCAAGAAAGCATGGATGCCCCCAAACGTTAGGTGGGGAATATACAAGGGCAAAGCCACGCGCTTATGAACAAGAAGGTGAAGTCATGAGTTGCCCCAACAGAAGATGGGGGAATAACGAAAGACCACGTACCTTACAGATTTAATAGAAGAAGGCAAAGCCGATCAAGGCCGACTAGATGGTGTGCACAAGGAAACTCAAGGTAGAACCAGTGTCCAGACAAAGACAACTACCCTTCTAATACGTAATGCTTGTGAACAACAAATCCTCCCGAGGCGCCTAAACCGGTTTTCACCCAAGGACTTGTCCAAAGTACCACAATTGCGTGGTTTTCACTAGTGGACGACTGCTTTTTTTTTTTTTTTTCGATTTTTTTTTTTTTTTTTTGATGTTTTTATATTTTTTGTGATTTTTATGACTTTCTCAGTGCCATGTTTAGGCATAAAACCTCTTAAGATGCATGGAATTCATGGGCTCCCTGAGCTCATCACCATCGGGGTGAGCCAACTTGTATGCCCCCGTGCCATACTTGGCAACTATGACATAGGGTCCTAACCAAAGGTGGTTCAAACTTCCTTTCTTTTCTCGCTCCGCTCTCGGTGTTGAACTCGGTTCTCCTTCATAACTAAATCACCCACCTCAAACTCGGCGAGGGATGATTCTCTTGTCGTTGTAGTATGGGAGATTCTGTGTTGATATACCTTCAGTGATTAAGAGCGCGAATGCGCCTCTCATCCAGAGCTCTAACTCACCAATCTTGCCACTCGATAATCTTCATCCTTATCCAAATAGTCCCAAGAGAAATTCGCAGGATGGGAGTTCAATCTCTAAAGGGATGATAGATTCTGTCCCGAACACTAGGGAATATGGCGTGGCACCCGTAGGAGTGCAATTGATGTTCGGTAGGCCCAGCAGGGCAGGTGGATTTGTAGGTGCCAGCTTTGACCGGTTTTTGCTAACCATCTTCTCCATTATCCTTACCAAAGTCTTGTTTGTTGCCTCAAACTTGTCCATTACCCCGAGGGTAATATGGCGTGGACCATTTCAATCTGATTTGGAACCGCTGGCAAAGACCTTTCACAATTTTGTTCTTAAATGACTTCCCATTATCTCGTGACAATGGTCAGTAGGATACCATATCGGCAAATAATGTGATTCATGATGAATTTAGAAATCATGCTCTCGTGACATAGGTTAAAGGGACAACCTCCACCCATTTTGTAAAGTATTCTAGAGCCGTGATGATATGTGTATGACCATCGATGAGGTAGAGTAAGCTTCCCTATTAGATCAAGTCCCCACTGGAGAATGGCCACGGGGTAGTGATTGTCAGCAATGGTCATGATGGAGCATGGATGAAATTTCCATACTTTTGGCAAAGCACACATTTTCTAACATAATTACAACAATCAGTTTCCATGGTGGGCCAATAGTAACCTACTCTTAACAATTTCTTAGCCAAGACCATTCCATTTGTATGTGCTCCGCATACTCCTTCGTGTACTTCTTTAATTTCCTGGATTGACTCCGTCACATCCAGACAACGTAACAGATTCCCATCGTAGCCACGACGATAAAGTGTACCTCCTAAAAGGGTGTAACGGGCTATCTAGCGAATCAAGCTTTGCTTTTCAGAACGGGAGATATTGGGAGGGAAAGTACTTGTCCTTAAGATAGGTGAAAATGGGTTCGTACCACGGGGAATAGGGACCAACAACCTCACAAGCCAGGCAAGATTCCGCACGTCATACGCGGGCTGGTGTAGATTTTCTACGAAAAATGGCATATCATTGTTCCCTGGCGGAATACGAAGCATAGATCCCACCGTTGCCATAGCATCTCGCCGATCTGCTCTCGCGCTCTCGGGATCTCGCTCAAAGGTAATGCACACAAAATACTCCTTCGTAGTTTCCACCAACTTCTTTGTAAGGTATGAGCTTGTCATCCTTAACTTTATACTCATCATTAACCTGTTTGATGATTAGTTGTGAATCACCTACAACCTTAACATGTTGAATATTCCACTTGATGGCTAGCTTCATCCCTGCAATGAGTGCTTCATATTCCGCAATGTTGTTCATGCAAGGGAAGGCCAAAGTGAAAGCCTCGTGGTATAGATCACCCAAGGAGTAATAAGGACCACTCCCGCACCCGAACCATGAAACGTAAAAGATCCATCAAAATGTATCTCATATACGATAGATTCTTCAATGTAGAGCAAAGATGCATCTGCAGATCTAGACTCAAAGGTTCTGTGCTTTTGCAAAGGTGCTTCCGCTAGCTGGTCGAAAAGTACTTGTCCTTTAACTGATTTTTGATGGACAAATTCTATATCAAACTCACTGAGTAGAATGATCCAATTAGCCATTCTACCTGTGAGGGCGGGTTTGGACAACAAATACTTGAGTGGGTCGACCTTGGATATGAGCTTGGTCTTAGTATTTAGCAGGTAATGGCGAAGTTTCTGAAAGGTAAAAACAACGGCCAAGCAAGCCTTTTCAATCTGAGGATAATTACGTTCATAGGCGATGAGGGTGCGACTCAGATATAGTACACTCGCTTTCTTTTATGGCTAAGGTCATATTGGGCAGCAAGCAAAGGCACCAATAGCGTATATTGACAGAGCGGAAATATAGAGCAAAAGTGGTTCTCCTGAGTGGGAGGCATGAGGACAGTGGATTAGCCAGTGCACTATTTAAGCAAAGCAAAGGCTTGTTGTTTGCTCAGTCCCCAGATGAAAGTGATGTCCTTCTTAAGCAAATGAGTGAATGAGTGACATTTATCTCGCAAGTCGGGAGATAAAGCGGCGAATGGCTTGAATTTTCCTCGCAAGCTACGCAGCTTGCTTGATATTCTCAGTGGAGGCATTTCGTGATGGCAGACACTTTAAAGCAGGGTCTACCTCAATACCTCGCTCTCGACACGATGAAGCCTAATAGTTTCCCAAATAAAGACACCAAGACACACTTCTTTGGATTTAGCCTCGACTTTGTATTCACGCAGCGTTCAAAGATACGCCGCAAAATGATAGGATGATCCTCTCTTGTTTTGACTTTCCCAGTGATGTCGCCTACGTAGTCTTCCATGATGTCATGAATCATATCGTGAAATATTACCGCTCATGGCCCACTGATAAGTTGCTCCCGCATTCTTAAGGCCAAATGGCATCACCTGATAACAGAAGGTGCCCCAAGGAGTTGTGAAAGTTGTTTTGTGTTGGTCTTCCTCAACCGATCTTAATTTGATTATAACCCAAAAGCCATCCATAAGTGATAGCATTTCGCACTCCTCGCGGTCGAGTCAACAATCATGTCAATGTTGGGCAACGGAAAGTCATCTTTAGGGCAAGCTTTATTGATGTCCCTAAAATCAGGCAAATTCGATACCAATAGGTTTCTTCCGACAGAACAATGTTCGATATCCATTCGTAATAATCAATCGGCCTCGATGAATCCTCGCCGCAAGCAACCTTTCCAACTCTTCTTTAACTAACAAGGCCACTCTTGGGTGCATCTTTCAAGCTTTTGTTTGATAGGCTTAGCGTCTCGCAAGGCACAACCAAAGTTATGCACGACCAAAGTTGATCTAAGCCGGCATGTCTTTGTAAGACCATGCGAACACATCAATAAACTCTCGCAGAAGATAGTGAACGCCTTTTTTTCTCTCTCGCCGAGAGTGATTCTCCCAATTTTACTATCTTGGGATCTTCTTCGGTACCAATATTGACATCAATGGTTTCTTCAACTAACAATTTTGATAAATCCTCCATACGCGTAGGATCGGGAGGTAGGTTGAGATCTTCATCCAAGGATGTCTCTACGAGATTTTCATCCTCGCGTGGTCACTTTGTTTGTCCTTTGATTTTCTTATTTGTTTGTCAGCCAATGCCTCAAAGAGGTTTTCACTGTGTGACTTGGACTTCGATTTTTGCCGAGGCTTTTCTTTAGAACTCTTGCCCTCGCTTTTCTTTAAATTTTGTTGACCACGAAGTTCACCTCCTCGCCAAGTAGGCGCAGTGTCTAAGTCGATAAAGAAACCCTTCTTGTGATCTCCAATGGGAATTGTATCCCTTATGCCCATGAACTCGCAATAGCCTCATCTTCTCGAATAAATCTAGTGGCACGTGACGTTGTTGGTCCCATTCAACAAGGGAGGGGTATACAAGGTCAAGGGTTGGTTCAGGGGGTGATGGTTAGGACAACGTTATTCATGAAAAGGTTCGTGGAGGCCGATCCTCATATTGGCTACAACAGAATCTGTGATCGCTGCTAGATAATCGAGCTATCCTCATGCTCGTAACAAGTCGCATCTTGATCGTCAGGGTGTGCTCCATAAGGGTGAATCCCAATGCCATATCTTTCTGCTTTGAAATGTGGAAGAGGGACTGGTTCTCTTTGTCCTTGTTCATTCCTCCCACATCCTAGGCCTCAGAGCCCATGGAGTACATCATTCTCGCTAGATTTTTCATATTCTCGGGGTTTGATAACAAGATGGCCGAGTGTCCTCAGGGACCCAAGTAGAGGTGGATCAAGTAATTTTTCCTCGCCTAACAAGCCTCCGTGCAGAACGACCCAATAGTGTGTTCCTCTCTAGGTCTCCCGAAGCGGTAGTTGGTTGGGTCGACCTCTAGTCTTGGGCGACAAGGAGAGGTCGAAACCAAGAGCGCTTGTTGTACATTATACTCCCCACAACCATATTCCAGAATTTTCATCTCCCATGAATTAAATGGAGATGTTGAAGTGATGCCCCATGAGTGCAAGAACTAAGAGAATTTGAATCTACTCGAGATTCCATGGCCTCTAATGAAGAGGGACAACTATATCTCGTGGAGGGACATGCATATGTACCCTTTCGTGCAAAGCTATTAAGAGCTCTACAATGAGCAAAGGGCTCGAGTCTCCCGGTATTGTATCGTATGTCCCTCATGCTTCACTACTTGATGCATCGATGAAATGTCGATGGCACTCGCTGCATGGCATGGATCCATGGTCGGCCTAAAGCATATTATATGGAAGTTCCAAGTCTAAGACGTGAAACTTTGTCTGATGGCAAGTGGGGCCCACCTCCATGGGCAGCGTAATGGTGCCTGCTGACTCTCTTTCCGCATTGTCGTATGCGGTGATAGTGATGATATGGGACTCAAGATCTTCTTCCGTATGTCCCAATTGTTTGACTAATTAAGCGTGCGATGTTCAATCCAGATCCGTTATCCACAAGCACCCGCTTGATTTTCCCGCGTAACAACTACCTCAATGTATAAGGGAAGATTATGTGTAGGATTCTCAGTAGGGACCTCCCTATGGTTGAAAGTGAGATGCTCACTTGGTGCAATATTTGCCACCGCGGCTCAAGGTACGCAGATCGACTTCTAAAGGCACTCCCGACCCCGAAGAGTTTGATACAAAATGTCCTTATGCACATTGATATCTTGAGAAGATCTAAGATCGAGATCTTAGCAGTGTCCTCTCAAGTTGTTCTAAAAGGTTATATTTACCAAGATGCATGGGTCAACAGAGAGGGTCCGAATCACGAGGCGGGCACGCCTTGCTACCGCAAAGACAGCCCTTTCCTTTATCCGATGGTGTTGACACGGTCAGCAGGGGAGTGAATACATCCGATAAGTGAATCGTAATGATTGTTATCTCTCTTGGTATACAAGTAATTCACGGCTTTATAGGTTTGGGATGACTCTCCCCGATCCGGTTTTTCCTTTTCCGACTTATCATGCTTGGGGAATGGTTCCTTATAAATCCCCATTTTCTCATTAGTGTGTTTCAGTGATGTGGCTAGGGTTATCCACCTCTATCTCCCCGTTGTCAATGAGGTCTTGAATATAGTGGCGAAGTCGCAAACATTTATCTGTTTTATGACCTTTAACGCGATGCATTTCACAGTATTCATGCTCCTTATACCATGAAGGTTTAGGAGCGTTGTCATCAAACGGTCAGTACATTGTAGGATAGGTCATCATGTGGGCCGCATCCAACTCGCTTTTAGTATGACGGACAACGGCTCATCGAGGGAGGTGAATGTTCGCCGCTTTGGTGGTGGTTGAATTGGGCCTCGGTCAGCTTTAAAAGGTTGACTGGTTTGGACTGCTTGAACACGCTTTGGAATCAAGCTGATTCCGCCTCCCACCATGTTTTTGTTTTTGTTAAAGATCTTCAACTTTTCAAATCGGCTCGACACTTTCAGTTGTCTTTAGATTGGGTTTTGAGGGTGCCTTTGGCAATGAGAGCCTTTTCTATTTGAATCCCTTTCTCGATAACCTCCTCAAAGGTTTGGACACAATGCATTTGGAGGTGGAAAGCTATATCTGGGTTGAGATTAGGGACGAAAATACTGACCAGCTGCTTCTCAGGGAAAGCGCAAGGGAAGCGACTAGCTATCCCTCTCCATCGTTGGAGGAAGCTAGCGAAGGTCTCATTTGGGCGTTGTTTTGTGCCGCACAAGTCTGCCATGGTGATGTCACTCTCTATGTTATACGAGAAATGACGCACGAATCTTTCCGCCAATTCTGGCCAGGTGAAAATTGATCCTCGTGGTAAGCGCATAAACCATTCCAATGCTTGACCTCCGAGACTCTTAGGAAAAAGTCTGATGAGGTAATTATCACTATAAGACACCTCTTGACATGCCATGTAGAAATCTTTAACATGATCCCTTGGGTCTCCCTTTCCTTTGTATTTTGTCAAACTTTGCATATCAAATTTCTTCGAAAGGGTCAAGGGTCATTGTCTTGTCAAAAAGGATAGGGGCATAGTTCTTCGTATTGGTATTTCCTAATACTCCCTATATTGCTTTCTTGGTATGCTGGCAAGTGTTGCTTTCATAGATTGCACTTCTTGTGTGAGCAATTGTTCTTTAGTGGGAGAAGCGGGATGTGTACACGATGATACCCCGTGTCTTCTTCTCCTTGGTTTTCTCGATGGAGTTCGTGGATCCTAAACTTAGGCCTTGACTTTTGAACATGTTCTTGTTTGTGTCTTTCTGTACTTGGAAAGTAAGCAAAGCTAGTTGTCGGCTTAGGTTACTGAGTTGTTGTTGGATTGTGACTTGGTTTGTGTCTTCTTCTTCTAAAGGTTCTTCCTCTTCGTATTGTGGAGGTTCTTCCCCTGTCTCATGTTCTATCTTGTTTCTTCATGGCACTTTGATGAGGGGTATTCTATGCCCTACCACTTTATCATCATTTTTCTCACAGAAGAAGTGGAAGCATGCCCACCTGTTAAAATATCTTCCATATTGATAAGGGGGCGTTCTTCCTTAGTAGTGTCATTTGTAGGTAATATTGGTTCATTCTCGGTGGGCAATTTGGCCCCTAATTCCATGACCCGTGCCAAAACTCTATCTTTATTTCTAAGGAGAAACTCATCTAGTAGAGTGGGGTCAAAATCAAAGTCTCATGTGTGGTGATTCTAATTCATTTCCACTATGGTCAACCATTTCTTCTATTTCCTTTTCTGCAGAAAATAGTGGTCCTAGATCATGTCCGATAAATGGGTTTGACCCTTGTCTTGTTAGAGGTTTCCCAAGCTTGCGCCTGTTGTTCCTCATATGTTTGTTTCTTTAAACCTAGACGCGTCTTGGGAGCCATGTTTTCGTGATAAGTTTCACTAAGGTAAGTTGTAGATTTGTTCAAAATTCAATGACTACCCCTAAGTGAAACACAAGATGTACATGTTAAGAGTAAATTAACAATGTGAGAATACCAATGTGATAGAATGATAAAGTCACCAATGAAACAATCGTTTGGTATCAAAACTTAATCAAATGAAGTACTTCCTAGACTACGTTTTAAAGTAATTTGTGACGCCAGATGATTAACAAGATGTCTCCACTTATGCCAAGTTCAAAGGAATGAACAAGACGTAAGTAAATACATGAAGTTAAATGCGATCTCCCAATCAAGATATACGATGAGCAAGCTCAAGTCTGATTAAGACCTATATCTCAAAAAGTGTCAATTACGATTTGTGAATGACACAACAATATCACCAAGATATGTTAACCCACTTTGCAAGAAAGTGAAGTATTGATATCGAGGTGTTATTGATATAACATGCACAAATGGTAGTGCCTAAGACTCAAATCGAGGTAATAATAAAACCAAACAAAAAATGCTCAAAGTATAGCTAGGAATAGTTAAGAATGTGTGCAACGTAACCGTATAATATAGGTATTTATGTCGAGTTTACAAGAAACAAGACGTAAATATCGAAATTGTAATGATACGAGACAAACAAGCTAACTCCTCTATGGAAGTCCGCAGTGATGAACCACGCCTAACTACAATGATGATCTTGACGTGGGTATCAAGATCACAATGGCTACCAAATGACGTGAAAACGCCTCCACTCACTTTAGACGTTTAACTAACCCAGCCACAAACATGGATGGGCGTAAACGGACATAAAAGTGAGAGAAACAGTCGAATGGCAACACAAAGGTAATCACACCTCTTTTGATCAACAAAGTGTCAAAAGAATATGAAGGAAATAAATCAAGAAAAATGACAAAAATGCTAGCCTCACTTCAGCAGAGTTTCACCTCGCCCTAAGGCAAGTAAAAACTAGGCGAAAGTAATACGTCACACGTTTCTCAAAAAGAAGGTTCACAACTCAACACTGTTTTAAAATGGTCAAAGTGGGCTCCTGGCCAAAGTATATTCTCCTAGGTGGTTCTCTCACCCTAGGTGTTACAAAGTTGCCACGAGCGAGCGCGATTTACCCAAAAAGTCACACTGACTAGTTTGGGAGTATCTCGCTTTACTTTACCCCCTTCAAGAATAGTAGGCAACTAGTGCGTCTACGTGTACTATCACTGGGGTCGCCACAACGACAACTTGTAACGCTATCTCACAAAGGAATCACTAGTCAAGTAGGTAGTGCGAGCACTTCCCGTTTCATCCACAAGGTTCCTCTCGCGTGGACTACTTTGGGGTTCCCGAACCACCCCCATTGTTGTAGCTTAAGGCATTATGCCAAAGGGGTTATGTTCCAGTTGAGCGGAGAGGGACGTACCCTTTTCCGAAACCTGCAATACAATGTTTTGAATATGTTGTTCTTTTTATCTTGTTTAATTAGGTGTGGTTTGATTGAACACCTTTTGGCAACCTGTATAACAACTGTATTAGTAGTTTTTGATTTCGTTTTGATTCCTCCTTTCTTTGACAAGCGTTTTTAGGTCCTGCACTTAAGCGTTAGTAGTTCTCCAAGAAAATCACATTATTTAAAAGAGGATTAAGAGTTGCTTTTGATTCTCAAGATCATCCAAGGATGCAAGAGAAGAGCATACACAACAAATAATCCAACTAAAAAGTAAAGAAAATCTTTTCAATCAATGAACCATACAAAATTCTTGATAAATGTTCATTCCTTTAAACCAAAAGTGAAAGATGAAGTTTCCAATTTACCAAATGTTATAAAATGAAGACTAAAGTTGCTTTTGATTCTCAAGATCACCCTAAGGTGCAAGAGAAGAGCATACACAAACTTTATCCCAACTATATAGAAATGGAAAACTTCAAATCAAAGGACCATTGAAAAATGCTTTGTAAAAGGTTCATTCCCTTAAGCAAAATGAATAATCAAGTTTCCAAGTTTAATCCCAATGTTAACAAGATAGAGATCAAAGTTGTTTTTGATTCTCAAGATCACCAAAAGGTGCAAGAGAAGAGCATACACACGCTTTGGTCTAAATCGAGTAAGCATGGAAATACAACATTCATCAAAACATTAGACATGTTAGAAAATGACCAGTTTTAAAATAACAGAAAAACCTACAATTTCTGTAAGTATAAATCCCAAATTTATGTTTTCATTGCATAGTTAACTTCAATACCTTTCCAACGCAAAAAAATGGAGTCATTTCGAGTTCGGGAGCAAAAGTTATGGCCTTCGAAAGATGGGTTACGCATATGCTCTTATGCTCATGGGTGTGCACTTGACATGCACTCAAAAATGTCAAAAAAACGTCCCTTAATCTACAAAATGGGAAAATTTTTCCAACCAAGATTCAATTTTGACAACAACCCATCACATTAATATATGAATAGAAGACTCAACGCTATCAAACATTAACATACATGCTCAAGAATTTAAGATTTTCAAGAAATTGACAAAACTAGCATGTAGAATGATGAAAAAGTAAGCTCTAAAAATGAAAACATGATGAAATCTTGAAAATTTTCTCACCAAGATTAAATTTTGACAGCAACCACCACATTACCATGTAAATAGAAGACTAATATCAAATACTAAGACTCAAGAATTGAAAATTTTCAAGAAATTGATCAAACACTAACCTGATGATAAGCTCAAAAATGAATTGAAAATTTTCAAGAAATTTTGACAAAACTACCACATGTAAAAGAAGACTCAAGACTATCAAACACTAACCTACATGCTCAAGAATTGAAAAAGTAAGCTCTAAAAATGAAAACATGGAGAAATCTTGAAATTTTCCCCTCAATTCCAATTTTGACAGCACTTCACCTCCTTTATACCTACAAGGAATACCCAACACATGCAAACTCAACAAAACAAGTTAAGAAAAACAAGTTAGATCAACATGTGTAAAAGAGGGTTAGTAACCAAAAATAAAACTTAACTACAAAAACTTGAAATTAAGTGCAAAGGACAATGGAGTATGTCCCACCGGGCATGCCAAATGTGTGCATGTATACTTTGCTTAATGCTAAATCAAATGAAACAAGAACTACCACCTAAAATAGTTCTACAATTTAGCTAAAACAAAGCATAAACACCATCATGATAAGAATTAAACAAGGGTTAGATGCTAAAATTCATCAATACAAACTTTGAAACTAACAATGCTAAATATCTAAACTCCTCTATTCTCTAACAACAAATAAATGAATGGACCTAAGTAAGCTCCATGGCTATCAAAATAGTTGTCCTTAATGTTCCAAGAACCTAGGAATGGGGGCTAATCAAAGTCAGCTACAAGACCCTTTTCGACACCTCCCATATGACCCAAGCACTTTAAGAAAGAGGCTTAACTCTTCAAGATGATGAACTCTCAAAAGGGCAAGGTGCAAGCTCTTAGTCTCTTTGCTATATGCTTTGCATTTGCTCTCTTAGAAAGTTTAGGTGTAAGTAAAAAGGTAGGTGGAGGGCTCTTTATATAGCCCAAAGGATAAGGATTCAACACATTCTCATGAATGTGGGATAAAGGTAAAACATGATTAGGAATGGATAAGGTTGCTTTATTAAAGGTAACCTTACTTTAGAAGGGTTTAATACATGTTTAGCAAGTCATGGGAGTTGGGGGTATTTTAATTAATCAAAGGTGATTAATTAATAGGTAGGTGTAATTTATGTAAGCCAATTAGAAGAATATTAGTGCGATTTAGGCTATTATAAGGGGATTAAATCAATTAAATATTGATTTATTGGTTAAATGGAAGGGAAAGATAATTAATTAATAATAATTAATTAGTCTAGGTAGAAGGGGTGATTTATTAACTAAGGTCATTAAATAGGTATTTGTTAGATAGGTAACTTAATTAATTAGCTTAGTGTAATTAATTAATGATGATATGAGGGAAAATGAGTACTTTTGACGATATGTCATTGATTTGATAAAAAACATAACACAATGTTATTTCGATCGAAAGCAACTGAAAGAGCACATAGTAGATGTTTGCACCATATAGCTACCTAAACTACTTTTATGTACATAAGTTTAATGGAGCATGCCCTTAAAGGTTTTCATTTTTTCTTGGCATCTCATTTTTTTCCCTTGGTGACATTAGCAATTTTTTTTGCACCATGTGTTTTTCCCTCCAGCATGTATTGTCTTTGCAGTTATCCCCATCTTTTTCAGTTTGTGGTCAGGTTCGTATTTCATAGCATCTTTGGGGTGATCATATACAAGCCCAAATCCCCTTGAGTTGGAGCCCACCGTATGGAATTTGGAAAGATAAAGAGGATAGGAAGGATGCAAGCGGAGACGTTCTCTAACCAAATCAGCGATCACAGGTTTCATGTTTTGGTTGCTTGCAATGGAGCACATTGACAACAAAATTTGTTCGGTTGAAAGCATCTTCTCGCTCCAAGTGTGGAGTGGTGATTGTCACACCATGTGGAGGAAGAACAATTGTATTCCGAGTCTTCATTGCTGCAAGTTCACAAGCACCCAAAACAATAAAAATGAAAAAAACCAAATTTATAGATGTTATATCAACCTCGATAAGTTCTACGTGGAAATGGAAGTTAAACACATTATTTTTGTTGCAGAGCACAAACAAGGAATCAAAGACAAATATTCGGTGTTGTTTGCTGTTTTGGCAGGCAGCTTTAAAATCCTTGCCAATGGGCAGTCTAACGCCCAACAAAGGGTGTTTCGATGCGGCATCCTAGGGGCAAAAACCCCTCAGCACACACTGAATCCTGCCATTGTCGAAGGCACTTGCCCCTTTATGCCGTGGTTGAAGACCGAAAGCGAAAATAGTTTTCTTTATGCAACACATACAACAATAAGATATTTTAAGATAGACAACTTCACCCACATAATTAAGAATCTATGAAAATGTAAAAGGGAAATAATGCAAAAAAAACACATATTCAACAACCAATTTTATAAATGATCTGTTATGGAATTTTCCATGTCACAAAGAAAATAGCTTATTATGAGAATAACCTTAAAGTTTATGAACACTGCAACTACATACAGGCAAGTGAGACACGTCATTCACAAAGAACAATAGCATATTCCAAGAGTAACCTTAAAGTTCATGAACACCACAACTACATACAAGAAAGCGAGCCACATTATTTCTCCGCACAAAAGACAATTATGATCCGACAAACTAAAACATGCCAAAAGTTGTACAGAATGTCACGAAACACAATAATAACAAAACAACCTTATCTTCGGAATGCAGTAGTTGTAGTTCAAAAGACTAAATTCGTAAATGTAATTTTCAATTATGTTTTATGGAGAACAGAAATGAATTTACAATCCCATGACCTGAATATATAAAGGAACTTCATGAAGAGTAAAAAGAAGGAAAAGGGACATGTACAGTACTGTATTTGCGGGAAAAAAGGAAATGGTTTAAAAGTCACATAACGTATTTTCCAGCGATTCTTCATATTTTTTTCCTTGAAAGAAAACATTAATAGCGGGTGATTAAACAACAGTTTTATGAGCTTATTGTGAACACGGTTTCACTTTCATTTGATGCAATAATATGCTAATGTGTAGGATTGTGTCGTTCCTACTGCAATTGTGATGGATAACGACTAAGCATATACTAGTAACTGTACATTGTTAGATACAATAGAATATTGTTTCGAGTGTCAATCTACAACTAGTAGAATTGTAAATCATAGAATTTGCTTTGCCATGTTTCTAGAACAACGAGTTTCCAAAATTGTTTGCCTTGAAAGAAAACAATTATACCGGGTTTTTAAAAATAGTTTTCAAAGTTTTTGTGAACAAGGTTTAACTTTTATTTGATGTAATAATATTCTTATCGATTTAAACACTGCAACATGGAGTCATGGTTCCTCGAAACATTTTTCACACACGTACTGCAATGTTAAAGGCTATGTTATTTGGAATGGAATGGTGGACACTAAACAATAATGGAAAGGGGATTTTTCTCTAGATGTCGTAGTTGCAAAATAAAAAAAGACATGCATATGAAACATGCAAGCATATACAAGTACAGGAATCGTTTGACAAAATGTGTTAAAATAATAATGTGACAAAGGGAGCATACTAATGCAATTTGTTGTGCCTAATTAATTACATTTGTAATTAATTAAACCTATTTAGTTGCTACAAAGTGACTTGTCAAAATCAATTTCAACATCCTTCCCCAAGCTTTAGCTTCATTTTCTCTAAGATTTTTCAAATCAATTTGATCTGTGTTGCATTTGCATAAGCCTTATAAAGCATTGTATTGAATCGAGCAAGTAGAAAGGAAAATAGATGACATCTATCTAAAATATGAGCGAGTTAAAACAAGTTTTGATCAATTTTTGATGAAAATACAATTCATGTTATGATGAACTTGCATCAGTCCAGATAGCCCTAATGAGATGTTGTTTTCAGATGTGTTAGTTCACTAATATAAATACATAAGTTGCTCAAGTAAAACGATGAATTTTTTAGAGGAAAAGAAAGAAAGTAATGATATTGGTGGGTTCCTGATCTAAACAAAGTGCATTGTATCAGATAATGGTGAAAGAAATGAAGTATAGAAGCTCATGATGGCAAAAAGAAAAGTACTAATGATAGTGCAAAGAATTAAATTATATAACAAAACCCATAAGCAAAACATTATATAGAGACAAAAAGCAGGCCTTAGACAATCTCTACAGGAATTATATTTATTGCAATACTATGAGTTTCTTGAAATTCATTCAAAGAATCAAGCTTTCGGATTCACAGGATATAATTGTACTCTTTATAAATATAATAACACTGAGAATAGGGGCTAAACTTGGGTTGATCAACAAGAGAATATGTACTAAAGTTGGGTTGATCAGCCATGGAGCTCATAGATTTATGGTCAGGTTGTGATGTCAAGAGCATAACTCTGATGGACATGTGGCGAGTTTGTGATGCAAGGATTAAATATAGGATGCAGTATTCTATGAATTTGAACAATATGGTCCAAGCTTATCCAACTAAAGGCAACCCATAACCCCACCCAAAGAAAATCAATGTTCATTAGCTCAGCAGGTTCTATTACAACTTAAAAAAGTCTAATTGGTGCAGATTGCACAACAGTGATTTACACATTGATTATTTGTAGATTTAACTACCACCCAACTGTGTTCAACTAATTTTGCCCATAACTTCCACTCCACTGAACTAATTTCTAGGGACTACACTTTGATGTACTAAAAACCTAGTGCAATGACCATTTTCACATTATAGGAAATTCATTTTCCGTATCGTTGACCAAACCGATCCGAATCGTCCCATGCGTCTATATTGAGTGTAGTGATCTCAAACTTGCAGTAGAGACGATTATTGTTGTTGCAACAAAAGGGTGGGGCGCGAGAGGAAGAGATAGATACGTTGGTAAATGCGTGAAAGTAATTTTGACGTAACAAGTGTAAGTATCATTTCATGCATGCCAATCTCTGTAAATACGTACAAGTGATTCGTAATACAAACAGATAATGAAAAACATTACTCATTTCTTAATTGTTGTTTAACATCTGGGGTGTTGTGATCGCATTCAATTTCTGCAAGTGTTAGGTTGTGGAGCCTATTTTTATGTGTGAAAGTGTTGAAGACTGTACACTAAGAGTATTGTACACTTTCCACAATTGTCTCGCGGGTTAAAACGTGCCCGATATACCGAGAAATGTTCTTTTCTCATATGGGCGGATTTTGACCCATAGGTTTATGGGACGGTTTTTGCCCATGGTTTTGATACCCACGGTTTTGTAAAACTGCTTAAGCAATTGTCTACTTATATGGTTTTATGCATATGGTAGTATAATGTAACATTGCATATGTGTTTTGAATTCGGGTGTGAATTTTGTAGAGTTTGTTGAGCATAGCTCCAAACAGATATGGGTATTGTATTGAGAGAGCGGTGGCTTGTAATAAAATATGAGCAAGTGATTCTTGGTGGACGTAGCCCAAATTGGGTGAACCACGTTAAATACTTTGTCTCTTTGTGTTGTGTTATTTTATTATGCACTTTTATTTGAGATCTGTAATATTTTCTGCATATTAGTTTCTATTGTTGCGATTCTGTGAGGGATTATTCCACATATTTTATCCCTTATTTCCTAACAATAAGTGTAGGGCACTTTGTATCCAACTTCCACGCGCACATAATTGTCATATGAAATTATTACTCAACACTGATGTACCATCATACGATATTGCAGAAGAGGAGGAAGGCTATGGAGGTAGTAGTGAAGAGGAAGAAGACGAGGAAGGCGTAAGTGACAACAATGGTGAAAGGAAGGGAATTCGTATTGTGGAGGGTTCAAATACTTTTTGCGCAGTGTTTACGAAAATTATGGAGAGGAAAATCCAAGATGATGCCCTGGTAACTTATAATTTGTTCCATCTACTTTTGTATAAGGAAAAGAGAGAATTTTCATTTTCCCTAGTAAATTAAGGCACACTAAATATTAGAGTAAATGATTTTAGGCTTCCTGTCCATAATGTAGAAAAGGTAGCTTACAGGAAAAACTATGTACATATTAGGATAGTTTCCAAGCTTTCTAGGTTAGTAATAAATTACCTAGCCCTACCACGTTGAAAAGAGAGCTTTTAGTAAAGACTTTAAACCGCTTTAGATTTTGAAACATAGATTTAAAACCTATAGAGAAGAGATTTCGAAAAACCTGTGTGGAAAGATTTTAATTTTAGAATGGCTATTTTCACTGGAAGATAACATTGAATTTATTCTTGATGAATTGCATAGAAGGTCGGAGCTTTTGTCAAGTTTTGAAAAGAGATATTATGGACAGAAGCTTCAAGCTTTTATGCACTTTATACTATTTTTTGTTTTTTTGCTAAGAATTAGATTATTGACTTCGTGGACACGCTTTGTGGCTCACCTGGACCATTTTCAATTTACATTTTACACAGTTATTTGTGGTGGTGCTTTCACGAGGACAAAAATCCCTCTTAAAATATGCGTTAAACTCTCTATCATCACCAATCACTATACAAAATACAGAGAAAAGATGATTTTTAACCCTTTTCTTTAAATCTCAGTTGTGTTGTTGGATAGCTTCCTCCAGCGATGCAGTCTCCAACTTCAATCACACCCAGCAGCCAAATAAAAAGGGACTTCTCAGCTTCAGTCTTTGACGGCCACAGACAACAACAACTGCAAAACCCTTCGCCCAGCCCTAAGCAAGACGTTTTTAAATCTTTCTTGGACTGAAATGTACTGCCATACAAGGAGGCACCCATACTCCCCTTTTCATGCTGATGGCAGAGGCATGTCCACCTCCAGCTAGGACTCTGGCATTTGTCCTCCATTTCTGGCTCCCGAAATGGCTCTCCCTCCTTCGAGCATGGTGTTGGGGTCTCCTGCTTTCAAGCTTTCTACGGATCACTATTCACACTGATATTTCGGTTTCCGGCCGCCACATGTAGGGCTCCAAAACTACCGTCATCCATCGTCGACCACTCCATCTGGGCCGCTACGGTATCCTTCGTTGTCGGACCCTAGGGCCTTTCCGCCATAGTTCACGCCTTTCAGCGTAATAAAAGATGAAGCGCATACACAGGGGTTAAATTTGACGGCCACCTATGCTTGTCAAACAATTTTTAGGTGATGGTAAATTTTAAATCTTGCCTTTCAAAAATACAAAATAGTGTTATTTTTATGATGTTAATAAAATATATAAAATATTATTTTATATATATTTAACTATTTCAAATATATTTTTGTATAATTTACCTATAAATCTATATAAAAATGACGGCCACTCTTAAAATTTGCAAGTGGCACGTGACGGTTTTTCCAAATATTTGCAAGTATTTTACGGCTAAAATCATGAAAAATGTCTAAATGGCCATCAAATTTAACCTTTGCCCATACCCTACCCTAAACAAATTTGATAGAAAAGAACCCAATCACATCGTCACAACAGATCACGCTAAAAATTTAACAAACTAAAATTAGATTAATGTAAGAGCAAAACTCCATTACAATATTCTTGTTTACAAGATCTTATGGATTGCACCACTAGAAAGATAATACGAGAAAATTCTAAGACTCTCTAAGCAAACACTTCTATCTCCAAAATCCGATGTAGTGAATGAGTCTCTACGTCTCCTTATATAGGAAAGAGAGAGGCTTTTCACCGGATTAAGGGATAACCTAAAGACCGGGAACCGGTAACCCAAGTCACCAAAAGATTCCCACAAAGACAAATGGATGAGCACATGCCACCCATCATAACACCTTTAACAAGTGGGGAGGTCCACAACTTTACATAAAGTGAAGTCATATCACTTCTTTTACAAAGATGACAACAAGCCTGTCATCATAGCTTTATGGACTAAATTGAATGGTCTGCAGTGTCATCATCAGAGGAGCTGGAAGATTCCTCTTGTTCTTGTCATTCGGCAACGTGGATATCACGCGTATTTCTTTCGTACCATAATCTAGATAAGGATCTAGATCCATCATTATCTCTTTGAAGATACCAACGCGTTGGGAGCAATGGTATTGTCGGTCAGAATCCAAGAAAATGTCACAGTGCCGGAGGAGGTACATTCATAGTATGATGAATAAAGATTTTGTGCCACAGCTTGTCCATTTGGATGAGGATGATGCCCCTGCAAATGATTAGTTCTTACATAATAACACATTTTAACATACTAGGGGATTTTACAATTTATTATAATGTTTCTAACAATATCACTACCGACATTGATTAGTGGACCTATCGAAATCTTGGTAGGCGAGTATTTAGACAAAAAATATTTGAAATGGTTAGCAATGTCTTGCTATCACCGGGGACAACTTTGGGCGATTCCATGCATCATTTTCCAAAGGATGACCTTTAGGCCATAGTCTATAAAACTCGAACCTCCATAGTGTATGTGGTCTTGGGACCAATTTTCTGAGACGCCGTCCCTCGATTTGAAATGTCATCAACCGGTGGCTCCACGTATCAAAAATGTCTCCATTGCCATTGGAGTGTACAAAATACCATAGGCTCGTGCATGGAATGGAATTATGTGGTAGGGATATCGGGATCCATGAATCTACAAGCAACTTGGGATGTCCGATAGGGAGATACAAAAATAATACCCCTAGAAAGGAGTATGTGTTGAGCTTCACAAGACATCGATTATCACATCTTTCCAGGATTTCGAGATAAT
This sequence comes from Taxus wallichiana var. yunnanensis, assembly GCA_018340775.1. Lineage (NCBI taxonomy): Eukaryota > Viridiplantae > Streptophyta > Pinopsida > Cupressales > Taxaceae > Taxus > Taxus wallichiana. The sequence goes on from CM031233.1 coordinate 171,304,907, forward strand.
GCATGACAGTGGAAACATTCCATATTGGTTCTACAAATTCATGTAATACCTGAGTGACATTCACATGTTTAATTTGAATTATTTCTCTCTTGGCGAAGTCAGCGAGAGAGTTCTTCTTACCAAAGATGTGTTCAACATCAAACTCATAGCCATCAAACCACTGAGCCCATCTCTGAAGATGACCATAAGTAGTCTTGTTGGTTGGGTCACCTTTATACAATCTTCCTTTAAAATGTTTGCAAACTGCATTACGAGCATAAACTTCTCATGTTGTATAAAGAACAAGAAAGCTTGAATAGCTTTTTTAGCAGCAAGTATTTCTTTATGACTAGAATGGTATTTAAGTTCTGGGCCTTTAAAAGAACCAGAAGCATACCTGCATATTTTCTCAATACCATTCTCCATTCTCTCTTTGGGGATTGCTCCCCAATATTCTTCAAGCGTCTGTCTCAATAATTTTTAAACCATTACAGAAAGAGATACAGAAGGAAGTGTTTGGCAACTATGTTTAATTCTTTGAACAACTTTAGTCATTTCAAAGTTCCAAGTTGGAGCATTAGAACAAAGCCTCTTATTGAGCAAAAGTAGTCTCTCTGCAGCAACATTCTTATAAAAGCCTGCAATATAATTTACACAACCCAAAAATCTTTGAAGTTGTGTCTTATCAGTAATCTCATCAGGAAACAAACTAATTTTTGAAACTATATGATCCTACATCAAGATAGCTTCGTCTTTAAGAGTTATGCCAAGAAATTGAACTGAATCTTTAAATGTTTCCATTTTTGTTGGGCTGAGGCAGAGTCCATTGGCATACACAACTTGATAGAATTGTTCAAGGTGCTCCAGATGATCTTTTGTATTTTGAGAAAAGATCAAAATATCATCAATATAAACAATTAAAAACTTTCCAAGGTGACCAAAGATTTCATCCATTTTCTTTTGAAAAATGGAGGGTGCAATTTTGAGGCCGAAAGGTAAAACCTTCCATTCATATTGGCACCTGGAATACTGAAAGCAGTTTTGTATGTATCTTCTTTATTCAAGAAGATTTGCCAAAAACCTGATTTGAGATCAAACTTGCTATAAACTTTACTTTGATTCGAGCCAACAAATCATCTTTGCTTGAATAGGATGATGGACAGGCAGTATGTATTTGTTTAGTGGCTTATAGTTAACCACTAACCTCTTCTTTCCTCTAACTATCTCACTTCTCTTATTTACATAAAATGCAGGACATGTCCATGGAGACTTACAAGGCTGAATGAAACCTCCTTTGAGTAGATTATCTATTTCTTTTTTACATTCGGCTTTCTCGGAGGAGGCATTCCTATATGATGAGCCTTGAACTTTGGGGAAGTGGTAGTGTGGAAGTCTAACTGACAAAAGTGCTTTTTCCGATGGATGAATGCATGGGGATTATTAGAAGTGCAGATCGGTCTTAATTTTATTGATGATGGTATCAATTGAAGAGGTGTTTAGAGATATAGACTTATGCAACCACCAAGATTAGAAGCTTTTCGAGGCTTAGGTGCAGAGGGTACAATGGACTGGTAAGTCTGTAGTCTAGAGATGGATCCTTGGGGAAAATGGATCTCATTTTTACCGATGGTATAGGGCATACAATTGTTGATTGTCGACCCAAGCAACATATCATAATGCAGAAGGTCAAACTGATGAACTTTAAAAGTAGTTTGCATTTGCCCTAAATTGACAGGAATATAGGCAGAACAATGAGAAAACACTTTCTTAGAATCAAAACTTATCTGTAAAGGTTATGTGACCCAACAATCTCTAGGAATGGCATTAGCTTTTAGCAAACTAATTTCAGCACTGTATCAATCATGGCATATAGAGAATATGGCTTTATGTGTGGAATACTGATTTGAATTCTATAGAAAGGATTAAGAGGTTTTAAGCGTACTCACATTTGCTTCATGTTCTCGCATCATATTGCTCATAGGCTTTTTCCATAATAAGCCTATCAACTGCTTCTTCAAGTGGAATCTAGATTGGAAGCCGACTCTTCTTCTAAGAGCAATGCTTGAAATTCTTTTGTAGCTTTTGGATTGCTCATTCGAGGAGAGAGAGACAGTCTTGGTGCAGATTTTTCTTTATGGTGTATGAAGAGTAGGGATCAAAGGCGGTTTGAACTAGACCAGTGTACAATAGGTTGCACCGGTGTTGTATATCCTCTTTTTCCTCGGCTTCTCCTTCTTCTTCGGAAATAAGAATGGAAAATGTCGGGATGCAAATCCACGACCTCTACTAGAAGAAGGATAATTACGTCCACGTCTGCTTCCTCATCCTCTACTTGAGGGAAAGAGCAAAATGATAGGGATCATGTGGAGGAAGGGAGACAGGTTTGTTCTTGAGCAAGGTCAAGATCTTCGGCATTTTCTTGTTGAATCTTGACTTGAGCCGGTTCACGAAGATCATAGAGTTGATACTAAAGAGAATAATGGTGATGAACCATGTGAGGAGGACATTCAAAGAAGCTCTTGCTTTACGATCCAACTTTTGTTTAAGTACAATGGAGCTAGGAGGTATGAACGGATGTTCATATGAGCTCCGTATCATGTTGTAGTGAAAAGTAGGCAAAGAATCATAACTAGAATTAGAATCAATAACTTCCTTTAGATGATGACTCGGAGATCCGGTTTCACTGCACTATTAATTCTAAATACTCAATATTTGACATATAACTCTCATCGTCGATATAAGAACATACTCATCTTCATCAAGATGATGTTCTTGGACAAAATTAACTTTGGCCTTTGCTTTCACCTTCTCGTCCTTTCTGCGAGACGGTTCTTACTATAACGGTTTCCCTTACAAATAAAGCATTCTATAGATTTAGACTTAGGGAAATACCTTTTCCTTCTGAAAAATTTTCTTCTCGGGCTTAGCAAATGGTCTAGCCATGCAATCTATGCACTGCTTCTTACCTTTGAATTTCTTCTTGAGCTTATTATACTTGGAGTATTTTGGAGCAGAGCATCCAAATTGATTTTGGACTTGAAGCTTATAGAACTTTACTAATACAACACATCCTGCCATTAAACATGGTCCCTCTAAGGGAAGCAGTGTCGTGATGCATGCCAGGTTGACTTGCTCGTAAAATTGAGCCGAAGTTGTAAGTTGGGATAAAATTAGAGTGCCTAAAGAATGGACCATCTCTACCAAATGTGTCTCTGTAGCCACTTCATCACCCGATCTGCCTCTAAAGTTATAGAAGATAAAGGAAAGGCTACCATCTCTTTTAGGAAATCTAGTTACATGTCAGGCCTAAATTATCTACCTCTTCTTCTACCCAAGTCATTTCTATTTGATACGAGAAGAGGCAAGAAGAAGACATTCCTTCTTGTAGCCATCCATCTCTAGTTCATGATCCCAACATTGATTGTCTATGGTGTGAACACTGCCAGGTCTTAGTTCAAACAGAAGTACATCTCTAAGAATGGCCCTCACATAAATACAAATAGTTGTTCCCAGATACATATTATCAAACTTTGAATCAGGCTAAGTCTTTGCTTAGAAAAGCTAAAATCTCTATGGATTCTAAGGAGGCTACCTCCTCACAAGCTGACAACACAGACTTCCCACATGCTAAATATTTTGAAGTCTATACTGATGATCGACAACAATGTCGACAAAAGATTGTATTGGTACCGGCCGTCGGCTAGATTCTAAGATAGAGCAATCTGAATCAATCAGCGGAATGCTAAATTGGAACAACAAGGCCACCAAGGTCATTAATGACCAAATCCTCTCTCGAATGAGAAGCTTAAGCGGATGTAAGATACTCTCAAAGCTATTGAGATTCATCAGCGGGGGGATATTCACTTTGTTGTTCTACTACTAAATAAAAAAGTAGATAACCTATCTTCAAATGTACAGCAGTTGTCTACTACTCTACAACAAGTTCTCGATCAGGTCAGCAACAGTCTTTAATTACATATTCAACAATCTATACATGTTGTCTATGAAAGCACTGAGAAGAAAGTCATTGACAACATTCAACATGTTAATGATAAGGTAAATAATCTTTGTTTTTCAGTCTCTGAGCTTGAGCAGAATTTTCCTGCTCTTACTAGTCTGTAAATAAATTAGAAAGCTCACAGATCTGACAAAAGCAGTATTTCTTCGAGCTCCCAAGTACTAACCCTGATTGGTCTAAAGCTATTACATGGGCTCAAGTTGCTGCTATGAAGTCTCCTCTCAGCAAGGAGAAAAAAGATTGGCATGGCACGACTCACATCGAAGAAGCTGAAAGCGTCATGGATGAAGGTATGCATGATAGTTCTGCACCTCCTCTTCATTCTACAATGCGTACCCAGAACTTCCAGCCCAATTATTATAAGATTGAATGTAAATCTCCTGAAGAAATCAAGGAGATGCTACATGGTATGATAGGCTGGGCCAATACTCAAGTCCTACAATTCAATAAGCATGATAAAGATGTAGCAAGTGTTATTACTAATGGATTTGTAGGCATTCTCAAAGAATGGTGGGACGCCATCCCTGAGCAACAGAAAGACACCATTATTAATGGTGAAGGTTGAGAAATGATCGTTACGGTGGCGGAACCGCCATAATCTGCTTTCGATAATTGTTGAATTCATTGGCACTATTAGTGATGAAAAAGGCTCAACATCACTGAATTCCTGAGAGCACAACTCTGTGACATGACTAAAGTCCATGAATACCAGTGTTACATGCAGAAGTTGTTCTATAACACAGGCATGCCCTTTGATTCTACTATGAAGCTCAGGTATGTGGAATCTTATCCACAATATTTTGCTAATGAATACAAAAAGGCTATGCATGGGCTTTCAGAAGCAAATATTACTTTTGGTCGCATTAATCAAATTATTAATGAGACTAACAAGCGCCTTTGTCTTGAGAAGAAACATAAGAAAGAAGCTTTAAAAGCTGAAAAAGCTTTAGGAGTTAAGTTTTGTAAGCTTCAAGTCCAAAATCAGTTTGGATGCTCTGCTCCAAAATACTCCAAGCATAAAAATCTCAAGAAGAAATTCAAAGGTAAGAAACAGTGCATTGATTGCATGGCTAGACCATCTGCTAAGCCCAAAAGGAAAGGGTATTTCCTAAGTCTAAATCTATAGAATGCTTTATTTGTAAGGGAAATCATTATAGTAAGAATTGTCCACAAAAAGGACAGAAGGCCAAAGCAAAGGCCAAAGTTAATTTTGTCCAAGAACATCATCTTGATGAAGATGATTATGTTCTTATATCTGATGATGAAAGTTATATGTCAGATATTGAGTATTTAGAATTAACAGGTTCAAAGAAACGGATCTACGAGTCATCATCTGAAGGAAGTTATTCAGATTCTAATTATGGTTATGATTCTTTGCCTACTTTTCACTGCAACATGATTCGAGCTCATATGAACATCCGTTCATACCTCCTAGCTCCATTGTACTTAAACAAAAGTTGGATCGTGTAAAGCAAGAACTTGCTTTGAATGTCCTCCTCATATGGTTCATCGCCATTATTCTCTTCAATCTCAACTCTATGATCTTCGAACCACTTGAAGTCAAGATTCAACAAGAAAATGCCAAAGATCTTCTCCTTGCTTAGCAGCAGTTGTTGTCTCCCTTCCTCCACATGATCCCTATCATTTTGCTCTTTCCCTCGGTAGAGGGACGAGGAAGCGAGACGTGGACGTGATTATCCTTCTTCTAGTAGAGGTCGTGGATTTGCATCCTGACATTTTCCATTCTTATTTCCAGAAGAAGAAGGAGAAGCCGAGGAAAAAGAGGATATACAACACCAAAGGCAGCCTATTGTACCTAGTCCAGTTAAACCCTCTAAATCCGATCCTGCTCTTCATACACCAGAAAGAAAAATCTGGTGCCAACACCATCTCTCGTCTCCTCGAATGAGCAATCCGAAAAGCTACAGAAGAATTTCAAGCATTGCTCTTAGAAGAAGAGTCAGCGTCCAATACAGATTCCACTGAAGAAGCAGTTGATAGGCTTATTATGGAAAAAGCCTATGAGCAATATGATGCAGAACATGAAGCAGAGGTAAGTACTGTTAAAACCTCTTGCAATCCTTTCTATAGAATTCAAATCTGTATTCCAAACATTAAACCATATTCTCTAGATGCCATGATAGATATCGGTGCTGAAATTAGTTTGCTAAAAGCTAATGCCATTCCTAGAGATTGTTGGGTCACATAACCTTTACAGATAAGTTTTGATTCTAAGAAAGTGTTTTCTCATTGTTCTGCCTATATTCCTGTCAAGTTAGGGAAAATGCAGACTACTTTTAAAGTTCATCCGTTCGACCTTCGCATTATTATGATATGTTGCTTGGTTGATAATCTGAACAATTGTATGCCCTATACCATCAGTAAAGATGAGATCCATTTTCCCCAAGGATCCATCCTTAGACTTCAGACTTACCAATCCATTGTGCCTTCTGCACCTAAGCCTCAAAAAGCTTCTAATCTTGACTAGTTGCATAAGTCTATTTCTATGAATACCTCTTCATTGATACCATCATCAATAAAATTAAGACTAATTGTACTTCTGATAATCCCCATGCATTCATCCATCGGAAAAAGCACTTTTGTCAGTTAGATTTCCAAACTACCACTTCTCCAAAGTTTAAGGCTCATCATATAGGAATGCCTCCCTCTAAGAAAATTGAATGTCAAGCAGAAATAGATAATCTACTCAAAGGAGGATTCATTCAACCTTCTAAGTCTCCATGGACATGTCCTGCATTTTATGTAAACAAGAGAAGTGAGATAGTTAGAGGAAAGAAGAGGTTAGTGGTTAACTATAAGCCACTAAACAAATACATATTGCCTGTACAACATCCTATTCGAGCAAAGATGATTTGTTGGCTAGAATCAGCGGCAGTAGAATTTATAGCAAGTTTGACCTTAAATCTGGCTTTTGGCAAATCTTCTTGCATAAAGAAGATACATACAAAACTGCTTTCAGTATTCCAAGCGCCAATATGAATGGAAGGTTTTGCCTTTTGGCCTCAAAACTGCACCCTCCATTTTTCAAAAGAAAATGGATGAAATCTTTGGTCACCTTGGAAAGTTTTTAATTGTTTATATTGATGATATACTGATCTTTTCTCAAAATACGAAAGATATCTGGAGCACCTTGAATAATTCTATCAAGTTGTGTATGCCAATGGACTCTGCCTCAATCCAACAAAAATGGAAACATTTAAAAATTCAGTTCAGTTTCTTGGCATAACTCTTAAAGACGAAGCTATCTTGATGTAGGATCATATAGTTTCAAAAATTAGTCTATTTCCTGATGAGATTACTGATAAGACACAACTTCAAAGATTTTTGGGTTGTGTAAATTATATTGCAGGCTTTTATAAGAATGTTGCTTATAGAGACTACTTGCTCAATAAGAGGCTTTGTTCTAATGTTGTAACTTGGAACTTTGAAATGACTAAAGTTGTTCAAAGAATTAAACAGAGTTGCCAAACACTTCCTTCTTTGTCGCTTTCAGGTAATGGTTTAAAAATTATTGAGATAGATGCTTCTGAAGAATATTGGGGAGCAATCCTCAAAGAGAGAATGCGAGAATAGTGCTTGAGAAAATCTGCGGTATGCTTCGGTTCTTTTAAAGGCCCAGAACTTAAATACCATTCTAGTCATAAAGAAATACTTGCTGCTCAAAAAGCTATTCAAGCTTTCTTGTTCTTTTTGTAACATGAGAAGTTTATGCTCAGAACAAATTTGCAGCATTTTAAAGGAAGATTGTATAAAGGCGACCCAACCAACAAGACTACTTATGGTCGTCTTCAGAGATGGGCTTAGTGGATTGATGGCTATGAGTTTGATGTTGAACACATCTCTCGGTAAGAAGAACTCTCTCGCCGACTTCGCCAGAGAGAATTAATTCAATTTAAGCATGTGAATGTCACTCAAGTATTCCATGAATTTGTGGAACCAATATGGAATGTTTCCACTTGTACAATTTATCTCAAATCCTGGAAAGATGTGATAATCAGATGTCATGTGAGGCTCAACACATACTCCTTTCTAGAGGCATTATTTATGTCTCTCCTTATCAGACATCCGGTTGCTTGTAGATTCGTGGATCCCGATATCCCTACCACGAATTCCATTCCGTACACGAGCCTATGGTATTTTGTACACTCCAATGGCAATGGAGACATTTTCGATACGTGGACCCACCACCGATGACATTTCGATCGAGGGACGGCGTCCCAGAAAATTGGTCCCAAGGCCACATACACTATGGAGGTTCGAGTTTTCCAGTCTATGGTCTGAAGGTCATCCTTTGGAAAATGATGCATGGAATCGCCCAGCGTCCTTGGTGATAGCGTACATTCTTTAACCATTTTAAATATTTTTTGTCTAAATACACCGCCTACAAAGATTTCGACAGGTCCACTAATCAATGTTAGTAGTGATACTGTTAGAAACATTCTAATAAATTGTAAAATCCCCTAGTATGTTAAAATGTGTTATTATGTAAGAACTAATCCTTTGCAGGGGCATCATCCTCATCCAAATGGACAATTGTGGCACAAAATCTTTATTCATCATACTATAAATGTACCTCCTCCCGGCACGGACATTTTCTTCTGATTCTGACGACCAATACTGCTTTCCCAACGTGTCGATATCTTCAAAGAGATAGTGACGGATCTAGATCCTTATCTAGATTGTGGTACGAAAGAAATACGCGTGATATCCATGTTGCCGATCGACAAGAACAGGAGGAATCTTCTAGCTCCTCGATGATGACACCTTGGACCCAGCGTCCCAATTTAATCCTTAAAGCTATGATGACAGGGTTGTTGTCATCTTTGTAAAAGAAGTGATATGACTTCACTTTTTGTAAAGTAGTGGACCTCCCCACTTGTTAAAGGTGTTATGGTGGGCGACATGTGCTCATGTTTGTCTTTGTGGGAATCTTTTGGTGACTTGGGTTACTGGTTCCCGGTCTTTAGGTTATCCCTTAATCCGGTGAAAAGCCTCTCTCTTTTCCTATAAAAGGAGACGTAGAGACTCATTCACTACATCGAATTTTGGAGATAGAAGTGTCTGCTTAGAGAGTCTTAGAATTTTACGTATTATCTTTTTAGTAGTGTAATCCATAACATCTTGTAAACAAGAATATTGTAATGGAGTTTTTTCTCTTACATTAATCTAATTTCAGTCTCTTAAATTTTCAGCGTGATCCTGCATGACGAATCGAAGCTTATAATTATTGCACCTAGGAGGTTTGGATTCAACTTTAACAAAGGGCGACTATATTTCAAATTATGTGAATTGTGATTAAAGTTGGCTGCGACCACCATAATATCGCAAGGAAAAAACAAAATAACAAGATAAGTTTGCGGGTTTTAACCGTAAAAGTTTTAATAAAGTGTGCGCCGACACCTTTTCTAAATAAAATGCTATTAATGAACTGAATTCGCCCACCTTTACCAAAATCCAATGTTTTGATTTCAATAATTGAGATCGAGACAATGATTTTGCCACATCAACGCTCTAAATTCGAGGCCATCATTATCCCGTTTTATTTCTATCCACGTCTGCAAAAATATCTCAGGGAAAATATCTGTGGAATCCTATTCATCTTTTGCTTTGCCGCCTCGTTGTCTGCGACCCTTAATTGTCTGTCCACGTGGCGTTAATGGCGGCCAAGAACCGACACTCGCAAAAAAGTAAAATCGGTTGGATATAATTTGACCCGGTGGAACCGAGAAAGAGGTCGGATTGTGACATGGACAGCCACTTGGGCCTATACATACCAAAAATATCTTGGAGAATAATAAATGCCACGTCAAAAGTTTATTTCATAAATATTTTGTGTTGATTTATTTTGTAATATGCTGAACACCAACAATGTAACATAGATCCTACAATGCAAAGTAAGTAAAGTAAGGGAACAAACTAAACCAATGAACACCTTCAACTAAGCAGTTATGGGTAAGGCGCATCCACACTGTCAAAATCACTCAGGGGAATGATCGTGACTTCAACCATTTGATTTTTGTGTCGAGTGTCTCCTTGAAAGTGAGGGGATAGAATATGTATGTGTTTTATTTACTAGAACACCATTTATACGTGTTTGTGAAACGCTGTTAGGCACTTTGACTATAAGATTTTAGATTAGATGTAATGAACAATGAACACTAAATTTCTAATTGATTAAGAATGCTTTGAAATAGAAATTTAAATGTATATATTTCTTTTCTGCAAGTGTTTTCATCATTTATAATTGATTCTTTTTGTTTTGATGTATGGGTCATTTTTTTTTACAAGAAATTTAATGAAGTTACTAATTAACGTGGATGTGAAGTTTTTAACATAAGAGCCTTGAAATTCATATTTATTTGTGTATTTTACAAGGAGACTTCAACCTTAAATTTTACGTCTATTTGAGTATCATTTAGAAGTTTTTCTTTTTTTCATGGAGAAGTCTACCAATAAATCATAATGCATTAGCCATATGGTGTATTTTGGAGCTCGTTGTTTATAAACCGGAATAATGTTTTTGAGTAAAGGCCTAACAACAAATAAAATTAACTTACAAAGGCCTACCAACCAATTACGTAGATAAAATATTTCAAGAGCATTTTAATTAGATTGAAGTTTTTTGGTATAATTCTACTTGTGTATTCAAGTCATTTGAAGAACGGATGTAGCGTTTGAATTTGTGACAGGACTTATATGTTTTTGTTATTTTTAACCTTAAAATACTTGAAATTTTCTAAAATCACTTTGTGACTTACATTTTTAAAATATGAACAACATTTTTATATAGATTCGTATTTAAATTATAATGATACACAACCATACAATTAAAACTTTCTTTTTCAAACTTTCATTTTTATCATCAAAAAAAATGTTTTATAGGAGGAGGTTAAGCTATGGGAAACTCAAAAGATAATATTGAATAATCATACCCTATCTTAAAAATCTCTCTCACATACTAATAAACATACAAGAAAATTTCCTCATAAAATTTCATAATTTAACACACTATAATAATGTTAATAATATAAAGAATATCTAATCCTCGCTAATATTATTGTCACAACTAACTAAACCTAATCTAAGCATCCAAGGGACTAGGGTTAGAGAGAATGTAAGAAATGGAACCTAAGTTAAGGAAGGAAGTGATAACACTAAAAAGAAGGGGATCACTCTCCATAAATGGAAGAACAAAAGGAAACACAAATATGAGAGGGTAAACATGTGCCACAGACCAACCCTGTATTGACCCTTCCATTCCACACATTATAGACACATTGAAATAGAAAGTTGTGAATATAATCCACACACAACATACCGTAAACGAATGGACGGAAAGAACGCAATAAATGCGATCATAGGGCGTAAACGAGCCACAAAGACAAGATTTAATTGCTTAAAGGATGCACACTCCATTGCATCAATGGTGGAAGGAAATAGACACATTACAATTCAAATATGAGGTCTACAACTCATGAAAGTTCGATCACCATTTTGACATGGTGACTTTACAATCGGGAGAGGATATTTACAATGAGTTTTCAAGTTGCATTTATAGAGCAAAGAAGAGAAGAGCGGGGAAGATCATATCACACTAGTAGTAATGAAGGGAACCAACCACTCGCCGCCACGAAGGACCAATTGCCATAGATTTCGCAAGTCAGGTATAGACACCGACATCGCTCTAATCACACGCCATCGGGTCATCAATGCAGGAGGACGATATCACTCATAATTAACTTCAGGTTGGTGGATTGGTTGAGTTTTTGGTTTCAAATTAGGTGCGGCTTTCTTATGTTCCTATTATGATCATTGGCTTCTCCTTCGTTTTTATGGCCCTCGTGGCCTTCCTCATCTTTTCCCCATTCCACAGCCTTTGTCTTCGATCTCCGCCAAGAATCAAGATCCGCGAGCAACACTTAACTCTATAAATACGTTATACCACTCGTGTCCTTGTTCTCTATCACACGACATTCATTGTGCTTCGCAGCTTCATCACATGACCTTTTGTGTGCTTGTGCGGCCTTTACTCCACATTTTACATTCCTTTTCCACACGTCGTGGCGTTCTATCTCTTTCCTCGAGGCTTTCGTTACCTATGACCATGTCCCTTGTTACGGGTTTTCAAAAATCTGCAAAACACTACACTTGAGAACCCGTGAAACATAGTTCTTGTTCCGCAGACTTCCAACCTTAGTCACACTCAAACCTCTTGCTTCTTTCCCCTGGCGATATCCTATAACACCTTTCCCGACATCCCAACTTTTCTGGGCGACTACATGTTTTGTTGTGCGGAATTAGCCAATCGTGTGCGGAATCCATATTCTCCACGTTTGCGTAACTATGTATTTTCCATGTCTTTGTGAAACACTAACTATTTTCCATTGTCGCGGAAGACTACTTCATTTTGCTTTGTTCCACGAGTCTTCAAGCCGAAGTCACCTAGGTCTAAAACTTGGACGAGTTGTTTAGAATAACATGGGGTGCTATTTTGGACAACAGCTCTCATACATAAAAAATTTAAAAATAATGTTTTTCTTATAAATTTGCATTCATATTTTTTCTCGATTTTTCTAGTGAAGAGTATAAAACCAATTAATAATACTACTACTATTTAATTTTTTAAAGTCACTATCAACTTAAAACTTATTGTTGTTTTCTAATATTTGTAAATAGTCACAAATAATATTGTTATTTTAATTTTATTTATTTAAGTGTTTATTGATTGGTTAGAATTGATAATATTCATTGACAAAAGAATTTTTATTAATCAAAAATGAAATAAATGTTCTATCCAATGAAAAGTATCTCGAAGGGGTTGAAACTTAGCGAGTCATGGACCGCCATATCCCATAGTTGAGGTGGACCAGACTTTCTTCGGCTAAACAACCAAGGACCGAAGGGTTTCCATTCTCCAAATTCACCCTGAGCATGATTCCGACTTCATTCCTTATTAGAGTATCTCCAAATTCACCTAGGACATAGTCTCGACCTCATCCCTTATTATGGTATCTCTAGACTACGCTTGCGGCGAGAATTAAACCTGTGGACTTTTAAACATCTTTCACCATTGAATCAAACGACATTTGATAAAGGGATTATGTTTGAATTTTGACATGTGATGATTAATGACTAAATTTTAATTCAAAAGTCATCCTATTATCAAACTAATTTAATTATTATATTAATATTTGTTGTGCATAAATTTCTACAAGAATGACTTTAATATTTTAAAATGTGAAAATTAGTTGAATATATGATCTCAAGATTTTACAAATATTTTATACTAAAAACTTGAAATATATATAAATCAATGTTAAATTTAAACCTTATTTAACATCAATCCATTAGAGCTCACAACTCGGAGGAAAGGAGTCACGAAGGTAACTCCAACAATCAAGACAACTCTTAATTGTTCAAGAGTATCAACACCTTCCCCTCTAAAGTGTAACAACATCAACCCTATTTGATATACCTCTTCTTTTTATAAAAAAATTGTTAGGCATACACCAACAATTTTTATTCAAATTATTAATTTTATTAATATAAAAACTTTTAATAATTACTAAATTTATATAGTATTACAAAAATTATATAATACTATTTATTTCTCATTATTATAACTTTTATAAGTGTGACTCAACAATAACACCATTCTTAATTCTAAATTTAATTAAATGTTTGAATATTTATTTTACTTTTTTATATATAAAAAAAAAAATGTCCCTTTTTAAGTGTGACAAATATTGCCAATGAAGTTAGAAAATGTGTTAAACTTTCTATATACACATATATAGTTGCCCTTGTTTGGAATAGTGAGAAAAATGTTGAGTAGTCTTTATATTATGAAGACTTGTTAGAGATTAAATTCTTCCAGACTGAATTTTGTATAGCAGCAACTCTAATTTTATTTGTGATAATTTTCAATGTTCTTTTAAATTACTTATAATTTATATAAAATGATTTACTAAGTAATTTATATAAAATGATTTACAAAATGATAGTAATATAATTTTATTGTCTAAGTAATTTGTAAGAGTTAACTCATGATACTAAATCATGCAAATCCTTATTTGACAATGTATTAAACTTGCAATTCATATATGCTCCTGGACCTCCATCCCTTATCCCCTTAAGATGCTCAATTTTTTAATTCCCCGTATTAAGAATAAGTGTTGGCAAGAAATTACTGCCTTTTATGATGACAATATCATTCTCTTTGATACACATTGTTCAAACATCCGAGTCCATCTAAATATTCAATGGCATAGACATTCTTTAATATTTACTAAGATCTCTGTTTATAGGCATGCTTTTCTTCAAGTCTTTCTGCTGTTATGTGTTTTTATGGGTTTTACCCCTTAAAATATTTTTCAAAAATCATTAATATCTACATGGTAGGATGAAAATTAACATTTAATATTATGGCATGAGAAAGTATAAAACCCTCTTCTGTAATAATTAAAGCATCACATCAATAGAAGAAGAAAATTGTTGCACAATCAGACTGAACAATATGTTTATTTCCATTGAAACAATATTATTTATATAAATAGTCATGAAAAACAAAGTCCATGTTTGAACCGCAAGTAGTTTGCAGTTTACAAACAAGTGGCAAATCTGCTCCACAATAGCACTAAGGATGAAATAACCCTAATAAGATCTGTGCATATGATCACCAGGCTAAGATCATTTACATTTTGATTTTATCTAAATATTCCTGAGAACAAGGATAAACAAAGCAAGAAAGTGTAGTCACAGTAATGAACTATTCAGAGCTCCGGATCACTCCCAAAAGGGTGCTTAATTTTCTCCGCTGTATCTTCTGCTGCTTTCTTCCCTACTCCATAGCTCTGGGTCGCGGCGTTCTTCACTACTTCGCCTGTTTTTTTCCTGCACAAAAGACGCAACCCATCAAAAAAAACCCATCAAAAATTGTTAAGGCTGTATCTAAAGATCATGAGCATTCATATTTTAAACAGCCCATTGCAATTGAAGGAGATTACTATTAAACATGTATCTAAAGATACATAAGCATTCATAATTTGATTAGCTAATTGCAGTTGAAGTGGATTAATATATAAATAGATCTAAAAACTCTAAAATTTGTTAAAGGTATCTAAAGATCATACACGCGTGACGCTCATACTTACGAATTACTATATAAGTAGCAGCCCCCAAAATTTGTTTGATTGTATCTAAAAATCATGCACGATCATTACTATATAAGTGGCAACCCCCAAAATTTGTTTATATCTTTAAAAAACATGCAAGATCACTACTATATAAGTGGCAACCCCTAAAATTTGTTACATTAACGAAATACTATATTAATAACGACCCCCAGAAATTTTAAGGCAATATCTAACGAATTACTATACATTATAGCTAACCCCCCAAAAATTGTTAAGGACATATCTAAAGATCATAGCTGTTCATATTTTGGGCAGCTGATTCCATGTTGAAATGCATGGAGGCAAACTGATTACAATTGAAACCAGATTACTATATAAATAGTAATCCCCATAATTTGTTAGGTTGTATCTAAAGATCATCCGGGCAAATATTACTATATAAGTAACAACCCCCAAATTTTGGCAAGCTATTTTGGGCAGCTGATTACAGTTGGAGCAGCTGATTACTTGGAGCGATTTTGGGCAGCTGGTTACAGTTAAACTAGATTGCTATATAAATAGTAATCGGATTAGGTTGTATCTAAATATCATGCCTGCTCATATCTTGGGCAGCTGATTACAGTTGAAGCGAAAGCAGATTACTGTATAGGTAACAACCTTCTATTTGGTTAATTTGTCTTCAAACTATTATTGAAACAAATCAGAGCTTATGAATCTTTCAGAAAATCCATTATTTCCGATTCACAGATTATGAATGAATGAAAGACTTCTAATCGTCTAAGAAATGTTTCATCTATGAATCAAATAAACGAAAAAAATCTAATGGATGCTCCGCTCCATTAAACAATCAAAAACATAAAAATCTAAATCTTACCCAGAGGGAAAAGAAAATTTCTCAAAGGCCGAACTGGAATATGATTTGACTTTATTCCAGCCACATGCCACCTTCCCCTCTGTGCAATCCGCCGCCTTTTCTTCGGTGCCGCTCACATCCTGCGATAATATCACCAAAACAATTGCAGCTGTTATGAAAACCAGCATCGACATTTTCAGCTGCCATGATCCAAACTGTGCCATGTTCAGAGTTGGAATCTCAGAATCTCTGTGCAAACCAATCTTGGTGAGACCTCTTTGATTTTGTATTCTCGAATGTGGGAACACTCTTGGTTAAGTAAGGAATATGGAAACTCTCTGTGCTGCTCTTTTTTTGACGCGTATGAAGCACTTGGCGTTACCATAGGCTTACAGCTGCCCTTATTTTTGAATATTATTAATTGTTAAGTGCCAAATATCCCATCAAAAATCAATAATTACATTATTTTAATAAACTATTAAGGTGATAAGTCGGTGTGGAAATTGTTTCCCAATCCCATGGTCTCTACAAGCCGGCGTGGTTGGTACGACCAAGAATTACCCCCAAAAAAAAAAAAATAGATAAAAGATGTTTAGGTACTTCTTTTAAGGGAGAAATGAATTTCTTTTTCTTTTCCTTTTAAAAATAGGAAAAGAATATATTTACATGTTAGAATGGAGATTCTATGTAGTTAATGTATATTTGAGTAAGTGTATATTTATATTGAAGCCTTCTTTTAGTTAAACAATAATAATTAGGGGACATCTAATTCATAAAAGTCACATGCACATATATCTATATCGAAGCCTTCCTTTGGTTAAGCGGTGACAATTAGGGGACATCTAATCACGTCCAAAGTCACATATGCATATATGTATATCGAAGCCTTCCTTTCGTTAAGTAGAGACAATTAAGGGACATTCAACTCCGTCAAAGTCACATGCGTATATATCTATATCAAAGTCTTCCTTTGGTTAAGCAATGACAATTAGGGACATCCATCCATCAAAGTCACATGCGCATATATCTATATCAAAGCCTTTCTTTGGCTAAGCAATGACAACTAGGGGAATTCCAATCTAACAAATCACATGTACATATATCTATACTAAAGCCTTCCTTTGACTAAGTAGCGATGACTAGGGGCATCCAATCCATCAAAGTCACTTGGGGCACGGTCTCACTTCTATCCAGTTTGACTCTCCATGTTAGGAATCTAGAGGGACTTGTACCATGGTGGATTGTTTAACAAGCCGTCATCCTCATCATTGGACTACAACTTTTCGATGGGAGAAATGAATCTCTCAAAATATTTGAAATGCTAAATTTGATATTAATATTATAGATATGGAAATTTGGTTTACATTAATTGAGATATAATTCAATAAATTAGATTCCATTGTGAAAAGGAAAATACTTGGCCTATAGTAAAATATAAATAATTATTACGAATGATGTTTTAGTAAAATATCTAGTTTTGTGGTAATTTAGGATATAGTCATCAACAACATAAAATATAATGCAATATTTGAAACAAAGTAACTATGTCAAAATTGTAGCTTTCGTAACACATTTTTGACAATAATAACGAACCTCGCCTATGAATTGACAACCACATTAATTTTCTCTAGAGCTCAAAAACCTCACTTGTTTGTCGAAAATTTGATGTTGATCACTTTGAAAACTAATATACTTCCTTTAAACTTTTATGAAACCATAACACCTTATAAAACTATAAAAATAGGATAGAGTTATTTGGAGCTTGAGTTATCCTTGTGCTATTATTAGGTCTTGAGGCTTTTGAACAATGTTGAAAACAAAACAAGTATAATGTAGTTTAGTAAGTAGTTTTTGTAATATAAGGGTATGAACCCTTACCACTATCAATTCTCTAATTGATGGAAAAAAATAATGCTTGATGTTCTCCTCTAAACACTTGAAATATGCTTTTGGCATGGGACACTTCTCTATCACTCAAATCAAATAGGCATTCCTTATAGGGTCAAAGCATATAACTTTGTCCCACTTTGTTCCACTTTTGTTCCTCCACAAAATATGTCCCACAACCAAAACCTAACCAAACACGTACAAAATGACAAAACATGTATTTTAAGAGCTTAAATATACCAAGGCACAATACATCTGTCATTTGCCTAAAATTTAAAGTTTTTAAAACATTTTAAAAGATTTATTTACTAGTCAAATTTTAAATTATTTTTAGTGCACACAATCATTTTATTCTCTATCTTTCATTAGAGACTCAATGAATTCAAATTAGGACATTATTGGTGTGCATTCCAACACATAATGGGCGGGAAAAGGTGACAAAAAGTGCCAATACTTGGAGGACCCAAAATAAGGGTCAAAGGGCCCACACAAAAGAGTGAGCTAGAACTATATTATATGTTTTTGACAAAAAAACTAGAAACAAAGGAAAAATAGAGAATCTTGAGAGGAGAGAGTAAATAAGAGGTAAGGAGAAGAAAACATGAGTAAAATGAGAAGAATATATAAACAATAAGAGAATAACAAATCGATGAACATATTGAAATTTGGACAGTTAAAGGAAGACATGCTAATAAGAGCCTAATGTGGACTAACAATCAATAAACACACAAATACATTAACAACGTAGTAAATAACTAGTCATGTATGAAACTTAAGTCATGACATAGTGCCCCATATTGTGTGTTCGCACACATGCATACACATCTAAGAAAAATAGGCATGTAGATATAAAGAAGCAATTCTAGTTGTGTAGAAATTTGTTAAGATTTTTCAAAGTTACTAAATGAATAATAATGATCTAAAACTCAAAAGGAGAGAGAGATCACCGATTTACACATTGGAAGATTGTGAGGATTCGGAACCGACATACATGCTCATGTGTTTGGGATATATGAAAATATGTTCAACTATAAACATGTGAAAAACATGTGCAAGTAAATCAATGTCTTTATATAAATTCACAATCAATGAATTGCTAAAATCTAAGAAAGAAGAATATGAGCAAATACACCTAGTTATGCCAAAATGCAAACACATCCTGTGAACTCCAACTTTTGAAATATGTGCTAAATCTAAATATATACTTGTCATGTGGTGGGACTAAGGTAAAATGATAATTTCATTGAAGAGGGTAGAATACTGAGAGAAAACTCAGTCCTCCATATCTCAAAAAATCATCCACCTCATTATGCAAGAAATGGCTCTGGATGAAAGTTGATTTTATGAGGAACATTCACTCCAAATTTTAGGGTTTTCACCTACTGGATCTCCATAGAATCAAAAAGGAAACTTGTTGCAATGACATGTCTAAACATGAATGGAGGTTAGGAGGGTGTTGCAACATCACTTTTCAAGAAAAATTACTAACTGTTTGAGAAATGGAGAGTTAGTGAGATTTTATTGCATTTCTTGACTCACATGTAACTACAATGCTCAATAGGGGTTCAAATGGAGTTGGTGCGAGGTTGCACCTAGTGCAATGGGGACAGAGGGGACAAAGGGACACCAAATTGCAACTTTCACTAGATGGCGATAAGTGACAACTTGTGGTGTGTGGTGAATGTGATGTGTGGGTCGGGAAATGACATCGGAGGAGATGAAGGTGGTCGCATGGGATTCATGAGCTAAATACATGAGTGGGTTGCACTTTTATGTCCCCCTTGTCCCTTGGGGAATAGAGGGTATACCAATGACACCAAAGTGTGACCTGGGAGAAGGAGGGAGGTCGCACTTTGGTGTCCCCCTTGCCCCCTTGAACCATGGGGACAAAGGGGACACCAGGGACACTTAAGACACCTGAGTAGCCAAGGTGTGACTTGGGGGAGAGGGTGAGGTTACACTTTGGTGCCCCCTTATCCCCCTTGTCCCATGGGGTATAGAAGGGACACGCGAGTATGCAAGTGCGACTTTGCCTATTTTGGAAAATAAATTTTGCCTTGGATGTCCAAATTTGGACATCGGACTTGATTTTTTCACCTCGAAACTTATAAGAGTGTTTTGGGGTCAACTATTATATGATTTTGAATCCAAAACACCTAATAAGATCAATGGAACAATTATTGAGACTTAATTCTTCTTTAAAATCAAAATTTAGGGCCTATTTCATCTTGAACCAAGAGGGCCATTTGTAGTGTTGTGAAACATATTAGGAAACTTTTGTGCCTTGGAGAAACTTTAGTGTTTCCACCTTGTAGAGGATTCCAAGAGATTTTTAGTTCTATTTTTTTACTTCCTAACTTCTTCTGAACTCCCAAAATCATTCTCGTGAAGTCAACTTTCACCATTAGGACATTCATTCCTTGCACTAGAAGATCTGATCTTAAACAAGTTGTTCTTGGATGAGATTTTCTTCCCTAATTTTTCTTAAACTACCTTAGACACCTTCAATACTGTCTAACACCACCCTCAAATGCTCTAAATTTTCCCTAAACATTCCCAGAGGGGGTGTTTATTGGCTGAAATGACTAAAAATGACCTTTTTAGGCCTCCATAAGGACTTGTCTTTCATTGAACCTTAATGAGTTCACCACCAAATTAATCACTCCTTTTTCACACCGATACACACTTAAAAATTCATTATTACCTTCCTCCGAGTCGAGTTGATGGTGTAAATGAAGGTAGGTTGGCCCGAAGAGAGGCTCATTGTGACTAGGAAGCAAAATTTTCAATTAGGGGCTTGGTTGTCATGCTTAAAGTTTCAATTTTCTATGCCAGCCATTTTGCATGCCAACACAACATTTATAATTTTTGTGTGACGTGTAGGCACTAGTGTAGAGTCATCAAACCAGAGCCTTTTGATGTGATGATGGGTATGCATGTTCCATGCATGGATATTGTAGTGATTTTATGGAGGTTCCATCATGGTAAGATGGTGCATTTTGTATAGAGCATAGCTAATGGCCTAAACAACGAGAGTTTGATGACTTATCCATTAAAGCTCCAATTTTTACACAACTTGACAACATGATAGCAAAGGTGAAGCTGCCGAATTGGACGTCCGTATTCCACTAAACATAGAGCTCTCAACACCACGCCACATGTACAATAAAGATACATCCATATGTCAATGACCTAATGAATCACGACTTTGTCGATGCTTCTCTGCATGTGAGATTTAACCCCCCCAGGGATCAAATTTGAAGGGTTGGTTTGAATTTTATTCTGAAGGGAAAATATTGGTCAAGCTCTTCGATGATGAAAAGTAGTATGAATATTTTACACTTTATGTGACAAGAATAAATCAAGTATTGATGTCATAAAAATTAAGAATACTTTTTTTAAAATGAGAAATTGTTTTAAAAAATTAAGTACCAGTTGATTGGTACCTTAAATAAAAGGAAAAAAATCACTAATCTAAACAAAATGGCCCCTCAATCAAAATGGTGTAAAATTATAAATATATTTAAACTGGTAAAATAATCAAATTATGATGTAATGAACGCC
Organism: Taxus wallichiana var. yunnanensis; assembly: GCA_018340775.1. NCBI lineage: Eukaryota > Viridiplantae > Streptophyta > Pinopsida > Cupressales > Taxaceae > Taxus > Taxus wallichiana. The sequence continues at coordinate 171,326,364 of CM031233.1, forward strand.
CAAATTTGCAATATTCTAATTTCTTAAAAATCATCATAACTAAAATAAGCATTAAATAAATTTAATAAATAAATACATAAACAAACAATTAAAATTAGACGAGAAGACATGCAAATTAGTAAACACATAAAAACCATCAAATTGTGTGTGGGACACTAGGATCTCTTATCAAAATCATTATGAAAAACTTGTAAATAATAAAATAAATAACTTTAACTTCTACTTGGATTTTAGTTCTAAAATTAAAACCCATGTAAATTTTAATTAGTAAAATGCATTAAATTAGATTTTTTCCAAACTAAACTAAAGAAATTGTGCATCCATACATTGAAGCACTTGCACTAACTATGTCACCAATAGATACATCAAGATATTCTTGGTCAGATTCAGAGCCAAGAGCTTCACCTTGTGCACAATATGCATTCATATCTACTACACATAAATGATGTATTGCCAAATTAGGTTGCTCCATTAAATACACATACCCTTCCTAATCCTCCATGAATCTGTCCACTACCCTCTTCCTCCACTCCTTAGGCATATAGTTGAGAGACATTGTCTTGAGCACAACTATAAATATTAAATTCTTGTTGGCCTCCACATAACTCCTATTGAACAATGGTTAGAGATAAGATACCAATGATGACTTGGATGAGTGCTTTCAATGCACAAAGAAGCTTATCTTTTCCCGTTCGATCCCTCTGTAATGAGCTCCTCTCCTCTGCCCTACATTCTACAATCTTGAATAGGTAAAATCAACCTTTGCATTAGGGAGAAACTCGACACTTAGCTTGGCTCTTCTTTACAAGGGTCATAATGGGTGAGGTCCTCAATTGACTCGACCTTTGTTTTCTTGAAAGCAAGCCCCAACTACCTTTTCCTTGAGCTCCTTCTCCATTACATAAAAATCAAGCTAATCCAATCATCTAGGCCCCTGAAATGTCTACACACCGAGCTCGAATTGATCTGGTGATCTGGATCAAGACCATTGCGAGCCCATCACGCCCTTTGGCACAACTACGACTCCCATATAACCTACTCGACACCCTACATTGTGAGTCACGAATTTAAGTCACCCTTTGAGATAAGTTCAACACTTTTCTCTAAGCTCTTCCCCGACCTCAGATATCCATCTCATCCCATATCCGAGCTCATGACCACTCGACACGCTCGATCTATTCCAAATCATGTTGTGCACGCTCCTAAGTGGGTAGATATTTGTGTGTAAGTCTATCCTAGCTCTTTTCTCTTCCTCTCAAGGTGGCTTTTGCAACAAAAAAGAAAAAATACAAAGCAATAGATAAAACATTTGAATGAATCCCAAGAAAAGGTCGAACCCTAAATGGTAATATTAAATCTTTTGTTTTTAGGTATTTGTGCTCAAGTATTCATTGAGCTGACATCACCAACTTGCTAGAAACATAGGATTTGACCTTAATTGTATTATAGTAGTAGTATATTTATTATATTAAAACTTTTGATAATTGCTTAATACGTCTTGTATAACGTATCTGCAAGTCATGCACAGAGCCTAGAAAGATGGAGGTGATTGTTGTTTATAGAAGTCATAAAAATATTTAATAAGATTTTAAAAATTTACACAAATTGTTGACAATCATTTTTCACCATAACCCTTCTTTTGACACTTTTAAAAGTAACTTGCACTTCTCTACTCTCAAACATTTTTTACATTTTGAATTTTGTTTGAGATGAAATTTTTTTACCCCCGAAGGGTTTGAGACCTTGCGAAGGGCTGTGACGGGCTCAATTTTGAAGGGCCCTCGCATTCTGGTTTGGAGGACGCCTTTTGGCGTAATAAATACCACCAAATTCCTTCCAACGGAAAAAATAAATCACGAGGGTAAAGTCGACTCATAAATTTCGCATCTCGCAACTATAGATTTAATTTGTGTTTCTTTCCATCGTATAAACGTAATTGTTCCACCTGAACTCAATACGGAGGGATCGAAGCCTGGGAGGTGGAACGATCCATGACAGCAGAAGAATTCGATCGCGAGTCTTTAGGCCCCAAAGAAACAAGTGTTACGTTATTATAGGAAAACATTAAATGTGCAAATGTGCTAAATTTGTGTATCGGCGGATCATTTTATTACAAAGGTAAGCAATAACAGTACTACTGAACACAACATAAATCTGGAATAGAGCAATGCCATACCAGATTAGGATTTTTGTTACTTATACTGATATCAATTCAACTTAAGCAGCTGCGGGAATTGATCCCAAGATCTGTCATGACATATCATTATCAATTTATTGAAATTTATACATTTCATCTATTTTTGGAAGATTAATTGTGTTTATCTTAGGCCTTTGAATACCTTTGCCATGGTTTTGTTGGTTTAGTAGTGGTAGTAGATCCCTCAGAAGTGTTCTTTCTAGTTAGGGTTTGTGTCATGTGCATTTTTTTATAACTGTTTTTTTAATGAATTGCAGTGTTTTGTTCTTATTTTATGGATTGAGCGTGCTTAATGAAACAAAAAAATGTTGTAGAAGTTAGTGCTTATTTAGTAAGATATGAGGATTGCTTATTTGTCCCCTTTGATTGTAACTGAAATGCTTTCAGTTTGGGTTGAAATACCTGCTTTACGGTTGCTTTGCAGTCTCTATGAGGGTTTGCTATGTTTGATGTTCAAATATGTGTTTAATTAAAACAGGAGTTATGTTTAACAGACTTCAAGCTTTTGCAATCCATAATGTGGCAGAGACATTTTGGGGACAATTTGGGATTTGATTTTATAAAACACATTATGTTGTAGACCTTGTATAGATGCAGAAGAACACCAGAGAAGCCAGACACCCTAGAGCTTGACTCTGCGAGGACTCAGAACTTGATTTTAGTAGTGAAGGTGCTGCGCCAGGACTCATAGGAATGAAATTAAACACCCATCCTTGTATGCCTAATATACATCATTCCACAGACCTGCACTTACTTTTTGTTGTGTACTTTCGATAATACAACCAAAGTTTAAATAAAATGTATTATTTCAATCACGATAACAAACAATAAGTCTGCAGTTATATTTTTATTGAACACAGAAGTATAATATTCATGGTATTATTGACAATGCTTTTAATATACATTCCTGTCATGCAAGACTGCGAAGTAATTTGTCAAACTGTTAAATACGGCTAAAACAGGAAAAACATCCAGGACTGGCGTCAAATCTCATCTTTGGTGGAATCCAAATAAACCAGATCAGTGACAACCTCACCAATACAGGGATTCCTCCGTTGTTTGGAAGGATGCTGGTCTTCTCCATGAATAACTGGTGATTGTATATACCTCAGAAAGAATGGAAGTTGAGGGTCAGAAGGACACTTAACCACTTGATCAACATTGGAATAAAAAGGCAGGGAAATTAATTTTCATAATCATTTGCAGAAGAACCACCATTAAAAGGAGTAGATATAATTTTGAATATTCTTCCTATTCTTGTTCATTCCCCATTTGTAAGCAGGAGTAGAAATGTTCACTTAACTTGTTGTCCTATAGGTCTCCCAGACGTAATTAAAGTCGTTTCATTTCATTTTCAAATTAAATATTAAAAGTTGTTGCAGTATTTTGCAAGCAACATTTTTATTCTCTGTTCTTGTTCCATTTTCTTTATTTTTTCTCGATGGTCCATTGTAACACATACGTCACCATCAAAAAGATTATGTTGTAAACCTTCCAGCTTAGAACAACATTCAAATTATAAGCTTCGTCTGAGGGAATCCTAGATCATTGTTCAACTTAGAAGCTGCATCCAAGGGTTTCATATCGACCAAAATTTGCTTGGGACTTGAATCCAACCTTGTTTTGGTGCAGCCAACTTTAATGCAGGGAAACATGCCCAATAAGACTTGAAACCATGCCGCAGTAATGGCAATTGCACTTCAATATCACTAGACCATGGCCTGTTGAACAGGCTTGTTCGGTTTTTTATCTTTGCAATTGATTACCTTTTCCCTTGTCTTGTAAAATGCAGCTTATTGCAGGTTCATTGGTTCAACAACGGGAAGAAACATCCCTTTAGTTCACATGTGCCAAGCTCATTTGTCTTGGATTTCTTTTTAGTTCATGTTTATGTTTTGAGGTACTTCATTGCACCATGCCTTTTCTTGCTAGCTTCTTTAAAAGCACATTCAATAAGCCTTTGCTAAGAAATTATGCTTTATGACCATATCTGTTTCTGAAATTCCAGGTGTGTTGGTCTGTTTCTTCATGATAGTCTTTAGACAGTTTGTGATTATATTTTGCATACTGACACATGTTGCTTTGCAAACTGTGTTTCTCCGAGTTTCCAACATAGGGTGACGGAGGGATGTGTTTCTAGTATGACAATTTATTTTTCCAGATTTTGCGGATGGCGGGGAACAGGGCAGGGGTGGAAAACTATATGTATGTATACACATATGTACATACATATACATATACATATACATATACATACATAAATAATTTTTAAATCTTTTCATTTTGCACAATCAAGTATCATTAAACATTCTAACGAAATGCATTGCAAATTTAAGTGTAATGAATTTATAACTCTTACTTGTCAATGAAAATATACATTGAAAACTAACAAATACAAATATAAAATATCTCCTCTCTTTTCTGCTTTCATGCAAATACAAAATGAAGGCAGGATTAGTAGGGTGGGAAACCTTTGTGGTGCTCATTGCCATTTTAACATAAGTGTGTGCAGACCGTCAGGGACGCTACGTCACTTTGGGATGGTCGGGGCACCCCAGGTACTTCCTGATATCTCCCAAATAATTGTGGGACATTAGGAAGTCCTGTCACATCCCACTTGAAGCACCCTTAAATTTGAGGGTCAGATGAACATCAACGCAACAATGTGGGCCTTATACCTTTACGAGGACTTCACTTGGGGAAAACTCAACCTTTGTAATATCACAATTTTAAATTAAATAGGTAACTATGATTGTTTGTCAAGTGGGTTTCTGAGAAAACTTGTGGAGGTTGTTGGTATGACATTGTTTATGTGATAATAACCTCTTGACTATAGGGTTGCGACACCTTATCTCAATTTATAACTTGATTTCCATCTTACCCACTGTCCTACTTTGATATCTCTGAGATTGTGAGGAACATTCACTTGGTTAAGAACTTTGCTTTTAAACATGTAGTAAAACTATTCTTGTTTAGTAGATCATCATTGTTCATAACTGGTTATTAAGAATTTGATCAAAGAATTCAACCGCGGTTGATGTTTCCAACCTTACCATCACCTATAGCTCCTTTAAGGACTGAATTCATAGGACTCTGTACCTTATATACCTTTTATGTTCTCTAGAAAACCTTTCTTGTGTTATAACGTACTGGTTTGAGCTCCTTCACTGTCCTTTGTCTAAGATTATCACCATACTATGAAGTTCTCAAGAATGGTTCTTTAATTCACCGTCTTCACATTCTTTGACCTGCATAGTTCTCACAAGGGAATGATATAAACTCTAGCATGAATTATAACCCTGCATAGTCAATTCTCACTGATGAGAGAAATCCAAAACATAAACTTAAGCTTGTTCAACCTATTTGAGATCAAGTGAGGCCTCAGTGGCTCCTTATTGGCTTTAAAAAACCTCCTAAACACCCTCACACTATGAATGTAGACGAATTTTGATGTTTACATCATGAACATAAGTTATATCCTGATGCTCTTGCATCAAACTCCCTTGGTGGGAAAAATTTGAGCTCTTGCTCAAATGAAATGGTTTGTGCTTCTTCTTTCTTCTCTTCCAATTCTTCACTATCTTCTTCTTCTTCTTAAATTCTCCACAATACATGAGCCCAAATGGTTCAAGCTTCACTCCATCTTCTCTTATGAAGTCCACTATGTAGGACTTCATCTCTTCTTCAAACTTCTTCATACCTGCACATTCAAAGCTAAACATATAGTTAGATTCAAAAACTAGAGGTATTGTTGCCTCTTCATCAACATTTTTTTCATTTAAGAGCTTTCATATTTCCATCTCAACTGTTTTTATGGATCCTTCATCTCCTATGAGGCTTAAGTCTTCTGACTCTTGCTTGATTTGTAGCAAAAGCATCTCTTCCTCTGCAATGTCTTGATTCAAAACTGATTTATCTTCAACTTGTGTCATTTGAGACACCTTCTCTTGCTGTATTTTAGGTTCCACAAGCACTTCAATAGGTGCTTCATCTTTACATTCACCTCTCATGAACTTATCAAATAACTCAATTGTTTGTTTATACAAAACATCATCTTGAAAATTTACATTTCACTATCAAATACAATATTACAAGGAAAATTTTGAGAACATTGAGCTTCTTCAAATGCTTCTTCATCTTCATCCAGCATGTTTCCTTCCTCTGAAGAGCTTATCTCCATTTCTTCGTGATCAAATCACATGTTTGCTTGATCTTCTTGTTGTTCTTGCTTTTCTTTTGCATATTTGGACTTTAAGCCTTCAAAGTAGGCTTCTCCTTCATCTATCCTTTCACCTGTACACACACATACAAAGAAATTGTCAAATTTAAACATTTGAGGCCTGTTTGCCTCTCTCTTCATCTCTTTAGGCTGCTTTGCTAACATTCTCACTTGTTTTCTTAACTGACTGATCTCCATCTGCCTTTTTCTCTGCTCAATAATCTCTTTGAGAGGCCATTGTACTACTTTCTTGATTCTCACAAGGAATCTTTGTCTTGTTTTCTCCAAAACTTGTTCTATACCTTCCAAGATCAACTTTATCTCAACTATTTCTCTCTCCACATCTATCTCTTTTTCCATCTTCTTGTGACATTTCTCTTTCTCTAAGCCCTTCATCCTTTCCTTTACGCCTCATTGGACCTATCTCCTCTTTAACAAATCTACCTTTCTAGTACCTCACCTAGGTCTTTTGCACCCTAGTCTATACTCTTCTAGTCCTTTGTCTTGGACATCTTTTCTTCTTTAAACTCTTCTTGAGCTTATCCCTTTGAGCTTCTACCAAATCTACCTTCTCAACTTCAATAGGGCTTGCCACTTCTTTTCTCATCTCTAGGTTTCAAAGAACCTTTCCTTGCCTCTCTTACTTCTGCAACCAGCAACCTTATTCATAGTGATGTTAATACAAAATATTAATTTTCAAGAGCTTCTTGCTCTGATAGCAAAATTGATAGCTTATCTCAACTTATAACTTGATTTCCATCTTACTCATAGTCCTACTTTGATATCTCTGACATCACGAGGAACATTCACTTGGTTAAGAACTTTTCTTATAAACATGTAGTAAAACCATTCTTGTTTAGTAGATCATCATTGCTCATAACTGGTTTTTAAGAAGTTGATCAAAGAATTCAACTTTGGTTGATGTTTCCAACATTACCATCACCTATAGCTCCTTCAATCACCATTCATGCACTGAATTCTTAGGACTCTGTACCTTACATACCTTTTATGTTCTCTAGAGAACCTTTCTTATGTTCTAGCTTACTGGTTTGAGCTCCTTCATTGTCCTTTGTTTAAGATTATCGCCATACTATGAAGTTCTCAAGAATGGTTCTTTAATTCACCTTCTCCACGTTCTCTGACCTACATAGTTCTCAGAAGGGAATGATAAGAGCTCTAGCAGGAATTCTAACCCTGCATAGTCAATACTCACTGATGAGAGAAAGCCCAAACATAAACTTAAGCTTGTTCAACCTATTTAAGAACAAATGAAGCTTCAGTGGCTCCTTATTGGCTCTGAAAACCCTCCTAAATACCCTTACACTATGAATGCATGCGAATTTTGATATTTACATCATGTACATAAGTTATATCCTGGTGCTCATGCATCAGGTTGTCATTTCACACTGTTGTTACTTGCTAAGAGGTTTGACATGACCCCTTGCAGGCCGATTTGGATTTGCTATTATATATGTTTTGACCATGGTTGCTTGGCAAGATAATTGTTCCTACGAGAAGACATGGGTTTTGTGGCAATGTTAATTAGACTTGGCCCTGACATTAAATTATGGACTCGTGATTTCTCAGTATGATATCTTAAATGTTTCCATATAGTAGTGATTGATCATTGGTTGTATTTCAATACGAGGACTGACTATTGCGTCTGAATAGAATCATAAATGAAACAATTATAATTATAGACCCACAGTGAGTGCTTATCGTCGCTGTTGACTATTGCGTGAACAATATTGATTATAGTTGTGGCATGATTGAGATGTTAATAGCATATTATTGAGTCATCCGTTATAAATATATGTATTCTGATAGACCTAACAAGCTTTTTGGCTTACATTTGATCATTAGATAATTGGCAGCAGCCTTGCGGCAGTGTTAGCACTACTGATTTACATATCATTATCATGTTATAGCTCTTACTAGTTGCTGACTTTGCTTGACTGTAATGAGTGAACTTTTGTTTGGTACAAGCCCTTGAGGAACCAAATTGTGGTTTTTATGAAAAACTTTATTATAAGGATCATTGCTTGTAAAGACTTGACCTGTATGGAAATTGATTATAAAACCTGGTTTGGACTTAGTAATACATGGAAATTGAGTTAACAAACTTTTCTTTAGCACTCTAATTTTTAGGGTTTTGAGTGAGTTAACTTTGATTACTTGCCCTTGTAGATTATTGTTTTGACTTTTGATCATTGAGCTTAGCTTGGACAAGGTTCCGTTTGGATTTGTTATTATATGCATTGACATTGATTGTGGGACCTAGATGGAAACTTTAATCATGACAGGGTAAGCCTGATGGCTAAGTTTGAAACTCTGAAAAATGGATAAGTCTGAAATTCTGAAAATCCTGAAATTGGGTAAGTCTGAAATTCTGAAAATCCTGAGATTGGCTAAGTATGAAATCTGGATCAACCCTCCAAAACCTAGAATTTTCATTATAGCTCTTACACATCTGAAACCACTCTCAATCATCCTGGAATTATATACATAAAATATAACTTAAAAGTACAAAAATAAAATTTCCATATTTAAATCTCAACTTATGCTTAAATATTTATTTATGTATATGCTTACCAATTATAATTAATGATCATTCGTTTTATTATGGTGCCCGAAGGTTATATTCAACAAAACCATTAATCTTTTTCCCCCACTCAATAATAATATGCCATTTCTAATATTTCATGTATTTTATAAAGTTTTCATTCAAATTTTCACACAATATTCTCCACCGCTTTATTCAAAAATACTCCACTATTTTCTGTATTGAACTATAATTGTGATCAAACAAATTTAATTTTTTCCTTTGCAATAGATTTAGGCTGCTGTTCGAGTCGGGATGGAATCACAGGAAGATCTCTTTGAGCTCCGCTATTTATGATTCTCATACTTTTTGCCTTAGTTCTTCGCATCCTATGGCGTCTGATCTGAATTCTCCTCATTTCAGGTAAAAAACCAACAAAAATTATAGAGGTTATAGGGTTTCAATCTCAATTTTAATTTCTGAAGGCTATGCGGCTTGGTCCATAAAAAATGTTACAGGCTGCGTAATAAAGAATGAGTTTTGTTTGCTTTGGGTGGATGATGTTTTGAGATCCTTCTTGGCGTGGAGCTTTATCTTAGAGTCAAGGGAGGAGTGGTCCATGAACACTCCCATGGCGATGGCCACAAACGGTAAGCTGGAAGATATGGCAGCCGTTGCATCTCTCTTTCAATTTTCCATTCCACCTCGCCCTTAAAGTCGACATTGAGCATGGTATGGCAGAAATGAAGTGTGGGTATGGGTATTTGTAGAAACAAGGTATGAACCTCTTCCTCGCGACCCATAATTTTTGACCCATTTCCTGCCTCATCCACGCTTATGGCAGATCCAATAGCCCATGTGCCCATGCAACCAGATCTGGCCCTAACTCACTTATACGCCTTCTAAAGCATTTGGAAGAACAAAAAAACGGCCATGCTTGAAGCGGACGCCCATGTCTTCTACAACTGCTTCTTTGACATGGATGGCTTAACCACGACAACCACCACAAAGCATGGCTTGCATCCATTATCAAATCTTAGATGGAGTTTTCGAACTCACTGTATGCATTTTCGTTGAAAGTGGATAAAAACACAGACATCAAATTTGGAGACCCCGTGATGAATTTGTAGGCTTAAAGTTCCACATAAAATAAATGCATGAGACATAAATCCAGTATTGTTGGTGGCTATAATTAAAAATTGCACTTGAAAATATATCACTCATTCAACTACAATAAATTTTTTTAGTTATTCTCCTCCTTTTCTATGTCAATTTTGATCAAATCAATTATCGGGCAAAGCACTGCAACCGATTTACTAGTTTAGAAGTTGCTTCACACCATATAGTTTATGAATATTGATTTTAATTGCAATAAGATTTATGGTGGTTATGTTCTTTCAAGGAGATCCTCCCTCATTATGTCTGTTAGTTTAGTACATCTTTTGCATGTTCTGGTTTAAAAGGCATTTTGTTTTGCTTATTACGGAAATGTTCTTTTACTTTCATGTATTAGATATTTATAGTAAATGACATCTTCTCAAACAATTTCTGGTCATTTAATTAAATATTAATGACTTTGAAATACTTGATGTGTCGAATGGACATATTCACATTTTGAACACATATTTATGCCTGCAACTATGAATTTTATTATATATCCAAAGTCAGAATTTTAATCAAAAAATATGTTTGAGCTGCCAATTTTGGAAGTTATACTCATGATACAGATGTTTGAGCTTCTTTTCAATTATTGCTTTGATTAAGTTATGGATGTGTTTTATTACAGCTCTAATTTTCTCTCATGTGTCATTTGTCGTGAGTACATTTTTCCTATACTTAGCAGTGTTTGAAATTACATGGAAGTATTTCCAACATGGAAAGCTTGACGAATAAGAACATTTAACATTATAGATCTCATTCTCTCATACTTGTTCATCTATTCAATTTAGGAAAAATAGTTAATGTTGCAGTTTTCAGTTTATTCATGTGGACAATTTTTTGACACAAATTTGCCCAATATTTCTCCTCTCCCTTTTCCAATATATAACATACAAAATGACAGTTACTTTTTAAAAATGCAAGTCACATGCAACATTATTTCAAATATTTGCAAGTACTTTATGGCTTAAATCTCGAAAAACACATTTAGATGCCCACCGATAAGACTGGTTCCATTTACATTTCATCCAAACATTTCCACGTACAATTTTCCTCTGCACACCCTCAAGGCATCCCCTTCGGCAGTATTTGCCATATCATGGCCTTGTTTGATTGAGATTATGGACCTGACCAATATTATGAAACAGTTTAATGAGAAATTAGAGTCTGGAAGACTAAGTTGACTATCTTGCATGCTCTACCTATCTTTGAGTGTACTCAGAATCAAACCCTAACTTGAAGACTAAAACCTTGACTTTTGGGCATGGCGGTGCTGTTGATTTTGTTTACACGCATCCCTTGCATAATCTAGCACATTGTTCAGTCATTTGACCGAGTCTTGGGAAGAAGGGAATTAGAAAATTATAAATTTTGGAAGCCCATTTTGAGATAGGGCACAAATCAAAATTTAATGGAAACTTAGTATGGGTAGTGTGAAAAGAAGGAAGATTGGAGAGGGTGGTTGGAAACACAACCTGCCCTGACTAATTCAGGCAGCTGTTCTTTCTCTATACTTTACATGCTTCTATTTGAATACTAGCCTTTGTTTGTTTGGTCCAGGGTTTCCTCCCTGGATGCTTCTTGGGCAATTCTGATTTTTACCATGAACTACGAATGTATGGTTTTATTTGTGAAGCTTACATGCGAGTATACATCATTTTATGTGTAATCCCTCCATACATACAAGGGTATATCCCCATATACGAAGCAAGGTGATTTGTTCCCTGTACTCTGCAAATGGAAAATAATTGCCTTATGATTAACTTGCTATGAATTGGATGCTTGATGGGAAGCACTGCATTTTATCCTATTTTCAAAACTCTTACTTGGGTACTGATTGATTGGTTGAAAAATGAAGATAGTTGCTTTTGCTGCCTTCTTTATCTATTACTCATGACATTAATGAAGTTTATGTATAAAGAAATTTTGGGATTAATAAAAACTTGAGAATAATGGCAAACAGACACTATTATCTTTCTAGCTCCATGCTTAAGCTTAGGGAAAGAAGAGTACACCAGCTTTTGCCAAGCTGATCCATGTCTTATGCAGGCTTGGCAGGTGTAGAAAGGAAGAGAGAAAATTTAAAATAACCTAAGGACAGCTCCCCAAAATGGCTATGGTTGTTACATGCTCTTGTCGGAGGATAGAAAGTGGCATGATAATTGTTACTTTCAACATGATTTCTGTTTGAATAGAGTGATCTGCTCTAACTATTTATGTTGCAACTTGTATTGCTTATGGAAAGAAAAGATGTTCTTTAATGTGTTTGAAAGATAATGGATGTAAAGAAAATCTTGTTAGGCGTTTCTCTTTATATATCTTGTAATCCTGCATGCTCTGTGGTTAAAGGAAATGGTTTTAGGATATTGTATGTGTTACTGTCTTGATGGGAGGAGTTTCTTGATATACTCTGTTATACTGAAGTGTAAGAATGTGCATTTTTAATCAATAAGACGCTTACTCAGCGGTTAAATGTGATGATGGCTAAAATACTTTTGGCTTGTACAGCTGTAAAATGTTTTTGTTAGAAATCTATCTTTTCTTTAGCAAGTATAATTAATATTCTTGAAAAGTGTTCTCTCCTTGTCTGTGGCTATATTATCTTTTCTGCTGGAATTATGACGGCTTATACTTTCAGTTTCATTTATGCAGACACTAAAGGGTAGCTTCCATGAATTTTCTATTGCGGAGTTCCCAACCTGTAGCACCAGAGCCATCCCTTGAACAGGAGCCTGACAAGGACTCGAAGGCGATGACAGAGCCTTCTTATGCCTTGCAGGGCTCCATGTCAGATTTACCTCCAGCAAAGCCATCTCTTGATGATGATTGCAAGGGTGGAGATGGAATGGGAATAGGTGTTGGAGGAGTGAGCGGAGGATTAGGTGTTGAACTGTTAAGGGCAAAAACACGTATGGAGATTGAGGATCATTCAGATGTCTCATCAGAAGAAGGGGCAATACTCATTCCTTGCGGTACTTTCCCAACCTGCTATGTTATTCCCGTTTACCAATCTACATGATATTGAGAACTCAAATACCTTTTTCTGGAAAATAGAATTGTATACTTGTAAAATTTTGCATCCTTGCTTCCATCAATAGATTATTTTTTTGTATAAAGATTCGTTTTGCAGTTGACTTTTATCTAGTGATCATACATAAGAAAGCTGATCTATTATTGAGAAGAAATTTTAATTTTTTTTTGTCTCAGGTAGCTTGCCAGACAAATTGAAATATTACATATCTACGTAAAATGGATGTGAACCATGTCTTTAAAGTTGGATCTTCACTCCAGTTTAGGGTTACAGAGTCAGTGACAACTATCCATTTGGATGTATACTTTCTATCTCTTTTTTTTTCTTCAACTATATTATCTCTTCGGTGTATACTGATGTAGAATTTCCTACCATTCATTTTACCTAGTGGGGCTAACCCACTTACTACATGATGAATGGAGTTTCGTTAATTAGTTTAAAAAAACTTATGGGGTTCCTGTAGTTAGTTTAAAAAAACTTAGTCACCAGGTTATATATATGTTGCCTGGTAGGGAAGGAATAATTGACTTGATTGCTACTCGAAATTAAATGAAAACTCAGAGTAATTTAATTGGTGAACTTGTTCTTTAACTTTTTTTGGCAAAGGACGAATACACTTATATTTTATAGCTTTATATCTACTTTATAACACAACAGAGCCAACTTCTAGATATATTGTTATAAGATAATTAATAATTGATCTAAAATAAAGGGCAATCTAATTTCCCTCGTCTTTCTTCCTATATCCTTTAAGGCTTATAATTTTTCTCTACCTTTTAGATTATAATTCCTATGTAGAGCGTGTGCATTCTTCTTTAGGATTAGGCATTGCTGATTAGAACACAAAAGTTTTTGTTACACTGTTCCAATTTGCTGGAGATGGAAAATATTTGAGCAAACAGATGCTATTACAAGAGCAAAAACTCAACATTTGCCACAAATGGAATTATGGCATCTGATATCCAACTAATCATGATGCCTATTTGTATATAGAGTTGGTAACTATTTTTATTGTTGGGAATGGATTGGTAAATGTGATCTGTGTAATTATTGTAAACTGCTTTAAGATGGCACTGTGCTGATGAGGACACAGGCTCTCAAGTTATAGTTCTATGTTGATTCAACTTAGGTCCTTAGGATCGTATATTTTGGTGAATTAAATAAATAGTAATTGCAGGCTCCCATAAACAATTTTATTAGATTATAATAGTCACGTGTTATTATTACTTTTCACTCTTAGATGAGAATAACAACACCTGCTGTCCTTAACAATCATGTAGTTTGGTTGAATTATTTATCTTTTCTGGTTAATAATAATGCTGCTTCATGGTATTCATTGGATTTGTGGGCTTGTAATGCTAAGAAAGGGTATAATCATATTTTGGTGAGGCGATTTTATTCTTTAAAAAAGGAGGATAGAGGATCATTGTATTAAATTTTTATGATTGCTTCAGAAGTGTAAAAAGAGGGCCCTATTGTAAACCCCTTATTGCTTTCGTAATATAAGATCAGACCCAGTTTGGCATCTCTACTGCCTTCTTGTTTTATTGCCTTATCATGCTCCCAAAAAGACATCAGAGCAAGAGAATCAATTTCTTACAGAGTAGGTCATCAGTCTAGCTCACATTGTTGAGCTCTTAATAGACAGTACATAAATATTGTTAACTTTTGAGCCCCCTCAAAACCCAAATATAAAGTTCAGTCATATGATAGAAATCATGATCCAGATGTCCTTGATAGTGGATTTTACACATGGAGGCTTGGTTTTATTATAATGACCTGCTTGATATTGATATAGTCAATTTTGCTACAGTGATACCTCACCATATTCCGCTACAGTGATACCTCACAATGTTTAAACATGATTTGAAAATGAAATGGTTTCAATTGTGCCAGTGAGTTCAGATGTCATTGCAGGAATAGATCCAACATTTCAACCGATTTTGCATTCAATTGATTGTAAACAATGATGCATCAAGTCTCATCCATGAATTTTTAGAGCATACTAGCACATTTTTATAGCAATCTGAAGCTCCAAAAGATCGAGAAATTGTGAACCTCTTATTGCTTTTGTAATATAAAATATAGAGATATCAGTCCCAGTTGTAAACCCTTATTTGCTTTTGTAGTATAAGATATAGAGATATCAGATCCAATTTGGCATCTCTATTGTCTTCTTTTATTGCCTCATCATGTTTCCAAATAAGACATCAGAGCAAGAGAATCAATTTCTTACAGAGTAGGTCATCAATCTCGCTCACATTGTTGAGCTCTTAATAGATAGAGTACAAAAAAATTGTTTGTTATTCAGCTCCCTCAAAATTTAATTGTAAAGTTCAGTTGTGTGATAGAGATTATGATCCAAATGTTCTTGATAGTGGATTTTAGACGTGGAGGTGTGGTTTGATTATAATGATCTGCTTGATTTTGATAAAGTCAATTTTGCTAAATTGATGCCTCACTAGACTCCTCTAAGCTGTTAGTGACTGTCATAAAAAGAACCGGAACACGATCTGTACATGGGATCACAGCTTATGCAAGTGTTGAGAGATACTTTTTTATCCAACAATGTATAAGCATGATTTGAACATGAAATGGTTTCAATTTTGCCCATGAACTCAGATGTAAGTGTGGGAATAGATCCAACATCTCAACCAACTTTTTATTAAATCAATTGTAAACAATGAAGCATTGACTGTCATCTATGATTTTCAGAGCAGACTACTCACACATTTTTATAGGAATCGAAATCTAAAGCTCCAAAAGATTGAGAAATTGGATTGTGCTTTTCGGCCTGCACATTTGGCTAAAGACAAAACTTGTGCAATAGGCAACATTTCATTAACGTTTCACTAGCGACAAGCAGAGAAGAACATGAGAGTTTCCCACAAGCTGATCCAAATTGCTCCACATGTTACCTCTCTTGCCACCTCTTCATTTTCTTCTAAGCATTCTTCTTACTCTAAAGTCTAAACCTTTTTACTACTATTGTGATAATCCTAGCCATTCCAACCAGTGTTCTACCTAAAGAAGAAGGTATTGATTGTTACAGGCTTACAGCCAACATTGGAAAATCACAAACACTAACTTGGTTATGAAGTACCAAGCACAAACACCACATATACTGATACAAACAAATAGTGAAGCTTGTCTTTACACCGAGTTAACAAGGCAACTTGATAATGTTGTTTGGCTGGGTACTCAACAACACCACGGGACTGAGCCTCTTCCTCATTACAACCCATTGAACACACAACTATTGGGTTGGTTGCATTATACAAATGATAAACTGCATTTGCCTATGGAAGCACATTCAAACCACATTCTTTACGATGGGTAGACATTATCAAACTATTACCCACACATACACCTTTTCTTTTGCACTTGGGCCAATATAAATTGATCAATTCATTTTTAATGTAACATCCATGGATTTTTGTTGTATCCTCCTAGTCAACTATACCAAAATGATTGAAAAGCTCAAAATGATGCCTGCAAAAATACATATACTTTGCACCTATTTGCCAACAATTGGTGAGTACTTGCCGTGATTAATGGCAAAAACTTGCCCAAAAATTGTCCTTTGAAACAAGCGAGCTTTCTCGGAGTTTACTTGACCAACAAATTTTCTGCGAGCACTCACCGATTCTGTATACTATGAAAGAAACACTAACTGAAAAGTACTCTATTCCAAATCACCTTACTATTTTATGAATCAAAAACAAAAACTACAATCTTTGGAACACACTCTAGAAAAACACACACTGAATGAATAAAACACCTACCCTAGGCCTTCTTTTATAGCTGAAGAAGAGACCCTAAAATAGCCTGGATCCTAAAACTGGATCCATCCCAAAATTAAATCAACCCTTGACCTAATTTTATCCTAGGGATCTGCACCCTTAAAATGACAATCAAACTTTACAAAAGCAAACTGCTAAATAAAGAACTGCTATTCTAAAACTGGAAAACAAATTACATAAAAGCAATTGCTAAATCTGGACAGCCAAGAATAGGAATGCTGACCCCTATGATTGTATGCTTTGTTCAAGTGCCCCCAGGTTCCACATGTGCTCCCTGCTAGAAGACACATTCTGGAGTACCATAATCTACTAGAGGGAGGAGGGACAAGGCACATACAAGTGTTTACTCTCTTCCTTGCATTCTCCCAACCTTGCTCATGTTGCAAATAAGCCGACAGATCTTAAGTTGACAGTTGTGTCTTCAATCTGAAGACATCTTATGGATTAGGCAATTTTTACGGATTTTCTCAATCTGACAGTTGTGGCAGAACCTAATCTAAGGGTGGAGATTGTTTGCTTTACTTTTGGAGGGAAAAGTCTTTTTAAACTTAAGTTACTTTTTAAGGTGTTTTTAAGTTGACTTAAACTTTATTAAGTTGTGCACCTTATGTTTTCATGTTGAGTTACTTTTCTAAATGGGGGTGTCACTTAAGTGACCCCCTTGGTGTAACTTTATGACTTAATTTTTTTATATGCAATCAATTTTTAATAAAGTGAACATTGAAACTAGAATCCTAAAGATTGCATTATGAACTTTCACGACTAATATTTTTTAAGTGTTTTTTAAGACAAACTGAGTATTATGCAATATATATATATATATATATATATATACACACACACACACACAAACACACACACACACACACACACACACACACCGATGTTTCCGTGCCCAAGGTCTTTTTGAAAATTTGAGTTTTGATGTTTTGGACCCATTTAAGTTTCCTGGCAACTTAGCCTGAGAGTAATGTAGTTGGGAGCAGTCACATCAACATGCGAGAAAATTGAGTACACCATATTTGTCATGATTCTTTCTTCTTTCTGTTTTGTATATCTGTTAGGCATTTTGCCATTCTTATCACTTAGTATTTTAATTGCGATCTATCATTTGACATGACATCGAATATGGATGATGACATGATATTAGATGGCTGCTAATTACACTGCATGGTAGTTATGACGTGACGCTGCTTTTATCTCTTGCTAGTTGGTGGAGTAAATTGTTCATGCTATCAACAATGGAATAATTTTGAGGGTGTTTCATGATTTCATCTAACTGAAAGCAAAATTGATACGTAGCTTTAAGCTCTGAAGATGAACATAATGCACGTGTCAAACCAATCATTTGTAGGTCCCTCATCGATGCCCACCAGAATTGCCCTGATGTGCCTTGAGGTTTGGTTCCTTTTTAATTTTTTTGATATTAACAATGCATTACTTCCTTGACTAGAAACTTCCATTCTTAATCCAGAAAGCATGTTTTCATGAATATTTTCAAGTGTCTTAGAGATTTGTCTTGTTAGTTTCTTTATTATAATCTAGTGTTGTACATTTCTGGCATTTGATTATGTGGAGTCATGGACATCTGGCATCAGTTTATTACCATATGGCGGTCCTTAAGGATAAGGATCCCATTTCTAGTTCATGTTCACCACGAGGAACTTGTTTTATGCTTTTTTATGACTGCCATTGTTGTTCACTAGGCACTTTCTTTTGCTTTGTACCCATATAGCCCTGATGTATAATTGAATAACTTACCATAATTAAATCTCTGTAAATGATTTTTATTTTCATCCATGTTTGTTAGATGATTATTTCAGATTTGCATGAATGGATTAGAAAATCAGTTTGAAAATGCATAGATGTTTCTTACAGCACGATGTTGCTTAAGAATCATGTAATGATTAATTATTTTCCATATTAAACATTTTTCTTTGCATATTCAGAGGAGCTTCCTGAAGATTGGCACAAGGCTTTAGATCTAGATTCAATTAGCCGTTTGGACCGGGGCTTTGTTTTCCCAGGTATTTGACTGTTCTTCAGCTTGGAACTTTGGGTTTTAGGTTTGGTTTTTAACATCTCTTATATATTAGTTATGGATTAGACTGCAAGTCTCTTAATATCTGAGATCATCAAGAGCTGAGTTCATTAATGTGTTCTATGCAGGAGAGCAGCTGCATATTTTGGTATACATTTCATCACACGATCAAGAAGCGACGGAAATCATCACACCTTTCAAGGTTGCAGCAGTGATGAGTAAAAATGGGTTTTTAAGCAGAAAAATAGCGGAAGAAAAAGTAATCTTAAACCTGAAACACAGTCAGCTTCTGATGAGGGAAATACAGATGGTGTAGGTTCCGAGAATGGAAGGATTGGAGGTGCAGTAGAGAATGCTGCATCTACATTAAAAACCAATCAGACATTGGAGGAGACCTGTCTTTCAGCGCTTCTCTTCTTAGGATGGAAGGCCACAAGAAAAGGACTGCCATTATATTGGAAAGTTTTAGAAACTCACATTTTTTGTTAGGATAACTAGAACGGATGAACCACTTTGGGGTAAACGGAGTGTGACTGATCCCTTTTCAGAATCTTCTGAATTTGTAAGTGGGAAGGATTCATCTGATAACTTGGAAGTGCCAAAGACAACACAAAGACACAATTGCTTGCCTGCAGTAATAGAAGGAGGCCGGTTTGATCCCAGTTCAGCTGGTGGGGTAGCCAGAAATGCAGTCACATGTTGCTCACTTTCTAATGGAGATGTTGTGGTATGCTTAGCTATCATAAGGGCTTGAGAAAATAAGATTGTTGTATCATTACACATAAAATCAAGTGAAGAGTAGGGAAGAAGACATCTGGCTCTTATTGTTCCCAGTTATTAATGGTAGAAATTCTTATGGTTTTAGAGGCCATTAACATTTTAAGTCACGAATTTCATTTTGCTGGTTCATTAGGGAGTGTTAAAGAAGCTGTTTGTCATCATGTTCTTATATAGAGCCAAGGTGTTATTTTGTAGGTTTGGTCTGCGGCTAAAGCTAGGTAGCTGGTACGGGTACAGATACGAGGACCCGGTGCGGCAATTTTTTTGGGGGCTTGGGTATGCCCATACAAAAATATAAAAAAATATAGCTAAATAAGCAAATTAACCATATATTATGTATAGAGTAAACAAAATAAGCTAAATAACCACAAAACATAATGATAATTCAATGCCAAATGTCATGATATTCATTGGTCAAACTTAGAATAAGTACATTGTGCAAATGTTACAATGTATCCACAAAAATCAAGGCAAATTAGCATATTCATTATTTTCAAGCTCCTTAATCTACTTGGCACTTGGATCAGCCCTTAGCAATTGAAAATCTGAATATGAGAGAGCAAATGTGCAAGGAAAGATAAGTATGCAATGTGAGGTAAATGTGTTGTTTAAAAAGAGTTTGAGGGGTGTATTTTAGGGTTAGGGTTTGTTTTTGATGTTTGAAAAGTTGCTTTGACTTTATTTTGACCAAAAATAAGGAATAAAACATTTTTTAAAGCCTAAAACCTGTGGGTACGCTGGGGAAATGTGCAAGGTAAGTGTTTCAGTACAGTCAATGCACCTGGGTACTGAAACACGTACCTTGTGCGTTTCCCGGCGTACCCATGCCTGATATGTCTTGGACCTGTACCCCCTGCGTGCAGAGCTGTACCAGCCTACCTAGGGCTAAAGTATGCGTTAGATATTTTTACAGTTTACTATTCATTTTTCTGTAAAACACTTTGATATTATATAATATTCACAAAAAGAGAGTGCATATCATGTTCTATGAGCCGATCCTTGTTCTTCATTTGACCTTGGTCTACAAAGCTATTTTACCTGTTCTATGAACCAGGATCTAGACCCACCCTTCTTCTGATTTTTACAATGTCACGGGAAAAGCTCCAAGTGAACAGAACAAATAGATGGCAGAGAACTGAACACATCCCAAACACAAAACTGAAAACGCCTGCATGAAGTCACATTTTACAAGGCATACCCAAAACTTGAAGCCATTGGAAAAGCCCATAAGGAGACACGAAGAGCCAAGACACGACCACATTCATCATTGCAGCCAGAGGAAACAATGCACCAATGAAGCAAACCTCCCTGCCCATAGAAAGAAGGCAGACAATAAGCAGTGCACGTGCTTGTGTGCAAAGTTCACTTTTCACGGAGGTAACATGCTATTATTGTGGGCATTCTGATCACATTCCAGTTGTTCACCAGCAACCTTGTTGACTTGTTTTGTCTTTAGAGGGGTTTTTGAAGTTGCTCCCATTCGAATTCATAGCTTCATTCATCCTGTCAGCTTTTTGGTCAGTCACATTGTGTGCAATTGCTACGAACTGTAGCACAGCCTGGTTGACACCAGCTTGAATAAAAATTCCACATTAATCTGAATAATCACACTGCACACTTGAGAGGTTTGATTCACAACTGTAGGAACTCCATTGTTCTCCATGAAAGCTTTTTCATTCTCAATTGGAGCCTCCCGAAACCGGAATCTTTGAACATAGAAACAGCAGCAGGATTTTTCATGAAAAACACGGCAATAGGTGCCTAATAACGTGCCAAAGGCTCCAAAGATTTTTTTTTCCAAGAGCTCTGAAGGTCTTTCAAGGTCATTGGTTTGGAATCTAGGATCATAATCTGGGCCGAAGAATGTAAAAACATGAAAGCTGTCCATTGATCAGGTTTGACAGAGGCATATGATCTAGGACAAAATGCAGCCGTGTCTGTTAATACAAAGGTGGTATAACCATCCTATGACACTGCCCATTCTAACCTTCCTTACCTCCTCTGCATCTGATCTTTCAGTCTTCTAGGTTTTTTCCCCAGTAATTCAAGTCTCCAGATCCTCTGATCTACACCTTCACCATTTTGCTTAGCCGGCTGCTTCTTATTTGAGAAAGCATCCTGTCTAGCTTCCTGAACACTTTTTCTTCTAGCAATGTGCTGATTGTGCAAGACTCTTATTCTGTTCCTGTTTTCTATATTTTCACTTAAGCTGTCAGCCCTCTCTGGTGCAAGATTCATGCTTATCTGTGGGAAAGATTGATAGAGGTTCAAAACTTGACCAGGAATGCCTTGCAATCACCAGTCCTCAATAGATTTATTTAATTATTTTTCACCGCTTTCACAACAGTTTGAGAACTCCCTTCAATATTTTACCTAATCCTGTTTATTTAACTATGATCAAACCTTTAAGCAAGCCATCAAACTCTGCTTTGTTATTAGATGTCAATTTAAAATCCATAGCACTAGCAAAGACAATGTTGCTCTAATGATCTCTGTAGATTTGTCCACTTCCTGCTTGGCCTGGATTCCTCTTGCCGGACCATCAAAATTGATTTTGAATGTTTGTTCAGGGAGGGGTATGTAGCTCAAATGCTTCTGGGCCTTACTATCTTTTCTGTCAGGTAGAGAAAGCAGGATCTGACGTTCTTCTCTAATTTGAATGCAAACTTTATTCCAGATTTCTTCTAAACTGCTTTCCTTGTTTTTAGTTGTTCCTTTTCTTCCTGATTGGCTAAGGGATAACAAAGCTGCCTATATTCCATAGATTATTGATTTCAGAGTGGCTGGTTTTCATTTTAGTTTTGAAGCAATCTGCAAGAGAGGAAGGCAAGGCCGAGAGATGTCTAATCATGTCTATCAATTTGGTTCTAAGTTCATGAGCAAAGTCACAGAAAAATAGAAGATGGTTGGTGTCTTCTTCATGTTCCTTACACATACAGCATCTAGACTTAGAGGGTCTGAAAAACCCCTTTTTCTTATATTGTTTTGAGATTTTTTTCTAACTGTCACCAAATTGCAGATCAGTCATCAAAATCAGATTATTGGCCTTTCAGCTATATGGTATATAGTGACAGCCCATGGTATCAACTTGTAGAGGGTCTGAAAAGACCTCTTTTTCTTATATTGTTTTGACATTTTTTTCTCAACTGTTACCAAATTGAAGATCAGTAATCAAAATGAGATTATTGGCCATTCAGCTAAGGTATATAGTTACAGGCCATGGTATCAACTTCTACCAGGGTATCTGTCTGACTTCTTGCTTGCCCAGACAAGTCTGTTTTTTCAGCATAGGTTAAAATTCTCCAATTGACCAAGATCTCCTGAATTCTTGTCCACTCCCACTCTAGTTCTTCATTAGGGAAGTCAAACTGTTTCCATCTTCGAACCTTTACTCCATTTCTGAATTCTTCTAACCATCAGTCTTTCACTATGGATTCTGGAACACTCTCCAAGCTGTCATTACTGATTACACTTGTCCATACCCTATTTCCGCATCAAAGATCACCCTAGAAGTGAGGTCTATCCTTTTCCTGATGTCCCACCTTTGGAAACTGTTCATAATCTCTCGGCAAGAGAATATGTAGTTCCACAAGGCTGATTCTTTTGGACTGTTAGCACTTGTTGACGATTTCCACTCTCAAGTTCTGTTGTGATTTTGAGCCATTCTCCAAACAACTTTTGCACTGGAGCCACTGTTCATTAACTCCCAAACCCCCATTGAACTTAGGCAGCCATACAGACTTCCGGGCAACTAGAGGAATCCTATGACGATCCTCTGCTGCTTGCCAAAAATATTTCTTTGAATACTCACGACGGACTTCTTGACTACCGAGGGAATTTTATCGATTGACACTGGACAGTTAACAGATAGGGTGGGCCTGAAAAACAGATTGCAGGAGTTGTAATTTCACTGCAGCCGATAGTCAACTCTCTTGCCATTGCCCTAATATTCTTATTAATTGGTCTGTTAGATAACTCCAAAGTTGCTTGGTTTTTCTACCTTTTAAGAATGTGATCGCAAGATATTTTCTTGGGAGCTTATTCATCTGGAATCAAGGTCACTGCAAATCTGAGACTGTTTTCTTTATGCAGTGCTAAGTAAATCTGTGACATCTGAGTATTTACAATTTTCCCTCTAGCCCTTTTGTAGTTTCTTATAAGGATACTCTTAAATTCTTGAGTGTACTTTAATTCTGAAGCCCTCGAAAATCATCAACAAACTGTTGGTGAGACATCCATTTTCAGTAATGAAGTAATTCACATTCACCCGTGCAGGTTTTATCACTAGAGAGTTCCTCCACATTAACATTTGTGTTAAACATTTTGTGGGTGTGCGTGTCCATTTTTCGTGTGGATTGCTCGCAATTTTCATATGCAGGCATGCAATTTCATTTCTTGCACAATTTTCAATTTAAGCATTGAAAAATGTATTCGTATAAGCAATAATAGAAGGTTAAGATCAGTGTGATGAATCAACCTAACGAATAGGTTTGGCAATTACAGATCAGTAGGCCCAAACAGTAAGCCGCAAGATATCATCGTCATGCTTATTCCTAGATCAAACTGTAATTGAAGTATGTGTTGCAACATGAGGTATGGAATAATATCTTTCATCAAAGATGCCACTTCTTACATTATTTCTGAAAATTCTACTTTGCCAATCTGTCTCCGATCCAAATGCAAATGATGATCTAATGTATGAACACATATTACTTCCTTGATATAACTATATAATAACTCACGTTTTATTTTTGACAAATCCTCTTCTGTCCATTTATTTACTCAAGGCCCGTTTTTCAAATCTTATATACTTGAGATATATCTCAACAAATATTAAGTTCTGCAACTAGCGTAAAAACTTCTGTCCTTTTATTTACTCGAGATATATCTCAATAAATGTTAAGTTATGCAACTAGCTTAAAAATTATCTTTTCCTTGGATTATAAGTTGTGTATGTCCCTTTTACTTCCTCCTTGTTAGACTTAGTGATAAAATGTTTGTCTTTTTAAGTTACAAGAATTATTTTTAATGTCATTGCAGATTACTCTAGGACTGAATATGAACTTTCTAAGCTGAGTTTGCTACCCTGTACATTTGCCTTGAGAGTTTTTTCAGGCTTACTTTTTGGATCTCTTGTTGATTCGTCCCGCAGTGGTCAAAGATACCCATAGTGGGCACTTTTTCCTTTAAAGAGGGTTACCTTCTCAGGTCACTGTGGACATTTATGTAATTGGTATGGTGAGAGTCTGAGACCAGTTTGATCCTTCAATCCATGGGCATCTCTCTTTATCAATTCCATTCAAATACTCCTTGGATGCTCCTGTGTGCCTTATTTCCTTGAAGAAAGTGATTATTCAGTTTTCAAAGCGAAAATATTGCAGTAGTGTAGGAGCCCTTTTTTTTCTTAGGCAATTTCATTTTAGCAGACTAACATTTTACCTCAAGTCTGCTAAGGTCATAAATAGAGAAGATATGCTTGAATGAAGTTAGGCAAAGAGTAAGTTTGTCTAAGTTATGTTTTATGTTTAGAAAATATACGAACCACGTACAATTTTTATTTAAGTCTTGGTTGGTTTGTTATGATTGTAAACTGAGCACTGCTGAAACTGACAATGATACAGCTGACAATAAACGGATATTGCTGCTAACTGAAATTCTGAAAAACTCAAATCAGTGGAAAATTAGATATATTTAAAACTGCAAAGAAACCAAAATTTTATATTTGCTGGAAAATAGATATGAACAGTAAATAGAAGCAAAGGAAACTTAGCTGAGTGGGTGTGGATGTTAAATCAGGCCAAATCCATGGCAATGTGCATGCCGTCTTTGCCAAACACAGTGATCAAACATGTGCACAAGATCTTCTTTCCCAAAACACAATAACACAATTTCAATTGTCATAAATAAATCTCCTAATCAATAACTTCTCTTAGCTTCATCATAAAGAAAACGAAAACTGTCTATAGCCTTTGCATGTTATTCTTGTTTTACTTCCCTAAATAAAGTTAACCTCATCCCTTAACTTGGATGAGAGACGCCTTTGCATGTTATTCTTGTTTTACTTCCTAAATAAAGTTAACCTCATTCCTTAACTTGGATGAGATAAAAGTCTTCATGAATTAAAACTAAGAGGAATGAAATACAGCTAAACATAACTAGAAGTTGGAACAATTGTTCCATATCATTCAAAACATTTATACTCGACCTTTCAGTAGGTTGATGGAAGTCAACTTCATGCTTTATTCTATCTCAATTTTCCTAAAATATTTTTAGTTTTAATTATTAACGCATTTCCCTTGAATAGATCTATACTCTTTTCTCATCCTATTTCTAGAGTGAACTAGAGCTCATATGATCCCCTGCCTTGAATTGCTTTTCCCTCAAAGCAATTGTAGTCTAGCTAGACAGGGAAAATTTTCTAATCCTTTTAAACCTCTTGAGATTCTTCTTCTCTTGGCGAACATTGCCTCATGCGTCAAATGGAAAATTGTGAGGTACTTTAATCAGTTCTTTTCACAGAGAACCAAGTGGACCTCCAACTTGTAGGATTTTAGCACAGAAGGCAATTCGCTCATACCACTTCTATTGTTGCTATATTCTGTCAAGAAGTCTACTCGCTGCTCTGGACCATTCCATTCAACTTCAAAATCAACCTTAGACCATAGGTTCATCTAATGGAAGTGTTGTGAATCTTGACAAAATGTTTCTCAGTCATGAATCCACAATGTGCATTCTAAATGCAAAAAGAGTTAAATATAGAAGTTACATTTCTTTCATCCTTTTCATTCAAATGTGGTACTGGAGCAAGGGTATATGCGTGATGAGTTTTCAAGTTACTTGTATTGCTTTCAATGATTTTTGTTAAATCCTCTTTCCTAAGGTAGTCCTCCAACAATTAACTTTGTAATAAGTTGATGATGACAGCAATTGAGCAAAGCTTCTAACCACATCTTCATTGTCAGCTGCATGTTCATAAAGATCATCACTAAGGTCTACATATTTGTCAACTTCATGGACTGAACTCTTATCATCCTTACTCATGGCTTGAGTGAGTTCTTCAAGCTCCAATAACTACTTCGTTGTTTTGCTTTATAAGCTTATCATATTTTGAGAGAAAGATGTTCAATTCTTTTCCCATTATAAGCTTCCCAGAGGCCTGAATATTGAGCACTGAGGAGTAATAGACTCTTTACTTGTCTAAAATATCTGCCATTGCTGGGGCTTCTTCCATGAGGCCAAGAAGGTGGCTCTGAAACCACTTAAATGGTCCTAAAAGAATCTGTTGTTTTAACCGGGAAAATGTGCACCTAAAATCTAAAAGTTTGAAATCTGAAATCTGTAGCTTTGATACCAGTGTTATATTCCAAACTGCAGCAGCCACAAACCGAATAAGAATTTGAATTTTCTAGCCTTCTGGAATTTTTTTAAGACAGTATTGAAATCTAAATTCTGCAGGCCTATTTTAGAGCTGAGAATTTAGAGAAAATATAAGAAAAATAAAGAGAATCCTAAAGTCTAACTAATAGAAGCAACATGAATCTCATTAAAGCTATGCCTCTCTTATTGAAGTCACTAACTAATGCAAGCCATTACTAAAACCATGCAACCCCTGTAAAAGACAATACCTCAAGTTAGTAATTTTTTAAAGCCATGCAAGTCTTTGCATTGAGCATGCAATGTAAGATGCTTTTCTTTCGCAGGACTTTTTCCATTTTCCTAGGTGAAACAGCCTACCTAATAATTATTGTTGACTTAGAATTAAAAATGTTCATAACTATACCTTCTCCTTGAATTGCTTTTTCCTCAAAGCAATAGAGCTGGATGTTGAAATTTTTTATGCCTTTTCAACTTCTTCTTGTGATTCTCTCTCTCTCGGTGAACACTGCCTCCTGGGTCAAGGAGAAAGACGATACTCTGCAGTGAGCATGTTGCAGGCTGGGAAGAGTTACAGTCCAATAGTGGCTTATTCACAGCTGAAAATTCAAAATATTTTTTGTTTATGGAGCTACGCTTTTGGCAATAGGAATGATCTTGTACCAAGATGAATTCCTTCTTACATGCTAGATTATCTTTTGTTTGAATTTAAGAAATTCTTGTCCTTTTTGAATGTCTTCAGGTTATAACCAATTTTTTCATCAACAATAGAACTCTTTATAGCTGGAGCAGCTACAATGTCAATATTGGAAGCAGAGTTATCATGTATTTGAGCCAATATTTGTGCTATTATTGGGGTCATTAATGTAAGAGACTTGATAGTTGATAGAGACCACAACATTCCACCTCGGAAGCTAATTTGCCGGCAGCAATAGCATCCTTTTCAGAATCCTCGAGTTAACAGAACCTCCTTCTCTAATCTTCCTCATATAGGTGAAAATTAAAATTTAAAATTATAAAAAAACTTATAATCAAATATTATTCATTATAATTTTATAAGATTCACATAAGTCTAAGTATTCATCAATGAAGGCTAACAGACTCTTTACTTGTTCAATAAAATATGCAATTCTTACATCTTTTTCTATAAGGCCAGGAAAGATCTTAGATACCACTGTTATGATCCAAAATATAACTGCTGTAAATCCAAACTGAATAGAAATATGAAAATTTAAACTTCTGGAAAGTCTCCACTTGAATTGAAAACTAAAAATCTGTTTTTTAATTTTAATACTGAAATTCTAAAATATATTGTAAAACACACCAAATTCTGAAAATAAATCAAGACAGACTCTATTGTATTTTGAAAAGGCAATTTAAGACAGTACACAATACTAAGAAATTTCCTCAAGAAGCTTTGCATCAGCTCAGGCCTAAAGTCTGTAAGTCAGCATGGGTGCTGCACTTGGCCGAGAAACACAATCTTCAATAAACTACCTTATAAAACAAAATTATCCAAAAGCTTTCATTCAACCTCAACAAGCTCTGATGAAATAGATTCTTATCCATCCATAATTAGGTAGCATAACAATAGGATAAGCTAAGAATAGTTCTAAGGAAAGAAATATTATTTTCAGAGGCTTCTTAACTAATTGGAGGAAAGATAAGAAAGTGAAAGAGATTTGTAAATTCTTGCTAAAAGAAGCCATGCAAGTTTTACCTAGAGCTACAAAGTTAATGATCTCCTTTCAACCCATTGTTATAACAATTGGGGGTTTTAAGCGTCCTTTATCGATTCACATATGAAAGTAGACAAATCAGTGAGAGGATGCTCATCATTGCCTACAAATAGTAGGACATCCCTATTTACTCATTTTCACTCTAGGCATCATAGGCTTCCTTTGTTTCAGCGCCATCAACCTTCTAGCCCTTGGTCCATTGTCATGGCCATAGAGCCAAGCACACTTAACTAGTTTTGCCTCTGCCACCAGATGATCATTGCCATTGGGTGTTAAGAGAGGTTCTATGGGTACTACCTTGCTTCCTCTAAGGATTGTCTAGATCCCACCCCATTAGCCTTGGAAAGATATTGCATTAGTCATTTCACGGTGGTCAATGCTAATATACTTGATTCTTCTGACCTAAGCCTTTAATACAAACATGTGATGCTGTTAGTTTTCATTTCGTGGTCGCCTACTTTAATATTCATCAACTCAATACTTCACCGAGGGTCCTTCCTTCACATGGCTATTTGTACTTGTACTTGCATCTAATGGTTAAGGGTTTAACCCCTTTTGGTTTACCCTCTCTCGTTTTAGCTCTTTAATGTGTAGTTACTTTCATAACCTAGAGTCCTTTTACAGTACTTCTTTGTTGTAACTTGTAACTAAATGTACTTGAGTTCCATTGAACTACTTTTATATTAGGGAAGTAGAGAGAGTTGATGTTTGTAGAATTGCATGAGGGAGGAAGGATCAATCATACACCAAGAGAGTGAAGAGCTAAACCATCCATTTTCAGTGAGCATAAATACATTTGTCACTCATTTGAAGACCATTTTGGTCTAAGAATGAAATAAATGGTTTTTATCGATGGAGTTTATACTCCGGAGGGTTCCCTCCACTTACATCTAGTGTTTCATCTCTGGATGATTGTTCCATATTCTACCTGCATTTTTTCCCTTATATTGCCGCAAGATTGGAAGTTCAAGTTGATTGATCATAATTATGTTCTATTTCAGTATTTTTAATTGGATTTAGTAGAGTAAATTCATCAATTCCGCATAAGGATTCGACTGAGGATTTGTACTGTCATAATTATAAATATGGGTGTATTCATAGTCGCTCACGGAATCTTCAACTTTTGATTAGAGCTAACACTACACAAAAAATAATATCCAATATACTTAAATTTTTTTATTACATTCCACTCATAAAACAAAAGAAGAGTCTTGGATTCCACGAGATAAACATCCACACTACATTGAATACAAATATTTCCTACTCTTAATACTCTCCTTAAATATAACATCACTATACATCACAAGCCACATACGTTAGTTCTCTCTATTTATGACTCTTTTATGGTCTCTTCTTGTATGGTACATTACAAAACATATTACAATGACATATATATTCCCTCAATGCACTTCAATACAAAATGGCATGCCCACTTTTCATACATGTGTGCTAAATATGCCACAAAACTTTGTACGATGCCACATAGGGTCCAAATTGCCATTGCTTTATTTTGTCTACCTATCACCATTATTGATGCTGCAACACATTTGGGGCTTCTGTAAACGAGAATACTTATATAACCTTGATGAAGAATCTTGTCAACATAATCCGCAAACTTAAGCGATTGTCTAGTGCTTAAGACAAGTTCGATGAAGAATCCTGATAGTCGACAAAATGCACCAATTATAGCTATAGGTTCAAAATTGCATCTAATCAAAAACTCTAATGACGATGAACTCCCTTCATGGAAAAATACCTAATACATTACTGTCAACATTTTCTAGAATACGTCTCAATTCTTCAAGAGAGAATCCACTTGTTGGAGATGGTGATTTAATGTGGGGACATTTGCATGGCAACATCTACAATGGTGTAGGGTCATACTTGACCCTCCATTGTCTATGATTAACTCTGATGCTCACCTATTGCCATTTCCATTTTCTCCAATTGTCGGTTGACCACTGTCCTGTACTTGTACAATCATTGATAGTCCCGGTCCTTCCCACCTGTTTGGTCTTGCATTCCTCTCCTAGGGTCAAAATAGTTTTGCGTTTCATGCTGATTGGATTGGTTTTAATAGCATATTTTGTAGATGCTTTGGTGAGCTATTTTTCCACCTTATTCAACTCGTTTTTCTTATCCACTGTTCAAATGCCCAACTTAATGGATATGAATTGAATGTTCTAGCATCTTCCCTTGCGTAACAGAGGTTTTACAATCCTTCCTTCAACTTGCCTTGTTTTTTTGTCAAGTTAGTGAGGAGGGGTTACTATATGGTACTAGATTACACACATAAACATCTATGGTACAATGAACACAAATATTTCATACTCTTAACACTTTCTTTATTCAATATCATTATCTATTACAAGCTGATGTATGCTACATCTCTTTAACCACTAGTTTGTAATTTTATATATCTTTCCAAAGGCACCCGTTACAACCCTTCACCCCTTAGTAACTTTTGGTAACTAGCAATATCTACTAATTTCCCTTCTTAATACATCTAACTTGTTTATTTATTTCATTTATAGACTATATTAAATATATTTGTAAAACCGCTACACTACCCAATACATTACGACAACATCCATAATGCCTCATTGTGCTATGATACAAAGGGGCATGTCTCTTTGACACATACATTCTTCATGCAAGTGCTTGAACAATTTCATGAAGCTCCGTATGATGCTGCATAGGTTTCAGGGTGCCATTGCTCTATTCTGTCTACCTATTGCCATTGCTGATGATGTGAAATGTTTGAGGCTTTCGTGATATAATAAATTGCCTGTCTGAACTTAATGAAGAATTGCCAACATAATCCCTAGACTTAAATGTTTGTTCCATTCGCAAGCCAACTTGATGAAGAATATTGGAAAGTCAACTCCCAAACATTGAGCGGTTGAAATAAAATGCAATTTGTGCAAAGCATAATTTCTTTTCCAAACCTAATTAGAGGGCATCCTTGCGGCTTGTCAGCCCCTCTTCACCAAGCTGCCATTTACTATTTTCAACTTGGTGGTCAATCCATTTTTTAATTTTTTTTTTCCAAATTCTTGACTTTTGTATTTGACCAAATTATTGATTTTTTCTTTCTTTTATTCCCCCAAATTGTTTCCTTCGTTTCTCTTATTTTTTCCCTTTTTTCTAGTTCTAATTTGTGTGATATGCCTTTAGTTTGGTATCAACAACTCAACTATTTTTCTTGCTTCATCCCAATAGTCTTGATTTTTTCTTCTAATACTTATGGTAACCTATGTTGCGCGCATTCGAATCGTGTTCGAATTCGGCAAGGATTAAATTTGTAAAAATTCGTTGCTAAAAAAATCAACGATAAAATTCGTGATTAAATTCAACTATAAGAAATATACATTTAGATTAAATATATAAAAATGGAAGATAATTTCACATTTCAAAATAGAAAGATAATATCACACATAGTAAAGATGGCGTCCAAACAACTAGCTCTTCCTATATATTTCACATTTCAAAATAGAAAGATAATATCACTCAACTATCACTCACCTTTGTCTACCTCTATATTTAGGTGTCTTGGGTGGTTATTTTGCTCCGAGGCCCCTCCCCTTTGCATTATAGCACTGCGACATCTTTTCCAAATTTTCTAGCCTTGTACTCTCATTGAGGAATACCTTTGGCATTTATACTAAATAGTCCTAGAAGTCCCTTTTGTTGTTGAATTTACGAAGTTCCACATACGAAGATCCTAGTACAACACAAAATAATATTCTTGTACAACTCTGCGATATCCTTCCTGAGGTTGTAACATCTTTATGTGTGTGGGGAACTTCCAGTTTATGAGGAGCAGCTTCTGAAATCTCGTCTCTGTCCCATCATATGGCCCGGATTAAATATTTGCCTATGAGTTTGACTCAAATTCTTCAGTCTCCAAACTATTCTGGTCATCCTCGTTTGATCGTAGCCTTTGTTCAGCTTGGGAGTTTTTCCTATTGAATATACACTACGAATCTCATCCTGGTCACTTTCATCCTAGTCATCCCATACCCCTTCAGTCCATGTGGATGCCATCTTGGTTTCGAGCAGAAATTGTGTTTTATTCCATTACCTTCTAATGTAATTTTCTTTCCCTTTGAATCTTATACTTTGTTACAATCTACAAACCATTCTAAGTTCAACAAATATCAATGACTTCCAAAGTTACCTTCTTCTTGATTAATAAGTCTACGTTCGCTCCTACTAATACTCTTATGGGGATTTGGGACTGCCATTTGCTAACACATTGTTATAGTTGGCCTCTTGGAAGGTGGTTTGTACATCATTTCCCAAGTATGTCATGGAAACTCATTTATGTAACATATAACAACCCCTATCATGTGTTGGTCATAGAATTTTACTTCTAGCAATATGGCCTTCTTTTTCCATTTTATTGCTGCCCTAAATAAATTTTCTTTTTGGCTGTTTTAAATTTGTTCCTTTTTGTCCTTTATTCTTTTCTTTCTTTATACTGTTTATTCCAATATTTACAAAATTGTCCTAATTTCTCTAAGAATCCCTAAGATTCTATTGTCTTTTTTATCTTCTTCAACCCAACTACCTCTTTTTCTTCATAATATGCTAATTATTTAGTATGTGTCTTTAGAGCTTTCTTTATGATCTTTCTACTTTGTTCCACAATATGGTTATGTTGTCTAGGCTTTGGATAGTTGTTGCTATCACTATGTTCCTCGTCATCTTCATTGCTCCTATCATCTCCAATTTTGGTTCCTCTTCTAGTAGTTATCCTTAATTGTGGCTTTTCCAACTCTATCTTATGACACTTCACCGAATTGTTTATGTTTTCTTATTGTGTAGCTCCACCCAATCTTGCACTACCTCATGGCATTCTTGTTGCTTTTTGGATATCGACCCTTTCTTTTATTTCTTTTCTTCCACCTCTTTTGTTTTATTGGCTTGAACCTTCAAGGATTGAGGCCTATGCAGCTTGTGGCGTGCCTCTGTTAGTTCTCATGACTGTGATGTCCTATGTAAGTGATTTACACCTTTGGGAGGTAGCGCGATTGCGAGTTCATATGTTTTGGTACAAACATTCTTGTAATACTTGGGCACTCTTATGGCAACTAAAAGATTCACATGTGTTATCGTGACAAAATTCACATTGGACTTGGTATCATTCCACAATTCTGGCTATATGCCTTGACTTCCCGTATTTGAACCATGTTGTCCATACACTATCTTGGCTATAACCTCGTCCTTCTTGGTAGGCTCCTCTATACCCGTCTTTATTATTGCCGCGGTATCCTCCTTGGTGGCCACCCAAATTTCCCCACTTGTACCCTCCTTGATACTCGTCATAGTATTGCTTTGCCGGACCCTATGGTAATGCGCTTGGTTTAACGGAGACAACGTCATTATTGTCTTTAGGGACGATAGCCTTTGATGGTGTGGCATAAGATGAAGCCACCTATGGTATTTGTTGGGCAACAAACACCCTTCCTCTATGCTCTTGTAATCTCATCCATAACTTCTCTCCTAGGCTTCGATATTTGTAGTGGTTATATGGTCCACATGTGTAAAACATAAGTTGGCTTGTGGATAGGGCTGCATTCATCAATGGGAACATGTTTTGATCATGTTGATCCCACAACTTGTAGATCCTACACCATAACCCTTCCCCATATATAGTTTGTCTCAACACTATCATCATTGTGGGGTTCGTTCTTATTGCCGCTACTCTTTGCACCATATCACCATGTGGGCATTTTGTTCTCATGTGACCTTGATAAACACACCACGCATCCTATCCATGGCCTTGTGGTACTCCATAGTGGAGTTGAGTTTTTGATTTTCTCTCGTCATTAAGATTTCCTGGTTCAACCTCAATTGTGCTAGTTCTTATTGCACTTTCTCCAACTTTGTTTAGTCGAGTCATTTTCCCTTCTCCATTATTGTGCTTCTAGTCTTAATGCTGGTTGTAGGGCCTTCGTATATGTTTTGAATATTTTATGTAATTGGAAGATCTTAGATACGGTACTAACCATCATACAAGCCATTCAATTCTTTGTTCTTCTAGTTTCTGCACTATTGTTTTAAATCATTACTCATACTCTTTCACGGTTTCTTCCTTTTCTACATTAGGTCCCTCATGTCATTGACACTCTCTTTCGGAATGTTAGGTTAGTGAAAATCATTTTTGAACGTTGTCTTTATCTCATCCCATGTCAAATTGTGGTTAGAACTCACCTTCATTTGCCACTTTAGCGTTTTAGGTTACCGAAAAAATCAAACTTCGCGTGGGGTCATTAATCACGTGACTTACCCAGTTAGAGTAATGCAAAAAATGCTCCTTAGCGCGTTTTGTATCTTTTCCAAATAGTAAGATTTTCAACTTATTTGGCCTAGTTTTGGTGGGTTTGAGCCTGATCTCTTTCCACTCGATTGTTTCCTATTGCATTTCTCT
Organism: Taxus wallichiana var. yunnanensis; assembly: GCA_018340775.1. Taxonomy (NCBI): domain Eukaryota; kingdom Viridiplantae; phylum Streptophyta; class Pinopsida; order Cupressales; family Taxaceae; genus Taxus; species Taxus wallichiana. Next base: position 171,361,684 of record CM031233.1, read on the forward strand.
CTAAGGAAGGCATATGCTTTTTTTTCTCTCTACGCTTACTAAGGAATGTTTTCTCCCATTATCCCTTTCCAATTCTACTCTAGGTAATCTCTTCATAGTCCCGATTTAAATACTTCATGACATCTCTTCTTCCTTTAGAATAGGGATAGGGCATCTAGAATATATTTAGGGGCCCCGGACTCTACACATTCATATTTTCATTTGCTCCGGATGCCATATAGATATTGGCATCAACATTGGTTGGATCTCACGAATCGGGAAGAGAAACTTGGGCAGCTGCCCCTGATAGATAAGATAAGATATATGGCGGGGGTGCGGGGTAGGGGCACTATACCTAATTCCCAATGAACAGGGTCTGTAAATTCATGTGCATGTGACATTTATAAAGGATACAATTTCAATTCTTTCAACCAATTGAAACGGAAACAAAATATCTCCGAATCGATCAACTGTTGTTGTGTGCCCTAAACTTCAGTAACTCTCCCACACTTGTTCCCTTGTATGCTATGTTAGAAGGTATGCCAAATTTTATGGAAAATGTTTGAACTTCGCCGAAGTTTATCCCCATCGAACATTTACTTGAATTTTATCCATTACTTTAACTTTGGAAGTTTTTGACATGATTTTGCACTATTTTATAAATATGTGTATACATACATATACCAAGTGAAAGCAGAGAACAGAAAGTTCTCTCTACTCTGTTCCTCTGACATATTTATGATTTTTTTAGAAAATTAAAAGCTTTTTTTCCTTTTTCTCAAACTTAAACACATTTTTTTTCGAACTTCATAAATTTGTGAACTTGAACTGGACTTGATTCTTGTAGAAGATGAACTCGAACTCTAATCCTGTGACTTAGCTTTTACGTATCATCTCTAACACATAGTTCCTCTCGGTATCTACCAAGCGGCACGGAGGATGGCATTTGTTCCAAGGGGTTCATCTCCTCGTGGGATCTCTTCCGGTTTGAGGGTAGGGATAGAGGTGTTTCTTCAAATCTCCTCGTTATCTTCGATCTTTTCTCGACTTTCTTCCTCTTCTACTTCTTTATATTCTTCACTAATTCTTACTACCTCTTCATCTTCTAAATTACTAACTTCATACTCTTTTTGTTCGTCTTCTCCAATATTATTTTCTACCTACTTTACTACTTCTCTTGATTCTTCTTTCCCTTCCTGTTTCCTCTTAATTTTTTAATCTCTAAATAATGAGGACTCAACTACATTTCGTCTTGGTCTTCCGCTTCTATGGATTGTACAATGCCCTCTTACCCCAATATCTTTGCCATTTTCGTATTATCCCTTCCTAGGGTTCTCATTCTAGTGTACTTTCTTCTACCTCATTCTCTTCTCTTGCTCCATCTATACTCTTCGTTTGAGGGGCATCATTTCTAAATTAGATGTTTTTATATTTTCTTGGTTTGATTTTTCAAGATTTTATTGGTTATTTGATTTTTGCATGTTTTAATAAGTATTTGAATTATTTTTATATTTTTTCTTGAATATTTGATTTTTTTGTATTTTTAATGGTTTCAATTGATGCATCCTCCTCACAATCAAGTTTTGAAAATTCACTCTTCCTGATTCATTCTTCTTTTTCCTTTCTTTGTCTCTCTCTTTTCTCCTCTATTGTAACTCTTTCCTCGGCTGATCTCTATCTCCTTTTCTAAACTCATTCCCCTTTTACTTTTTCTATATTATCATCTTATCTTTTGCTTCATCTTCTATTTATCCCTCCAAACATCATACCTGATTTTTCATAGTTTACATTTCTTCAAGTATTCCCCTTCTTTCTGTGCGCCATCCAAGGTGCTTTTCCCCTGGATAAAGTTACAGAAGTCCGGGAAGATCCCCTTTTCCACACACAACATGCAGATCAACAATAACACTTCCGCACTGAGCCTCCCTCTTGTCTCTTCAAGAAATTCGGATTTCTTGCGTAAAAATAACCCAACCTTGGATAGCCAAAGTTACAATGAATGAGTCTAGAGTGATCTCAAACTTGTGATCTATGGCCCTAGTCCAAGGTTTGTCAATTGCTAAAGCTTTTATACCTTCTTTTGAGTCCACACAATAGGCTTTTTGATTGCAAATATACAAGACTAGGTGGCATCTGCTCTCCTTGAAATCCAAGGCCAAAGCAAGGAAGAGGTCCTTGTTCTATTCCTTGAAGAAATCTGCTTGACCCCCGAATATGACACACAAGTTCTCTTGGGTTCCGCCTTAATTTCTTCAATTTAGTTTCCCACCAATCTTTTAACTCTCCCAATGCAAATCTCCAAAAGTACAAAGAATATTCCCTTCTGGGCGTCAATTAGCCAAGGTCCCAACAACAGAACCAAACGTTGGCATAAGTTTGCTATGTTTATACTAACTTATGGGATCTTTGACATTGGTTAGATGACACTACTCAAATAGAATAACCAATGTACTTAACCGAATTATTGCATTATACTCAAGGGGTACTAGATTCCCCACAAACATCTAAAGTTCACTGAACACAAATATTTCCTACTTTTAACACTATTTTATATCATTGTCCATCACACTTTCTATCCACTACTCACTCTTCTGGACTCTATTCTACTATATTACACTACAAAACAGATTACAATGGCATATATAATGCCTCAATACACTTCAATACAAAAGGACATGTCTGCTCTTCATAAAATTGCATGAAAAATGCTGTGAAACTCTATACTTGCCATATAGATTGTAAAGAGTAACTACTCGGTTCTATCTATCTGTCATCATCGCTGATGCTGCGGCATGTTTAAGGCTTCCATAGTATACGAGATCACTTGTATAACCTTTATAAAGAATCTTTCTAACATTCTGTAACAGCCATACGCTATGCAATTACTCATCAATTCTACATGTGTATGCATGTCTGTGTGTATATATACATGCTATGTTGCAGGAAACAACATAAACGGGGGTGTTTCCTGGGGAAACATTTCGAAGCAAAACAGCAATGCCCCAGAAACAGCATCATAGTTTGGGTGCACGCCGAAAACGGCTTGGAAACAACACAGCTTTTTCTGAGCCTTGTCTAGTATGTAGCTGTATGTTTCCAGGTTCTTTTTAATAAAAAAAGATCTTCAAACATTAAAAAAACTAAAACTAACGTAACGTAGCCTTAACCCACCCCTAACCACAGTTGAACATGTCAAACACTAAAAATATCTATAAAGCTAAATCATAAACAAAAGCAAAACCATTTCAAAGAAATTAAAAAACATGGCAGTTTTCCTTTTTGCATATCAACCTTTTAGTGGCAGCCATTGCAGCGTTTAAGGGAGCAAGAACAATGAGTTTAAGAGCAAGAAGAAAGATGTTAGAGTTTAGAAGCAGCAGCAACAAAGATTTATTCATGGTGCTACTGATTTTGAGGAGAATCTAGATGATTTATTCTAGATTATAATCATTTACATTTACATTTTGAAGTTTCAACCGATTAAACATGATGTGCCACATGACTGTAATATTTTAAGCATGTCGAATGTTTTGAATTTTTGTGAATACTAAATCTTTTGATTGTTTTATCTTTTGTGGACTAAAAATGAGTAATATGCCTTTTTTTGTACATATTTATATTATGGACATTTTTGTGCCATTTTGTTACCAAGGGTTCTTGGAAAATTGGCATTTCTATGTTTTGGATCCGCTTCTGTTTCCTAGCTAGTTATTATACATTCACATCAATGATAAATTGATAATTATAAACAAAAAGGTTCGCATTGAGCAATATTTTTTCTCTCATAGTAGTGCTTCGACCTGATTATCTCATTCAAATATCTTTCATTACTGGTTACAATAAGGCTTCTAAGGTGTTGTATGTGATTTAAAGACTACTCACCTTGCAAAGATCATAATTTTCAAATGCTTTCTTAATAATTTTAATTGTTTTCAAGAACATTTACTTTGTTGTCAAGATATTCCCATACTATTTTGGAGATTGTTCTTTCTTTTTAACTGATGGAACCATGAACAGGTAGAATTGCAAGTAACAGTGGCTACTGACATCACAGAAGGTGCTATACTTGAAGTTCTTCAATTTGAGAAATACCAGAATAGCACTTTAAGCTCAATAAATATAAGTGGGATGCCTTCTTCACTTCGCCAAGAGAATGCCAATGATTTACAGGATCCTTGTGGAGAGCTACTTCAATGGTTACTCCCTCTAGATCGACCTCTACCTCCTCCCGTTCCTCTATCTTCGCCTTTAAGTATCTCCAGTTCTTTTTCTGGAAACTCAACCCTGCGTCCACCTTCTGGCAATTCTGCATCCACCTTTTTTTCTTTTGGGCATCATCGGAGCAACTCTGCAAGCTCACTTCCACAGGGCATTCAACCTTTGGCACCTGCTCTTTCTCCTTCCAATTCTAGTTCAAACTTTGGTCTTGAAGACTGGGATAAATTGGCATCTCAAAAGCTCATCAAAGCACAAGAAGTTGGAAGTGAGGGTCTCTTATCTTTTCGAGGTGCATCCCTAGAGCCACAGAGGTTTTCTGTTCATTGTGGATTGGAAGGTCTTTATGTGCCTGGCAAGAGATGGAGAAGAAAGCTTGAGATAGTACAACCGGTTGAATTGGATTCTTATTTTGCTGATTGCAACTCAGAGGATCTCATTTGTGTCTCAATCAAGGTTTGATCTATTTCACCTCTTTTAATGTTGGATCTGGAGGACATCAAATGATAGATTAAAAAATTATTATTTTTGATGTGAGGCCTGTTTGTGTATGGTAGCAAGATGTAATGTACTATATAGTCTATCACGAAATGGGACATATTTTCTCCAAATGAACGTTTTCATTGCGCAAATCTATATTAATAGACTCTTACACGATTGTAGCTTAGGAAGGGTGCTTGTTGAAAATCTGGATTGATAGAGCCTTATATAATAGTAGCTTACAAAGGGTGCTTTTAAATTAATTTTCTTTAATGTTTGACTTAATGATAGAAGGCTGATAGCCGTTGCTTCATTTTCTAGAATGTTGTTCCAGCACATTTGGCAGATGTGGTTATCTTTGTCGACTCTATAAGCATAATCTGCGAGGCAGCAGCACCAGGAAGTCCACCGGTATCTGTACCAATTGCCTGTATTGAGGTTGGAGATGAACATTCATTGCCAGGCCTTTCACTGAGGTGTGCATTTGCATAATTCATCCCTACCTTTTCTATTCAAACTTCTGTGCACAGGAAACTATTAGCCTGAAATAATAGAGGCAACAGATTTTATTATTTTGATTTGCTTTGAGGGATTTTCTCACACACACATATAATGATGATAGCTGCATATATATTATGTCTCAAGACATGTCCAATGCTACCGATTTTCGGAAAGTCTCACTGGGAATGCCAAGCCATTCATGTTTGTAGTCCAGGCATGGTCCTTGCAGACGAATTTGAGTTATTTTAATTAATGATCAAGGCATTTCAAAATGTCAGGAGAGGAAGATGATAGTTTGGAAGTGGGTTGCTGCATGTATCTTCTGGTATCACTTCAAAGCTTGGAGTGGAAAGGTATCCTGCTTGGCAGAATTGTTATGTGCGCTGGTATGCATAAGCTTAGTATATGTTATGTTCACAGTGATTTTGATATATGTTCCAATACAGGTTAGTTTTTCCTGGAGGCTCTAGGCACAGTGAGATACAGGTATATAAAGTCTTCTGATTGCTTCTTTTTTTGGGAAGCTATCTGGCATTTTGTTTGTTTTTCGTAGAAGAATTTTGGGAATCAGTCTATCATATTGATGGACAAGAATTTAACTATCATAAGAAGGGGCATGTTGAAGGTTACCTCACGGAGTAGGTGATAAACGACTATGGGTCTATAAGAGGAGAGATTTTAAATCTAGTATTAAAGCAGTTGCCTGGTCAGTAGCTGAACATAAATCACTGCTACCACTGTGAGCACTAGTTCTATGAAAATGGGAAAGGCAAGAAAACAATGTTCTTGAAGCAAAGGGAATTATTCAATTTAAATTGAACGGGCTTCAGAAGTAAAGCTATGGGTAGAGGAAGGCTATTATGGAGTTCATGGGATGTTCTTATATGGTGTAATTTCAGTACTGTTGTATTTTCTAATATCTATTATGTTGTGTTGGTTTTACTTTAACCACGTAGCTCATGCACCATAGCTAGGCATGATTTGCAGACAAAATAAGTAAAGACTTCTATCTAAGAAATGTATATATGCAGAAGAGGGAAATAATTGAATGCGAGCAGAAAAGAAAGAAGATGTGCAACCTAACCAATAGTTGACAGAGTTGGTCACATGCACATAGACGAAACAAATAGATCTAGAAATGCAGAATTCAAAGCAAAGGAAAGTTTCAGATCCAGATCTAAGATAACACAAAGTTTATGCAAAGATCTAAAAAGAAATAAGAAACAAATGCACCATTGACACAAAGTTCTCCGGAAATCTGCCTCCTCTCTATTCCTTAGCTTTCAAAAGATATCAAGGGTTTCAACTCAAAGTCTAGAACACAAGAATGCTTGATTACAAATTCTGATCCTTTAACCCGTAGGCTCTTCCTCTATTTATAGTGTATAGAGGGGAAATTACAAATGGAAACTACAACTGAACTAGAACATGCGGGAAGTTGTAAAGGGAACATCTGACAATCTTTCTCCTAGAATTCCTCTCTAAATGACATGCATCTGGAGGTTAAGCCAAAGTTGTGCACATCTGCCACTTATCTTAGAGAACTTTTCCAAATAACTTAAAGTAATGGCTTTTAAACCAATAACTTTAATCTTACAATTTCATCCGGGAACATAAGGAATAAGAGAAAGAAGAAGAAAGAAGATTTGCCAGATGTTACACCCTACGCTTTCTTCTTGTTCTGATATTGAATATACTTGTCGAACATATAATTCAACAATTTCCCATCTGTTTTAACAACCTCTTTCTCGGTCTTGAACTGCAATAATCCTTTGGACAAAATGTCAATGCTTACTTCCACCTCCTTCAAACTAGGCCCGAACTCTTTAATATCCGATTGAAGTGTTATCAACTTGTTGATTGAATTCAACGTGAAAGTCTTAACAACTTCATCAATCCTCTTCTGAATCATCAGAAGCAACCCTTCAAGAGAAGCAAGCACCTTGTTTGGAATAGCTCTTCTGCAGGAAGAAACATCCCCAACTACTTCCTCCTCGGTGAAAGCAACTATATTGCCCGGCAATGACAATATCCTATCCTCGAGCAACTGCATTCTTTTCAGCATAAGCTTGAGAATTTCCATGTGGAAAGAAACTGCAAACTCAAGTTGCTTGCCCTTTTCAATCAGTCCATCAGGCACAAGTTGCTCCACAATCAAAACCTCCTCCGGCAACTTATTTATTTTAACCAAAATGTCCAGGTTACCTTCAGCCACTTTCTCATCCACTATGCTTGTCATCAGTTGCTTCAGCTGAGATAATGCACTTTTCATAACTTCCAGACTAGTTGGTACCTCTTTGAGCTGTTTTGAAGCTTGGTGAATGATTTGGCTTTTCCATTCATTGATAGTCCGTGACTTGATTACCTGCATCCTCCACCTCTTCAATCAGATGGTTGCTCACCTGCTCATGTGCTAAAACTGGCTGAGAGGAAGGTTTGGACAACCTTAGCAATGATTTCACACAACTGGGAAACCTGCTCTTGAAGTTTGGTTTTCTCTGCCTTCTCTTTGTCCAGCTTGAGGAATAAAGCATTTATTAGTGTCTGTGTATCTTGCTTTAATCCTTCCGTGGTAGTCTGACCTAGTGGCACTTTGGTTACTGAGATATCTGCCGCCGTGAGTTCTCCCTTCTTGCTTTCCCTCTGCTGGAACTGTCAACTCGGCGAACTTCTGCCCTGATTCTTCAATAATCAACCTTGAAGTTACCTTGGCAACTTTAGGTCTTCTATCCTTTCCGCCCAAACTCAGGAGTAGCTGCAAGTCATGCTCTTCCAGGTTGATCTCCTCTCTGGCTTCTGGAACCGTCTGCAAAGCCAACCATGATGAAAAATTGCTTCTCGGGGAATGAGAAGTCACTGAGTGTACCACCCTCTCATGCTCAGAACTCTTTGCATCCGAATTTGCCACAGTGTTGTGGCTGCCATCCTCTGAATTGTCCAAAGACAATGCTTTTTCAAACTCTGCCATCTGTGCTTTCAGCTTCTCTGCGAGGGAGGTGAAGATCTGAGTGGTTGAGGAGCAAATACAAATGACGTTGGATTCAACGGAGGAACAACATCTGCCTGGGGTTCAGGGGCTGCTTGAAGTGCTATGAGTTGACACATGGAGAAGCTTCGTTTGAAAGTGGTACTAGCACGATAGTTGTAGAATTGGCCTTCTCCAGTATCTGAGACTTCTTGTATACTTTAAGCTTCTCTTGGCCTCCTGCTACTTTCACCTTCGTGCTTTCTTTTGTTGGAGTCTCCTGCAATAAAGTTACCTGTGATCTGATTCATCAAAGCTTCGTCCAGGCAATACCCCTTTGTCAACAACCAGTTTGAGGTGTTAACCAGAACCGCGGAAGACCTTTCCTCAATCGTCTGACAACCACTTATGCTTTCCTGAAGAGCAGCTCTATCTCCTCCCATCTGATGGTATGTGTCAAGTATCACATGTCCATCATCCATGAGATTTGCAGGTATCCATGCTAAACCATAATCAGATACTTGTTGCACTGATAACCTGCTGAAATCTTTCTTCCTGACTTCATACTCGCTTCTGCACTTCATCCAAAAGTCTTCCAATGAAGGTACGTGCACATATTCCTGGGAGATTGTCTTCCTCGCTATCCCATATGGATCATAGTTCAATCGTGTTGGGAAGAACTCATGCTCATATCCGGAAAACATTTTGGCTTCGATTCCCCTCGCCTTATGGATGCTCTGGCAGCTGTAATAACCCACCGTGACCGGAAAACAACCTTGTAGGTTTGTGCCGCTTTGATTGTAAGTCATGCATTTCCACGAGCTGCCTGCACAACTCCATGATGACCCATTTGTCGCTTGGATACCTCGGCAACTTGACTGGTTCTCCTGAAAAGCCACTGACCCTGAGATACGTGAAGTCTGCAAACTGGATGAAGATGCAACCATACTGGGATACAACTTCCCAAGCTTCTTTGCTCACTCTGTTGGTCTTTAGATCACTATTCAATTTGCAGATGAATTCATAGAAGAACCCATCATTGACCACCTTGTAATCTTTGTTGCACTCAGAACTGTCAACTATGGGAAGCACTCAAAATAGGATCTTTCGACAAAACTCCTCGTCTATCCAATTTGGAAAATATACCTGCTGAGGTTGCTGCATATACCAGGTATGAAGTCATTTTGAAGTTGAATGTCCGCCTCACACTTCGGAGCTGCTCGCCGATGTTGTCATTGATGATCTCCGCCCAATTGATAATCGAATCAACTCTGTTGATCTCAATGGTTCTCACGAAAGCATACATCCATGAGCGGAAGTTATGAGTATTGGCTTCTCCATTTAACCTACAAAGCAATTTAGTAATATCATCAACTTCCTGCACCAAATTGGATCGTGGAAGAGTCCTCGGGAACTTTGATGGAGATCTGGGCTTCTTCATGTATCTGCTATTCATTATGCCCACACTGATCTTTGTGTGCTTCTCCCATCTATTGCCAACATCCAACATGCTAATTGCAATCACCACTGGTCGTGTCGGAATCTTTAAACAATAATTAATAAATTGTGCATCCAGCCTGATTATTGTCTTTCCGCATGATCCCGAATGGTTCTGGAAAGAGGATGATATGACCTTGCACACTCCATAACAAATTCAGGCAACTGAGCTTGTGACTGGAAATGTTGAAGCTTGAATAATTCCGTTGCTTTTAATTGCCCGCATGAGAGATGTCCTTCCGGCTCTAGATCTGTCAATTAAATCGGAGATGGGTTCAGGGCCTATGTCTGTATCATTGATGTCAGCAAATCTGGAAGCTATGCATGATTCAACTGATCCTTCTCTTTCATCATGCTTCATCATTGGTATGGAACAATCTTTGTCTGGCTCTTTTTCTTTTAATTCTGCCAGAATCCCTTGTAATTGGCTCAATTTGTGCAGATCTGACAATTTCTTCTGATTCGGAAGAGATATTCAATGTATCTGACATTGATTTGAACTTCCTTTCACTAATATGAGCACCTGTGATGAATACCTGCAATTAATTCAGACAAAGATGGAGTCCATGGCATGAATACTTGATTTTTATCACCAAAATCTGCATATAAAGCTGCTGCCCTAAAATTTGAGGTTTTGCTTGCATGCAAAGCAAGCAAAAATATTATTTAATTCACCTGGGCACATATACCAACATGCAGATACTTAGAATGATAAAAATTAGGCTATTCTAACCCTAGGCGCCAAAACTGGAAGCTTCTGGCAATGGAAAATAATCTTTAATGCAAAATCCTTCTTTTGGCGCCAAAACTTGTCTGGGCTGCAAACTTCATCAAAAAGAATTAATTGCTTCTCCCTTATGGCGTCCCATGCTTATATAGCCTTGTGCATGCTATTTTTAATAATTGCCTTCTCTATTTCTGGCAATTTAATTAATTAAAAGCCACATCTATTCATCCATTTGGGCGCCCAATTATGCATGCTTGTTGGTTGTTTTTATAAATTTATTTTATTTATTTTTAGCATGCATCCTTGACTTCTCTTTAGCTTATCCTTTTGCATTGACTTTCCTTCCATTCATGGCGCCAAAATTAGGTAGAAAGACCATTAATAAATATTATTAAATGCATTGTTTAATGCCAAGGTGGGTCGCACTTTTTGGCAAGGGTGACTGCTAAAAATAAGAAGTCAACTTGATGGGAATTTCCACCCTGCACTGCAGCTCCAAAAATCCCCTCTTCCACTTAAGTGATTTGTCCTTCATCATGGGAATTTTCACCTGCAAGGCAGGTAAGAAATTCCCACTTGCTGCCACTGCCGAAATTCCCACTGGCAACTTAAATCATCTCCCAAAAAGTGCGACTTGTATGGAAAATAGCCTTCTTTGAAAAAGTGTGACTTGCATGGGTGAATAAACCTCTTTGATGGGAAAAGTTAGCCTGCTAGGCAGGCAAGAAATTCCCACCGGTGCTTTAAGTGATTTTTCTTTTATAATGAGAATTTTACCTGCAAGGCAAGTAAGAAATTCCACTCTGCTGCCACCTCTAATATTCCCATTGCAACTTAAGTGATTTTGACTTCATGGGAAAAAGTACCTGCAAGGCAGGTAAGAAATTCCCCTACCTGCCCACCATGCCAAAATTCCCATTGCAGCTTAGATCTATTTATCCCAAAAAGTGCGACTTGCCTAGGAGAGGCTTTTTCTGCTTAATTCATCTTTTTGGTCAGAAGTTTGCCTTCCGAGACTGATTCCTTCCATTGTTGAGGCCATAAATGACTTCCAGATGTTCCAGGTAATTAAACAGACTATACAAAACAAAGACCGGATCGAGGGGAATTTAACAGACAAGACTGCGGAGAAAACCGAAAACAAATGCAAAAAGAAATAAATAAAAACAAAAAATGTTGCCAGAAGTTGCAGACAATGCTCTGAATTCATTCCTGGTGAAAACCCTATTGAGATGTGGGAATATTGGCATGGAAAACTTCAACAGAGTTCAACCGAGCACAATTTACTTTAAACGGGGCTTTATTTATTAAATAAATAATTAAATAAAATTCCCATGCAGACAAAACCCGGCGGAGGGATAAAATGAGTTTGAGCATCTGGGTATTTGTCGAAATTGGCTCATATGATTCACTAGGAATATTTTAACGTAATAGAGATGACTTCTGGCAATAAAATCACAAAAAGACCCGTTATTTTAAAAAAACGAATTTTTTTTTTAAATGGGTCAGCACTATAGTTGTTGGGGCATGTTTAAGATTACCTCGTGGAGTCATTCATCAAGGAATATGACTCCTTAAGAGGAGATATTTTACATCTAGCATTAAGGCAGTTGCATGTGCAGCTGCTGAACATCAGTTACTGTTATCACTGTGAGTGTTAGATTCATCAAAATGGGACAGGCAAGAGGACAGAGTCTTGAAGCGAGGGAATCATTCAATTTAAATTGAATGGCCTTTGGAAGTAAAGCCATGGTTAGAGTCAGGCTATTATGGAGTTCATGGGATGTTTTTATTTGCTTTAATTTCAGTCCTTCTGTGATTTTTTACACTAGTGATAACTACTGTTAATGTTAAATGTAATATCAATTTGTTTTAATTAGTGATTAGTTTTGAGTTTTAACTACCAATTGGCCGTAAGCAGTATTAGTGTGTGAAAACTCCTTGCAGTTGGCATCAAGCCTTTGCAAGAGTGAAATAATTTGTGTTTCCTGGAACCCATCAACAGGACTGCCATTGCTTATGTTGTCAAAATGATCTCTCTCTCTCTCTCTCTCTCTCTCTCTCTGTGGCCCATTTGATGAGTTGTGGTAGTTTGAAATGGCTTATGATCGTTGTGACACCCATAGAATTACCAGCAACTTTTCTTTGACATGTGGTACTTGGCAGCTGAACCTTTTGTGCATTATTAGAGAAGGTCTCACGAACTCATTAGCAGCTTCTTCCCTTTCACTAGGGGCATTTCGGCCTCAAATGCTAGGACTGCTCTCTCTTTGGCTTCCTCATCAAACCCTAGTGGGAATATTAAATATTTTGATGACACCAATGATCTCTACTTAGGGCCCCATCAGTCCAGGCCATGCAGACATTTTATTTCAATTTATGATAGTCCAATTATAAACAATCACAAGAGTGCATGTACAGGCCAGTTAATTTACAAAAGAAAAAAACACTTAAAAAGAGCACTGCACACTAGTCTGAGGAATAGGAATGCTTTCCATCTATAGCATACCAGTCTTCACATATCATTGGGCCTTTTTATGCATGAAGAGTCTTGTAAATGCCATTCAAAGAGAGAAATATATATGCAAGATTTGCATGATGTTGGGACACAATTGTTTGTACACAACTGTATCACGACTAATACTATTCTCAAAAATTAAATGGGTCTCTATATTTACATTTTACTGCTGCATTTCTTTATCACGATGTGTGCCTATACATTAAGAAAATATATACATAAGCACAACAAGCATCTGAAAAAACACAATGATCAAAACTCTTGACCACATGTTCCCCATTCTCCAATTAGGTCAGTGTCCCTGCCAAAACCAATTAGAAGGTGGTATGGGAATTAGATGTAGGATTGGAACTAAACTTGTAAATTTGTTGGCAAGAGAGCATCTCTAGGCAGTAGGTGTGGCATTACTAGATTGGATGGGCTGCACCTGTGAATGATAGCTTGACCTTGTGGTTCAAATTCAATTGATAGCGAGTCAATAGCTGTAATGTCCTCAATGGGATAATTGCTGACCCCAATTGGAACACCTTCAAACCTGATCTTAAACAGCAATGTATAGAAAATATACTTTAAATAAAATAATGCAGATCTGAATTTATTTAAGGAAAATGCGACTTGCTTTAAGGATGGTTGGCCCATAAAATTGATGTAAAATCACTCAAAACTTAGTCTAAACTGATTGGAGATTATTATTAAGGCATGAACGCTGAAAATTTGAATTTTTTACCCAACAAGAAGAGATGTATTTTTATTCAAAGTCTGCAGAAATCAGCTTAGATACATGGCTGGAAAAAACGTTTCCAAAGCCCAAATCAGATGCAATTAGGCTGGAATTGAACTCAAAAACTATGGCAACGAGGATAAAACTCAAATTTGGAACAGTCGTGCCCTAGAATGTGTCAAACTCCACCCACAAGGGTGTAGATAACCCTAGATCTGGCTGAATCTGAAGGTAGAAATCTGCCCCAACATTTGTGTCTTCAAACCCTAGCTGGAAATGCCTCAAATCTGCAATATTGGGTCTTCAATCACTACTGAAATTCTGAAATACTCTTTGAAGCTCAATACGAGTTTGAACTACAAGGATGTTTTGATATTCAAGTCTGACTTTTAGGACTACAAATTCTTTGTTATACTGACTAGCTTCTTTCATTGTGTCATGTCCCTTTTTGAAGACTAGCGGAATTGAAGACCTTAACCCATTCTTCCTCCCCGTGGGTTCAAGGAAAGAAGCAAGGGGAAGACTTGGATGACATTTTCTAAATAGATATTTTCATTATTATCATGTATTCTTATTGGGAAGCCAAACGCTCCAATAGAAGAACTCATTTAATTAGAATATAAAGTATTTTGAGCATGTAGGCTCCAAATACAAATTAGATAATTAAAAGGTACTTATTATAAGGTCGACCATAAGTTATGATGTAGCACCCCTTATGTTATAAAAGGAGGATGCTTGGCCATTAAGTGAGATGTCGAATGTTATCATTTCTTCTTGATGAAGGTTGTACCTTTTCTCTCTCTCATCAAGGACGAAAACCCTTGTTGGAGACCACTTCAAGGACAAAAACCCTTGATAGTGGAACTTGTCTTGGGGACAAAAACCCTAAAGCAAGGGTATTTGGAGCTGATATCTTTTATCTAGCCCTAGGCAACTTGTATCTTGAGCATGTCGGATATGTTTTGATGGATGCATGGTATGATATCTTACATGGATGGACTTGTGCTAATTATTAAAGGTGAAAGCAATCATTTCCTTGCATGCTTGAGCAATTCATTATTTCCAAGAGGGGTGAATTGCTTGTAGGTCAGATTTGACATGTTTGAGTGGATGTTCGGGCAAGTTGATTTGGTATTTGCATTCTTCATGTTTTTAATCCCCAAGATCCCAAGTTTCATAAATTTTGGAGCTTCCTAGGTAAAGTTATGAATTTTTAAACTCTGCAGAAAAGGGTTATAGAAATTCATATCTTCAATTCTAGGGCACTAAAAATCAGTTTTCCTTCATATTTTGATTGCTGGTAATTAATCAGAATTTTTGAGCTTGATTGGGCATATTTTCAAAGTGAGTTTAGGGCATCCAAAAGTGAGTGGGAGTTCCCAAAACAGGTTGCTGCCCTAGGAAGGGAAAAATTACAGGTTTCTATGTGCATTTTCAGTCATATCCAGCTCTTGGAATTCTGATTACAGCCATCTAAAAATTAATTTCAGTCATTTCTCATTCAGCCCTAGCTATTTTCCGGAAGTCCCCCAAAAAGGGACATTACACATTGCTTGGCGCTAACGAGTGAAAGCCAAGGAACTTTTTGTGGTATGCAACATCTCGGATCACCAACACGTACGATAGCATTTTTTGGGTTTGCTTCATAGATTGCATGTTGATGGTAAAGATATGGTTGACCAAGTAAAACACTACATACATACAATGGTGCAACATTACAAAGGACTGCTTCTTGAAAAGGCTTGATTTTGTACACAAGGTGACATTGTTGAGTAACATGTTTCTCAAAACCCAAGCTGAACCATCCAATGGAGTATGGTTGTGGGTTAGGTGTTAGCATAAAGTTCAATCTGCAAATTGCTGTAGGACAAATCACATTCTTCCGACTTCCATTGTAAATGATGAAGGGTACTAGTCCATTGACCCCCATTCGAGAATGTAACAATCTTTATGGTTCCTTTAAATCTGAATTGGATGAAGAAGCGATGTTTGTGGTACCTACCGAACATTAGGCTTAGAGTTCATGATTTGCTTACCTTTTTAAGTGCCACAATGTTAGTACCCACGCTTTGAGTTGTGCAAGTAGAGTTTTCCTAGAGCATCACTTGTCGGAGGATTGATCGCTAATGTTATGAACTAAATACCACTTTCCATTCTTCGGCCGCTTATTTTGGTCGATTGATTGTGTAGCCTTCTTCGAGTATAATGCAAAGGGCCATTTTGTTGTTTGGGATTATGCTTTATTCTATCCTTGGAAATTTTTAGATTGTGTTTTGTCCCGAGAATTGGATTCTTCTTTC
The DNA here is from genome assembly GCA_018340775.1 of Taxus wallichiana var. yunnanensis. Taxonomy (NCBI): domain Eukaryota; kingdom Viridiplantae; phylum Streptophyta; class Pinopsida; order Cupressales; family Taxaceae; genus Taxus; species Taxus wallichiana. The sequence continues at coordinate 171,377,587 of CM031233.1, forward strand.
TATGAATTTTACTTAGTTGTTGCTTCGAATTTACAAGCAAATCAGTAGGCATATCCCAAAGAGGAGATTTGGAGAAAATCCATTGCAGATTGAATGTATGGTCTCAAACCCGCCTATCCTTCAAGAGAAGATTTTCCTCATATTCTTGAAGGTTCATTTTGGAAACCAAAGTATGAAAAGTGTGTGTATTCCTGGACAGATTGATTATGGCCTTGGCATAATTGTGCAAACTAGGTACTGGTCATCATAGTTTCCACGGCAACAATAGATATTTTCGGTGCTTCTATGAAACCATTGCAAGTATCTATAGGGAGTACAATCATCATCTTCATGTGCGGTAGATCCCACCATTTCCCTACGAGTAAAGAAACTTTTAGAAGAGCAAATGTAATGTTTTCGCTATCAAAGAACCGATTCACCATGTAGTATGGATAGACTAGGTTAAGCTAGTTATGTAGGGCACCTGCATCTATTTTTCCTTCAAACATAGGGATGTTTAGATTGAATTGTAATTTGTATGGAGTGTGACCGCCAAAAGGTTCATTTGTTAAGGAGTTTTGTCGAAAGAAGTATGAACATGCTTGGTAAGTTGAGTGTGATGGACAATAGCTGCTCTTTCATGTGTATAGTGTTCTTCTCAATCTTCTTGTTGCTTCTGTAAAACATCCTCTCGTTCTTTTTTTTGAAACATTTATAAAGTCATGTCTCTCGAATTTAATCATCCATTGTCCTCGAGGAGGTGAATGAAGGTATGATGATGGGTCGGGAGTTTTGAGCCCAAACTTCCTGTAACTGGACCTTGTTTGAGTGGGCATACAAACAAAGAAGGATTTTAGATGTAACTTCAATACCAATAGGATATTATCTCGAACTCGTATGTGTTAAAATCTAACACTTTATATAGCATGTAAAACATTTATGTAGTTGTTCGGTTGGTAACTGTTCAACCATCTCTTCCTATAATAAATAAACCTCTGCCTGTGTCATTTCAACAGTGCAGTTTGCTCTCCTTCTTTGAGTTCTTTCTTCTTTTTGCATATTCTAACATTGGTATCAGAGCGTCGAAGGTTCGCAGTTCGAGGAAGAAAGAAGCCATTCAGTCTGAGGAAGCTCTTGGTGGAAGAGTACAGACAAAGGAGAAGTTTGTGAAGGTCGTACAGACCTGAAGCATCTCGTTCGTGAAGTTTTTCGTGCACAATAGTCACTAGGGCAAACGTGAGTGCCAAAAGTCGTGATTCGAGGGCAGACAAGGGCAAATACAGTCGGTTTTACACAAAACCGTGGTTCAAAGTCCAGAAGACGTGGTACGTGGCATAAAATCGTGGAGCAACGCCATTAAAAAGACAAGGCAGAAGTAAATCGTGGCAGGCACAAGTTTCATCTTTCCCTTCGTGAAGCAAAGTTGTGGATGAAACCCTAGTCGCAAATCCTGTTGCAGCAAAGACGTGCTCAGACCAAGCAAAAACGTGACCAGTCATGAGGCAAAATCATGGTTCGAAATAACCAGTCGCAAATCCTGGCAAAGACGGCAGAGGCAGAGTCGTTTTTTCTTCCCTTCTGAAAAGTCGATGGATTAATATTCATTTTTTCCAACAAAGGTATTTACCTTGCTTTTGAATAATCAAATTTGGAGGAATAAGTAATAATAATTTTTAATACAAGCAAATATAGTTGGAGGGGTGATTTCCATAATTAAATAATAGTTGCTGGAAAAAGTAATATTTATTAAGTGTGGGCAAAATTTTATTATTTCCGTTATTTTGGAATAATAAAATGGCAAATATTTCACACTTAACTTTGTCGAGACACAAAAATTAACGGGCACTAATTTCAATGTATGGAGCCATAAGATTTTAACGGTCGCGGAGTTTCGTGATTGTGATAAAATAATCAAGGGTGATGAAAGTCGACCAACAACAAACTTCGAGGATTATGACAAACGTCGTAAGGAATCGTTATTTCTTCTCTAGTTGTCGGTGTCGGACAATATGATACCGAAAGTGTGGAATGCTACCGTGGTAAGCACGTTGTGGGCCAGTCTAAGGGATAAATATCAGACATCAGAAAAGAGTCGGGTTTCATACCTGAAAAATATGCTCTTTTCCGTAAAATTACAAGAAGTTGGATCGTTGTCTGAGCACCTATTTTGGATGAAAGATCTCCGAGACCAGTTATCTTCCATCAACAAAAAGGTGGACGACGATGATATGGTGGCTCTGGTTTTGAACAGCTTACCTTCTTCGTATGAGTCATTTGTGGAGGCACTCCATTTAATGGCTGAAAGTCAAACACTCACGTTTGACAAGGTGAGTTCCTACTTGTTGCAAAAGGAGTGGAGACAACTTCAGGCAAAATCTAATTGTGACCATTCAAAGAGTGCTCTTGTCACTCAGTCAAAGGGAAAGTGGAAACGTCAATCTGGTGAGTCTTCCACTCGGTATCAGGTCACATGCTATTACTGTCACAAGGTTGGGCACCTCAAGAAGGATTGCAGAAGCGGAAGTATGATCTTTTGCAGCAAAACAAAAAGCCATGTAATGAGGAACATGTGGCAACAATTGCAGAAGAACGGGATTCGGATGATGGGCATGCTCTTTATTGTCTTACGACATCATGCTCAAATGATAGTGATACCAGTTGTTGGATCATTGACTCAGTGCGTCTACACACTTTTCATGTCGTAGGACTGGTATGTTTCATTTACTGCAAATATATGTTTTGAATCAGTAGTACTAGCTGATGGAGAATCACTTACAGTAGAAGGGATAGGAGATATATGCATTGTATTGAATAATGCTCATAAATTGTTGGTACAGAATGTTAGATATGTACCTTCTTTACAAAAGAATCTTCTATCTATTCACAATCGATTGGTAAGATCCCAATATTTATGTGGATTTCTGTGGAAAGAAGTGTGTTGTCTCTGATGTGAAACAGAGACGGATAATTGCCCTTGGTGTTGGGGAAGGTGGTCAGTATTAACTTGTTGATCTGCTGTGATCAACATGAATGCACATGTGGAGGACAACTCCACCATTCGATGGATGTGCGGAGGTCAGAATGCCCTTGGGAGGAAGGCATTCCTCACAAATCAGTTGACTTGAATACAATCAACCTACATGCATCTATTGTGGAGGGAGTATCCACGATACTAGGTGTACGGGAGGCGGACATGCCTTGGGAGGATGGATTTCTTCATTCTGAAGAACAATTTGTTGTGGACGGAGACTCCACTATTCCACTGGCGATGCATGGCGAGATGGCATGCCCAGCCACTCACTCAAAGGTCGTTGCTCGAAGGACAATAGAGCATGACCAGTTTGCTCATTGTGTTGTGAACAATCTTTCCCAATAGAGGGGGATAGATGAGCAAATAGATGGGGAGTTGAGTCTCACTCCTGTCACTGCTAAGACGAAGACCATTGTTGAGACGGAGATGGTTATTTCTCCTACTATTGTGGAGTTGGTTCTAACTCCTACTGCACAGATGGTCACATTTCTCTTCTTGAAAAAGTTGGATGAGCACTACATGGTGGTGCAAGGACGTGATCGAGGTGACTTCGATTGCAGGATGATTGAGTCTTTGTACAGACTCCAGCAGGCTACACAAGCCTGGAACAGAGTTTTCAATCCACTTCTCCAAGGTTCTGATTTCAGCACTCTGGAGATGGGGCTGACACTCTCAGCCATTGGTGATTCATCATTGGTCAATGAATCACGTAACAGAACCAGTGGACCACTTGCCATATCCTTTGTTCATGGGACCAGATTTTTGTTTTGCGGTTCTTCTTCATTCGACAACCGCAACACAGTCATGGACTGCTGATTTTAAAGTACAACTTATGGCACAATCTGTAGATGTAATGACTAAACATATGGGTTTTAGGAAATTTGTAAAATTTCGGGACAAACTTTGTCTTGTTTCCGGTTTAGTCATTAAGAGGGGGTGTTAAAATATAACACTTTATATAGCATGTAAAACAGTTATGTAGTTGTTCGGTTGGTAACTGTTCAACCACCTCTTCCTATAATAAATAAACCTCTGCCTGTGTCATTTCAACAGTGCAGTTTGCTCTCCTTCTCTGAGTTCTTTCTTCTTTTTGCATATTCTAACAGTATGCTCTGATACCACGAAGTCGGGCCATGGGAGACCCTATGAACAACCACACTTAACGTGTTAAATGGGTTATTACATAAAACATATATGAATGATAAAGGCCGAAACGATAGATCAGAGTGCTATGAGACAAGGAGACACAAAGGAGAACAATAGACATTGCTAGAATTGTAAGTGCAAAGTTGCATTATGCAATAGTTTTGCACAAGATCCGAGAATTTGGGTGTTTTAAGATGTCTAACTCTATGCTAGCCTTCTACAAAGAATGGGAGAGTACATACATTAATATACAAATGGAAAGGATGAAGTGTTGGCTGAATTGTTAAAAGAGTGAGTAGCAACTGCTTTGTAATTAATCATGGTTTTTTCATCTTCTTGTAATGTCATTGTGAAGCTGTGCAAAACTGTACTAAAACCATCAGAATTGGGTGGAATCGTCAAAGAGGAATTAGGATGTCTTGGTATGCACATGTGTACTTGAGATGCTGCTGAAGCTACTAATGAAGATGTCATATGGTGTGGAGGAATGCTGTCATACTGTGGATCAATCAAAGACTAAGATCCTCCTAGATCAACGAGGCAAAAATATATTTCAATGTGGATCCTAAGCTTCCTGATTTGGACAATTCTTTGGCTGCATTTGATCTCAAGGGTGATGAACATTCTCCTCATACACCACCTGCTGGAATTGTTCTTTTGGTTGTGTTGAATATAAAGATTTTGAAGTTTGAGAGCTAAGTTAATGATGTACCCCATATAGCTAGTTTTGACTTGTCTTGTATAGCCTCTTAAATAAATGCTAACTTTTTGACATTAAGTTATTGTAATTCTATATAGAATTAAATAAATAAACAAGGTTCATGAATTTTTCTTCTTTCCCGGATGTTTTCTATAATTTAAAAAGAAATTCTATTTCTATATGTTTTTTCATGAGTTGTTTCATCATTCTTTGTTTCTAGGGGATTTGGGGCTTTTGTTTGCAAAGGTGTGTTTAATTTTTGAAACCTTGCTCATTTCCAAGTCTCGTGCAAATTAGCTCCCAGCCAAATCCTCTATGTGATTTTTCTGAGTTTTTCCGTCCTCGCCTTTGCTATGAGTATGAGTGTATCATCTCAGGATGTAACGTGCATGGTTGAGGGGTTGATCTACATATCAAGAGACCAGCTGTCTAATAATTATTGGTGTAGATTAAGAATCTGGCTACTGTTGATGTGAGTTTTGGCACGCATGCGGAGGACGGGTATAAATACTCTCTAGTTTCAGGGGTTGCTAGTTAATGATCCCAAGGCATGAGTTGCATATGACTCTCAAGGGAGGACCGGTATTGGGAACAACTCAGAGAATCTGTGGGTTTAATACCTCTTACAGGATGACAAATCGTGTCACAACCTTATTTACAATTCTGGAAAAATCTTACACCAAACAGGTTTGGTAAACAACAATTTAAGAAAGATAAATCAAATCTTCCAACTATTCCCCTTTTCTTTTAAGTTTAATTTTAGTTTGTGAAGATTGCTATAAACTTTGGTAGATATCTAGGAAAGTCATATAGTTTATTATTCTCATTAAAACTCCTTTTCCACCCTACTCTTCCCCTCTTCTCTTAATTTTTTATCTCTTCTTTTAAGTTTTTATGAACAGATCCAAAACCTGTATTATATCAGATTAGTTATCTTGCAAGTTGATAGATTAAATTTGTATTTCTTAATTGTTTTTTATCTGACCTGTTTGGTGTAAGATTGTTTTAGAATTCCAAATAATGTTGTGACATAATTTGTCATCCCATAAGAGGTAGTAAGCCACAGGATCTTCAAGTTCTTCCCGATGTCAGTACTCCCTTGAGGCCCATACGGAATTGGTTCCTTAGGATCATTAATCAGCGAGCCCTAAAATGAGAGGGTATTAATGCCCATCTTCTTTATGTGTGCTGTAAATCACATTATATATACCCATCTTCTACATGTGTGCTAAAAATTGCATCAACAATTAGAAATTCTCAGGTTGCAACAAAGAACATGTAAGAAATAATGTTACATACCTAAATTTTAATGCATTATATAATTAATATGCTATGTCTGCTGTCAGGGTTGCGAGGGCAGGCACAAATTACAAGTTTCTTCTTTGTCACTGGGTGTTCTTCAGCCTTGGATGCTAGGAGAGGTGTGAGGGGAGTGCCTAACTCCCTCATGGCATTGTTCAGTCAGGCACCATCAGCCCTGAAAATTTTGTGACATTGTCAGGTCTTGCACAGGTTATTTCATAGTGATAGACAATGATGCCATTGGTTCTTTTGGCCCAAGTCATGCTGCAGACACGTGACAACTTTGTTTTCATCCTTGGTCACCTGATTTGATCTTGTCATCTCCATGCTTAATTGCCTCTTTTGGGGGACTTCCCATTACTTGGTTACTATACTTAGATGTTGTGGTTTGGGGTTCTAACCATTTTCGGTTTACTGTCTCTGGTTTTGTTTCTTTCCTTCTACTTTTGTATTTAGTTTTTCTCTATTATAACTGGTTATACTTTTGAGTCGCATTGACTACTTAGGTAATTAGTGGACATCAAATTAATTTTTTTCGTTCTAAAGACTACAGGCATAAATGGAAAATATATTTATCCTCCATTCATGCAATATGTTTATTGGTCTATCAGTCATCAACATATTATACAGTATACTGTATTACTATTAAACATCATGAGTTCTCAGTGGTGCCCTACATATTATTTGTTCAGTCTGACCTCTTTTTCTAACACTCTTCGCATTTACCTCCATATTCCGATCACTGTACTGCCCCTCATCATATTCACTGCCTGTTTTTCATTTTGTCTCATCCTTTTTTGCTAACTGGAACTGTTTCTGTTGCATATGATTGCCATATGATGTCCCTCTTTGAACCTGTATTAAATCCCTATTAAAATATGGCAAAATGAGAAAAATGATTGCAATTCTGCTGCCCAGCTTTAAATGCCAACTTTTGAAACAGTTAAGAATATAAAATTACACATGTGAGACTTGACGTGTTACAAACTTAAGTCTCTCCTCATTCTAAAACATATATGTTGCTGTTATGTGATGAGATTACTGCAAAGAAAATTTTAGTTACATTATTATAGAATGCTCATAACTGTCATTTTCTTTTCTTTGCTTTTCTCACCCTTCCTGATCCAGAGATTTGTCATTTTAAAGGATGATATCTGAGAAGGAATTGTTAAATTATTCAGATGATTGTTGTCAACTTTCCCATCATTAAGTGATGATATATGTTTGCAGTCTGTTTTTTTGTCTTTCTTAGCTGTCTATGCTTCTTAGTTCTTTAGTTTTTGGGTTTAGTCTTGCAGGCAAGGCTTCTCTTTACTATTGTGTGTTCTAATATGTTTCCTTTGTTGTAAACTCATCTCCCATCTTGCCATCTTCTTCATTTTCACAAGGATGGCGTTTTTTTGTGTCTAATCCATTAATAATACAAATTTTAACCTTTCTACAAAAAAATGCCTTTTTTTTCTTTGCTTTTCTTACCGTTAACGATCCAGAGATTTTCTTTCAATATCAAAAAGATGTGATCAGACAAGGGTTAGTCAAATCATCCAGGAATAATTATGACAATGCATGGAAAGACTTATAATGAATTTTTAAAGATGAAATAAGCTTACTAGTTGGTACTTCCAATAAAAAAATTAATTTGCTCGCTGCTAATGATAGCATTGAGCAGGATACAAGTGCTTTTGATAATACTCACATCAATCTGTATTTGAAAGATACACTACGTCAAGTGTTTTTCTTATCAGAGCATACCTTCACCAAGTTGACGTGAAAATAGCTCTGACAAGATCATAACATAAATAAAAATATTTTTTAGAAACCTTTTGTTTCTATAACACATTGTGAACATGGTGCCCAAACGTTTTTGTGCCGAAATTTTTAAAATAGAATTAAAATAACAAGAAAATCTAAAGAACTCAGTAGAAAAGATAAAATATATAAGTAACTCATTACTCTTATATTTAAAGCCCTCATAAATGGAAACATTCAAGCAAAATGATCAGGCATATACAAACTCATAGTCAGAAACAAGCTACATTGACAAGCAGGCGGGAGCAGAGAAAGTTGAATGTGACAGACAACAACCGGGTTCCTGGATATAAAGATGACTGTATTACATCTGTTAAGAACATTCCTAAGAAATAAGTTGTGTTTATAATTATAATAACAACGAAGTGAATAATAATAAAAATGAGGCATATCAATCAAATCTCTAAGGATTCCAGTGACAATTAAGAGGAAACATTGGTTAAGAGTCAAGAACCTGTAACAGAAGTTTTCTAATGCTATTTATGATCTAATATCTGTAAACTATAGCAGGCTTTGTTATCATACATTACTTCCTCCAAATACACTGTATCCTTATCCAGTGTGTATACAGACCGGATACAGTCCAAATACATATCCGTATTTTAAAATGGACTGGACACAGTTATCAGATCAAAATTAAGAAAAAGACAAAAAATGCATAAATAAAATTAAGCTTAAAAAACCATAACAGAAAAATCTGAGGTTTCTGGAAACAATCCAAGCTTGATTTTTTATTTCAGTTTTATTTCAAAATTGATGATTTGTATTTTGAGTATTCTATGTTTTATTGTTTTTCTCATGCACATGTACACATCTGTTTATTTTTTCAATTATCCAATTTTTATACGTGTTATAACTTATATCACAGCCTTTTCATTGCCAGGGTTCCTAAAAATATGCTGGATCTGTATTAGACACCATACCCATGTCCAATCAACTAACAGGACAGGCAATGAATACTATTAAAATATGAAGGTCCAAGGAAAAGTAAAGAACACCAGATTATCAATACTCATCAATTTTGATAACACAAGTTCAGATATTTTTATATCTGGGGATTTTTCAATGAGGGTGTATTTTTAATACTCAAGTCATCACTTTGATGACTATTCCACGAGTAGTGATTTCTCTATGACCTTTTAACTCGTGAATAAACAACTTATTAATTTTGATAACACACAATTTTATCAACATCTCATTGGCTCAATAATCAAAGTTATTCCCGTTTCAATAGCCAAATCCAAGATTCAATATTGTCAGCAGTGGTAAAATTGCATGTCCCAGAATATGTGATAGGGTCATTGCCGGGCTATTCTATTCAGACATCCAGGTATACAAGTCCATTGTCCATTGAAAACTGTACTTATCATCCTTAAATCAGATTCACTAAATGGCTTGGACATTATCACTATGAACCTATGACAGCTATGAGCAAATGTAGTATGAATGGCCAATAGTATTTCATGTCTGATTCTATCCCACTCTTTTCACTTATGATGACTTATCAACGTAACAGAGACTTGAGATTTCTTTTTCGACCCAGAAGGACCATTTACGTAATTATGTTTTTGTTATCAAGAGACCAAACTATGAACATTGCTTTTGACATTAACTGGAAAGATATTTTTTCAGCGAGCCTTTTAGGTTGGAGCTTTTCAACAGGGGAAGACATGCTATATACCTTTATTGCAACCCATAACACAATAGAATATAAATATTAACAGGATAAGCCACACATGATCCTTTAGTAAAAACACAATTGGATAGAGTGATACTGTTTATGAAATGTACCCTTCACCTTATCAATTAAAACATATTGTATCAGTATACATTATTACTAACTAATGCTTTAGCAATATTATATTTAATTTTATTTTGGAGACCAAGTGGCATTGCGCGTGGCCTCATAGATACATTTGTTCTCATAGCCTATACTGAATAGTTTGAATGACTGTGTCAAATACTTTTGAAGCTAAATAGATACTGAACAATGAAAACTACACTCAATTGTTTTGGGCATAGTTTAAGCTAATTCTAAGAACTTAATGCGCTGACATTAGATTCAACCCATCCTTCTTGGAAGAAGCTGTGGTATGTTATTGTCAATCATCTAAAGTCTCTTGGAAGGAAAAGAGGGAATATTTGTCAGGTGAAGGCTATTTGAAAAAAATGGAATAGAGATTAAGGGTGCACACTGACTATAAAGCTTATTCAAAATGTTCATGCTGCCATTTTAGTATTTATTACATTTGTCTTTACATATGAGCATGTAATGGATATTCAATTGACAATAACTAACTAAATGTAAATACAGACATCCTTCCAAATAGAATAACTATTTATAATTGCCCTGTTATGAAAGGTATTAATCGTGGTATTGTTGTAGCACTGTATAGTGTTTCTGATGCGTTCACTGTCGAACATTTGGACATCTGGTATCCTGTTTTATTCTTGTCTATTTATTCAATTAGAATTCATTTATTTCTAGCACTGAATTACCATGTTATTAGTGCTCATCTAATTAGGCATAACTCCTTGATAGTTGTCTGTTAAATGCACTTAGCTATTCCATGATTCTGTAGATTATGCTCTGAATATGTAAGGAATATATTTTATGAAGTGCAACTTTAGTCACTCTTTTCTCAACAGAGCTTCCAAATTTTAAATATTGGTAGCGACAGCTCTTGGCATTAAATGCTTCAATTTTCTTTGCATTGGTGTCTTGGCAGGAGAGGGGAGCAACATTCCTTTATTCTAAAACCAACAACTTCAATGTGGAAAACTACATGTATTGGAAGGGAGAAAAATCCTCCAGGTGCACAAGGACGTTATTCACATGTGCCTGGTATCTCAGCAAAAAGCTGGAATACATTTTCAATAAACAGTGATGGGAAAAGGGGATTTGCGGAGAGCAATCAGCAGGAATCAGGCCAATATGCAGTTTTAGTGTCTTGCCGATGCAGTCACACAGGTATATTCTCTCACTAAAATTAAATGTAGAGATGATTTTGCATATATAAGATTATTTAATTTATGAATGGTCTCTTTTAGTATGTATAAAAGTGGAAAAGCTTTTCTAGCTATAGAAGTTGATGATGCATTCAAGCTAGTAAATGTTCTCAGAAGTAGATAATTGCTTATGACATGGAGAGGTCCATGCAGCTACTTTGTGTTACTTATGTTGAAAATATAGAATCATTAATTTGGATTTCTGTTAGCAAAATGTTCTCAAACTGTGACAAGACATTAAATCCCTTGCTAGGCACACCCAAGAGCACTGGTATTATATCTTACTGAATGTAACCACTGACATCCTATCTGTATGTCACAATCAGAGCAATCTTATTTTAATAGCCTAAATCTTAGGTTGGTTTAGGTCACTCACTCCCTTTATATCTTCAAATAAAGTCATGATGTTCAAACTGGTGTACCATAACTTCATCTATTATTCCTATTTTTGGCTAAGAAAGAAACTATATATTATCTTACAAAATTAAAGAGTTCTTTGTGCTGAAGTTCCATAGTTCAAATCCCTTCTCATTTCTGAGTTCCAAAAACAGTCCTTTCTTATTCTGTGTAGGTATGTAGACAAAATTTACTAATGAAAATTGTAACCCTTGGTTTTTCAGCAGACAATTCCAACTGGATGTCCACCGGCCTCATCAAACATCCTGTAAACATCGAAAACCAATTACAGCTAGCCTCATCGGCCAAAATTTCTACGACAGACATGCATGACTGCAGTAAACTAATATCAGCCCTATCACTGTTTTCAATTAAACATGGAATATATCCCAAATATACTATGCAAACACAGTTAACTGGTGATGAGCCAGTAAGAATCACAGGCACTTGGGCAACTCTGATTGTTGATCAAATAATGGAATTAGTTTTTCCTAGTCAATTACTTGCTTTAAACACATTTTCATGCCTGCAGCATTGACCTTTCTGCATTTCTTTACCAGCTCCAATATGCCCTTTAGCATATTAGGTCATGGCATGTCACACCCATAAGTCAAGGGTAAGTAATCTTAGCTCCAAGTTATGAAGCTGCAAGAAGGTTTGTAAGGGTTGAGAGGGGGCCTTAGCCATAAATTCTAACAAGTCCAAATGCAGCCTGAGGCTAGTTCTTTGGAGCTTGAAGAAGTAATCATAGGGGGGCGGCCTGTTCCTATGTGTCGTTTTTTCTAACAAGACAAGAGTAGTGTGATTCCAAGTGGGATTTTGCAGAGTTCTAAATGATTCTACACATGCTTAGTAGAATATGCGTAGTAGTGATTAATTTTAGATATTGTAGCAAATATGGTGTTTCTTTTGGTGAGCCGAGAACCATCCAAGTTTTTGAAATTCATGCCTTTGTTTTTAGTTCCTCATCATATTCCAATCCCACCTGGCATTTCCCCATTTTTCTCATTCCTTTACAACAGCTGGATGGGCATTTCTGTCAATTAGTTGGTGCTCAAGATGCCAAGTGCCCCTGGGGAAACAACTTGACATCCTGTGGGTTTCACAACCAGAACTATAAGTTTTCCATGACCACCCCCTGCTCTTGCCTCAGCAAAGGAATCCAATATCCGAAAACACCAAGACACAACATTGGAAAACATATGCAAAAATAGATATATTGAATCCAATCGAGTGTTTTTGCCAAATAAACTGTAGTGCACAATACGTCAAAATTATACAACCCAAAGTACTGATACCACCATATTTCCAAATTTGTTAATTAATCATAGATATACAACAGAATATTTTTTCCTCCACACACCCTAGAGGTCAAGCTATGGAGCTCGCACCTTGAAGAGTGATTAAGGATTTATTGTCCTTACATTTGTCATTGATGACATGAGATTGAATACCACATAAACACTACTGTAGTTGAATGAGCTTGATCTCATTCATTGTGTGGAAGAGAAGTGTAGTCACGGGGTCTAAGGATAATTGTGTGCGAGATTTTACTAGCTATCTCCTATATATTTCTTCCCCTTGCAATTTTCATATACAAGATCTATTATTTTTTTATAATATATTGTACAGACGTTTCGTACCCAAGGTTTTTTGAAAATTGGTGTTTCCACATTTCGATCCTGCACTGCTTCTGCTTTCCCGGCAACATAGATTTACAATGATATATGCCTCTATATAACCTTTCATCTAATAATAATGGAGGGGGTAAATGCTAAACCCACATATTACACATTTGACTGATACATTATTCAATATAAACTTAATCCACAAGCTACCCATTAGACCCGATATAACTAACCGAGGGATATAAATGCCACATGTTTGCTTTATAACCTCTTATACATTATAATATCATGGGCCTAGACATATAACATTCCACCTCCCTTATTATTTAACATTCTACCCACCTTAGCTTGATTTGCGTACGAAGCATGTGAAGAAACCATAATAAGACATTCTCAAATTTATGTATTCTTTGTGCCATGATCAGTCATCCATCCATCCATATGTAATCTTAATAGGGTGCTGATGCAGTGGAGAATATAACATGTTTCAAATAAAGTAAATGATTATGAGAGAGGAAGATCCTGCAACACATTGGTTTATGTTACATTTCCACCAATGGTTGGCTACGACGTCGGATTGCATATGCCGAACTATCTCTTTGGAAGCGATCTTAGTTGGTTATTTATTTACCATTTTGGCTGACTTGTAGCCTGCATTGACACCTTCCCCGTCATGTTTTTTTCCTTCAAGACATTTGCTCTATATTTGCCTATTATATCCTTGAATCCTGATTGTTAGACTACATTGGGGCTCTTTTACTTTGTAGTGGTATCTAACAATCAAACCTCTATAAAAACCCAAACTTCGTAGAAATGAGTTAACAATGTATCATCATGGCGAGTTTGATTCCAAAAACAACAAAAAAAGATTGCTAAAGCTCTCAAGGGATGATAATCAAGATCTTGTTTGGAATTGTAATATGTATTTGAGTGCCAATGGTACTTGGATACTTTGATGCTTGGATAAATATAGGGAAGGATTTTGAAAACGAATTCAAATTATCGAGGAATGAAAAGGAAATTGTCACATAGGTTTATAGTTATGGCTATGTCAGAGCATACAATGGACGACTAAAAGAGTCAGCCTACAAGTTAGAAAACTCTACCACCCATGAGCTAAAGTGATATGTAATTGTGTTGGATATTCCAATCGGCAGTTCAACTGTAGACCATGCTCTTGTATTTGACTAAAAAATTGTAATCAAGCATGAATCAAAAAGAGCATAAGGTTGAAAAGTATTGTCACTTTCAAAGGGATGTGGACAAATTAAAATCTAGAGCTGCCATCTCTCCAACGACAATTTATTTGTACATATTTGGAATATTTTGGAGAGTAAAGGAGAGATTGGTCCTCCCTTCACTCCAATGGTGCTCATAACTTTCTTGGAAGCTACTAGAGATGGAAATATGACATGACACTATCTCATTGTGTAGCCACTATTGTAGTAGGAATTCAAGAACCTAGATGCCCAAGGTTCTAAAGAGTATTTGAAATTATATTAACTTATTATATATGTATGAATATTGTATTCAAACATAGTGTTTATGTGGCACTAGTGTCCTAGTCAGCATGGGGGTGTAATTATTGCAGTTGTGTTTTCCATCTTGTCCAAGAGAAAGAAAATTAGCTTTATGTTATACTTGAAATAACTGGGAGTTTTGTGACAAATTTAATGATGATGTCATAATGACGCCAATCTATGATAATGCTGTAGTAAACTACTTCTTGAATTAATCCATACTATGTCTTGTGTCTCTAGTCTTAGGCTTTCTTCTAGTAGCATAAATACACGGTTGATTGTCTCCTTTGGAAGTGAAGGCCTATTCAGGGCCATGATGTTTGCCTATATACCCGTAATAATAATTTAAGGCTTTATGAACCGTAATAATCATTGGAATGAAATCATGTATGCCTATATACCCTACAAACCACTCTTTACCGCATGTGCACCAAAACTGACTTCACATGCCTATTCTCTCATTGTCTCTAATAGATTTAGCTATATCTGATTGAGTAATGACTTTACTTTTTTTGTATTCCTATTGACTAGAAGCAAGATCCCCGGACTTAAAATTCTCCATTCTTGATTATATCATACTATCTCTTTTATTTTGTCATTTCCCGAATGCTTCCATAGTTTTTAATTGATTATTCAATTTATGGTATTTTGTTTGAGTAGGTTTACCCATAGTTCAAAAACTTGTACTCGGACATTACTTGGCAGCCCAAAATTTTGACTTATACTCGGGACTCGTGGAATTTCTCGGCATTACTCCGAAACTTTATCGGTCCTTAAAAACATATCAAAATTTATAAAATAAACTTAAATAGCGTGTAAAACATTGTTAATGACATGAGAAATGTAGAGAATGTATAAGTATGTTTTCTATGCATAAGTATATTTTCTATTAAAAAGTGTACAAAATACAAACAACAATGCTCATGGTCATAGACTAGTGACAGAGTCATCAATACACGAAAATATGCTAATATGAAATATCAAATCATCTTTAGTGCCTAGTATAAGTCTGATGCCCCTTGAAAATAGAAGATAAAGATTCTTCCCTTGTAATAACATCATTCACAGAGATATCATCTGCTTCCTCACCAACTGTTCCAACTCTTGATGCAGTTGCTATCCCTAACGCTGTTGCTTCCTCTTCGTATCTCTCTAGATTTGCGATGGTCTTAATAAACATGAGTTCCTTATCATCACCAATCCAGTCGGCACATGGATTGATATCATCCAAGTCAATTGTTTCATGACTCTCTACCTCCTCCACTTGTCTCACATGACAAAGATTGTACTACACAAAAATGAGGTCATTGAGGTGTGGTATCAACCTATTGCACTTGTTTGTGTGAACAACTTCAAACATGCTCCAATTACATTCACACTCAAAAGAGCTACACAAATGGCATAAAATGTGGATGACTAACTTCTAAAGATTGTGTTTTTGCACCATAATCTTCCCACCACAAATCTGCAAATATGACATTTATAATTTTGTAAGTCAACTAGGCTTGAATAAATGAAAGAAGTCTAGTATCTATGGGTAATGAGACCCCGAGAGGTGTTTCTTCTTTTAACACCTAGACTGAAGAAAAGAGTCACCCTTAGTAGGCTAGTAAATTTGCAGCTCTTCAATAATTGTCTCTAACTTCTTTGTTATGGATTATTCTCTGTATGCATGTATTAAGGCCATCCATAACCTCCTAATCGGCGATACATGAATCGTACAAAAAATTTGGAGTTCTTGTAATAGGTTGTTGCATATACATATCGGTGAAGCCGCTGCTTGTTCCATCTTCGACCAATCATGTGCCAAATGGGTTCATATTTTATTATTGTCTTTGATTTTTCCCATAGTAATTTGCTATTGGCCATGTCCATGACCCCTTATAAGTAACCCATTAGGTTTTTTTTCCCCATCCACCAACCATAAAACAAAATAAGTGCAATCGTAAAATCAAAATTAAGAGAAATTTAAACCAAAAAAACTTATAACAAATAAACAAGAATACCTAAAAATGCATCCTAGGGCATTATGCCCGCATATAGATGTACCTACAATGGGTACGCGTACCTAAAATTTACACAAATTTAAACCAAAAAAATATAACAAATAAATTCGGATACCCAAAAAGACCACATAGGGCACCATGTCCGTGTATAAACAAACCTAAAATGGGTACAGGTACGGTATTGAAACGTCGGTGAAATGTGCCCAAAACGCATCATAGACTTGGGTACGACTTTGTCATACTCGAAGCCATACATGAACCATTTCCAAGGTACTTCTCAAGTCGTAATCAAGCCATATTTGCATTGTTTTAGTGGTATTTCCTTTTTAAAATGCCAAAAAGTTAAAAAAACCCACTAAAAAAAACCCACTTCACATTTTTAGTTTTTTGCAAATTTAGGAGCTTGAGTATTATCTTTTCAAAATACATTTCATTTCATTTCAAAATATTTTAAGTGTTTTATCTTTTACGTACTAAAATGTGTATCATGTAGTTTTTCACACATATTTTATAAAATATTGTATGAACGTTTCTGTGCCATTTTGTACCTAAGGGTTTTTTTGAAACTTGGCGTTTCTACGTTTAGACCCATACCTATACCCATTTCTTAAGCATCCTAGCAAATAAATGAAAAATTAAAATATAGTTAAGTTTAAGGTTGCTCTGAGGATTCCCTCTATGCGCTTCGCAAACACATCATAAAAAACGGTCTTCACGACCCTTTCCCCTTTAGGTTTTCTAGCACAAGAAAACTCCAACCAATGGTGACTCGCAAACATCCGCTTTAAGAGATGTTAGTGAGGTTGAAATGCTTTGCAATGTGATGAAGGTTATGGTGAATCGTGCGACTCCCAATCACACAAGCTCCTTTCCTTTGGTGCACTCTCTCATCAAGCTTAGCACCTAAAGATGATTGGAGATGAATTTTGTAATAATTTATGTCTCTTCAACCACATTTTTCACCCTTCTCATCTTTCCTATATCCTCAAGTAGTTGATCAATGCAATGGGTCATGCGGGGTCCACAAAAGTGTAGGGTGCTTCTTCTCAAGAAGTCTCCCCGTCTACTACATATATTGTTGTGTTGTTTGCCACAACTTGGACATTCTTCGATCCACTTCCATCACCACCTTATCCAACATGACGCACAAAGTGTTCTCATTTTTCACTTGGTGGGAGGCATCGATTTCAAGAAAATCAATTGCACGGCTTGAAGCCATCACAAAGTTAATCAATGTGCGGTATTTTCCATATGTCCAAAATACCGCAACCGCCTTTTTGCCATACTTTATTTTACTCGTCTACGATTGCATATGCTTAATGCAATCTTCAAACAATGTGCTACTCAAATCATGAGGAGTCTTGAACCTCTTACCGATAATGGTCAATGCAATGACCAAATTCTCCGAATATGGGACTTTTGCCCCTATTAAATAGAATATTGTCATACCAAAAGTTTGCCGCAACTATGCTTGCTTCATTGTGCACTTCTTGGTTCCAACTAGTATTTTGAGTGAAGGTTGTGCCCGAGGACTACTTCGAGGAATTAAAAAAAAGAACCCGAAGTATCTCTAATAGACGAGCTCCATATTATTGACCCCCTGGAGTTGGGGCAATAGAAGTGGCATTAATGTCATATTCATCTTTTGCTGCCCTCCTATTCACTAAAGCTGCAAGTGTATCGGTTTTCCTCTTGTTTCTCTACATAGCTTGTAAGATAAGCAACCATCTTTCTTTGAGCCTCATGTGGTGCTTGTGTGCACACTCCCACATTTTTCTTTGATATTGATGCCATGTGGTATTTGAGGCAATTGATGACTCCACTCATCTTCATCATACGATTACTGCAGATCACAAAATTGCCCTCTCCCATCGGTTCAAAGTGCTTCCAAGAAGGGTCAATAGACTCAGGCTTACTCCGGTAGTCAATCGGATGCCGATGCCCTTCAAAACAAGTTAAAGCCATAAACCTTATAAAACCTAGGTTTTTTTTTTTGTTTTAGATGAAAACCCTACCTAGCAATCAAAGGAAGATGTAGAAGAATCAAGAAATTTGAAAATGAAATCTCTAGAGCTTAACTACTAGTGCTAATAAACAAATAAGTAGATATTAGAAGTAGAAACATATGGTCTTATTGATAATCAAAGATAATTAGATTGCATACATTTCTACTACGGATCATGGTACTAGTAACAAAGGTCATTATAACATCAGAGACTCTTAATATTTCATATTCACTTTGATAAACTAAAATCTAGATGCTTTTGCACTGCACGGAATACGAATACGGGTATGGGTTCGATGTACGCTGAAACGAATTTTTAAAAAAACCTTGGGTACGGTACACTTTTGGGTACGTTATATATATATATATATATATATATATATATATATGTATGTATGTATATAAATTATAAATTTAAAGAAGCATTTGCATACTTATTGAAATTTAATACTCATACAACTTAAAATCATTCATAGAACATGAAAACAAATTTGAAATTTCCAATACTTTGAGAATTGAGACTTGAGTTTGTATTGATTCATAATGTTCAAAACATAATAGTTAATAACATAATACATTCAAGTTCTCAACTTCTAGAGCATATCATCTAGATGATCGTCAAAATCATCTTCATGGATGGCACTTGCAGCTCCACTCCCACTAGCTCCACTTTCGAACCCTTGTGAAGGGCTCCCTGCAAGTTCGTCATCAACGCCAAGTAGTAAAACATTGAACAAACAAGCAGCAGAAGCTTCAAAGTCCGTGGTTTCAGGTTGGATGTCCCAAAGCTTGTTAGGACCACTAGTATACTCTTCCGTCTTGTGCGTTAAGAGGCGCAAGTTGGAATGAACGTATACTAGATCCTCAGCCTTCTTCGATGCCAACATGGTGTATTTGGCTGAGTGGATGAAGCCATAAGTACTCCAATTGCGCTCTGCAGAAGAATTACTAGCCACCTGTCACAAAAACAAAGTATTATTAATATAAAAAAAGAATGATATCATTTTGAATTTTAATTCTTAATTGGTAATTAAAATATCAAATAACAAGTTACAAACTTTATACTTGTGAGAGCAATTTGATCACAACAGGTCGTAGGTACTTGGCATCATGGCCATGTACAATCCACCACATGATTGGATCCAAGGTGGCTTTGTCACAAAGAGCCTCTATCTCTCCCATGCTACCTCCTCCAGTTACAAACATCGCCATCTCATGGCGGACTGCACTAGATATAGCTGGATCAGGAAACAACCTCCTGAATGCTGCCCTCATCCCATTTGCAACCTCTTGGTCATCATATGGTCGTTGCCTACTAGGTAACCCAACTATTTCATTGTTGTAATATTTGGGATTTAAGGCATAAGCAAGGAGATGCAATGAGGTGGTCATTTTGTTCCACCTTTTCATGACCACATTTTTAACTTCATTGTAAAAGTTTTCCTCAGGGTCTTGCTCTTTGGCTTGTATGATATCTTTGATTTTCTCAAGCATGGAGTCAATGCCATCATATATTTCTCCAATGCAAGCATTATCTTTGTCTACAAATCTGATCATACTTAGAATAGGCTCCGTGAAACTCAACAAATATTCAACTTTTGCCCACCAATCATCATCAAGGATCCATGTCTTTATCCTTTGGGCTCTCTCTGTGTTAGCTTGCCTCCAGACGGTCCAAACATTATCAATCACCATGCCACTCAAAGCACGTCTCACCTTCACAAGTCGTCTCAAGACGAGTGTGTGAGAGGCAAACCTAGTCTCAACAACCTATTAAAAAGGAATGGAAACAATTCAATAACAACACAAATTGAAATTGATTTAAAATCAAATATTAAAATGAAAAACTTAAAAACTTAAAAAGTAAAACTTATAAGTTATGGCTCATGAGTTGTTCCCTTACCTTCAACAACTCCAACTTTGAGAATCTTCTGAATATGGCTTGAGACATGTGATGGTTGGTGACAAACATTTGAATCTTGTTTGCCTCTCGTAGATTTGCTCAATCCATGCAATTTTCCCAATCTTTTGCAACATTAGATTCAGGGAGTGTATTGCACATGGTGTCCAAAATATGTGCTCATACCTACCCTCTACTATCAACCCTGCTGCCTTGCAATTTTTGGCATTGTCCGTGATGACTTGGACAACGTTCTGCGGGCCCACTGACTCAATAGCCTCAATGAGAATATTTGCAATGAATTGGGCATCTTTTACTTCCCCCTCACAATCAATAGCCTTCAGAAACATTGGCCCTTTAGGGCATACTGCAATAATGTTGATGAGAGGTTTGTTTCTGGAGTCTTTCCATCCATCTGAGATAATAGAGACTCCTGAATCATTCCAAGAATCTCTAATTGGTTGTAGAGATGTTTGTATGTGTTGCACTTCTTTTGCCAAAAGAGAAGTGCGAACCTTATTATAGTTGGGGCTTGTATACCCCTGTGGTGCCTCACTAATGCCTCTCACCATCTGCTGCCAATAAGGTGACCTCAAGACATTGAATGGTAGCCCACATGCATATATACACCGAGCCACCAATTCATCTGTAATCTCTCTTCTCAGTGTTAAATGCTTTTTCTAAAGGCCCTTTTGTTCTCTTGTTTGATGGGGTATCTTCATCAAAAGGGGAATCAACAGAACAGTTTCAACATTACTCTCAATGAAAGGATGAAATGATGGTGTTGGTGGTTTTCCCATAGTCCTTTGTTGTAAAGAAATGGTTCTAGAGCGAGCTCTTGTTATTTCAAAGTTTGCATCCTCTTGCTCTTTTAGGTACATGGCTATTGTTTTCTTTTCCACCTTACACACTCTAATGAGCTCTCAAACGGGTATACGAGGATTTAAATGTGGTGGCACAATGGGGGCACGTCCAAACACAGACACCACCACCGGCAACGAGCTCTAACACTTCCACATGCCTCCATAAAGGAGAATGAGGATCCATTTTCACTGTGAGACCACTCGAACATTTCCTTCCTCTTGCCCCATTGAAGCTAAACTGGATGCCATGATTGTAGGTTTAATTTGTTTTAACCTACAATAAGAGATATTTTTAAAACATTGCTAAATAATTTAATTAAAAACAACAAATACAAATTAGACAATTAATTTGTTAACCCATACACGTCAATCTCTGATTCTGATCACCAAGTTCGCCATAAATGGTGCGAGGTGAGAGCATACATAGAGGGTAGACATTTAAATATTTAACAAATTCAATTTAAAACTTTAAAATAAAAAAAAAGAATACACAACTAATTAAAAAAATTAAACAGTTAGCCCTACATGTTAGTCTCTTGATTTTGATCACCAAGTTCGCCATAAATGGTGCGAGGTGAGAGCATACACAAAGGGTAGACGTTTAATTAAATAGAACTTCAATATTAAACTTTAAATATGAAAAATTAATTAATATTTAAAAAAACGTAAAATAAATAAATATTAAAAACAAATTTAGATCATGAATCATGATCAATAATCATGAATGATGTGTTTGAAACACATCATTCATGATATTGATCATATACAAAACATTGATCAAAAGATTTAAAAAAAAAAGAATGCTTGAAAAATACTTGAAAAAATCCTCCTTGTTTGTAGACTTGTAGCTGATCCTCTCTTTCTCCTTCAAGCTCTATCCCTCTTTCCTTCAAGCTTGGGATACGCTGCAGTACATACCCACAGGCCCCAGTGTATGGTTCGGTAACATTTTTCCATACCTGAAGCGTACCCTTGACCTGTGGGTACATACCCACAGCGTTTCTGTACCTGTAACTGTACCAGATACGTTTCCAGGCTGGTACAAAGGGGGGGAACGTTTGTGTGCAGTCTAGACTAAAATCAAAATGTAATGTTTTCTTACCTGCTTGTATTCCTTGATATTTGAAAAACCTTAGGTCGAATGGACCACTGTCAGTTACAATCAAATTCACTATATTTGTAGAGGAAAAACACACACCACACCTCTGCTTTTTGGGATAAAATTGATTTTTTTTCTTATCCATTATATTTTTCCGCTGGCTGAGTTGACCTGAGAAACTTGCGATTTTCGCCGAGTAATCACAACAATTACGTGGCAAAAATCAGAAGTTTCTTGGGTTAACTCAGCTCACAACTTTTGCAGATTTTTCTTGGTACAATGTTGACTCATGATTTCTTGGCAAAAATGGCGAGTTTTAAATCAGAGGGTTCACCCACTAAGTGAAGTTTTTGTATATAGCAAATAATAAGTTGCTTGTAGTGAAAGCTGTTTATCATATAGGTAATAGATAATCTGTACTTGAATCCGTATACCCTATTTTCAGGCAATTCTATATGCCTATTGGTAAGTAAATTAGATATTCTAAGTTGTGATCATAGTGCACATCCTTCTATATTTTTCTCATTTTTTTATGTCCACACACAGATCAGTTGACAGTTAACATTGTGTGATGGCTTTGTGCAGAATCTAAGATTTATTTTAAGCATTCTACCCAATGGCAGCCTCGCACACCAAGAGATCTGTTGATATCTGTTGAATCTGAAATATCGACACCTGCCATTGGATCTGATAGATCCCTAGCTCAACTTTCGGCGCAGGTGATTTGGAATTTAACGTGTTAACCCAATTTGTAAAGCAACCTTTTTCAGCATAATATGGTGCTAGCATTCAATGAAAAATAAACATGCATTAGATGCTGAAGGCATACAACAACAAAGAGAGAAGGGAAGAGGATATAAGAAGGCTGTAGTCTATTTAGTTTCTTGCATTTTTTAATATCAATCTTATGTTATTCAGCTTAGAGTGATGTGGACTGCAGTAACTTTGACCTGTAGCCAATCTTTGCTTGTGCTTGATGCAGGTGTTAACACTTCAAGCAACAAATTTAACAGAAAACGATTTAAGCTTGACTGTTCTAGCTCCAGGTTCTATGGCATCGCTACCATCTGTGGTATCTATGAATTCCACTCCTACTACTCCAAGCATGAACTCATTTATGAGTTTTTCAGAAGGCAAGGGAAGACCAGGAACATTGGATACTGAGGATGGTGGAATGACAACCATGGCAAGATTACAATCTACGTCTTCACCTTCAATAAGGCCAATTGAAAGTATTACTGGAATGACACCTCTTGCTCTGAAGGATCAGAATATCTCTGCTGCTGACATCATGGCAGACAATAGTTCAGCGTGCACACATTTGTGGCTGCAAAGTACTGTGCCGCTTTGGTAAGGCCTTGCAACATACTATTGTTATGCAATTACATGCTGCATATTTGACCAATTTTGATTTCACGTACTGATGCATACATACATATTATTACAAAATTCTGGTATCATTTCTTACTGAACTGCAGCAGTCCATAATAAATGTAATGTTTGCAGGTCAAGTTACAGTGTGTGCAATCCTGCAGGGCCCGCTGAACAGCCAAATTTTAAAAAAAAAATTCCAACCGGTTGAATATAATAATGAGCTTGGTATGCTAAGAATATAATTCACAAACCCTGAGGGTGGTAGCCCTGCCTAAGGAAAAAGAAAATATTCTAATATGCCTAAACCTACGCAAGTGTCTAAAGAGAAGACATCCATGCATTTTACCTGAATTAAGAAGGGATTGCAATAGCCTTCTTGACCTTTACCCCCAAAGGTTGCTAGACAGCATCTCTTGTATAAGACATGTTAGAGTGATTTTGTGGAATCTGACATAGAATTGCAGGTACCATGGGAGTTTTATGTTTAACCCAATAATCCTCCAAAAATATACATCCATTTCTAGTGGCTAATAGCCAGCTTATGCCCCACTGCTGCACTGTTATTGCACCATTGTTATGGCACTAATTCACGATCATCATATTAATATAATTTTAGTGAAGTTGAAATTGTAGAAGTCCAGAATAATAAGGAATTTTGGTAGATGCGTAATGGCTACAGTTGACCTGAGAATCCCATGGTATGTGTTCCATGTTGCTTAAAATGGCTAATGTCCACAAACACACAGATAAAGAAAACAGGAAAAAATAAGCTCCATCCTTTTGCAAGTGTTTCGCGCTTCTTGCTCTGTGTTCGAAGAGGTGAAGTTGCAATTGAACATGAAAGCATGGAACATGGTAAACTCAAAAAGGCGTAAAAGTTTAGACTGTTCTGTGCCCCGTGCAATGTTAACAACTGAATATGGGAACATGAAGGGATATCAAGAGATAGATTTCAAGTATCCAAAATTCTGCACCTCATGCTTGTATGTGAAATTTTCTAAGTTGACTATTCATCATTAATAATGCACACAACTATGTGCAAGCATCACACTTCTGGATGCAAATCAGCAATAGACAAACTGTGAGTGCTTAAGTGCAAAACCAGGGTGGATGTCAATCTCTCTTATCAACCCCAACATAACATCCCAATGTACTCTGTAAATTGAAGATCTATGAAGGACCTGACAAGAGGGATTTACATCCACTCCAACATCCCTCCTAAATTGTGACTTAGAGGGTCTGAAGGCAGATGGCATTCACATAGACCAAAAATTCCCCTCCATAAGTGGGAATCATTCTCTATCCAGCCTAATGACAGTTTCAGAAACCCCAAGCAAGTGTTGCACTGGATGAACTCCGCCTCTAACATTGGCTTCATGAAGATTTTTGCAATTTACTGCTCTGTATGAAGCTCAGATCCATACAATCTTATCATCCATGTAGTGCCGATTGAATTGTAGGCGGACCTCAATATGCTTGTTCCACTGTTTCTCCAGTTGATTATGAGTAACTGCAATGGTACCTTGACTTTTCTGTGAAAGATGGTTGGCAAGTCCTTGGAAATCCAAGCTCCATCAATAACACCCTGATATACATTATCTACCATGATACATTCACTGCTTGTCTATTTCTACCTCAGTAGTATATATAGCAATGGCCTGCTTCTTGCATGCCCAAGTGACATGACCATAACCTAAATGAAAGTCTTCCCAAAGTGGATTGAAATGAATCAATGTCTCCAGTCCAATTTGAGTCTGTATATCCTACAAAGCACCCGTCAGCTCCATTTCAGTACATAATACCCAAGTGGGCAGTACCTTGAATGTATGGCAGTGTCCTCTTAGCAGCTTCCTGGTGGCTCTCCTTAGGTTTTTGCGTGAATCTAAGAATAGGTCTGACCTGGTATTTGTTAAGTACAATAGACTCCCAACAAGCCATCTATACAAGGTAGCATCAACGGTTAGCGAAGTACACTGTGCTGTCAACTTAACTTCAGACTGTTACGGGATATTGCACGGCTTGCATTGGTTCCATCTTAAACTTCTTCCCTAAGTCTGGTGCATATTTCTGCAGTGAAAGAAAACTCCAATCATCTGTCTGCAATACCTATATTTCCAAACAAGTAATACGACAAACCCAAATCTGTCATCTCAAAAGACTTGTTCATCCTAGGAACCCATATCAAAGTAATGATCCAATCATCTGCATAGAGAACCACAATGAGTAAATGACCATCAACATGTCTAACATACACATTGTCATCTGACTGGCATTTGACAAGCCTGCATAAAAAAAGAACCTGTCAATCTTTCCATACCAGGCTTCAACGCCCAATCAGGTAGAGAAAACCCTCTTGGCGGGTATACAAAGGTGACGAAAACTGGGTTTTACTGGGCACATACGGTAGCAAGATTGTGGTGATTCCCCTTGCTTCTGTCCCTATGTTAGTGAGATCCTGGGGTTGATGGGATCATATGCAGGCGGGATGCCACCTATGCTGTAGCGCACATTAGGGGTTTGATCCATGTACGATTGTAGGGAGATCTCTCTAATGGTTCAGGTAAGAACTCGAAGGAGTCTAATAAGCTGGCACAAGCATTATCCTGAGCCTGAAATCTTTAATCCATATAATGTCTTCTAAATCTTACAAACAAGCTTGGGATCACCATCACGCTGCACAAATCCTGGTGTCTGCTCCATATAGATCTCTTCCTTCAAATCATCATTGAGGAAGGCACATTTTACCTCCATTTGATGTACCTCCCATCCAAACTTCACTGCAAGAGCAAGAACAATGCAGACTGAATCTATCTTAGGAACAGATGCACAAATCACCCAATAGTCAATGCCCTCTTGTGAGAATCCCTTAGCCACCAAGCCTGCTTTATATCTCTACACAGATCCGTTGAAAGTGAATTTTGTTTTGTAAATCCATTTGTACTTGACAATGTTCTTTCTAGGTGGACAGGATACTAGTTTTAAAGTCCTCTATTTCATTGAGCTGTAATCTTCTTCCATTGCCTTGTCCCACTCTTCTTTCCCGTTTGCTTCCTTGTGGGGCTATGGATAAAAAGTTTCAATTTCCTTAGCAATGAGAGTTTAATTGGTTTGTTGTTTTTCAATTTGGGTTGTTCAAGTGCAAGTCTCATTCCCTTGTCACCCTTAGCCTCCTCAAGAGTCGTAGCAGCCCACTTTCAGTGATTAATCTCCTGTAGAACCAGAGTTATTTTGGGAGGAAACATTATGGCTAGGTTCGCCTTTTTCGGAATCTCCTCAACTTCCATATGAACAATCTCTACCAAAGCCTTGATATAGGAGCATCTTGGGAAAGTCAAATTGATCCTGCATGATTTGTGAGCTGTGTGGTCAAACATATGCTCTTCAGAAGATAACGAAATATATCTATTACTAAAGCTATTTGATAAGAATGGATCAACTGCAGAATAAACCTTTCGGACTTTAAAATAGTGTATTAAGCTTTGGGGTCTTCATGATCTTGAAGAGATTCAATAACTGTGAGATAAGCTTGTGATCAATGACAAAGAAGGGTTTTAGAGGTTTATTTGTCATATTAAGCTTTGGTCTCATTTTTATAATGAAGTGACTTGAGAGCCACTTTGATCAATCTTGATCATCGAGTGTTCAAGGATTTTTCTGAGCTTTGGAATCCTTTCTATTTGAAAAGGATTTGAGGATCATTGGATCAGATCTTGATACGGTGATAGAGGTTTCAGGCCTTTATAGGCTTCGACAGGGTTTGGGCCGTATATGTCTTCAATATAGCATCAAAATCATCGGATTGGATTTTGATCTATGGTTGGGGTTGTCTCTAGTAAGAGGATGACACATGGAGTCAAATCAATGAAGCATGGTATAACAAATGGATGGCCTATAAGTCTTTTCAAAGACATCATCACCAACTATTGTGTATGGGTCCCTCTTGGGCTTGATAGAACTTTTGAACCATCGATTCAATTTGCATCAACAAACGAAATAGCACATACTCGAATTAAGGTCCACAAATGCTTTAGAGACCCTTAAAATGCAAAGGACAAGCTTGCAACCATTTAATCAACAATTGCAAAAGCATTTCAAGGATTGAGAGCCTATCAAAGGCTTTGATATCTTAAAGGCCCCTACACAACTCATAATCCATTGGAAGAAGAAAATGCGGGTGATGAAACACAAGAAAATTGACATGTATATGGGATTTGCAACAGGTTTGTAGATGCTTGTGAACTCAATGATGAACTTGCGATCTAATAATATTCAAAAGATGAATTGTTTTTTTGAAATAGTCAAGGTGAATCATTTTATCTTCTTCATCCATTTTCTTCCCCTCACAATGGACAAGAATGGATAGAGATAAGTATACACTCCGAGTGTAAGATAGGGGCTTTTGGATGACCTTTTGGGCTTTCGAAACAAAATATAGTGACGCTGGAAAGTGAGAGAAGCTTATAACAGAGTGAGCGTAGCTTGCAAGACAAGCACCGAAAAGTCCACATGTCAAGTTAGATGTCGAATGTATGTTCGTAATTGGAATTAGTGTAGAAGAGTGAAGTGGATGTATTTCGCCAAGGTATTTGATATAATGAGAATTCAAAGAATTAATGAAGAATGTTATATATTCCCATTTTGTAGTCTTATTTTACCATAGTTACGTAAGTCTCGGGACGGGGTGTGCGGAGGGACGGGTATCCGGATGGCAAAAAAATTCCCAAATTTTGGGGACGGCAGGGGGACAGCTTTTAAAATAATACATAAAAATAATATTTCAATATTTAAACTTTTTCAATGACATTTAGGGATTTAAACGTATTTAATGTATTTTAATTTTTAGGTACTTCCAAGATTATACTTTGATATTCTTGGCAAAAATAACATCTTTTTAAAGGTAAAAACATCAGAATTTTTTTGAAAGATTTAAAAAAATTGGGGACGTCCCCTCCAAGTCCCCAAACGCTCGACGCCACCAAAATCTAGGGGACGCGCCCCGCGTAACATTGTATTTTACCCAATATCTAGCTAGGCGCGCTTAGCACTTCATCTAGACAAAGTCTTTATGCTCACCCGGCGCGCGCTACTACCATGTCCTTCCTTTGTTCACTCATCAAGATGTTAGACATGCATATTCATCATAACCATACATGCAAGAAGATACATCATAGCATAACAATTTGGCAACACATATAATAATGAAGTTCAATCAACATAAAGAATGATTAACAACACTTGTATTCCCAATATACCATACTCATACATGGTGATCTTAGCTACCCAAACACAATTATCCATCAAAGCATAATTCATCACATAACACAGTCTATTCATTACCACACTCACTAATTACATCCATTACATCCTTGCGCCTGTGCCATGCGCACATACAAAACTTAACTACAAGCTACAACATTGACTCCCATCACCAAACCTCCGACATACTACTCAATACAAGAGTGCATCACCTATATATATACATGGTGGGGACTTGCCCTTCACCGTTTACATGCAATTCCTAATAATAGGCGTGTTATTCTTATCTTGCATGCTTTTTACAACTCTGTCTTAACAATAGATCAAGCTATAAATAGTTTGCTTTAATCATACTTTATTCCCTATAAATAGACATCTTCATGCGCCATCTCCATCTTTGTCTTGCATGTGCTTTGTCCTATTTATAGATCTTTCTTGCACAACACTTTGTCTTTTACTTTTCTATATTTAACCATATCTCGGAAATCAGCTAAGCCCTAAAAGTTCTCGCATGCGCGCGATCCTTGCACGCTAACTTGTTCCCGTGTGATGCGTGCATCTTTGCACATTCCTTCTGTTCCTATTCTCCGACCTCGCGTATACTCTCATGCGTAGTCTTCACTTCTCGTGCATGGCTAGTACTTAGCTATTTCCTCCGACTAACATTACCCCACACTAGGGATATTGTCTGTCCTCGAAAATATTAACCAAGAATGCCCTTCCCAAGAATGAATGAATCAAAGAATTAAAGACCCTGATGAATTGAAGAATATGGGCATTCACCCCATGAATGGAAGAATATGCGCACTCAATACTTAGACCTAAGGCTATGTTGGAAGAAGTTCTGAGAATTCTCTGCGCAAAATGTTCTCTAACTCCTTCCAACCC
Organism: Taxus wallichiana var. yunnanensis; assembly: GCA_018340775.1. Lineage (NCBI taxonomy): Eukaryota > Viridiplantae > Streptophyta > Pinopsida > Cupressales > Taxaceae > Taxus > Taxus wallichiana. Next base: position 171,407,498 of record CM031233.1, read on the forward strand.
TTGAGCTCTTGTGCCGCCTTGGTGGGTGTTGCTTCCACAATATCAGGTACTTGCTCAGGAGCCAACTCATCTACCTATTCCTTTAGTTGCTTGACTACCACGTCCAAGTTCGAGGCTACTCGTTCTAAGGCATCCATCTTGGGCGCGACCAAGAGGTAGATTTCCTTGAGTCTTACCTCAAGTGTGTCCTTCATGGCTTTTATTAGGTCTCTCTTCTCTCGCGACTTCGGCCATGACTTTCTCAAGCTCAAATAGCGTTATTATTCTTCATGGAAGACTTATTTTCTTTAACTCTACCTCTTCTACGACACCTCGCTTGCTAAAAATTGGGTCAAAATCTTGGCAATTATCAAATGCCTCGTTTCCGCCTTCTTGGCTACTTCTTTGATCTTTGCGATCAATGCTTCATACTCGATATCTTTTCTCAACTACTTATTTTTCTTCTTGAGCATTGCTAATTCTTCACTGCTGGCGCTTGCCCACTCCCCTTCTCCACCAACATCATTCGCACTGTGTCTTTTAAATAGTCCAACTATGTTAGATACACATCTTGGGCTTGCTCTACTAATTCTCGGTGCGCGCTCGTGATGTTCTTCACTATATCTCGCGCCTTGTTATATGCGTCCGCTATGCGCTTTTTCTCCTCTCTACTCCTCTCGTGAGCCTTTGTATCTCGCTTTATCTTTTCGCTCCTTGTCGTCCCCGCATCACTCATATAACAACCCCTTTGTCGATGTTTCGCCACAACTTCGGCTACCATCTTATTTAGCACATTGAGGCTTGTTGATCGGATAGCGCCGTCGATTAATGGTAGTGAGGACTACACTTGAATCTCTCTTCAACCACATCTTGGAGTATGATTCTTTATTTATCTCAAACTATGCAACTCTTCCATGTGCGTCTGCATGCTCCATGACAACATCTTCTTCATTCGTGAGTAAGCCACAACTTGATCAATCGGTTCCCATCCGAAGAGGTCTTTATTTGGCACCGTGCTCGAACCTTGCTCTTATCACCTAGGATGGATCATCTATGCAGCTCATTTTGGGCGCCCAGAGGTTCTTACTTCGTCTTCTCGTTGCCTCGCTTCCCTTTTGGCATCTCCTTCGCAATGTTCAAGGGCGCCCTGCTCCTATCAACCCCTGCAACATTGACATCTTCCCCAGCTTGGCTCCCCATTGCCTTTCTCCTCTTCCTCATTCTCTTTGGGCTCTTCCTCGTGTGCGCGCTCATCTCTTCATCATCCCGGCAATTTCGTCCTTGGGCTCCTCTTCTTCTTGGGTAGGCTCTTCATTGTCTTCATCCAAGCTATGGATGACTGGGGCCTTTTCTCCGTGCTAACTTCTCCTCAGTCACCTTCTTCTCCATATCCTCATCCTCGTCATCCGAAACCACCCTTGGTTTCTTCTTCCTCGATGAACTTGTCTTCTTCTTTACCGTACTTGGCTTGACTGGTGTTACAGATGTTGACCCCTTGGGTTCATCTGAGGTACCTGTGCCCTGGCTTTTCTCTCTGCGCTGTCTCTGCATTCTCTTCCTGTGGCTTTGGTCAAGCGCGGTCTCTTCTTTTTCTGCTTCTTCTTCTTCCCCTTCATCTTCTTACCTCTTCTTCTTGAGGAGTCTCCTCACGCCTTCGCTTAGTCATTCCCACTGTTTGTTTCTTTTGTTGGGGCTCTGGCAGATGTAGGTCCCGTGCATTGATGAACTTACCATTTTTCAATTTGGGCCTCAGGTAAATATACACCCTGAACACAATGCTTACCCACTATCACAGTTGTGGGGCTTAGGTCCATATTGTCTGATTCCACTGTCTCCACATATGCAGACCTGAATGAATATAAATAGGTCTAATCGGAGTCAACACTATCCACATTAAAGTTCAACTTGTGTGCATCCTTTATCCTGTTTACTGAAGCCTGAAAATACTTTGCTGTGAAGGCAAAGGGTAACTTGCACCACGGGCCCATTTGTCCACTACTAAGTACAAACCTCCCAAGGCAAAAATCATGGTGTACTGCGAACTCTCCTTGTCCATTCAATAGTGAAGGCAGTTCCTTGGGTACACGCCATTCATTTTCGAATGCTTTGCACATCTGTCTATACCGCTTGTCTACACAGTTTGTAAGGGCTTGTTATGGCCCCATCACATGTGAATGCTACAATCCTTTCTACGGGTGACTTGTGATCCACTGGATATATCCACATTTTATTTTCCAGGCCATTTGGTACCCCGATTTCCCAAAAGACAAACAACAATAGAAGTGCGCCCTAGGTTAGCTTCTCTCCTTTACTCACCTGGACCCTTACTTCTTCAACTATCCCTTCAACAATGTAAAGCACGATGTTATAGAGGGTCTTCTGCGCCATCTTATGCGCGACATGCAACCATTTCTTGTTCACCTGCGACCATCGTTCAAACACGCCCAATTTACAACTCACGAGGCGCACTGCAACCCTTGTGCCTGAATCAGTGATACTTGTGATGAAGAACACACGATTTCCCTGTTGATAGTTGAACTTTGTGGCTGTGGCCTCTACTGCCTCATCATTCTCCAAGTCTAGCTCAATTTCTTTGGAGGAGGAGAATGAAGACAAAAACATCATATGGCTTCATTGGACTTTCAAGCACGAGCTGTAGCATTTTTGATCCGCCATCTTGTGCTTTTCCCTGTGCTTGAAAGGGTGATGCTAAATGTGTGGATTTTGTTAGATACTCATTGATCTTCGCAAAGTATAAAGGCTCGAAGTCTGACTGATTCCTGTGGCAATTTAAATGCTTGACACTATTTCAGATGATTGAAGACCTTCAAAGCCTCCCACATCTCCTTCAAACTATTTTTGCCATGCACATAATGTCGGAAGTCAGAAGCAATAAGCTGGATCAATGTTGCTTTTTCAAGGATGAAGCAAAAATCTTGATCTCGAATAACCTCTTCATGATTGGATTAATCTGGATCTGGATGGAGTTGAATAGGAGCAAACTTCAGATTATGAAAATATTCCCTTAGGTTGTAAGATCTCTCACAACAGCGGGCATCTTGCACACGTCTGTCCCCAAGAAGAGGATTCTGTTCCCCTACACCTCCAACAACCTATAAATCAAAGCAGCCACCACCTTAGACAAGTTAGCATGCTTCATGTCCCCTGCATCCTCCAGCAATCCTGAATCAGCAAGTTTATTCCTCCGTCTCACTCCCAGGTATGATCTCTAATAGTTCTATACAGCTCCCTCCCTGCCTCCCTATGTCCCTCCTACCATCCATCCCACCCAAATTGAAGGCTTGCTCATCTGGAGTTCTGCTAATGTGTCTCTGGGTTTTCATGTAGTTGGGTGCTTGTTGGAAATTTTTCTCTAGTGCTTCTTTGGTACACTGGTTTCCAGATTCTATGGAGTGTCCCCATTGCTTCATGCTGCATGTCTCTATTGCCTTCCTTTTGTAGCTTGTTGATTTTACAGAATAACAAAATTACCTTCACTGTAAATGCTGCATATTATTCCTGTCCTGACCTACAAGGTCAAGTATTACTACAGCCATTTAACTTGGGTGGATGGACACTCTCACTCCCTCTCTAAATATTCAATTTGAATAAGGCCCCCTCTCTTTCTATCCACCCGTTATACTCGCTCTGCCTCCCTCGTCTTCCCTCTTCCTCCACCCTTCTCACTTCCCAATCTTTCTCTCTTGTGTGCCTTGTACTGTCTCCCCCAAATTGAAGGTCTGCTCATTCTGGAATTCTGCTAATGTGTCTCTGGGTTTCGATGTAGCTGGGTGCTTGTTGGCAATCTTTTTCTAATGCTTTTTTGATTCACCCCAATACTGATTTTCGGATTCCATCGAGTGTCCTCATGGTTTCTTGATACATGTCTGTGTTGCTTCCCCTTTTTAGCTTTCATTTCACAGACTTAAAATGTCATCTCCTATGTAAATGCTGCTTTTGTTACTTCTATCCCAACCTACAGGGTTTAGTACAGCCATTTTCATCCTTTTTGGGAAAGGTGGCCTTATTTCTCTGTAACTGGAGTAGTAAGGTTAAATATTGATCTTCACCCTGGTAGATTATAAAGAGTCAAGACAATCACTTCTGGGATCAAACCCCAACTCCAAGCTTCCTTAGGGTGCATCATCTCAAATATTTCATTGTCTTGTGTAGATATCTTACTCATTTGTGGTGTTCTTTGGTTCAGATGTGTACCATCCCATTCGACGACAACAGTTAGGCTTGAGCTGCTTCCACTCACAGATGGAATAATAACTCTTGACACACTCCAGATATCTGCAAAAGACAGAGGTAAGCTGTATGTTGTATTTACGGAGTTCTTTTGGTACCCACATAAAATAATAAAAGTATTTGGGAACAGTCCTGGCAGCAATATGAAATCTTGTGCACTGTAGAAAGATAGGGAGAGTAGTAAAATTTAAAAATGTTTGGTTTCATATTTTCTGTTGAAAGTTTCCTTTATATATCCATCAATGTTAAATGTAGTCTTTGTGACTACATAAGTTTGCTGTCATATTTTGAATAGTTTAGCAGTTTCAATAGTTTTATGAAGCATTTTGAGTAAATATGACTGCTATTTTGGTATAATAAAACTCAGTTCTTTCAACAGGAGCAGATAAGTTTCATCTTCTTTTAATGTACAGGTATAATATATGTCCCGGAGAAGCCTCTAAAAATATTTTCAACCTCCAGCATAGCAAGTGGTATCATCTGATATATTGCTATTGCATGTTCATTCACTTGTTGCGTTGTTTACTTCCACACAAAACTCAAGGTGACCTTGTTAATGTTTTTGTTATGTCATCTATTTCATTTTCTTGGTTAATATTTCACTTTTTTAATTATAGCTGCAACTTTCTATGCAGATGGGCTCCTGTTCAACATGGTTGTACGGTTATGCACATGCAGCAGTCCGTTCGATATATGTACCATTATTTTAATTTTCTCATCTCTAAGCCTATAGGCTTCGAGATACAATATAGTTCCCTGTGCCTGAACAAATTCATTTTCTTACCTTATTAGTGTCAACTATCTCATTCTTTCAAAAAAGAAGGTATAACCACTGTTCAACTTGTCAGTGCATATACTTCACATCAATTGGATAAAAATATTGCATCCCTCATCAGTGGATGTAGTCCTTTCCTAAAGAGGACCAATATTTGTATAGATTCAGAACTGTTTAGCTGTTTTCTTACAAAGTAGGTTCTTCATTCAATCAGAATCTATATCTACCTGTTAGAAAAATGTAAAACTTTAAATTCATGTTCTCCAACAGGTTCTTCAAGAATTCCTCAGTGTATCACTATCCTTTGATGAATATTTATTTCCATTATGATTCAATTACAATTTGATGTTAATTCTATATATGTTCATACAATTCATTGTTAACCAGGTTTGCTTTTGCAAAATTTCTAATAAAGGTGGAATGGAAAACAGGCCTAAGCTATAAAATCACTGTTGTTAACCCTTGTATTAAAAAATGTGATAATTTAATGATATAAATGACAAAGCAAAATGAAAAAATGCATGCCATCAGCTGACAACATTGCAAAGAAGAAAAGAAAGAAGGTAATGTTCCTTGGACTAGTAAACCTGCAACTGGTGAATCTCACAAGGTTTTTTTAAAAGGAAACAATTTGCAAGCATTGGAAACAGATTTTTCTTAGACCTTTGGAAATGTGAAATTTATGTGGTATTGCAAGCATTGGAAACCGATTTTTCTTAGATATTTGGAAATGCAAAATCTATGTGGTTTGTGATACAATTATCCACTCACTCATGCAGACAGAAAATACATAAAAACACAGTAATGATATGAAAGTGAGCTTTAATTTTTTTTTTTGTTTGATGAATTTGGCTGCTTCATACGATAATTTGCACTTTACTGCAGAATTCTTTTGCGGGCAATTCAAATTTTTGTTATTCTGTTGTTTTGCAAGCTTAGCTTGATACTTTCTTGGTGTTATTATGTTGCTCATAATCATGGTTGACATTCTTCTCGACTTGTTTTCCTCTTGTAATCATAATCTGCCAAAATTTTAAGTAATGGGATTTCTTTACGAGTATCTAGTTGGAATGGAGGCGAATGTTTTCAAATGGAAACATAAGGAATATATGTATGGTAGGGTAGAATTCTAATGAAAAACATAGAATTTACTCTAATGCATATGCATGTTTGGCAAATATTTTTTTGCTCATTGGTGAATGTAAAATTGGGGGAATTTGTTACAAATTGGGGAATTAGCAAAGAATCTCCTAAAAATAACTTGATTATAATGGTGTCTCGAGTTCTTTTACCCTTTGTTTTTTAGTAGAGGATGGTGTATAAAACAAGGCAAAAGGAAAAATTAAATTGTGGTGAAATCTTAGATCTATGGTGTAGAAAACTCAACGACTTCAATGACTAGTTTATGTTTTACCTTTTCTATACGGTATGATCAAAATTTGCTATTTTTAGTTTTTTTTTTTAATCCTTACCAAGTTGAATCCCATTTATCTTCCCTCTTCCCTTAAAAATGAGCAACTAAAAGGAAAGTGGCACTGGAACTCAAGAATATCCTTACTAATTATACGAGGTTTTCAAGTGCATAATGAGCAAAATATGACATATCTAAGGCAAGTTTCATCTTTACTACATGACGACAAGAATCAAAGCGCAATCAACTTGAAATATCTTTCATCTTTACTAAATCTTAGTAATGGTGATTGAGGATTTAACAAGCAATCAACTCGGAATCATGTGTTGCGTGATCTCCGAGGGCAACAATCACCACAACTTCGTGCCAAAATTTTGATGTGCTTTTGCCATGTTTAAACATAAAAAGGGTCACTTAGTGGGAAAATAAGAGGCAAAAAAATGCTATGTAATGGATGGCAAATTTGACTTTACACTCGACGTCAAATTTTTGATGTATATTTACATTGATTATTTTGATGTTTGAATGTTAAAAAAGATAAATTATTTTTTGATGTATTGCTTAATGCTTTGAGACCACTAAATGTTGAGTTTTCTCCCTCATCTGTTTGAACAATTTTGACACTTTATAATGAGTTTTGATGTACCCTATATATGTATACAATAAAAAATCCCCATTAGGTGCATATTGAATAATCATCCTAGTTTGCAAGGATGTCAATTATGAGTGTGCACATTCACACACATGATTTGAGAATTGGAAATCACCATTGGTAGAAATGTACATTGTAAAATGTTGAAACATGTACAAGGTGTACAAACTTTTGACAAACTATCCCAACGAAATTGGGGCTGATGAAAACGATATCCATTGCAAATTTAGCAAAAACATAGAGAGAATTTATAAAATCTGGAAAGAGTTATAAAATAAGCAAAATATTCTTACCACCTCACAAAAATGTGTGCACATGTGCATGCACAAACGAGTATGTGCACATGTATAAAAGAACTCCATTTTATGCATTCCTTGAAAACAAATAATATGTTGCAATGAATATGAGAATGCATTCCCTTAAGATACTCAACGAACTTGAGAGATTTGATACTTCCATGGTCCACGATGTTTAATTCTTTGGTACATAATTTTTAATCCAAAAATTGGTTCACACTCAATGTGACATACGCATGCACACGCACGTATGCACATACACATGTACACACACACACACACACACACACACACACACACACACACACACGTACACACCCACACGTCCATAGACACATGCACAGCACACACACACACATGGACACACACGCAAACACACTCTCACACACACAAACAAACAAACACACACACACACATGCACACCCACACACACACCCAAACACATACACGCACACGTACACACACACACACACACACACACACACACACACACACACACACACACACACACACACACGTGCACACGTGCACGCGCACACACACCCATACACATGCACACGCACGCACGAACACACACACACACACACGCGTAGATTTTGATAGTGACAACCTCATACAGGGATTGTTGCCATTTAAGTGATTCAATACATAGTGAAAGATATTACAGACCATTTTTTTACCACTTAATTTATAGAGTGAACAATTTTTATTAGTTATAAACATAATCAATCATATGAACATATAATTAAGAAGTACAACTTTATAGGATTTGAGTTTCGTTCTCCAAATCTTGTGTTGGCTTAGTTGGTTGTTATAACACTGCAACATAATGAGACAAAATATATTCATCTATTCAAATATGTAAGGGATGAAGCCCTATAATTATTCTATTATCATTTATAATACCGACGAATGATATTCATTATATTTTAACATAACAAATATATTTATCAAATCCTTATTTTGCTTCCTGTTCATTTTTATGAATGTATAAGTAGTGTGAAAGAACATATCAAGCAATACTCAATACCGTCCAAATTCAAATAGCGTGAATGTTGCCATTTAATTTTCTCGGTTTCACTATGATTTCATTAGCCTTCATACTGGTGCATTTCTCTACAAGATCACACTTTGCTTCATTTGCGTACGAAGTTGAATCCGTAGAATTATTATGATGGGTGCTGCTCCTTACACTTTCATCCCTCTCTATGTATGTGTACTCCCTATACACATTTGCCCATATACTACACATGGTCATGGGCTCAACAAAACTACATATTCTGTCTTTTTTTGTGAATGCATTGGAAATGCGTGATTTTTGAATGAAATTTGATTGGACTGTGGTTGGATTTTGTATTGTTTCTCAAGTATTGTACAATATTGAACGATGCTTAATGCTTTGAAAAAGTCACTATAGATTGTGCTTTTACTGATCCTATTTTACAGGTCTCTTTGTTGGGATATGCTTAAGAACTCGCCATCTTAACAATTGGATAATGCAGTGTTATGGCACAATAGTGTTATTTTGATATAGCTGATGAAATTTACCTTGTTTATTTATTGTTAATATGCAAAACCCATATTTATTGGTCCCTTTGAGTCGATTATTTTTATGCTCAATTAAGTGCTTTCGGTCCCTTGGGTTACACGTAACTTGTGATATGTATGTACCTTGCATAGTTATAATGTATCGAGATTAGTGCTTTACTAATGCTTGGTTTATCACTTTATCATATGCTGATAGGTGTATGTAATTAGCAATCACATGTGTACAATGCAATGTGAACGCTGAATGGTATATGTTATTAGATTTAGAAATACAGTTATTACTTTTGTAGTTGATGTTGATAAGGGGTGTGATTGACAATACTGATTTTCTATTAAAGCCAAAACAAATGTTGCGAAATACATTAGAAGGGATGTTAGATAACACTTAGTTGTGTAATATTTGAATACAAATTCAAGTGAGACATGTAAGTTTGCTAATACTCACTCTCAAGAATGTAGTGAATGTGAAGTGTTGTTGTCAAAGTAGATTGAAAGAATGACTAAGTGCTTTAACATATTATCTCTCCATGAAACTAAAATGAGACAGAATATGCAATTATATATAAACAAATCTGAAATGGTTATGGTACATTCCAAATTTCTTTATTACCTCAACGAGTTTGAGTGCATCATTGTTAGAGCTATTTTGTGCATATCTTACAATCACAACATTCCATGAGACCACATTTCTTTGAGGCATTTTGCAAACAAAAACGGTATATGTTATTTGTGTTATAGGGATAGTTTTTACTTTTGTAGTTGTGTTTGTTTAAACTATGGGTGATTGATTTTGTATGTGTAGAAATATAGATGAGTCACTTCATTTAAAAAGCGCAAACATGAGGTCCAACCCTTTAAACTATTCAAAATGCAAAAAAGTGATATAATGTACAAAGCTTTGGATGGAAACAACTATAATTTGCATTGTCCTTTCTTGGCATTTTAAATTTATAGGTATTTGTGTGCAGATGAAGACATTAAAAATGTGTTGTTGTTGGTTAACATAAAGAAACATGCAACAATAAAAAGGAAAAATCGAACATGTATGTTGAAACGTGTAATTTTGTAATTGTAGATATATAGACAAACCACTTCATTTAAAAGTTTCATCTCTTCATTTCAAAGTTGTTACAAATTCATACATATACATTTACAAATCTCATATCATGAGTGGTATCATTTTGCAAACTATTTTATTTGAACTTAACATGAGAAGAATTATATCATGAATGGTAGCCTTTTGAGGGTAATTTTATTTCCGGTAAACATGAGTACATTTGATACCCCTTGAACGGAAATGGTTTCTAGGATAGAAGAAGTGTTGAGTAAAGTAGTAGCAAAGGTGCTATCAAAGCAGATTGTAGTATTTATGAAGGGTATAAGTTACCTATTTGATTTTTTGAGATTCGATAAATGTGAGAGGGGACCCATGTATGATATGCAATCGATAACATAAGTTTATTAGAGAGAACATCATGATACCGAAAATCAAGATGCCACCCGTAATATATCAAGATACAAGAAAGAAATTAATAATTTTCAACTAAGAATGCAACACAAGAACCAATAAACATGTCCCTAATGTGTTCCACAGATTGAATTGAAGAGATCTAGCCCAAGAAATGTTTTGGGAGCAACTACAGAGATTCCCATTCCAAGTCTATTACAAGCCATTATTTTGGAAGTCAGGCTCTGTAGTGCAATGTACTGAAGCAATTTGAATGATATGAGAGGCCAACCTTTTCCCATTTTCCTGAGAACAACTCATCAAATTTAGGAACAATGAAAGTATTGCAATCCTCCCTTTACCAAGATATGCCAAGAGACAATACTAAAATTCTATAAGGTGTATTCCTAATTAATTTTTTTAAAGAGAATCTCATTTTTAAGATTTTTGAGTTCACAATTCAGGCAAGCTTCTTAACCCATCATCAAATCCTATTCAAGATATTCATCAAATAGACTTTCAAATTTGCTATTTTTGTTATAAACCACAGTTGAAGCCTAGATCTCGATTTTGATATTTGAGTGTTTTTTTAGTAACCACCAGTGTTTTTTTTTGAATTGTGTTCTCTCTTATATTTGGGGTTCCCTAAATTGGAGTAAGATTTTCATAATTAGGTAGAGATTTAACAACACCGTTAGTGGCTTCTCAAAAATAAGTTTCAAAGTCAGTGGTGTTTGCACCATGTTACTTTTATCCTACTTCCAACCATATGACATCATCGGTAGGAAGAGGCCACACAACCAACCTTCATACTCACATGTTAGACCAACGAAGCATTGTAGACTCAATGACTCACATGACCTCACATTCAACACACACTTCACCACTCGTATCATAAGATTTTCTCCAAAGTAACAAGGTTCAACTTAGTATGCATGACCCCTCTCGTCCCCACTTCTTCTCAATATCTTACTATGATGAGTTGTTCTCTCTTTCTAATTTAGTTTCTCTTTTATATTCTCTTGGGTATGTCATTATGCTCTCCCCACCTTCTTTCCATTCTATCTTTTCCAGGTCCCTTAGGCCAATCTTGACCTTCAACATATATTAATATATGTATGTATATATTTTTGTGTGTGTGTGTGTATAGAGAAAGAGAATAAAAGCACGAGAACTATATAATTACAATTTTGAGGTGCCATATCCATATAAATACAATTACAAGAAAATCGTGAACATTGACAAAATAAGAGAAGATCAAAAAGACAAGAAACATGACGAACAACAATATAAAACTTAAAAAAAAAAAGCTTTAATAAAATATAATTTAAACTAATCATCAACAAATGCAAAATATTCTGAAGTAATATACCTTAATGTCTAATAAGTAAGTACCCTTTACCAAAATTAAATGTCTATATAAGGTGCCACAAATGATTTTTAAAAAAAGGGGAAAAGAAAAAATACTTATGGGTTCAAGTTTTATTCTTGGATTCCCAAATGCGTATATCTGCCAAGTGGGTGGAAAATCTAAATATGAAAATAGGTAAATATCATTCGAAGATGACTTTAATTCGAATAAGATGTCAATGAATGGACTTAAATTTTATAAAGTTGAATTGATTCTTTTAAATTAAACAATTGGCAAAAATTTCTATGGATGCCTTCCTAAGTGCACTTTTAAATTCATAAATAAGATATAATGCAGCATTTTACCTTTGATTAGAGATGAAATGTCCATTTGCTAACATGGCCTAAAGCATAATATCATTTTTAAATGTTCCTCGCAATAATTTCTAGGCCCATTTAGATTGGCATAAATGCAATTCTTTTTCAAAAGTATAAGTTCCATCTTGTACGAAACATTAATGCTGTTAAAACTTGACACTGATGCCAATATCCATAGTATTTTAATGGATTTATATAAGGTTAATTGAAATCTCATCGTAAATGTAAATTCAAGTGGTTTTATTCGGAAGCAGCATAAAAATAATGCCGATCAGATCAAATTACCTGCCATCATTTTATCTGCAGGTTGCAAGGCTGAAGCAGGAGCTTAAAGATGCCAGAAAATACAGGGCAGAAGAGGAGGTTAAAATTGCATGCAAAAGTGAAAACGATGTGCAAACAACAGTCAAATTTAATCCCTTTGGAAAAATGTCTAAAAGGCCGTCAAATTTAGCATCACTGCAGAAACGTCTGGAGGTCCTCTACCATAGGGGGAACACCTTCGGCGTAAAGACAATATATTTCATATATTCAATTTAGTTATTTATTTTGTTTCAACATATTGGATTATAATTCTTTTTTTTTTTTTTAGGTGTTTTTCGACACCTCAATAAAATTGAATTTTCTTTCCTCTATTTATTCGTAGTATTTTACTATTTATTGATTATGTTAGTAACAAATGAATGTTTGATTTGAAAGACATGATGTAAATTATTTGATAAAATGTTTCAAAAAAATGAGGTTTAGGGAGAGGAGCTAGTAGTGATACACCCTAAGTTAAAGGGTCTACAAAATCAATTGTTTATTATATGAGATTGTGATTTTTTCACTAATATGTAGTTTAGATTTGTGTTAGCTTATATTTTTTCTTTGGAATGTTCAATTGGAGGGAAAACCATATTTTGAATTGATTTAAAATACTAAATTTGAGTTACACTACAACCATGGTGGAAACCAATACTTGAATATAGGTGAAATTGCTTGAACATTGAATTTTTTGTACTTGTACATGGGTGAGAGGTCTTACATGTCATGATGTGATTGGCTACTCTACATAATTATTATGTCAAAAATAAATAACTACTACATAGTACTATGACAACTATTGGGTATTGTGTGATCAATAGTCATATCAACTATTGGACCTTGTTCACCTATTGGCCCCTCTCCCCTAATGGTTAAAGATGATTGTAGGATATGCAAAAAGTGGGGTTTCAATATTATATACATGCATGTGCATTTATACATATATGTATAGCTATTTTATTATCCTTGTGATCGAGAAACTTTCAATTTGAGCCTTTGTGTAGGAAATGCTTGCCCATATATTTAATCATGTTTTGGTGACTAGAAGCTCCCAAAAATGGTTGGACAAGATTTGGTGAACCAAATTGTGCAAATAGTCACATGGACCTTCATGCTTGCTAGTAACATGCTTTTTGTCTCTTGTATAGAATGCTCTTCCAAATCATTCATGATCTCTTCTTTGGCAAGCTTTCCTTCCTTACAAATGTGTGCATGGAGAAGAGTGAAAAGAGAGAAACAAGATCTCAACTTAGGAAATGAAAACTAATAATTTAATGGATAGTAATCTTGTTTCATGCTTCGTCACACCTTCCATACAAGATGAAAAAATGTTTGAAGTCCTTCAAATGCCTCTCTAGTGAAAGATAGATGTCGGATAGAGGTTAGTCAAGGATATCCAAAAAACCCTTAAACTTACTACTTTTGTCACTTTTATTTGGCAATAATATGATTGTTTCCATGTTGCGGCGACATCCGGCATTCCCGACATCTATTAACTTTTCGATGTTTACATAGTGGATTCATATCACTCATGCAATTTCTTGTACCTTTTCTACAGTACTTGGTGATGTTTCTTACATTGGCTAGGTGTCCCTACCTGAATAATGTTGAAGCACTTTGGAGGAAGTTGTCCACTTTACATGCCACTTTTGAGTTATTTTCTTCTACTTTCACCATTTTTGTCACTTATCACCTACTTCAATCTTATCCACCACCTCACCTAAGACATCCATTACTATCACCAACATCCACCCAATTCACTCAAAGGTGGATGTTGGTATGCAATGCTTTATCGGGTGTGCAATTAGTTCCTAGCTCTACCCAATTTTTTGAGATCAATGTTCTTATTCTGAGTGAGCCTCATACAAAGCACCAACTCCTAGTTGGACTTTGTAATTACGAAAAATCGACATCCACATGTTCTCGATAAGATGGATTGGCATCCATAATGACACTCAACATCACATTATATATTTGTATATAGGTACCTCATCAAGCCTAGCTATCATGACTTATTTTAAGGGATTATATATATGTTTGTTGTAGACCTCCCTACGCGTATTTTTATGACCAATGGTAGATATTGTGCAAGTAGTTGAATTGCCTATATAATCTCCTCCTATCATGTATTGAAAGGAACAACTAGACATGTGATAGAATATGCATTCGAGATATATTTTTCACCTTTCTTTTCTCCCCCTCTTGCATTTTGTCATTATGTGAGCTATGCCTTATTTCATTTGTGATTTTGACTAGACCAAATTTTAATAACGAGTGTTTGTTTTTGGATTCAAAAGCACTTCTTTATCAATTATACATAATAATACAACGTTACTCATACAAAAAAATGGATGGACTGAAATCACATCCGATAATGTTAATCAAAAGCCTTATGAATACAACAAAAGCAAGTGTTCCATTGAATAGTATTGAGAGTAATTTTTGTGTAGCTTCTGCGATGGACCGTTCCGCACGCTCTAGCCGCTCTTCTTCCTTGCGTCGACTGCCTCTGCTTCCTCCTGGTGGTGTCGGCACTACGGGCTCTCTTTTCTCCGGATTTTCTTTGGACTCGCAGACCCTTGCCGGTGGTGGCTGCGATGGTTTTGTGCCTTCACCTGTTCTGGATGGTGTGTCAGGGGTGGTTTTGTCTAACGTGGACGACAGGGTTACCTTGTGTGGTGGTGTGGGGAAGCCCTCTTTCCTGCAGGCTGCGTTCTCTGCTGCGCCGACTTCTTTTTTGCTCTCTGCTGTTGCGTCTATCCCTACGGTATCATTTGGGGATTCTATGTTGGAGTTTGAAGATTTCTACTCCAATAGGGGTTTGATATGCCGTTTCAATGACCTCTGGCCTGGTTTGCCGCTCCTCCACTCGAAGATCTCTTCAAACTGGCGACCCTTTTTGTTCAGTGGACATTTACCCCTGTGCTAGGGGATTTTTTTATTGTGGTTTTCAGTTCAATTGATGACAGAGATTCTATCATCTCCAAACTGTGGGAACTACAACATCATCACTTGCTGATGAAACTGTGGTTTCCGACCTTCAATCCCCTCACTACTGCATTCAACGTCAAACCTGTCTGGGTGTGTTTACCTCATCTCCTGCTGCAGTTCTGGGGAAAAGAATGTCTGATTGATATTGGCAATGCTTTGGGCAAATTCTTATCCATTGATTCCAAAATGAAAATCTTTCTCTCACACTACTTATGCAAGAATCTTAGTGGATCTAGATACATCTTTGGATCTTCCAGCTTCCATTAATCTAAAAGTTTTGAATAGGGTTTGGTCACAACCTCTTGACTATGAAGGCTTGCCCTTCAGGTGCAAGAAATGTTTTGCCCTCGGGCATCTTGCTTCAGATTGTCAAAAAGTAAAGCAACATTTTAAGGAAAAAATATCTTGGTGGAAAGATTCCAATCCTAGCCTACTGGTGGTTGAGGATGAATTTGATACTGCTCGTAAGATCCGGGGCGGGGGTGTGGTTAGTGAAGAGCATGAAAACCAGGCGGTTGAAACTCAACTTTCCCTCTCGCGATGGAGGCAGAAAGGTGGCACTGGGGGTGACACTCCCTATGGGGGTGGATTCTCCATCCATTTTCGAATCCAAGAGACCTATGATATTCGGCTTCCATCCCATCCAAATGAAAATTCGGATCCCAACCAAAGTGATGGATGGAAAATCGTAAATCGAAAAAAGAAAGGTTTTACTTCTCATAATATGAGATTAAGATCTCGGGTTTGTGATCCTTTTGAGCAATTCTAGGGTGATGCACCGTTGCATCAACTTCTCTCTTGTTCTTCGCTTTTATGCCTTTTTAGCCTTCTTTCTTTTGTTGCCTACGGGCCTTTTCTCTTTTACACCTTAATGCCATATCTAGCCTTAAGAAGGATGTAGATCCTTTCAAAACCTGCACTTTTACCATTTTTCAAAAAAATCCTTATGAATGCAAAATCGATGTTTGTAATAATTGCATATATTAATAAATATATTTTCAATAAAAATAGTTCTAAAAACAATGGCCATCAATAACACAAACAAGAAGGCACAAAATTATGCAACAATACTGAACATGACCACTGATGGAGGTGGAGGAGGGTTATCAATATTCCCCAAACCACTTCCACTAGGAGGATCTGACGTGTTAGGTGTGGAATGTAAACCATCATCTTTTTCTTCTTCTTCCTCAAGTTAATTGGATGGAGAAATAGCAAGACCCGCATAAGGGAATTTGTCTTGAGAGGGTGTTGCCTAGGGGGCACATATGTTGTAGCTACTACCAAGTTTATCAAACACTCCTCCATCACCGCCTCATTTAAGGGAAGGCTCACAAGAGAGAGGTGAAAACTTATATTTATTTTTAGAGTGATGATACCCTTGAAATCCTTGGCCATGACCTTGAGAAGGTGAGCAATGACGAGGAGAATTCGGCTGTCTCTAAAGTGCTTAATTTAAAAACGAGTTTAAAAATCCTCGAGTTACTAAAAATGTGTTTATTTTCCTAGTGCTCCAAAAATGTGTTCTTATGGATTCAGCTTGTTTGTAGGCATTTTATCCTTTTAAAGCACATATACCTAAATTGAATAAACTAGGGCCCAATTCGATTTAAAAGTTAGACTTGAGTAGACAATACATTTGCTACCTAGATTAGTGTATAATTAATTGAAATTAAAAAGAGAGTGGAAATGAGCATAAGTTAAGATCCGACATGAAAAGCGTACCTAAAATGAAATACAAAAGAATAAAAATTCTCTCGAAAGTTCTTGGGAACAATTCAACTATAACTCTACAAATTCATTCACTAAGAAGTGTAACTAGGAAAGTTTCCATCAAAGGACAATTGCAGCTTTTCAAATTTGCACCGCTTCGTTGATTTTTTCCTTTGTTGATTGTGTGTACATAATTTGGCCTACATCTTGCTTTGACTTTGTTTTGGAAAAAAACTATTTTTAATTCATGCAACGATGTGCTAAACTCCTAATATGGCTTCTCCTTTGCAAATCCTAATCAAACACTTAATAAAAATGAAAGAAAACAACCTAAACTAGGTTGATATGTTCTTCCAATATATTTAAGAGGAAGCACTGTTTTGATGTATCCATGTGAGTCAAGGATTACGTGGTTTTATGCATGCCTACATCCCACGTGAGTGTGATCCATGTGTAATAATGTAGATGCACACACTTCTCATTTGCGCCATTGTGCACTTTCTAATTTGAATTTCACCCTTGCATTGATTGTGTGCTTTCTTACAGTCTTATGTAGATCTTTTACATTTTTGTGCACCTCACAACATGCAAACAAACAAATATGTTAGCCAAATTGCACGCATTCATAATACTAGGTAGAACTTACGCATGCACAAGTCTTTGTGTCATTATTGTGCTTTCTCGCAATATTTCACAGACTTTGTGCCATGTGCAAAGCCTTCATAACATCAAGCAACATCCATCTCGCATCTTTGCATTAGCACCCTAAGCTTACCTCGACTCACAAACTTGTGCCACCTTTGCATTACACAATTGCTCACTCCCCAAATTGCATGTAATGACATCTTTCAACAACCACGTGGAGACTCCACATTTCTACGTGGCATGCCAAATGAAAGCTTCTTAGTTTTATGGCATGTCTGAAAATCTCATTGCATAACCGTTGGATCCACAAGTAGAACAATCATGCACATCGGGAGGCATTTCAACTATCACGCATGGAAGATAAAACTTGTAATTTCTCCCATTGTGACCACATATTCTTATAACTTCCTTTTTGGCATTGTTGCATAAATTTGTAATATACACATCTTCATAGGGGTTGGTCATTTGTTGATTACCCTTAATGTTAGGAAAATATGTGTTAGAGCTCCACATTTGATATAATTATATGGGTTAATATATTATCAAATCTTGTAATAGGTGTGGTGAGTCACAACAACTCACATAGAATTAGATGATGAATATTAAATTGTTGAACCAAATCACTATTATGGGTTTGCCATAGATATACTAGGAATTTGGTTATTGCCTAACTCGTATCTTAAGGAGAATTATAGGCGTATATATATGTAATACCATCTTATAATGTAGTCTCGAATGAATTACAATTGAGTGTTTTCTTATTGTGTTGATTATTTATAATTTGAGTGTTTGTAATCTGAATAAATTTTACATTTGGTATGGGAGCAATAATGTTTCATATGGAAGCCCGAGTTGTGAAGAAGGAAAACTAATCGAATTTTATTCGGCTATAGTGATAATATGACGTAAGACCGAGTTAAAGCTCTAAGCAATGGATTTCCTCATGATTAATCATGTTTCCCGTATATGAAATCTATATATTTTTAAAATGTGAGTGAATTGGCTGGTTTGTGTTAGTTGGAGGTTATTATATTGGGATTGTCAGCTCTGCCAATTATTGACAGTAGCTAATTTGTGATTGAGATTAAAACAACTCCATGAAAGGTCTGCAAACCATCTGGATGATTATTGGATCTTGATCTACATCATATCGGCATTGGTTTTGCTTTCTCACAACCGAGTCATCATGGAACTCTTTTCTAACCGCCACATTCGGATCACTAATGTATATATAGACTGGAAGGTGAATGTATTTATATTTTGTAAGCATTAAAGATTTTAGTCTTGGTAACGCTAAAAAGCAAGGCCTTTTAAAATCGAGCTCACCTTCCAATCGTTGCGAGTCTATCACTAGGCATGTAATCTCAAATAAGTGTTATTTATGAGTGATAAGAATTTTCAATTTTGTATTATTTTTATTACATACTCAAGTTAAACCTTTAGTCTATAGGGAATAGGGTTTTAGTTTGTCAATTTTATGGGCGAAAAAGAAATAAATCGTCTTTTTGTATGTCATTGTGCGTCGTTAAAACATGAAACATGTGGGTGCATATTGCCATTATCATATCATTAAAATTGTTGAAGTGTTCATATAGAGTTGGGTTGTGTGTCATTAGCTGATATATGTCATCAATAAGAGTATTAATTAAAATTTGTTTAAGGGTTCGAGCCACTTCAAAGTGTAATGTGTTTGTCAAAAGTTGATAGATAGCTAAATGATAAGCTTTAGTTGTTGTTCGTCAATTTTGTTATCTCAATCGTCAATAGATTTATCAGTGAGTCAAGTGTCAACACATCTTCTATTTTATTTTTTATCGTCTTGTCAAGGGTATTAGTAGTGTCACCAAAGTGATGTATGAGTCATCAAAGTGTCAAAAATGTGGGTCACTAGTCATTATAAAATAATAATAATAATAAATCTATAAGGTATTTTGTTATTGAGTAAATCCAATCTTTAATTGGATTTCTTAATCTTTATTCATATTGTTAAATGAGTCATTCATTGTCAAAAGTGTATATCATTTTCGAGTTAAATTTGTCTTCTTGTCTAAGTCGTTAGTCCGTCGAGTTTATCCAATCATTGTCAAAAGTCATATACTCTCCTTGTGTAGTCAAAACTTAGAGTGTCAAAAATAAAAAAATTGTAACTGGATGCATTTTTAGGCAAACCTAACGTCCTAAAAATTGTGTTTCATATCATGGGGATAAAAATAAAGCACAGGTGGATACCAATGAGCTTCAAGTTCTAATTTGGTGACATTTATAGATAATGTCATTGTGTTTTAAGCTATCAGCATCCATAGCCTAATACAACTATAAAAATGAGGATTGTGTCATCATCCCTATAAATAGTTGGGTAGAAATAAGGACACTTGTACTTATATATTCCTCCCTCCATGATCATATGATATAAATCCTGAAATTGGGAAAATCTAAGTATATCGAGACATGTCGCCCATGTACAAAGATCTTCCTTTAAGTAGGTGTCATTGATCATATGGATCCCTTTCGCATACCACGTACCATTTATGTACCTTAACTTCTCTCTCAGTACTAGAGCATATGTTGAGAGGATGAGCTTCTTCAAGTATTGACGAGTATATCAAAAGATGCATATATATAAAGGTTTAGTATATTAGACTAGTGGTATATAGAAAGGGTGACCTATTTGGAGTGATAAGGAACCCATCCATTCCCACAATTTGCCAATATGACAACAAATGATTTGAAATTCTTTCTATCATATTCTCTGTTCTTAAGAGGAGATAATTATGTCAGCATGGAAAAAAATATCAAAACTCAACATGAATTTTAAAAATATGGAATGTAGTTGATGAATCTCTCATTTAATCTAAAAATGATAACATTAACGTTCATATGTAGTTTGGCAGCATGCAATCACAAGGATACCTTGATCATATTGTTTGGAGTTTCAAATGATATGCAACCACACATTTGTGATTCTAAAACAACCAAGGAAGCTTGGGATAAGTTGAACACACTTTATGAGGCAAAGAATAGGAATACCATCCTCCACCTCCAGATTCAACTACATTGTCTCAAATTGAAAAGTGGTGAGAAAATTGAAGTCTTTTTAAGGCGTTTCACAAATTTGAGGGTGTCACTCTAAGCATTGGAAGTGGAAGTGATAGATGACTCTCTTGTACCTATCATCTTGAGAGCATTGCCCCCTCATACATGATCTTCATGACCACTTTGAATGTCATAGGATAAACATCTACCTTTGATAATTTAAAGAATATTTTGCAACAAGAAGAGTCCATGCACACAATAGAAGAAGAGGAACATGCTCTTGCTTCACATCGAAAGGAAAAACACCCACGAAATCTTTCAAACAACCCTAGAAGCAATGTAATCAAAATAATTTGCAAGGAAATAAATAATCGAAATAATGTATTATTTGTGGTAAAAGGGACATTATTTGATAGAATGTCGATAATTCATTCCAACATGGGTCATCTAGTGGAAGAATCCCAATAACCAATAAATGTCACATAGAAAATAAAATAAGCAACAAGTATAGAAAAATGACAATTAGAAAAAGAGGCCCTAATAACAAGGAAACCTTTTCAAATAGGAAGAACACCCATCCGATGGCGGCTTCCTATATGCCACACAATATTAGGATCCGTCCACTTCTCGAGTTCTATTTAGTATGTTGATTTAGGTGCAACTTGGAACATTGCTTAAAAACAAGTTTGGTTTTACAATTTGAGAGAAATACCCACCAAAAATCACATCTCATTAGATAAGGATTCTTCCTACATTGCCCAAGGTATTGGAAACATTATGTTACCTATTAGAACACGTGATTACAAAATCACAAATGTCTTATATATCCCTAGATTCACCAATAATTTACTCTCTTTACACACCTCATCGGAGCACAACCTAAAGGTTAATTTTGATAGCAAAGGTCGTAAAAATATATGTCTTATCAGAACTAAGAACAAGAGAACAAAAATTGTTTCACGAACATCTACAATTGGGCGGTGTTCTAACTTGATTTTATTCCAAAGAATAATAAGGGGATTATTGTAAAAGGATCGGACTCAACACAATTGTGACACTGTAGATTTGGGCATGTGAGTTTTGGATACCTGGTTGCACTTGGAAATTATAATATGGTGCGAGATTTCCTCCACTCAAGAAACATACTAACAAATTCCTCAATTTTATAAAGCAGGTAAAAACATTGAGAGCTATTTGGAAAAGCTGTTGTTCATTTTTATAACAAGTTAGATTTGGTGCACACAAATATTTATGGACATATGAGACCCAGTCATGTTGGGTTTCAATACTTCATGATATTCTTTGATGATTACTGATGCAAAATGTGGGTTTAATGTTTCTAAACCAAAAATGAAGCCTTTAATACTTTCAAGCAGCTTCAAATTGTTTGTAGAAACTAAAACTAGTTGTAAAATCAGAACTTTTCGCTTAGATTAAGGGGAGGAATAAAATAGTAATGAATTCTCAAAAAATAGCAAAACATGGTATTAGATGTCAATTAAATTTATGCATAGCTCTCCAAAAACACAAGGAATAATAATTTTAGTTAGTCTCAAACTCACTTGCTAAGTCCTTCCTCTTAGATAACACTAGAACTAGCTCTTCCAACTCGTGAAACGGATAGAAGAAGCTTCCTAATATATTTGAACTCTAAGTATCCTTCCTACCCCTATTTATCCATGCAATCAAACCCTTGACTAGGTCCACAATGTTGGGGTTAGCACATCGGTTGTATAAATAATATATCAGATCTAAGCATACATGTAAATAAAAGTAGATATTCTACTAGAAGAAATATACAAAATAAGAGACATAAATCATCACCAGATTTAATGTGGTTCAGCCAAAGTGTGGGCTACGTCCACCAAGAAACAAGTCAATATATTATCCAAAGCTTTGACAAGATATACAATGAATATTTACAATCTTCCACACCTCTCAGATGTACAATACTTTCTTTCTCTCAAGATTTTGCTTCATCACCAAGAATTCTCTCTCTCACCAACTTTTGCAAGTTCTTTCTAATTCTTGTTAATTTTCTTACTTCTAAACCCTAGCTTTTATGCTTATATAGTTGTTTATAGACTTAGGGAACTTAGCCATGCAATTACAATCAATAGATATACTTTAATGCTAAAAATAGATCTAATTCCCGAGAGTTAATTAAAACATCCTCGCACAGGTAACCGATGCTTTGGTTAGCCCTAACCGATGTCGGTTCCTTCCTTCCCGATCGATGCTGGGTCTTGGGTGACCGATGCCGGTTCCCCATTAATCGATGACAGCTTCCCATTAATTGATGACGGTTATTGTATTTTCTAGCAAGTTTCCATTACATGCTAAACTGAAGTAATTGAGCTCCACAACTCAACAATCTCCCACTTGGAGATTAATTACTGCACCATACATATACAACGTCATTCTTGGATCCTTCTTTAGCTTTGTTTCTTCCTCTTCAAGTCTCAAACTCGAAGACCAATAGAAGTGGAGTGTAGCTCCAACTTCTCCTTTGCTAATGGCTTCGTTAGCATATCCGTAGGGTTCTTGCTCGTATGAATCTTTTCCAGATTCAATTGTCCATCCTCCAATACCTTCCGTATGAAGTGATACCTCAACTAAATGTGTTTCGTTCTCGAATGAAACACTGAGTTCTTTGCCAAATGAATTGCACTCTGAATGTCACTAAACAATTTACAATTATTTTGCTCCTTTCCCAACTCTTCCATGAACCTACTCATCCATATCATCTTCTTGCTAGCCTCTGTAGTTGCAACATACTCTGTCTCTGTAGTAGACAAAGCCACAACCTTCTAGCAATCTTGAAATCCAGCTAATTGTCATTCAACCTACTATGAAAATATATCCAATAGTGCCCCTTCTACTATCCAGGATCTCCACCATATCCGAATCAACATAGCCACATAATGAAATATCCGAACCTCCATAGCATAACTGCATGCTAGATGTTCCTTTCAAATACTTGAGTATCCATTGGATTGATTTCCAATGCTCTTTACCTGGATTGACCATATATCTACTCACAACTCCCACTACATGTGCAATGTCTGGTTTGGTACAAACCAGAGCATACATGAGACTCCCAATTCGCAAGCATATAACACTCGTGTCATGTATTTGACCTCCTAACAGTTAATTTGAAGTGTCCAGCCATAGGTGTGCTAACAGGTTTTACATTCTGCATGTTGAACCTTTCTAACACCTTGTAGATATAATCCTCCTGAGACAAACACAATTTCTTGTTTTTCCTGTCTTTGTGTATTTGCAAGCCAAGGATTCTTTTCGCAGCTCCTAAATCCTTCATAGAAAATGTGTGAGTTAGCTTTCTCTTAAGCTAACCAATGTCTTGCATACTAGATCATGCAATAAAATATCATCCACATACAATAACAAAATAATATAACTCTCATTTTCAAGTCTCATTGCATATAAATCTCTTCATCCAAATCACCATGAAGGAAAGCCATCTTCTCGTACACTAATTTCTCCTTACCCTTGACTTCATACCCAAACGACTGTTGCATATAAATCTCTTCATCCAAATCACCATGAAGGAAAGTCATCTTCACATCTAGTTGCTCTAAATGCAAGTCTTCTACTGCAACTAAGCTCAATATAGTATGAATAGAAGTCATCTTAACAACATGAGAAAATATTTCACCAAAGTCAATACCTTCTTTCTGTGTAAATCCCTTTACTACAAGCCTTGCCTTATATCTTTTCTATCCACCCTCTTCTTCCTTGATCCTGTAAACCCACTTGTTCTACAATGTTCTCTTACCTGCTGGCAACTTAACCAAATCCCATGTCTGGTTCTATTCTAAGGAATCCATCTCCTTATCCATCCCATGCTCCCACTGGACATGAGTCTTATTCTGCATTACTTTTTCAAATATCTTTGGTTCACCATTATCAGTCAATAATAAATAAAATAGAGAAGGTGTAAATCTTTTTGGAGGTTTACTTACCCTTTGTGATCTTCTCACAGGAGTTTGGGGTACCGAAGGCTCAATCTGAACCTCCTAGACATTCCTATCCAAATCTGACAATGATCGACGCCGATTCTACTAACTGATATCAGTTTGGATCCTCTCAACCGATACTGCCCGTTCGTCGATCGATTCGGTCGGAGGTCCGTCGGTCAACCAAACCTTATGTGTAACCCTGTCGGTAATTCTTTTAAATATGAGAATTCAATTTCATTCAAAACTTCTAAACAAGTTCATCCTTGGGTACCAAAACTTTATCCCCATACATTCTCTTTTCATTCCATTCAAAATCATGACTCCTAATAATATTAGAATTCTCTAAATCCTAAAAACGGAAATCGAAATCACTAGATCCATAACCAATGAAAGTCCATCTCTTGGATTTTGTATCCAACTTTTTTCTATTTTCCTTATCAACATACACAAGCTTTTAAACCAAAAAAATTAAGAAAAGAAAGATCTACCTCTTTTCCGATCCAAGATTTCTCTAGTATTCCCCATTTAGTGAACTTGAAGGCCCACAATTAATCAAATAAACCGTTGTATCAATCGCTTTTGCCCAAAACTGCAAGGGAAATCTAGAATGTATCCTCATACTTCTAAAGACGTTCCATGATTGTCATGTTCATTTTTTCTGCAACACCATTCTCCTGTGGTGCTCTTGGAACCGTTCTTTCTCTACGTATTCCATTCATTGAACAATAATCATTGAAAGCCTTACAACAATATTCACCACTATTGTCGGATCTAAGGCACTTTAACTTAGAATTTGATTAATTCTCAACAAGGGCTTTCCATCTTTTAAAAGTCTCAAAAATGTAAGTGCAAAGAAGTTGGGGGACAAAAAGGGGTCATAATCGGACG
This sequence comes from Taxus wallichiana var. yunnanensis, assembly GCA_018340775.1. Classification (NCBI taxonomy): domain Eukaryota; kingdom Viridiplantae; phylum Streptophyta; class Pinopsida; order Cupressales; family Taxaceae; genus Taxus; species Taxus wallichiana. The sequence goes on from CM031233.1 coordinate 171,433,144, forward strand.
TCATATTGTAAATAACAACATAATATCAACTTGTAGACTTTATTAGCAATGCATACACTCAAAATTAGAAAAACATATATCAATATGATTCTTATCATCCGGAATCTAGTTTCTAAACTACTATTTTTTTTAAAAATTGGACAAGTTTAGCTATATTAAACATTCAAAATTCAATGACTTGATTTTTTTTTAAAATGCCTATAAGATTGTAGTCTGTTTTCTTGCGATTTGGATGACCAAAAATTGATACATACATACATACATACATACATACATACATACATACATACATACATACATACATACATACATATATATATATATATATTTGTTTTGGTGAGTAGTTATATGCTTCTATCTATCTTGGGATAGATTTTATTTTGTATTTTTTGAGCAATATTTTATTTTTTATGATTTTTCCGTGAAAGTAGTCTAAAAACATAAAGAAAATAGAGCACTTTCCATTTGCTGCCATAACTTCATCAAAAATATTGAAATCAAATAATTTTTTTGAACATGTATATAATTTCACCATAGTTGGGATGGTATAAGTTTTATCACATTCTAATAAGTGAAACAAAAATTGCAGTCTTAAATGTAGACATAAACATTCACAGAAAAAATGTCTTAAAGACCTACTATTAGTAAAAAATTATAAAATGATATTTATCCTATTCTATTCACTTTAAAATCAATATTTATACAAAGCTAACAGTCTCCCCTACGCGATGGTACCATTTTTATGACATATTTTTGACTTTTTGGCATGGTTCAAGTCCACGAAAGACTAAATTTGATGTTCTCCTATTTTTGATGTAAAATTCAGGATTTGATGTCCACTTAATTATCCCCCAACTTGCTGCACTTACCCAAAAACATCAAATTTATATTTAATACAATAAACACATGCCTTTCTTGTAGCATCATCAATGAAAGGAACATAATATTGGGATCCTCCATGAGAAGCTACCCGAGCTGGTCCCCACACATCCGAGTGTACAAGCTCCAATTTTGCTCCTTCTTAGTTACTCCAACTTTGAAAAATCTCACTCTCTTTTTCTTTCCAAAGATACAACGCTCACATAAATCAAGATCTAAATCTTTCAAATCGATAACTTACCCTTAGCCTTTAAGATCCGAATTCTTTTTGACTCATATGGCCTAACCGGTTATGCCACATGCATGCATCTGAATCTGAAGTACATAATGCGAAAATGAATTAGTAATACATTTATATAAATATAATGTTCCTACCTTCTTACCTCTTGCCACAAAAAAACCCTTGGTGACTTTCCAAGAGTCTTCGTAAAGTAACCATGCAACCAAATTCACCTAGTTTCCCTGCGAAATAAGATTTCTCCTAAGGCTTGGCACATACCTCACATCTTTCAATACCCATGTATTTCCATTCTGTAATTTTAGATGTACTTCCCCTTTACCAAGAATACTGCAAGGTTCATCATCACCCAAATAAACATGCCCAAAATTTCCTGGACATAATTTCTAAATAACCCTTATTATGAGTTGCATGGAAATAAACTAGAGAATCTAAAACCCTTGATTCAATTCTATTATCTAAAGAAAGAATAAGAGCAGCTTGCATTACCTCTGATGTAGCAAGATTTGCTTCTTTACCTTTGTCTAGTTGTTTGTTCTCTTTATCCTTTGACCAACAATCTTTCTTTGCATGTCCCTTCTTTCCACATTTCCAACAAGTAATTCCCTTACTTCGGATTTATATCTCATTATCCATTGACTTTGATTTCCTATTACTCTTACTCTTGGATCTCTCCTTCTCTTCCCCTGCTTTCTACATTCAAAGCATTTCCAGATGATGATTCCTCTATACTCTTCCTACGAATTTCTTCATTCAAGATTATACTAACCACATCATCAAACTTCAAAATATTATTAGCAGATGTTGTGTTACTAACAACCATTACAAAGTTATCTCAACTATTAGGAAAATAACATAAGAATAAAAGTGCTCTTACTTCATCATCAAATGGTATTACAACCGATTTTAATTGATTTACAATAGATCAGAAATCATTCGAATGACAAGATGCAAATCCACCTTCATGCATCTTAGAACTAAATGGTTTCTTTATCCAATAAAATTTATTTGAAGCACTAGGTTTTTCATATAAATTAGCAAGAGATTTCATTAACTCTACCGTAGAAGCCGCTTCTGTAATATTGGAAGCCACAGATGCTTTGTCGGCTCAATCTTGTAGATCCCAACGCCTTTCTATCAAAAATATTTCATTCTTCATCAGTCATCTTCGTAAGTCTAGACCTCTCATCCAACGGTAAATACAAATCTCTTTGATACATATAATCCTCAATCTACATCTTCTATAATTGATAATTTTGGCCATCAAATTTCTTTACCTTATATTTATTTTCTTATGCCATTGTTGTAGCTCCCACTCAATCAAAAACCCTCTGTGAGTAAATATGTCAACACACAAAACCCTCAAACAAAGCTCGGTATCAGGTTGTTGGGGTTAGCACACTTGTTATATAGATAATATATCAAATCTAAGCATATATGCAAATAAAAGTAGATATTCTACCAGAAGAAATATACAAAATAAGAGACATAAATCAACACCAGATTTAACGTGGTTCACCCAGTGTGGGCTACTTCCACCAAGAAACAAGTCAGTCTATTATCCAAAGTTTTGACAAGATATATAATGAAGATTTACAATCTTCCACACCTCTCAGATGTACAATACTTTCTTTCTCTCAAACTTTTGCTTCATCACCAAGAATTCTCTCTCTCACCAATTTTTGCAAGTTCTTTCTAATTCTTGTTAATTCTCTTACTTATAAACCCTAGTTTTTATGCTTATATAGTCATTTATAGACTTATGACACTTAGCCATGCAATTACAATCAATAGATATACTTTACTGCTAAAAATAGATCTAATTCCCAAGAGTTAATTAAAACATCCTCGCACAGGTAACTAATGCCAGTTAGCCCTAACCGATGTCGGTTCCCTCCTTACCGATCGACGTCTGTCCTTCCCGACCGATGTCAATCCTAGGTGACTGATTTCGGTTCCCCATTAACCGATAATGGTTATTGTATTTTTCAGCAAGTTTCCATTGCATGGTAAACTGAAGTAATTGAGTTCCACAACTCAACACACAACCAAGAAAAATCAGTCCACCCTTGTTTTGTCCTTATAACTTTTGTATCTCCTACTAGCTCTCTTAACACAAAAAGCTTATTGTTAAGAAGAAACTATCGAGCTTCTTGAGAACATCGAACAATTTTAGATACTATTTTGGACCATTTTGCTTTGTGCAAAATTTTATTCCTCAACTCCCAATCTAACCCCCTATTTCGCTAACTTGGTTTTGTCAAATAGGTCTCCTTCCTCCTAAACCTAGACTATCAAGAATTCCGTCGCACTGGGGATTAGAAACCACTAAAACCTTTAAAATCTATAATAAGGGAAGGATCAAAAGTTTTTTTGCAAATTTTAGCCCAAAATTCAATGATTAAGTCCTCCAAATCAACTTTTTAGTATTAAACCCTACCTAGGGTTTGTCTATCCCGATAGAGGTAAAAATTATTTTTAGAAAATTTAGGAAGTTTCAAACCTAGAAGCACCTCCTATAGATCTGTACCCACCCATAATACACTTTTGAATAGTTCAAAGAAAGAAACTCATGAAAAAATTGGAAAATAGTAATTTACCTTCATGAAAAACAAGGATTCCCCTCCTTCTAGGACTTGTAGAGGTCTTTAGATGTTTTTGCTAAGATTTTCTTTCCTTAAAATTTGAGACCAGCCATATCATCTTCCAATAGCAATGAATGAACACATTATATAGGGAGATTCCACAATTTTTAACAAAGAACTTGAGTTTTATTCAAAATAGCTTGTTTGTCTGTCATGTACACATAGTCTTGCCTATACAGAGTTCTCTCTCTCTCAAGGTTCAACAACACACAAGGAAACAACATTAAAACCCTTATTTTAAAAATGTTTACATAGGGATAGGTAGCCCTTTCACATAAAAGTGGACTTTTCATTCAAAAGTTTTTATACAAAAGCCATGTCTCGCCTTGTTCATATACAATCCTTCTTCACAAAATTTCCTCCCTTCCTTCTCTAACAAGAGTCACCCACTTGATTTTTGAGTTTTTAATCTATGAGGAGATATCCATAACTAATTTTCATCAACCCTCTTTTTCTATCTTTCATATTTTGTACATTGAGGATCACTTTTCTCAAGAAGACTCAAAATACATCAAGAATAAAACAAGGATTTTGATGCTTATTACCATTTTTACTAAATCTCTCTTCAATATATGTTCAAGAAACTCTAACACTACCTTCACTACCTAAAAACATCCTATCATACCTAAACACACCAAAATTTCTCAAAAGTCAAGTTTCCTACTTAAGAAATTTGAATCAAGTTTGGGTAGGAAAACTCCTTTCATACCAAAATTTAATCAAGTCCTATGACCTCCTGGATACTTCCAAAACCTATTTAGACCCACCTAACATAATCTAAATCAAAATTTGACTATACGAAGCTTTCTTAGATGACACTCTATCATCATTCTCCCTAGGGAATAAGAAACTTAGCCCATGAGCTCCTACTCATAATGTGTTGCCAAAATTTAACTTCTTTCTGGTTTTCCAATTGAATTTGATCTTCTTATTCTTGTCCTTGACTGCATACTATGAATACCATGTCTTAATTAGTTGTACCATATCTTATAAAGTCTTCCTTTCCTTTTGAATGAACTTGTTCTTGTGCAAGAAAGTTGTTCTAGGATTGATTGTTATCTTCTTCACCTTTTGCTTTGAAATATACCCCTACTCCGGATATGTGTGAGATGAATCTTCATTGATCATGACTATAAACCATATTTTCCGCTATATTTTTTTCCTTCTTGAAGTATCATGACCTCAAGGTCTAAAAATGGAGTCTCTTTCTTAAGTAAGTCTCTACACTTATTTCAATGCCTCAACCGAGTTACTTACATAATCACTGCTAAAAGAAACATTAGATGGAAAATTTAGAGCTATTATAGCCTTGTTGAGGACCTCATTCACTTCACTTTTGTAATTTAGATCCATTTTCTCATGGTATGAACTTCTTAAACCTAATGTTTATTATGCTCTTTAGCTGTTTTGGTCCACCTTTCATGATCATACCCTCTTATTTAGAAACTAATTTCTCAATGGTGTTCTTGTGCTTAGATTTTTTATCATGATTTTGTGCTCCTAAGAGCTTTAATTTGTCTCTCTTTCCATTTAGGTTTGAAAATACATCATTATCATCTTTTTACTTCTTCTCTTTTGAATGTTTCCTTGATATTCGTCTTCACCAATCAACCATTGTCATAGCTTATTAACTTGACTTACCTTATTTCCCACCATATTATGCTTTCTTTTAGTTATTACTCTTGATGATTCAAGACCATCTCTATATTCGTGCTGCAAATATTCCTTTGCACTCATTAACATGACTCTTGAATAACCTTCATTCCATGCATTGTTGTCCTTGAGAGGGTTTAGTGTGTGCTTAACACCATTCTTCATTATAGTATATGTATTTTCCCTACCATTATGAATAACTCTCCTATCAAACTACCAAGGTCTTCTAAGTAAGACATGACAAGCATCCATGGGCATCACATCACAAAGAACTTCATCCTTATAACTACCAATTTGAAAATTTGCAAAGCACTGCTCACTCACTAATACTTGATGATTACTTTGAACCTAATACACTCTATATGGTTTAGGATGTATCAACTTTTTCAATCTTAACTTTTCTACCATTTCGAAGACACCAAATTGTTTGTGCTTCCATTATCAACAATGAGTTTACAACACTTACCTTTGGATTTTCACATTGTCTTGAATAAATTTATCCTTTGGGTTGGTTCTTTAACTTCCTTGTTCGGCTTCATCATCATTCTTCTCATCATCAATACCTCTCATATTTTAAGTTATTCAACATGTGATAGTGATCCCGTACTCTCTTCTTATCAACATGCACAATCTGATTTCTTTCTTCACTTACTCTACTACCACTTACACTCGTATGATATATGACTAGAAAAATTATTGCACTTGAAACATTTACCTTGAAAATATAATCTTCCTCTTCCAAAGTTACATCTTTCTTTATAAGAATAACTTCCTCTTAAGTAGCCACCTCTTTAAGTACTTTGCACTTGTGAGCTACTTGCTTATTCTTCCGACTTTGTGGTTGATATCCTCTACTTGTTTGTTTTCCTCTACCTCTGATACCTCTAGCTATGCCTCTATAATATTATACTTGTCTTCTAGATAAATTTTCATGTGCTTTCAAGGCTACTTGGTAAGCTTCTTCCGTTGTTCTCAAAGTGAACAAACTAATTTCATCTTGAATGTTAATCATTAACCCATTCAAATACCTTATTACTTCAACATATCCTTCTATGTGACATGATTTCATGGTTAACTTATAGAATTATTTAGTATAATCTACCGCACTCATCTCTCTTTGCCTTAAGTTTTGTAATTTATTAAGTAAATTTGTTTGGTAATCAGTTGGTTCAAATTTGTCTCTTAACTTAACAACCATCCTATCCCAAGATTTTATTTTATCCTTACCTCTACTTATTATTTCTTCTTGCACAAAGTCCCACCAAATAGTTGCATGCCCTATCAATTTAGTACAAGAAAATTTTACCTTTTTGTCTTCATCTATTCCCTCAAAATCAAAGTATTTATCCATCTTATTGATCCAATCAATCAAGTCTTATGGATGTAGACGTCCTCCAAACTCAAGTAGCTTCATTTTTGGCTTAGAACCTTCTCCCATAAACTACTTTCAAGAGTCTCACATATGGACCTTCTTCTTCTACAATTGTTTCTTCTACCTCTTCTTCTTTATCACTTTCCTCTTGCTAACACCATGCCTCTTCTCTGAGAAACATCTAAATCTCCCAATCTATCTTGTATATTCCTTAGTATGGAAACCCACTCATTCTCTCTAGGTTTTCCTCTCTAACCTCCTCTTCTCATCCTTGTTCTCTAAGCCATTTTGCTTTTCCTCTCTTTTCTTCTTCTTGCAAAATTTTGCTTCACATTTTGCTTCTTCACTAAACCTTTCTTTATCTCTCAAATTCTTGGAAATATTTTCTTTCTCTTTCAAGATAAAAGCTTGCTTTGATATCACTTGGTGTAGATCTCCCAAAACACAAGGAATGACAATTGTAGTTAGTCTCAAACTCACTTGTTAAGTCCTTCCTCTTAGACAACACTAGAACATGCTCTTCTAATTGGTGAAATGGATTGAAGAGGATTTCTGATATTTTGAACTATAAGTATCCTTCCTACCCCTATTTCTTCATGTAATCAAACCCTTGAATAGTTCATGTTATCGATCTGAAGTGCATCTTTGTGTTGGAAAAGCGATCCGACTTTGACTTCGGGCCTGTAAAATGGGATCTCCTCTCGAGTTGTGGTGCCTCGATTGAGGACAACCTCCAAAGTAGGCTTGTTCCTTGATGGATCACCTAAAACTATTGAAATTGACTGGGTTGAGGGATAGAAGTAAACTGAAAATAACTGAAAATGAAAAGGGGTGATACACCAAATATTTTGGGACTTAACTTGTACAGAAGCACACTTAAATGACTTGTAAAAGAACTGATGAACTTCACTACAATTGCTTGTTTGACAGATCTTGCACTCACAAAGGCATTGACACACACTTACGTGACTTGAAAAATATTCAAAACAACTTAATGGAGGTGTTGTGAGTTTATTAACATGTAAAGGAATGAAAATATTCACTGAAACACGCTTCTAATCTGTTGTAACACACTACAATAAGCTTGAAATTGGAGGAAATATGTCTTTTATTCATCCACAAGGCCTACAAGTATGATAGTTATGTTTAACATCCTGTAAAAATTAATAAGCCCCCTTAAACCTGTGCACAAACATGGTTTAAATACAAAATATCACCGCCCAAGCTCCAAATAATAACCTATGCTTAAAATTAACCTAACTAGTTGTTTGGAAACAAATCCAATAATAACCACTCATGCGAAAAGAACACTCGGTTTGAGCCAACCTCTTTTGCACAATTTTGGTTTAAAATAATTCAATTCTATATTTATCCTTGCAAAATAATAAAATAATCTTTTTCCCCATGCAATCTGTATTTTTCCATGCAAAATTATTTATTTTTAGCCTTCATTCGAACTTGGCATGACTCGAGTTAGCTGAACTTTGAATATGTGAGTCGAGATCATTTCCCCCTTTACTTGCACCAAACACCATAAATTTCTGGATTAAATGATGCCAACATGAAGAGAAAGATGAGAGCTTTCCAACAAGACCAATTTTTCATGATTTAGAGTTGTAAATCGAAAGATATGGCCATTTGAAAATTTGTAGGTTAGGATGAACAAGAAAGTGACACATGGTGGCCTTTAATTGGCTCAAGGATTGAGTTTTCCCATGTGTACTTTTATTTTTCGTTGTTATATGTCCGTTCTCGGTTGGGTCACAGGATCAAGCTTTGCTTCCTTTGTTTTCTTTCTTTTTCCTTTGGCTTTATGAAGGTCTTCCATTTTAGGAAAAATGAGCCACTAAGAAATTGCCAAGTTCTTCGCGATGTCGATCGTGTTTAGCCCATTTTGACCATTGCGAAACATAATCCAATGAAATCATTCCACACCCCTTAAGTTGTAAGTCTTCAATTATATTAATCTTGTCAAATTGCAAAGCACGAAAGAGTAAGAGAGCTCCATGCTCTTTATAAATGTCAGATTATCTTTTGCTTACACTAACCACTGCGAAACATAAGCCAATGAAATAACTCCACGCTATTTTTCATGTCAGTCTATTGGATAGCCCCTTCTGACATCCATGAAACACAAGCTAGTAGAAAATCTTCACATATGGAATGTGTTCGCTTCTCATTGGTTGTACCTTCGCATCGTAATTTATATCTTAGGCGGACTTAAAATTTTTGGAATTTGAAATTGCCGCCTCAAAGCAATGATGACCTCAATGACTACTCGGAGTCGACGCTTTATCAACCCAGGTTCATTCTCATGGAATTGAATTCTATGAAACAGATCTACCTTGAAGTTTTCCGGAATGACGACATGTGTCTCCGCCTTCGGCCGTTGGTCTTCTCGCCATCTATCTTTGTCTTTTCCCCACCGCGTGTTCTTTGACTTACTTTGACCCACGCCTAGGCCGAAAATGTTATGGAATATAACTCATTCCGCGGCTTAAGATCTGCCGAAATCCATCTACTCAAAGTGGGATGAAATGTCACCACATGCCCCTATCTCAATCGTTGATCTGCTACCACATGATCCTGTCTTGTTGGTGTTGAAATTTGACGCCAAATGAACATCACACGAGAATTTTATAAATGGATCTTACTAATGAATTGGCTAAGTATCTAAGGGTTTTTTTAATGCCAACGATCGGGAATTTTGGAAGGGGGAATTGATGTCTGCTTTCACCTCTCCGCACTTGTAAAAATGGCTAAGTCCGTTTTAATCAAAATCCAACTCATGTGATCTCGTGCTCTGTCAAGAAACATTTCTGTTCTCGATGCTTTCCAACATGACCTCCATAATTATATTCCTCATCTTGTGTAATCCATTCATATAAGTCATTCTTAAGAACTTTTTCTTGCTTTCACGACCTTAATTTATCCCGGGTATATGAAAAACAATTTGGGTACCCCGTTCAATGATTGACCAAAAATGGTCAACAATTCCAAAACCAAGAAAAATCAGCCACCCCTATTTTCTCCTTATATCCGCCTTAACTCCTACTAGCCCTCTTAACACACAAAGCTTGTTTTTTAGAAGAAACTACCTAGCTTCTTGAGAAAATGGGAACAATTTTAGATATCCTTTGGGCCATTATTCTTTGTGCAAAATTTTATTCCTCAACTCCCTATTTCGCTAACTTGTTTTTTTCCGATAGGTCTCCTTCCTCCTAAACCTAGACTATCAAAATTTTAGTCACCTCGGGATTAGAAACCACTAAACCCTTGAAAATATATAAGAAGGGAAGACCGAGAAGTTTTCTTGCATGTGTTAGCCCAAAATTCAATGATTAAGTCCTCCAAATCAACTTTTTTTTGTATTAAACCCTACCTAGGGTTTGTCTAGCTCAATAGAGGTAAAATTAATTTTAGATCATTTTATGAATTTTCAAACCTAAAAGTACCTCCCGTAGGTTTGTACGACCTCTCTAATACACTTCTAAGCAATTCAAACGTAACTTATGAAATTTTTCAAAAATATTATTTTACCTTCATTAAAAGCATGGATTTCCCTCCTTCTTCAGACTATATAGGTATTTAGATGTTTTTTCCCACATTTTATTTCTTTGAAACTATGATACTAGCCATGTCATCTTCCAAATAGCATTGAATGAACAAATTATATAGGAGATTTCATAGTTTCTAATAAAGAACTCCATTTATGTAGTGCCCACATTTTACACACACAATTACAACAGTAAAATACCAGGATAATTTTTTTTGACTTACATTGCTCACTACACACAACACAACATGGGCTTCAAGTACAGAAACTCAACTCGCATACGACAAACACATAAGTCATCGACTCACATAGACACATGAAAACATCATAGGCATGTCGATACCACACTTTTCCCAATGAATGGTTACTAGCAATGACCCAACCACAAGAACACGACTTCAGGAATGGCAAACCCACAACACATCATTTCTTTATTTGTATTTTAGTTACGGTTAACCCTCCAAGAACATTATTTCACAAGGATAATTTTCTCGATTGGCCACCTACATATTCTTAAGTACATTCCGTGGTTAAGTTACCATTCACCCCTTTTAAGTTGGTTTCTTATTCTTTACAAAAGTTTCCATAACTTGCATACTTATTTGGCGTAGTTCAAAAGCATACAAAATACTTATTATCTCGTTCTTATGTGAAGAATATTCTTCTCGAACATATATTCAGTATCTACCTTTCTATTCTTACAACTCAAGTGGATGAGACTTGGTGTCCATATAGCGATATTAGGATTTGACGGAGATTTAATTGCAAGATAGCTTTTTACCACAAAACATTCTTCGATCATGGAAAATTTATTTTCCTACCATAGTTATTCTAAATCAATGACTTAATGACTTCCTTTTTACATTTATATATCTTTTGTTTTCTCATAGTTTGATCACAACAATGCAATACATATTCTTGAAACACATAAAGATATTTAATTGAGTTATAAGGTCTCCAAGAGTGGCAGTATCCCTAACCTCAATTCTCGTTTTTACTCTTATATGCTTTATTTTTCTACGTCACACTATGGCCTTATTTTTAGCATTGTCTTGAAAAGGGGTTACGAACTAGTTTGCCTAACCTCTTAAAGACATAGAAAATTAGAAGACTTGTAGCTACACACGAACCCAAGTTAACATCCGAATCGACTGAATTCTAGATTAATTTCCAACTTCACCTAAGGGTCTACCCCTCAACTATAAATGAGGTTTAAGCGAGAGGACAAATTTATGCTAAACCACCTTCCCGAAAGGACCAAGGTGTTATGTTGAGAGAAATCAAGGTAACACATTTAGTTGAGCGGCGTTAAGGGGTTCATTAACAAGAGTACAAGGCAAAGAACAACTATATCCCGATCTCCATTTATGTCATTTGGATCCAACAGGATTTCACTCTATGAAGAACTTTAATTTTAATCTATCTTCGGATGACAAGGTAGTCCGCTAGGCTACGAAGGAGGAGTTAGCTCTACATACTCCAAGTGAAGTTTTGACTGTGTCACTCCTATCAGACGAGTTTACGACAAAGACACTAGACATACTGACTAAGACAATAAGCTCATTCTTGAGCTCTGATTTTCCTAAATTAGGACGTTCCATCGAGTGCAAAGATTAAGTTCATCCTATGGTTTTCAACGTCTTCTACGGGAAGGAGTATCGCACATGAAAAACAAGTTATGTCCCGATGTTGAACAAGGGTAGAGTGTTTCGATTAAATCTCTTTATTACATTTACAAAGTATGAATGCCCAAGACGACTCGTTTAACATTTATTGAACACTAAATATGCACTACTAGGTATTACTTCAAATTCATTTACCTTATATAAATATCAACCCCTTTTTACCATGTGTACTATGAATCAAAATTGAACCTAAGATTAAATGCACATTTCCTAGATGTCCTTGAAACTAGCATCTCATACATTTCAACAGATTATCAACTGTAACCTTCTACAACATGATATTAAATTATACATTTATTCATTTAACAATGAACTATATAAATTACAATGATAATAAATGAATTACACATCACCTTTTCGTCGTCATTCTTTCATCCTGCAAAACCACGTGAGCATGATATCAGCGATAAATTGTTGGCATGGCATCCGCCCTAACCTAACATAAGTATCATTTTTCAGTTTCCCATTTACATATGACAATAATTACAATTTGCAATCGAAATAAAAAGGTCTAGAGACATGTATTCATTACATTTCATTTTTCTTCATTTTGTAACCCAGGAGAGAGAAAGAGAAGGGAAGAGAGAGAAAACACCGTTTTGCCAAAAGTTCTAATGCACACAAGTTACACTATAGTGTTTTAAATAGTTATTTTCATGTGTTAAAAGTTTCTAGGGTGGTTTGACAACCCTACGAGGGTCCCGCAGCTTTCTATTTTTACATTTTCTCACTAGCTACAAAATGTTCAAAATGGGCTCGGAGGCTAAGAAACCACTTCCAGAATTTATCTTGCAATGAGAATGCACACCAAAATAAACTTTCTATGTATTCTCGATATACCAAGAGTTCATAGCAACCGATGCACTGGGAAAAAGTGAACGGTTTACGTTTGGCGGCTAGTTTTTCAGGGTTGCTGGTCATAGTTGGCCCAGTGCAAATTGAACATAAGTTAGCTCGAGGGCTCAGAAAACCACGTCCAAAACTGATGGTCGATGGATGAGAATGCAATGAGACACTTCCTACTCTTGGTTCCCTTATATAAGGAGAATTCATCAAAGTCGATGGGACTGAGAACTAGAAAGCCATTTTCAAATGGCGACAAGTTTTCTGGAGCGACAAGTCGAAATTGGTCTAGTTTGACCTCATCAAACTGCGATCGGAGGCCTACAAAATGGCCTTGCCAAACTATCTAGAAAAGTGTTTTTCCCAAAATGAATGTTCCATGCAATTTTCTGGTATAAACCCTAGAGGTTTGCGAAGATGGGAAATAATTTCTTTATCCAGGTTTCAAATGGTGGTTCAAAACGAAAGCCAAGTTTCTAGATTTAACAACTTTCTGCTATTGTACTACAAAGGTAACGGGGGCTCCTATAAGAGCGTAAAAATATCCCATATGTTCGTTCAGGGTCAATCCAAAGGTCAAGGTGACTCCACGCATACCAAGGTACACGAATGAAGCTTCACATCTTGTTTTCAAAGTTACGAAGGGTACTTAATGAGTCTCCGAAAAATGCAAAAATTAACTATTTAAACAGGGAGAAGATCAACTTTATTAATGGGAAGTCAATTTCATCTTGTCGATAAAACAATATTGAAGCGATCCAGGTGGGTAGGAATTTTTCTAAATCACCACGTAGAAAGGTGGAAGTTCATGTTTTAATGCAACGAGTTATAATGACTTCGTGAGTTACGACACGACACTTCATTGTTTTGCAACGAGTTGATATAAACATTTAACGGTATTAAAGTCCTAATATTTTAAAATTCTATTAAGTTGCAAAAGAGAACTAAAACACGAGAATTATGAGAGGTAAGGGAAGATGAACCATGCCTAGGAGGAACGGAGTCGGTCAAACCCGCAGGCTTTGGTTCAACATCTCGCTTGACACTTCGTCAACCAGTTCACGAGCCTGGATCAAATCTCCACCACGTCACACCAACTTCCCGATCACTTGAAGTTTTCCAACAGAATAAGTAGTTGCTTGAAAGTTTCCGAGATTTTTAACATACCCACTTCGTACAAATCTTGTTAATCGATGATGCAGTGTATGAGGTGCCCCAAGCTAGTTAGAACACATACAAGCAACAAGTCCACCACACGAAAATATTGCTCCAAGATTTACATTTCGGCACAAGGAGTTAGGATGCTTGCAAAGGTTATGAAATTTGGCTTTCATATCGCATAAAAATTTCTTTTTCTTTTTATCCTCAGCGCTTTGATGGAGGTCCACCTTATTTCTTTTCTCTCTCTCAAGCGTGAAGACAAACAATTCACGTGCCATGTCTATGCTGCCACATTTTGCATACTTGTCTACCAATCCAGTTTGTGCAAAACTGCATGTATTCAGTCTATAATACAATGTTTCTTTCTAGCAGACCGCATTTTTTTTATCAGACGTTTTAGTCAAACAACTCTCATGCCTTGTGTTTATTTCCACATTTTGTATGCACTTTTACCACTCCATATACTGATTTAAAGCTCCCATTTAGGTGCACAGTTCACATGCCAAGTGCATGCTTTCACGTATATCCAAGCATTTGCAAATACAACATCAGACAAAATTCCTCAATCTTTTATGCTTTGACAGATGTGCATACCCTGTTTCAAAGCTTCCATTTGACAGCCGGAGGTATGCTGGCAATGAAAACTCATTGGATTGGAGCCTGTTTGTTGCATAGGTGAAACAATGTGACTGTCCCCTGAGGAAACCCCCACGTTTTCTGAACCCAACCGCCACCATACTCCATGCGAAGCTGTCTCATTCTTTCATTTGGTCAAAAATTGAAACAACGCCCCCAAAGCAGTCTTGGACGCCCCCAATGGCCACCTTAAACTTGAACAAAACCTCTGTTTCTGTGGCGCATCGCACTCTCCCTCTCTCCACACAAAGCCAAAAAGATGGAACAGTCCCCAATGGAGCTTGAGCCCTCTTGCCCTAAACCGCCCAAAAGAAATCATGGGCCTTTTAATTTTAATTCTTTAATTTTATTTTTTATATTTATTTTATTATTATTATTTTTTTAATAATAAAAGGAGGCATTACAATTTTATTCAAAATAGTCTTCTTGATTGTCATGTAAACACAAGCTTACCTATACAGAGTTCTCTCTCTCCGAGGTTCAACAATACACAAGGAAACAACATTAAAACCATTCTTATAAAAAAAAAAATTCACGAGGATAGATAGCCCTTTCACGGAAAAGTCGACTTTTCATTCCAAAAAAATTATACAAAAATCATGTCTAGCTTGTTCATATACAATCCTTCTTCACATAATTTCCTCCCTTCATTCTCTAACAAGAGTCTCTCCACTTGATTTTTGAGTTTTTTTAATCTATGAGGAGATATACATAACTAACTTTCATCTTTTTCTATCTTTCATATTTTGTATATTGAGGATCACTTTTCTCAAGAAGACTCAAAATACATCAATAAGAAAACAAGATTTTTATTCTTATTACCATTTTTACTCAATTCCTCCTTCAAAAGATGTTCAAGAAACTCTAACACTACCTTCATGCCCTAAACAAACATCCTCACCGCTTGAACATACCAAAATTGCTCAAAAGGAAAATTTCCTACTTAATAAATTTGAATCAAGTTTGGGCAAGAAAACTCCTTTCATGCCAAACTTTGAAATTGATGAAGTCCTATGACCTCTAGACACTTCCACAAACCTATTTAGACCCAGCCAACATGCTCTAAAGCAAAATTTGACTCAGTAAAAATCTTTCTTAGATGATTCTCTTCAATCATAAATCCACTTCACATCTCATAAGAGAATGGTGTTGCAAAAGGAATAATCACACTATCATGGAAATGGTGCATTGTACGATTGATGATTCATGTTTGGAGAAAACATACCTAGTAGAAGTAATAAAAATATTATTTTATCTATCAATAGAGTTCCCAATACAAATCTTCTTGATGGATTCACTCTACAAGAAGTATGGTTATGACATAAACCAACAATATCTCATTTACATGTTTTTGGATGTAAAGTAAGAATGCACATTCCCAGAATAAGAAAACAAAATTGTATATAAAAGTAAGAAATATATCTTCTTAGGAAATAATGAAAAATAATGGGTTACTGAGACTCCTGGATCCAAAAACTAGGAAAATCTATATTAGCAGAGATGTTGAGTTTTATGAGAAGAGTGAGTTAGATCCACCATCCAAAAGCTCACCTGATGAAAAAATAGCCCTATTGTGAAAAAATGAATATGATCAAATCTCTAACAAGAATAAAGATGATGGTGATTATCGAAGGTCCACCAACTAGGGGAACAACTCAAAGTGTATGCCTAAATGGTATGTAAATGAGATATGGGATGCAAAAGTAGATGGAATCCTAAACTAGACCAAGGACTTGTAATATGACTTGAGATGAGGTAAATTTGACATCAATTAGTACATTTTTTGAATCTATTGATCCCTCTACAATTCATGGATCCCTAGAGGCAAAACCTTGGAAATATGTCGTGAATATAGAATATAAGTCACCGATGAAAAATAACACATCTCAAATAGTAGATCTTACACCAAGAAATAATCCAATCAGTTGTAGATGTATCTCCAATACAAAGTACAAAGTAGATCACAATATTGAAAAACAAGAAGACATTTATTATGAGGATACATTTTCACCTTTGGACAAGATTAAGACTATCATGATGATATTTTCTCTGACTACTTAGTTTGGTTGGAAATTCCACCAAATGGATGAAAAAAGTGACTTTCTAAAGGGAGATTTGTAGGAAGAAATATATTTACTCAACCAAAAGGTTTTTTTCAGTACCTAGAAAAGAATAAAAATTGTGTAGACTCATCAATTATATATATGGTATAAATTAGGATCCTCAAGCATGGTATATAAAATTTATGAGCATCTCGTTCAACATGGATTCTAGAGGAATCCTTATGTCTCGATCTCTACCTCATAAAGGAAAAGATAGTAATTTTTGTTATCTATGTCGATAATCTAGTCATCACTAGTAATTCAATGAAGATGATAAATGCAATAAATAAATATCTTAATTGATTGTTTTACATAACATATCTCGGGCTATCACAATCCTATTTTAGACTAGAATTATGGAACAAGGACAACCAAATTTTTGTGTCCAAAATAAAATATGCCAATACATTGCTCGAGAAGTTTCAAATAATTGACAATAAACCATGAGCCACACCCATGGAAGCAAAGCTTCAATTTTCACTCTCTATCAATAGATTATTAGGAGTCTCATTTACTTGATGTGTACTAGACGGACATCATCTATTGTAAGAAATAATTCAAAGATCAACTACTAAAATATTGAATCATAAGTAAATAAAATGCAATGAAATTAATGGAAGCATAAAACATACCATAAAAGAGTTGAGACAATATTTTTCAAGTGGGGAAACCGGTACACCAAAAGAAAACCCCACATGTTATTGAAATATGGCCCAAAGCATATTTAAGATAGCATAATGTGTAGATAAGTTCTTCTAAGAAGGAATACAATGGAGAGAGAACAAAATTCAAAGAAAGACTAAAAGAATCTTTAAGAAACTCTCTAAAATAAGAGATTGAATAAGTGAAGAAGAGTTGAGGAAGAGACCCAACACTCTTGAAATAGAGTGAAGAGAGAATAAAGAGTTACAAAGTAACTCCAATTATTGTATTAGCCAACCTTCCAAGTGTGTGCCTAGTGTCACTATTTCCCATGAAGTGAAGGGAAGTGGTGCAAAATGGAAAAGGAGTTACATTTGAAATATAACTCCAATATTCCTTATAATGAGGAATATCTCTAATAAGACAAAAGAGGTGAAGGCTACATGCCACCTCATATTATCCAGATTATGTGAATTAATAATTCACATGATATTAATAATGCACAATATTGAGATATTTAATATACCCAAATAAATATTAAACTCCAACATCTATGATGTCATTTATCTCTCACAATTCATGAAAGAGCAAAAATATGTCACTAGAATGTAGCAAATTGAATTTTGAGATATATCATATGAACAATGGATTGTGGGTTTAGAATACAAGAAGAACGATTAGTTCTTCTTGATAGAATATTTAGAATGAGATCATGTAAGTAATATTGATGAAAAGAAATCCACTTCTAGATATGTGTTATCTTTGGGATCTGGTATCATGGGAAGAGAGAAAGAAAAATTTGTTTCTCAATCTTCTATTCAAGTAGAATATCATGTTGTAGGAAGATTTTCCTGCTCAAAGTGATATGGTTAAATCACATACTTGAAGGACTAGTACCACGAAGCAACCAACCATATTATATGTTGATAATGAAGGTGTTATAAAACTTTTTACAATTATGTATTCCATGAACAAAAAAGCACATTCGTGTACATGTACATTTCCTACACAAGCATGTTCTACAACACAACATCTAGCTCCAATATTTCTTGAAAAATAACATGTACATGTCTTCACAAAGTCACTCGTATGAGACAAAATTGAGGCATTCCTAGAATTTCTCTCTTATTCACTTGATATTATGATGAATTAAGGGGGTGTGTACAAGGAAAACTGAAAACAATGAAGAAATAAGTAAATAAACAGATGAAAACCTTCCTCTGAGTCTTCTTGAAACCTTAGATGAAATAACTGAAGTGTTACTGCACTTGTTAGATCTCTTGGGATATTTTTATCATGGATGTTCCAATCTTGTCTCCAAATGGAAGAGGAATGCTACGAGCAAATGAGTGATCACAAAGACAACCTTTCGGTATGTAAATTCGAATGGAAAATGAGTAGAGTTTTAATGAAAATGCTTAAAGATTCCAAGGATGAATTGTAAAGGATTTAGCCTCATATTTATAGCTGAAGGAGAGGCCATGGATTATGGATCAAGGTTTGAATGAGTTACGGAAATGAATGCATTTTCTTGAATTAGCAAGTTGATTTGGTATGTGCAGTTGGATGGTTTGAATATTCATTTAAGGGGAAATGAATATTTGGTTGGATTTTGATTTTATTCGAGAAGGTGGTTGTATGTGAATATTACTGCTTCCATGTTTGTAGGGTTCTAGAACTTGAGTGGAGTGAGCTAGTTCAACTCAAGTGAGTTTTATGGTGAAGTGGAGATAAGTGGAGGGTAAGTGGATGATTATCTATCTATTTATTTAAATATATAATTAAATTAGCTAAGAGATATAAGTATTTGGTTTGAGCATGGTCGAATTAATTAAATTAATTCTATAGGGATGTGGATTAATTTTAGTGAAATGTGAGACGGTAGTGGTCCTGAATGCATTCTAGAGCTGATTTGACATATTATGCAAAGGATAGGGATAATTAGCAATGACTAGAAATAGGTATGTATTTTTAGGGTGTCTACATTTTTCCCTCTTTAAAGTGTTATTATGAACTAATATCATTTTAAATATAGTAGACACATGTAAATCAATGAGTGGGTGATAGGAAAGTATGATGAGCTTGCTTGATATGCCTTGGTGAAGCATTTGGATGCCCATACGAGTATGGATGCTAAGGGAATGTCCCCTCACACGGATGGGTGGTGTAGTAAAGTGGTGGGAAACCATTTGATATGAAGAAGGAAAAAGGGCGAATGAATCAAGGAGTAGAAGGATGATGGGAGGGATTTTTCTCATAGCATGAGATTCCAATTAGATAGTGAAAGTTAGAGTAACCTTATTTTTTTGTTGCACAAAGAGAGTTGGCACCATGATTATGAAAAATCATAATGTTTAACCCATTATGTGCTTAGACAAATACACGACAACAAAAAAAAGAGAATGTAAAACTAACCCAATATACACAATAGATGTATACACCAAGGCTATAAATGAACCAAGATGATAACAAAATACTTGTAATTGGTCCAAAGTGACACAAAAGATAAAAAGGAAACAAACAAACCCAATGTACACAGTAAAAGTATACACCATGGTTATAAATGAACTAAGATGAAAATGAAATACATGTAATTGGCCAAGAAATAATAGCATCAATGTAACACAACTGTAAATAAAGACAATTAACTATGCCCCTAATGTGTTCTAATTTGGTGATTAAGCAAATTTAGATGTCCCCAAGTAAGGATTCATGTAAGGGGATTAGATCGGATCGAAGAGTGGAGTTAAGCAACTCCTAATGACACACTTGTTGGATCCATGTAGAAGAATGATATGAGATTGAAATGAGTCATTGCCCCTAAGCAAGGATATTGACATACAAGGGAGAGAATGAGTGTCGAAATTGTCACAAGCAAGGACACACATGAGGGATGAGATTGATTGGATTTTCCCCCAAGCAAGGACACATGCAAAGGTTATGATGATTTGTTGTGATAGTCAAAAGATGGTTGGAACGATCACTAGAGTGAAAAGTAATATTTTGTTGAGTTGTGTTAATTTGTTAGGATTTTTATGATTTTTTGTAAATTTTTAGGATTTTTTTATTATTTGAATGTTTTTGGATTTTGATTTTTTTTTGTTTTTTGGATTTTGAATGTTTGTAGATTTTGTTGGATTTTTAATTTAATTTAATTTTTTTGATGTTTTAATTTTAATTTTTAATTTTTTATGTTTTAAAATGTTTTTGGATTTTTGAAATATACGAAATGCCAACAAGAAAGACAAGGTGGCCTAGACCATACCAAACATTGTACAAATGAATAAGCTCATTGAGACCAAGGGATGGAATATGATGGATGTAGCCGAACATGGTTGTTGTAACATGGGATACACATATTTCTCATTGCAGGAAGATTCAATGCCTTCCTTGAATAGGTCATAGGCCACAACCCACATATTTTCATCCAATTTGTGCAGTAGTGGAAGGATAGATTCGTTATGTTTAGAGGAGAGAGACTCCCTATCTCAGAGGGATTAATCTCCCACGTTATTGAATGAGCATGCGGGGTGCTAAGTTATTCAAAAGAAGAACTACCAGGATGAACTTGAAAAAAATAATTCTGGAGGAAGGAGAGACTTTGAAGAAATTTCTAGGAGGCATTCAAATAACTTCACTACCTAGTCCCTATGATGAAGTTGTGAAATTGATCATCAACTACTTAACATTGGAGCGAAGGCACCACAGGATAAACACGTACCATTTAGTTTTCCTCAATCATTTGTAGGGAAATGCACCGTTGGGTCTTCCTTTCTACATACTTTTATATCTTGAAAAGCTCCATTAAGGAGGTTTAGTGTGGTAGAAGATTCTGCTCCCTCCATCAAGTCATTATCCTGCTTTATTTACCTGTATTTCAAAGCCAAATTTAAAGTCAGAGTAACAACCCTCCTCTAGTACCCCCTCTCCCCCCTGAACTGTCATCACCAATCCGGCACTATGATAATTCTTCACCGGGAACTCCTCGTGCTATGATTATTTACTAATGCACAGCCTTTAGTTTGGTGGATGTAATCTTTCACCAAGACTATGGGAGAAACTTTACAATTACACCTCTTAATGGCTTCTTCAACACACCTTTAAACTGATGGCTTCCTTCGCACACTTCCTACAATATTTCTCACTACTTCCTTCTATGCTAAATGAGGGGGGTGGCCTCTCTATTTATAGAACTTCCAGGCTTATCCATCTTATCTCTAAGATAGGATAAGAAATCCACTCTGACGAATCATATTCCATACCTTAACTCTTATCTGTACATGTAAGCTTATCTTTTAAGATAAGATAAACCTTATCATTTTACATGGGTTTCACATTTTTAGACTTTTTATAAATAAAATATACAAAATATTTATGACCTCACTCCTTGTCCTTATTACCAATATAATATTTCTAATTCCTAATCACGTAGACCCTACTTCTCTAATTACCCAAACTTTGACATTTTAACATTACCGGACCACTTACGAAAAATATTTACTTTTTACAACATTCTTATTGTACTTTGATGCACCGTACTCCACATTATTGGCGGCACCATACTAACGGCACCGTTATCTTCTATCAGACGCTACTACTAATTATACTTAACAACATCATATTCCTAATACATACATTAATGAAATAGAAATTACGGAGGAAAATTTTATTGTCATTTACGTAACCCAAAAATCGTGTTCTTAGGAGTAGCGAAAGAGACAATCTTATTGAAGGGCCTAATACTAAGCAAGAGAATTTAGAAGGAGAGGTTGTTGACTATCTAATGAATTTGGACAAGAGACCCAAAAAGGGAAAATTTGGACCTGAGACTCCTTGTCCGGAAATCATGAAAAGGAAATTTTTGAGATGAAAAAGGATACCAACAATATGAAAGGGAAACTCAACAAACTCCAAGCTAAAAAAATGATAAGCTCTTTTGGAATGGATTAAATGACCACATTACAAAAGTTGAATACAAATGTAACATTATTGGGGATAGTTTGGTCATTCAAAATGGGTTGTTGAAATCCATTTTCAAGGAGCTTAAAAAATCAGGCGGTAAAGGAAAAGGAAAGGAGATTGAGAGGAACAAGGATCTTGAAGAACTTGAAATTCATACTGCAGAGAGCTCATTAAAATCTCCACACAGATCTTGAAATTCTAATGTTTCCTTTATTTTGGGATCTTAAATTTTTTTGGATGTTGTTGGGTTCTTTCAACACTTTTGTTGTGTTTATGTTGGTTTGTAGTTGGTACTGTACTAGTTTCGTTGTCTTTTGCAACTGTGTTTAAATATTGGGATCTTTGTGGTTTCTTGAAATGTTAATTTCTATATCTGGATGTTGATCCATGACATAACAGGTAAGGGCCCCTACCAAAACCCTCTTTTTACCCTAATATCAAAAACATGGGATACACATCCTAAATATAAGGAACACATGAAAAAAATGGTTTGGAATGATGCAACAAGAAAAACAGAATGAAGGTACGAAACAAGTGGTTGTGTCAATATGCCCTCAACATGAGGTATATTCATAAAGGATTAAGGGATAAAACTTATTCGGATGAACCTCATTCATAGGTTCTTTAAGCTCTTTGTCATCTTTAGAGGATAGCTATTATGCACTTTGGACCCAAATTTATCAATAATGATATAAGGTCCCAACCAATTAGGTTAAAAATTCATTTTTTTCACACTCCTTGGTTGTATTATTCTTATTTTCTTTGAGTACGAGATCATCGATTTCAAATTCTCGTAGTTTTATTCATTTGTTATAGTTACAAAGGAGTTAATTCGATACACTTTTAAATGATCCAAGGCAAAAACTTGCTTCTTTTCTAAGAGTTCTAATTCTGCAAGGCACACTTGTCTGTAATCATCTTCATGAACTAGGTGTTGTAATGATATGTGAAGGGATGGGAGATCAACTTCTATAGGTAATAAAAATTAATAGCCATATAAAAGGGAGAAGGGAGTGACACCATTTGGTGTAATGTATGAGGTTCGATAAGCCCAGAGAGTGGGATATAACTGTGTATGCCAATTTCTACCATACTTATCAACAATCTTTTCCAATATTGATTTGATCATATTATTGGATGATTTAGCTTAGCCATTACACTACAGATAGTATGGATTTTCCCACTTTAGTTGGATATGAAATTGTTTGGCTAAGTCTTTGACATTTGTATTTTAAAAGATGTACCATTGTTTGTGACAAAGGAGGTAGGGATCCCAAAGAGGTATATGATATGGTTAAAGATGAACTTGGATATATTTGACCCAGAGACACAAGAAGGCATGGTCTCTATCCACTTGATAAAATATTTAGTTACAGTGATTATGAAGGTATGACCATCAGAAGATGTGGGCTTTATTTTTCCGACTAGGTTGATCCACCATTGAGAAAAAGGCTTGGGTGAGGTGATAAGATGAAGGGATTGTGAGGGTGCATGAATAATATTATCATGCCTATGGTATACTTGGCACTTCTTGATGAAGTTACATACATCGAGAGTCCACAAGGTGGGCCAATAATAATAACCCACGCGTAATTTTTTTTTCACTAAGATCATTTCGTGTATGTGTGCATTACAAATACATGCATGTACTTCAACTAGTGTTTGGTTAGAATCATCCTAATTGAGACATTAATATATTCTCATCATAGCCTCTTTTTTATAGGTTTTCAAAGAGGATAATTTAGCGTAAAGCACGTTGTGCTAAGTCTCTTTTTTGTGGGAATTTATATCGTAGGGTAGGTTTTATCTTGGATAAAGGTGTATATGTCATGGTACCAAGGATTTTCAGGACCAACTATCTCACATACCATGGTTAACTCCGGAAAAATGTATACGAGCACTAGAATATGGTCAACGAGAAACTCATTATGCACTTAATTAATATCAAATCCAAGAAGGGATGTAATAGTAGTTATGGCATTTGTTGATTTATTTTGAAGACGAGGAACTTGGTCAAAGGTAGCTAAAAGTAACCTTTAAGACTATCAACCATGCATTTGTAAGGAACCAGTTTTTCATCCTTAACTTGATATTCTCTCATTGACTTTCTTTATGATCAAAAGAGAATCCCCATAAACTATTAGTTCTTTGATACACCAAGATATAACAAATTTTAGATGGGCTATAAGAGCTTCATACTCAACGATGTTATTTATGCAAGGAAAACCAATATGATTAGACTTTGGGATAACATCATCATCTGATGTAAGTAATAAAATACTAACACCTGACCCGTGAATGTTGCAAGATCCATTAAAAACAAAGTCCATTAAGGAACTGCATCCACATACAATATGGCTTTGTCTAGGAATTCAAAATGAAGTGGTTATGAGCCTAAAAATGGTGTTGTGGCAAGTTGATCTCGTAAGAGCTTTCCCTTTGATCACTTTCTCATTGAAAAATTCAATATCAAACTCATTGAGGAGAATGACCCAGCTAGACATTGACTTGTTAGAATAGGTCTTGACGGTAGATACTTAAGAGGATCTAATTTATAAATGAGCTTAGTCATGTGATTGAGAAAGTAGTGGCGCAACTTGTGAAATGTGAATGCTACTCCAAACATAATTTTTCAACATGTGAATATTGGATTTCATGAGATATAAGAGTTATACTAAGATAGTAGACTATTCGTTCCTACCCTTTATCATTGTGTTGTGAAAACAACGCCCTATGATGACATGTTTTTTGTATGGAGGTATAAAGAAGCATAGGATTATCGTGAATAGGAAACATTAGTACCAACGAAGTTGATAAATATTATTTCAACTTGGTGAAAGAATATTGACATTCCTGGGTCCATTTGAACTGGACATCTTTCTTGAGAAACCGATTGCCTCCCATTAAAATCCTTAGCCCTTGGTCATATGGTATGGTCATATGAGGGCTTAAAACTTGTGATTCCTACTAGTAGGTGCTTAACTTTAGCCCCCTTTAATTTTATTTGTGTGGTGAAGGCAACAACATTTTACTTTGTTTTAGTGGCACCTAAAATAAATAACAGAGCAAAATATTAAAAAGCTTGTAACTTTTGATCGGTAACTTGGTTTTGTCCCTTTCAAAAACTATTTGCCAATAATAAAAAAACTCGGTTTTGAGTGTCGTTTTGCAAAAGTGCTTTTTTTTCGTGCTCTTTCCATTGGAGTTATTTATTTTGAGACTTGCACTATAATTATAAAGTGCCAAATATGGAGGAGTGTTGTAATCAATTGTGGATGCAATTTCAGCTGAGCCCGACGTCCTAAATTTTTGGGAGTTACAGTTTGTACCTATCATGGATTTTGAGAATGATATGCTTTTCTCTGAAGTATGTGGACTTCAAGAGGATATTGTAAAATTTGTGGAAGAAAATAGATCGCTCAAGAAGCAAAATTATCTTCTACAATCACTCATTCACGATAAGGATACAATAATACACTCCTTGCAAAACAAACTTGCTAGCCTACAACATCACCATCATATTGTGGACAACCATATCCATGCTCCTAGTCCACTTGCAGCTTGTTGCTCTTGTACCCACTGACATTGATCTACCAATCTTTGAGCCTGAACTTGTTTTTGATGCTTCTAAACCTATGAGGCTTGTTACTGCATGCTCTTCCACATCTGTGCCTATTACAATACCACATGTTATGTATCCTACTTCGCTCAATTGCATAGCTTTTTTTTAAGAAGCATACCACTGCATTCAGTTCTCGCATGCTCCGTTCTATGGGTCTCACTAGTGGAGTCATTGGTAGACATTCATAGGGTATTATTTCCTCTATTCCACATGTTAAGTGGAATTCTCGTCATGACATTGGTTTTCGAGTAGATACTTCATTGAGATCACACATTGACAGAGCTCCTATTTTTGTTTGCTCGACTCTTTCTGAGGATCATGAGCAACACATGAGTTTTACACCTTCACTCAGGCTTGAGAAACCTAAGATTTCAGCTGTTAGACATGATCAACCTGACACACATTCTGATGTTCTTTTGCATGCACCCATTATGCATTTTACACCAAGTCATATGCATGCATCTTCTTCATCCATCCGTGTTGATTTGGGGTGGATATATGATCACTCGTGGAGACGACATAGGCATTCGTTGAGAGGACTCTACAAGTGTGGCTCCTCCACCATTCGGCCTCTTGCTCCACTTTCTATACCTTCTGTATTGTGATGCTTCTTGTTTTGAGCATTTTTCTTTAGTAGGTGTAGTGTATCTCTCTTATTTGTTGAGAGATTTTGTATCTGTATTTTTCGACACTTTTGGCATGTTGACAGTCTCTCTTGTGGGGGAGCTATTCTAGTGGAGCCCAGTGTTAGTTTGTCAGTGTTCGAGTAGTTATTTTGACAACTCATACAGATTTGTAGTGCCACTCCACCCATTCAACAGTATGGGAGGGTGTGGTGCTGATCTTGCTTCTTCGGGTTTTGTGTCCTTGCCTTGTTACCTTGGCTTTTCTTGGATCGTGACACTCTAGATTTTGTGTCCTTGCCTTGTTACTTTGGTTATTGTTCTTGGATCGTGGCACACCTATTTGCAGCACTTGATCGAATTATGTTTGGTGTTTTTTTGCACTTTCGACATCACTCCGTTGACAGTCTCCTTATATGGAGCTATTCTGGTGGAGCCCAGTGTCAATTGTTTTTGAGTTTTGTGATCGAGCAAAGTGATTTAGACCACAGTGCACACCAAACTTCTTCAACATTGTACGTGTTTTTGAGCCGAGCTTCTTGGGATGCCTTGGAGCGGGTCTTTACTCTCTTTACTTTGTTGTTACTAGTTTTGGGTACCTTACGGTGTCCCTTTTTCCTAGTTATTGTACATGAGTACCTCATCAGGCCTAGTTGTCGGGACTCATACTGTGGACATGCCACATCTATTTTGGCCCCTAGCTTCACTTGAGGGGGTGCTTAGAGTAGGTATTTACCTTAGCTCATGTTCACCTAGGTACTTTATTTACCTTTATTGTATTTATCCTCACCCACTTATGTGTGTGGATATTTATTTTATCTTATTTAGATATTAGGAGATATTATCTAGTTGTTAGGTATAGTTCTTTCCTTGATCTATGGTATTGACTAGATCCTTGATGTCTAGTTCTCTCATAAATCTATGGACTTGACTAGTTCTTTCCATGATTTATGGCTTGATCTACGACCTTGACTGGTTCTTAGATTGTTATTCCTTGCCTATATAAGCAAGGCCCATTCTCATTGTATTTCATTGAGTTCCATAATAATATATGATATTTCTTCTCATTTGTTTGCAAAGGCTTTATGTAAAGTTATTCTGGCGAATTACTTTCATCTTATTGATCGTGGTGTTTAATTAGCATCTGTTTTCTTGGCTTGGTACGATCTGGTTATCATTCCTTTTAGTGATTCGATAGGGGGATAGGGTCCTGAGTCTCGAGAAGCTCTTCAATGGCCTCATCATTCTGAAAGAGGTCCATAGATATTTAATTTAGTTGGTCCAGATGGATGAGGCTAAGATAGACGATGTCAAATTCAAGGGTGAAAACAAATTTTTTTAATGAACATATTGGTTTTGGCTAGGTATTTGAAGAGGCTATGTGTGGAACCTGTCTCAACATCAAAGTCAAAATCCTCCTCACTAGTCATTATCAAATATTAGTGGCCTCTTTTCAAAATTTTCAAAACCTAGACCATGACGATATATATTTTCTCATACAACATGGGTTTGATATGACCTTTTCCTATGTGACGATTCCTATACCTTTCCATTGCATGTTCTTCACCATTTTATGAGCCTTACTGTAGTCATAGGATTCATAGCAACTAACCATCTAATCATCGTATAACCAAGAGTTTGAAGAGCCATGAATGTGTTCATCTTCTAAATATCCATACCATTTCCATAGAGTATTTCCAAGATGGTAGATGGGAGCTTCTTTTAGATGGGGAACATTAGGTCTTCTGTAACTGCGTGGAGACAATGACAACTTACCAACATGAAAAGAATTTTCAAGATCATATTCACCAATACCTCTATGAGAGATTTTTAGTTCAGGTGGTGGATTGGACATAGAAGGTTGAGATTGGAAGAGTGTGTCAGGATCTATATGGTTATAAACATGGAAAGGTATGACATGAGGTGTAGCAGATCTTTCTATAGAAGGAAAATAGTTTGTATGGTTATACCTTTCCTCTAAGATCTTGCAATATTTAAATGGTTTGGCATCTATAAGCAAGGTGAACTCTTTTCCATTATGAGGGAATTTTATACATTGGTGAAAGGTGGAAGGCACAACCTGCATGGCATGTATCCATGGCCAACCTAAAAGGATATTGTATACGAGGTCTCAACATCAACAACATGACAAAGGGTGTCTAGCTTTCGTGGGCCAACTTGTATAGATAAGGTGATTGTTCTAGAATATTGTCATTCACTATTATCATAACCACGAATAGTTATAACATTAGCTCCCAAACTCTCTTCGTGATGACCAAGACATCTCAACAACTTCATAGAACAAATATTTAAGGAAGCTCCATTGTCAATAAGAAATATTTTAATTTTATGATTGGTGATATAAGCTTCAATGTACAATGAGTTTTTATTTTGAAGGTTATGGTTTAAGAGGTCCTAAGGACCAAATGACAATATAGGACTAATAGGTGAAAGATTGGAAATGAGTGCTTGAAACTGTTGCGTGTTGATATCCTTAGGAACATGTGCTTCGTGAAGAGCACGAGTAAGGATATATTGAAGTGTGAGTGACATTTAATATATGCACATACGTCATCTCTAACTATTTGACAAGATCATAAGCACCATATGAGGAAGATTTAACACTAGATTTTGGTTTTGGATTGTTTTTAGTGTAGGATTTGAAACTTGAGGCATGGTTGATGCAGATGATGATTAAGCGTAGGGACCCAAAAAAAAAAATTGTCGTGTGGCCATTTCATAATTAGGAGTGTGAAACTTGATTATGGAAATTGAGTTAGGTATTTCTTCGATAAATGAAATGATTGAATTAAATTCAACATGGTTTGAGGATTGACCTTTATTAATTGAGGCATGGTTGATGCAGATGATTGTTTAGCAGTAGGGACCCAAAAAAAAATTGTCGTGTGGCCATTTCATAATTAGGAGTGTGAAACTTGATTATGGTAATTGAGAAATTAAAGCTTTATTATTTGTTTCATGCTTTAGAAAAGGATTTTGAAACACCTTTAAGTTTTTCTTGGAATTTTATTAGGCGATGGATCTTTAATTGCAATTTCTCCACTATTGATGAGATCGTGGATATACTTGGGCAGAGTCTCCGTAATGTCCCCAATGGACATTATTTTACCCCTAAATGGATTTTAGGCAATCCCAACTTTAAATATGCAAAATATAGACAAATTGCAGCCAAACAAAAATCTGATTTTTGCAGAAAATTAAATCTAGGGCAGCGAACAGAAAATAATGGATAACTCCAAAAATACTTGCTCAAATCTCTTGAAATTTTAAATGGAGCTTGCTAATACAATAATGAGATATTATAGAACTATTTTTGGAATTTTTGAATAATGAATGCTACTTTAAAATTTGACTTGCCTAAATAGCCGAAAACTTCTAAAATTAATATCTTTTGCTATAAAAGTCCAAATGAGCTGAAACTTTGGATCTTGGGCCACAAAAATATGAAGAATAATATTCTAAAAATATTTTTCACACAGAAAACATGAAACCCTAATTTTTCCCTAAAAAGTAGGTCATCCAAATCACATTTAGGGCATCAATTCACTCCAAAATTGACAAACTATGGTAGATCTCTCACTACCGAAGAATGCCCTACTAGCTAGGGATGGATCTCTCACCACCGAAGCTAGGGTTCCCGTGGGATCTTACTCCACAAGCTGGATATTTGCAAACAATAGTTGCACATGAAAGAATATGCATAAGCTACAAGCTTAAGACACAAATTAGAAAATATCAAATGGTATCGAATATATTTCCCTTCAAGTCGACTTCTCTCCTTATAAAGGAAGAAGAGACCCAAAACAACCTCTAATATCCAATTAGTTCCCAAGGATTTTCCCTATGCAAGCATTTAATATTTTCCCATATTAAATACTTTTCCCAACAACTTTTTCTCTCCTAATGCAAGTCACATTTTTCTAGGGGAAATACATAGTAAAATGGGCATTTATCCTTTCTATGTTCCCATTCCCCTTCTAAGGCAAGTCGAATTTTCACCTAGGATGGATAACAATTTATATTTGGGCCTTTTCCATCCTTGATTTAATAATTATTAAGTCATATAAATTATTATAAGTGCTCTATATATTTTTTTCTTTTATTAATGGCACTTTATAATAATTAAATATAACTTAAGCCACCCTTATATTTTTCCTTTGGCCATCGGGTTGACAAAATAGGCCAAAGGTCTTCGAATGGGAAGGGGATATTACAATCCTCCCTTCCCAAAATTGCTTGCCCTCAAGCAATTCTGATCTTGTTTTGTCCAAGTGTCATGCACAAGAGACAAAACATGTTGAAGTGATCCGCAAGCCTGGCACCTGTTCCTGTCAAGTGAACTAAAACTTGCCACCATATATCATCCACAAGATGCTCACATACATATACTTGGAGCAATGGTTCATCAAACTCCATAATGTAAACTTTGGCATGCATCTCATGATGAAAATAAATAGGCAACAATAAATAAGACACATTAGTATGCTCTTTATACCTTGGAATATCACCAACATCCTCACCAATCTTGGTCTTCAAAATGTCTTGACTTTGCTGCCCCAAAATCTGAGTATTCGTGTCTACAATGGGCTGAAATTCTTCATAAATCAATAAATGAGATGGCATACTTTCTTCCACACCATCTTTAATCTGTGTAATCAGCCCTCCTTTGAAAGGTATTTCCATGCTCCCGGCTGCCCTCTCTTGAGAAATGACATTCCTCATACCCTGTTGCCCACTAAGTGAAGACATCTTTTCCTTGAACTCTTGTAGGTGTTGTCTTGCTTGAGCGACTATCAATTTAGCAGCTCTAGCTCTGCTATTCCACTCCTCACACCTTTTTAGAGTTTCCATTACATCCTCCTTACTTGCATATACAAATTTCTTCTCTTGAGCTGGAATAATTTCTCTAACAAGCAAAGTTTCATTAATGCAATTATTTTTCTCAATGGAAATCATACCTTTTTCTCTATAAGCTTCTTCTTCTTCAAATGAGTTCTTTTGTAATTCAGGTACCGGCATATGATGACCTCGCTTGGGCTTGCTACCAATCTTCATCATGCAATAATCTGGAAATGGCATATTATCTCTGAAACCCTTACTCAAAGATTGGTATTTCCTCCAACAAGAATCCTCATCAATCACCTCTATTGGATGCCCTTTATTATTGTTCTCACCTTTTTCCTTATTGTCCCAAGACCTGCTTTGATTTAAATTCTGAGTGAGCTGGCTCAAATAAAGGTTAGTGGTTTCCTGTTGTTTCACCATGTTGGTGAACATTTCCTTCATAAAACCCATATTGAAATCTTTCCAATTTGCCATATTTAACCCACACAGGCTGGAGGAACAACAACTCTGATACCATTTGTAATGTCCCCAATGGACATTATTTTACCCCTAATCTCTTGAAATTTTAAATGGAGCTTGCTAATACAATAACAAATATTATAGAACTGTTTTTGGAATTTTTCGAATAACTGAAATCTTTGTCAGCCAGAATTTTACAACAATTAACAAGTGCCCTAAACAACTAAAAACTTCTAAAATTAATATCTTTTACTAGAGAAGTCCAAATGAGCTGAAACTTTGGATCTTGGGCCACAAAATATGAAGAATAATATTCCAAAAATAGTTTTCACACAACAAACACAAAACCCTAATTTTTCCCTAAAAGTAGGTCACCCAAAGACATTTAGGGCATCAATTCAACTCAAAATTGACAAACTAGGGTAGATCTCTCACTACCGAAGAATGACCTGCTAGCTAAGGATGGATCTCTCACCACCGAAGCTAGGGTTCTCATGGGATCTTACTCCACAAGCTGGATATTTGCAAAAACAATTGCAGACATAAAAGAATATGCATAAGCTACAAGCTTAAGACACAAATTAGAAAATATCAAATGGTATGGAATATCTTTCCCTTTAAGTCGAATTCTCCTTATAAAGGAAGAAGAGACCCAAAACAACCTCTACAATATCCAATTAGTTCTCAAGGATTTTCCCTATGCAAGCATTTAATATTTTCCCATATTAAATGCTTTTCCCAACAACTTTTTCTCTCCTAATGCAAGTCACATTTTTCTAGGGGAAATACATAGTAAAATGGGCATTTATCCTTTCTATGTTCCCATTCCCCCTTCTAAGGCAAGTCGCCTTTTCACCTAGGATGGATAAAAATTTATATTTGGGTCTTTTCCATCCTTGATTTAATAATTATTAAGTCATATAAATTATTATAAGTGCTCTATATATATTTTTCTTTTATTAATGGCACTTTATAATAATTAAATATAACTTAAGCCACCCTTATATTTTTCCTTTGGCCGTCGGGTTGACAAAATAGGCCAAAGGTCTTCGAATGGGAAGGGGATATTACAATCTCATACAAAAATTTGTACTATGACCGTCGATGCAATGATAATCACAATATTTGTTTGCTTTATACCAAGATGATTTTTTCTACCCTTCTTCAAAGGGTCTTGTGATTGGGTAGGTAACCATGTTGGCATTTACCAATTGACATAGGATGCTCAAAATAATTTCTCCCAATGGTGTCAACTATCATGTTTATAATCTCGAGTATTTTCTTTTCTTGGAACAACAATTGCTTGTTTTGATTTAGATGTTTTTGTTTGATTGTTTTGAACATTATGTACATTACGATTGTCAATGACCCCATCGTTAACAACATTATGGTTCTAATTGATATACTTGGATGTTTCCTGAGAATAAGTATTGTTTTTTGTTTGGTCCTTGAAAGGAGTTTTGTGATGAGATGCTTTTCAATTTGAGTCCCCTTTTCAATGACTTCCTCAAAATTAGTAAGACAATGCATCTTGATGCAAGAGCATCATTGTAAAGAGGAAATTTTTGTGTGATTTAGCTAACTAGGTGTATGTGGGGTCCATTTGGAGGTCTAAGTGATGTAATTAGTCCATTTGGACTCATTTTTATTGTAATTTGAGGTTTCCCTCCAAAACCTCAAATTTGAATTTTCAATTTTTTTAGTTTGTAGTTCATAAGCCTATTTGATAGTTTAGGATTAATAAATTGTGTTAATGGGTCTTGAGATATGTTTTCCACGCTATCTTGATCTACTCAACCTATCTAGGCTTTAACTCAACATGGTTAGTCTTCTCATGGGTTAGTGAGGGGAGTTAGAACCTATCTACCTTCATAATATTTAATTATTATGAAGTGTATTCAAAATGAAAATCATGTATGAGTTGTATGAAAAGAGAGGGAGGTTGATAACGTGTAAATAAAATCTATGTTTCAAACCCTAATGGCTCAAGAAGCCTTGTATCATTCAAGAAATTGATTAAATAAAGGAACTTCTTAGATCAATTTTACCATGTTTTGTGGTATCTTTGTGATATAATGTGATTTAACATGATTTGAAGTTGAATACTGAAAGTTTTTCCTATTAATGGAGGTTTTTATAGGGTTATAGGGCTATGAGGAAGTGTTAAACAATAATCACAAGGCATCGAAGGAGCCTGGAAATGAAAGAATACGTTGGCGAGTGCTTGGAGGTGAGAAAATATGTTTTATAAGTTAAAGAACTAATGCATGATTAATCATGAAGTGTAAGGGATATCAGACATTAAAAAATGGTTTAGAGATTGTGGAAATATGTTAAGACAATTTTCTAAATGGGATAAGAACTATCAAGGGTTTGTTGTAATGGTTAATATCTCGAATGTGAATGGTGTGAGTATCTTGTCTGTGAAAATTGGATACAATCCTCGAGGAAGAGAGTTTGCTAACACAAAATTTGGTTCATGAGTATTAGTTTCAAAACTAGAGGTTGAGAGAGGAATTTCAAGGTTATCGGCGGTAGAGATAAGCATTAAAGGCATCTTCTTTTGGTAAATGGAAGTAAAACTCAAGACAACACAATTTTCTCGGTATACTCTGTTTTAGGGTAAGTAAGAGAGTGAAATACCACATGAAACTAAAGAAGACCTAGATAACACATGAGCTAAAGGAACATGATGTATTTTACATGAATGTGAACTTTTAAGGACTTATAAGCCAAGAATTAGGATAAAATTTTGAAGAACTCATAAAGCCTGATTGTGTATAGTTTGATGAAGCTAAGAGGTGACCAATTGGTGATGAAGATTTATTCCATACTTTTTAAACACTATGGAATTATAATAGTTGAAAAATATTTGAGAAATTTAAGGATGCTTATTAAAGGAGCTAGAAGGATGAATACTTGTAATATATGTGAACAAATTTTGTGTGTGTGTGACCTTGAGACCATCTTGATGGAGAAAAGTAAATAAGTATCATGGTCAACTAGTTTTTTCAAGAAGTATAGAGTGATAATGATTGAGAGGTTTTAAAAGATTTGACATTGCTTTGAAATAATTTTAAACCATCGAATGTGTTGAAATTAGGAAAAGAGTGACTACATGACCTAGATTCTAACATGTGACAGTCTAATTGGAGAAATAGATTGAAGTAACTTGATTTAGGAAGAAGGATACTTTGAGATAGTTGATGGAAAATTTAGTAATAATTAAATGAGGAGTAAAGTGATGCTTAGGGAAAGCTAAAATAAATAGGGAAATGGAATAAGGAAGAAATAACAAAGTTAGAAGGAGTAAGGGGTTGTGAGGAAACAACAAAACCAAGTGACCCAAAAATTTGGAAAGGAGATAAAACGATAATTGAATAAGTGAGGGATATTTTCAATAGATTGAACAAGGAGCCCTAAGGTGGTTAAAAGTGTGGAAAGTGGTGAAATCATTTAAGATCTATGAAACCCTAAGAAGCCTTAAAGAGTACCAAAGGTGGAAAAGTGGCAAGAACTAAGATGCAAGAGAAAAGGATATGTGAAAGGATCTTGAACATTTTTAAGTGAATGAGGGATTTGGAGATGTTGAAATAGTGAAATTATGATGAAACCCTAGAAAGGACTTGAAACCCTAGGTATAAATCGATTAGAGACCTAGTACAAGGAGAAAAGTGGAGCTAGGGCTATTGTGGTTGAAGATAGCTCATGTAATTCACTTGAAAGAAAGAAGTCCCAAATGGATATCCAAATAAAATTTTAATTTTGCATGAAACCAGGGCTAATTGAGAGAACTAGGCAAAAGCGATAGAAATAATAAAATAAAATTGGTAAAGTCTTGAGTGATGAAACTTTGTGTTATCCTTAATGGGCTAAATGGGTATTATAAAAGTTTACCATTAAATCTTGAATCAAGGTTTTGTGTCTTTTTGCTCAAAAATGCATTTTTGAAGGGCTAGTAGGAAGAGGTGAGGTCTAAAGGGAGTTTACTATTAAATGAAGTATTAAATTTTCAAACACATGAACATTGTTGAGAGGTGAAATCAAGCAAGTTTGAATCATTCTTAGGCTTTAAATTAGTTGTATATGATACTTTGTGTTGAAACACAAGATTTGGCCTATTGAGAAAAGTGAAAAAATTGTGTAGTTTAATTGATGATTGCAAACATTTGTCATAGCTTATTGATTGGTTGTTATTTGGAAATTATTCTCTTCATCACATTTGCATTTGAAAGGATAGTTAATTATTGAGGTCAGGAATGAAGATGCTAACCAACTATTTCTCTAGAATAGTGCATGGGAATCGAATCGCAATTCCTCACTATCGTTGTAGAAATTGGGTGAAGTTTTCATTTTCCTTTGTTTGGTGTTACAAAGGTCCATCATTGTAATCTCATATTCAAGATTAAACAAAAATGTTTGACAAATTTCTCTGAGAGGTCTATGAATGTGGTGATCAATCCCTTTGGAAGGTGTAAGAACCAATCCAAAGCTTTCCCTCCTAAACTTTTTGGGAAGAGGCGTAAGAGAAAGATATCATTGTATGACACTTCTCGACATGCCAAGAAAATTATTTGATATGTTCACACAAGTCATGTTTGCCATTGTATTTATCAAATTTGGGTGTTTTGAAATATTTTGGGAAAGGTACACTCAACATGTCCCTATCAAATGGATAAGGACATAGCTCATCAAAATTGAATTGCTTTGTGCACTTTTGGAGTCCCATTAGAGTTTATTTCATACTCTTCCATTCTTGTGTGAATAGAGAGTTGGCTTGAGGCATGTCCATAGTGACATAAACATCATGTATTGATTTGTGCTCTTCCCATGTTTTAGTATTTGCATTGTTTTTAAGTTGGCATTGTAATTCTTAAATTTTAGCCAACAATTCTTCTTTCGATGAATTAGATGTGGTGGTTGATTTAGAGTTTTTATACTAGACTTAGGTTTTTGATTTAATCTTTTAAACGTTTATGTCCGAAGTCGGAGGGTATTTTTCCTATGTTTCAAAAAGGTGAAGTATTGATTTTTATTTTGTATGATGACATGATCAATATATTATTTCTCACTTGTTGATAGTTCAAGTTATTCTCAGTAATGTATTCGCCTAACAACCATGACAAAAAGGGTTGAATCTTTCGAATCATCAAGGATATGGGTATTTTTACTATGTGTAAACACCTTTATATTATAGGTAAAAACCCAAGTGAATAGTGTGTTTGGAATTTTGTAGAAGTTGCGACAAAGTTTAAACTAAAAATATGGACAAGAATGATTGTTTTTAACACTTTTGGAGATGATCAAAACGTAAGCTTAAGATTGAAAAGTTTTTTGATTAAATTGGATTAAATTGACGTGATGTGTAAACAAAATGAATGTTTGGCGTACAAAGAGTAGATGTTGGATTAATTTTATTAATACGTGAATATTGAATGTATAAGACTTGGATAGGACACTTGGCTCGATTGCATATGATTTTCCTATAATTGAATAAAGTGAATATTCAATATATAGGATGCTTGATTAGATTTGATTGGATATGATTAAATACATGAATAACATGAATATTCAGCATATGAAGGATTTGATTGGAAAATATTTGTCTTATATTTAATAATGTGAATATCAAAGTATAAGACCTAAAGTTTGAGAAAGATTGTGCTTAAACTTTGACAAAGTGAATATCAAAATAGAAGACTTAGATGTTGAGAATGGTTTTCTTAAGTGTGATAAAGTGAGAATCAAAAGATAATGAGGAAATGATTTGGCTTAAACTTTTGACAAAGTGAATGTCAAAGTATAAGACTTAGGAAGGAAATGATTTGGCTTAAACTTTGACAAAGTGAATGTCAAAATATAATACTTAGAGATAGAATGGATTGATTAAATGTTGACAAAGTGAATGTAAAAATATGAGACATGGAGAAAGATAATGATTTTTCTTCCACTTTGACAAAGTGGATGTCGAATATAAGATATAGTGATGAAATGGATTACTTAAATTTTAACAAAGTGAATGTTAAAATATAATATTTGAAGAAAGAAAGGGATTGCTCAAATTTTAACAAAGTGAATGTTAAAATAGAAGGCTTAAAGATGAAAATATATTTCTCAAATTTTAACAAGGAAAATGTTAAAATAAAATATCTAGAGAATAAAAGGGGAATCATTAAATTTTAAAAAAGTGAATGTTAAAATAGAAGACTTAGAAAATAAAAGGGTTTGTGGATTTTCTT
The DNA here is from genome assembly GCA_018340775.1 of Taxus wallichiana var. yunnanensis. Classification (NCBI taxonomy): domain Eukaryota; kingdom Viridiplantae; phylum Streptophyta; class Pinopsida; order Cupressales; family Taxaceae; genus Taxus; species Taxus wallichiana. The sequence goes on from CM031233.1 coordinate 171,471,327, forward strand.
AGCTTGGGTAAAGTAGGTATCCAAAGCAAAGACTTTGTGATTAAATTATGATTGTGCTTAACCTTGATAAAGTGAATACTAAAGACAAGACTTGGATTGAAATGGATTGCTTAAATTAGGATATGGGTATCCAAAATTTAAGACTTAGACTTTGATTTGAATTGAATGACATGCTTAAACTTTGGAAAGTGAATCCAAAGAGTAAGGCTTAGACGTGATAAATTCAATTTGGAATGGGTATCCAAAAAGAAAGAATTTGCAAAGTTTGAGAAGAGATTTGATTTTGATAAAAATGGAATAAGATGTGGTTTGAGAGAAGATGTGAAACACAAATTAATTTGACTCAATAAATTTGGACAAGAATAATGGTGGTAGGGAGGATTTTCAAGTAACTTGGCTCGGTTAGTCAAGCTTCCTAGATATGGATATCTCTCTAAATACCAAGTGTTTATCCAAACGAGCATGATACACTAGAAAATTCTAGTCGTCGGCTTTACTTTACCCCCTTGATTAACAAAGATGGATTTTACTCCACTCGATCAATAAAACCAAGGCCATCACTATGGATAACATTGGCTCTAAATCTCACGTGTGTACTAGTCAAGTAGGTGTGGGTTCCCGTTTTGTTGGCCAATTCCCTCAAGGTGCTAACTACTTTGGGGTTCTTGTGGTACTCCTCACAATGAGTTTTTGGACCTTGTCCATGCACTTCCCATAGTTAAAGTAGATGGGAATAAACCCTTATCCGAACTTGTAATACAAGTTTATAAAATTTAATAAAATAAAGTTTGTTTGGTTGTCACAATCAAGGCAACCTACAATTAAAAGTTTGGTTGATTTTTCAAGTTACTCTTTGTAAGATGTGGTCCTGCAATCAAAAAATTAGTAGTTTTTCTGCAAAAAAATCATGATATAGAACAAAAAAAAACTTCACCATTGCTGATTTTAAGATCACCAAAAAGGGTGTGAGAAAAAACATACATGGTTAGTTTGGTCAAGTTAGATTAAATGAAAATTAAAATCAAATCGAATGCTTAAACTAATTATTTATGAAAACCTACAGGAAAAAAGTTAAAAATAGTTCTAAAACAGAGATTAGAAAAGATTTAATATATTGGAAAAATGAGGTAAATAGTAAAAAAAGTCCCCATAACGTTAGCACGTGCATTTAGGTGCACTAGTGTGACAGTACAAGAGTATGTGCAAGTAAACGTGTTCACGTAACAAATATTTATAGGAATATAAAGCAAAAATATAGTTTAACGCTAGTACGTATAATTCCACTCTAGCACACATACAATCCTACGCTAGCATATGCAATGCTATGCTAGCGTGTGCACGAGATAGGGGAAAAATAATAGTTGAACACTAGTGTGTGAAGTGCTATGCTAGCACGTGTAAAGAGTCGAGAAGAACAGTGATGGAATGCTAGCAAGACGTGTACCGCTATGTTATCGCGTGTAGTGCCACACTAGGACACTTCATGAGTGATGCTAGCGCATGTAGTAATACACTAGTGTATGGATCATGTAGGTGCTCAAAAAATTATGAAAAATACGGTAATTTGACTATGTTTTGAGTTTTTATCTTAATTCACTCCACCAAACACTCTAAAATTTTAACAATATGTATGAACAAAACAAGTAACACACAAAGTTAGATTAGTAATAAATGAACTAAAAAGATAAATAATTATGTAGAAGTCCCACCGGTGTGCTAGAATGTGTACAAGGAAAACTGAAAGCAACAAAGAAATAAGCAAATAAGAAAATACAAACCTTCCTTTGAGTCTTCTTGCAACCTCAGATGAGATAGCTGAAGTGTTACTACACTTGTTGGATCTCTTGGGATAGTTTGATTGTGGATGCTCCAATCTTGTCTCCAAATGGAAGAGGAATTCTACGAGCAAATGAGTGATCACAAGGACAACCTTTCGGTATGCAAATTTGAATGGAAAATGAGTAGATTTTTGTTGCAAATGCTTAAAGCTTCCAAGGATAAATTGTAAAGGATTGAGCCTCATATTTATAGTTGAAGGAGAGGTCATGGATTGTGGATCAAGGTTTGAATGAGTTACAAGGAAATGAATGCATTTTCCTAAATTAGCAAGTTTATTTGGTTTGTGCAGTTGGATGGTTTGAATATTCATTTAAGGGGAAATGAATATTTGGTTGGATTTTGATTTTATTTGAGAAGGTGGTTGTACGTGAATATTGTTGCTTCCACCTTTGTAGGGTTCTAGAACTTGAGTGGAGTGAGCTAGTTCAACTTGAGTGAGTTGGATGGTGAAGTGGAGATAAGTGGAGGGTGAGTGGATAATTAGCTATTTATTTATTTAAATAGCTAATTAAATTAGCTAAGGGATATAAGTGTATGGTTTAAGCATGGTAGGATTAAATAAATTAATTCTAAGGGGATTTGGGTGAATTTTAGTGAAATGTGAGAGGGTAGTAGTCTAGAATGCATTTGGAGTTGATTTGGCATATTATGCAAAGGATAGGGATAATTAGGAATGATTAGAAATAGGTATGTATTTTTAGGGTGTCTACAGGGGGAATGTTAGGATAAAATTAATTCGTCATAGTAATTTTGTTATGTATGTGAGGTTGTTAAATAATTAACTCACATAGGTTAGTTGGGTAGAGTTATTATTTGATTTTATACTTTGTTAGTTTTGTTTTCCCATAATATTATTTGGAAATATTGTTTTCTTGTTTTTTCTAAATGTTGGTCCTATTCTCTAGGAATTTGTTAGAATTGTACAATATGTATAAATATTTAAACTAGCATATTTAAATGTAGTAACCAAATTTATATTAATAAAACATCATTGTTTTTCTTGATTAATATTAGTTTCTTAAATGAAATATTATGAGAAATATTTAAATTAATATTCTTTGTTACCTTTGTATGAAAACTACCTATATCTCAATTAGAATTTTATTGCTTTGAAGGCTTTTTGATACCCATTGAAACTATTAAAGACTTGCGAAATGAATGAAGTTATTCAACAACAATTTACAACTCAATTATATTTGAAGGAACTACAAGCGATTCTAATTCAAAAAAACTCCAATATTTTATATAACAACAATTACATGACATTAAAATTTGGAATAATACCATTTTGCATATGGGATGAATTTGTTTAAATAATTATTTAATAACGCTTAAAACTTCCTTTCTATGCTAGTTTTATTGTTTGTCCAAAGTCAATAAGTTGTGTTGTTTAATGAATATTTTTAATTACTTTGAACCTTAACATTTTAATTTCATTTTCAAGGTCAATCCAATTACCTTGTCAAGTAACACCATTTTGTACATATCAATACTTATCACAATCCATCAAACCACGTTTATGTATTACAATTTCTCGAACCAAGTTATATGTTTTTTTTTCTTTAACAATATTTAATTTTGTTAGTATTGTTGTTAAATAACCTTGGAAAAGTAATATCTATTTTAAATATATTATAAAATTATACAATGTTTTGAGAAAAAATATTGTTAAGAAAGTGTTGAAAATTTAGAATCCAAACAAAAGATTGTTTAGAATTAGACTTATAGATCTATAATTTCTACAAATGCAATTTTTCCTTTCAAGCAAACATGAATGATTTTTATAACCAATGTTTCCAAAAGAAGGTTGTTTTGTCAAATGTATGGGGATTTGTAATAAAACTTATTCCATTTCTTTGTAAAACATTTGGAGTTTATTTAGATTGAATCCTAACATGAGTTTGTCAATTGTAGATGATCATATGATATTTTGTTATTTTGTAACATGTATTGAGATGCATGTGACTCTCTTGTAGGCTAACATACTCTTTAATTGAGTTATATAATTACTTTTAATGTTTCATATTGGTAGTGGGGTCAATCTAGATGTTATTGATAACATAAGTAGGGTATATATATAGGAGGTAGGGTTAATAATATATCATGATATTAAGTATGTATGTTCGTATTGAAAGGTTATAGAGGTTGTCCCCTCAAAGTAGCTTGGTCATATGTTTCTCTTATTTTCATCATATTTTGTTCCATTGTTGTGATTTTACTTTATTGATAAAATTCATTACAAGCGGTAGTAGAGCCTAAATATGGGGAAAATTGGGTTGAAACCCTAATTTGAAGAATCACATATATCTTGCATACTAAAGTAAATTTCTTTGAAATTTTTAAGGAAGTTGGAAAGATGTTCAAGAAATATGCTATAAAATTTCCAGGTCTTTTGTGATCTATTATGAGTTATTTATTGTAATTCAAGGTTTTTTTAATAAATTCACTTTATACAACATAATTTTTAGAATTATTTTGATTTCTTTACATTTTAGAAATATCACAAAAAATAGTGTGGGTTTGTTATCTATATTTTTTGGAATTGAGGTCAACCTCATTCCAAACTTTTCTAGTCAAAGTTTGATGAAAGGTGAAAATCAAATTTTGCATGGCAGGTCCACAAACTAGGGATAGGGAAAATGATTAGTCACTTCAAGTAAAATATTTTCATCTAGATAGAGTTACATGAACTTAATGAATTTAAGGAAGAATATTCTTGGAACTAAAATTGATTAGAAAGGATTCGGATGAAGGTGATCACCAAGTATCTTATCAAGTGGAAGAAACTGCAAAGAGGATGTGAAATGAGAGGTTGAAGATTTCATATAGAAGCATCCACAAATGAAAAACACTTTGAGAAAATGGTTTTATAAAGAGGGGGCATGTTCTTCCTATAGTCTATATCATGTGTTGGGACATGAAGCCAACTTGTTGCTTTGGCATAATTTTTAATTAAGTCATAGAATTATTTATAATGGTTTGTATTAGTAGTAGGGTCGGCCTAGATGGTCTCAATAGCTTGAGTAGGGTACATATAGGAGGTAAGGTTAGTAGTATATCATGATATCAAATATTCATGTTCTTATTATGGAGGTTTCCACCTCGAAGTGATTGGAGGTTGCCATCTCAAAGTAGCTTAGTCACATGCTTCCCTTTTTTTCTATCATGTTGTGCTATATTATTGTGATTCTACTTTAATGATAAAAGATTAAAATTACTTATCGTTACTCATGTAATTTATTATTATTATTATTTTTAAGAGAAGGTGATGTTGTTCTGTCTATTTTTGTCATAAAATTTCATGGAAAATTATTTTGAAGTTGCACATATTTTAAATATATATTTAATTAGATAATGTTTTTAAAGTCTACTTATAAGATATGTCTTTACAAGTTTCCTTTTCTATGGATTTGGTGTAGTCTACTTTACAAGTTTACTTGTAACAATTGTTTTTCAATGTACTATTATATTTATATTGGCAATACAAATCACATTTAAAATCCATAAGATTTGGTTTTAACTCCTAATAGTATTAAAGTACACTTGGAAACTTTGTTGTTCATTATCCATTATCCATACATGTTAAAGATACATACATTTAATAGTTATATGTATTGGTATGTGAATGAAGTACATACTTAGTGTGTTCATCATAAAGAATGTAAAAGAAAACAAGTTCAACAAAATTATCTTTAAAAACATAATTCCCATATATTACCCACTTTTCATAGGTGTTAAAAGTACATACAATTAATAATTTTATGTATTGATATTTAATTAAAGTACTTATTCACTTTGTATAAATCGTAGAACAAATGTAAACACAAAATATGCATGAGAAAAGTATATCTAACAAACATAGTTCCCTGCGTGATATAACTTATCTATTTTACATTCTTGTTTGAATTTCAAACACATGAAGCACTTAGGAAATGAATACGGAATATTTATAAATTTAGAATCTCTAGAAAATTGTAGGTGGAAAATACCTGGCGAATATCCCCGAACCGTTTCAGTGAAAGGTGAATTTGACAGTATTCCAAAACCAAATTTTCACCAGGTTTTTTGAGCCGGAGAAACCAGAGTTCCAAACACCGATGCACCTTTTGACGTGCGTGACAATACGACGTCAATAACCCTCATTGACGCACATCAACAAACATCAATAGAAGTCCATTGACGCACGTCAACAAGGGGCTCGATGACGTGTCGATTACATCGCTGACGTGTCAATGCGCATCAATGATCATTGACATGTGTCATGTCATGGACTTTGTTGATGTGCGTCAATGCATCTCATCGACGCTATGGCACTGTTAATGGCATCTATCGACGCGTGCATCAATGACATATTGACGCACGTCAATGGACTATGTTACGCATGTCATGGACTCTTGATGCGTGTCATCAATGGCATCTGGCGACGCGCATCAATGAATCTATCGATTGACGTGCATCAATGGACTCTATTGACGCGCATCAAATGTCATTGACGCATGTCAACAGAGGCCATTGACGCTTTATTTGGCCTATAAATACCCTCCCACCGTCATTTTCTCATTTACACTTTTCGGCTCTCGATTTTTTTGCAGAATAACTACAAAAGATGGCACACTTCAAGTGCTTCAAGTGCTTCCCAACCGCAAGCTCAGGACAAAAATCAAGAAGAGAATCCAGTCCAATCCATGGGCAAGATCATCTATAGGAATCCTTTGTGCCCCCACATCCATACTATTTTAAAGATGTCTTCCGAATATAAAGATTTGATCGATGCGTGTGAGTTTACTGGGCTCGTTGACATGCCCCATTTCAAAATAGATCCAGATATTTTGAATTACCTTCTCTCATCCTACAATACAGAGGACGGCCTTTTTTATGTTACTCAACGAACATGGCCAAATGTTTCAATTCAGTATCAAGCAAATGACATCCATCGGTTTACGGGCCTTCCGTTCAGAAATTTACCAATTGTTACAACGAAGGCAACACTCCTGGAAGATGACAAGAAATATCTCGAATCAACGTTCGGTTTCCATGTTGATTGTAAGTATAATTCATTTTCATTCATCATTTTTATTCTTTATGTCAGTTTTATGTGATATACAATTTAGTGTTATAAATTTATATTAATTCCCACTATTTGGCATTTGCAGCTCATGTCAATAAATCCAGGCGTGGTGTGGATATGCAAGCAATTACACACCACTTTCTTGCTGCAGTGATTTCATTTTTTCAATCCAGAATAGTTTTGCAGGGTCGGAAAATAGATATACCAAACTGGGCCATTGCATACATAGTTGCCACTATCTCAAAACAAAAATTTGATTGGTGCAACTATCTATAAAAAAATAAGAACTGACATATCAAATTCAAAGCTTTTAAAAAAACCCATCATTTATTCCACAAACTATCTCCTTGGCCTTTATTACGAGGCACTTTTAAATTTAAAGGACAAACCAATTCCTACTTGCACTAACGAGGAGTTGATGAAGTTGTCAATTCCATTTGAAGAACAACAGGTATAAACTATTTAGTTTGTATTTCAATTTTTGACATTACACTACATAGTTATTAACAATTTACGGTTTGTAGAGAAGATTTATTGAAGCCCTTCCCCGAAAAAAGACGTTATCAAGAGGAAGAGGCCAACAACACGCTGAGGCTTCGGAGACTCCCAATCTGAAATGGAAGCTCACTCCTCTCCGAACCCTCAACAGTTTGAACTCGTTAAACGCCAGAGAAGTAATACCTTCTCATATATTATTTACAAATTCCAAATTTGTATTTTTATTTTCCAATTTAAATTTTAACCAATTGAATTGACATAACATTTAATGTTGATGACATTGCAGGGACTTTGGACCATACTCGTGTTTCAAAACTCAACCTTCTTCCCCAACTCACTCCATACAATAGTCACATGCATTCGTATCTTCTCAACAACCACCAAATACTACTCCTACACGGCCACCCTTAGCACCATGAAAAACTACCCCTCGACAACAAGGTACAACTTTTCAATACTACGTTTAATTTCGTAGTTTTTTCCTTTTTGGATTGTTTTCTAGTTTTTCATGTTTTTTCTTGAACTTTTCAGCACATTGTAGTCCTTCTGTTCAAACAAAGCAGCACCGACCCCCTCAACCAATAATTTTTAAAATGCCAACCAGAGGAACAGTGAAAAAGAACATTGGTAAACGCATGCCAATTGCTCCGCCCCTAGCGGGACACTAAACATTGCCTCCTCCTTTCAATTCCAACGCTCTCACTTGGTGGCTTGCCCAGTGCAATGGGCATATCAGTTTTGAACAATATAAATTTAGATGAAGATTATTTGGGCATTGATAGCAATGACCCAACTAGTTTTTTCAATACCCGTGAGATGATTCAAGGCCAGCAGGTATACTTCAATTTCAACATGCTTTACAATATTGAATTACATTTCAATTTAAATTTATTTATCTAATCTTGATTAATTTTATCACAAACAGATCAAGGCCACCCAAAGGCAGAAACAAGTAGCAGTTGATCTAGCCGAAAGCCCCCATACTTCTCCAGTAAGATCATCTTCATCAGATATAGATAGTGAACAGTTGTTACCTTTTCCTTTGGAGAACTTAATTGGTTATGATTGTCAATCCCATGTCAGTGAGTTTATTCTACCTCATATCAATCAGCTCATAGAATGGGAGAGAAGGGCTAAAGTTCTTATCAATGAGATTATTAGTCATTTTGAAAATTATTGGCAAAGAGATAGTTTATACGCTGCAGTCCAGAATCAACCTGCGAAGATGGATTCCTTACTTACCCAAGTAAGAAGTGGGACTGTCATGTATAACAACAACTATAAAGATGACATTTTGGATAAGACATTAAACAAATTGGAAAATATTAGTGCTGAGGCCCAGGCATATTTTAACAAATGGTCTAAGGACAAGGATCTGGTAGCAATTGCAAATGCCGAGAGAGATAGAGCGGTTGTAAGTACTATCACTTTCAAACAATCATTCTTGTTAATTTGAAATTTTCATTTTTTAGTAATATGTTGAATTGACATTACTCTTTTTGTGCAGTTGAAATATGAAAATTTGAAGAGTCAAGCAAAGGTATTCCAAGTTCACTTGGAAACAACGAAGAACAGTTTATCCGCAGCAAAGAATTTGAAGGAAAATATTGTTTTGGTTAACAAACAAAACAATACACTAAAGCGGATAATTAAAGAGCATGGCTTTGACCCTGAAATATTATTCAAAGCTAAGGCAACAACTGATCCAAATTTTTGTCCCATGGAGATGCGACAAAGCAAGAAGAAAGAATTTTAAAAATCTGGACAATGTTGCGGAAGATCTTATAAGTTCTAGGGTTATTTCTGTTGTTGGGGAAAGGGGTACAACCACAGGGGAAGAAACCATTGGGGAAAGGAGCACAGGAGTTGAAATGGATACAGAAAAAGAGGGTTGAAACTTTTATTATTGAGTGTGGAAACTTTAAATATTGAGTCTATATTTGAAAATTTGTAACATTGAATGTTGTGGTCATGGTATTTGAATTTAATTATATGGATTTGATAGCCTTTTAAAATTTGAAATACTATATAATCTTTAATTTTGATTGCATATGGATTTGATAGAATTTTTAGATTGTATATGGAGTTTATGCTTTTTGGTTTACTCTTAATGGTGATTGCATTAGATAGGGATGAATCATGATGACGTATGTTTCTTGTTTACTTGGATTATCATGAATTGTATGTGGACATAGATGATGAATGATATAGATGGATATAGATGATGATGAATGATGATAATGGATAATTGTTTTAAAAACATGGAATGATGATAGATGATGATGAATGATGATGAATGATGATAATGATATGATATATATGGATGATGATCAATTTAATGTGGACGTAGATTTAGCTTCAAGCATGATAATTCTTCTTCTCTAGACATTTAAACTTGTTTTAAGATAATTCTTCTTCTCTATACTTGTAATGATATGATCATGATGTCATTAGAATGGATATAGATGATAAATAAATGGAATGTGTTAAAATGGATATAGATGACATTAGAATGGATATAGATGAAATTAGAATGGATATACTTGTAATGATATGATTATGAATTGTTTTAAAAAATGGAATTGTTTTAATAAATTTAAATTAGATAAATAATTGTTTTAATAATAATTGTAGTGTCAGGACTCAGGATTATGATAATGATATGGTGATGATATGATATATATGGATGATGATGAATTTTATGTGGACGTATATTATAAATTGTATAATGTATCGTGGATTATGAATTGTATAGTATAGAAATATCTTCCTCTGTAAAATTCAATTGTGTCATTTTATCCCACAGTTAAAAAAATATATCAAAGCATTTTGCAAATATAAAAAATAAATTAAACATAATTGTAAGAAATCAAGAAAGATGATATGATAGGGTTTAACTTACCTCTAGTGTATTAGATTGTTGTGAAATCATCACTGGTAATGTGCTAGATCTTTGTTTTAAGAAAACTCAACACGAGAAATGGATTAGTAGATAGATGGGTGAGTTGCCTGACATTGTCAGTCCCGAGAAGTACCAGCTTCCTCGGATGGATGTCAACCCACGTTTTCAAAAAAATAAAAAGATTGTATTTAAATAAATGTAAATATATAGACCTATAACATCTTTAATGATAACAAGTGTCAAGAGCTGAAAAAAATGTAAAGTAACAAACAATAAGATTAAGGTGAAGAAGATACCTAAGGTGAAGAAGATACCTATTTAAAGTTGAAATCATCACTGGTAATGTGCTAGATCTTTGTTTTAAAAAAAACTCAACACGAGAAATGGATTAGTAGATAGATGGGTGAGTTGCCTGACATTGTCAGTCCCGAGAAGTAACAACTTCCTCGGATGGATGTCAACCCACATTTTCAAAAAAATAAAAAGATTGTATTTAAATAAATGTAAATATATAGACCTGTAACATCTTTAATGATAACAAGAGCTGAAAAAAATGTAAAGTAACAAACAATAAGATTAAGGTGAAGAAGATACCTATTTAAAGTTGAAATCATCACTGCCACTGGTAATGTGCTAGATCTGTGTTTTAAGAAAACTCAACACGAGAAATGGATTAGTAGATAGATGGGTGAGTTGCCTGACATTGTCAGTCCCGAGAAGTACCAGCTTCCTCGGATGGATGTCAACCCACGTTTTCAAAAAAAAAAAAAATTGTAGTTAAATAAATTTAAATATATAGACCTGTAACATCTTTAATGATAACAAGAGCTGAAAAAAATGTAAAGTGACAAACAATAAGATTAAGGTGAAGAAGATACCTATTTAAAGTTGAAACAATCCATTATCAATAGCTTCTTCAAACTCGATGTTCTCTTCTATAGAGTGTGACGATGCGCCAATTCCACTCTCAACATTGGGAACAATTGTACTTGTAGCTATATTATTCACACCTCTTCTTTCGCAAAGGGAATTCCAATGCGTAATTGCTCTATCGAAAAGGAAAGGTTTCCATGGAGTATCGAGAAACATAACACCTCATGCAACTTTCCAGATTTTTATCCAACCTGTTTCTCAGTTTTGATTTTATAAATGATAGTGCACTGAAAACCCTTTCATCCTCCACAGACCCCAAAATCATTGTTTGGCATAACTCATATAATCTGAAATATTCACTGATATCTTCTTGTAAGATAGAACTTTGATAGATTCCTCACCACAACCTTGTAATAGCACCACTTTCAGAAGGTTCGTCTAAATTTTTATATTGGTTCCTCATTGTTGTTGCAAAATTTGTTGATTGAAATTTTAATAAATCAGCATTCAATATACCTTTGATTTCCATTCCCTTGAACTCTGAAGTCTTTTTGAAAATGTTCCATTATTGTACCCATGGATTTATGGAAATGCTTTCTTACAAAGTCAACACGACCACCTTCAGTATTCCAAAAATTAGGATTCATCACACCCATGGCTTCAAGAATTTTATCTTTGGAGAAACGTTCTCTAATTTCTGATGATAAGGATTCTGAAATTTTCTTAAGCTTTATTCTTGTTTCAACTATAATAGACTCAAAGAGATTACGTGTCACGGGAACATCTTCTCGTTCCGATCCTATAATATCTTGACGTTTTTGCAAAATGTGCAGTGGTATGTCCCTCCCATTAACAATGATGCAGAGGTGATCGTGGATATTAAATCTCAAATAGTTACTGGGATTTTTAAGATCTAATAAAGCTTTCCAATTCTCAAAAATAGGTGTATCAAAACTATCTTGGGAATAATACAAGATATCAAGACTTTGACATACCATTTTTCTCATCCGTATAAAATCCACAATATAGATTAATCTTCCCTATGCATGCTTCATCAGTGTATTGATCTGCTGCAACATTGGAAGAATACCAACCAATGTAAGCAATGTCTCCAAATCAGTTAAACGGAACAACAAGTCCCTTGCCCTATCAACTTCATGATGGTATTTGTGCATGAAACCAACCAACGAAGGATACTCCTCACGAACTCTGCATGCAGGTTCATACAAGGAGATCCATCTAGTCTCAACATCTTTCAGAAGTTTTTTGCCATCTGTAATTCCAATTGCAAATTTCTGGAACTCAAGAAATCACTTTGGGCTGCTTGACATATAGGCATGAAGTTCTCTTATAAGGTCTTCTAATTTAGCAACATTTTCATGTGGTTGCTTACCATTTTATACGCTAAATTCATTATGTGAGCCATACAATGAATTGGTAGCATATATGGGGCCACTTGTTGTTTGTAATCTAACACACAACCCTGTTCGGTGACCCTGCATGATAGATGCACCATCTGCTCCAACGCATACCAACTTCGTAGCAATTTCATAATCAGTCATTCCAACAATATCTTTCAAATGAGAAACAACTATTTTATGTAGGTTTTCGGCATTGCAGTTTTCAACCATTTTCATAACACCCAACAGATGAGGTGTCCTTATATGATTTTCTAAAGTATAGACATGGATACATACCCATGCAGTGTTGTCGATTGTGTCACTTCATCAATTGAAAGAGAGATAAACTTTGATTTTTTACATTCTCTTTCAAATCTTCCTTCTCTATCATCGAAAGGCATTTTTCCATTTCCCATCCACTACTTTCAGACCAATGAGACTGAGGTACGTTTAGCATTCCATTATATTGATACAAAACTTTGAAATCGAGGAAATCAAATCGGTCTTCCTTTTTTTAGTATGTGAAATAGAGTAGAGAATTGTATGAGTTTTGCATGTAGATTTGTTTGTTTCATCTTACCAATATGCGATGTGATCGTTCCTCCCTTTTCCAAGAGATGTCTATGTTTTTTCTGCTCTGCCTCATATTCCACTATGTGTATCTAACATGCATGCATTCTTTTTCAGTTTTCCACCTGTGTGTTTTGATTTTCTAGCCATCCGCCCCATTACAGTCAAATATTGTTTTCCACAATGTTTTTCTATAGTGTCCAACTTCATTTGCATTTTTTGTTGCTTTCCCAATTTCCACGTACATATTGTACATGTACATTCAGATGGGATCTCTTCAGAATTAGATGATTGTATAGGTTCGATAAATGGAAATTTAGCTGCCCAATCAAACTTGTATGTCCTACCAATGGTCCACATATTCTTGTTCATTTTCAATGTTTTACTTTTTTGAGTAGAATTTTGAGCAATATCACAATCACCTGGTTTCCTCTTTCTTGGACCGGAATTTGAATTTGATTTATGTGTTCCATTTTGCTTGAGTATTTGTATGTGTGATATCTTGATGCACTTCTGGTTGCACCCCAACAGGAACAATATCTTCAAGATCTGGCATATTATCGTAGGTGTCATTTGTTTGACTTTGATACTGTGTAGAATGCATGTCCACCTCAATAATACCTTCCACACAGTCAATATTCTGATTCTTTGTGGTGGCATCTATATGGTTGGTATTTTCAATATCTATATCCAGAGTTTCCAAAATACTTGAAGAGTGATTTCTGAGATTTCTTAGTTACTTTTAGGGTCTTCGCATTCTTAGAACTAGCACCTTCCATTATTCTGAAGAGAGTCCTACATCAACAAAAGAACCAAGTAGTGACTACTTTGGCAACAAGAACGTCAAATAAGGCACTCAATCCGCACACAACATCAGCAAAACTATCACGAGGCATCCACTATCTAAGAGGTCACTATCATCGTCAACTCTCCCTTGTCGCTCACCATCAACTCTGCCTTGTCATGCCAACTCATCTATCCCTATGCGCGTCAACTCTCTCTGTCACGCATCAAACCTATTCCTTTTTCACACATATCTGCTATCTCCTTGCGCATTCATCTGTCAATAACTCTTTTTCATGCGTCATCAACTATATCCCTGTCACGCATCAACAACTAACCCTAACAAGCTAACAACAATCTCTGGTGCTTAAGAGTATGCGAGTTCAAACTTCACGGTATTGGTAATTTGGTAAGCTACTTGAGGTATACTACCCAGAATCACCTAGGTTTTTATAGGAGATGTTTTCAAATGAAGGCGAAGCCGACCCCCAAAAAAAATATATTGTATATGTAGTCATAAAAATATGCATACTTCTAATTATGTATTTGTGTATGTATATTTGTGAAATAAAATGCTCAATTGGTTAAATAATCAAGCATATAATAGGATAAAAAATCTTAGCTTATTTAGGCATCATCACTTGATGAATGAAGGTATTTGATTCATTTTGGGTATATCATCACAATCTAAACATAATCATGTGCATATTTTACAGTTGTCACCTATAATGATTGTACACACACTCATGGTAAATCTAAATGGTCCTAGTAAATTTATGGGAATTGCAACAAATCACTTTATTTTCACTATGTTTTCCCTATATGTGTGCTTCAACTCCTTCCTCCCACAAATCCTAGAATTTTCCAATATAAAATGTTATAGGATTTTTTAGGGGGTAAAGTGTGAGAGAGATCCACTAATTTATCAAATCCTCCAATTGGAGCAAAAAGTAGAAATGTACAATGTGGAACAAAAGTTTAATATGATACACATGGATCCATATGTGCTCAAAGTGAAGTGTGTGTCCTTACTCCTTCCAAATGATTTATCTCACTTATCTATTTGTAGGTGATTGATTCAAAATATATATAAAAATATCTTGTATGCTAACCTCCCAAGCGACTAAAGATAATGGGGAAAGAAAAATAAGGAAATGGGTTCATTTGACTTAGTGGGGAGAAAAATCACTAGAGTTAGGATTATATGGATGGTCTCTACATAGGATGGAAAAACATTAGTCTATCATATAGGGATATCACGAGGATGTGTGAAAATAGTTTTGTGTCATTAAAACACCAAAATAGTTCAATAACACATAATTTGGAGTAATGATCCAGAGGACTTTCTAGGTGGTCAAAAGTTCCCTATTTCTATCTAAACCATTATAGTACGGAAAAGCACTCTGATAAATTTCCTATTCCTATTGGAACAAGTGAATCGGGCGTCGTATGCTCCCGGTATCATTGGTCAAATTTCATGGTCAAACTAGGTCAATAGGAAAGTGTGGGTCTATAATACCTTGGCTCATGCACAAAGTGTATTTGTGTATTCCAGAGTTGATCAAAATTGATCGTGAACATGTTTGGTCTATTCTCTAGTCGTTGTTGGTCGTGAAAAAAATTAGGTTTCAATAGTGTGGTCCACTCTTGTTTCAAAAGGGGACCTAGTAGTCGTGGTATATTAGTGTGATTTTAATTTTTCCAATTACACTATATTTTATGCCATATTATTTTGTGGCCCCTTGTGTTGACATGTGGTAGGATAGGGGCATCAATGACTTGGAAATTTTGGAGAGGTGCATGTGGTGGGTCCTAAGGCCACCACGTGCCTGCCACCTCATTCTCCACATTCTAAGTTGGGCATATACATTGCCAACTACTTACCACATTCCAACACACATTGTCCATATGACATCCAAAAACTTTCAGAGCACTTCACACTTATGCCACGATTGTGCTCCACATATTAACCTATGCGCCTTACATTTGGCACCAAAATTAGCCCCAAGCACATTTAAACAATTCCATGCCATACCCTTTAAACTACCCTATCCACTAACTTTGCACCCCCATGTGGGATAACGGTGGTTAATATGGCATGTTTGGTATTCAAAATGCCTAGAGATGTGGGATTCGAACCACCCACCTATTTTAAAAAGATAAGGTACCCAACCATTACACCATGGAATTCCAAACACTATAAAAGGAACATTTTAGTATTTGAATAAAACTTGGTCACTTGTGTGTATAGTCCCTTAAGGGCCGTTTACAAATATGATCATTATTGGCCCTTTAAATGACATTTTCAGGAGTTTGACAACTAGAGATATGTTCAAAATTTTCAGAAGATCAACATGAGCCTTTGATTTTCCCGATTGGTGTTCATTTAACATTGTTTGAAGCATTTTTCTTCCTCTTTTGGCATAGAACGTGGGGAAATGGATCATGTAAATGCTACAGGAAGGTGGAAAACATTTTTGATCGAGTTCAGAGTTCTTATAAAGTCTAATAAGCACATTTTTGCAGGTTTATGATCTTTTATTCTTTGTAATTTTTTATAGTTGTACTTGAAAATTTATTTTTAATGGATTGGATAGTGTTCTAAGCTATCCCGGAGACATATCCCGATCTGCGGGTGAACTCTGTTATTAATTTTGGAGTTTGTGTTTAGTTATGCATCTATCATTTCTGATTTTTCACATATTTAAATCAAATTTTAATTAATTGGGTGAAATTTTAACACTTTTACACTCTTTTAAAAAAATTGTATTTTGATCCTTTTGATCTTGGAAATTGGAAACGATTGATGAATTAAAAATCATGTTTTCGATTCAGTTTTGGACACATTTTAAATCATATTTGGATCAGATTTAATCAATTCCTATTTTTAAATTCGGAAAATGATTATTTATTTAAGGATATGTTTACAATAAACTATTTAAACATGAGATAAATCTTAGTTTACGGATTATGTTTTGGTATCAGAACCGGTTAGAATGTTGGATTAGCTTTTGATTACATTTTTATATCAGCTTTCAACTTGGTTTTATTCAGTTTTTGCAGACATTTGGGATTGTTGATCTTCCATTTGCAGTGTGCAGTTGTTGGGAGTACATGTTGTTTGTAGAAAATAGGAAACCATGTGACGAGAGGGACAAATGGATCTCTCTTGATCTCACTTGTAGGGTGATTAAGGTATGGAATTGAATCTAGTCAGAGTTAGCATTGGTCACAATATTTGGTGAGTGTAAACCATATTGTGAAGCTTTCCTTTCTGGTATAATTTGTATTTGTTTTTATGCCTATGTCCTTTAATTAGGAGCAAGTGAAAAGACCATTCCATTTTGAGATATGGAGAATGACATTTGGATATTGTTAAGGGAATTGGACATTTTTTTGCACTCACTTATTTTGGGTACTAATCGGTTGATTCAATTGATTTTATATTCACAATTTTTTCGTAGGCATCACAGGATGCAATCTTTAAGTTGTTTAAAATTCAACTATTTACTAACCTTTTCTCAACAGGGTGTATAATTATCGATTATGAACGAAGGTAAAATTATTCCAAGGTTTTCTTATCAATTAGAAAATGGAAATTTACAGCTTTGGGTTTTCATATCCATGTCTGGATAACCTTTGTGTGGCCTATTGGAAAGAAATATGCCTTGTTTTGAAACTATTCATAAATATTTGAAAACATGAGGTTTCATCACTACCTTATTAAAATAAGAGGTTTGATCTGGTGTAGCCTTATATTCAAGTTGTTGAACTAAGAAGAGGGATCATCCCTTGATTTGGTAAAACTAATTTCTTAGATAACTTTTTATTGCATTGCTGATATTTTTTATTAGCATGTTTTGTTAAACCTTTAAACATTATTTTGGGATTCCTTATTGTGTTGATGAAAAAGATTTTTACCCTTGTGTTTGGAAGAAGGTTTTTGATATATATTATTTCACTTTTGTTTCCATTGTTGGATATGCATTTTTGGAAACTAATTAAAAGTTAAATCGGTGGAGATATATCACTCACATGGAGTGTTAAACAAGGAACCAACAATCATTTTGGAAAGACTGGTAAAGAGGTTCTTTTGAAAAATTATCTAAGTTGGTTCTTAGAGTTTTAGACAAGTACATAGAAAAGGAAATGGTAATCAATTTTAGGAATACACAATGTTTTGATTTCCTATTGTGTTTTCAAGATGTATATGACATCTATTTCATTCCATTGAAGTTGTCCTTTCCATGAATGATACTTGCATTTTTCTCAAAGCATACTTTTGTGGAATTCTGTTGTATATAGAAAGGAGCTTTTTCTCATATGAATTTAGCTTTGGATCTAGATTTCAAATTCACCTTTAGAGAAGAGATGAGTGATAGGTTAACATGCTCGGTTTATCTTCTCACATTTGTTGTTGAAAGATTCCATTGTGATTCGATAATAGAATATACATATTCAGTGGGCAATTTTAGTATGTCTAATTTTGGATTTGTATTTGTTGTCATTTTTAGTGTGTAAAATATGGATGCTTATAAGACCCATTTGGGCACCATTTGTATTTGTAATTAATATACAAAATTATTACATCCACACGTGATATTTTCACATGTTTTAAGTCCCTTATTTTTGGGAATTTATTTATAACTATCACATGTGGTTACAATTAGGGTGTACATTATTTACACTAACAAATTGGTTTACTGATTGCACTGGTGATCTTTTATAGTAATTATCAGTTTCACCGATTCAAAATGTGACATTTTTGCAAGCGGTTTGGTATTACCCTCAATTTTAAATTAGATAGGTATTTTGATCTTTAGTGGCGGTTTCAGGATTCAATCCAACACTCGCCTCTTTATAAGCATTTTGTAGTTTAATTTCTAAATCATTTCCATGATATTTTGCAATGATTTTTTAGTATCACAAGGTTAGTTGGACATTTACTGAGAAAAATTTTTGTTTTCATTTCATACTGATCTATTTTGGGTGATATGTTGTCATGATTGACAGTTTCACAGGGTCAGTGGACACAACCTATGTTTGGAATTTGGTTGTAATTTCATACTAATCTATTTGATAGTACTTTACAATTTCACAGGATCAATGAACACTTGCCTATGTTTGGAATTTAGTCATTTATTTCATATTGATAGATTTCATGATATTTTACGAGTTGACAATTTCACATGATCAATGAACACTAGCATATGTTTGGAATTTAGGTGTATATTTCATATTGATCGATTTTAGTGATATTTGGCGAGTTGAAATTTTTATAGGGATGGAAACATACCTATTATTGGCATTTGGTTTTCAATTCATACTAATCTAATTTTGGCATTTGCGGTTGTGTGCAAAATTAGTTAGCTATGCAAATAAAATCAAGACTAACACCTAATAGCCCCAATACAATGTTAAACTAAAATGTATGCACCATCATGATAAGAGATAAATAAGTAATAAACATCAACATTATGCATTAGAACCTTAAAAATGAACTTCAAACTAACATGTAAACATTTATTGCTCTACTCTTTAGAAAGCTAAATCAATGAAATGTACCTAGGTAGATCCTTTAGCTATCAAATGGTTGATAGTTGTTGCTTGATCTAAGAGGATTGAGGATGGAGGTTCATCAAGTCATGGCAACAAGGCCTTTCTTGATTAACTCCATTGATCTTCATAAAAAATCTTGGATGGATGAATGCAAATGAAAGATGCTTAGCTCCACTAATGGAAGAATGCTCTAAGATGATAAAATGGCTATAGCTTAGGCTCTATGCTCATTTAGGTGTAAGTAGAAAGGTATGAGGAGGGCTCCTTATATAGCCCAATGGGTAAAAGAATCTCTACATCCCTTTACATGTGGGATAATAGAGAGGTTGGGTTAGTTGTGGATAAGGAAGGTTTAGGGAGGGTTGAGTCAACCTTAGGAGAGTTTAATTTGTCCTTTAGTGACCCATGGGAATTAGGGGTGCATATAATTAATCAAAGGTGATTAATTAATGAGGAGATGAGCCTATTAGGCTAGCTTAGAAGAGAATTAGCATGATTTAGGGGATAGGAAGGATTAAATTAGATAAATGGAAGTTTATTTATCTAATAGAGGAGGATACTTAATTAATTAAGAATAATTAATTAATTCAGGTAGAAAGGGTTTAATTAATGGAAGGTCATTAATTTTCATCTTTGTTGGATAGAAGGGCCAATTAACTAGCGTAATGTAGTTAATTAACGACAATAGAAGAGAAAATGTGCTATATTGACGATATATCGTCAATTTGTGGGAAAGGGGACAATTAGTGCAATTTAAGTATTTAAATTGTTAGAGCTAAATTATAGGTGTCTACATTTTCCCCTCTTTGGGGTGGCGTAAGTGGCGCCACTTCAAAGATAGTAGACAGGTAAAATTTTGAAGAGGTAGAAGAAAAATTAGTAGAAGTGAGAGATGCCCCCTTGAGTGTTGATGGGGTGATGAAGGAAGGTGATCGACGATTGAAAAAGATGAGAGAAATGGAAAGAAAATGAGGGACAAGATGCCCCAAGTGGAGGAGAAGAATGGGTAAGGGCAGGATGCCCCAAAAAAATGGAAGAATGGTGTCAAGAGGAGAATGATATAGAAGAAATATGAAGAAAGGGAGAGGAGAACTAGCCTTCACCCATTGCATTAGAACAACCATATTGTCATCATATAGCCAAAGATCTACATCATCGGTCTTTATTAAAAATATAAGCATATGAAAAAGTATAATGACATGAAAAGCCATACTATGAATAATTTTCCATTGCTAAAAACACCAACCCAATGCAACATACAAAAAGCAATGCAATACAAGAAGTAAACAAGCTCATGTAACAGGGAAACAAGTACAAACACACATACTTAAACCAACAATGGTCAAGATTGTTGCACAAATGTATTTTTATCAAGCTGAAAATCCCAAATGTTTGTGATTGATGAAAAGGGTTAAAAATGATGCCTAGGCAAAAAAATATGTGAGGGAAAGTGATTGAGGATGCAGCGGTCCAATGATAAATCATTGTCGCAATAAAATAGTATCAAGCAACTGAATGTGCCCCAAAATACCAACGAAGCAAGCAGGCTAGCTTTGTAAATGGTTGTAAAACTGATGACCCGTGAGTCATGTGGTTTATGAACATGTGAAGATTCCAACAAGATATGGAATGAATAGCATGCACAAGACACGAGTTTCATCGTTATAGATTGTTTACCTATTTTTGTAAATTTTACAATTTTTAGGATTTTAAACTTATTTTTATTTTTTTGAGTTTTGATAGATTATTTTAATTTTTATTGATTTTTACGTCTTTTAGATTTTTAGATTTTGAACATAGAAGAATTTAGAAGAATCAGAAAGAGTCTTAGGAGTGAAAGAAATGTCCCATGGAGAAGAAATAATCGTTAGGTGGCGGTGTAGTGCCCAAACAGTAAAAAAATTAATAAAATAATTATTTAATAAAAATAATTATTCATGGAGTGTGTAGAAGGAGTGATATCACCTAGAAGCAATAAAATTGTCCTAGTGAGAAGAAGTGAGTGCTAGGTGGCAAATAATGCCTCAAAGACGGTGAAAAATAAAATAAAATAATTATTTAATAAAAATAATCATTCACGGTGAGTAGAAGAAGGGTTAGAATGATCATGGCGGTCAAAACATGCCCTTAGGGCATCACGGTGGGTGAAAATGGCTAAATATACCCCACGCGAGGGGGGTAAATCATTATGATCAGTTCATTTGTTATGAACCTTTGCCGAAAGTTACCATGAGACCTCTAAGAGTGATGAAGATGATGGTGAGAGCACGATCCCATAGGAGACGCACCGAATGAGTGCGAGAGTATGTTCATCATACGAGATGATGGCCCCTTCATGAGTAGCTTAACCTTGAACTTGTACTTTCATGCATTTATTACTTTATTAAATGTTTTTTTTTTTGTTTTTAGCCCTAGGAAAGGTGTATGCACACACCCTCGGGGGCATGTAGGCGTGTTCGAGGTGCGCGAGCACCACAAAATTGTTGTGTGCACGGGCACATATCATACCTCACAAGCGCGTATGCGCAAGTACCAATAAGGGTGCATAAACACCGATAAGAGGTTAGATGCATGCATTGACGCGTGCGCGCCAAAATGTTTGCGTAGGTACATGAGACAATCCCACCCATAAATGAGGCTAATGAAGAAGAACAACCTCTCATTAACATGGAAGATATCCTAACACATGGGCACGCTTCCACGTCTAACGTAGGAAACGATAATATGGTGGGTTATAAAATGCCCTTCATCAAGATGCCACATAGAGTTAGATTAGAACATGAAAATGTAGAACAACCTCCATGCAACGAAGAAGAAGAAGAACCTCTTGAGGAAGAAGTCACTATTCAACAACAAATCCAAAACCTTAGTTGAAAATTAGCTTTACTAACATCTCATGTACAAAAGGAAACAAACAAAAATGTGCATAAGGTGAAGCCTAAGGTCAAAGCTAGTGAACTTCACATGGAAAACCAAGAAGGAGAAAATATGGAATATAGTCATGTATATATTCCTGCTTCTCCTACTAAAGAGAAATTACTTACACAAGAAATGCAATCCATGAAAGCAATGCTTACAAGCCTTCAAGAAAGTAATGTTGGGAATAAAAAAATACCAATATGAAGAGCTATTCCCCATCCATTTGATAAAGCTATGATGCTTCAACCCTTTCCTAAGAAGTTTGACATGCCAAAATTTGACAAATACAAAGGGAAAGATGACCCTGAGATCATACAACATAGCGACAATTACATGCCAAAAAGTGGCTTATAAAGACAATTACCTCATATGAATATTTTCAAAGAGTCTAGGGGGACAAGCCTTAGAATGGTTCACTCACTTACCCCATGGATCTATCTTCACATGGCCTGAACTAGAGTGGTTCACTTGCTTACCCCATGGATCTATCTTCACAAGGTTTGTTTGACATTTCTCATACAACATAGAAAGCAATATATAACTATGGAAAACTTGTGTAGTACTAAACAATGCCCTAATGAAACATTCGCTAGCTTCTTACAAATATGGCGAGGATAGCCACCACTTCCCTTGTGCGTTTCCTGAAAAATAGCTTGTGAGAATCTTCGTGCCTAATCTAAACCTAGACATCACTTTTCATTTGCAAATGCATTGTGTTCATACCTTTGAAGAGGTCATTGAAAAGGGCATACAAATAGAAAAATCCCTCATTGCAAAAGGAACAATCAAATCACCTTCTAAAGATAATCAAAATGCCAAACCAACGGAAAAGCCAAAGATCTTTAACAAAAACAAGAACGTGGTGGGAGATGGAATCATAGATTCCAAACAAGTGTAAACAATTCAAGTTGGTCAACCTTTTAAACTGACCAAAGGACCTATTCAACCACCACCTAAGTGTAGGACGTTCACTCCTCTTAATGAGTCTTTGTCTACAATATTGAAGCAATTAGATGCATTCCACATGGTGACTTATCCTACAATGTAACCTTTTGATGACAATGCTCCTAAACCATCATGGTATAAAGAGCATGAATATTTTGATTTTCATCATGTAAAAGGACACAAGATAGACAAGTGCCTAAGACTTCACCACTACATCCAAGATCTCATTGAAAATGGAGAGATAGAAGTTGACACCCCAAAGAGAAATCAAACACCAAACGAAAAGATGGGGATATTCAAAGAACCATTCCCTAAACATGGAAAATTAGATGAGAAAAGGTCAGATCAAGGAGAGTCATCCCAAAGTTACAAAGCTGCAAACTATCTATACACCAAAAGTGACAATAATCATTATGACTCACTCATTGGATGTGTCCACTCTTCTAATGAACATGTGAATACCATTAGGATCAAAGGAAAAGATTGCGCTACAGTAATAAGGCACGCCCGTCTCATGATCCCAGAACCCTCTCTATCAACCCCTCAGGAGGGTCAATACAACCTCTTAGAACAACTGGAGAAGACATCTACCAATATTTCCATCTTATATCTTCTTAAGATATCAAATGTACATAAGGACATCTTATACAAAACCCTCCAAGGGTCAAGAGTGCCAATGGAAGTAGACCCTTCACATTTACAAGCCGATGGAAAACATTGCACTGACTGAATACATCTCCTTTAATCACAAGGAAATCCCCAACAAAGATCACACACATAATCTCCCCTTGTATATAGAGGTATTTTTACCCACCGGAAGATAAAACGGGTGCTTGTGGACAACGGGTCGGATTGAATATATGCACTTTGAAACTAATTAAACAAATGGGGCACATAGAGGAAGATCTAAAGTCCCATATTATTACCATAATCAAGCTTACGACAACGCAGAGCGAGAGTCAGTTGGAACAATCACATTTTTGATGGAAGTAGGACCAACTTGTCACCACACGAAGTTTCACGTATTAGATTTGAAACTTCCTTATAATATGTTTTTTGGTTGCCCTGATTCATGCCATACAGGCCATAGCATCAACATTCCATTAGTGCATCAAGTTAAAACATGAGGGATACACTATTACAATACAAGGAGATCCAAAACCTTTTGCTCACTATAGAGCTCTCAACAGCTTTGCTTGTAAGGGTACATATGCATGTCCTTCTATTGATATAGTTGTTCCCCTTCAATCAAAAGCTATGGAATCACGGGTAGATTCAGACTCCCTAATTTCTTATGCTCATGAAGCTTCTACATCTACTTCTCCTTTTGATTCATGGGAGATGAAAGTTCTAGAGTATGGTTGTGGAGAATACAATGTGCAACAAAATCTCCTAGTTTCAAACCTATCTTTGTCACCTAAAACAAGAGGTCGACCCAACTATCATTTCAAACAGCCTAGAGATGAACAAACTATTGGGACATTCTTACCTAGGGGATTACTTGCAGAAGAGAAATTGTTGGACCCACCTACAACTTGGGTCCCGAAGGACACTCACCGTGACCTACTACCAAATCCCTGAGTATGAAAATTCTATCCGAATGATGTATTCTATGGGCTACAAGGGCCTAGGATGTGGAAAGAATGAGCAAGGACCAAGAGAAATAGTCCTGTTAGTGTGAAATCACAACAACCACAAATGAGTTATGGATCTACTTTTCTAAGGCATGTTCATTTGGTGTGATTTGCATAACATTAGATCATTCCCAAGCTATGGGACTTACAAATGGGAATGATCCTCCAGAGAAGAGTGGTTCCTCTTCCTAATCCTAGCACTAAACTACTTCTAAGGAAGGAAATGTGACTATCTACTCCTAATCTAACAATTCCAAGGGACCAAGGAGAGAGAGAGCATGAAAATAAATAAATCCTACACTACAAAGGTTATAGCACCGAGAAAAGGGAACTACTGATCACAAACCCAACTACCTGAAATGGAGAGAGGTGAGCAATGGAGAGGATGGATAGATGCATCACAGACCAAAAATAAAGTTCACACATAACACCATTTCAAACCCCTTAAACACAGCTCTCAAAACTTGTAATGGACATCAGAGATATGCACAATATACCCTACAATGGTGAGAGGCGAGAAGAGACAAAAAAATGAGCAAAGGATGGACAAACGCATCACGAAATAGATTTTATTGCTCCAGGATTTCACACAGTACACCATTAATAGGCAAGAGGCAAGAAAATATGCCATTACAAAGCCAAGGGAGGAGGCTTAAACTCCACATTTGACCCTGGAGAAGAAAGAGAGAGGGGGCAGGGAAGAAGAATGAACGACAACCCTTTACAATGAATCATGCCCCTGTATTTATAGATTTGATCAGAGAGAAGAAAGAGAGAGGGAAGCGGGAAAAGTGGGTTGAAACTCAACAACTTCTATTAATGCTTCTGATAAAATATGCCTGAAATCCATCTTTATTGCATGATTCCTTGATTCAAAGGCCTTGAAAAAGAGAAAACAACGAAACAGATCAAATCTGATCTGGTTATTGAGATAGATGGATCCTGCATTAAAGGCCCGAACACATTTCCTCCATTTTCCTTTACCAAACCTCCTCAAATTAAAGTCTCAGACCTCCATGGCATAGGTGAGGCCTAGATATTTTCAAAGGTGTCGATTTGCAATATTTTGAGCCCTGAGTCGAAAGATATGCCCCTTCCAAGTTTGTATCGGGTCCGTATGAATGGATCGGGAAAAATTTGAAAAATGGGCCCCCTTTTGAGATGGGGCACATGGCACCTCTTTTAGAGCAAAAATCAGACTTGCGGGTCCGCAATTTATCTTTTTCCCTTTGAACGAAAGGCAAATTTTCACCTTTCCTTCTGACTCCCCACTTTCCTCTGGGACACGCATTAGTCTGGCACTCATTTGGAACCTTTTCTCTATTTGACCCTTGAATCAGTGTCATTAAGACACTTGGCAGCCTCCACAAGCCTGGCTCATGCATTGACCATTTGCCCCTGCCTCCGTTTCATCCTGAGACATGTGGAGATGTAGCACTTGTTTGAGCTTCTCTTTTTGGATTCACCTTTGGAGGATCACCGTTAGGACACATGGTTCCCTTTGCTGGCTCTTCTATACTTAGTCGATTCTAGATTCTTTCCTGAATGGTTTTGAGCCTAAGGGCTGAAAGAGGGCTTGAAAACTGTAAGCGAGGATCACAAGGGACGACGTGCA
The DNA here is from genome assembly GCA_018340775.1 of Taxus wallichiana var. yunnanensis. NCBI lineage: Eukaryota > Viridiplantae > Streptophyta > Pinopsida > Cupressales > Taxaceae > Taxus > Taxus wallichiana. Next base: position 171,497,932 of record CM031233.1, read on the forward strand.
CATCAACGAACGTGCGAATGGTAGCGTGAAGAGATCTCAAGAGGAGCGAGCATCAACCGAATGTGCATGCAAAGATTCAACAAATGGGTAGAACCTCGTTAAGCCACAAAACTCTCCTCTATCTCATAGATCAAATGGGGTGTACATATAGGAGGTGTTGAGTAACCCCCAAGTGTTGCAATCATGACAACTCGAGTAGAGAGGGGAGTTACATTCCCAAAATAGAAGTGTAACTCCCAATGACGCATATGACGCACTGACGCACTAACGTGATGACGCACTAATGCACTGACACATAAGAGAATCTCATAATGACCCCTAAATGACACATGGACCTATGATCTCACCTAAGTGAGATGAATCACCTGATGATGTGGAAAATACACACACCAACACCCCCTTCATTGTAACTTAGGATGAGATGGCAAGTCAGAAACGAGAAATGGGTCCCGGCACAAAGCCTGATGAGGTACCCATGCACAAGAAAGAGGTCCCAAGCAGTGAAGGAAAACCCAGTGGGAAAAACATCCACCACAAGAGAACAAAACACTCTCTAATCTAAGAAAGATGCCAAATATGGGTCTCGGCCATAGACGAGCCTGAAAAGGTACCCATGTACAAAGAGGTAATCTCTCAAAAGAAGAAGAGGGAGACGAGAGGGATGCAGAAGATGCCATGGACGGATCTGAACTCTGCAGCTCTAGGAAGTCTCCCAGAAGAATGTTGATGACGAGATCCTCTACCTCTAGACTGAAGAAGAGCCACCCGCAATGAACTGTGTGCCTACCCTTAGGAAGGACAGAAATGACGTGTTGGAAGTCCGCCCACTCCACAAAGGAAACTGAAGGCAGCAACATGAAGAACTCTGAGTCTGGTGCACTGAAGTGTGACATAGGTCTAGCGAGTGAGTGCCAAGGAACCGAAGGTAATGCCACGTGCGTAGAACTGTCAGAGTGAAGAGGAACACCCACAGAAAGGATGTCCAAGTGATGTGAAGGGAACAAAACATCCTCCACAATAGAAAAGGGATCCACAACTGAGGGTGGATCAATGAAGGTCTCTGGAAATGTGGAAGTGACATGATTCCCTAAGGGGCACTCCCAATAACGAGAGATGATGAACCCCTCTAAAACACTCCGTAGATGGATGAGGGACTGTAGAGCATCACAAGTAGACTCTGCAAAAAGATGACTAAGGTCGGGCGATACTCGTCCCAATGAGGGGGCTCGACAAATGTAAGAGCGATGTCGAGATAGGTATGAATCGTCCAATGAAGGTAGAGGAGTGGAATGGGCCTCGCACACCGGAAGTGGAAAGGAGGCTGGTGTAATGACGGTGTGAGACCGAGTAGGGGACTGCTCAATATCTCGATGAGATGTGGGGAGTGTCAACACTCTCGGAATAGTGAGAGAAAGAGGAGAAGAGTCCTCTTTAGTACTCTTGACATCGTAATCGGATGCACAATCCTCGTCAACAAAAGTAGAACCAAGTGAGCCGGTGTCGTGTGAAATCTGTCATCACACAAAGAAATGGAGGAGATGATGAATCAAGCAACAGAACAATGGCAAAAGCAGTATGTGAAGGGTCTCCATCAGGGGTTAAATTTGACGGTCACCCCTACCCGTCATGAAATTTTTTTGTGACGGTTTCTTAATTAATATTACCTTGCACATGACGTTTACTTTTCAATATTTCCTTTCGTAATTTTTATATAAATACTAAAATTTATATTTTCGTATAATAACACCATATAAAATAAAGATATTGTTGACAAAAAAGACATTCTTTTATCTTTTAAGTATATGTTAATATATCTAAAAACACTAACTTGTCTTAACATTGTGGATGTATTTATATTGAAACCCATAATCATCACGATTTCAATAGAATGCATAGACTAATTTAGAATTAAAAATTATGATATAAAATTTGATAGTAACAACAATAATTATAATAATATCAACAATAGGACGATAGAATTCCTATTTGAACAAGCAATAAAAATATTTAAATGGTTTTACAAATTTGAGTAAACTATAACATGTTGGATTCCCATTTTATTTGTTTCAAATAACTATGATCTAATTAATGGTATGGTCTTTGGATACTTTTTTATTTTTAATGTAATATATATTTAATATCTTAAACTTAAGTTATACCAATTTAAATTATATTCTCTAATCTGATATCTATAAAATGTTGTAAATGTACATTTATATTGAATCTACTTCTACCTTTCTGCTTGCTAAAATGTTGAAAATAAACATTTGTATTTAATTCATTTCTACCATTACTATATAGGCTTGAGATGGTGTTTACAATAACATGTTATTAAATTTATTTCTGATAAACATTGTATTTAAATAAAAAAGAACCAAAAAAAAAGGAAAGTAATGTATTAAAGCTTCTTACCAGGCATTATGTTGTAGAAGAAATTGATTTTTATCTCCTCCTCCTCATTGAACTTGACCTAAGATATCTGAATTCACACTAGAATCAGTGTTGAACATGATCACTACCATCTTCTTTTGTACTTAAAAGTCTTTCTTGAAAACATATGAATCCCAAATAAGAATTTAGCTATAGATAATAGAAATTCATAGCAACTATCACTGTAACAAAAAAATTTAAGCTACCATAGTTTAGAAGCATATGGGCATTTTTATATTATACCATTTTTCTCATCTTCTTTATGATGGATGTCTGAGTGAGGCCTTAAACGTTCACAATAGAAGTATATCTCTTATTAAAAATTTAATTACTGTAATGGGTTTTGAGTGATGCTATTATATTTTTAAGTAATTTGATGATGGTATTCAAGTATTTTTCTCGGATTTTTGAGTAATATGATATTGGGTTTCAATTTTTGAGTAATTTTATGATGAGTTTCGTGGGGTTTAAAAAAGAAAACTAATGATTTAAAACTTCTTACCGTGGATTTTGTTGTAAAGAAACTGATATTTATCCCGTGCTCTTCACCGATCTTGACTGAGCTCTATGAATTCTCGGTGGATCAATTAAAACTCGAACCTCGCAAAGTTTGTTTCAATAGCTCCACTCTTAAATTCTTCATCTATTCCAAAGCAGGCATCCAATTTAATCGCTAAAATACATAACATAGAAGACCCAAATAACGACCAATCGAAGGCCAAAGCTTCTTAATCTTTTCAAATCTTTCAAAACAATGAATATTTAATATCATAGTAGAATTCCAAAATGGGAAACATTAATGTTTCTCACAACCGAGCGGCCGACAGAGAAGTTGGATGTTTAGAAATTTGAATTATGATAAAATTAATACAACACGCTTGCCTCGGTGTACCCACAAGTTGAATACACTTTGCTCAATGCACAAGTGGTGAAAATGACTACTTAATTGCTGAAGTGAAAGCTCACAAGTGCCTAGTCGGCCATTATTGATGATCTGGCAAATGGCAACTCGCAATCCTAATCCTATAGCTAATCCTATACGCTATGCATTTTACAACAATTGTAGGATTAAGTGTATGGATAAATGTTTTGTATTAAGTACCAGCAAATATATTGAACTTTCAACATTTTCCATTGCCGATGCCCATTCCCGCAGCCCCATGCAACATATTAGTAATAGTATTGATAATTAAATATATAAAAATGTAAAAAACGGCCGACTTTTAAATCCAAACGTCAATATGACAGGGTCTTAAAAAAATTGCCCATCCTTTGCCACGGTCTCAAATTAAATTGAACTGTATTTTACGGTTAAAAATACAAAAAACGTCTAAACGGCCGCCAAATTTAACCCCTGGTCTCCATACAAGGACTGAAGAATGCTCCAGACACGGTGAGGTGGATCTGAGTCTGCCACATGAAACCAGAGAGAACGAGAGACATGCATCATCATGTGACCAAAGACATGGTCACAAGTGTCGAGGAAGTCCTCTAGATGATGATGATCGCGGATGCGAACGCCCAAGCAAGAAGGGTAAAAGACCCTCGTGGGTGAAGTAACGTTCCATGGAAGCACACCAGGCTGAATAGGTCTCTCTCCCAGGTGAGAAGTGGTGGAGGCTGTAAGGTGATCCTACGACGCTCATGTCTAGAAAGAGCACTCTCCATGATGAAAAAATGCAAGATGCAAGGTGCAAGACGTCGGACTCGGCCGATAATGCGTCTGCGTGTGTAGGCCCAAGAGTACAAGCAACCCCCCCAAAATGTGGCACTTTATAAAAGTAGTGTGTTTACAAAATTGGCAATCCCATCACATAGAGTGTGAGAAATCATGCAACTTTGACCAAGGAAGCGCTAAAAAATCGAGCTGCGAGTCAAAAGTTATGGCATTATTACGATTCCCGCAACTGATGGAAAAATGCACTAGATACTATAAACACATTAAAAAAGTACACGAGATGGGTGCAAAAGGTATCGTGTGGGTACTCGTTGGAAATGGCATAGAATTTTAACAGGTTTTGTTTTGACTACGATGGGGGGTTAGCCTCCTGCCAACCCCGGACCTCGCCCTCCGTCTTCGACAAGCGTAAGAGGGTATTAAATAAGCCAAAATACAGCCTTACAATAAAAATGTCAATGCCAAACTGAATGTTTTAATTTTTAAACACTTTAAAACATTAAAAAAAGTGGAGAGGAGGGGCCCACGTTGGAAGAGTGGACTGTTCAAGCTCCTGTCAAGGACCACGTGCTGGTTGTGCAGCAGAAAACGTCCAAAACATAGCCGTGATGCGAGTCACCGGAGGTCGCTGGAGGTAGAATGAGGGTGCTATAGACACGTGGGAGGTCACTGGAGGTGTTGGGAGCAGGTGGGGTAGGCTGCACAAGCGGGAGAAGCCGTTTGAAGACCAAAAACACCCAAAAACGCCAAAAAGGCCCAAAAACGTTTCAAGCAAAGACCGAGCCGTTGAATATGATGTTGCGAGTTGCGCAGTTCTTTGGAGACATGTAAAATGGTCACCGGAGGTGCTTTGGGAGCAAGTGTTGCAGTCTGCACAAGCTGAGGAGCCGTTTGAAGACCCAAAACGCCAAAAACGCCCAAAAACGGCTGAGCAAAGTCAAAAAACGTTTTTCCAATGGAAGAGGACGCTGGAGGAGCCGTTTGAAGGGAACAAGGCAGGTTTGCAATAAACCATGAATAAAGAAAAAGCGATGAGCCAAGAACAAAATGTGGCCAAGAATGATTTAAATGGCGAACACCACACCGATTCCTTCAAATCGAACATCACCACAGATCCAAACGGCGAGCAAACTTTCAACGCAGGTGAACAAGCAATGAAGCAAGAGCCACTTCGACTATGAACCGAGCAACATGTAAGTAAATGAGCTATCTACCAATGAGAGTACGGTGAGCTATTAGAATGGCTCTTCAACATATTAAACTTGTATTCCTCCTTAGACACAACATAACTCCGTAACCAACTGCAAGAAGTAAGTACAACAGATAACCCAAAAAGACAACCACTAGAATCTCGAAAAACACCATAAACTCGAACAACAACCCAAACAAACCACGATCAAACCCGAACGGAAGTATAAACATCTCGAATCAATGCAAGAAGAGCACAACTGGAATATCCATTACGACACACACTGAGAGAGATCTATATATCACGCCGGAAGCCGAAAACACGCACAGAAATGCCAATGAGTGCATGGATCCACAAGATCCGCTCTGATACCATGAAAGAGGGTTTGAAAACCCATAAGCGAGGATCACAAGGGACGACGTGCACATCAACGGACGTGTGAATGGCAGCGTGAAGAGATCTCGGGAGGAGCGAGCATCAACCGAATGTGCATGCAAAGATTCGACAAACGGGCAGAACCTGGTTAAGCCACAAAACTCTCCTCTATCTCATAGATCAAATGGGGTGTACATATAGGAGGTGCTGAGTAACCCCCAGTGCTGCAATCATGACAACTCGAGTAGAGAGGGGGAGTTACATTCCCAGAATAGAAGTGTAACTCCCAATGACGCATATGACGCACTGACGTGCTAACGCACTGACGCTACTGATGCACTGACACGTAAGGGAATCTCATAATGACCCCTAAATGACACATGGACCTATGATCTCACCTAAGTGAGATGACTCACCTGATGATGTGGAAAATACACACACCAACAAGGGCTTCAAATCTTCACTATTTTTCCCCTCTTGCTCTTGGCTTCTTTGTCACTGCTCCTTCGCTTTCCGACCTGTTGTAACTCATAGTTTGTCATCCCGGAATGTGAGCTCAAAAAGGTCTCGAGTCATTTCCTTGCATAAGTTGAGCCTAAGGTGGTGCGCACCCACAATATACTTGAGCAAGCTCAAGTATACTAAACAGATAGAAGTGGATTTTCGAGTCTATATAAGACTCCACTTCCTCACTCGTATTTGGCTCAAGATTATGAAAACCTGGTCCACACCCCCTCTCTCCACACATACACTCTTGACAGCTTTATCCCCTTAGGGTCATCTAGTGTAAGGTTTCACAACCTACACATAACTACATCACTAACACAATGGTGATTCACGCACATTAACCATAACGTCTTACGCATGGTATTTATATACAGGGTATAACACAATCATTACTTTCACGGGTTACGATACATCACAATACCACATCGTGCACCCGAATGCAATCACTGTTCACTAGGGATCATACTCACCATATGCCCCTAAATCATGACATGAACCATCACATATTACATGAATTATACGTATGCGGAAAACAATGTCTAACCTTACAACATATAGTCAATTGCAAAACAACACGACGATGCACACAACTAATCACAATACGGTGATGACATCACGATAAACTGCGATTCACTTTACATAAATTTTGTCATGCAATACATCAATACATCTTCACATCACATAAGGTCAAAATGTTTCAACACTCTGCAATTCACAATATCATTCCTTTCACACAAAACAAGGCAGTACATCACACACGGATTCCTCATTGGATCCACAAAAAGGAGAGTCAATACTCTCATCACAAGCAGTAATTCACACGTGAATTATTCATAGAATCCACAAGAAGGAGAGAGAATACTCCCATCCCCAGCACATCAACATGATAACAAATGTGCACTAAGTGACATACACATCATGTGTGTTCACACTATCACAATTACGACATAGATCACATCACTCTTAAAACACATTACTCTTCCAATATTTATCACCATCATGAAACCCATCATGAAACACCATCACTATCATGTAAAATCATCACAACTCCAATCCATCCAAGAGGTTCGAGAGCATGAACCTCACTCTGATACCATATGTAGTGCCCACATTTTATGCACCCAAATACAACAGTAAAATACCAGGATAATTTTTTTGACTTACATTGCTCACTACACACAACACAAGAAGGGCTCCAAGTACAGAACTCGACTCACATGCGACAATCACACGAGTCATCAACTCACATGACACACGCAGACGACATCGGCATACATCGTCGTCGATGCCACACTTTTCCCAATGAACGAATACCAATAATGACCCAACCACAAGAAATGTGACTTTAGGAACGGCAAACCCACGACACATCATTACTTTAAATGTATTTTAGTTATGACTAACTTTCCAAGAACATTATTATGTAAGCATAATTTTCTCCCTTTTTCCACCTACATGTTTTGAAAATTCGTTTCACATTTCACTTATTGTTCAACCATTTAATTTTGCTCTTTACCCTTATGACAATCTTCATAACTTACATAAGTATTTTCCATATTTCAAATTTCATACAAAATTCCAATTCTCTCATTCTTATGTTAAGATTATGCTTCCCAAAACGCTTATTCAATGTTTAAAATTTAACCTTGCTACACAAGTGAACCTAACATGATGTCAAGATGAAATCTTGGGATTGAGGGAGACTTAGATTCAATAAAGCTTTTTCCCAAAACATTCTTTGATCATGGTATAGTTATTTCCCTACCATTATCATTGTAGTACAATAACTTGTTGAATTCCAAATTTGATATATATATATATATATATATATATATATATATATATATATATATATATATATATTTTTTATTTTCTCGAAGTTTGATCACACCAAACAATTCATATTCTTTGCAACACATGAAAATGCTTAAATAAGTTATAAGGACTCCAAGAGTGACCTTAATCCTAATCTCCAATCTCGTTCTCATCTTATATGATATGCTCTTACATCGCACTATGGTCTCGTTATTAGCATTGTTTTGTAACAGGAGTTACAGAAGTATTTGTCTAACATCTTGAAGAGGTACATGATTGGAAGAATTGTAAACTATACATGAACCACAAGTGACACCTCCTAATCAACTGAGGTTTGGTTTATTCCAATATGCACCTAATGATCTACGCCTCAACTATATATGATTTTAAGGCAAGCGAGACATATTTATACTAAACCACCTTCAAGAAGATACCAAGATGTTATTTTGATAGAAACCAAGGTAGCACCGCTTAGTCGTTCCTTCGAACAAGGACTCATAAGGTGACTTCCAAAGCGGTCTTCGCCACTCAACCTAGTGTCGGACCTGAAGAGAGGGCATTCTTCTTGCGATTACCAAAACTAGAAGGAAACCGCATACTTTGGATAAAGTTGGACCATGTCATTCCTAAAATATGGGTTCACGACAATGTCGCTAAACATAATGACTATGATGGTAAACTCCAACTAGGGGTTTTATTTACCTAACCTAGGAGGTCCCATCGAGTGCAAAGGTTAGTTTGAAGGTCACAGTTTTCTACACTAAGGGATTAACATAGGCAGAGTTAGTTATATACAAATTTTGAACTAGGGTTATTGTTGTGGTTAGGTTCCTTTATTATGTTTTCAAGGTAAGAAACACAACACCAATTGTTAATCAAATAATTACAGGATGAAAGTTCACTACAAGGTAATAATTTCAATTCCTTTTGACATTTGTATTCCACTTTTACCATAACAAATTTTGGGATCAAAAATAACATCCATGAAAGAAATACCAATTTCTACAATAAGTCTTTCAATATATTACCAAAAATAAACAAAGAATTACTCAACGCCTTTACGTCATCATTCTTTCATCCTGTAAAACCACGTGAGCATGATATCAGTGATAATTCACTGGCATGGCATCCACCCTAACCTAACATAAGTATCATTTTTCAGTTTCCCATTTACATATGATAATAATTACAATTTGCAATCGAAATAAAAAGGTCTAGAGACATGTATTCATTACATTTCATTTTTCTTCATTTTGTAACCCAGGAGAGAGAAAGAGAAGGGAAGAGAGAGAAAACACCGTTTTGTCAAAAGTTCTAATGCACACAACAAGTTCCACTATAGAGTTTTAAACAGTTATTTGTATGTGTTAAGAGTTTACAGGGTGGTTTGGCAACCCTACGAGGGTCTGCAGCTTTCTATTTTTACATTTTCTTACTAGCTACAAAAACGTACAAAATGGGCTTGGAGGCTAAGAAACCGCTTCCAAAAGTTATCTTCCGATGAGAACACACACCACGATTAAATTTCTACGTGTCCCCAGATATACCAAGAATTCATAGCAACTGACGGAATTGGGAAAAGGTAAACGGTTTGTGTTTGGTGGCTAGTTTTTCGGGGCCACTGTCATAGTTCACCCAGTTGTAAAATGACAAAAGTTAGCTCGAGGGCCCAGAAAACCACATCCATAATTGACGTTCGATGGAGGAGCATGCAACGAGACATCTCCTACTAGTTCCCCTATATAAGGAGAATTCATCAGAGTCGACGGACTGAGAACTAGAAAACCATTTTCAAACAAATGACAATTTTTTTGGAGCGACAAGACGAAATTGGTCCAGTTTGACCTTGTCAAACTACAACCGAGGCCTACAAAATGGCTTCGCCAAACTATCCCGAAAATTACTCTTTCTTATACTCAATGTTCCATGCAATTGTCTAGTATAAACACTAGAGGTTTGCGAAGACGGGAAGTAATTTCTCCATCTATGTTTCAAATGGCGGTTCAAAATGAAATCTAACTTTCTAGATTTAACAGCTTTCTACTGATGTAAACTAGTGTAACAAGGCTCCTATAAGAGCGTCAAAAGGATGTCATATGTTTGTTTCGGGTCAAACCAAAGGTCAAGGTGACTCCTTGTATACCAAGGTACACGAATGAAACTTCACATCTCGTTTCCAGAGTTACAAAGGGTACTTAGTGAGTCTCCGAAAAATGCAAAATTTAACTATTTAAAACAGGAGAAGGTCAACTTTATCAATGGGGAGTCAAATTCATCTGGTCGATAAAACAATATTGGAGCGATCAAGATGGGTAAGAGTTTTCTAAATCATCTCGAAGTGAGGGTAATAGTTCATGGTTTAAAGTAGACGAGTTATAATGACTTCGTGAGTTACGACACGACAATTTATTGTTTTGCAACGAGTTGAAGGGACATTTAACTATATTAAAAATCCTAATAATTTAAAATTCTATTTAGTTGCAAAAGAGAACTAAAACATGAGAATTATGAGAGGTAAGGGAAGAAGAACCATGCCTGGAGAACGAAGTCGGTCGAAGCCACGAGCTTCGATTCAAAGATCTTTCTTGGCCACTTCATCAACTTGATTCATGAGCATCCACACTCCACCATTTTACATACACGTCTATCAATAAAATCTGTAACTACATATTTGAAACCATTCCACTACTCTGATCACATTTCTCCTACCTTCTAGATTTGACCCCCCCACTTGTTGAGCATGATCAAATGGTTTCTTATTGTTGTTGTTTGGATAGAATGAGATCTTCCTCCTTTTGTGCATAGCCTCAAATCTTGCCACCATTAGACCATGATTTTTGAAGGTATTTAGTCAAACACTTCACATGCCTTAAGCATGCCTCCACATTTTACACATTCTCATGTGCTCATCAAAAACCAAGCAAACATAATGATTAATTCTAGGCATGATTCTACAAGAGACACTCATGCCATCAAAGTATTTGACAACCTCGTGTCTTCGAACTGCATGGATGAAAGCTAATTAAACAAAAATGAAGCTTACATGTTCGGGGTATGTTCCATAAGACCACATCTCTTTGAGGCATTACTCACAAATAGTCCAAACGCCTTTTTAACGAGACCCTTTTTTTTTCATATCCTCGCTATCATTGCAGAGTCCATGGAATAGCATTTCTTCCATGCATTTAGTCGAATGGTTCACAAGCCACGTGCATGCTTCCACATTTTGTAGACATATATCCCAGGGCACCTGCAACTATAACTTCTGCTGGAAGTCCCTTCTCCATAATGCATAGGCAGATGTCCATGCCCTGTTTCAAGCTCCTATTTTTACACAGTGGAGATTTGTTTGTTGCATGGTGAAACAAAGCAGTGACTATCTCTTGAGGAAACCCACGCCATCTCGTATGCTGCAAAATCACGTTCCATGAGAGCTGTCTCATTTTTCATCTGGTCAAACACTGCAAAAAGGGCTGGGGTCATTTTTCTTGTTTTGGACGTAGGCTGGGAGGATGCTGGCGCGGGATGGGACCAAAGCATTCCATGAGAAGACATCTGGCGAAGTATTCCTTTGCACAAACAAAAAAATGCCTTTAAGCATTGGTTTGTGTAAAAAAACTGCGACCAAGCTCTACGTGAAGCCACGTTTCCTTCAGGCATCTTCCAAACCGGACGTCTCTACCCTACACATTTCCAATCGCTACGACTCGGCAAAGCCCTCTCCATGCCTCCTTCAATCCTCTGGTGGGTGTGCAGAACCAGGTTTGAAGCTCTCCTTCTATGGTGGCGGCTAATCTCCTCAAAACCCAAAACTAAAAGAAAGGAACAAAATCCCCTAAGGAATCCCCTTTTCCCTAATCACCCCAAAACAATTCACGGGTTTTATTTTTATTTTTATTTTTGAATTCTATTAATTTTATTTATTTATTATTTATTTTTATTTTTATTTTTTTATAATTAAAGGAGGCATTACAAAGATGCTACCTATTCTGAGCATCGGGATAGCTCTAATTATTCGACAAAGAAAGATAGATTCCCACTATAGCCAATATGAGGATCTTTCCTCCACAAACCTTTTCATGGATACCGTGTCCTTACCTTAACCCCCACTGAGCCTAAAATTGACCTTGTCTACCCTTCCCTTGTTGATTGGGACCAACAACATCATGTTCCATTGGACCTTTTTGAGAATGATGAGGCCATTGTAGATTTTATGGGCATACGAGATACAATTCCAATTGGGGACCATAAGAAAGGTTTCTACATTGACTTATTTAAAAGCAAGGGAAAAGTTCCAACAAAAAGCCTCGAAAAAGGAAAAAATCTAAGTCACGCAGGTGAAAACCTCTTTGAGGCATTGGTTGAAAAACAAGTAAAAAAATCAATGGACAAGAAAAGTGACCACGCTAAGGGTGAAAATATCGTAGAGACGCCCTTGGAAGAATATCTCAACCTTCCTCCCGATCCTACGCGTATGGAGGATATGTCAAAAATGTTGGTAGAAGAAACCATTGACATAAATATTGGAACAGAAGAAGACCCAAAGATAGTCAAGCTAGGAGCTTCACTTTTAGCACAAGAACAAAAGACATTCACCTTGCTTCTCAGAGAATTTGTGGATATATTCGCATGGTCTTATAAAGATATGTCAGGCTTAGATCCAACTTTGGTGGTGCACAACTTAGTAGTGCATCCAAACGTAAAGCCTATTAAACAAAAGCTAAGGAAAATGCATCCACGAGTGGCCCTTCTGGTTAAAGAGGAGTTAGAGAGATTATTAGTAGTAGGGTTCATCAGACCCATTGACTACTCCAAGTGGATATCAAACATAGTTCCAGTACAAAAGAAACTGGTTGGCATCAAAATTTGCATAGACTTTCGAGACATCAACAAGGCATGTCCAAAGATGATTTTCCTTTTCCCAATATCGACATGATTATCGATTCAATTGTAGGCTATGAAATGTTATCTCTTATGGATGGCTTTTCAAGATACAACCAAATCAAGATAACAAAATAAGATTAGTATAAGATGGCCTTTACAACCCCTTGGGGAACATTTTGTTATCAAGTAATGCCCTTTGGCCTCAAAATTTCAGTGTGACCTATCAACGGGCCATGATAGTAATATTCCATGATATGTTGCATGACATCATGGAGGACTATGTAGATGATATCCTTGGAAAGTCCAAGACAAGAGAAGACCACCCTAAATTTTTGCGACGTATCTTTGAACGTCCATAGAATATAAGGTTAGGTTGAATCCAAAGAAATGTGTATTTGGAGTATTATCGGGAATCTACTAGGCTTCATTATATCAAGGAGAGGGATTGAAGTGGACCCAGCCAAAGTCACTGCCATTACTGAAATGCCTCCTCCCAAGAATATCAAATAGCTGCGTAGCTGCTGCAAGGAAAAATACAAGCCATTTACCGCTTCATTTCACAACTTGCTAATAAATGCCATTCCTTTACTCATTTTCTTAAGAAGGATGTTGATTTCATTTGGGGACCAAAGCAACAACAAGCCTTTTCCTTGCTTAAACAATACTTGGCCAATCTACCTGTCCTCATGCCTCCAACCCCTGGTGAGCCACTTTTGCTATACATATCTACTACCCAATTTGTTATTGGCACTTTGCTTGCACAATATGACCTAAGCCAAAAAGAGAAATTCATGTACTACCTTAGCCGTACCCTAATTTCCTATGAGCTCAACTATCCCCAAATTGAAAAATCTTGCATGGCTATTGTTTTTACTTTTCAAAAACTTCGCCATTACCTATTGAACAATAAAACCAAGCTTATATCTAAAGTTGACCCACTTAAATACCTATTGTCAAAACCCACCCTTATAGGTAGAATGGCTAATTGGATCATTTTTCTCAATGAATTTGACATTGAATACGTACACCGAAATTAGTTAAAGGACAAGTACTTACCGACCAATTAGCAAAAGCACCTTTACTTGAACAGAGCCTATAATTCGGAGCTTCCAGATTCATCACTAATGTATATTGAAGAATTTTTCATGTGGCAGATCCACTTTGACAGATCATTCACTTTCCATGGTTTAGGGGAACTAATCACTCCTTCAGAGACCCCATACCGCAAGCTTTACTGTCTTGGTTTTCCTTACACAAATAACATTACAGAATATGAGGCACTCATCGTTGGGTTGAAGTTGGTGATCAAGTGGAATATCCACCATGTCAAGGTCATTGGTGACTCACAATTGATTATCAAACAAGTCAACGATGAGTACAAGGTCAAGGATGACAAGCTCATCCCATACAAGAAACTGGTGGAAACTCTGAAAGAATACTTTGTGCATATTACCTTTGAGAAAATTCCAAGGGCACAAAACTAATCTGCAGATGCAATGGCGACAGTGGGTTCTATGTTGCGGATTCCACCAAAAAACAATGATATGCCTTTTTTGTTGAAAATATATGTCAACCTGTATATGATATACCAAAATCATGTCTGCATGTGAAGTTGTTGGTCCCTACTCCCCTTGGTATGCACCTATCTATGACTACCTTAAAATTGGTACCTTCCCTACTGACATTTCCCGATCCGACAAACAAATCCTTATCTCGCAAAATATCCCATTACACCCTCCTAAGAGGTATGCTCTATCATCATGGCTATGATGGGAATCTATTGTGTTGTCTAGATGTAGCAGAGTTGGTCCAAGCGATCAAGGAAGTACATGAAGGGGTGTGTGGTGCCCATACGAATGGAATGGTCCTAGCAAAGAATTTGTTACGGGTAGGCTACTACTTGGCCTACTATGGAGACAAATTGCTGCAACCATGTCAGAAATGTGTTCTCTGTCAGAAGTATGGAAATTTCATCCATGCGTCGTCACATCCATGCAACCAATTACAACACCGTGGCCATTTTCCAAATGGGGACTGGATTTAATAGGGAATCTCACCCCTACCTCATCTGATGGTCATACCCACATCATCACAGCCACATAATATTTCACTAAGTGGGTGGAGGTTGTTCCATTAACATATGTTACAGTGCTCAGATATCAAATTTTATCATGAATCACCTCATTTGCAAGATGGCATCCTCGCTACCCATAGTTCTTGATGAATGGAAAATCATTCAAGAACAAGATGGTGAAAGATATTTGTCACCAATTTCAAATAATATTAAATTGGTCTACACCATATTACCCTCAGGGTAATGGGCAAGCCAAAGCCACTAACAAAACATTGGTTTGGATCATGGAAAATATGGTGAGTAAGACAGGTCGTAACTAGCATTTACAAATTCACCCAGCCCTCTGGGCTTATAGGACCTCCATTCACACTCCTACTAGTGCAACACCCTACTCCCTAGTGTTTGGAATAGAATATATCATCCCATTAGAAATAGAGCTTCCTTCCCTAAGGATATCTCTTAGGGATTATCTGGAAAAAGATGAGGATTACTGAATTTTCAGGCTGGTGAATTAGAACTCCTAGATGAAAATTGCATATGCACCCTTAACCATCTCAAGGTATATCAAAATAGAGTCTCCCAAACTACAACAAAAGGATCATACCTCATCAATTTGAGGTTAGATATTTGGTCATGAAAGAGAATCAGTTCAACAAAAGGGCATAAAGAGAGAAGAAAGGCAAGTTCGAACCACATTGGTTAGGACCTTACGTCATTGTGTCAAAATATGGAACATGAGCATACAAAATTTCTCATCCTAATGGAGATGAGATCCTTGAGCCAATGAATGACATGCACCTTAAGCGGTTATATGCTTAAACATGGTGCAAAAATTAAAAACAAACAAAAAAGGTAAAAAGGATCAAAATACAAAAAGTCAAAAAAAAAAAAAGAAAAAGAAAAAGAAAAACAGGTCATCCATATGTGAAAACCACACAATGGTGGCACTTTGGATGGATCCCTTCATGAAAACCAGCTTCCGGCACCTTGGGAAGATTTTTGTTCACAAGCATCTTATATCTAGGGGTAATTTTACTTAGCTCTAGGGCTAGTTCCACACCTATGTCTGTGATTCCTTGTGATCTTGTCCTATCAAACCCTTATCCAGTTGTTTCTCCTCTTGTAAATCGATGAAGGGATTTCCTTTGTATATTCCCCATATAACACTAGAGGTACCTTCATACTTTCACTTTCCTGTATATATCACGTGGCACCTACCCTTGTATATTCCCATCTAACGCTGGGGCATCCACATTTCTCGGTTTCCTATACATAGCTTCGGAAAAACCTTAGAAAATCTAAAAACATTCAAAATGTTCGAAACTCCAAAAACATTCAAATATGTTTAGAAAATCCAAAAACATTCAAATATGTTCAAAATATCCAAAAACATTCACATAATACTTGAAAAACCCAAAACAATAGAAAAATCGGAAAATACAAAAACAATAGAAAATTGTTTAACAAACTTTCCAAAACAACACAAAACACATTGAAAAATAGTACCACAAAAACATAGCTTTAGTTTACTTGTTTTTTTGTTTCTTGCTTTGTTTGTTAGTTTGTGTACATTGATTACTTGTATAGTTTCTGCTTGCTTGTACATTTGTATAGTTTTTCGCTTAGGCATATTTTTTTAGATTCATCTTTTCTTGCTTAGATTAGATTCATTCTTACTTGTACATATGAAGTGTGTTTTTGCATACTTGTAAATAATTGTACATAGTTGTGTTAATTCATGTTGTTTAGCAATGTATATTTGATAGGTTTGTTAACATTTGCGGGTGTTTTCTTGTTGCATTTGCATGGTTTTGTTATCATATCATCATATCTCCATCTATATCATCACATCTAACATCATATATAAATAAAATGCTACGTGTACATCATACATGTATGTTAGGCTAATCATCACATATTGTATCATCAAATGGGGAAAAAGGGATTGCAAATATCAAAATATATCATCCCATACCCAAAGAAAGCAAAGCAAAGTATCTCATAAACCACAACATTTGATATCATCTAAGGATATATCATGCATCTAACATATGGGAAACATCGTCATAGCCATCATCATGATACACACAAACATATGAAATAAAACCATACAACATCATGATATAATCAACATCCATAATAAATCATCATCATAAGATACATCTCAACATGAAACTATACAACATCCAAAGTGTCCATATATACATGTGTATAAAATGTCTATCTCAACAGGATATACATCATCGGTACAAAATGGGCCATCAAGGGCATAGGTCATAATAAATCCTTCATAAGAGGCATGTATCAAAAGGTACATACAGATCTATAAGTGCATAAGAGTCACGTCTAACTCGAACCCTCATCAAGACTATGTGGCCTACAAGTTGGGGGAGGAACCATACCCCATGCACCACACTGACCTATCGGTTACCTTTGTGGCTGCTCAATTGATCTACCAGATGCTAATGGCCTCTGTGACCTCATGGATCCACTCACTATTGGTTATAGCTCAGTCCTCGTTGACCCTCTAAAACGGCCTCATAGTACAAAGAGCGGTAGTAGGAGGCCAAGCCCTCGGTTGTTGTTAAATCCATGTGTGTGCACAAAGTGTCACCACAACCTTATTTTTTCATCAAGAGGATGCTACCTTTGTGGATAGCCTAGCAACCTCATCCTAACCCACTACTCACTCAGCTCAGATTTGATCCCTCTCTGTAGTCATTTATTACACCTATGCTTGGGACTATTGTAATAAATCCATAATTTGAGCCTTCTGCGAGATAATTTGTCCTACTTGCTGAAACCAGGCGGCACCATCCCCTCCTCCTCCAGCCTGAGCTCTAGCCTGGTCCCGCTCCACTGTAAGAACTTGTATCTAGGCCCGGGCCTGGTCCCTCTCTGCTACTACCCGAAGTTAGATTGTTGTGACCTATTGAAGCTACTACTACAAGGTAGCTAGTTGTCCCCTGTCATCTCCACCCTCTCCTCCTCTCGGAGGATTGTGAAGAGGACTATGCCTTAGACCCTGTGGTCTAGGTGGTACCTATTGTATCGTTGGGACCTACCTCTATCTCTGTAGCCTTGGTCTAGGACCCTGTAATGGACCCTATCTATCATCTCCACCATCATGCCTTTGTCCATCAAATGGATCATCATCATCATCACCTCCCCTACCACTACCCTCTGCATCATCACCCTCATCACTATTGTAGGGAATCTCTGGTGGTGGTCTCACACCTATAACCCATGCACCCTCTGGTATGGTCAATCACCGGGGAAAAATGTGGCATACCAAGCTAGGTAATCTGGTGTCGTCCCAGGGTCCCTAATCTATCATGTTAGGGCCCAAACCTGTGGTACCATCTGCTCAAAATTGACCCTGGATTTTACTATCTGAATACGGGGACTCATGATCCACCTCTCAGCATCATGATGAACATACCACATATGAGGCTGAGGAACACCATGAATGATGCCTAACTATCACTAGCATCGGTTAACCCTGTAAAACATTGTGATATAATTGTGGCCACCTAGAAGAAAGTGCTCTACCATGCAAACGCTAAGCTCTACCCCATCCTCTGGCCATTGTATATGCCTATAGGGCCTCTAGATAATGTCTCTCTACTACAGCTCATCAAACTCTCGATGATAATAGTATGTGTTGTCCAGGTGCCCTCAGATATCATCCCCAATAGGAACCCATCCCATGATGTAGACTCTTATGGAGCTCGCACATGTAATGCGCTAACAGGATGGCCAATAGCTATGTGGTCCCACGACCAAATCTGTAATAATGAAGTAGGTCCCACCATCTTCTGATGGTGGTATGTGATCAAATGAAGGTCCCAGTATAGATGTGCTAGTATGCACTAGTCCCTAGCAATATATCTCGTCACTATATAGACCATGAATAACGGTAATTAGGCCCAATGGAAATGAAGTCCCTGTCTTATCAGTGAATAAAAACCCACTGATAAGAGCCATCAGATATAAGGGTCCTCGATGAATGGTGTGATCTGATATAGAAACGATGTAAATAAATTGTCATACCCTGATGGGGTATGTCATCCCTATAGAAGACAACTGATCACCTCTATAATTTGTCCAAAGTCACTGGTATACTCAATCAAGGAGCCAACAATGGGGACGCGTAGAATGCACCAAACATCCTCCAAGGTAATAATCTCCCTATAGGGATTCGAAAGCACTGGCTCTCATTGTGCCATTGCTCTATCAATGTTGTCAGAAGGTTATGATCTAATGTAATAGATGGCATTCGAGCCATGTGACCTAAACCAACCACCTCCAATAGTACCTCCATGTCACAACGATCCCATCGAGGCAGGCTCACCTCTATCTCGGCAATACGACTATGTCGCTCTCTAGTCTGCAATGCCGAAATCATCTCTGCACAACACAACAAGTGTTAGGCACTAACATTTCCTCTATTTTCTACCATTTACTAATTTTTCATTTTCCTCTATAAATCACTCCTCTCAATTTTTTAATTCTTCCTATCTTTTTCTTCTACGTTGGGACTTTTGTTCCCTTTTTGGCACCAGCACACCCATTTAGGTGTGTGCGCACACATCTCCATGTATGCATGCCCCCTCCTAGCTATCCTGACCCGCACGTGTGTACGCTTGCTTGATGTACACAGTGCGAGCCATTTTGGCACCTTTGTGTGTCAATGCATGCATCTAACCCCTTTATCGGTGCTTGCACACCCTTGTTGTACCTACGTGTACGCACTGGAGATGTATGATATGTGTGCATGCGCGCACACACTTTTGTGGTTCCTGCATGCCCCCCCCCGAGGGTGCACGCGTACACCTCGGGGCACGCAGCACTAGGTTCAATTCCCAACAAGTGTTTCAAATGTGTGCAAGAATTAGTTAGCTATGCAAATAAAATCAAGACTAACACCTAATAGCCTCAATATAATACTAAACTAAAATCTATGCACCATCATGTTAAGAGCTAAACAAGTAATAAACATCAACATTATGCATTAGAACCTTGAAAATGAACTTCAAACTAACATGTAAACATTTATTGCTCTATTGTTTAAAAAGCTAAATCAATGAAATGGACCTAGGTAGATCCTTTACTTATCAAAGGGTTGATAGTTGTTGCTTGATCCAAGAGGATTGAGGATAGAGGTTCATCAAGTCATGGTAACAAGGCTTTTCTTGATTAACTCCATTGATCTTCACAAAGAATCTTGGATGGATGGATGCAAATGAAAGATGCTTAGCTCCATTAATGGAATAATGCTCTAAGATGATAAAATGGCTATAGCTTAGGCTCTATGCTCATTTAGGTGTAATTAGAAAGGTACGAAAGCGGGGCTCCTTGTATAGCCCAATGGGCAAAGAATCTCTACATCCCTTTACATGTGGGATAATAGAGAGGTTGGATTAGTTATGGATAAGGAAAGTTTTAGGGAGGGTTGATTCAACCTTATGAGAGTTTAATTTGTCCTTTAGTGACCCATGGGAATTATGGGTGCATATAATTAATCGAGGTGATTAATTAATGAGATGGTCCTATTATGCTAGGCCGAGAAGATAATTAGCATGATTTAGGGGATAAGAAGGATTAAATTAGATAAATGGAAGTTTATTTATCTAATAGAGGAGGATGCTTGATTAATTAAGAATAATTAATTAATTCAGGTAGAAAGGGTTTAACTAACGAAAGCTTGTTAATTGTCATCTTTCTTTAGAGATAGAAGGGCCAAATAATTAGCATAATGTAGTTAATTAATAAAAATAGAAGAGAAAATGCCCTATATTGACAATATATCGTCAATTTGTAGAAAAGGAACAATTAGCACAATTTAAGTATTTAAATTGTTGGAGCTAAATTATAGGTGTCTATAGTAGTATTAGCGAGAATCACAGGGGATTCGGTTGGACACTTCTAAGAAAATATTTAGTTGTCACACTACTAATCCATTTTTGAGAAAATATTTAAATATTTTCATACTAATCCTATTTTTTTGAGATAAACATTTAAATATTTTCAATTTTAAGCACTATGTTATATTTTTTTTTTGTATGTTGGTGCATAAAGTAGTTTAGTAGATTGATGGGTTACTAGACTTTTGGAGACCCGTCATCACCAATCCGGCACTATGATAATTCTTCACTGGGAACTCCTCGTCTTTATGATTATTTACTAATGCACACCTTTAGTTTGGTGGATGTAATCTGAAACAAAACAACAACATAACACAAGAATACCATCGACTATGATAAGAGGGAATGATGACAAATCTGAAATATCAAAGTAAATTACAATATTAACATGAAATTGTTACAATCTCACCCATGAGATACTTCAAGTGTTATTGACTTCACTTGCCTTTCACCAAGACTATGGGAGAAACTTTACAATTACACCTCTTAATGGCTTCTTCAACACACCTTTAAATTGATGGCTTCCTTTGCACACTTCCTACAATATTTCTCACTACTTCCTTCTATGCTAAATGAGGGGGGTGGCATCTCTATTTATAGAACTTCCAGGCTTATCCATCTTATCTCTAAGATAGGATAAGAAATTCACTTTGACGAATCATATTCCATATCTTAACTCTTATCTGTACATGTAAGCTTATCTTTTAAGATAAGATAAACCTTATCATTTTACATGGGTTCCACATTTTTAGACTTTTTACAAATAAAATACACAAAATATTTATGACCTCACTCCTTGTCCTTATTACCAATATAATATTTCTAATTCCTAATCATGTAGACCCTACTTCTCTAATTACCCAAACTTTGACATTTTAACATTATCGGACCACTTACGACAAATATTTACTTTTTACAACATTCCTATTGTACTTTGACTATTACCGTACTCCACATTATTGGCGGCATCGTACGGCGGCGTCGTTATCTTCTATCGACGCTACTACTAATTATACTTAACAACATCCTATTCCTAATACATACATTAATGAAATAGAAATTACGGAGGAAAATTTTAGTGTCGACATCTTCCCCCTTCCTAGCTTCTACTCCGTCCTCGAGTAGACTATTCTGGTGCTTGGAAAATATTCAACTTGTCGTGGTTGACCCATTTTGTAATGGGAGTGCCATCCAATTCCTCTAGTCAGTACGTACCATTTTCATGCACAACTACTATTTTGTAGGGCCCCATCCATTTTGGAAGAAATTTTCTCTATCTTCTTTTTTTGTATCTGGAATCATATACTAGAACCAAGTCATTCACATGAAATGGAGACCAACGGATCTTTTGATCAAAGTATTCCTTCTGCTTCATTTTCTTCTTATGGCTTGTATCCTTTGCTATTTCCCTCATTTCCTCTAGCAAATGAAGATGTACCAACCTTTCTTTTACTGAATCACTTTCATCCATCCTTTCATTTTCCATAACTCTCACAGTGGGAATATCAAACTCAATAGGAAGAACTGGATCAATGCCATAGGCCAACTGAAATGGAGAGTATCTTATTGCTGACTTTGATGTTGCCCTATATGCCCACAATGCTGCATGAATCCTTTTATCCCATTTATGTACCTGCAAGGCTGCATCTTTTGCTAGAATTTGACACAACACAAAATTTATTCGTTCCACCTGTCCATTTGTACTTGGCTTGTATGTTGTTGCCTTCCTGTGCTTAATAGAAAATTTATTGACTAGGGCTTCTACTACCTCATTAATGAAGTGGCTTCCTTGATCTGTTACAATTTCTAATGGGCAACCAAATCTGGTGATAATGCGTTCATATATGAACCTTGCCACCTCATCCATGGAAGTTGTTTTCAATGGCCTAGCTTCAACCCACTTGGTTAAATAATCTGTGGCAACTACAATATACTTATTTTGGCGTGAGGTAGTTGGAAGTGGACCTACAATGTCTATTCCCCACTTTTCAAAGGGACCAAGTGGAAGAATAGGGCATAATGGAGCTGATGAAGTCTTACGGTTACCATGTGTTTGACAAATATCACATGTCTTACAATAATTATAACAATCTTTAAAAAGAGTGGGCTAGTGATAACCTGCATCCAAGATCCTTCTTGCTGTAAGTTGTCCAGAGAAGTGCCCTCCACATGTACCATTGTGGAATTCTTCTAGCAGTTCCTTTCCTTGATCACGTCCAACTGCCCTCTTGTACTGTCCATCAGGTCCTATTCGAAATAATACTCCATGCAAAATAGAATATGGACGACTGGCTTGAGTAATTTTTCTCTTAGTCTTTGCATTAGCACCATCAGGAAACTTGAATTCATTCAGATAATTCCAAATATCTATGTATTCACTAGGGATTGTGTCAAGGGATAACAAGGTTGCATCGGGAAATCATCATCATCACAAGATGATCCTAAACCATCATAGGCTCGAGAGAGTGCATCTGCATTGACATGCTTCTTTCCTGGCCTATCTATAATATCAAATTCAAATTCTTGTAGCAAAATTATCCATCTTGCTATCCTCCCTGATGGGTTAGGCTTATTTACAATATATTTTAGAGCCTGATGATCTGTTACAACTAGAAATTTTTGCCCTAGCAAGTAATTTCTAAACTTCTTTACAGCAAAAATGATAGCCAAAGCCTCTTTTTCAGTTACAGTATAATTTACCTCAGCACTGCTCATTTGTCTGCTCCCAAAGTAAATTGGATGTTCATTCCCATTTTCATCCTTTTGGCTCAAAGTACTTCCTAGTGTTGCATCTGAGGCATCAGTGTACACAATGAATGGCTTGCTCCAATATGGATTCTTCAAAACAGGTGAAGACACCAGGGCTTCCTTCAGTTGTCCAAAAGTATCATGCGCCTTATTTCCTGGTTCATAAGTAACATCCTTCTTCAAGAACTGGGTTAGTGGCTATGCAATCTTTGAGAAATTCTTGATGAACCTTCTATAGTAACCCACATGGCCTAAAAATGATCTCAACTTACTTCTATTCATAGGAAATGGTAAATCTTTGATTTTGAAACTTTATCGTGATCGCACAATACCATCTTTGGATACAACATGCCCTAACAAAACGCCTTTAGAACATCCAAAGACACACTTTGTAGGGTTTAGTGAGGCTTGTGCTTCATCTAACCTTTGAAATGCTATCTCCATCTGGTGCAGGTGGTCCAACTTGCTCCCATAGATGTAAAAATCATCTAGAAATACTCTAATGAAGGTCCCAATGTAGGGTTCGAACACCCTATTCATCAAACACTGGAATGTTGCTGGAGCATTACACAACCCAAAAGGCATAACTCTATAAGCAAACATTCCCCAAGGAGTGGTGAACGTGGTCTTCAGCTGATCTTTCTCTCGCTATACGAACTTGGTTGTATCCGCTATATCCATCAAAGAAACTATAGCACTCTGGCCAAATACTTCGCCCAAGATCTGATCTGAAAATGGAAGAGGGTAATGATCCTTCTTTGTTTCCTTATTGAGCTTCCTGTAATCAACACAAATGCGTAGTTTCCCATTCTTTTTTATTGAGATCACAATGGGAGAAACTCATTCTGAATTCTCCACAAAGAAATATGAATCCTGCATCAAGCAACTTATCTATTTCTTCTTTTACAGTCTTGGAAAAATTAGGATTCATTCTATATGGCATTTGCTTTATGGGCTTAGCACCATCTACCAGCTCAATAGAATGTTCTACCCAACTTACTTGATGGAGTTCCTTGTAATCAAAAGTGAATATGTGTATGTACCTTCGAAAGAGCTGGAGGTAGGATTCCTTCTCACTCTCCATCACAGCATCACCAATATTTATTTGTTGGAGATGATCATCAACTTCTTCTTTAGATAATTTTATGGGGTCATGAGTTGGTGTGACTGGAAGGATATCCATGACCGAAACATCAACCTCACTTTCTTCATCTTCGGTGTCCACTTCACTGGTACTAGAGTAATCAGAGGATGTCCAATCATCAGTTTCATCACTTGAATCGACAGGTTCTGCTTTATGATGCCGAGGGATCACGTTTATTTTCACCCTCTCTCTACCACGTCCAAGTGTCATGAAGCCTTCATTCTAGTAGTTTCTTGCATGAACTCTCCTTAGCCATGGTCTTCCCAACAACATTGGGTACACAACAATACCATTTTTCATCACCTGAAAGTCTACCACACATACAACACCCATAACAGATATATGCCACATTTGAAACTACACCTTCTCGGTTTAGTTTTTCCTTTATGTAATGACCTTAACATAAGTGTTGAGGGCGATCAATTTTTAAACCCAACATATTCATTACGTACTCGGTCATTACATTAATCGCAGCACCTCCATCAACTAAGACATCATGAATTGAAATACCATTACATAATACCTCACCAGTGGAGCATAGGGATCCGCCTCTGCCTCCAAAACAGGGACCTCAACCTCCTTCCTTCGTCGAGCATTGAGTCCACTTCGCAACTCCCGCCTCTTCTCAGAAGACATAGCCAAGAGTTGACCATATGTAATATTTGCAGCCTTTTGGATGAGATCTTCCAAGATGGAGTATGGTCCTTGCCCCCGTGAAATCGAATATCCGCACACCCAACTTTCTTCTCCTATGTTTCTTACTAGTTTCTCCTTTCATCTTCTTAGGATCATTTCCATCTTGATTATCTTTTTCTTTCTTTCTTTTTGTTACAAACACATCTACTTCATTATTTCTGCTCTTATCTACTACATCAAAAGAATTCACAGGTGCTTTTCCTTTATCATTATCTCCTTTACCAGATGTAGAAGCTCTATCTGACAATTATACTTATAATGACCCTTTTTATAACAACCATAACATACAACTTCAGAAATATTTCTTTTTGGACCTCTATCTCCTCCCTGAGAACTAAATTCTTTTCCTTGAAGAAGATTAATAGTTAACTGACCCATCTTTTGAGCAGATCTTCATACTCAGTAGATGTACTAGGAGAAATATTTGTGCTCACCGGGAGTGGTTGTGGATTCTGGACCAAAGGTGCTGGTGTAGGCTCTACTTTAGCAACAATTTCTTTGGGCTCCTCTTCCATGCTTTCTTCTTGCCTTCTTGCAATCTCCTTTGCTTGTTCAATGGTAGCTGGGCGGTCATACTTCACTCGTTGTCTGATCTCTAGCTTCATCCCAAGAATGAAGTGCTTACATAGGAGATTATCCATGCCATTCATCAACCCATCCGCTAATCCTTCCTTCCGATATGGGCATCGAGCTTCCTCCTTAGCTCTAGAACACGAGCATGATAATCCCTTATCTTCTCCTTCTCTCCTTGGGATAGCTTTGTGATCTTGATCATGAGATCTGCATATTTCTATTGTTCACCAAATTCTTCAAGAAAACTTTCAGTTAATAAATCCCATGAATTTTTCACATTATCACCTAGTGTTTCAAACCACCTAAGTGTTGAACCATCCAAAAAGGTAGGAAAAAATTCAGTCCATTGTTCCCTTCTTATAAGGCCATTACAAATACAAGATCGTTTAAACTCTTGAATGAAATAAGAAGCATCTTCATTAGATTGAGCTGAAAAAACATGAATCTTTCCCATTTTCAAAAGTAACCACCGTGAAATACCAACCCACAAGTACAATCAACAAGACTTATGTGCACAAATAATTGGAATCACTATACTAGAAAGTGACTTTACACCTTTCTACAGTAAAATAGAAATGACCATGGTAACTATGGTAAAACTTGACTTACTATGGTAAAACTTGACTTTACTGTGGTAAACACTATTCACAATAAAAAGTGAAGTTACTGCGGTAAATACTATTCACGGTAAAAAGTGACTTTACTGTGATAAATACTATTCACAACAAAAATGACTTTATCATGGTAACTACTATTCACGGTAAAAATGACTTTACCATGGTAACTACTATGCACAGTAAAAATAAGGTTACCCTCCAATTGATTTTTGACTAAGTGGGAATATCTCTCCAGAAAATCCACTTAACGAGGAATGGTCCCGAACGGAACCAAAATGTCATCACCAATCCGACTATGATAATTCTTCACCGGAACTCCTTGTGCTATGATTATTTACTAATGCACACTTTTAGTTTGGTGGATGTAATGAAAACAAAACAACAACATAACACAAGAATACCATCGACTATGATAAGACGGAATGATGACAAATCTGAAATATCAAAGTAAATTATAATATTAACATGAAATTGTTACAATCTCACCCATGAGATACTTCAAGTGTTATTGACTTCACTTGCCTTTCACCAAGACTATGGGAGAAACTTTACAAGTACACCTCTTAATGGCTTCTTCAACACACCTTTAAACTGATGGCTTCCTTTGCACACTTCCTACAATATTTCTCACTACTTCCTTCTATGCTAAATGAGGGGGGTGGCCTCTATTTATAGAACTTCCAGGCTTATCCATCTTATCTCTAAGATAGGATAAGAAATCCACTCTGACGAATCATATTCCATACATTAACTCTTATCTGTACATGTAAGCTTATCTTTTAAGATAAGATAAACCTTATCATTTTACATGGGTTCCACATTTTTAGACTTTTTACAAATAAAATACACAAAATATTTATGACCTCACTCCTTGTCCTTATTACCAATATAATATTTCTAATTCCTAATCATGTAGACCCTACTTCTCTAATTACCCAAACTTTGACATTTTAACATTACTGACCACTTACGACAAATATTTACTTTTTACAACATTCCTATTGTACTTTGACTTACCGTACTCCACATTATTGGCGGCACCGCATCGATGACGCCGTTATCTTCTATCGATGCTACTACTAATTATACTTAACAACATCCTATTCCTAATACATACATTAATGAAATAGAAATTACGGAGGAAAATTTTAGTGTCGAAGCTGCAGAAAAAGGTTTTTATTGGGGAGGTGTGATCTGGAAGACATTCTAGGTGGGAAAATTTTGTTTTTATCCCTAAACATTTTAATACGAAGAGAACTCCAATAGATTTCCAACACCTATTGGAACGTGTGAATTGGACATTGTATGCCCCTGATATCGTTGGTCAAAGTGGGTCAACATGGAAGCTCGGGTCTACGATTTCTAGCTCATGCACGAGTCTATTTGCATATTTGGAATTTGGTCAAAAGTGATTGTGAATGTGTTGGGTCTATTCTTCAAGATTCATCACCATGTAAAAATTTGGGTTTCAATGGTGGGGTCCACTCTTGTTTCGGAAGGGGACCCGATCGTCGTGGTATATTAGTGTGATTTTAATTTTTCCAAATACACTGTAGTTTATTTCATGTTATTTCATGGCCCCTTGTGTTGACACATGGCAAGATAGGAGCATCAACAACTTGGTGAAGAGAGGTCCACATAGTTGGTCCTCAAGCCATCACGTGGCTTGTCACCTCATTCTTCACATTCCAAGTTGGGTGTATACATTGCCAAGTACTTGCCACATTCCAACACACATTATCCACATAGCATTCACATACTTGCCAAGTGCTTCACACTTATGTCACAACACTCCACATATTAGCTTGTGTGCATTGCATTTGGCACCAAAAAAGCCCCAAGGCCATTTAAACAATGACACGCCCTACCTTTTAAACTACCCTATCCACTAACCCACGCCCCATGTGGGATAAAGGTGGTTAATATGGCATGTTTGGTAATCAAAGCACCTAGAGAGGTGGGATTCGAACAGTCACCTATGGAAAAAGATAACACACATGGGCATTGTGTCATGGGAGTCCAAACACTATAAAAGAGCATTTTGGTATTTTAATACAACTTGGTCGAGGATTGTGAATAGTTCGTTAAGGGAAGATTGCAAACAGTCATTTTTACCATTTAAATGACATTTTCAGAGTTTGACATAACTAGAGGTATGTTTATAATTTCCATGATGATCAATTTGTGCCTTTGATTTTCCCAATTGTTGTTTGTTTGTCGTCGTTTGAAGCATTTTTCTGCCACTTTTGATGTAGAACATGGGGAAATGGACAAATGCTATGGGAAGGTGGAGAACATTGTTGAATCGGTTCGAGTTCTTCAAAATTTTGAGAAGTATATTTTTGTAGGTTTATGATCTATTATTCTTTGTAAGTTTTAATATTTTTACTTGCAAAATGATTTTTAATGGATCGGATGGCGTTCTAAGCTATCCTGGAGACGTAGTCCAATCTGCGGGTGAATTTCGTTATCAATTACGAAGCTTGTGTTCAATTGTGCATCTTTTATTTCTGATTTTTTGCAGATTTTAATTAATTGGGTGCAATTTTAACACTTTTACACTCTTTTAAAAAATCATATTTTGATCTTGGAAACTAGAAACGATTGATGAATTAAAATCATATTTTGATTCAGTTTTGGACACATTTTAAATCAAATTTGGATCATATTTTAATCAATTCCTATTCTTAAATTTGGTAAAATGGTTATTTATTTAAGGATTCGTTTTGAATGAACTATTTAAACACGAGATCGGTGTTAGTTTAAGGAACAAGAAATCATCCATACATAAATAAATGAATATAAAACATGTGGAATAAATACGAAGGGGGTCTTTTTTAGTGTCTACAACCACAATTATGGTTCTAAACTTTGATCTTGTCAACCCTTTATATGAGTTTTAGAAAAATATTGGTTTACAATAATCATGATTTTATTGAAATTAATTAAGTTGTTAGGTGTTCTACAATCATATCAAGGGGTGGGTAGTAATGGAGTGAGTGTGTTCCATTTTTTGGAGAATAAAAATAGTAATATCTTGGCCATATAGTATAGTTTGGGGGAGGGGCTTGTTCCTAGAAATGTTTTTTTATAGTCGACATATGGTGTAGCTAGATTGTTGCCATCATCTTGTCACCGGTCGGTGGAAAAATAGTAAAGAATATAATTGAGTTTTTAATCAATATATGTTACTTGAAAAATCCAAGATAAGAACCTTTGAATTGATATCTCTTATTGTATTTTAGATATATATACAAGAAACTCCTAAGTAATTACATACATAATATGCAATATTTTGGTTTTGGCTTTGTATTTATATTTATATTTGAATTTGCATAAAGAGGCATTCCTACAAGGGCATGTGCATTAACAATTAATAGTTGACTAATTCAATTATTATAAATGTGATTTACCACCAATTAAAAAGTCATAATATTTCAAA
Organism: Taxus wallichiana var. yunnanensis; assembly: GCA_018340775.1. Lineage (NCBI taxonomy): Eukaryota > Viridiplantae > Streptophyta > Pinopsida > Cupressales > Taxaceae > Taxus > Taxus wallichiana. The sequence goes on from CM031233.1 coordinate 171,528,031, forward strand.
TTTTGTACAATTAAAATAATTATAGCATCATCACAATATTTTTCAAGGAAATAGGCACAATCATAGAAGGATCAATAAGAGAAAGGGAATGGGATTAACACCATGTAATTTGAGAAACTGCAGAAATAAGATTTATAAAAAAATCCCGTTGAAATGATTTCAATAATTAGGAGAGAGGGGTCACTAGCATGATGCATGAGTTTAAGGGTCCACAAAGTGTTAACTCTATGCCTCATAGGATCAAAAATTTCACACCAACATGTAGCTCAAATTTTTCTTAGCTTTATTTTTTCTTTAGATTGTTTAATTGGAGGAAACCATATTTTTAATTAATTTGAAATAACTAATTTGAGTTACACTAAAACTATGGTGGAGAAGAATACTTGTACATTGATGATAATTGTTATACATTGGGTATTTAATAATTGTTAGCCTTACATGTCATGATGTGAGTGATTACTTTACACCGCTATTATTTCAAAATTAAATAATTAGTATTACATGCCATGATGTGATTGGATACTCTACACCATTATTATTTCAAAATTAAATAATTAGTAGATAGTATTAGGTCAACTATTAGGTGGTAGTATGGCAATTATTATAGGGTATTGTGTGGCTAAGATCCATATCCAGTATTGGACCATGTTCAAGTATTGGCCCCTCTCCCTATAATAATATCAATTACATAGGGATTTAGCACACCAAATCATTATGATCCACTTCCATTTAGTTGTTGGGGTTTTCTTCACCTAGAGATCATACGCTTAAAATAATATTTAAATCAACATAAATTATTCAAGAGAGATAGTACAATATATAGAGAGTTAATCTCTTAAGATCAAGGACTCAAATCTCATCTTGAATCTTCCCACAATATTTCAATAACTCCCTAAACTAACATGATTGTTACATGAGTAAAAATTATTTACATTATTCTCTCTAAAAATTCATATTATTATGTGAATATCACTTACATAATAATCACATACAATCCACTTATTATTTTCCCACACAAATATTAATGACTAAATAATATAATGTGAAGAACGTAAGTCCTAAACACCCATGTGAGGACTATTCCTAGCATCAAGTACATGCAAATCCTTCATACAATTGGGTTTAGATTATTTTGTACCGATGAGCATAAATAATGGTGACATATTACAATGGCGTGGGTTGTCGGGCGAGGGGTGGAAAATATATTAATCAACTTAATTAAATGTGAAGTTTAACATTATGAATAAATTTTAATGTAACCATACACAACATAAATAAAATTAAATAACACATAAAACATAGAGACATTGCATATAAGATGGAAAACCCTAAATGGGTAAAAACCACAGAGAATAAATCCACTAAGTGAGAAACTTTTACATCCACTAGTCCAATAACTCCCTCCTCACTTCTATCCCCTGTTTTTACCAGATTTACCTTCATATTCACATTTGAATATTATTATTTGATCTATGATCGATTGATTCGATATCTTGAATATGACCTATGGTCATATTTAAATAACCCAAAGGGTTATGACCTTCTTAAGTGATGGGGCACACCCGATTTAATTAGTTAGTTAATTAAATTAACCAACCACCTAATATAAATTTTATATTTAAATAATAAGAATATATATTATTTAAATATAAACTATATATTATGATACACTTAATATTATAGTTCTAACACTCCCCCTTAATATTAAGTGGGGATCCATATGCCAACATTACCTGTTTGTACAACAGGATTTACAAATCCATAAACCCTAAAGGTTTAGGCTAGCATATGTATTTGTGAGACTAAATCTCATTATTTCTCGTGGAAATATTCTTATACTACATCTCTAGAATCCTTTTATAACACAAGGACCTCATTTACAAATAGATGCACATTGGACTGTATTTTCATAAACTCTATCAGTTTACTTAGATCATACAAGATCTTTTTACAATGATTTTAAACCAGAATAGAAGTATAGAGGATAAGGATTCAACAATTGGTGGTCGTTAGGAGGTGGCATTTCCATGCACACTCCCCCTCAATGGAAACTTTGAAAGGCTAAGCATTGCAGAACTTGCAAAACTTCGTAGCACACAATGGCTTCATATAGAAGTTTCCAACTTGATCTTCAGTCAGACAAGAATTGGAGATCTATATCATTGTAGAGAACCTTCTCATGAATAAAGTTCATATGTATCTCAATATACTTCGTTCTTTGATGTTGAACTAGATTTTTAGTGAGAGCAATGCAACTCTAGCTATCACACAGAAGAGGAGTACTTCCTTTAGCTTCCATGTGCATCTCTTCCAATAGCCTCTTCAGCCACATGGATTCTTTTGTTGCTTCCATTGCACTTCTATATTCGCCTCAGTAGAAGAAATGGAAAATATTGGTTGTTTTTATTTCTCCAAGTAATGACACCTACACCAAACTTGAATACATATCCAGTTGTAGACTTGCGATCTATCACATCACCAACATGGTCAGAATCACAATATCCATATAAATATGCATTGTTAGAAGAAATATAATGTAAACCAAAATTAATTGTGCCCTTTATATAACGTAAAATTCTTTTTGCTAACTTCTAGTGATCCTGATAAGGTTCCTACATAAACCTTGAAGCAATCCCTACTGCATAAGCAATGTCAGGTCTAGTAATAGTTAGATAAATCAAACTACCTACAAGTTGCATGTACAAAGTAGGATTAACTTTTTCACATGCAGGTTTAGGATCAAGTTTACATCCTACTTCTATAGGAATAGAAATTGGTTTACAATCAAGCATATTAAATATTTTAAGAAAATTAGTTACATATTGTGATTGAGATACTACAATAGAATTTTTATCCTGAAATATAGCCATGCCCAAAAAATGATGCAATAATCCTAAGTCTGTCATCTCAAAATATTGCATTAACTTTGCTTTAATTTTTGTAATTAAACTATTAGAATTACTAGTGATAAGTAAATCATCAACATACAATACAATGAGAATGATAGCATTTTATTCAATTTTAACAAATAAATCATTGTCAGATGAACAATTAGAAAAACCAACTTCATTGAAAAAATCTGTTAATTTTAGAATACCAAGCTCTAGGAGCTTGTTTTAAACCATATAAATATTTTTTCAATTTACAAACATACATTTCTTTACTTGGTTCTTCAAATCCTTTAGGTTGGGTCATATAAATTTCTTCTTTTAAATCACCATTCAAAAAAGTATTTTTGACATCCATCTGATGGATTTCCTAACCATACTAAGTAGCTAAGGCAATCAAAATCCTTATTGTGCTCATTTTTGCAATTGGTGCAAATGTTTCCACGTAGTCGATACTAGGTTTTGAGTAAACCCTCGAGCTACTAGTCTAGATTTGAATTTATCTATATTGTCATATACTTTATATTTAATCTTGTATAACCATCTAGATCCAACTATACTTCATTTTTCAAGAGGAGGGACTAATTCCCAAGTTTGATTTTTAATCAAAGTAATATATTCAGATTTCATAACATCTATCCATCTTTCGTCAGAAGAAGCTTCTTCAAAATATTGGGGTTCAGGTTCATACAAAGTCATCAAAGCATGATATGTATGATGACTTCTAGTCATTTTTGGAAGTTTTTCAAGATTAGAGTGATAGGAAATAAGAGATAAAATATGCGGAATAATCCCTTACAGAATCACAACAATAGAAACTAATATGCAGAAAATATTACAGATCTCAAATAAAAGTGCAGAATAAATAACACAACACAGAAAGATAATATTTAACGTGGTTCACCCAATTTGGGCTACGTCCACCAAGAATCACTTGCTCAAATTTTATTACAAGCCTCCACTCTCTCAATACAATACCTAGATCCGTTTGGAGCTATGTTCAACAAACTCTACATAATTCACACCCGAATTCAAAGCACATCTGCAATGCATTTTCTTGTATATCTATCATATGCATAAGACCATATAAATAGACAATTTCTTAAGTAGTTTGATATAAAACCGTGGGTATCAAAACCATGGGTAAAAAACTATGGGTATCAAAACAATGGGTACCAAAAAACCATGGGCCCAAAAACAGCCCATAACGGTTACCCATTACCCATGGGTTAATAAACCACCCATGAAAATTTGCTTAGGGGCTTCACCCCGAACCCCCTTGACCCGCTCACCGGCGAGCGAGACCACCGTAAAAATACCCGAGTGTAACACATAGAAGGTGTACCACACTTTAACATGAAAATAGGCTCCACAAACATAACAATCTCCCACTTAGAGACCGATTTCCACTGAGCAAGTTTCTAAACCCTTCACTATCATCCGCGAAGACCAACCAAAGTTGAACATAGCTTTAGTTTATCCCTTGTGACCACCTTGGTCATCATGTTTGCAGGATTCTGACTAGTATGAATCTTCTCCAACTTCAACTTATCTTCCTCCAAAGTTGTCCTGATGAAGTGATATCTCAACTGTAGATGCTTCATCCTGGAGTAGAAAGCAGAGTTCTTAACTAGGTGTATAGCACTCTGACTATCACTATGCAGCTTACATTGCTCCCGCTTATGCCCCAACTCCTCGAGCAATTATTGTAACCAAATCATCTCTTTACTTGCCTCTCGTGGCACAAACATACTCACCTCCATGGTTGATAAAAGCCACTAGCTTCGTAGTCGTGAAATCTAGCTTACTCGATGTCCCACCTACAAAGTGTAAATATAACCTGTCGTGCTCCTCCCGTTGTCTACATCTCCAGCCATGTCTCGATCTACATAACCATGTAAAATGGTGTCTAATCCATCAGTAGCATAAAATTGTCCCCATGGTCCTCTCAAATACCGAAGGATCCACTTTATTTCTTGCCAATGCTCTTTACTTGGATCACTCATAATTCTACTCACAGCTCATACTGCATGGGCAATATCAGGCCTAGTGCATACCATAGCATACATCAAACTGCCAACCGCTGATGAGTAAGGTACCTTGGACATATGGTTTCTTTCCTACTCTGTCTTGGGACACTACTCCTTTGATAACTTAAAATGGTCTGCCAAAGGAGTCTCAATCGGTTTAGCATCATACATGTTAAACCTATCCAATACCTTCTTAATGTACTCTTCTTGAGATAAAGTTAGCTTTCATTCCTTCCTATCCCGAGTTATCCTCATACTAAGGATTTGTCTGGCAGCCCCCAAATCCTTCATATCAAAGGATTCACTTAGCTGTTTCTTGAGTACTTTTATTTCCTACATGTTTTTACCTACAACCAACATGTCATCAACATACAAACATAGGATAATATAACTTCCATCCTCAAATTTCTTTATATACACACAATGGTCAGAATGACATCTGATATAACCTTGCTCCATCATGAAGCTATCAAACTTCTTATACCATTGACGTGGAGCTTGTTTCAGGCCATACAAGCTCTTCTTCAGTTTGCACACCATCTCCTCTTTACCTTTGACTTCATATCCTTCTGGCTGCTGCATATATAGCTCCTCCTCCAAATCACCATGGAGAAATGCAATCTTTACATCTAACTGTTCTAAGTGCAAGTCTTCTGCTGCCACTATTCTAAGAACAGTTCTAATAGAAGTCATTTTTACTACAGGAGAAAAAATCTCATCAAAATCTATACCTTGTTTTTGTGCAAACCCTCGACCACCAACACACCACCAACCGGCCTTATATATTTTCTTTCCTCCTTCTTCATCTTTAACTCTGTACACCCACTTATTCTATAATGCTCTTTTTCCTTCTAGTAGCTTCACCAAATCCCAAGTCTGGTTCTCCATGAGAGACTTATGCTCCTCATCCATGACTTGCTCCCACTTCTTACTGGCATCTACCTACATTGCTTCATCAAATCTCTCTAGCTCTCCACTATTAGTGAGTAATAAATAATAAAGAGAAGGAGAAAAACGTTCATGTTCTTTTCTTACCCTAGAAGACCTCAATGTAGGAGTTTGGGGTTCCCGCTGATTAGGTTCCCGAACCGATTCATGGGTCACTGTCCCATCCAAAAGATCCTCTACCACTGCATATTCTTTCTTGGATTCTTCCCTATTTTCCTGCAACTGTTGCTTATACATGACTTTCTCATTAAAGACCACATCCCTAGACCGAATGATTTTCTTGTCCTTAATACTCTAACATTTAAATCCAAAGTCATCACCACCATAACCAATAAAAGTGCATTTTTCTGATTTAGCCTCTAGTTTGGTCCTATCATCCTTGTCAATATGAACAAACACCTCACATCCAAAGACTCTAAGAAATGAGTAATCAACTTTCTTACCGTACCAAGCCTCCTTAGGTATGCCTCCATCCAAGGCACTTAAGGGTCCTCTGTTTATTAAGTACACAACTGTGCTCACCGCTTCTACCCAAAAATAAAGAGGCAGTCCTGCATGTATCCTCATGCTCCTAGCACGTTCCATTATTGTTTTGTTCATCCTTTCTGACACCCCATTCTGCTGTGGGGTTCCTGAACTGTCTTTTTCCTATGGATTCCATTCTTAGAATAATAATCATCAAATTCATTGTTGCAATACTCCCCTCCATTATCTGATCTGAGACATTTTAACTTAAGACATGTTTCATTCTCTACCAAGGCTTTCCATTTAACAAAAGTATCAAATACATCAGATTTGTTTCTAATACAATAAACCCAAACTTTCCTTGTTGCATCATCAATAAAAGTAACATAATAACTTGAACCCCCAAGAGATGATACCTAAGCCGCCCCCACACATCAGAATGTACCAACTCTAACTTACTCTCTTTCTTTGTAGGTCCAACCTTGAGAAACCTTACTCACTTCTGTTTCCCATATATGCAGTTCTCACAGAAATCCAAACCTGTTTCTGTATATCCAGAAAATTCTTCTTTATGATGTCCATGCCCTTATGGCTCATATGACCGAGCCTATAGTGCCATAATGTTGTATCTGCATCTGAAGCCACAAGATTACAATCATTAGTACTATCAGTGGATAAATACAAGGTTTCAACCTTCTTACCTCTTGCCACCACAAGAGCACCCTTGGTAACCTTCCAAGAGTCAGATGTAAATATCACAGTACAACCATCACTTCCCAATTGCCTTGTTGATATCAAATTTCTCCTTAATGTAGGCACATGTCTGACATCCTTCAATAGCCATGTATTCCCATTCTACATCTTAACTCGAATGTAACCTTTTCTAACTATACCGCAAGGCTCATCATCACCAAGAAAAACATGCCCAAAATCCCCTTGAACATAATCAACAAAATAATGCCTATGTGGAGTAGCATGAAAAGAAGCCCCCGAATCTAAAACCCAAGATTCAACAATATTATGCAAAGAAAGAATCAAAGCATCCTGACATACATTACCCGATGCCACACTTGCCTCCTTATTTTCTTCCTATTGTTTCTTCTTATCTTGAAGCTCCCAACAGTCCTTCTTTGCATGCCTAGACTTTCCACAGTTCCAACATACAATCTTGCTTTTGGATTTTGACCTTGCCCGATCTTTTGATTTTCCACGGTTTCCTCTATTCTTTTGTCTCCCTCTAGTTTCCACTCACAAAGCATTCCCCAAGTAGAAGATTCCCCGAGCTTTTTCTTCACATTTCCTCGACTTAGAATCACCCCTAGAACATCCTCAAACTTCAACTTCAAGTTAATTGAACCGAGTTGCTTACCACCATTACCAAGCTATTCCAACTTTCCTAGTAAAGAGCACAAAATTAATAAAGCCCTAACTTCTTCATCAAATTCTATTGTAACCAAAGCTAGCACATTCACAACCGTATTTGAAATCATTTAAATGATCTCGCTACTCAACTATTCTCGACATCTTCATATTAAACAACTTTTTCATTAAAAATATCTTGTTACAGGCAGAGGTTTTTCATACAACTTCCTAATGCATCCATTAGATCTTTTGTAGTCTTTTCCTTTGAAACATTAAATAATACCAAGATGCAAGACACAAATGATCGCTCCAAGTGCCTTCCGATCCAACAAATCCCATTCCGCATCTGGTTTACCTTCTCGAGATAGCGAGTATAAAGGTCCTTCCGATAAAGGTAATCTTCCATCTCGCATCTTCAAAGACTGAAATTTTGCCTATTGAATTTATCAACCCTAGATCTTCCATCATCTCGCCATAGCTCCCACTCAAGATAAAAATTTCCCTGTGATTCAACACTTTAGCAAACCAAAACCAAGCTCTGATACCAATTGATAGGAAATAAGAGATAAAATATGCGAAATAATCCCTTACAGAATCGCAACAATAGAAACTAATATGTAGAAAATATTACAGATCTCAAATAAAAGTGCAGAATAAATAACACAACATAGAAAGACAATATTTAATGTGGTTCACCCAATTTGGGCTACTTCCACCAAGAATCACTTGCTCAAATTTTATTACAAGTCTCCACTCTCTCACTACAATACCTGATCCGTTTGGAGCTATGCTCAACAAAATCTACGTAATTCACACCCGAATTCAAAGCACATCTGCGAATGCATTTGCTTGTATATCTATCATATGCATAAGACCATATAAATAGACAATTGCTTAAGCAATTTGATACAAAACCGTGGGTATCAAAATAATGGGTACCGAAAAACCATGGGCCCAAAATAGCCCATAATGGTTACCCATTACCCATGGGTTAATAAACCACCCATGAAAATTTTCTTCGGGGGCTTCACCCCCAAACCCCCTTGACCCGCTCATCGGCAAGTGGGACCGCCGTAAAAATACCCGAGTGTAACACATAGAAGGTGTACCACACTCTAACATGAAAATAGGCTCCACAAACATAACATAGAGTCTTGAATAATAGACTCATCCCATCTAGGTCTTTTAGTTATAAAGGAACCATGAACGATCTCATTTTTAACTATAGGTTCAACACCAGTTTCTTCATCACATATATTATTTTTACAATTTTTATTTTCAAATTCATTTTCATTAGAATCATCATAAATAATAGAATATGGAGAGGAAGAAGAAGAACAAAAAGGTTTTTCTAATATTTTAACATTCTTGTTTTCTATAATTTCTCTTTTTGATGGATCAAAGATTCTAAGACCTTTAGTTTTTACACCGTAGCCCATGAAGATACAAGGAAAAGAGGTTTGATCAAGCTTATTCCATTTTAATTTCATAATGAAGAGGGAAGTAAGGCTACCAAATATTCTCAAATGAGATACAATTGGTTTTTGATTTGACCACTTTTCCAAAGGAGTTGAATTTACTAAGGATTTAGTGGGAACTCTATTCAAGATATGAACAATAGTGTTCATAGCTTCACCTAGAGGAACTTAGCAACTTGAATAGAATGCATCATGGTCCTAGCCATTTCTAGAATGGTGTGATTTTTCCTTTCCACGATCCCATTCTGCTGAGGGGATAGGGAGTAGTCAGTTCCTTTCAATTCCACATTCAACACAAAATGAGTCAAATGCTTGACTAACATATTCTCCCCCATTATCAGTTCTAAGCCTCTTAATTTTATACTTAGAAGAGTTTTCAACTAAAGCTTTAAATTATTTAAATTTTGACAAGACATTTGATTTCTTTTTAATGAAATACGACCAAATCATACAAGTGAAATCATCAATGAAAGTGACAACATACAAAGAACCATTAAGGGAAGGAACTTCTAGGGGTCCTCTAACATCACTATGGATAAGTTCCAAAGGTTCGAAGAGTTATCATCATGATGATTGTGAAAGGGATTAGCAGATTGCTTACCACGTAAGAATCCTTCACATGTTTCATGATTTTGGGAAATAGGTGGTAGACCAATTACTAGGTTTAGTTGAGACATGTCATACATGCTCCTAAAGTTGACATGACCTAGTCTCTCATGCCACAATTGCATGTCACTTCTTTGAGTTGTTAAACAAGAAGTAGAAGGAAAGCCATAAAACACATACAAACCATCTCTTTGAATGCCTTCAATTATAGTAACATTATGTTCATTTTTAATAAACCATTTATCTTTTAATAATGTTACACTATCTTTATTTTGATTCAACTGAGACAAATAAAGCAAATTCATTTTAACCTTCAGTAACTAACAAAACATTGTTAATAAAACCATTTGAAACTTTTGCTTTTCCCTGACCCTAAACATCAAGAATGGAATGATCACCCAAGTAGATCTGATCATTACACTCACTAAGTTCAGATAGGATATCAGATCTAAAGGTCATGTGCCTAGAGGTACCACTTGTCTAATATCCACTCATTTTCTTTTCAAAGTGACAAAGGTGGCATACAAAGCAATTACATTTGATTTTTGACTATTTTTCTTATTCTTGTTTTGGTTTTGATTTTGGTTTTGGTCAGATTTGTTACCCTTTTGAAATTTGAAATTTGTTTTATTATTTTTAAATTTTCAATCCTCTTTCTTGTGTCCAAATTTACCACAATAATGACATTTTCCATCAAATCTAACTCTTAGATTTCCAGGTTTCTTATCTTTGCTAGGAGGTTTAAAAGTTTTCTTTGGGTTTTTGTTGAATCTAGAGGTTTTACCTTTTGATTTCTGAGCGAGAAGTGCTTGAGTGGCATTCTCCTTAGAATAAAAATTTGACATTACTTGTTCTTCCTGTATATAAAAGAGCACTAAGGGTTTGCAAATATGGAATGTCTTGTTCTATTTGATATTTTGAATTCAAAATTGAAATGAAATTTCTAAATTTTTCATGAATATTCAACTAAATAATAAAATAAAGCAATTTATCCTGAATCAAATTACTGCCACATCCATCTAACTATGACTTAATATTTTTTATTTTTGCTAAATAATTTATCACTTTTTCATCTCCCTTCATGGGAGTTATCATAAGCTCTAAAATCAATTTAATAATTTTTGAAAAATGTGTACCTTCGTGCATCGATTCTAATTGAGCCCAAGCCTCACTCAGACTTTCTTGATTCCCAATATGAAGCATAAAATCATCCTGTACACTTCGCAAAATGATAGACATCGCCTCTTGTACTTTATGTTGATACACAACGATGTTATCAGCAGTTTTTGTCTTCCAAGGGAGCTCGCATGCCCATTCACAACTACCCATAATTTGCAAGCCATGAATTCTACCTTCAATCAAATCTTCCAAATGTTGTAGTTGTTTCCATTCAACATCTGAGATTTATCAATTGAAAATTGATTAGACCCCATTTTTGCATAAAATAGAAATAATAAAAATAATTAATAAACGAGGATTAAAATAAGATTTTTATAGAAGTTCCCCTGTCATATTTTAATCCTCGTAATCAAACATGATCAATTTACGCCAAAAAAGAGGTCCTGTTAATTGAACAATCTATACACAAATACGTTAGAATGATATCAAAATTAAATTGAAATGTAAGTGAAATTTTTTAAGTTTTCTAACAAAATGACGATGAAAAACTTGTCGTCGTATCATATCATTTTTAAACAAAACGATACTATATTACTATTTCACACAAATAATTTTTATAATTTGTTTATATTTTTTGAAAAAAATAAACAAATAATTTATACATTTTTCGAAAAAAAATTATTTAAAAAAATTGGAGCTCTTGCTCCTTTATTAGGTAGGATTTTCTATCAACTCGGCCAAGTTGGCTTAACCAACTCTGAGTTATTCACCGAGTCACAATTACCATATTTCATTGTAAACTGAATTAACCATATAAGCCACATATACCAATATCTATGCCAACCGAGCCACTAATAATATCATAGTCGAGTCGCACGGTGAAACAACACATGCACTGCATGTCAGGCGAGCTCTGACAATGAACCCGAGCCACATACTCGAGCTTTGCATGCAGGGGCCTAAATCAAAATGAGGTGGTGTGACCGTAGTCACACCACCAAACTCCCACGCTCAGGCTTATAAATCCTTTACACTCTTGTTTTCCTCCCCATGTGGGACTATTCCTGCAAAAAAAATAGGGGTTCTACGGCGGATTGTGGTAAGGAGGGTCCTGCGAGGGACACGTGGTGAGCAGCGGTGCCAGTGCCACTGGCACACTGTTAGGAGGGGGTAGTTTGGAGAGGGCTTACCCCATTATATTTGGTATATGGTTTTTTTATTATATATGCGGCATGGTTAGTTTTTAGGTTATATGGATTAGGTTTAGGTTTATATAGAATCGGTTTTAGGTAATATAAACCATAGGTTTAGATTTTTATATAGTTTATATTAAACTATAGGTGCAAAATAATTCACATAATCCCTATCCAGGACATGGAATAGAGTTTAGAATTCACAATGAAATGTAAAATATTATATATTACCAGGGGACAAGAATTTTTACCCAACCAATGAAAATTTTTAAAAACCTATTTTGTCGAATCTTGTCTCCCCCTGTAAACTCGAGTTTCACTTGAATTTTTACTTTTCCTTTTTGATTTCTTGAATTCCTTGCACACTATATAAACTATATAAAATATTTCACAAAATTTTATAACCCTTACCTTAGTTTCCAAGGCCTAGGTAATTCCCGAACTTGAATTTTTTACGCCTAGTTACAATCTTGAATGCCTTTCCACATGTGCAACCAACATCCAATCCCACCATACGGAGAGGGAAGGGGGTTAAATAGAATTTCAAATAACTTAACCACCTAACTTCCCAACTATTACAACCTTAGGTTATTAGGATTAAATTAATTTATTAATCTCATTCTAGTACCATGTCAGGACGAGGGGTGGAAAATATATTAATCAACTTAATTAAATGTGAAGTTTAACATTATGAATAAATGTTAATGTAATTGTACACAACATAAATAAAATTAAATAACACATAAAACATAGAGACACTCGCATATAACGTGGAAAACCCCTAAATGGGTAAAAACCATGGAGAATAAATCCACTAAGTGAGAAACTTTTACATCCACCAGTCTAGTAACTCCCTCCTCACTTTTATTCCTTGTTTTTACCAGGATTTACCTTCATATTCACATTTGAATATTATTATTTGATCTATGATTGATTGATTTGATATCCTGAATATGACATATGGTCATATTTAAATAACCCAAAGGGTTATGACCTTCTTAAGTGAAGGGGCACACCTCGATTTAATTAGTTAGTTAATTAAATTAACTAACCACCTAATATAAAGTTTATATTTAAATAATAAGAATATAGATTATTCTATATTATTTAAATATAAATTATATATTATGATACACTTAATATTATAGTTCTAACATGGGCCTAGGATTGTAATGAGACTTCGGGGTATTTTTATATGAGATTGGCGAGAGGAAAAAATTATGTCAAAGTGGGGATAACATTTTTGGGAATTTTTCCAAATATATGCAACACTATAAATTATTTAGGTAATCTTCCACACACACACACACACACACACACACACATTAAGTGGGTTTTAAATGATTTGTAGGGAAGTAGATTTTCTTTTAAATTGTTAGATCTCCACTTCCAAGTTCCTTATGGGAAGAGAAAAGGAAAAATCATCCTCACAATGTAACATGTGGTATCAATAGCAATTTGAGTTGTCTAAAATAAATATATTCAAAACTTTGGGATTTTACAATGGTTAGTAGTTAGTAATCATATCACATTTTATTAAACTCGAAACTTTTTCAATACAAATATTTCCCTAATTCTTGATGTTGTTTGAGGAAACAAAGTGCTCGTTAAGAGAAAAGAGGGTATGCCCATAAATATTTTAAAATAAATTACCATATTTGTGTTTTAAAACCTTTAATAAATACAAGAATAAAAATGACGGGTGGCTAACAATTTTTTTGGTGATTAAAATCCATTTATTGTGTCAAATGGATCTCTTGTGGAACAAATTTATACGCTTTTATGAAATTGAATGATTCTCCATGGGCATGAAATTTATTTGTTTACCATATTGATTTTTTATATATATTATATGTTTGTGTAATATGTATTTTATGTTTATGTTCCCAATTAGATATTACTTGTGCAAATATACGTCAAAACAACATAATATTATAATAGTCTTAGATAGTGTAATAGAGATCACGCTAAGAGATGTGTAAATAAAATTATAGTTAGAGTTTAGGGTTAAAGAGATATTATTATACTACTAGGCTTAAAATGTGTGACAATGTGTTAACAATAGATGTAAAATTTGGGTAAGTATCGTCAAGCTATTTGTAAATTTTGGGTACCGATAGTGTGTACATTATAGGCTCACCTAAATGAGGATAGTTTTATGTATAAAACTATTTGAAGGGATATAAATCTATGCATTTATGCATTAAGCTAAATTATAAATTTGAGATCTAGTTTTCCTATGTCGAATATCTTAAATCTATGTCTAGATCAAAGGCAATGATAGTGTTGTGATTGAATGTTACTCCTCACTTATATCCCTAAAAATTATTAGTCACAATTTGATTTGGATTGACCCCCACCGATGTGGTTATCATCATTGCAATATGTAGTAATCCTCTAAAGAGGTACTAAGCCACATATAGTTATCATAATCCTATGATGAGATGGAGAGTAACAAACATTGTAAAGAAGATGGAGCCCTTAATTCAGCCCTCCCACTTGGTAATAGAAACTTATGACTTGGTTGTCTCTCATGAACTTGTGAATTAGGGAAAAAATAGATATGTATGCAAAATTTTAGTAGCTTTCTATAATAGTACTCTAAGGAGTGGATGCTTTAATTATTACTCATGTCCTTATTAGAGTGTTCCTTTGACATGATATCTCTAAATTCCCATACAAAGTTAGGGTGGATGTGTTGATACAGGTGATTATTCAAATGATATTTTCTTTCTCAACCAACCCAAAAGTACCACCTAGGCTAACGAATCTAAACCATGTATTTTAAAATATGATTGTTGCAAGTTTCAAGGACATGCTTGTGGCATGTAGGACATGTTGATTGGCCAAACATGTCTTGGTATTATTAAATATCTAGGTTAGATATATCATAAATTTTGAGATAGGTGATAGTTTTTAGATTTATTATGCAAAGAGTGGAGTGATTCATGAAGTGTTAAGCGAAGAAATAGCTATGACCTAGTGGACTTAAGATATAAGCTAGTGTAGGAGTATTTAAATTGGTCAATAATAGATAAATGTAATAATGTCTAAATAAACACCAAAGTGATCATTCTAATTGTAAAAGGGACCAAATTTTGGTACTAAAATTGCACCCTTTAATCTAGTATTGACAAAAAAATATTAAAATAAAAGCACAAGTAAATGCAAACCTCACACCCAATCATAGGATGATGTTAAACTAGTGAATGTGTTAATGTATTAATCCAATGTGATGTGAAACTAGTGAGTGTGTTAATGTATTAATCCAATGTGAAAAAAACAACCACATGGAAGAGGTACATATTGATGCACACAGTGATGTAAATTTAGCATATGAAAAACTAAATATGTAAATTGAAATGTCCATAAAATAACTATAGTTGATTGGTCATGATGAATCATTCCCTCGATGTGTTGTATGAAAATTATAATATGGAGCTTGCTCCTATGTTGAGTAGGTAACAAAATGTTATAAGTGATGTAATAGCTCATGTAAGAGTAGCCTTAGGATGTTGAATCTATATATTAGTCTTAGGGAACTAAAGGAGCTAGTTTATAAGGGCTACTTGAGAGAGACAATGTATTAGTCTTGGGATGTTAAGACAAATATTGTACCAATCTTGTGATTTTGAGAGATTCATGTATTAATATTTTGTTTTTTGAAGGAGTCGCATTTTATTCTTATACTACTAAAGGATTCATGGTTCAATATTGTGCTACTTACGATCCATGTGTAATGTTAGCTATATAATTTCTATAAATATGATATGAATGTGACCGATTGGTCTAAGTTTATATGAATGAACTTATGCAACATCCATGTAAATATGACCTTAAGTATATAAATGTCATAAAGGTATCTAAATTTATATAATAAACTTGTATGAATTCCATTTAAATGTGGTTTGAATTAAATATGTAATGAAACTTTTGAATCATGTGTAATGAATCTGATGTGAATGTAACCTAATTGACAATTGTGATTGAAATTATGCCAAGTCCATGTAAATCTTATATGAACTATGATATGTACCATATAAATGTCAAAATTGTATCCGAATTTGTATGATGAACTATATAAATTACCTATAAATGTGCTCTAAATCATGTAATATTTGTTTATGAAGTATGTGTAATGATATTAATCTATCTACCCTTTAGCACTTGGTCATGATTTGTGTGAACTTATAAGAGATGCCACAAGATTCATCCCTCTCGAGGTGAAGGATGCCTTCATGTATCACTCGACACAAAAGAGAAAAGTGGTAATTTGTAATATGAATAATCCAATTATTTAGTATGTGAACCATATAAAGCATTTGTATTATAATGGTTACAAAAGCATTACACGTTTTAAATAATCATTAGAGAACAAGTAGTAAATTTGTCATCTCATGGGAAAGTGTATTATAAACATGTCTAATAATCCATGGAAATCACTAGGTAAGAGCATAATAAAGAATGACATAGTATTATGTTAGTGTACATACAACGCAACACCAAATAATACCTTGGGACTCATGACATGACATAAAAATACATGGCACAACATGCCCACCATAAGGCTAGACAACTGACAAGACATCGTAATGATGATTCAACTTGTGTTACTAGTAGTTAGTTGTGTGTGTAAAACAAGATTGTGTTGATTAGTAATATTTCAAATAATATACATGGCAACCAATTATGTGTTATGCAAGCTTGTCTCAAGTAATAGGTCAAGTAACATGTGTCTAACAATATGTCTCTAATAATATGCCTCAAGTAACGTGTGTCAAGCAATATAATAAGTAATGTGCATCAACCGAGTGTGTGATAATTCATGCACTTTTTGGGCACCCTATGTAATCACCACATATGTATTAAACAAGTATGTAAATAAAGTAAGTAATGTGGTAGACAATGTGTGTGTTAAACATGTAGTGTATCAAACAATGCGTGTGTAAACAAATTAATGCGTTTGATTACGCCCAAAATAAATAGGTTTGGATTCCTTATTTAAATTTTGGATAAAGGTCGAAACAAGAGATATATTTAGATTAATTAATTTAACATGATTGTGTATATCAGAATATACCTATGTCAGCAATTTGTAAGATAGAACTATAAGAACATGTGTTAAATAGAATAATATGTAAGAGGAGATATGTGCTTATCTATTTTTCTACTCTGAAAGATGAACTGGATATGGAAGAAGGATCAAAGGACTAGAAATAATTTGTATATGCTTCATTTGTTATTCTCAAAGTGTAGGATGATCAAGGACGAAACCGTTGCTTAGGTGCATAATTGTTTAGTGATTATGTATTTGTTTAGATATTCCATATGATGAGGTGCTAGTATTATATAACTTTATGTGCCTGCATTTGAGTTACTAAAATGTGCCATCATATGAAACCCTAGGTCTCACAAATATGTGAAACTCTCTATATGACCTAAAATAACTTCAAACCCTAACCATGGGTAAACCAGCGATAAAAATGTTAATGGTTGGTTTGAATTGTAATTCATACTTCACCTACATTTGTACTACTCCCAAAAGGCCTCATATCACACATATTTCTCCACCTAGAGATTTGATATCTATATGGATGTAACTATCTTTGGAAAAAATGTTCACTTGATAATGCTTTGCGGTGGCTTAGCGCGTTTATGCTTGACTTGGTTTTAGAGACTTGTAACGTAGGAAGTTAGACTCTTGAACCTGGTTGGGAGTTCTTTAGATCTGTAGTGTTTGTTCTTAAAATTTGTTACTACTTTATGGAGATTTATGATAAATTTAAATGCTTTTGAAATATATTTTCTTGAGTGCTTGTGTGTGCCAAGTGGATGTCATGGGATTAAATGAGTGCATTTGAATTGCTTATATAGGATTTTGTAGGTTTAATTTCACATTAAGGCTAACATATAGGAAAAGTACCAACCCATAAAAGATATCAAATTGAGAAAATGACCGTTGGGTGGCTTGGGATGAAATTTCCAGCTTTAGACCAAACTGTTTATTGGTTTGGTACCTATTTGATGGTCTTGTATGGGAAGTGAGTGAGGTTTTGAAAGTTCTAGGCACAATAATTGGAAGTGATAGACTATTGTGGATTGATGCAAGTGATGTTTGAGTGTTTGATTAGTGTAGTTAACGATCAAGTCATTTAATAGGGATATAGATAGGAAAATGAGCTCAGAATTTATGCACAAGTCACGGTTTAAGGATTAAGCCAATACTAACATTATCAATCAATAAATTACCAAATTTAAGTGTGTACATTTGCCCCTCCTTTAGGATAGGAAATGAAATTTTCTTTCTTAAAGGAAAAGATACATGATTGTGCGCATACACACTTTATATTCACTTAAGATGCTTTATTTTCTTGAGTGTTGACACAATCTCAATAGTGAAACCTACAACACTAAGTGTAGTTAATGTCCATAAAAGAATTGAAATTTAACTTAGATTTGAAAATGTATTTAAAACTTGAAATTAAAACTTTCAAATTTAAAAAGTGAACAAAGCAAGGAAGGAGTGTACCTATTTTTCTTATTGAAGGGAAAGCTCCTTGATGAAGTGCTTGGAGAGATGGACCATAACTAATGCTCTATAGGATTGGGGGTGATCAATCCCTAATTCATTAATGGATAATCCAAATCCAAAATGGAATTGGGTGTCACTTGACCCAATCACCAAAGAAGGAAGGGTTCATTTTAGGGGCAAATATTCGTACATGTACAAATATTAGGATTTTTTAAGTTTGAATTTAGTAATTTTTTTACTACCATATGGTAGCATGTTCGCCAAAATTTTATGGGTCATAAAACATTTTGACCTAATTTCATCTAAGTTTTTCCATTAAGGGCCAACCAATGTTGGTATATTTTCCATTATGTTATAATATACTTTTATATATATGATTAATTCACCATAATGTAGTAATACAATATAATTCCAAATTTTGTTAATTTTGAGATCTGGAGTTGAAGTTGAAGGTAAAAGTGAATAGGCATCTGAAAAATTTGAACTTATAAGCCAAAAAAATGAAGGTATAAGTTTGAATTGTCAAGGTATTATGCAAAACTATTACTGGGATGACAACATAAATACATGATGTCGCTCGGTAACATGCATGTACAATGTCGGATGGTAGCAAGGTTATGTTCCTAGACGGTAACCTAAATCTAAGTCACCATTCGGTGGTGTGAATGTATACAACCGAATAGTGGCCCAATAATGTGTTCACATAACCCTTGTTTGGTAGCCTAAGCCATGTTACCATGTTATCATGTAACATGAGGTTTATTTTTCAAAGTCTTGAATTTATTTTTATAGATTTATTTTAAACTTTTATATTTTTGTCACATGTGAAGACTTCAAAATCACCCATATGATGGCCCCTAGTGCAAATGAGAAAATATCTCAAGGAAAAAGAAAACGTGACATGGACATTTCAAAATATTTTAGTTAGCCCATAGTTACACCAGTGCCAACAGGTAATTTCAATCTTATTATGTTGATGTTACTTTATATGTTGATTTCTTGAAGGATGTAATAAGAAACTCAATTTCTTTCAAATGCAAAAACCCTACAAATGACTTTATGCCAAATGAAATTTATAATCAGCATAGTAATTCAATTCACTTAGATAGTAGTGATAATCCCAATTGCCATCAAACTCAAACTTCAGATAAAGATTCCAAAAATAGACATCAAAAACATAAGAGTGGGAAGTGGACTTTAGGAAGGACTTATAAATTTGAATGGTTAGCCAAATATCCATTTATTGAACCTGTTGAACCGAAAACACTATTTATACTCCTACCGAATGTATATGTACTATATGTAGTTGGAAACTAGGAAAAGACCACAAAATGTAATTGAAGTTAAACACAATAGAGAAGCATTGTGGGAAAGTATATGAGTCAAAAAGAAAGAAGATGGAACAAGTAATAAAAACATCTAGATGGAAAACTAAGGAAGATTGTTTACATATGAGATATGTAGTAGAATATGACAATCATCATAAACATCTTCAAGACCTTGTTGAGAAAGGTGGAACAATAAAGGATAAATTTACAAAAGCTACTGATGCAAGTCTTTAGTCAAAACTTATACAATTCCGGAAAATATTTCACATTTTAAAAAAGGGAAGACCTATTTCATATCTCATTTATTATAAGATATTATTTCAATGTAATGGGTTTCCAAACATTCCAACATCACATTGGTCAGATACTAGTGCTTGGGAAATGGAAAAGTGTATGGTAGAAATTGAAATCACTTATTTGAGAGAGAAGGTAAAAAATGTGAATTTTATCTCATTGTCAATTGATGAGGTCACAACAATAGATAATACATCATGGGTTTGCATGCATGTCTACACTTTCAATTTCAATAACCATTTGAGGGAACCTCATCTACTAGCTATGCACAAAATGATGGAGAATTGTAATTCGAGAACCTCTGCAAACTAGTTATTAAAAATTTGAAAGAAATAATTGGTATGGATGATCATTCAATCTCTATGAAGTTGATTTATGTTGGGGTTGATGGGGCATCTGTCATGAAAGGTCATAAAATTGGGCTTTGTATTCACCTTCAAATAATTGTTGCCTCGTATATGATACCTATTCATTGCATGGCTCATAGAATGAATCTCGCTTAAAAGATTGTAAGTAATTTTGAAAATGTCACTAAAGTGGAAGATCTTATATGCAATTTGCATTCATACATGTCAAGCAATCCTAAAATATTTTTGAGTTTCAAAATTTTTCATTGGAATTACAAATGGTAAAAAATTGTTGAAATATGTTGACACAAGATGGATATCATTGTATGATCTTTCTTACAATTTCTAAGGAATACAGTTATTTGCAAGGTATATGTTCAAGAATCATAGAGAAGTTGATAAGGTGAAAGATCTACTATATCACTTGACTGATTTGGAGACATTATTAACATTATGTGGTATTTTTCCAATGCTAAAGGAAATAAACAACTTGGTGAAACAAGCTCAGAAATATCTATATACATTGTTGATTTTATCAAATTAAGGAAACATGTATGTATGATTTTGGATAACTTATATTCCAACCAAGACTAGTTTCAAAAGCCAATATTCAGTAGTTAGAAGGTCTTAATAGATATAAAATATCCCAACAGCTATTTGAAGTTCAATATCAATGGTCATCTTTGTATCTCAATCGATGGGAAAAATATACCAATGCACACTTTCCAAAGAGATCCTTATGTCCTAGGTTTTGATATTGAGGAAGTACCAATGACAAGCCTTCTATTTGATGTTACATTGTCTAATACAAGGAAAACATTGATGAAGATTCCTAAATCTTCTGAGATCATACAATGATTTAAGAATAGTGATCTACTTGAGGCCATGGGAGTTATAAATCCCAATTTCGTAATCCAATGATTAGTGAAGAACAAACAACTCAACTCTTTACAAAATACATGTCTAGACTAATGGATCAGTTTTGTAAATATTTAGATGTTAATGGAGGAGAATTGAATGGTATATTGAATAGAAAATTACTCATATCATAGTCTACACATTTTGCATTGACAATGAGTGATCAATATAAGACTCTTATTGAACTAACAGAAAATGGAGCTATTACACTTATGTGGAGAAAGTTCTATCACAGTAGCATTATGAGGGAAACTATAAGTGAATACTTCAAACTATATGAACTCATACAGACAATGATTCTAGGGTTAGTTGAAGATGAAAGGGTTTTTAGTGCATTAACATTTGTTAAATCAAAACTTCACAACAAATTGGAAAAAAATTTGGAAACTTGTTTGAGACTATATGTTTCAAGATATGGAGTGGACACATTTCCATATGAAAGAGCATTAGCTACTTGGACATCCCTTGTAGAGTGGAGAGTTGTCAATCAGATAGCAACCAATGGAGACTCGATTATGTTGAAATTGACTTGGACTCTGGTGGACCTGCAACTACAAAAGATAAAATAAGTGATGAAGGACCATTAAGGATAGGGTTGTTTCAGTTACCAGACATTTGAGAATTTTCCTTTTTCTAAAATATATATTGTGACTCGTCATTTAGTTATTTTTCCTTTACATATATTTTTATATAATGTTTGGAAATTTTAAATCACTTCTATGTTTTTATATATTGCGTGAAATAACATATAGTAACTAGTTGTGCAAACTAGATGATGTAAAAAATTAATTACATTACTTAGGAAAGTATGTTCAATCATATTTCTCAATATCAAATCCACACATGTTCGCAAATATATTATAATCCATATATCCATCAAGATTCTGGGGATTAATAAAATACATAAGAGTCTAGAGATAATATTTTTTGTATTTAATTCAGTCGATTTGAAAATACACTATAAGTATAATCTATCTATACATCAAGAATAAACTATCAAGATTCAAGAGTACAATGTACATCCAAGTTTGAAACTAAATTGTAAATCCATGTATTCATCAATTGTACATGTTTTAAAATAAGATAATGTTTTCATTAGACAAATACAATGATTGGCATAAGATAATGTTTTCATTTGGATCCCTATCTTGGAGTAGCTTCTACAACATCAACATTTGAACTATCTTTAATAACACCAGACTAGACTAATTCATTTGCAGCGGCATTAATATTTTCAAGATTTTTCCTATCCTCACTAGCTGCATCTCCTGTTGAAAGGAGAGTAGGATCCTCATCAATTTTTTTTCTTCAACAAAATATCGGATCTAATCCATGCTCCTTTATAATCCTTCATAATGTAGTGCTCTACCTTTTTAACAGAATAAGTTTGTCTTTGAAGACTATTGCTCCCGTATGCTTTCTCTTAATTTTTTAAGGTGCTCATCTAATACCTACGCACTTCAAACTTTATTTTCTATAATTTTGACCGCACATAAAAATCCCATAGTTAGAAAGTAGATAAACTATAACAACATAAAATATAATCTTCAAAATATTAAGTACTTACCAAGGCCAAGTCTTTCTCCACATTTGCAATAGTGACAAGTTTTTGTCTCTATTCCACTTATTGTAATATGATTGTGCCTCGACATTCAAATTTTCCAATCTGTTAAGCATTATATTTAAAACATTATCATTATTATAATTATTTTTGGTGATAATATTACTAGATTGTGCTTGAGCAAGTAAAGCATCAATCTTAACTAGTTCATTTTTATCAATGAAAAAATTTGTTCCCTATGTGAAAAATTATGATATCATTCATTAATTTCTTTGATCAGAGATTTTACTCTGATCTCCCATATCCTTAATTCCTTAATATTAGGAACAATATTTTCCATCACAAGGGTTGTAAAATTATCATCCACAAGAATCTCAACTAAAAAAATCATCATCATCCAAATTTTCCTCCCCAATTGGTGGAGGATCTAAAGTGGCTTGTTGTTGTGGCATTGATTTCTCCTTTTGTGCAGACTAAATAAGATCATCATGATGGAATTGTTGTTTCCTTATTATTGCCATGTCGTAAAGGTTTTCAAATCCAAGATATTCCTCATCCATATCTATATTATTTAAAATAGAAGTGCCTCTAGTACTCTGCATGTCACCCAATGAAAAATTGGGGAACTTTGAAGTGGTATAATTGTGCATCCCCTTTCTCATTCTAGGGAACACTATCCTCTTTCCCCTTCCATGAGGAAAAAGGGTGTGTTGCGTGGTGTACTCCTTAAGCGTTGAGTAGAGGGGGGTGGTCATGGATTGAACATGATATGGAGGTTACAAAACTTGTGCGACCATCGATAATTTAACAATATCGTATGTTGTATGTGTATGAAGTCAAATAAGAGAACGCTAAGCACTAAAATGAATGAAATCAATATGGATTTTTTACATTGTGAATGTTGTTGTTGTCCATAATTGATATATTGTGGCACTGGCTGGAAGGGAGGTGGTGGCATTGCAAGCCCTAATTTTAAGGAAAACTAGTTAAATTGAATGATAAAATCCTAAAAGCAAGACTAATATAAATAAAATTTAAATCTACAATTTATTCATACCGAACTTGAAGGGAGAAGAACTTGTGTAGACTAAATCTCTTGTTTCTCAAGAATGTAAGTAGTGTCTGGAGCATTAGACACCATGGGTGATGTGTTGGACATGGCTACACATTAGGAAAATGACATATGTCATTGTCAAGACTCAGATTATCATTAGTCTATAAAAAAATTTAATCAAAATTAACATGATTGTGCATTGTGGATTAATTAAAACCTGGATTGGCCTCGAGTACACATTTTTTCATAGTTGTGGGATGATTCAAATGAACCACGCATGTGTTTTCTTCTACTTCTAGGCTATTGGGTGCTAGTGACAATCATAGTGTCATCGGTCATGGTGACATCAACCGCAACGTTATCACCAAACCCCTCAGGCCCAATAGGGTTATGTGTGTGAACTACCGCAACACGTTGATCCATTGTTTCATTTTTTGACTTTGTTGAAAACAAATTATATATTTTTCAGAATTGATTTTAAAATGATTATTTTTATGAAAAGAATCAAGATAGAATGATTTAAAAATAAAATTCTCACCAACTGTCAATCCATAGACATTACATATTTTCTATCTTCTCGTGTAGTGCAATTGGAATAGTTGTTGATTTCAGTGCGTGAAAACCCTCATAATAGAAAGAAAGAATAAAACAAGAAGAAGAAATAATTGCACTAGGATTCATAATGGCTTTTTCAAGGTCAGAGTGAATCCTTGTTAAAATATATGAACACCAATCGAATCTAACACCGGAAAGGGTTTAGAGAAGGTAGTACATTACCCACTAAGGAAATTCAGTGTATCTTCCCTGTAAAACAATGTGGGCCTTGAAAATTCCACCATGGCCAAGAGAAAGGGGTCTTTGATTGATTGAGTGTTAATTCCTCTTTTGGATCAACAAAAATCTTGTAATGAGACTCTAAAAATTTCTTTTCCTCATCAAGTAGAATGGTTTTTGTTGATATAGGAAATGCATTTTGATGGGGTATCCCCGTTAGATGATGAATATCATCAAGGGTTATTCTAATGAAAAATTGGTGAGATGGTAATGTAACTTGGAAAGAGAAATCAAAACTATTATACAAATGCATTAAATTGTCTAACTTGGTGTTTGTCTCATACTGAGGCATGTATAGTAGTCCATGGAACCCAAACAATCGATTGAATTTTAATTTTTGGGTCTCCTAACAGTTGTAGTAATTGTGGATACAATAGGTTTCTGTAAACAAAAGATGGAGTGCTAATTGATTTTTTTCTTGGGTGCCATGATTCTTGATCTTTTGAAAAAGAGGTGTTGGCAGATACATGTCTCTAAGACAGTGTGCATGTCACATGAAGAGATACGCATGTGGATAACACTAGAAGTGGATTGTAGAACAAATCATTTGGACTTTGGAATAGTGGCGAGAAAGGTGTGAAAAATTCTAGTCCAAAGAAACTTGTAAGTGAAAATGGGTAAAAATGAATGGGGATGGATATATATAGGAAAGGAATGGGCTCAATGTTTAAGATCGCGAACACGAAACCAAAGGACGTTCGAAGATCATGGGAATGCTACCGTGGAAACACAAACGAGGTGCCATGTGGCAATGCAATAATGTGTTGTTTGGCTACTGAATAGGAACCTATATGTGAATATGTTCAACATTATGAAGGATATGTTATATGAAAATATTGCTCACAATCCCAAACAACAAAGCAGACTATGTGTCAACGGTATTGATGTCAAGTAATGTGATGGAGCAACCGAGTGACAATAGTTATGGGTTACTTTGGCGAGAACATTCTATATACCACATGTCATCATGTTGTTGTTATCAGATGGTAACATATTTAGATTACTAGATGGTAACATATTTAGATTGCTGGACTATAACACATATATGTTGACAATCGATGATTTGGAAAAAAATCGATTCGCCGCTATCCAGAAACCCTCCTTTCCTAGATTCGCCAACAATGTGAATACCTTTTTCATAACATTCGCCACCCATCCTATAATAATTTTTTGGAGGGGGTCTTAAAATGGACCCCGAAAGAAGGGTGTCACATAACTATATATTTACCCCAAATAACCTTCTAAAAATAGAAAGGGTGTCACAAGATGTTTATCCGTCCTAAAAAAATCCTTAAAAGAGTGAGAAGAAGAGTTTAATATGGATTTTTAATCACTCAAAAAATATTCTACCCAAAAACCAAATTAATGTAGATGAATCTAGGCCTCAAATATGCAAAATGGCATAAATTAAAAGGGAATGAAGTATACCCATGCCCCCATCATGAGATGTACTAATGTATCAAATGTACAAATTTAAATATAGAAGGAAGAGGCCCATGCACCCATATCATGTATTATAAAGCTACTCAAGATGCATAAACTCAAAAGGGAATAAATTACTCACACCCCATATCCTCTATTGAAATATAGTAAAATCTAGTCTAGATTGTGTTATCCCTAAACATGTATCAAAACCCGTAAAAATCGTATGTTCCAAAAAAATTATTAATTTGTGCTTTGAGAAACTTCCCAAGAAGAAACCATTCATCCTAAATAGTAGCATTTAATGGTTTCATCCCCTATTGAATGGTTTCATCCTTCGTGAATTTTGATTATAATTTATATATGTTTATGTTCCTATATATATATACACATACATATATACATACATACATACATTGTTGCATTTTGTTGTGAATTTTGTGTCATGTCGATGTGTATGAATTGCATGAATATCTATGTTATAACCCCAATAAATGCCTCTTTTTGAGGTAAGTTGGATGTGTTATACGGTGTACAACCCAAAATAAGTGAAGTGCCCATATCGGATGTAGCATACAGTGAGTGTTAGATCACATTAAAGGTAGTTATATGTGCTTACTATAGAGATATTTCTCCTCCAAAAGATTACATGGTAGAAACCATGGAAAAAAGAGATATCAACAAATAAATTCATAGAAGAAGACAAGTATATAAGCATATAATCATATAACTACAACAAGAAATGTCATATAAGCCATCATAGAAAAGGCCAAAGGATGCATACAAGGGACAAAAGAGTGTCACACACAAAATCAAACATGATCAAATACAACAAAGGTCAGTAAACAAGAGACACCAAAGTTTCATAAGTACCCATATAAAAATGGCAACATGATGCATATATGGAAACAAGAATACAAGAAAGCAAGTGTTCATACAATAGAAAATAGTATCCTCAAGGAAAATATATCAAGAGATATTAGTTCTATGACAAGGCACATGTGTTATTTGTATTGATATAAATAAATAACATATATCACAATAGATAATATAAGCATGATGAGGAAGTGAAACGTAACATGTAATGAAACACTAACTAGGAAAATACATAGTGTAAGAGATGCCCCGTATAAGAAAAGCCATTGAAAACACCGACTAGGATAGTACATGTCATCATGTAGAGTCATATGTATGTCTCACATCGTGCTCAAATACTTCATGAAATGCATGTGTGTAAAGAGTATATAGAATATGTTATCTATCAAACCATCTGAAAAATGACATATGTAAATTAAATAACTAGCAAATCAAGTCATATGTGGGTCTTGAATTTATATTTTGATAAATTTTGAATGTTTTTGTGCTTATAATATTATTTGAATGTTTTTATATTTTTTAGAATATTTATATTTATGAAAAGCAAGTGCTACCCCTGTGGTAGGATCGGGAGGGTGAGGAGGGGAACTTATAGGTTTAGGAGGATTGGACCTCAAAATTGCATCGAGTATGATAATAATAGCATGTATTAATTCAAAATGAGACTATAAAACATGTATTTGAGCTTCATTTCCTATAGGATGGTACTAAGGAGGACTAGACTACACCATACTTGCCATTATTTTTAGGATCTTCATTTGTAACTCAACATTTCTAGGTGAAGAATGTCCTTCAAAATCCACATACCCCTCGCTCTTGAAAATATGGATGGTTTGGTGGATAACCAAACTGACCTGTCTCTTGTTCATCTAGGCATGTGTACTAAATTTGATTTCCATTACAGTATGGATCCAGAGATGGTTGATAACACCCTAAAAATGAATTTTCCAACTCTGTAGGAGGGTTGACCGATATTTTTGTTCTAGATGTGAATCCCAAGAGGTGAATGAAGCCATGACTACAAGACTTCATGAAATGGAAGAAAATGGAAGGGATGGAAGGGAGAAAAATGGATGGAAATGGATGGTGAAGAAAATGGAAAGTCTCAAGCTACTCGAGAGAGATGGGTTTTGACCTAGATGGAGTTGTCGATTGTGTTTGCATGTGTGTCTCCAAAGACTGAGGCTCCACAAAGTGCACAAAAACTTGATGAAATGAGATGGATACATGTATGCACACCTTAAAGATCTCAAAAACTATTGCGGGGTTGGACTGTTCAACTCTAAATGATCTCCAAAGTTTCGAAATGCCACAGTCCCCGAAATTTGAAGTAGAAAAAACTCTGAAATTGGAAACCTCTAAAATCCTAAAAAACCAAAGAACCTCTCGAAATTCTGAATTACTCAAACCCAAAATTTCTGAAAACCTGAAAGGTCTGAAATTTGACAACCTTTGAAATCTGAAATGTCTGAATCCCGAAACTACAAAAGGTCCAAATTTTGAAAATCCCAAAACACAAACTCAAAATCCTAAAATTTGAAAACCCCTGAAATTTTGAAAATCGAATTTCAAAAAACTAAGGATACCCTTTTGAACTTTAACCCATGATATATCATCTCGTGAATTTTGAGATGAGTTTGCACATTTTAAGCCCTCCAAAATTGATTTCAAACTTTGACCCTACAACTGAAACCTCCAAAATCTGAAAATGGAAACCTCTAAATTATGAAGTGCAAGGATACCTCTGAAAATGCCTTTTTCAATCTTTGGATTCATGCTAATCAATATCATTTCAACCCAAACCTCAATTTCCAAGTTTCCCTTTTGTTGCACCTATTGTGGATTCCACTTCTCTATATTCCACCCTTCCATCTCATCTCGGTTCCTCTACCCTCTTCCCTTCCAAAAATAGTCCCCTCCACCTAATAGATTTGTAAAACCCTTCCACCATCTCCACCACTAAAAATCACCTATTGAGACTCAACCCAATACTCCTCTCACTTCCCCACATCCATGCGGGACAAAACTCAAAAAACCAATAAAAAAGAATAGTAGAAAAAGGATCCTAACATGGAAGAAATGCCTTAATTTTTAAATAATTGGTCTACTAAGCTCAGAATAGAAAAAATTCCTCTGCTAATTAAACCCTTGAAGGATGTCAAGGTAGAGAAAGAGTAGGTGGTGAAGGATGATTCAACAGCAATTTCTTTGAGCAAGAATGGATTGGGGATGATCAACAGTCGTAGTGTTCAAAATACAACATTCACGAGGGCACTTTTTTTTCACAAAATGTTGATCAAACATAGTGAAATCATCAAGAAGGGAGGAAGGAATAGCCCCAAATCCAAAAAAAGAGGAGCATGCTCCCACTATGGAGGAGGTTGAGCCGACACAATATGACAATGAGGAGACAAATTATCTATCAGACTTGGAGGATTGTTTCAATGAAGAGGATCCTATGGAGATCACATCATTTGCTCCTCCATCATCTGCCTTCCAAGAAAAAGATCCCATTGCCAAAGAGGAGCACATATAAGAGCAGCCTATCCTTCATAAGATTCCTCTTGAGCCAAGATTAGAGGAATTGAATCTTCCAAAGAGTGTGAGAGTCAAGGAAAGGGAACTCTCAAGTAAGCAGCCATACTCAACCACTTTTAGCAGTCCAACAATAGTTCCATTGGAGGTCGTAAATGATTTCAAGAATCTGTATGTTGAGGAGGAATCATGTATTGCCATAGAGGGAAAAGAGCACAAGGCAAGGCCATTAATGGAGCAGAGATTTTACAGATATTCAAGCACCCATGATGAATTAAACAATGATTTTTATGGGTTTTAGATCAAATTTGGGTTATTATTCCTCTCTCTCCTCTCCTCAATTTCTATTATAAATATTGTAAGGGGTTGTACAAAAAAAGGTTGTTGATCACCTTTCTTCTCCCATGCACCCCATTTCTTCTTAGGGCTTCAAGCCTTCTTCTCAAATCTATAATGGCATTTCTTTCCTTTCCCCTACTGAAATGTATTGTGTAAATTCATATGGAGTAATGGAATTGTGTTTGTGTTAAATATTATAACCTTTCATAGTTTGATTGTTCTTTCTTGCCTTTCATTACTATTGGGTGTTCTGTGCAAATTCCATTGTTCATTGTAGGTTTTGGGTGTGATGAGTTTATTCAAGAATGGAGATTATTTGCATTTCGGTATGTGTTGCAGTTGTCCAACCTCCCCTCAATGCATCGATGGAACTTAGGTTTGTGTTGCATCTATCCAACCTCCCTAGGATTCATCCTTTCTCCATTTTGTAGGGTTTGGGAAGGGTGATTATCACTCCTTTCTTAGTGTATCACCGTTTTAGTGTAGGATTTACTTTCATGCATTCCTTCTTTCCCTATCCTCTTGGAAGCATTAGATTAGGGTTTAGTAGTAGTTTGGCCTGCACTTGGAGTAGTTTGTGGTAGGTAGGTTAGGAGAAGGAAATGGCCTTCTCCAGAGAGCTATCTTGTTTTGCATTGTTCCACACTCAGGATAGTTCAATGTTGTGCAATCACGCCAAATTCCCCATCTCAAACTAGGTAATTCGGGGGGTATTATGATTCCGCATCAATAGGAAATATGTGGGGAAACAACTTGGTGTCATAACACAAATGGGCTCAATAGCCACAATCATATGAACCATAATATTAGTATAAAGAAGAGTAGATAAGGGATTCACAAGGGGAACATGTGGAATTATAACAACCAGAGGGCAAGAAGTGTACTTGATGTCGACAAGTAGAAAAAATAGTCTCCGGAAGTTCAAGAATCCATGAGAATGCTAAAGGTGTGTTATATGTCCTAATAATATATTAAATCAAGTAATGTGTATCCATATTAGTGGATTCCATTATAAGCTAGAGAGTAATGTATCCAATAGTTGGAGGATAATTTTATGCATAGTATTAGATATATTACCCAATATAGCCCAAAAATTAAGTAATGTGAGAATACACAAGTTGTATTTGGAATTGTGATCAATAATTTCATTGTAGAGATTTTGTTGGCTGACAAAATCTCAAATGTAAATCTCATAAAAAAATTATCATTAGCCAAGTATATCATTGTTGACACCATAATCATAGTCGATAGTTAGGTCATATATTCGCTCTAGTAAATGTAACTCTTTGATAACTTCATGTGCAAGTGGATTTATTGTAATGTGTACCTCATCCATAGTGGTGTGTCCTTGTGAAGGCACATAGGATGATAACATAAGAGGCTTATTATTGTTATTATTTCTTGATTCTCTAATATTATATGTATGTGACTTACTAGGAGGATTAAACAATGTTAAAGGGTTATAATGGGATTAGTATCATGATTGTTGTCTTATTCACCGACCACATATGTGTGTGTGTAACTAATCAATTGGAATAAGTTGTGTTGGAGGGGTGATTATAGGCTCATTAGAAGTATAATATTCAACATTACAATATTTGAAAGAATCATTATTGGTAAAAACAATAATTTCCCATCATGTAATACTTGGAGATATTTAAAAAGAGTAGATGGAATGGCTTTCATAGCATGAATCTAGTGTTACCCGATAGGATATTGAAAGGAACGTCTATATCTAAAATATGAAATGTGAAAGACATCATTATATATCCAACTAGAACATCCAAAGTGATTTTATCATGTGTATTTTGTGGGATGTTGTCGATGCTTCAAACTTACATGGGTGTCTTATCAACATCACTAATGGAGATACTCATTAGTTAAAGGAAAGAACTAGTGCATACATTTAAGACAAATTCATTATCAACTAATAGACTTATAATTATAAACTCGTGAACTTTTGGCATAATAAATAAGTGCATACAATAATCTTATATGTGTCGAGGAGGTATATCTATAGGAACATAAGTAAGTTCCTCACCCATGCTTGGAGATTACAATAGGAGGAAGAGAAGATGGTTGTATATTAGTATAAATATAATCACATTGATATGGGATGTGATCAAATATGAAAGCATTAAAATCAATCGGATGTTATATAACATGTCGATCTTGAGACAACTATTAGTGGTGTGCCTAATAAATCGATAGTACTCACAATAGGTATTTGAGACCAAAAATATACCATGAGGGTCATTTGTATCAACCTCAATAGGGAAGGAGAGATATAAGATTACGCTCAAACAATGCTTGCAATATCAAATGTAGTGAAGAAGGTAATTTTGTGAATTTTCTTCGAGGATTAATCGATAACTAAATTTTGGGGATTGAAGCATTTTACTATATATATAAAGGTTTGTATTAGTAAAGTGGTGATAGTTGAGGCCAAGGCGAGGTAGAGAAATGACGAAAATAAAAATATTTGCATATTCCATAGATAAAAATGAGTCATCAAGGGGTAATGTAGAAGATCAAACTATGGTGTCTATGGCATCTCGAGGATATACAAAGTAATCATAAAGACTTGTATGGGAAGCCATGAAAGTAAAAAGAGAACAACCTTAGAGCTAGGAGAAAAGATCAAGCACTTTGAGTAAGAAATAGAAACCATAAGGTAGCTAAGGTTTGAACTAGGGTAAGGTTTTGATCAAAAAGTGGATTCACCAAATGATTTAACCCAAAAATGAATAGGTGTGGATTCCTTCTTTAATTTTTGGATTAGGGTTACAAATAGGAAACATTTCATATTAATTAATTTAACATTAACGTGCATATTAAAAAATATTTATTCTAGAAAATTGCAAGATATAACTATAAGAACATGTTAAATAGTATAAGATAAGAGAGGATATATGTTCTCAATTAATTCTATTAATCTAGAAGTTTTTTTGGTTGTGGTAAAGGATGAAATAACTAGAAATGATATGTAGATTCTTCATTTTTTACGCTACAGGTGTAGGATGAGTAGGGATGAAATTTTTACTTAGGTACAAAACCATCCGGTGGTTACGTATGGTGAGTTTATGGCTTTTTGTAACTTTTTATGTCTATGTAAACTACTATAATGTACCTTTATGTGAAA
The DNA here is from genome assembly GCA_018340775.1 of Taxus wallichiana var. yunnanensis. Lineage (NCBI taxonomy): Eukaryota > Viridiplantae > Streptophyta > Pinopsida > Cupressales > Taxaceae > Taxus > Taxus wallichiana. Next base: position 171,561,302 of record CM031233.1, read on the forward strand.
TCCTATTCCTCATAGATGTACAAAGCCCTATGCATGGCCTAAAATAACTACAAACCCTGACCATGGGTAAAACCCCTGCAAAGTGGTTGGGTTGAAGTGCAATTTGTAACTACATGTATTAGTACTATTGTGAAGAGGCCTCAAACTACACATAATTCTCCACCTATAGATGTGATATTTATATGGATGCAACTATCTTTGGAAACTTTTTCACTTCATAATGCTTTGTAGTGGCTTGTCATGTTTTTTCTTAACTTGGATTTGGAGACTTGTAACTTTGGAAGCTAGACTCTTGAACCTAGTTGGGATTGTTTCAAATGTGTGTATGGGGATGTTCCTAATGTGTGTTATTTCTTTATGGATATTTAATAGTATTTTCTTCAGAGTGCTTGCAAGTGCTCGGTGGATGTTAGGTGAGTAAGTGAGTGCATTTGACTTACTTATATAGGTTTTGTAGAATTAATATCATATTGAGGCTGACCTATAGGGATATTACAGACCCATTAAAGATATAAAATCAATAAAATAATCATTGTGTGGCTTGGGACAAAGCGCACAAGATTAAACCAAACAATTAAGTGGTTTTGACCCTATTTATCGGTCTCATACAGAAAGGAATGAGGTGTTGAAAAGTTTTAGGCACGACACTTGGGAGTGATAGATTACCATGGGTTGATACAAAAAAGAGATTTAGTAGTGTAATTAGGAGAGAAATTCATGTGTAATATAGCTAAGAATGGGACATTGAGCTCAGAATGTGTGTACAAGTCATGATTTAAGGATTAGGCAATATTGTCATTATAAAGTGATAAATTACTAAATTTAGGTGTCTAAAACATCATATAATTTGTATTAGACAAAGTGTGTACAAATAAAGTAATGTATTATACAATGTGCATGAAAAGCAAGTAATGGATTAGACAATGCAGTGAAAGGCAAGTAATGTTTCAAATAAGGTGTGTGTAAATCCAAGTAATATAACAAATAATGTGCCTCAGTAAAAGAAGTGATGTCTCAAACAATACATGTGAAAATCAAGTAATGTATCAAATAATGTTGAATATATTAAACAAGAACCCAAGGACAATAGTATTTAGAGAATCGTAGGACTATATAACGAATAATTAATAATGTAGCATGCAAATGCATCATGATCAACAATTAGTAAACATGGAGCATGTCAAATCAATACATAGAATTAAACAACATAGTAATAAAGTGAAGAAAAAAAGGTCACATGTTATAAAGTATAAGGAAGTTCTAGATAAATAATATAATAATTGTGTCACCAATGGATGAGTGTGAAATATATAATTCGAATAATTTTTTAAGTAAGATGCCCCTAATGTGGAAAGTTGGTAGCAAGTGTAGGGCTTAAAGAACAAAAAAATGTGTATGAGTATCCATGGATTGTGTTTATCTATAATTGTCTCATGTATACTACAGGTAATGAATGTGTAAAGAATTGGGATATGTAAAGTGCTAAACATAGATAATGACAACATCCAAGTCTAGGTAATGAAGTGGTAATGAATAAGCTAGTCACATGCAAGTCTTGGTTTTTTATTTTTTCCATGTAGTATTTTTGTATTTTTTGCAATATTGTATTGTTTTTGTATTTTTTGACATAAGGTACAATATGAAAAAGTGTCAATTTATACTATATAAGGGGTCCCAAGCCATATGTTGTAGATGATAAAAGAAAGTGGGAAGGGGTTCTGACTAATTATAATTCCCTCAGCTCACATTGAACCCCTGAAATTTGCTATGTCATTGGGTAATTCCTTAGTTGTGAATTGTAGATTAGGTGTCATAAGAATGAGTTTATGTAAATAAGTGAATCCCCTTATTCTCAAAGCAAAGAAAACATATATGCATTGAAGACGTTATGTACAAGTGATTTCACTCTCTAATGTGAGTAAGGATCATATTATCTCATCAATGGGATGATTATATGGATCTCTTATATCAAGTGGTCAAAAGTGTATAATATGTCAATGAGAAGTGCTAGGAATGAAAATTTAATTTTTGAGTATGAGGTGTGACCATGGGTGATATAGAATCGTGAAATATCGTTGTCAAGAAAATGTGAACACATAAGTCATAAGTCACAAGTGGTCATAGTAAGCTAGGACTCTCACTATGTATTGGGAGAATGAATTGGTGTCTTGTATGGGTTATGCTCACAAGGTTTTGTAGGACCACGATACATCTCTCACAACTAGGTAACACAAGATGAAGTCAAGGAGGAGATAAATTCAAGGCATTAGAATGGGTCTATAGTAATGGATGTAATGGAATTTGTATAAGAACAATATTAAGTACCACAATACAAATTTTGAGTGGGTTATGAAGGTTATACTTAGGTATGTGATACTACTAGTTTTTCTAGAGTGGTAATAGGTAAGGTGATTCGATAAGTAAAGTGTTCATAAATAATTTATGGGATTATGACCACCGTGTTGTATAAATAATTTAAGCATTTGTGTAAATTGGAAGGGATGTATCAGCATCTCATGAATCAAAGGGAGTCTAAGTAACATGTTGATTGTATTATTAGAAGGAATTGCTGAGCACCATGAGGAAATTTTCTAGGTCCAACTTGTAAAAGCAACACAATACCTCTTGTTTAACCCTTAATTATATTTTAGGTTAATTTAATTAGGTTTTAGATTAGAGTTGATTGCACATTTTACAAAGATGTTACAATAGAAATAGTAACTGAAATTTGCAACTCATATCAAATGGAAAGAATATTACATACATTAATCAACCTAACATGTAATTGAAAGCTCAAAATAGATGTATCAAGGAACTGAGTTGATTTTATATCTCTTATGGAGAGATTTGGGACTATATAATAGTGAAAATGGGATATTTTAACCTGAATGAGGTTTACAACTAGAACTGTGACTGTGAATCCACTTGCATCATGACCGTACCATATGGTTTAGCCCCTTTTGTACAGTCTTGCACCTGCTCTGAATCAACTTTTATAACTTTCTAGGTTGGTCACCTTCCTAGATTTGTCTATCATTGTCAAACCCTAGTTGTCACACATGCATTGAGGCTCTTTGTATGGATTAATCACCATCTCAAACCCTAGTCATGTATAAAGAGTCATGCAAAATAAAAATTATAATGATTTTGGAACCTTTGTGCACTCGTCAATGTTGGCACTTTGCTCGAAGAGACCTCAAACTACATGTCATTCTCCACATAGCATGTGATATCTAGATAGATCAATCAGATTTGGAAATTTCTTTGACCATGCTTGCTTTGACTTTGTTTTTGATAAAATAATTAGAGAGGATGTTTGAGTGTTTATGGAAGAGAGATATGGCTACCTTGACTTGGTTTGTAACATCAAAACTAATGTGGGTGTTTCCTAATGACTTCAGATGTGCTATTGTGAGATTTAGGGAGCTTTGGATGCCTTTTGCAAGTGTATGAAGTGAGTTCTCTAGTGCATTACCTTAGGAGTTTCAAGTTAGCAAATGAGGTAGTGTTTACTTTCTTATATAGGGTTTTGTAGATGATTTATTTAAGAAAGGTTGACCTAGATGAAGTATAAGACCCAATGAAAGATGTCAGTTTAGAAGTGTAGTTGGAAGATATGTTAATCCAAGACCGTATAGATGGGTCAAGACTGGATATAAATTCCCAACCAAACTATATGGTCTTTTCTCGGAGAAGAAAATGTCAAAATGAGGTTTAAAGTTAATAAATAGATGTTTCTATATTGATTTTTGCATTGTATTCTCAGGATTTGTTGACATGTTAGTGTGTAAGGATAAACAAGCTAAATAATGGACCTCAAAAAGTGTTAAGCGGGAATGGAGAAGTTGTATTTATCATAGCAAGAGTGCATATTCAAATCAAGGGTTGTCAAAGTGTAAATTTCCAAATTTGAGTGTCTACACCCCCAAATGGGTTCTAACATTGTCTATCAAACCCTTAAAATCTTTTTATTGTACTCAATTATGTCTTATGTGGTGTATCCTAAAGTAGCAAGGAGTATCATGTTGTACTTTTTCTTGTTATATCCATTATCTACCATAAAATTGTGGATTGTATGTGAATTCATATGCTCAAATAAACAATGGTCTAGTATTTTTCTCATCATCAAGAGGAATCTTCATACCATCAAATGTAATCAAATGTGTGGGTTGAGGTATATCTCGTAGTCAAGCCAATGATGCCATTAATAAATGAATGTCAAAAAAATAAGAATGTAGAGGAGGCACCATGTGATAGTTCATGTGTATTTTATCACTCTTATGAGTTTCTATATGATTAATCAAGGGATCAACAAACACCTTTAGATTCTAATTGAGATGAGCAACCACTATAATAGTAGGGGTATCCAAATCTTGTATATAAATAATATTTTTTCCAATAAGTGTTTGTATCTTAATGTGTAATGATGCAGAGGCATCACTTGTAAATACTAGAATTTTGGATTTTATAGTTATATTATGTTGTAAAGGTCCGTTTGGGTGGTCACAACATGTGTCAAGTCCGTTGGGACTCTTTTAGTATGTAATAAGTGGTATTTGGAAGTTTCCCTCCAAAACCACATTTCAAATGTTTGAATTGTCTTTGTGTGTGTTAGAGGGTTATAAATTATCATAGGTTTAATAAATGATTTAAAAAGGGGTCATAGAACATAAGAGCACCTAAGACATGGCCTACTTGACCCTAACATGGTTTTGACCCACTTTGTTTAGCCTAATCATAGGTGAGTTAGGTGGTTTGAAACCTAACTACCTATCTTCTCTTCATTATCATAGTGAACATTCGAATAGAAGGTGTGAGGGGATTGAGATAGAGTTTTAGATAAGGAGGTTGGCCATAAAGCCAAGGAAAGACTCAAGAACATCTGTAATAATCTCTTAAAAATATCAATAAAAGGCTTCTTAAGCAAGAGTCTATGAAATCTTGGACAAATATGAAACAATGAATGAATTTTAGATCAGTATGCTTAGTAATGGATGATGTTGCAGGTGTAGATGGTCTGTAGAGGCTTAATAAGGGTATGATAGAATGAAGAAAGGAGTGAAGCTTCAAGAGGTTATATGCTTGGAAGAAATAATGATAAGTAAGGTATTGAGATAAGAAGTTGGTTAATGTATTTAAGAATCATTTCATGAATGGTTTTGGAGTTCTCAAGTGATTCAAAGTTATGTAAGTTGTTATGAGGGTATTGAATGTTTAACCATGTCTAAGTATCTATGGTCTTTTGCAACAGCTTAAATTAGAGAAAATTGAGTCACACAAATCCATACGAGACCGAGATATCAAATGTAAAGCCTTTAACTAAGTTGTAGAGTATTTTCACGTTTAAAGGAGATTCGAGTTTCTAAGAGCCTACAAGTATATTATGAGCCATTAAGAAATTTCAAAATGATCAAATAAGAGGAAATAAACTTGAAAACCCTCTATACTGATCCGAGACACCTGTTATATGGTGTAAGGCACAAAAATTGTTTCATGTTAAGAAGCAAGTTAAAACTCATACAAGTTTATGATCAGAATTTTGTATGTATTCAAGGTGAATAAGAAGTGTAAAAATAGTGAAGTGAATATTTCTAGTTCAAAATTGTTAAACTCAAGCCTAAAAGTGGTTATGCCCAATTTTGATGTGAAGAAGGAAACATACTTAATGACATAGTCTAATTCATACCTTTGGAGTCTCTGTGGAGTCATCTCACAAGTTGAGAGAGGATTATGTATGGAATGAAGGAAAAAGAATAATTACATTGACTTGGAGTGTTAAAGTGTGTAGTGATAAAAGGAATTAAATCCACAATCATCTATCCGAATCATGACATTCATAACCAATGGTGAGAAATAATTACCTTAGTAAGTATCTAATAAATTGTTGTCAAACATGTTGGGGATTGTTTTTGGAGTGTGTTAAAGCCTTGAAGGGTGTATAAAGTATCTTAGAGTTAAGAAACAAGAATATTTCATGACATTCTTGCTACATGAGTGTTGTTGTCATGTATTTTTGCAATTTCAAAATCAAGGTGAAAGCATGACAATTGTACCCCATTGTTAAAAATTTGTCTAATACCCCTCCCGAGTCATACTCCAAATCACCCTGCCTTCTAATTCATGTCCCCTCCATCTTTACAGAGGTTCATAATGTGATTTCAATCCTTCCCAAGTGTCTACCATGTGTTCACAAGGTCACCCGGTCCATTTAGGGTAGTGTTGTCAAAAGTGGAAGTTGGCACTAGGCATAGAAGAGTCATTCCCTAGCCTTTCCTAACCAGGTGCACATCTTCCAGAGTTGATCAAGAAGCCTAAAATCATTTGAGGATGTTATCAAAGATTATACAATGCAATGGAACATTTTAGAGAATTTTGGAAAGTTTCAGAGGTTTTGGGATTAGAAGAGTGAAAGTGAGTCTTGGAGGCTTAAAGAAATCGCGGCAAAAATCACCTAACATTCAAAATAAGATTCCACAACTTCGGGATGATTCAAGAGACAAACAAGATACCATAATAAATCTATTCCAATTATCTACATGATGAAAAAATCATATTATTCACAACACCTAAGTGCTTCTCTGTGCAGAGTAATTTGTGCAGACTCACCTTGTGGGCCAGAATGAAAAACCATATTTTTTTTATCATGAGGCAGAATCAGGTCTTCTAAACCATTCCATTGTTCTTAAAATTTTCTTTTCAATTAAAATTTCACTCAAAAATACCTCCTAGAACTCCGGGAAAGTTTGTTTCATGTTTCTAGCAGTTAGAAAATTTCACAATTTGGGGCATGATGCATTTTGGTGTCCCAACTATCCCGACTATCCCAACTATCCCGGTTTAGGATAGTGGGGATAGTGGGGATATTAGGGACAGTAAAAATGTTCCCTAACCCCAGATGAAGCCCCTGGACCCCTCATGTGATCCGGTTCCTCTCCAACATGAGCTAAACAATTATAAGTGCTTCCAAGTGCTAAAATTCACAAATTTCACCGTGGAGCCTCCTAAGCCTAAAGTGCACTTTTTTACCCCTAATGTTCCAAATATATAGGAAATTTTGGATAGTAAAATGTGTCCCACCCCTTTCCCTCTCTATGGCCTTGCATGTGACCTCCAACTTGTCCGTCGGGTACTAGAAACCTTCCCCCTCATCTTCCATGCGTGTTTATCAACTTCGCCATATGTCGGGCATGGCAAGGGGGAACATTTTCTCGCACCTACTATTCCAACTATCCTGAGATATTTGGGACATAAAATTTTGGTCCCCCTTTGATTTAAAAAAATCGTAAAGTAAAAACAAGATTTCATGACTTAAAAATAGCTCGTTTTTACCTTTTAAAGAGCCATGTTTGCCTTTTCCTCTCCATTCTTTTCCAAGTCAACCCAAGAAGCCATTAGAGACATGCTAAAGCTCAAGATAACCTAAAAATTTACCGTAAAAAATCATCAAATTCTTATGGGGCAACCATGATAGCTAAAACAAAGAAATCTTCATAACTTCCAACCCCGTGGTCCTGTTTCTACACAATTTTTTTCAAATGGCTTCATGATTCAGTGCCTTAAAGATCTCTATAATAGAAAACCATATCATGCTCTAGATTTTTACATCGAAAACCCTCATTTTTTTCCATAGAGTCATGTTTTCTTATTTCCCATCATTTCGGCAAGTGGTTTGTGATGAAATTTCGAGAAGTGGTTTGCGATGAAATTTCGACAACGCAATCCAGAGAGTAAGCATATCCCAAAGAAGTTGTTTTCATCAATCAACTAATAGGGGAAGTGGCACTTATAAAAATAGTAAGTATCTGGTCTTTATACTTACTATAAATAGAAACCCTTTGAAAAAGAAAACCTTCTGAAGACAATGCACTCAGAACTCAACAATGAAGACAAACCAAGCAAAAAAGCAAAAAAATGACAAAAAGCAAAAAAACACTTTCTAAAAATAGAAATTGACAAAGATCATCAAAATAACCCAAACAAAAGTGTACATGGTATGTTAGGAATCTTGGGATACTAAAAAAAGTGACAAAAAGTATTAAAAAAAAACACTTTATAAAAATAGAAATTGACAAAGATCATCAAAATGACCCAAATGAAAGTGTACATGATATGTTAGGAATCTCGAGATAATAAAAAAAAGCACATAAAGCAAAAAATCAAAAAGAATAAAAAGTAGGTCTAGATTCCTACTTACTAAAAAAATAAAGTGTTTGTTTTAGGTGTAGAAAGTGTCTATCTTCATCTTTTTCTCTCACCTAATTGATTTTTTCTATAATGACATTCAAATTTTGTTGGTTTGGAGGTCGTTTCATCTCTCTCGTTCAAGTATCCGGAGTGAGTGACAAAGTGATGTCGCTCACATAGATTTGGAAAACCTAAAAATTTGGATGCTCGGTGGACTCTAGGAGCCTATTGAAGATAAGATCTACACAAGCGGTTTGTATGTTAGAAGTGGTCATCCTCTATCCGTCTAGAGTGCTTAGCATTACGAACTGACACAAGAATCATATGGGCAAACGATAGTTCAATATTGGCAGTGCTCACACCCGAGGGGATATCATAGAGTATGCATATACCAACTTGGGGTAACATGGTCATCATCCCAAAGGAGTTCGTAGCATGTGAATGGGAAAAGATGGACTCTTATCTTCAAGGCCTACATTGGGGTCTTAGTTGAAGAAAGTGAGAAAACCTTCCCACGTGTCGAATTCTTGGTCTAGACATGAATTTCACAAAGGGTACTCAAATGTAATCATTCTTCTGAGCAGGGTGATGGGAGAGGAAAGCACAAAGGAGTTCCATAAATGGATGACATTGTTCATCCTCACAATTGTGGAAGGTAAGAAAATGATTTACTAGGGCCAAATCATTAGTGACAACATCCATTTCCAATTTCTCCAACTCCCAGTCACAAGGAAGTTTTCCATGACATCGTATCTAGTATATGCTCTTGCTAGTATGATAACCTATAGGGTTTGACTCTCACACTGAACATCTCTTAGAAGGAACCTACTTACAAGAGATACCCGCATCTGATTTTGAAAGAGAGTAACCATCACTTTAGCAAGGGTGAATGATGCATTCACCATGTATGTTGTGAGACTGCTCGAAGGAAACCCCAAGCTCAAGTTTTCCTCATAAGTTGCCTCATTGATTAAGAAATCTGGATCCTTCTTCGCGTAGTTTGCAACCTTATCATACATTAGGGTATCCAAATTTTACTTCATTCCATGAAATCTCCCTCGGTACCTAAGTGACAAGATTGTCTTGTTTAAATTTTATAAATAATTGGCGCATGTCAACGGGAAACTCAAGAGTAAGAAGAAGAAAGGTATATCTTTCCCCATCTCCTTGGGAATATTCTCTTACAAATATCTCATTGATGCATCCAATTTAGAGGCCTCTTTCTCTCAGATGAATCTATTTTCTTATACTTTGAGGGATAAATTTGACATCCGGAGCACCCTTGATATGTTTCACATCCCCAACTTGCATCATGTGCTACAAGTTAAGGACTATTGGGTGAACTATGACAATGATCATGAAGTGAGAAGAAGAGATCACATGAGAATGATAGTAGATAAAATGAGTAAGTTTATCTTTTATTGGTTTGAAGAAGGCATCAAGGATGATGGAACAAAGTTATATGATCCATAGTACCTAGTTGTGAAATCCTTACTTCTTCCTTTGGTTTCTTAGAGCATCACACAATCGCGTGACATCAATGAGAGGACTGAGGTAGTGATTTGAAGGTCAAGAATTTGGTTCAAAAATAAGAGGGCATCATTCATCAAGTTAGGAGAGCTTCACTCTCTTGATAAACAAGCACCTCCTCTTCTAACCTCGGTGGAAGTCAAGAAAGCTTTGAGTTTAGCTCATTTTGAAAAGGTGAAAAAGAGAAAGTCCATGGAATCTAGGTCATTGCACCACAGAGAACTCACAAGAAGGCCAAAATAGATCAAGAACATTCAGGAGGCTTGGAATAAGGTGAGATTAAGATTTCTCAACCACTTGTCATTTAGAGAACTCAAAGAACTTCATCTACTGTAGTTTTTCCCATCAAACTAGTCCAAAACCCACCTTCTCATCTAGAGTAAGAAATTGCTATCATGCCCAACACTAAGCCTGAGACAAATGAGACATTCTCATGGGTAAAATACATGATCGGGAAGGGACACACATGATCCAACAGGTGGTGGTCCATGACTTCCAATCCATATCCGCGATGGTGAAGGTTAAGAAAGGAAAGAAATCTCATATTGCATCTCACTTCTTCAGTGGCACTTTAGGTAATCCATATGTGGAGGTGGCTTGCCCCAAATTCATCAAGCCCCTTAATGAGATAGCACCATCAGACTATGAAATCAAAACTATTTGACTCAGGCCAGCAACACATGATGGTGATGCCCATCTGTTTAAAATATTCTTCCACTCTCCTTCTCGTGAGAAATCAAGAATACAAGGAGAAACTGGATCAAGCGAAAGACCATATCATGACCCCCACTTCATATATACAAGTACTCTTGGATCTAAATGTCACCACTTCTCTTTTGGCTAAAAAAATTTACTCCTATCAGTATCTTTGACCTTGAGTCCATCAAAAACATGAGGTTTCACCATGCAGGGAAGAGCGAATGACAAGTGGGTGAACAAGATCCTTGAGAAGGGGAAGGTGTTTCTTCCGGAGATCTTGACATTATTCAAATACATGAAGGTGATGGCCATGAAAGTGATCATAACATGAGAGGGGATCTAATTAGAGACGGGTCATTAGGATCAAGTGTATCTAGTATTCATTTATATGGGTAAGGTCAAATCATCCCTCTTGATAATCAAAGGTGTATTCACTTCAACATCAGATGACTTGTCTCAAGTCTGGGCTCAAACTTTGGTTACTCACTATGAAATGATGAACCACGCCATTGGAAAACTTTATTCATATAATGAACAAGTTGAAAATATGTAGAAATATGTCAATGTTGAATTGTAAAATCTTGGAATTTTGGTAGTGAATGAAGACACCTCGATAGATGATTTGTTGAATCCTTTTGAAGATATAGTCAAGAAGGAGGCTAGAGATCTATTCTCATTCAATGAAGACACATTGGAGTCTTTAGCAGAGATAAAGGCAGTCATATCCAACACCGTAAGATATCATTAGTCTTGGTACACAAAATGCAAGAACATCAACTCCTCATGCTGAAAATTGGATCAAGTCACTAAGTTTTGTTCACATCCCACAAGCCAAGAAAGTGGAAAATTCGGCGGTGAGGTACAGCAAGCAATTCAAGGGCATTGAGATTTCTCTTGAAGGGATCTCCAAAATTCCATCAAGTGGAAGATTCTTCCACAGCTTGAGTAGTTATCCTCTTCTTCTCTTCACTCCCCCTCCCTCTCTTCCTTCACATTCTAATTCTTTGTTGGGAGGTTGCACTTTTGTTTTCATCTCATTCACTTTCATCTTATTCACTAATGTGACTATAGTCCAAAAATGTAATAAGTTACCCTTAATTAATAAAAGGGGACTTAATTTTCTTTCCTAGGAATATCAAGAGTCATAAGTGGAAAAGGCAAGTGAAAAGACACATGGGGGTAGGTGAAGAGTCTTTTCTAAGTCTATATAATGTAATGACTTCCCCATTCTTAAGGGTTGTCAATTTTATGTGTTCAAGAGTATAAAACTACTTATGAAAGGAAAAAGAGGTGGATATTTTCTTTTATTCTCCTTCCTATATGTTCTTTTATTGCTCTCAATGTACAACTTTGCCAAAATATCAATGAAGAAAGGAGTTTCTTGATTTTCTCAATGAGGGAATTAATGAGACATTCGGTTCATAATTCCATCTCGTCTTGTGTTAATAACAAAGTTGTTTTCTTTCTCGATTATGTGCGATGATATGCTCTAATTAATATTTGCGAGCATCTAATTGTCTATCCATGATATTAATCACCCTCCTATTTTCCCACTCCCTTTTTTCCACCTACTCAACAAATTCCTCCCTAGCAAGAAATTTAAAACATTTGCCTCGGGTTCGATGGAGTGTCCTGTTGGATCTACAACCTCTAGGCTAACCACTTATTTTCATTCACACATAATAAGTGGATTTTTCTTATTCAAGCAGAGAGGGCCTATTCCCAAAGTGTTGGCGAGATGTCCACCAATTTGTCTAACTAACAAATTTTCTCACCAACAAGTACTATTAAGAAGCTTAGAGGGAGCAAGTGATTGCATGGTAAAAATGTCTTAAATAAGAGTGAGTGAGTGACTTGAAGGATTTTTTTAATAGGTTTCAATGACAATGAGAAGGTGAGTGATAAGAGAACTTATAAAAGGAAAGAAAGGTAAAAATAGAGCTAAGAAGATAATGTAGTGTTAAGAGAGCAAGTAACACTTAGAGTCTAAAATTTGTGAAGATAGCATGAATGTTGATAGAAAGGGTGAATGAACATAAGAAAGAGATTTAAAAAAATTTATAAAAGTGGTACAAGGTGAGGAAAAGGTGTAAACTAGTTGGAAAACAACAAAACCCTAATAACCTGCTTGAAACCCTTAAGAAGACCTAAAGCGGACTAATCAAAAATGAGAAATTGGAGTTAGGAGAGTTGAGTTGTGAGTTGAAGAATGAGATTGACCATGAAACAAGAAATATTTAATGGATATTAGGAAAACTAAATAATTCTACATGAAATTCATCGATTATTCTCACTATGAGCTTTGTGATCTAGAAAATAGGGCTAATTATGAATGGTAGAAGGAGAATAATAATGAACTAGCTTAGAGTTGAATCTTGAAACTTTGGAATCAGCTTAAGTGCCATAACAGGTGCTTGAAAAACTTGAAAATGAAGGATAAGACCTTTTGGAGTGTTCTATTCATCTAAATTTTTCATTTGGAAGGGCTACTTAACTAGTATCAAGGTCTAAATGGTGAATGGGTAAAATTTATGGTTTGAAACTTCTTGAGGTGTCTAAACATGTTTGTTTGATGCATTTGAGGAAGTGTAAGATATCCTTAGCCCTTGTTGATTAAGGTGTTTTGGTTTTGGTAAGAAAAGTTAGGATTCTTGAAGTGTTTTCAAATTGCATGATTTTAGTAATCTTAAAGGATGATGAAAGCTAGCATTGTTGTGTGAACCTTGAGAAATTGATTTTGCTTCCATCGAGTGGTATCGAGCAAGTTTTGCTCTTTAAAAGAAGAGATAAGCTAAGAAAAGTGGCAGTAATCCCTAAAAAGAAGAAGCAAGAAGAAAATAGAAGGAAGAGAGTCAAAAGATTAGGTGTGAAAAAGAACCTAAGTGAGACTTAAAACAAGGTGAAAAAGACTTGTTGGAGAGAGAACATGGAAGGATAATAAATAGATATGATGAAGGGATTGATTAATCTATTATGCCATAAGAAGAAAGAGAAAGAGGAAAGAGAGAGGAAGAGAAAAGAAGAAAAGATGAAAGAATTAACAAGAAAGAGAGAGTTATGGATGCAAGAAGAGATACAAGAATTGAGAAGGGGTGTGGAACAGCTGGTAGTAATGATGGTAAGAATAAGAGAATAAGAGAAACAAGCTGGAATAGTGGTTAAGAAGAAAGCTAAGTGGCCTATAAGGTTACTTGTAGAGAGAAGAAAAAGAATGAAATTGAGAGAAAGAATAAGAAAGGAAGAAAATAGGGTAAAGCAAATGAGGAAGAAGATAAACAAACAAGAACAAGAGGTAGCCAAAGAGATAGTATGAATAGATAGTTAGCAACATAATGAAGAAGATATTATAGCTAACTTTTTGGCTTTTATTAGAGACTATGAAGTGAAGAGTGCTTAAGTAGTGAAGAAGCATCTTGTGATACTAAAGAAAATTTAGAAGAAGGAGGAAAACAGAGCAAAGATGAAGAATATATCTTACTTGGAGCTTCTCATGAGGCTATATGTCCTCCATTTTTTCATTATAATCTTTTCTTGTCAAGTGTGAATGCGGGTGATCAAAATGAAGGCATAAAAATAAATAAAATTGTCATCAAAGAAGACATAGAAGACAAGAAGATTGAAGATGAAAGAAGAAATGGTGGAGAAGAAGAACTTACAACAAATGAATACTAATTTGGCAAGATATCATGAAAGAATCAAAGAAATCAGACGTATTTGTAGATGAAGAAGCTTATAGACAAGCAAAAAAAGAGCTTATGAAGATCTTGTGTGATGGAGAAGAAGTCAAAGAACATGAAGATCAAGTTGAATTAGATTGGAAGAGACCATGGGAAGATGTAGATATATTTTAACTTGATTTCACATGTAAGCTAAGAGTTGAAGAGGAAAAGATAAGAAAGAATTAAGACAAAGATAAATAAGATGCAAGTAAACAAGAAGACAGGAAGACAAAGCAAAAGTATGAAAGATTCGAGATGGATGGAGCTCAGCCTAAGAAGAAGAAAATAAAGTCAAGAAAGCAAAGAAATTGGAAAACTAGAAAGAAAACAAAAGGGATCTCAATTCTTCCCACTTGGGGAGTATGATGTAGGAGCATCACTTGTAAATAATCAAATTTTGGATTTTATAGTTGTCTTAGGTTGTGAAGGTCCATTTGGGTGGTCATGGCATGTATCAATTCCATTTGGACTCTTTTAGCATATAATAAGTGGTATTTGGAAATTTCCCTCCAAAATCACATTTCAAATGTTTGAATTGTCTTTACGTGTGTTAGAGGGTTAGATGTTAACACAGGTTTAATAAATGATGTGAAAAGGGGTCATGGAACATAAAAGCACCTAATACATGCCCTATTTGACCCTAACATAACTTTAACTCACTTTGGTTAGCCTAATCATAGGTAAGTTAGGTGGTTTGAAACATAACTTCCTCTCTTCTCTTCATTATCATAATGAACATTCAAATATAAGGTGTGAGGGGATTGAGATAGAGTTTGAGAAAAGGATGTTGGCCATAGAGCCAAGGAAAGACTCGAGAAAACTGTAATAATCTCTTTAAAATATCAATAAATGGATTCTTGAGCAAGAGTTTGTGAAATCTTAAATAAATATGAAACAATTAATGAATTTTAGATTTTATGTTTAGTAATGGATGTTGTTGCAGTGTAGATGGTTTATACAAGCTTAAGGAGGGTATTATAGAATGAATAAAGGAGTGAAGCTTCAAGAGGTTACATACTTGGAAGAAACAATGATAAGTAAGGTATTGAGGTAAGAAGTTGTTTAATGCGTTTAAGAATTGTTTCATGAATGATTATGTAGTTCTCAAGTGATTCAAGAGTTATGTAATTTTTATGAAGGTTTTGAATGGTTAACCATGTCTAAGTGTTTGTGGTATTTTGTAAATGAGTCACACACCCAAACAAGACCGAGATATCAAATGTGAAGCCATTAACTAAGTTGCAGAGTCTTTTCACGTTTAAAGGAGAGTCATATCTTCTAAGATCCTGCGCAGTATATTTTGAGCTATTAATAAATTTCACAATGATCAAATAAGAGGAAAAAACTTGAAAACCCTCTATACAATCCGAGACGCCCACAGTTATAGGGTTTAAGACACATAAGACTATTTAATGCTAAGAATACACTATTAAAACATGTTATAAGTTGATGATCAAGAATTTTTTATGTATTCAAGGTGATTAAAAGTGTAAAAACAATGGAGTGAATATTTCTAATTCAAAATTGTTAAACTCGTGCCCGATCGTGGTTATGTGTAGTTTTGAGGGTCAAGAAGGAAACATACTTAATGACATAGTCTAATTCATACCTTTATAGTCTTTGGATTCCTGTGACAAGTTGAGAGAGGATTATGAATGGAATAAAGGCACAAGAATCATTGCATGAACTCAATGTGTTAAAGCATTTTGGGAGAAAAGGAATTAAATGCACACCATTTATCCAAATATGTGATAGCTTAGAACCAATGGTGAGAAACATTTACCTTAGAAAGTATCTAATAAATTGTTGTCAAACCTATTGGTGAGTGTTGTTAGAGTGTGTTAAATCCTTGATGGGTGTAGAAATTTTCTTAGAGTCAAGAAATAAGAAGATTTCACGATTGTCTTCTACAATAGTATTAAGAAGCTTAGAGGGAGCAAGTGATTGTATGGTAGAAAGTGTCTTAAATAAGAGTTTGTGAATGAATTGAAGGACTTGGTTAAGATGTGACAATGATAGTGAGAAGGTGAGTGGTAAGAGAACTTAGAAAATCCAAGAAATATAAAAACAAAGTTAAGAAGACAGTGTAGTGTTAAGAGAGCAAGTAACACTTAGAGTCCAAAATTGTGAAGATAACATGAAGATTAATAGAAAGGGTGAATGAACATTAGAAATAGATTTAACAAGGTTGATATAAGTGGTACAAGGTGAGGCAAAGGTGTAAACCAGTTGGCAAACAAAAACCCTAAGAACCTACTTGAAACCCTTAAGAAGACCTAAAGGACCTAGTCAAAAAGGAGAAATTTGAGTTAGGAGAGT
This sequence comes from Taxus wallichiana var. yunnanensis, assembly GCA_018340775.1. Classification (NCBI taxonomy): domain Eukaryota; kingdom Viridiplantae; phylum Streptophyta; class Pinopsida; order Cupressales; family Taxaceae; genus Taxus; species Taxus wallichiana. The sequence goes on from CM031233.1 coordinate 171,577,753, forward strand.
TGAGTTATGAGTTGAAGAATGAGATTGGCCTTAAAGCAAGAACTCTTTAATGGGTATTAGGAAAACTAAACAATTATACATGAAATTTATCATATTATTCTTAGCTATGAGCTTTTTGAGCTAGAAAATAGGGCTAATTATGAACGGTAGAAAGAGAAAAAAAGTAAATTGGCTTAGATTTGAGTCTTGAAACTTTGGAATCCGTTTAAGTGCCATAAGGTTGCTTGAAAAACTTAACGGTGAAGGATATGATCTTATGGAGTGTTTTATTCATCTAAATTTTTCATTTGTAAGGGATTCTAACTATTATGATGATGGTTTGAAACTTCTTGAGTGTCTAAACATGTTTGTTTGATGCATTTAAGTAGGTGTAAGATATCCTTAGCCCTTAAATTAGTTGTTTGAGGCATTTTGGTGTTGGTAAGCAAAGATAGGATTCTTGAAGTTTGTTGAAATTGCATGATTTTTTTAATCTTAAATGATGATGAAAGATCACTTTGTTGTGTGAACCAAGAACTCGATCTTTTTTGCCATCATGTAACTTATAGCACATGTTGGTTATATGTCTAACACATATAAGGTAAACACAATATGAATTGATATTGAATTTCAAGTTTTTTTGCATATACATTTCAACCGTGGTGTATGGAGGTAACTTAATGAGATTTCATTACATCAGCTAATGTAATATCTTATGAAGAAGTTATACCAAATGATCCCATTGTCTTCATGGAGTCCAATAATGGACAATAGGTAGAACTTGTTGTGCAATATTGACAATTATTTCATTAGTATTTTTTATCATCACGCATATTTCCTTTATATGTTGGTTTTGATTGGAACTTGCTTACATTTGATAGAGGTATGTTGTTTCCATATTTTATAATGAATCTATAAAATGTAACTTTTCCCCTAAATTGTAGGATGAGGCTAACAATTAATAATTTTAGTAACTTTACCTCATCGATATGATGGGGTCCTCCATAGAGCATTGTCCAAGAATGTAGGACATAATAAGCAATCTTATCATTATATTATTGATTTATTTAGGTAATTTGGGAAAAGGAGAGGTGTAAACAAATAATAATAGAAAAATAAGAGAGGAAACTATCAACCAAAGGTCAAAATGCACAAACTAAACCTTATGGAAGTGTATAGAACCAATCTAGTGCATTCTCTTTAAGACTAAATGGAAAAATCTTGGCAAGTCATGTATGGTTTAATGGGTACTCCATATATGAAGCGATAAAGGCATGAATATGTTGTTGTGGATCAATCGTGCCATCGTATAAGGAGAAGTTAGGTGTAGTAAAGCCGAGTTGTAAAGGATAACTAAGTACCTCAGGGGCTAATGGATTATCACTTATATACTAATAGAGATTATTATAACATGGGGTTTACCTTGTTTCATAAGGGATAATTGAGCTTGTATTTAATGTATTTATTGGTAAAAATATTTTGAAAAATATTTATAACAAAATGTGTAGTGTTAGTGTTAGAGCTCAAAATTGTACCCGCACTCAATCAAGAAGATCCAGGGCTCGAGGCAACATGGGACTATCTCCAAGTTGTGGTATTTGCACTTGAGACAGACCTCCGGAGAACTCTGGATTCCTCTACCCATTATTAATGCTAAAATTACTCCTAAGGAATGAAATACACTATTTAATGCTACTTGTAACAATCTAAGAGACCAGGGGAAGAGAAAGATATGTGGAAAAGGGAAATCCTAAGCTAACAGGGGTGATAACACCAAAAAGAAGGGGGAAAGACACTCTTAGATGAGTGAAAATGGGAGAAAATGAAGGAGGAGAGGGTAGACTTGAGTGCCACAATCCAATACAACATTCAAAATCTCATTTCCATGGAGCACAATAGAAATAAACCCCTGTAAAGAGAGAAAACATGCATAACATACCAAAATAACAATGGAGCGGCATTAAAATGCAATAAACACATGCTAGGGTGTAGAATAGCCACAAAACACATATTTTGATACTTAAGAAGATGTGCATTTCATTACAATGGAGGAAGGAGGCAAAACTTGCCCTACAAAGGCACATATTTGAGGCCTGCAACTCAAAAAACTAATGCACTACTCTGAATAATGCCTTTACATTCCAAGAGGATTCCCCCTAAAAATGGTCATCATTTTACAATATATAGCAGAATGGGAGAGCGATGAGGGAAAAGAGAGGGGAAATTGATTCCAAGATTTAACCATCAACAACATGCATTAATTCTTTGAAAACCATCATGGGCACCCTACCAAATCCATTCACCCACGTCATTTGGCTTGCAGAAGAAGGAAAGAGCCCCATACTTCATAAATTTGGGTGGTTGAGTCGCTTTGTAGCTGCACATTAATGCCTTGATTTTTGTTTTACCTTTTTAGCCATCAAATCTCACTAAAATACAATTCTCTTTATTGCATGATGAAGGGCTCGAGGAGATCTTTCCAACAGTACCAAGTTTGCATGATTTGGAGCTCTGTGGAGGAAGTTATGGTGATTTAAATTTCAGAGGTCACATTACATAGGAACATGACACGTGGTGGCTTCTAGTTGGCATTGTGATTGCCTTTTCTAAATGTGCATCACCTTGACTTTTTCACGTGTCCTACCTTTATTAGTTGTGAAGGGTCGGGGCTCTATCTCATACATTGCATGTCAACTACTCTTTTTTTAAAACCCCCATACCTGAAGGCTTTATCAAGGACGACTGAATCCAAGGACCTCGCGTCCCTCAATTTTTTTCCCTCAAACTTTTACAAAAAGGTTCCACATGTCCTCCTCAAACTACTAGATTCATGCCATTTTTTACCTCCTAACTTTGCCATGTTTTTCTCGACTTTTCAAATCATGCACTTGTGCCATGTGGCATTCTCTCGATTGGCTACGAGTTTGTATTTTGACCCTAGTGGCCACTTGCTCTGCTACCACTTTTGATTCAGGATTGGAGCAAGGTTGAGGGCCTCAAATGTAAGAGTGGGGGTCGATTAAAGGTGCATGCTCACATAAGCATGAAAGTTGTGAGGGAAGCCCGTAATCCCGTTAAGAAATGTGGCAAAGGTCATGTTGGGAATGCATATTCACATAAGGGGCCCGATGACCTACCAAGTTAGGTCACAAAGCTCGAGATTAGGGATGCACGCATGCATCTTGTAACGGTAAAACATAAAACTGGTCCTCAACAAAATTCCTCAAGTCTTTTCAAGAAGGGCATTTTTGAAAACAATCCAAAATGGCATCCTGAAATTTTAGGGATCATCACAGAACCTGAAACTGTGCATTTTTCCCGTAGAATTGAAATTTTAAGATCTAGCCTTCCTATCAAACCACTGTTTGGTTGATCTTTGATGTTCTTCCAATTTAACCATGGCATAATTTCTTAATTCTTCAAGTTCAACCAATTCTACCATTCTAATTTCTCTTTGATCTATACCTTCAAATTCTAACTGATGGGCCAACTATAGTGAAGGTAACTCTAAAGATAAAAAGGAATCATATCTTATCTTCCATAAACAAGTTTGTAAGGAGAAGTGCCAATTTCCCTCTTCATTGTGATTCTATCATCTAAGGGCACACTTCTCAACTTTATATTCCACTTGTCTTTGGTTGACATCCATTGTCCTCATGATTCTAATCAAGTTATTGTTAGTGGACTGTGCCAAGCCATTTCCTTGAGGGTAGTAGTTGGAAGAATTTTTCAAATAGATCCCAAGTCTAAGAGCCCAATCAGAAATTTCAGATCCTAGAAAGGATTTTGCATTATCAGAGATAATAGTTTGAGGAACTTCAAATCTTGTCACAATATCCTCAAGGAAGTCAAGGATAACTGATTTAGTTGCTTTCTTAAATGCCACGGCTTTTCTCCACCTAGTAAAATAATTTGTTGTTGTCAAGACCCACTTGTGACCAACAGTTGATGGAGGATTAATCATGTCAATGAGGTCCAGACCCCATTGAGATAAAGGTTTATCTACTTGAATTGGATGAAGTGGAAGGGAATCCAACCTCTTTTTACCTGTGAAGAAAGCACATTCCTTACATTTTTTGACCCATTTGTGAGCATCAACAAATAGTGTGGGCCAAAGTAACATGCCTCTATTATTTTCATTAATGTTGCTTTGGAAAAGAAGTGCCCACTAGAGAAACCACCATGGAATTCCTCCAACACTTTGTTCACTTGCTCACCTTTAATGCATTTTAATAACACTTAGTCAATGTTTCTTTTGAAGAGAATGTTGTTAATCAAAACATAAGGAATGAACCGTAGCCTCAAATGCCTTCTTTTGTTTTTCTCAAACCACAAAGATAGTTGTCAATCACCAAGAAAGTAACCATGTTTTTCATCCAACTATCATGGCTAGGTTGAGCTTCTTCACGATGCAGTTTTCTGCCGAGTTTCTCCCATATCATGTTGATCCTCGGTTATTTGTCCTTGATCGATTGAAACTCCGAATAACTATCAAGCATAGAGAACCTTTCAGCTCTTACTACGTATTGTAAAATTTGTTCCATGGAAGGAAGAGGATAGCGATCCTTTAGGCAAGCCTTATTTAAATCATTGAAATCAACACAAAGTCTAATTTATCCATTTTATTTCTCACAGGGAAAATATTTTCCACCCAAGTAGAATATTTGATGGGAAATATAATTTTTTCCTTAATCAACTTTGATAACTCCTTCCTCGTGAGGGGATCTATCTAGGATTGGCATGCCTTTGCTTTTATCTAATTGGCTTGACATTAGAATCAAGGTTAATGGAATGTTGGACAATGTTTGGATCAAACCCCTTAAGGTCTTCATAATCCCATGAGAATATATCATTATATTTTTGACATAAGGAGATAAAATCTTGCTTCTCATCTTCATCACATATCTTTCTAAGCAATAATTTCTTACCTTGCGCAATAGTGACTGGATGACATTCCTCTTTACTTACTCGTTATGTTCTTCTCTTCTCCTTTGAATTCATCATCAAGATTGAAAATATGCTCTAAGGTGACCAATACTTTTGGAAATTTGTTTGTCCAAATTGAATAATTTGATCACCATAGTTGTCATGCAAATCAAATTGCATTCTTGAAGAAAACTTAGCTTCATTTTGGATGAATTGAACAATTTTTTCATCATTATCAAAAACCTACCAGTTGATTTCATTATCTGGAATTGATGGCCTAACCACCAACTTAATATGTTATTGATTTCTTTGGATGAATTGCTTATCTAGTGAAAACTATGATCCAAGGGGTGCCATTTGGTTTGCTTCTCTGCTCAAATTTCTAGGCGCCACTTATAGATTGAGGGCATCAAAACTCTCCAAGAGGTCCCAAACTCTATGTTTATAAGATTTCAAAAGATTATTCTTTATGGCACACTTACCTAGTGAATGACCAATTCAATATCTCCAAATATTTACGCTTATTTTATTTATCTCTTTTGAACAATTAGAAGACCATGCACTAGTGTTTCATACTTAGCTACATTTTTAGAACATGTAAATTGTAATCTATGAACAAACAAGAATTTCTCATTCATTGGAGAAATTAATACAACACCTTCCTCAATGTCATTCCTACTTTTAGAACCATCAAAGATCATTTTCCATAATCTAGAAGCACTATCCTTTTCTTGCTTGAGTGGTGTGGGGAAGGAAAATTATTCTTCATGAATGCAATTAGGTTCCAAGTCTAGTTTACAAAGTTGTGTCATAAGAATAAAATTAAAAATTTTCCTTGGCCCATTCATCTGAAAAATAGATCATGGATTGGAGGATGAATATTCTTCTCTACTGAAACCGGCTTATGGATTGGTTCTTCATATATAAGGAAATTGGCTAGTCATGTATGGTTGATTGTGTAGTCCATATATGAAGTGATAAAGGCATGAATATGTTATTGTGGATCAGTCTTGACATCGTATAAGGAGAAGTTAGGTGGGGCAAAGCTAGGTTATAAAGGATAACTAAGTACCTCAAGAGCCAATGGATTATCACTTATATACCAATAAATATTATTATAACATGGGGTTTGCATTGTTTCGTAAGGGATAATTGAGCTTGTATATCGTGTATTTATTGGGAAAAATATTTTGAAAAACATTTATTAAAAATGTGTATTTTTAGTGTTGGAGCTCAAAATTACACCCACACATGAATTAGGAAGGTCCAAGGGCTTTGAGGAAACATGGGATTGTCTCCAAGTTGTGGGACTTGCACTTGAGATAGACCTCCGAAGAAGGTTGGCTTCCTCTACCTATTCCTAACGATAAAACTACTCCTAATGAAGGAAATACAGCTATCTAATCTTAATCTAATAATCCAAGAGACCAGGGGAAGAGAAATATTCATAAAAGGGAAATCCTAAGCTAAAAAAGGTGATAACACCAGAAAGAAGGGGGAAAGACACTCTTAGAAGAGTGAAAATGGAGAAAATGAAGGAGGAGAGGGTAGACTTGAATGCCACTGTCCAATATAACATTCAAACTCTCATTTATATGGAGTAAAACAAAAATAAAACCTTGTAAAGAGAGAAAACATGCATAGCATACCACAATAGCAATGGAGAGGAAAGAAAATGTAATAAACAAAGGCTAGGGAAGAGAATAGCCACAAAACACATATTTTATTGCTTAAGAAGATGTGTAGTCCATTACAATGGAGGAAGGAGGCAAAAATCACCTTACAAAGGTCCGGATCTGAGGCCTGCAACTCAAAACACTAATGTACTACTCTAAATAATACCATTGCATTCCAAGAGGGTTCCCCATATAAATGGGCATCATTTTATAATATATATAAGAATGGGAGAAAGAGGAGGGAAAAGAGAGGGAAACTCATATTCTAAGCTTCAACCATAAAAAAACGTGCATTAATTCTCTGAAAACCATCATGGGCACCCTACCAAATCCATTCCCCAATGTCATTTGGCTTACGAGAAGAAGGAAAGAGCTCCAAACTTCATAAATTTAGGTGGTTTAGTTGCATATAGCTGCAAATTAATGGCTCGAGTCATGTTTTACCTTTTTCATCCACCAAACCTCACCAAAATATGATTTTCTTGATTGTATGATGAAGGGCTCAAGGAGATATTTCCAACGGTGCCGAGTTTGTATGATATGGACCTCTATGGAGGAAGTTATGGTGATTTGAAGTTATGTGGGTCGATTACATAGGAACATGACAAGTAGTGGCTTCGGTTGGTCTGGCTGCTTGTGATTGCCTCTATCTACATGTGCATCACCTTGAATTTTTCCACATGTCATCCCTTTATTGGTTGTGAAGGGTCGGGCTCTGTCTGCATATTGCATGTCGATTTTTCTTTTGTTTTAAACCCCCAAATCCAAAGGTTTTATCAACAGTGGTTGAATTCGTGGACCTCACGTCTGTTGGATGTATTTGCCTCAAACTTTGTCGAAATCTTCCATGTGTCCTCATGGAACCACTCAATTTGTGCCATTTTTACCACCTAACTCTACCATGTTTCTTTCTCGAATTCTTTGATCATGCGCTTGTTCCACATAACATTCTCTAATTGTCCATGGAGTTTAGATATTTAACCGTAGTGGCCACCCGCTCTTCCACCACTTATCGGCTCAAGATTGGAGTGGGACCGAGGGCCTCAAATGAAAGAGTGGGGGTTTGGGACAAAGGTGCATGCTCTCATGATCATGCAAAGTTGTGAGGGAATCCCACAAGCACATTAAGAAATGTGGCGGAGCTTGGGTTGGGAATGCATGTTTGTATGAGGGCCCCAAAGACCACGAGTTAGGTTACAAAACTCAAGAGCAAGGATGCATACGTGCAACTCAGTAATCGCAAAACATAGAACTGCTCCCTTGAAAAAATTCCTCAAGTCCTTTCGAGATGGGCATTTTCGCAAATAATCCAAAATAGCATCATGGAAGTTTGGGGATCATCATAGAACCCGAAACCATGTATTTTTTCCCGGAATTGAAGGAGAATAGTTTGCATTTTGTGAGCTCTTAAAATATAATGCCAAATTCAAAAATAAAATTTCAAGCTACCAAAACTAACCCAGGAGGGTTATTTTGGGCAATAATCAAGTTGGAATGGAGGTCGTATGTTAGGTAAAATTATGCAAGATAACTTGGGAGAAACATGTGATTCCCCCATGGTAGAAACATTATATGTGGGAAATACTTGTGTATACTCATGGGTGTTAGTCCCTAAAGGGGAAGGAAATCCTCTATAGTTAGTTCAAGTGTCAACCTCGGCTTCTTGAGTACAATTTGGTCACTAAATGTCATTTTAGTCTATCTAGCAACTTAAAGTAATTTAAGGATTTGGTTAGGGTATGTTAAGATGTGTTACCTTAACTCATTCAACATATGTACATCACTACTAATAGTGTGATTATCGATGATCTCAATATTTTCATTGACATTAGGATTTATGGAAGAGTAAGCATTAATATTAGCCATTGTGATAATGTAAAATACACACAAGAAAAGGCAAAGTTTTAGAAAAACCTAAGGATAAAAAATAAAGTTGAAACTCAACTTGCAAAATCTGTAACCCTAGGGGTGGGGAATAAAACCATAGGTTGGTGTGGATTAATAAACAAGATATAAAAAATGTAATATGTATTTTAGGTTTATGTTACTAACTAGATATTACTTGTGTAAATACAATTCAGAATAACATCATGATAATACAACAATCATAAATTATTTAATAAAGATCATGCAAATAGATATGCCAATGAAATTTTAATTAGGGTTTAGGATCAAAGAGATGTCACCATGCTACAAAGATTAAGATGTGTGACAATATGTTGAAACTAGATGTAAAAGTTAGGTAAAGTGTCATCAAGTTGTGCAGTAAAATCTAAGGACCTAAGAGTGTGCACAGGATATCTTTAGCTTAAGGAGGACATGTTTGTTGTCAAAACTATGTAAAGGGTTACAAATCTATCCCATTATTCTATGAAATGACTTTTTATTCTATAATATAGTTCACATGTGTTAAATAACATGAAATTTATGTTTGGATCAATGTGGTGATAATGTTGTGACAAGATATTTTTATCCTTTCTTGTAGCCTAAAAATGGGTTAGTCACCATTTGAGTTGAACTAAACCCATCACATCCCCATTAATGTGATGAGAATTACACTACAAACCAATATTGCAAAGAGGGATCAAGCCACATTTAGTTCTTCCAATAGTATGATGAGATCAAGAATAATAAAGAATGTAAAGAAGATGGAGTTCTTGATTTGACCCTCACACTTGGAAATAAACACGTGTGATTAAGTTGTGGCTCCTAGATTAGTGATCTAGAGAAGAAATAGAGATGTCTTTATAATTTGAGTAACTTGTTGTAATAATGCTTTACAAAAAGGTGCTTTGATGTTTTCTCATGTCCTTTGTAGAGTATGCCTTTGATATGAGATCCTTAGATGTACATAAAGAGTTAAGGTGGATGTGTTTATATAAATGACCATTCGAATAATTTCCTAGTCAACTGAACCAAAAGTAACACCTAGGAGGACTAAGACAAATTGTGCATTTGAAATTATGACTCTTGTAAACTATACAAAGGATAGGTTTATCGTGTGTGGGACAAGTTCATCAACTAACCTATTCAAGCTAGAGTTGGAGTCAATTATGAGATAATCAATAGTTTATAGATGTGTTATGTAAAGTGTGGAGAGATTATTGAAGTGTTAAGTTAGAGGATAGATAGCTTAATGGACTCAAGATATATAGGCTAGAGCACGAGTCTTTAAGTTGGTCATTAAATAAGTAAATGGAATAATGTCGAATAAATGCCAAAGTGATATTGCCAAGAGCACAGGACTAAACTTTGGTCACTTAAATTTTTGGAGGTTGTTATGTCCATGAAATTGAGCATAGTAAACATAATTATTTTAACCTTCATAACTTCTTTTTCCCTTTTATGAGGATACTTATAATTTATATTTTGATATGTTTTTTGAATTAATGAATTTCCTTTTTCTTTCTAAATATGAAAATGGTTTTTTTAATTTTTAAGTCCTATTCGCATTCGAAATATAGCCTATATGATATTTAAGAACATTAAATTCAAATCTCAAATGGAGGATACATGTTATATGCTTGAAAAGATGGGTTGTCTGGAACCTTCCAAATGCCTATTTTAGATTCTGAAAAGTTAGAAGGAATAATGTTAATGATTAATCAAGAAGAAATGTGACATGTTATGTACATTTTGATTGATTAAATAACCTTTATAAGTCAAAACATGCTTGAACACAAATTCTTGACTACAACAAGAATTTCAAGAAATGTTGATATGTGCATTGGTGGATGGTATATGATTTGTATTGGAAATTTGGGACAATTTCCTTCAATAATATATAGATCTCCTATACAAGAACAAAATAAGTAAGGTTATTATGGAAAAAAATCTAAAGATTTATTACACTAGATGAAATTTTCAAATACTGAAGCTCAAAATGAACAATGACGATGGTTTCAACAATTGTTAACAAATCTAAGATATGTTTATCCAACCATGGAAGGTTAGCATTGTTGATGTCTAAAACTAGTAGTCCTAACTAAAATGGTTGAAAATGAATAATTTAACAAACACATACATTTATTTATAAAAAAATGATAATATGTGTCAATAGAGTATTAAAAATTTACATGTATTAAATCAACCTATTATAAGAAGAGGACAAGACAATTATTTTGTGGGATTGGATGATGAACAATTAAAAGTTGAATTATTTTGTCAATGGTGCAAGGGTGATGCTTGTTGTAAACTTATAGACGAAGAAATTATTGTCAATGGTGCCTTTGGATATGATCAAAGCATTATCTATAAACAGGGGTGGCATTACTGAGCACACTACATATGTAATAGTTAAATTCATTAACTATCGATATTCCTTTTTTTATGCAACTTTAATGACAATTCAAATCACCCCTATAGAAAATGGTCGCGCATATCAATTGCCTTTGAAATTGGCAATGAGGATTGGCAATCCACAAATCACAAATCATGATAGTAAACAAAGCCATAATTGATATATGATATACGAAAGACAAGGTTTAACCTTTGTTACTAAATCACTTGTCAAATTATTATAGTACATGTATTGAGGATCTCATCGCCTTTCACATTTAACTATTTTGAGAGATTTAAAAGTGGATAGGGTGGAGTAAAGGAAAGAGGAAGAAAAAACACTTCAATTTTTGGAGGAAAATGTATATATGAGGTTGGATATTATATGTGTGTCTCTACCGCACATTAATATATTCATGTTTTAACTCACACAACCATAAATACTACTAGCATAGGTATCTTAAATAAATATTTATTAAATGCCAAGAGATATCAACTTGAAGCATTTATATAATACAAAAATGACATATAATATATGTCCTTGAAATTGATATCTATCAACATTCAACCGACGTGCAACTAAAATATCTCAAGCACTTATATTATGTTAATCACACATTTAAGAAAGTTGTTATATATTAGCTCTATAAATTTATATTATAGTTTTAACTTTTTACTAAAGACTTTCAGATTATAGGAAGAAACTCGAACTAAGCTACCTACTCAATAACTTTGTAGTATAGTTCCCACTAATTTAGTTAATCTTTAAGTACGCCAAAAGGTATTTTCCAAACTCAAGCAAGCGAGTTGATTCATATTGTTATTAGAGACATTATTGGTGGTGATATACGTATTTGTGAATGTATTGATGTTGATCACAACCATCCACATGGCCTTTCACAATGAATTTTTCATATATCATGGAAAAATCATGGTCACCTTCTCACAAATGATACAAAACCCTATTGATGTCTCCATGGTCATTTCATTACAAATTTCATCCCTTTCCCTTTCAATATGCTTCACATTTTTACAATTCATGAGAAATAAAAATAACCAATACGGGATCCACTTCATTCTATGATTGATAAGAAACCCACTTTTATCCTACACGTGTTGAAACCTCCGGAAGCACAATAAAAATTGTAGCCCAAGTCTTAGTCCTTTTGAGAAATATGGTCGTAATCATAATTTTGTATCTAAAAGGAGCAAGATCCGCGTTAATTTTTCAGTGGGACTTCCAAATAAATGGGTCATAAAGAATGATCTAGCACTAAATATGATCAATCCAGGATGGATATGGTCTTTTCCTTTTAGGGAAGGTAGAATGTGGATGTCAAGGGCCATGACTTGAGACAAATCACCAAGATTCTTTGGGAAGGCTCTATGTTTGTTTATCATCCACTTTAGGGTAACCAAATTACTATGTCATTTCATGGAATTGAATATATTATTTGTAGGATCACTTTAGTTTATGGGATTTGATGCAAACAAACTTAAGCGAGCTAGATCGGTTAGGTCTTTTCTTTGTTTCGTGATAAGATTGTCCTCAAACCTAAGAAAGACTTCTTATATACAAAGCTTATAGTTTTGAAACTTCTAGAAAGAGTTAGACAACTTTAAAAGTATATTTAAATACCCATTTGGCCCTTCTTAATTTGTGAAAATTTTCAAGTCTCTAACCTCTATCAAAACCCTTCAGCCACACTAACCTAAAATTTACATTTAGGCCTTCCTAGTACATTTACAAACCTCCAAGTAAATTGTCGAGAAATGTGACCTCCTGGAGCTTCATCTAACCATAAGACTTCAAAAATAAATTAGAAGGGAATTCTTAGATGCTTCCTACTAAGTTTCAATTCTTGAAAACAAGAACAAATCCTAAAACCCTAATTTCTCTTTAAAAACCTAGACAGGGTTTTGTGATGGCCCGAGAAGGTTCAAAAACATGTAAAGTGCAAAACCATCAATCTCAAACCCTATAATTCATCAGTAATTCTATTTCAGCCCTCTTAACCTTCTTGAGTGAACATTAGTTCATAAGAACTCATAACATTTCAAATTTAAACTAGTTACTCTCCTTCTTGAGTGTGAAAATCGGGGTTTTAATATAGTCTAAAACTAAATAGAAGGAACATAGTGACTTACACCTTAAGGCAATCACAAACTCCATGAAATAATATTCAAATAGTCTCCTACTAACGTTCATGTAAGGAATCATTCACACTTAAGTAAAAATGTGCTTATAAATTGATTTAAAAGAAGAGAAATAGTCAAAAATCAGGCTTCTCATGCCAAAACAGAGCGAAGCTTCCCTATTCTTTATTGATAAACCTTACTACACCTTTCATACATAGAGATATTTTTCTCCATTTAGTTTTCCTCATAATAATGATGTAACTAAATCTCTTGGCGAGTTCTTTCCTCATCTCCTCTCATATTTCTCAAAACCTAATTGTTTTTGTATGCTTTTATGATATCTCAACATAAGGAAAAGGTATCCTTTCAAACATTTTTTAAATCATCCTTACTAATTAAACCTTATAAGTCACTTTAAAGCATGAAAAAACCCCTAACACACTCATCCTAACCACCTAGACCCCTCACATACTCATATCAAGCCAAAATTCCACATTAGTAAGTTTAAAAATTCAAAATTACATTTAGGCAGAAAATGAGAAATAACCAAAATTTTAATTTCTAGACAACTTGAAGGATTAACTAAACATATAGGACCCTATGATGACTCCTTAAACATGACCAAACTAAAATTTGTCTCTCCTTATTTCCACAAGTTGGTGCTCCTGCATCAAACTCCCCAGCTTGAAAGAAAGCATGAGCTCCTGCTCATGTGTCTAACTACTCGTTGAAGTGTTCAAAGCTTCTTTGTTTGTTCTTATGCTCTCCTTTTCTTCATTCTCAGTATGAATTTTCTTATTCCATGTCTTCCTGGATCCCATGGTCTATGGTGTACTCTTGCATTTTCTTCAAGTATGTGTTTCTTCTTCTTGTTTGTAGACTTCTCTTTCATCATCTTCGAATCTTCTCTTGTTGTACTTGCACAAAAGACAAACACAACAGCAAGGAAAATTCTTTCTTCATGGTGTGTTATGTTCTCCTTATTTATATTACATTCTTCCTTGGTGTTCTCGTTACTATCCTTTCCTAGATGGACTGCAAACTTTCCTTGTTCATCCTCCCTTTACTTGATTGTTTGCTCTTACTTTCTTATTCTAACAATTTTATCAATTTATTCTAGATCGGTACTTATACTTCCTTGTGAAAATATTCTACAATTTAAATCATTATTTACCAAAGAAATCATTGTGTTCATAGTTGTACCTTGTCTCATTTCTTCTTGGTCCACTACATCTAACAAATATTGCAAAAAGAACATCCATTGCCTCTATTTAAAATTGATCACCATACCTTTGTTCTTCATCATGCTCTAAATTTGAGGTGATAACACCCAACTCACCTTGTCTCCTTCATTCTCTTCTTGCTTCTCCCACTCACTAGGTGAGTCATTTTCCACAAATTCAAGGAAGTCCCTAGATAAAAATTAATATCAATAAGCAAACAAGTAGTTTTAGGATCTGAAATCTTTACCTTGTTATTATTCAAAGCATACTTCTCCTTTTCATCCTCTTGTACCTGCTGCAATAACTCTTTTTCACCTGTCATCAAGACACTTGGGCTGACTGCCTTCTCTTTTCATCCTTCAAATAAACTAGTGTATGAATCTTCCCATTCTTCTCTAAGGTGTAATTGTTATCTCTTCCATTGTGTATAGTCTTCATGTCATATTGCCAAGGCCTACCTAAGAGCACATGGCACACATCCATAGACATGATATCAAAGTACTTCATCCTTATATCCTCCTATTTGAAACTCAACCATACTTTGCTTAGTCACAAGAACATGATGACCTTTCTAAAGCCATGACACCTTGTAGGGTGTTGGATGTTTAATCCTCTTAAGGCCTAGTTTCTCAACCATCTCTAAGGAAACCAAATTATTTGTATTACCTCCATCTATAACAACTTTACAACACTTACCTTGAGATTTGCAAATGGTCCTGAACAATTTTTTCCTTTAAGTCGGTTCCTTTTCCTTTGTTGGTTTGAATAATACTCTTCTAAACAATAGTGACTCTCCTATCTCAGGTTCCTCTATTTGTGTTGTTGATCCAACATGTTCTTCTTCATCAGCTTGCACAATCTGATTCCTTGTTCCTCTTATCCTACTACCACTTGCTTGAGATTTCTTTAGAGATTCATATGATCTATGACCAACATACTTGTTGCACTTGAAACACCTACCTGTAAACTCACCTCTTCCTCTTTCATAGTTACCTCTTCCTCTTGAGTAGCCACCTCTTGTAGCACCTTACACTTGTGAACTAGTTGCTCCTTCTGCTTGTCCTTGTTATTGTTGTTGTTCTTTACTTGTTTGATGTCCTTTACCTCTAAAATATTTACCTCTTTACTCTCTAGTATGTTGCATTTTCCTTCTATTCAACTTTTCTTCTACCTTCAATGCATATTGGTGATTTAATATAAATTGAATTAAATCTAATTGCAGAGCAACTAATGTACGAAATTATAATGTACAAAGTAAATATACAAGTGTTAAGTACTCAAGCAATGTAAACTTTAAGCAAATAAAAGGGATATATGACTTAGATTATTTATGTGTAACACAGAAGTAGTCGAGACTGTATCCTGATCGGAAATGATGCAATAGTGGCTAGTTGAGAGTTCTCAAACCTTGTTTTGTGTGAGACATGAGCACCCATAGGAGGACAGGGAGTGCCTAAGTGCCGTGTCTATTTTGGGTGCTACTATGTGTGTAAATCTTCAAGATCTACTCTTTTTCTAGGTGTGAGGTTCCTCACTCCAACATTTGGTTTATTGCTCCAAATTCATTGTTAGGGTTTTGATCACACCTGTAACTTGTAAAAAAACCTAGCTACATGCACAAAATCACAAACACATTAGATCTGAATAAAATATGCAATATGTGAATTCAGATTAACGCCAACGTCACCCGATGAGTGAACTTAGTACCGAGTGTTGCACTACATTTCAGAATCCATGTAGTTTTGTGTGCTTGTGTGTGAAATAGTGTCCTTAGGTTTTCCCTCATGCCAATGATGCCAAGATAGCAAGCTATATCTAGCTTTGATGCAAATGTGTGATATGTAATTCAACACTTCCCCTTCCTATGTAGTGTATATAGCCCAAAATGCAGTCCCTTTTGATAGTAGTGATAGTATGTAGATGTGATAGCCCCTTTGAATTGCCAACTAGAATAATAGTGTGTATGTTGTGTATATATATGAATCTCTTGTTTGAATTTTAACACTAGTGACACAAAAGGCCAACTATGAACATAGGATAAGGATAAGAAAAGTGAAAAGGCTGACCACAAATGTCAAAATGTGTAAAAATAATAAACAGGATAGAAGCGCCACAATGGACACAGCGCTTGGATGCTAGTGTCCAGAGTGGGCACTAGTGTCTTGTGATAAATAATGACAGATGTGAACAAATAGATAGAAAGGGATCCTTATGACATGACCAGAAGTGGATACATAAATGATAGATGTAGAAGAGAGTCACAATAGAAAACAATCAAAGAACATGGATGGCCAAGATATAGTGTCACCAATGAATACTCTTCTTAATTAATATTTGTGCATATAACAACATATTGGCACGAGTAAAATAGTAAAATGTACGTGATTTTGTGTCTACAATTGGTAACATTCCTCAAGAGTTATAGGAATTACCAAACTAAGTTCATATTTAATATTGTATCTTAGCCTATTTAAACCTTGTTATCTTTTCCACATCTTCTTCCACATGCCCTGATCTAATGGTCAACTTATAGAACTCCTTTGTATAGTCCTTAACACTCATTTATTTTTGTTTCAGATTTTGTAGCTTCTGTATAGGTTTTTCTGATAATCACTAGGTAGGAATTTAACCTTAAGCTTTGTTACCATCCTATCTCATGCCTTAATCCTTCTCTTACCTTGCTTAACTCTTTCATCTTGTATGAATTCCCACCATATAGTTACATGTCCTTTCAATCTGGTATAAGAAAACTTAATTTTTGTTCATCTGGCACATTCTCATATTCAAAGTACTTGTCCAAAGTAGTTATCTAATCAATGAGTTCCTCTCCATCAAGACTACTTGCATATGTAGGAATGTCCAACTTTGGTTTTGATCCATGTCCAATGATTTCCTTAAGCAACCTATTTATTTCACTCTCTTGAAGCTCTTTTATATCTCATTGTGTTGTAATTAGTTATTGCTCTTCTTCCTTGTCACTCAAATCCCCTATCATGACTCCTCTTCTCTGATTAGCCTCTATTGTTGTCAACCTTGCATCAAAACTCACTCTCATGTTTCTCAACTCTTCTAGGATGACATCTCCAATTTACATGCCTCCTCTACCACCTCCTTCCACTTTGCTCCTCCGGGTGGCTTTGTCACTTTCCTCTTTCACTTCACTTCTTAGTATCTACCTAATCTAATACCACAATGATGCAAGAAAACTTAACTAGTTAGATAAGTTTAGGTATTTTCCTTTGTTTCTTGATAAGGTTGTCCTCAAGCCTAACAACCCTTCTTATATACAAGCTTATAGTTATGAAACTTCTACAAAGATTTCTAAGATAACTGTAAAAGTATATTTAGATACCCATTTGGAACTTCTTTCTCTATGTAAAGTTTCAAGTCTCCAACATCTATCAAAACCATTCGAGTTCACTAACCCAAAATTTACATTTAGGCCTTCCTTTGCACATTTACAAACCTCTAAGTAAATTTTCAAGAACCGTGACCTTCTGGAGATTCATCTAACCTTGATACCTCGAAAATATATTAAAGGGAATGTTTATATGCTTCTTACCAAGTTTTAGTTCTTAAAACCAAGAAAAAATCCTAAAACCCTATTTTTCTTTAAAACCCTGCAACGAGTTTTGTAATGACAACCTGAGAAGGTTTAAAAACCTATAAAGTGTAAAAACCTTAATCTCAAAGCCTATAATTTCATAAGTAATTATTTTTCAACCCTCTTAACCTTCCCGAGTGAACAGTAGTTCGTAAGAACTCATAACATATCAAATTCAAACTAGTTACTCTCCTTCTGAGCGAGAAAATCAATGTTTTAACACGATCTCTAAAACTAAATAGAAGGAACATAGTGAATTACACCTTAAGTCAATCACAAACACCATGAAATAATACTTAAACAATATCCTACTAGAATTCATGTAATGAATCATTCACACTTAAGTAAAAATTTGGTTACAAATTGATTCAAAAGAAGAGAAACAATAAAAAATTAGGTTTCTCATGCCAAAACAGAGCAGAATCTTCCTTATTCTTTATTGATAACTATCACTACACCTTCCTCACACGAGATCTCATTCTCTATACAATTTTCCTCATAAGAATGATGTAACTAACTCTCTGGCGAGTTCCTTTCTCTTTTCCTATCATATTTCTCAAAACCTAATTGTTTTTTTATGCTTTTATGATATCTCAACATAAGGAAAAGGTATCCTTTCAAACATTTTTAAAATAATCCTTCCTAATTACACCTTATGAATCAATTTAAAGCATGAAAATACCCATAACACACTCATAATAACCACCTAGACCCCTCATATACTCATATCAAGCCAAAATTCCACATTAGTAAGTTTATAAATTCAAAATTACATTTGGGTGAGAAAATGAGAAACAACCAAAAATTGAATTTCTAGACAACTTGAAGGATTAACTAAACATCTAGGACCCTATGATGACTCCTTAAACATGACCAAACCAAAAAAATTCTCTCCTTATTGCCATAATTTGATGCTCCTACATCAAGATTATGAAGTCGACTCCATTGTAATATGCTTATGCCTTGATTTGACAAAGCTTTGGCCATACTCTTCAATATTCTTAGGCATGGTTTCTCATGTATCAACTCATCCTTTAAAAATAATTCACCCTTATAATTATGTTTTATCTAGTTTTGGATCATTATATCTCAACTCCATTGAAATCCCCATGTAGTTGGGAGTCTCAAAAGCCACCTTACCGAAGTTAGTTTGGTATTTTCCTCAATGTCACCTTTGTAGCTTAACATGGTGTTTGGATCCTTTGAAAGCTCTTTACATGTCAAGTTCCCTTCTTAACTGACATGTGTTCATATTTATTAATTGTTTCATGAGCTTTGAGTAACCGTTTTAATAATTATAACCTCCTTCTTTTCAAGGCATGTGTCACTTGTGGAAATAGTGGATGTTTATGGTGAGGGGAGAAAGATTTCCACATGTTATCTTTCAATAGAACTACATTTTTTTTGTGTTTTACGATAATGGTTAGAAATAGATCATTCATAAAGCTTCACACTTTTACAAAGTCATCCATTTTGTCTTGAAAATCCAATTTCTTCATAGAGGCAGAAATTCAAAATCTACATTTATGGCTACTAATTTATCTTGGTTGGAATGTGAAACTTTAAGAAAATTAATACTAGCACTTGCACCAAAAAGAGGTGTAATGTTACGTCAATGGAAAAATATGAGGGTTTGTGGAGTCCTCAAAGAAATTTCAATATGCATGGAAGAGGTATTTATGATTTTCATAGCAAGGCACGTAAGGTTTACACAGCTTGTTGAAGTAATTCCAAGATGTACTGAAGAGGCATAACTGACACGAGTAATAATGCAAAAACATATGTATCCCACAACCAATTGACCATTATATTATTGAGAGGGCCACCTTTAGTGCAATTCGACCCCTTTTGGCTTAAGGATCGTACTATACTACTGTGGACCATGCCAACCAACTAAGGCGGGATTGATTTTTAACCGAATATGGATTTTTAAAGTCGTAGAATAAATTCTAAGATGCACTAAGCCCATATCACCAAGCATATCCATTGTCATCACCTCTAACAACATTGGGGGTGTCTTTTAAGCAAGATGGAGGAGCAGAGTTGTATCTTTTTAATCATGTATGCCAACTATATGTTCACATGGAACATGAAATAATAATATTATTTATTATCATCATTGTCAATGTATTTTTAAACATGCATTTTCAAAATTGTTATATTAATATTTAATTGTTATTTTTAATGCTTTTTACTAAACAAAATGATTTATAAATGAGGTTTGACGAGTCCCTCTCCCAATAATATTGAAAATCCAAAAAAATTACAAGATAAGTTATTACGGTTCGAGTTGGATTGCCAATTGTTATATGAGCCATTTAAAATGCATTCAAAAACATGAGTCTACATGTTGGAGGATAAACATGCAATCATTCCACATTAGATTACATAGATTCAAAACATACCTCCAAAGGGAGGGAACGTGGATAAGCCATCCAAAACCAAAAGGAGATATTTTATATTATGTTGTGAAACTTCCTCCACCATCATTTCCTCAATACCAATTTCCAAACCTTTTGCATTCCATTAGGTACAAGGGGCATAGGATCCATTCAACTACCCAAGGAGATGTCTTGGTGTGTAAGGATGGCTAGGTGATCAAGTAATTTATAGGTCCTTAAAACTCTCTTTCTCAAATATATAAGCCTTGGGGCCCACAATAGTGATGGGGAAGGCAAAGAAACCAAGTTAAGTTGTGGAAGAAGACACCAAGTGGACACCTTGGTGCGCTACTAATCAACCACCCTTTACTATGAAATTTTCCACAATGTTGAAATGTCACTCCAATTCCATGAAATCCTCCCTAGATACAACACCATATGTAGTAAAGCCGCCCACAAAGCAGAGTCCAAGAGATTGTAACTTGATTTCATCAACCACAAAGTTGAGTCAAACTCAATGAGCAGGGGTAAATGAGTGCATAGCTATGGTAATTGCAACCTATTTATCCGGCTCAATTTAGAGTAAATTATCAACAAAAATAGGCAATCTCAAAGCCCATGTGAGTGCACAAAGAAGGCTCAAAATACTCTTACGAGAGCACCACCTTAATGGAATTCATTATCGCTAGATTTGAATGATGAAAACATGATGCATTTGTTTGTTGGTCATAGGCCAGAAAAAGGCCATATCACTTCTAGAACCGACTGTGGATTCAAGGGAACAATGGGTTGTTTATTAGAGAAAACTCAATGTGATGATTGAGTAGGCAAAAAGAGCTGCTAAACGAGTGCGTAGAGAAGCATGTTGAAGTGAATGAAGTTGAAGATCATCAATAAAAGGTGAAGGATACATGTGAGGAGACATGGAGTCACCATACCTAAAGCATGTGACATTCAAGGAAAGGATAGTAAAATTTTATCATTGTGCCTTAATGATGCACTAACATGGGGATGAATATGGTGATGTCTTAGTGATGATTTGTTAATCGGAGAAAACACTTAGTAGAACTCACACCAAATTCCACGTGGGAGAACAACACAGGAGCAAAGGCATGAAGGTATAGGAAGGCGTCCCATGCGGAGGTGTAGAGTCAGACTTTCAGGACTTAGCCGATTTTGGAGATCATGGCTATTTTTAGAGGTTGGCATGTGGAGCACACAAAGTGATGCTGAGACTTGCACTCCACTCTTCGTGGAGATTTCAAAGACCATGTCCAATCACTCTTACATGGACATAAGCTAAGAATAGATCCACCGCTATAGTTAACTGTCAGCGATCTATATATAGCATACTTGCATGTATGGCTATAGTTGTAAAAGGTGCATGGCTATTATTAGCATGCGACCTATTTTGGTAGAGTTAAGCGGTGAAGGGCTAGTCCCCCACCCTATATATATGTAATGAATTACTTAGTAAGATATAGATAGAGACACATACTTTGAAGGGTTAGAGATACATGAGTGCATGAGACTAGATAATTATAATAGATCCATGCGCACATGTCTGGTATTGTATGAAGCTTTTGTCTTTGTTGGTACAATGAATATATAAAGAATATTGGCCGAACAATAGTGTCTGATATGTTTGTCATTGTATACTATTATTATCATGATGATTTATACTTAAGTGCTTATAGATCTGGTACGGTGTAACGATGTATAGATGGATTAGTTTCTAAATATATGTTTGTTATACTACTTCATGATGCTACCATTCTGCCATTACTGGCTGACAGAACCCTAAAGAGGGCCATGGTACCTTTGCACGCTTTAAGTGAGTGCTCGAGCTAGGTTGAGTGATGTGTTAGCACGACTAGATGTTATCTGAGAATTCTAGGCTGCATCATTGGTTCCGTTGCCAGGACCTCTTTTTCAGTTGTTTCAGAATGGTTCATGATGAAGACATACCGGCTAACTTTGGCGAGTGTTGAAGAGTGGATTCATGATCTGGAGGAAGAATATACATGGAGGTTTGACACTGGATCCGGATTTAGCTCACACACTTGGGTAGAGCAAAATTTGTATGACAATTTGTACAAGAGCTTCTTTGTTATCTTCCAATCGAATTATACAAATGGTTAACTACATATGCATCTAAGCGGAATTGGAGGTATCACACACTTGTTTGGACATAGGAGGAATTTCAAACACTATATGATGTTGACCTAAGTTGGACTCGCACGGTAGATACAGGTTTCGCAGTGTTCTAAATAGCTATATTCTGGAGTATTCAATTTTGACTTATTCGTGCCCGGAGGTAGTGGAGTTCCAATTCCTACGGTATCCTAGAGGGACGTATTTTCAAGGTATTCCACTGGCAATCAAAATACTGATGGTAACATTGAACTTGGAAGATAAACCTATGGAAAGCTAAAAATCTCCACGCACGGGGCAGGAACAGGATTGGTGAAAGATGGCAGACCTAGCGGCAGCACGGAAAAGGGAAGAGAGGTGGCTGAAGTATGATGAGGCGCGTGAGAGGGAATTATGCAAGAAACAAGAAATTGTAGAATGGATGGTGTTGTGGAGAGAGATGGCTCATGAAGGATTTGAGGCTCATGGGGAGGAAGAAGAGCAAGAGCATCAGGAACTCCCCCATCTAGGAAAGCATGACAGAGAACCCTCTTGACCTCACATGGAAGTGCGCCAGTAAATATGACCTGGGCCATGGGTGCGCATCTAAGCCAACCTATTGACCTAGCCCTTGCACTTGGTTTTCTAGTATCTAGTACAACAGGTAAGCAAAGTTTTCATTTAGGAAGTGAAAGAGCATAAATAATTCAGATAGCAAGTACATCAATGGCGCGTATGACAATGCTTCATTATTCTTTAGGGGTACATTTTCAGGCTCATCATCTACACAGAATATGAGCGCGCCGAGTGTGGGATTCACCTCTGAACTGGGACTACTTCACAGACTGTAGGGGTCCAGTATAGTACCACTGTCGGGACATAGGGGAGTGCATCCACGGGCCCTATTCCAAATTCTGGAGGAGGATTAGGAGGTATGGGTAATTCTAGTTCTGGTGGTTTGGGTGGTTTTGGAGGAAGAGGAAACCAAGGAGGTTTTGGGTCAGGTGGTCAAGGCCCGCAACAACCCCAAAATATTTATATGGAGATGTCCCTTCATCTCCCAAAGTACAGAGGTATCGAGGATGCTGCGGAACATGTTCATATGTGTGAAATATTATGGCACGCAAAAGGTATCACGGCTTCTGAGTGTAAAGCAAGTCAATTTGCTACTACATTATAGGCACGCACGCACAACTGGTATAGGAAGTTTGATCCCAATAAAACTTGTATTGACTATGCAACATTGAAAGATGCTTTCTTAAAAGAGTTCCATATCCCAAAGTTTGAGCATAAGAGTATAAGTGCACTCAAGGATATAAAGCAAGGCACTACTAAAAGTGTATGTGAGTATGATGCCCATTTTAAAACACTTCTATCCAAACTCTCCTATGACATTCATGTAAGTCAACATGCACAATGGTTTGTCGGGGATTGATTACCCCATTTCAAGAGCGTTGTCACATAAAACTTATACCGACCCACGCTGAAGCATTGGAAGCACTTTACGCTATCAAGTAGTTGGGAGTATTGACACTAGAGTTAGTCCATTCTTGGAGGCTCAGATAGCAGCTATGGCAAAACAATTAGAGAAATTATCGGCAAACTTAGCTCATGAAACGTGCTTAGGAATCTGGTGTACAGATTGTGAAGTAGAAGGCCACACCAAGGATAGTTGCCCTCGCAGAACTATACATTCGTTGCTGTTAGACTGTGAGATTTTCCATTTGAATCATGATGCTAGTCACTGCCCCCTACTACAATGTGCGATCAGGAAGAATGTATCCTCCTTTTGTAAAATTTGTAGGTCCACGACTCATGATACCAAAGATTGTAGACTGATTGGCTAGATCCATGATGCCATTGATATTGGGGTATGACAAGCGAGTGTGGCTGATAGTTCTAAAGGAAATAATGAGCATCAGGATAGGGATTATAATCAAATGCACTATGACAGAATGACGGAAGGTTTGAAGGAGTTCGTGAAAGAGGACGAGGATATCGAGGTAGATATGGAGGATGAGGCCGAGGTGGAGGAAGGAGTGAATTCCCTTAAGGAACTTGCTATACATGTGGCTCACCTAACCATTATAGGCGCGAATTCCCACAGAATATTTCTTGTTCATTTTGTGGAAAGGGGCATAGTTATGAAGAGTGTCCAGACTTGTATGAGCATCTCAATAAGCAGCACAAGAAAGAAAAAAAAGGCGCAGGATGGTTAGAATCTAGCGCACAGTAGAGAATCAGTGGATGCCCAAGTTAACACCAGAACCTAAGGTAGTAACAATCAAGATAACCACACGAGCTGAGGCGACATGCGCAAGAGAGGTTTTACAACAGAAGCCGACAATCACTAGGGAGGAGGTTTTGCATGTTAGGTATCCAGATCTAGCTCATCAGAAAGAAGTCTATCAAGAAACTATGGATGTCCTTAGAAGCCTTCAAGGTCAAATACAGGGTTTAAAAGAGTAGTCTCAGAAATTAGAGCATAAGGATACAGAAAAGGCCCCATTTGATATTGACGACATCAGAGAGGTATGTAGGATGTTGCACTAGGAGAATATTATTCCTTTATTAGGAAATTGGTTGAAGGGGAATACTCATGCGGAACTAAGACTAGAAGACAAATACTTCATGTGAATCTTCCCCCCGATAGCATTGACTACGACAAGGAGATCACTTTGAATGTTATTGTGGATGGGTGGCTATTGAGCAATATTTTGATTGACACAGGTGTGGAAGTGAATGTACTTACATTAGATGCATGGGTACAAATGGGGAGACCCCCATTGCAGCCATCATCTAATGTATTGTTCATGGAAAATAGAACAAAAGCTACTCCCATAGGAGTTTTGAAGGGTGCATCTATCACTATACAAGGGGCCAAGTTCACAGGAGACTTTGAAGTGTTAGCACTTGCGGAAGTAGATAACTTCCCATCTTTGCTTGGGCACCCTTGGTGCTATGTAAATAATGTTGATTTGAGGTTTAACAAGGGGTATATCAGCTTCGAGAACAAGGAGGAAAGGGTTATAATACCATTGACAGATGGGAAATCCATACCATATGTGGAACCTTTAAGCGAAGAGGACTTGAACAGAATCTATATACACCCTATTCGGAACCCAAAGGTCAATGAGCCATCTAAGGAAGAAATCCTTCATTGGTAAGATTCTCAATCAATCAACGATACTACCAGTATTGCTTGTGATAATTTGGCTCATGGCACTTATGAACTGGTGGGGCGCGAAGTTAAGTGCACAATTTCTTGCAAAAAGGTTTTTGCTCTATCTGGTGTATAAGTCACTCAAGACTGCCCGCTATACTAGATCCGAAGATTTTGTTGGATTCTTATAGGCCATGGAAGCAAACTGGGTTGACCGGCTTAAACGATGAGATATGTTGTCATATACTTTGTGTGGGACAACAGCGCTCTGGCAGTGGGTGGTCCACAGGGATAATCTCTTAGAATGGGGAAAGATTAGGACCGCCTTATCAACCAAGTTTTCAAGAAGTAATGCACCTACAAAAATTTGCCCTTATCGTGGTGATCAACCTACTCAACATCATATCTAGCAGTGTGAGAGACTCTGGATAGTAAGACAGGAAGCATTACCGCCCTCACTTTGGGTGCATTAGTTTTATTCTACTCTATAAGGTTGCATGCATGCTTGGTATGTATATGCATAATTACATCGCAACACTGGCAATTGGCAAAATTTGACTGCAGGGATGATCCAAAATTTTGACTTCTTTTCATCTACACCACCAGTGAACACAACTTTAAGATTTATCAAGCACTTAACCATGGGAGACAGTGGGAAAGTGGAAGAACTTATTCAAGAATTATTTGGTGAGACAGAGACAGGGCGCATTTTGAGGATGAAGAAGATGATATCATATTACTTGAGCGCACTTCTTTGGAAAAAGACAAGGGGAAGATGGTTTACATAATTGATGATGAGGAATTTGAGCACTTAGAAGTGGATCATTCACATGGAACACATGAAGTGTTAGCTAGTGCGGATGTAGATGCGCATGCATATCATGAACCTATGAAGACAACAAAGGTAAATATAGGCACAGAAGCTGAACCTAAGGAGGTGATAATTGGGGATTACTGGTCAGAATCAAAAGTAGCAAAGATCATAGAGTTACTTAGAGACTATGAGGACTTATTCCCAAGAGGATACCATGAACTTAAAGGCATGCATAAATCACTTGGAGAAATGAAGATAAAGCTCAAGGAAGGTGTACGCCTGTTAGGAAGTGACCTTATCGAATGAATCCCAATTTGCGTGAGAAAGTAAAGGAGGAGATTGACAAGATGTTGAAATCTAGGATCATTCGACCGTTGGATGAATCAAAATGGGTTAGTCATATGGTGATAAGCATCAAAAAGGATGGTAGCATTCGAATTTGGGTTGATTATAGAGAGTTGAATGCAGCATGTGTTACAGATCCCTTTCCTACGCCATTCACAGAGGAAATATTAGAAGGAGTGGCTAGGTGTGAGATATATTCATTTACAGATGGGTTCTCAGGGTATCATCAGGTTAGGATTACCCCGGAAGATCAAGAGAAGACCACCTTCACTACTCAATGGGGAAGTTTTGCCTATCTTTGTGATGCCCTTTGGATTAAAGAATGCACTTGCTATATTTTCAAGGATAGTGGTACAAGCATTCAAGGATTTTATTTACAACTTCTTACAGGTCTATCTTGATGATTGGACCGTTTATGGGCTGATTAAGGATCATTGTGACAATCTGCGCTTAATGTTTGAAAGATGTAGATAGTTGAGTATCTCATTGAACATCAAGAAGTGCATCTTTGCTACTCCTTTGGCATACTTTTAGGACACATTATCTCGCAGGAAGGGTTCTTTGGTTGATCCAAATTAAAGTTGTAGTCATCATAGGCTTAAAAGAACCTACCACAAAGTGAGTGCACAGATTTTTGGGTCATACAGGGTATTACAGGAAGTTTATAAAAGGGTATGCAAAATTTGTCGCGCCTTGGAAGAATTGCTCAAGGGAAAGGTACAATCTATTGGGGGAGTCGCGAGCACGTGTTTGAGATATTGAAGAAGAAACTTACTATCACGCCTATCTTGCACTTTCCTTCATGGGATAAACCTTTTCATGTTCATGTGGACACCTCGGCATGACCATTGGTGTTGTTTTAGCTCAACTTGGTGAAGTTATAGTTGATCATCCCATTTGTTTTGCTAGTAGGAAGTTGACCCTGCAGTAACATAATTATACCACTATAGAGTGCGAAGCTTTGTCCATGATCTATGCCTTGCACAAATTCCACCAAAGATTTGTTGCCTACACCGTTTTGTTTTATACAGATCACATGGCATTGAAGTATTTGGTGAACAAGCCCATTTTACAGAGGCGCATATGCCGATGAATACTCTTATTTCAAGAGTTTGACTTTACAGTTGTGGTAAAACCAGGCAAAAGCAATTCTAGACCGGATCACTTGTCTAGAATTCAATCAGGAGAAGAGGCACAAACAATAGAAGAGACCATGCCTGATGCATAGTTGTATAGGTTACAACGTGTGCCATCAAAATTAGAGGACATTGTTGTCTTTCTAAGGACTGGTATGGCACCAGAAGGCATGAAAGCTTTAGAGAAGAAGCAACTTGCTATACACGCGGCACCATTCATGTTAATCAGTGGTGATTTGTACAAATTAGGCAGAGATGAGGTGTTATACCGTTGTGTATTAGAGCATGAATGAAAGGATATAATGGAAGAAGCATGTGGTGGTATTGCAGGTGGCCACTATGCAGGTGATATAACAGCGTGCAAGATCCTACTTACTAGTTTGTGGTGGGAAACATTGTACAAAGATTGTAAAGAGTATTATAAGGCATGTGACCATTGTCAACATCTAGGTTGACCAGGCCAAAGGGATGAGGTGCCTTTACGACCCATTGCAAGTGTAGAACCCTTTGAGAAATGGGCGATTGACTTTGTCGGGCCTATTTCACCAGGCACACATAGAACTGGATCACGCTATATCATCACTTGTGCATTATTTTACCGATGGGCGTATGCAAGACACCTACAAAGGACTATACAAAGGGCTTTCTACAATAACAAGGTTCTTATGGGAGAATTTTCTTACAAGGTATGGTTGTTCTTTAAGTTTAACAAATGATAGGGGCACACATTTTTTGAATGAGACAATAAGAATTTTGTTAGATGAGTTTATGGTTGCCCACCATAAGACTACACCCTATCACCCTCAGCAAATGGAACTGTTGAGGCTTTTAACAAGATTTTGAGCCACACATTGACCAAGATTTGTGATGTTGGAAGGAAAGATTGAGATGATAAAGTATATGTTGTTCTTTGGGCTTATAGAACAACATGCAAGAGATTGAACAAAGCCACACCTTTTTAATTGGTGTTTGATGCGGAAGTTGTTCTTCCTATAGAATTTATGTTACCTTCTTTGCACATTATGCGCACTGGAGGTCTAGCTGATGAGCAAGCCTTGGAATAATGGATTGAGAAGATGGTTCAACTAGATGAGCGTCGAGCCATAGCATCTTTGGAGTCAGAAATAGGAGAAAGCGCTAAAAGGCATGGCATGATAGACATATCAGGGATAAGAAACTTGCGGTTGGACAAATGGTACTTCTGTATGACTCCAAGTTTTTGCGCCATCTAGGGAAGCTCAAGGTGCATTGGTTGGGGCCGTATATTATAACTCATATACTTGAGTCAGGTGCTTTCCAGTTAGAAGCAATTGATGGCACGAGGTTGCCCAGTTATTTTAACGGGAGTAGGTTGAAGCCCTACTATAAATAAGTCTTCTTGGTGTTTGTAATAAGGTAGTATTGCCAGATAGATTAGGTTTCCCTTTCTGCATTCCCTTAATGTGTTTCTTTCATCGTCGCTATGCTTTGTCAATTTAATTCTTGTTTGTGTGTCATAAGCACGCTTGTGCACATGAAGCTAACTACAATATGAAGCATGTTGATGCACAGAGGACTACACATACTTTTAGTGTGGGGTGGATTGTTGGTGACTCTCAAGTATATCTGTGAAGATTTAATGTTGCGGGTGTTGAGAAAGAAGGTTGCTAAGGGTGATTGACAAAAGATTACTTCTCAAAGATAACCAAGGATGGAGATGAATGAGGGAAAGTATAACGCAAGGTAAGCGGCGGCCATGGTAACTACCAGGAGATGGTGCAGTGATGAGGTACTCAGTGCTAGAGCACGCACTGAAGAGAAGTCTGTGACAAAGGGTAAAAAGGCATGCTAGAAGGTTATAGCTTTTGGCGTGAAGATGTACCACGCAAAAATGACAAAAATGGGCAATAAATGAGGAGAATTTGGTAGGTGGAGGAGCAATTAATGCAGTGAAAAGTGGAAATCTATATAAGGATGGGATGTGATTTCATTTTTACCCTTGCGACTATGAGAATTTGACAAAGAGCTACGTGTGAAGAGCCAAGTAAAGTAATTCGGTGTGTAAGCGAACCAGTGTGAAAGACAGATCTATGTATTAGAAGGGCTTGTATCCCCATAGGAGAAGGGTTTGAATGAAGTAGAGTGACAAAATAGAGCTAGGGCACGTGATTTCATGATTGTAAATTAGGGCACGGTTGAATCAAGTTAGGGTTTGAAGGAAACTAATAAAAACTTGCAGCAGAAGGTCTAGAAAACAAAACCCAAAGAGAAGAATGGCTCCAAAGAAGAAAGCAAAGACCAATGAAAGGAAAAGAAGAAGGTGATAGTAGAAGAAGAGGAAGAGATGGGCCCAGAAAGTAATTTTTAAGAGATTTAGTACCTTGAGGACGTAATTATGGGCCAGAATGGGATACCCACATACGACAGAGCAAGATAAGTGAGTATAATCACCGGACCAAGGATAACCAGAAGAAATTAGACGACTTGCTCACTTCCCAAACGAACAGACGAACTGAGGATGGCATGCCAGTATATGATGACGCCGAGGAAAGGCTACTGAAAGGGATTGGTGTCTACTAGTTGTATGAGCTCCCATACTTTGGGAAATATGCACCATTGTATAGATGGCTGATGAGCCGAGTCCATGAGGACTTTTTCTATTTTGCAGGATGGAGGGTAAGATTGACACCCATTCTTATTGCCACAGTAATTGGATTAAAGGAAACATGCAAGGATATTAAGATTGACCTAGCTAACAAGAGTGCCATTTTGGAGACACAGAAAGTGTTGGGCTACCAGAAAGGACCACGTGGAATGGACATTGATAAACTACAAAATTGTCCAGTAGTACAGCAACAGCGCACCTGATTACCAAGTTGAATGACCAAGAATGTTGGTCACAAGTTAACTCTATGTGGCTGCATGTGGCAAAGCGCATGTCAGAAGGAGTCACTTACAACATTGTCAGCTTCATTACAGCAAATAGTAGAGGAAGCGTGTGTAGGAAACAAGATAAGTTTTGGTTGTGTTTTGCTAAGTTTGGTATTCATGGAGATTGGGGTACCAGATGGCCCAAAAGAGAATATATGGGAATACCCCATGAATCACAAGTCTCCAACTGAATGATTCAACAAGTATCTATGCAAGGGGTCTATGATGGATGAGGTAAAGGAGTGAGCGGAGATGTGGTATGACAGGCTCATACGGCATTTGAAGAGGAATGGTGTATACCCAAGGAGTTGCCTTCGGTTCTAGGGAAGCAGGCACAGTTTGCAGTCTACCAACACTTTTGTATTGTGCGCTTTCCAATGGTAGATGGGTCATGGAGCCCCTAGTGCAAACTACCTTATGTGTTTTCCACGCAATATTTCCAAGCTTCAGTTCATCGGTTCACCAACACACGAAGGTTAGTGTTTAATGCAGACAAGGTGGACTATGAATACCACACCTTGCAAAAACATATGGATATCCAGGGAAGAATGCATACAATGAGAGTAATATCTTAGAGATTTTGAGCATTAAACTAGAGACACTTGCCATTGTGGATATCGGGGCCATGTTGATATACCTCCAACTTAAGCCGAAAATGGAAAATAACAAGTATGTGGAAAACAAGTTCGCACTTCTACGGCCACCAAAGGGGAAACATACCATGGAGAACGTCCTGGCACCTAGGCCCTCTGAACCCAAGCAAGATGATGAGGAAGAGGATGAAGAGCAGGAGGATAGTGGTGGCTTGGTGTGGAGGAGGAAGCAACCATCGGCCAAAAGGAGAAGGAGTGCGCGAAAGCTTCACAGGAGGAGTTATTGGGAAGAGCAGGGTGACCAAATATTTAAGAAGGTATTCAAGCACACAAGGGTGCAAGGAGAAACCCATCAAGTAAAGGAGCCAAAGGAGAAGAAAAGAAGAAAAATCAGGCTACGTGAGGAAGTAGAAGAATCTGAGGAGAAGGAGCCCTCATCTCCAACAGAAGAGGAGCCTCAACACAAGGAGGAGGAATAAATGGAAGGAGGAGAAGGGGAACAATTAGAGGCCACACAAGACAAGGGTGAGGATACATCTAGTATTCCTAACCTTAATGCAACCATTCCAAGAGGGCCAAGATCCCGTCGAATAGGTGAGGATGCCAAGGCACATACAATGGGATATGCAGAAGACCCAAAGCTGATTGTTCGTGCTCGGTTTTAGAGCACCATCGAGTAGAAGGATCTATTCGGATGGGCACTCATGGACGAGGACAAGGTGACATTGTGTACATGGAAGCAACTTTCATGGTCAATGCACATGCATATGGATGAGCTAGACTTTGATGTCGGTGAAGAATCATGCGCATCAAGATGATTGAAGAAGGCACTTGAAATAAGGCACATGACAATCAAGCCAACGGTGATGACAGATGAGTAGGTAAGTAATGCTCTGGTAAAGGTATCTACTAAAGTAACAAGAACAAACGTTGATAAATCTGCTACCATTAAGGTGTTGACAAAGAAGCTGAAAGCCAAGGATGTGGAGATAGCACGCCTAGTGCAGGAAAAGGACTTGATCAAGAGAAAATATGACACTTTTGTTAGTAT
The DNA here is from genome assembly GCA_018340775.1 of Taxus wallichiana var. yunnanensis. Taxonomy (NCBI): domain Eukaryota; kingdom Viridiplantae; phylum Streptophyta; class Pinopsida; order Cupressales; family Taxaceae; genus Taxus; species Taxus wallichiana. Next base: position 171,610,104 of record CM031233.1, read on the forward strand.
GGTAGAGGAAATTGGAGATGATGTCCTAAAGGTACACCCGCATTTGGAATCCCAAGTACCAAAAGAATTTCCTTCTGCGATGCACTATGTAAAGACAATGATAACATTAGTGTTGGAGGATGAAAAGGTGCGTATACCAAAACAGCCCAAGGACCCCGCGGAAGAGGCAGAGAAAGCACAGGCTATAGTAGCAAGGAAGATTGCTACTTATGAAGGCCTACTGTAAGCCATCCACAATGAGTTGAAGAAATCCGATCATGCACTAATGATATGCATAGCTCCAGATACGTGATCGCGGTAAAAACATTGGAGGAAGATAATGAAGTGCAAAAGGCTATGAAGGATGCAACCCTAGGCCACACTGAATGATTAATCTTGGTGAAGCAGAAGCGTGAGACACTAGCTACGACACAGGCACCGCATAAGGAAAGGTTAGATGAGCTTGGAAAGCTCATTGCTCAAAATATGGATATATTGGAAGGGGTGCAAACCTCTATGTCAAGCGTAATGCTTGTGATACGAAATGGGCGGGAAAGTTAACTATGGATGAGCTGGAATCTATCCTTGTAGACATGCCGAGAGAAGGCGGGAATGGCGTTGATAGAGTGGGAGAACTTGGAAGTAGATATAAAAGAGGAATATCCAAAGTTACTGCTTCAGAATGAAATAGAGGAGCCCGAGGCACAAGCAGGTTTTGTTGTGTATACCTTATTCAAAATTATTTATTCAACCATTCTTTATTTATCCATTCTTTGTGTAAATTTTGGACATCACCATTGTCGGGGTGACAATGAGATTAGTGTGGGGTAATGTTGATCAGAGAAAACACTTAGTAGAACTCACACACAGAGTCCACGTGGGAGAACAGCACAGGAGCAAAGGCGCGAAGGTATAGGAAGGTGTCATGCGCAGAGGTGTAGAGTCAGACTTTTAGGACTTAGCCGATTTTGGAGATCAGGGCTATTTTTAGAGGTTAGCGTGTGGAGCACACAAAGCGATGCCGAGACTTGCACGCCACTCTTCGTGGAGATTTCAAAGAGCATGTCCAATCACTCTTGCATGGACATAAGCTAAGAATAGATCCACCACTATAGTTAACTATCAACGATCTATAGATAACATACTTGCATGTATGGCTATAGTTGTAAAAGGCACATGGCTATTATTAGCATGCGACCTATTTTGGTAGAGTTAAGCGGTGAAGGGCTAGTCCCCCACCCTATATATATGTAATGAATTACTTAGTAAGAGATAGACAGAGACACATACTTCAAAGGGTTAGAGATACATGAGTGCATGAGACTGGATAATTATAACAGATCCATGCGCACATGTCTGGTATTGTATGAAGCTTTTGTACTGTTGGTATGATGAATATATGAAGAATATTGGCCAAACAATAGTGTCTGATATGTTTGTCATTGTATACTATTGTTATCATGATGATTTATACTTAAGTGCTTATAGATCTGGTACGATGTAACGATGTATAGATGGATTAGTTTCTAAATATATGTTTGTTATACTACTTCATGATGCTACCATTCTGCTACAACAACCCTAAAGAGGGACCTGGTACCTTTGCATGCTTCGGGTGAGCACTCAGCCTAGGCTAAGTGATGTGCCAGCGCAACTAGGTGTTATCTGAGAATTCTAGGCTACATCATGATTCACCGAAGTGAACAGAAAATCATGAAGAAGAAAACTCCTAAAGACCATGCCATGGCTCTGCCAAGTTGTCAACCAAATCGTCCAAAGTTTGGGAGGATCCATGATTTGTGAGAAAGTCCATCACCTTATTATCCTCTAGCTAATATTGTTGGAAGCTCCATTCAACGAATTTGGAGAAGAGATGATGGGTTTGGCCAAGGATATTGTCAATTTTCCATGCCTTAGATTTCCCAACTTTGATATCATTTGCGATGACAGTGGATTACGCCTCTATACACATTTTATTAATGTCATAACTAAGATTGAGTCGAAGACCATGTACTAATGTGGATGCCTCTGCAACTTTACATGAACCATCTTAGATGTGGAAAAAACTAGAGTTATAGGGGAAATCATGCCCCAAAGACCCCAGATTACCTTTTAAAGCCATGTCATAGTTTAGCTTTAAAAAACTAGAGTCAAGGGGAAGCCATCAGGTACTAAGCCTTCTTACTTTTCCTAGTGATGAAGACCATACACTAGACCCATTAAAGGGAAAATATCCTCATTATAATCATTAACATCATTGCCAATGTATTTATTCGGATATACATATTTAAAATTACTATATTAATTATTCATATAATGTTATTTTGAATATCCTCATTATAATCTATATAGTGTTTTTCCTTCTAATTATTAAATTGATACACAATTTATTTTTTTTATTATTGGCAAATAGTTTTTGAAAGGGACTATACCCTGGATTACAAAAAGAAGGCCTAAAAGCCGGGATAAGCAAGAGAACCCGAGAGAAAAGGATCGGAATCCAAATGTTACAATGAAGTTCAAAGTAGCTAAAAAACAACTACCAAGATGAGACAAAACAGCAAAATTACTGCAAAAAAGCAGTAAAGGATCCGCAAAAAAACAAACAAGGACAGCAGAATCATCTACAGCTACTTCCTAGTAGCTTTGTCTATGATGGTTTTGATATTCTTCCAGGATTTAAACATACCCAAAGTAGTCATGTGGGCAGCGTCATTAGAATCCAGCTGCTCCAAGGTCTTCTTGCTTTCCTTATCAGTTCCCCAAAGAGTTGTCGGCACTCCGCTTAGGTTGGAGACACTTCTGACGTGTTGTTCAATAAATTCCTCAATCGCCCTAAAGATGGCAATGTTGTAATCATGCCTAGTCTTGGCCTTCCCTAAGCGAGAGTCCAAGGAGTGCAATTTCTTGTATATATCTTCAATTTGGCTACTGTCCACATCCTCCTCCTCCTCCTCCTTCTTCCTCTTTCCTTTCTGTTTTGTCAAGTTTTTAACTTCATCCTTTAACAATTTCATATCTGCCTCTAAGGCTTCCAGCCTTTTTGTAGGGCTTTCCAATTGCACTTCCCGAGCGTTTGGCACTGCTGATATGTAGGAGGTCATGAGCAATTTCAAATTCATGAGAACCCTTCTCCACAGCAAGGGTCTCAAGGTTAAGCTTCCTAGAAGCCCTGGTAACCGGTCTCCGCGAGGTAGAGGCCAAGTGGGGGTGGGAGCAGCAGAAGGGGGAACGGGAGAAGAAGCCCGAGCGGCGGCATGGGGTGACACAATTTTAATGGCCAAGGTTTGTGAAATAACAACATTTTCCTTTAGCTATGATTTTTAATTTTGTTATGGTAGACAATAAAAAAATTCATAAAGATTCGAAAGAATTTTCTTAGGTTGTCAATCAATAATGGAGAAAGGGGACCATTTTGGTTGTTTGAAGCCGTTAAAATCCAGTGAAGGCCTCTAACCATTCAACCAACAATCTTGTGACATGAAAACATTGTGAACTCCATGGTCGAGAACATTGTGGTCATTGAAATCATAAAAAACATGTAGATGGTCATCAAAATTTATTTATTAATAATTCATTTTAGCATGCTATATTCTACTAATATTTTTCATAATTTATATTAGTCTTTGGAATACAAATGTGTTATGTCAATTATTTTACCTTACATTTGAAGTGAAAATTTCGAACATACTTTTAAATTACTAGTTTAAATGGAAAGGAGACATTTTGCTTAAAGGTGAATTTCCATAGTCGATGGGGAGAAGTTTCTTTGATTTCATTTTAATTGTTTACAATTCACAAATGGAAATTTTTGGTTTTAATCAGTCCCTTGAAATGGAAACTCACATCACGTATATTCTCCCTTTGAATAAATAAGAATTTGTAAATTAAACCATGTTAGAAAGTGGATTAGACACATCTAATGCATTTATTGATGTGGGTGTGGAAACAAAGTGGCCACACTAGATTTGAGTTTCATGATGCTTTTTCTATGAGGAATCTTTAATTGAAATTTAAAAAATAATGTTGCAAATTTTTTGGGTTGGGACCACAAAGAAACCAACATGATATTGTTTCACAGAAGTAGGGGATTCAATTCCCATGTAATATAGCCTATCAACTAAGGATATAAAATTTTATCTCCTCATCATCACCTACGTGGCTTATCATCATCTCAGTATTGACATTTTTTTAATGAAGACTAGAAGGAAAAGTTGCGGTAATTATATGTGGATTGACGAGGATTAGAGAGTCCATAATTTGGCTATTAAAAAACATTGAGCAAAAGTCATGAATGTAGGCATTGCAGACAAAGACGGTATTAAATGGAGCAAATTTGTTAGTTCACGAGGAACATTCATCCACACCGATGTGAGTAAAGAGGAAGATATGTACACATGTGTGGATTTGGCCATCGAAGAACACAACAAACTAGATATTATGTTCATAGTGTGTGGACTATATCTTCACTAATAAGGAGCATGATGGATTATGACATCAAAAAAATTGATCTCGTGATGAACATAAATGTGAAGGAAGTAGGGAGAGAGGCCAATAGGTGAACAAGGTCTAATAGTTGACATGACTATTGATCACACAATACCCGATAGTTGTCATAATACTATGTAGTAGTTATTTATTTTTGACGTAATAATTATGTAGAGTATTCAATCACATCATGACATGTAAGACCTCTCACCCATATACAAGTACAAAAAATTCAATGTTCAAGCATTTTCACCCATATTCAAGTATTGGTTTCCACCATGGTTGTAGTGTAACTCAAATATATTATTTTAAATCATTTCAAATTATGGCTTTCCTTCCAATTGAACATTCTAAAGAAAAAAATATAAGTTAACATAAATCTAAACTATATATTAGTGCAAAAATCAAGATCCCATATGATAAACAATTGATTTTGTGGACCCTTAACTTAGGGTGTACCACTACTAGCCCCTCTCCCCTAATTTAGGTGATTAAGCATGTAAGGCAGGTTATGATCCCTCAAAAAAAGGGTGTATAGTTAATATGACTAGTAGCAAGGTTATTAGGAGAAATCAATCCTTACTCTTACACTACCTCCAAACATGTAGTCATAGGATTAACCAAGAGATGGAGCCGCCGAGTTGTGGAAATTCATAATAAGGGTGAATAACATTTATTCTTTGGGACCTACCACATGTTTTTCAATGTAGCACTACGAAGAGATTACAAATGAGAAAAATGTGGAGGGGTTCATGATAGATCCAACTTGAAGGGGGGGGGGATTCTCAAAGTATATGATATGATTCCTTGTACTTCACTAGAGAGGAGTTTGAATTTGTGAGCGGCATAACCTCATACTCATTGACAGATATAGTGTTGTAAACCACTCTTGGGGCATCTATCAATGACCCACTCACCACCAACCACCCGACCTCCCTTATAAATTGTCACTTAAGTTAAACAACTCTCTAAGTCATCATCTACAACATTTCATTTAGTTCTCATTTCATAGACGTAATTATTCATTTAACAATTTTTGAATAACTTTCTATACATTTTCCAAAGAAAATTTATTTTCTTCTAAATAAAATAATTTTGATAGCACTTTTTTTTTTTTATCAAAGTCTACTTAGTATGCTAATAAACATTTCTCAATTAGAAGCATGACATTCCACAAGTTAATAGGTGGAAGAGTTCTTGATGGTGTTGATTTCTTTTAAGGCGTCATTGACGTCAACCTTTTCAAGAGAATTTATGTGGCATCTTAATTTCTATCAAATCAACACTTTGTTACGGACTAGAGAAGAGACCTTCATCTATAAGAGACAACCACAAAAGAAACAACCACTCCTCGGATCCCCATATTTAGGTACATCGTGAGCATTAAATTATGGGAATAACAATTGTTGCATTATATGTGATGGGCATCATCATATTTTGCGTTTGTAAGTAAATTATGAGAGGATGGAGAAATGAACGGACCAACAAGTTTGAGAGAGAGAATATTATATAAACCCCTACCATTTTTATAATATGTGTGTCTTCTTCGTACTAGAGAAGGATTCACTCCATCTTGAGCCAAAGGTTAAAAATGTGCTTAGAGGTGTAGAGGAGAGTGAGTATTGTCCTATGAAGCATGATGCCTAGAAGGCTCCATCGTTCACTCTATAAGCTTGGTTGCATATGGGCTCCATTCCCATTTCCAATTCTAAAATGAATGAGTAGCTCGTTATGTTTATGAATTCAATAACAAGAGATCCTCCCACCAACTCCATCTCTATTAAGTAGTCCACAAAAATATTGACATCTTCACTTGAGAATACAACAACAATCCCACTAATACCATAAGTCCGGAAAATTATGCTTATTGTTGTCATTCCTTTGAAAATTTGAAACCAATCATATAATTTGGAGGTGAGGTAATTTATTTTTCAAAAAATAACGAATATAGAAAATTAAGAAAACAAAACTTTGTTTGAGTGAGGACATGACAAGTGGAGCTATCAATGTTGTTTATGGTGCGGATCAAAATTATGCACTTATTACTATTACATTATGCCTCTAGTATGTCATTATATGCATGATTCCTAAGCAAAAAAACTAGACATTGATAACACTTTTTTTGCTTTACATTGACATTGTTTTATCTTTCCATGCTTTCATCCTTTACTTTTTTGGAATTATCCCTTTACTTTTGGACATCACATAATGTTTTATTTAGCTGAGCATTTCATGATTTATCTTTGGAGACTTTATGGACATAAGTGTCCAATGGGGGACAATATCATCTTAAGCTAGCGACCCCTTTGGGCACTCATATCCCTTTGCTTGTATTATTATATTTTAAAATGACCCATCACTTGTTTATATTTTCTAAATTTGTATTGATCACTTTGGGTCGGCTTTTAGTGTTGTTAATGTCAAAATTCAAACAAATGAATCATATATATACACAACCTACTAACTATTCTATAAGGGCAATTGGGTTATTATTTTCTATCTACTACTTGGGTAAAAGGAGAAACTTAAGGAATGCATTTGGGTTGCATCATTCACTACATAGGAAGGGAAAATTAAATTCCATGACACACATTATCTTGGGAGAAAAGTAGTTGTATCCCATTATCTTGGTGCAACTTGCACAAGGGAAACCTAGCTTCAAGGGACACAATTTATATCACACACACACCATAACTACATTGAGTCTAAAATGTAGTGCAATGCTTGGTGAAAATCACATTGGGGTGACCACCGAGGTCAGTTTGACTCAAGCATATGCATATTTTATTTAATCTAATGTGTGCTTAAGTCTTGTGCAGAGTAGTTAGGGTTTGTTTTGCAGTACATGTGCGACAAGAGAACCCTATAACAAAGTGGATGTGACATTGAGAGCGAGTGAAGGTGACATTATCAAACAATGAAATAATCAAATCTGCACCCATTACTCACTAGGCCCAGTTCGAGACACTGCACCTAGGCAATCATGTCCCCTCCTAGGAAATATTGTCCGGCATAACTTTCAAATCTCTATTTTCAAGACAAAGCGTACACAATTTAAACCGATCTTGTTCCACCATCATCCAATTCGATCTAGTCCATGCAGACAATCAATATCAACTAAGTCACTCTTATCCTCTTGTTGGTTGCACTTGTTTATCATTGCATTTGATATATTACATGTTTTTGATATTTCTGATTTAGTCTAGTCCTCTTATTAAGATTTATTTTTTATTAAATCATTTGGTGAACCCGATTATCAATTATGCATCGGATATATTTGTTTCATATCATGGCTAGGGCTTCTCATGAATTTACTATTGAAAATATTAATGACCTAAATACATACATTTTTGACCATCCTGAGAACTTAGATCTCTTGTTATATGTTGCTCATGAAGAGGCACAATAGTTATCTAAATTCAACCCCTCCAACTAACTATGTTATCACCATGAGCTCCAACATCTTCTATTCACTTTCTTCTCCCCCACCAATACGGGGCATCCACCATCCATATTCCTATTCCCACACCTAACACTCACTTTTTCTTCCCTATCATCTCTCATATCCAACCTAGTTCCTCTTCAGGACCCATGCCTTAGAGTCCATGTACCATGATTTACAAGCTCAAATTCATCAATTACAACACACCTTTTCTTCTTCATCTCCCTCTCTTGATTCTTCACTTCTCCTACATAGTCCTCTTACACCCAAGTTTCTTCTTACCCACTTCCCCCTAATTTTGTTTCACCCAAGTTTCCTCTTTTTGATGGTCATGGAGATCCACAAGAGCATCTTAGATCATTTCATGTTACATGCTTGGACTATGCTTGTGATGATACATTATTGACCAATTTGTTTCTAGAGCTTACAAGAGTATGCTTTGTGATGGTTTTATGATTTACCTCTACACTTTGTTAGATCTTTCACTCCTCTAGCAAATCTATTCTTGGCACATTTTTCTATGAACATTGGAACTAAAATATCATATGCACAAATGGCTAAAATGAAGCAAGGATCTAATGAGCATCTTAGTGACTATGTTTTGTGTTATAAGAATAATCTTACTAAAATGAACAATGTATTGGCTGAATCTGAATTACAAGATCTATTTATCCAAAGTCTCTTGCCTCCTCTACAAGAATGTGTGCTCTTTGATTCTTTTCATTATTTTGATCATTTATGTCATACTCTTAAAGAATGTGAACATAAGTTACTTTCTATGGGAAAGCTTAAGTATGGTGATAATACTTCCTATCAATCTAGTAACAAATTCCAAAGTAAATATGCCTTTAAGATCAAATCTAATGAGCCTAAGCCTATTGTTAATGTTGTATCTCAACCAACAAATCTCTAAATACAACCTACATGACACATCTTTACTAGATTTCATATCCACCTCACATCTTGTTGCCTAAGCTCATTGAAAGCAATATGATTTCTCTTCCATCCCCTCTTGAGCTAGATCCTAATCATCCTCATGGTAATAATTTTGATGAAAAAACACACTGATTATCATAGATGTAATGGACATTCCACTAATATATGCTTTAAGATTAGACATTTGATTCAGACTTGATTGATACTAATGAGCTCGAATTGCTTGAACCCACTATTTCTAAATCTACAAATGACAATGACAAACTCAAGATTTTCAATGATCCATTACCCAAACATGAAAAAGTGGTTCTCGAGTCTTCTTCTAATCATGCTTATCATGTGGTTCCACCTCCATCATCTTCTGATCATCCTCTTGGGTTTCTTGTTAGTACTATTGATATTCCCCATATATTATTACTTTTAATTGATGTAGATTTTCATGCTTCTTTTTCATCACATAAACTACACATTGATGCTTTTGTTGGTATTCATGTTGTTAACAATGTTATGGTGCATCCTAATTTCAAACATAATGCATGTTCATTATCTTTCCTATGAGCTATTGGATTTCCATTATCCCATAATGACACTTAGATCACCTACTTCTTCATGGGCATGTGGTTCTCCCAATCACTGTTGGGCCTCTTACTATCTTATGCCTTTCTCTATTGGATCTGAGGTTACACATTGTGACATGGTCTTAGGACTTCCTTGGCTTAAGGATGTTAAAGCCATCCATCCATAGTTCATTTATGTCTTAAGTTCATACATGAGCATCACGTTGTCACTATTTGAGGCATCCCACCACAAACCCTTTATCTTTGGCACCTATCACCACCACATCTTCAATTGCTACTACCACTAGTGCACCTACTTCTACACCTATTGATGATGGTCCCATGGCTTTGACATACACTACTATGGCATCTAGAAATCTCTATATACTCCTAGTGTTAGTTCCACATCTCCACCTAGATCTCCTCCACATGTGATTTCTTCTTCTAGACCACAACGTCTTTATCGGTCCCATATAGCCCACCTCATAGGACTAGGTCCCCACATAGGATACATATTACACATGGTACATCTAGGCCCACTTCACGGTCTCATTCTCCACATGCACAACATAATCCTACTATCACACGTCATGACACATGCACTTTCACATGACACTAGGTCCTTTAGATCATGTTCACATGTTCCTCTCTTTCACATTAGTAGATAGTGGGCCCTCACCCTCTATCCTCATTGGATAGATCACTATGACAGTCACACTTGGGGGCATCTAATTCCCCTTTGCTACCCGATGACGCACTCTTGTTCTAGGTTCAAACATGACTGTTGAGGGCACTTACATACATGAACCTCACTTTGCACACATACACACTAGGGGATAACCTTGCTTCCCTTCCCTAGTCATAGGATCTCATATTCTAATAATACAAAAATATTCAAATATTTGTAAAAATACAAAAACATTAGCTTAGATCTTGGTTGGATGTATCTTTTTTGCTTATACTATTCCATGTTGCATTTTCCTATCATGTTAGCTTGATTCATAGTATGTTCTATCCTTTTACATATACACATGCACATTCACATGGTACTTTGAGGTGAATGCAAACTATATATAGGTTATCACATGATGCATGATGTTTGACATTATTCTCTACCAATCCCACCGAGGCTCTAGGGGCATCTACCTTCCATACCTTTCCATATTCAGGTGTTATCATTACAATATCTACTACTTTCATTTCTATTTCATTCATATATACATTGTGACATACTATTCATTATTCTAACATGTTAATGAGTGCTTCATGTGTAGCATTTGTCTTACAGGATTACTTCCAACCATGGTTATCTATTTACTTTTGTGTGTCTTGTCTTCTATGATTGTGAATTTTTTGCCTTGTTTGGGCTATGCCCTATGATTGATTGTTTTTTGTTTGTATGGCCTTGAAGGCCTCGATTGTCTTGTGACATCTTGAGTGGTGTCCCATGTTTTCCACCAGCTTATTATTGTTCCTCTTGATTGTGTTATTGTGTTTGACTTGTTTCTATTACATTATGTTATGATTGTTTATCACTAACACTTCTTACTAGTCTTTCTTTCCATTGTTTTACATGTGTTGTGTTGTTACCATGCACATACCCTATTCCCCTGTAGAATCCTTCTTCAAATGTGCACATCAGATTCAAATCCTCTCATTTGGGCCACACTCACATTGATCCATCTCATGCACCCCAAATGAGAGGGGGCAACCATCGGGTGATTATTTCACCCTCTCAAACATTTTAAAAAAAAGACAAAATGGTACATAATGAAATTGGGTAGAATAGGGACTCAAAAATGATTCATAATCATACATTGGTCCAAAAAAATAATAGAGGGACAAAAGCCCCCATAATAGATAGTAATGATGGGTGCTAGTGTCCCACCTAGGCATTTTTTTATCTTAGGGGAAAAAATAGGCATTTGATAGTGGGAACATGTTCTTAGTGACATTTTTTTCACAAATCTAACAAGAATTCAACTTCAGTTTACTATCTAGAATAAAGGAAAAAAATCAATAGCATGTTTCATACTTTGGGCAAGGGAACTAACTACTTTTCTTTCTCGGTTCATATTTTTCCTACCAATATCTAAATAAGAGTGAAACCTAGGGCATATGCAGGGACATGATATGTCTGGAACAAAGTGTCATCGTCATATGTGGTCAATTACTATTGGGTTGGTGACCATCTATAGTGGCACTTATATGGGGAAGCATCATGGATGGAGGGCAAAGTTGACCGCTCTCCCAACACTCTTCCTCTTGGTGGTAGGATGCCTAAATCCTAAGAGTATTCACATGGTTTGGGAATTGATCACTCCCGACCCCTCCAACCATCTCCTAAACAAATTTCTCTTAGGTGAATAATACATATGAACATTTTATCACTCTCTATTATCATTCAGTGTACTCTATCCTTGATTCACTTGTTTATCTTACACATTTCTATTTTGATTTCTCTAAGTTAAAGTTTAATTTCATATACTATGATACACTTTTCTTCTTTTGCAAGTCCATCCTTATCTCAAAAAAGGCAACACAAATGGAACAAGGAGAAATACTCAAGCACAAAATGCTTAGGAAAAGGCAATATTCAATTACAAATGCAAGTATCATTTTCACTATGCACACAAGTCACCCTTAGGGTTCTTATCCCCTCTTAGACTCCATAATACACATCCTACAATTTCCATTCGACATGTTATTAGTTACAATCTTCTTCGATCTCCACAAGGTATGTTCTTCCTATCTACTTTATGCTACCAAATATTCATTCACCAGCATAAAGTGGGGGAAATGTAGACACAAAATTATGCACTTATTACTATTACATTACACCTCTAGTATGTTGTTATATGCATGATTCCTAAGCAAGAAAACTAGACATTGATAACACTTGTTTTGCTTTACATTGACATTGTTTTATCTTTCCATTTCATCATCCTCTATTTTTCTTGAATTATCTATGTACTTTTGGACATCACAAAATGTTTTATTTAGCTAAGCATTTCATGATTTATCTTTGGAACTTTCTGGATATAAGCACCTAATAGCGGATAATAGCGGTCGACATTGTATCCCCTATAGGCACTCTTATCCCTTCACTTGTATTCTTGTATTTTAAAATGACCCATCATTTGTTTATCATTTCTAATTTTGTATTGATCACTTTGGGTAGGCTTCTAGTGTTGTTACACACACACACACACACACACACACACACACACACACACACACACACACACACACACACACACACACACACACAACCTACTAAATATTATAAGCGACAACAGTGGTTACTATTTTCTATCCATTACTTGGGCAAAAGGAGCACCTTAAGGATTGCATTTAGGTTGTAGTATTCACTACATAAGAAGGGAAAATTTTGAATTCCATAACACACGTTATCTTGGAGAATATTGGTGAAATATTTTGTCACAGGAGAAAATATAGGGTTACCACAACACACTGGGACTAAGTCCCTCCTCTTGGGAATGGGGAGGCTCCCATTTATTGAAAGATAGAAATATTGTACACTAATTCTATTCTTAGGGTGTTCAAAGACCGAGGATCACACAGAACACTCCATTGAACCTGTGGCAACAATGTATGGAGGAAAAGGAGTGTGAGGTATGAGTAGGAGAAGAGAAATGGAGAGGGGGTTTCAGGTAATAAATAGAATGTTGAGTTTACTAACCACAAAACCAAAAATATTTCCAGATTCCATGAGAAGACACCAATAAGAAAAGAAAGAAAAAAACACAATCAACACAAATTTTAATTGCATTATATTCATCAAAGATTCATTCTTTCCCTAGTTGTGTAAGATTACAATGCTTTGTTGGAATAGGTGTTGAGAAAGGGAGGAATACATTATGTAAGAAATAAAAGAAATACAAATTACTATATCGGGAGTAAGAAATTATGCTTTACAATAGATAGAAGGCCTCAATATATATCCCAAAAACTTGTGACTCTTCACATTTATGCATGATTGTTCACCTTCCTTTCCAGAATAAGACACTTTTCCTTATTTTAAGAAAAGTACTTTTACAAAAGTGGAAAGGAAGTGACTTAAGTTACTTTTTAAAAAAATTCCCCAATGAAGAATTAGAAAACACTTAAGTTGATTTTGGGAAAATTTGATTGCTACATGTAAGAATGAAAGAGAGAAAGAGAGAGAATACATCGAGTTGAGAGAAGGAGCACACGAAGAAGAGGATCCTTAGATATATTGTACTAGAAAAATATTTTGACTTTCCATTACCACATTGAACCCAATAACTACTTAAAGAGCTTCCCTCCTATGGGGGATGGGAATATTAGTGATGATGTCCAACCAGTGATCAGATGCACCTTGTATTACCTTACAATGTTTAAGCCACTTTAGAATCTTATGAGTTGCATATGAGATGGATGATCTTATTTTAGATAAATTTTCCATGAGCTCATATCCGTAGAATCGTGGATCAGATAATTCACCTCTTATAATTTTCTTGAAGTGCTCTCGAAGTTCATCAAGTGACACAGACTCGGAACGTAATGAAGGACACCTCATCCTACTCAAATGATCATTGATTTCTTCCTTGATTTCTCACCCTCGGTTTTGATGATGTGGACAATATTCAATAGCCTCAATAAGGGCTCTCATCTTCCATTCAATTGTCCTTATCCATGTGCAAGAATAATTGTCTTCTAGGCTTAGGAACACCTTCTTGTCAAGTAGTGACCTTGGATATACAATACTTATTTTGCAAATGACTGGTAGGAGCTCATTCCAATGGTCTGCTTCTTTTCTACCCGTAAAGAGAACATATTGCACCTTCTCAGTTAACAAGGCAATAATTTTAAATATCCTGATTGTCTATGGGATGAGTTCACACCCCTTATGTATGATGGATTCAATCTATGATTCATTCATTTTTCCCACTTTGCCAAGCCACTTGAATTCTTAAATTGCATGTGGGTCACTTTTACCCAAAGGAGTAATTGACTCAAAGGGGACAAGAGAAGGAGCGTCGGGGTCCGGGAATTTTGGACATATGAATTTAATGTATGCACTTAGATATTTAATTAATCCCAACTTGATTTACTTTCCCTCGTTTGTGCAACTAGTCTAGTGGTGGTTTGGTCAAAGTTGTGGATATATCCCTCAGGTCCTAATTCTCCAAGAGGGTACCGAATCATTTCATAATAAATTATCCTCGTCTCATATTCATCTTGAATTGTGACCTTGAAGCATCTGATGTGAACCGAGAAGTCATTTTGGCCTTCCAAAGAGTAGGAGTAAGCTTCCAGATTTCAGGATATATCTCAACTATTGGAGCCTTTTCCTTATCCATGGTGTGTTGACAATCATTGATGATGTCTTAAACCCATGAGAACACGTGACCAAGATACAAATATGAAGCATACACCATTGGGCTACCTGTAGGAGAAACTGAGACCACTACTTGATTTTCTAGTGGAGAGGACCCGTGATCACTACCCATGTGAGATTACGTTAGAGGCATGAGAGATTATTGAGATGAGTGCATGGGCAGCTTGTAAAACTTAGACTTATTTCTTGCAGGAGAAATAATGAACTCTCCTAGATAAAGAACATATGATTCAGTTCTTCTAACTAAAATCTTCCCGTGAGGGGAATCAAGTGAATATTTTGGAGATGTTTCACCGTCCTTCGAGAGGTCAAAGTAATGGTTTCTAAAAAGGGTGCATGAGCATAGCTGCATAGGCTCTATTATTGACTAATATAAATGAGGAATGGGATTGAAGTGAATGATCTCCAAGTATTCGAGACTTGAACATTTCACCTGTCATCATCTTCAATGTTTGTACTCACCCATTCTATTCATAAATCATTTATCTCATTACATCATCATCCTTGAGAAGTCTCTTTTTGGACCTCTATCTCATATATACAATCTTCTCAATAGTCCTCCAATTTAGGTTGATGGGACATGCTGAGATATTTGTGTTCTACCTCTATATATTGTTTGCTATCAAATGATCTCCTAACAGAGTAGGCATACAAGTTGAAGGATCCCAGAGAAGCTTCTATATTTCCTGCATCTGTTTGTTTTTTACAAGAGTAAATTCTCAATTGAATTGGGAATGTCACTCTTCTCCTCTTTCTTTACGTCATTTAACGTGCACTCTAGATAGTTGTCTACACAATGCAATGAGCACTAGTTTGTTTCTCGGGTTCTACGGAAGCCTCGATGGAGCTTCATAAAATCCTTCAACATGAATGGAGGAGAATGTCTTAAACTATGAGAAGTAGCTCCCATACTTGTTGATTATCATGCATGCTTCTTCTAATAACTTGTGGTTGATATCGCTCTCTAATTTATGGATTGCATGCATCACAAAGATGTCGTTGACTCTGGTGAAGTGTGTTTTGTACTCCCTTAGTATGGATTATGGATAGAGTTGGTATACCAATGTGCCATTTGAGATATTTCTCTCTAGAGTTAGTCCTGGGTGACTTTCACAAAGTTGCAATGGAGTATACCAAATGGGAAGCCACGGTAAATTCCTATCTTTTCAAGGTTAACCAACTAAGAATGCGACTATCACCGATAATATGAATCCAATTTATCTTTTGGGTTCCTTTAGTAGTTATAAATGTGAATTGATACATCCATAGATGAAAATCCTTAGTCGACGCTTCTCCCATGATTTGGCTAAGTAGAACAATGCAATAAGGTATCTCTTGAATGAGTTTGAAGCGAGAGAGTGAATTTGGAAGATGAGAAATCTTGTGTGACATATTCATCCAATTTTCAATTTTCATTCCTTGCAATCATGACTCTTTCCTATCCCAATCCATCAATGCATCCTTTTTACTTAGGACTATTGTGTTATTGGGTCTTGAAATGTAGAGACGTCTCGAGATCCCTTCGGGAGATAATACGGAAAGGATGGAGCCATTGTCTACGATAATAGTCTAACTTTAAGCTTTGTAGTTCTTGACAAAGGCAATGATAAAATTAGTGTCATGAATTTCCAAGGGGAACTCAACGGCTCAATAGAGTCCACTTTGTGGAAGATATTGTTAGCTAAAGCAGTGCGAGTTCCTTCTTCCATCTTGATCTTAAGATCATCGAAGTCTATGTGTTCCGCGTTGTTGTCTCCAATGTCCAGGTATTCAGAAACCATAAATAAAATAGGCTCGTATCTAGATTAGTGGAACTTCATTGTGTAATTTTGGGGTTTCACAAGCCTAAGAATGATGGTAGAATTCAACAAGGTAAGCGAAACGAGATTCTCGAGAAGGTTTATGAAAACTAGAGATTTTATATGGTTTTTAACATGATTTGATAGTCGAATTCTAACTTAGTCCATTTCAAGGTAAAATCAAATCCAAATTAGGTGAGACTTGATTTTTGGAAATTTATTTCGAGATGAATAAATGATCCAAATTTGGTAACAATCCCTCATTAGAAAAATAGGGAAATGGGAAAACAAGTTTTGGTTGAGAAGGAAGCTTGAAGAATGGGATTAATGGAGTATGAAAAAATCAGTCCTTCATTCTGGATAAATAAATGTCCAAATGGATTAGTTTTTGATTCATTAGAGAGGTATTGAGGAGGGGAACCAATGCTCTAAATTTGGTGACAATATCTCATGGGGTTTGAGAGAAAATGGCGAAACAATTTCTAATGCAAATGAGGTTTTTGAGTGGTTTTGGAGGTAGAAAGTGGTTTCACTCACAAATCATGCATTTATTCATCATAACACGTGTTTGATATCTCGGAACATTTTTTTGGTGGGGGATATTGTTGTCGAAGTTTGAGAAGCTTCCTCCATGTGGTTTTTGCACAACGAACAAAATAAATTTGAGTGGTTTTGGTGAAACAAGCTTGGAAAAGCTGAAACCTTCAAGATATAATGGGAAATAAAATACTCCACCATGTGCAATGATATTGGAATAAATGAAAAGTTGTTTTGGATAGGATCATGTGGTTAAAATTTGGGTGGGATTCGACCATGGGATCAAAAGATACAAGCAAAACAAGTTTTGGACAAGCTAGGGCACAAAGGTGGTTTTGGTGGGCATGAGAGGTGGAAAAGAAAGTTTTTAAGTGGTTTCACATGCTGCACTTGGTATTTTTTTGTTTTTGTGTTTTGGAGGGAAGTGGAGATTTGAATGGTCTTTGCACATGGAGGTGGAGATTGGACTTTACAAATGCAAAGTGAGTTTTCCACCAAGTTTGCAAACCCCACTCCCAAAATGTGCCTCCACTAGCCTTGGATGCAATTTTGGGGTACAATTACACCTCCAAAGCTCTCGTAGTGCAATTGGGGAGAAAAATTCACCTAGGGTGGAAGTAGTGGGACCCACATGCCAAAACTCCCTTCGTTTTACCTATTTTCACATTACTTTTTGTTTGTTTTTGGTCAACTAATGCTTGAGTGAGGCGCACTTTTAAAGGTGAAACTTCAAAGTGGAGAATGTAAAGTGAAATTCACCTCCAAAATACCTTCAAGTTCCTAAAGGGTTCCAAGCGTACTTAATGACATCATCAAGTCAATGAGGAATTAGATCGCAGAGTGCACTTTTCGCCACAAGGTCCAAAATTAACCTTTACGGGTTGTGCACTCCGCGATCTCATTTATGACACCTTGTTTACAATCTTCAACACAAGTCTCTTTATTGTAGCTTTTGTGATGGTAAGAAAAAAATACATGTGGTCCATATTTAACTTGTTGAAATAAAAAAAAAGGATCTCCTATGTTCCCTCCAATAGATTCCCCACTCAAAAATTCTCCTCCCTTAATCCCCTTCTTTGTCGTGACTAACTTTGATAAATATATAAAGCAAAAACGACATTAGAAATGAAAAAGCTAACTTAAGTGTGGTTGTTGGAAAATCCTTCGAAGATTTGGAAAATCCTTCGAAGATATAGAAAATATGTAAGTGCCCATCCCTACAAATGTCTAATAACTAGTTGAATGCCCTACAAATGTATTTAATTCATAATAGCACAACCTCATGTCCGAAGCATATGATTTTTGTCACCAGAAGAAAAATGTGTTTTTTGTTCCTTGATATCAATTGTATACCAAGATTATTCTCTGCAAGGACCAAAAGGTTTTTCTTACTACTAACTTTTGGGTAGAGGTTGGTCTAATCAATTGTGCAATTAACCAAGCTCAATATATTTTCTATAAAGTTGGTGTAAAACCACCTAGACTGTCATGTTTTCTAGTTATCAAATTAAACAATTGCATTAACCAAACACGGGATGCCAAGTCTCCTGCCATGTCCATATCTCTATAGTTTCCCATAGAAATTACATGTGATTTTTCCTCAAAATGACACAGTCCCTAACTATCCACAAAACATAAGGGATGATGTTACAAATAATAATTGTTGACATTGATAGTATTGAATGACAAGGGATTACTTTCATAGTTATCTCGAGATAATGTTGCCTTGTAAGGATTTTCACATCGTATCTCCTTCCTCTTTTGAGAAGTTCTCACAAATGACATGTGGTCCATATGTGATTTACCAAGAAAGTAAGAGGATCATATATGTTCCATCCGAAAATTTCCCTTTCCTTATAATTCTCCTCCCATTATCCCCCTTATTCACCATCCCTCTTTCTCCTACATTATTTCACCTTTGTTCCTTCCACTCTTTCTTTATTGCCTCCCTTTCAACGTATTCATTACACCATTTGAGTGTGGTTACTAGTATAAAAGTAATTTTAAAAATGGAAACTACACTAACAAAGACTAAGTAGATAGATATATAGATATATTTTAACGTCCATGAGGCCAAGAGAAGCCTATGGGACAATAAGCCCTGCCATTTTTTCTTTCTGAATTTCTACTTGACAATTATTCAAATTTATAACGAAATCTCCCATTTTATCCACTCTCTCCTTGGTGAACATATCATGTAATGAGGTTGTCATTAAAACACTTGCATATTTGGCTTGTATGTCATTGTAAGCATTACACTAAAAATATAGTGTTTTTCTGATTCCACTGCCCCATCGGTGCAAAAGACACAAACTCTCTCTTCCCATGCCTCTTTTGGCCTTTTCCACCTACTCGTTTCACACCAAAGTGTGTAGACAATAAATCACACACTTTGGGTACATTTCTAAGTCCTAATCACATACCACTATTCATATGATTCCTAATTGAGAAAATTACTAATTGATCATTGTCTTTAGCCTCTTTTCTTTCTTTCTATTGTCCTTGGTCTTACACACCTTCTTGCCCAGGTTTGACTTTGGATGCTTCAATTTTTCTCGAGTCCTGGACACAAGCGCCCAACCGGGATGCCAACGCTAGGCATCCCCATCCCCTCTGGGCACCCCGACCTCTTTGTATCTTGCTCACATCTTTTGGGTCCTTTCTAATTATTGGGCATATTTATTTCTTATGGGTCGGCCTTTTAGTGGTTAATTATGAAATTCAAACAAGGGAATCATATAAATACAAAGCTATGTGACCATAATAAAGGACTAAGCACTAAGCATTATTTATCATCACCTAAGGTTGCATCCAAGAGCATTCAATCATCCATCTAGCTTCACATAAGGGACAAGGGAATGCCATTTCTATATAAATACATAGAAGGGAAGTTCATTTTTCCATGCACACATCTATTTACATCTTATACATCTAGCTATTGCTCATTATTCAAGTGTGTCTAGCACAAGAGCCACCTAGGGCATGATTCTACACACACACAAAACTATATGGAGTCTGAAATGTAGTGCAACACCCGGATCGTAAGTTCACTCAATCGGGTGATTATCGGGGTTAGTTTGACTCCCCATTTACATCTTTTTCTTTTACGATTTGATGTGTTTTGAGGTTTTACAGGTGCTCTTTCTCTTTACAAGTTTCAGGAAAATTCAACGATCAAGCAACGAAGTACATGTGACTAAAGGTGACATCTAGCGAACATCTCACAACCCTATGGCCGAGTTTGTAAGGTTACGAGCAGTCACACATGTGCCCAAATGAGGTTTGTGTGCCCTGTGCGCCCCGAGATCCTGTCCATTCGGCCTGGTCCCAACGTTCCCGACATTTTTCATTTTTCTGTGATCGGTTGTGACACTCTGCTTTCATGTTCCAAAGAGTTTTCTAGCTCGACATATCTTTGGGATCATTGCAAATTAGCTAAGTAATTTATCCCTTCTCTTGCAACTAGGGTTTTACATTTGTGTAGCTTACTTACTTGTGTCAAATATGTACTTTAATTATTTATATCTCGTGTTGTTACATAATTAAGATTTAACATTTATTTTCCAATATTTGCTTAATCATTTGGTGAACATGACGTTGGGTTCACCAAATGATTTAATAAAATCTAAAATATGATATATTAAATCTAAATTCAGAAAGCACTACAATGATATACAATAAGATACAAATGTTTAGCCTTTTAAAGATGTTACTATGTAAGCAAATGAAAGAGATAGGGCACTTATCTAGATTTTTGCTTATCCCAAAGTGCACTTGAGCTGAAAGAACTGATGAAAGGGCTGGGAAGAATGTTGGAAATACTCGATATAAATTATGAAACCTACTGGTGATCGTGTCGGGACACGGGTGCCTAGGCAAGGGTGAGAGCGTCTAGGGTGCCCGAGACCTCTTACGGGCGTTGAATTCTAGAGAAAATCTTGGAACCCGATTTCACCAGTGTCACAAGGGTTTCACTACCCTTCATTATTGATCATCTGTAGGTCACTGGAAGATCACCAAGTTTGATGGTAACCTGCAAAATAGATAATATTCTGCAAAACCCCCAAACAACATCAAATCCTAAAAACAAAGATGAAAATAGGGAGTTGGATTGTCCTCGAAAGTCACCCAATAGATTGAACTTACAACTAAGCGTTGCACTACATCTCAAACTCCATGTATTTCTATGTGCTTGTGTGTGCAATAGTGCTCCTAGGTTTCCCTCATGCCAATGATGCTAAGATAACGGGTGATAGCTAGATAGAATGTAAATGTGTGGGATGGAATTCAAAAACTTCCCCTTCCTATGCAGTGTATGCAAAGTAATAAGCCCAAAATGTAGTCCCTTTGATAGTATGTAGATAGATAGCCCTTGATAAAATTTCCCGCCATTATAATGGTATGTATGTTGTGTTTATATAGGGATCTCTCGCTAGAATTTCGACTCTAGTGACACAACATGCCGATTAGGACCTCGGGATAGGAGTAAAAAAAAATAAGGCCGACCACAAATGTCAAAAATGTGAACAAGAATAAAGAGGATGGAAACACCTAGGGCTTGGGGTACCATGCTTATCCTCCCACCTTTAGCAATATCTAGTGTCTCACTTTTTTACCCTAGCATTGGTATCGTCATTACTCTACGATGCACTCTCGTGTTATGGTTCATGCTTGATTGTTGATGGCTTAATGCATTCATGAACCTCATATCCTACACACTACACGTTTCACACATCATGCATTCATGACATCTATTTCTCACAACTTCTATCACACATCATATACACTACACACTATACACATTCACGATACATATTTCTTACATCTACTCTTACACATTGCGCTCATTACCCGATGACTCCCTCTTGTTCTATGGTTCACTCTTGATTGTTGAGGGTATTTTATAAATGAACCTCATCACATGCATACTCATTCACATTCACTCAGGGGCACACCACTCCTATCACATTCACTCTGCATTCCATTCCATCTCACTCACAACATATTGCATATCTTGGTCGCATTTACTCTTTCTTACTTATGCTTACATGTACACTTTTACACGTGTTAGACATATACATTGTATGTCATTATCTATTTCTATATACGCATGTGCGTTCACTTTCCTTATAGTTGTGATCACAGACTCTATACATATCATTACATACAACATGGATGCTTGGCACAATACCTATAACTAGTCCCGCAGCGGCTCCTGAGGGCATACACTTTCATACTCATCACAGGTGCTATTGTTTTGATTTATACTATTTCCTATTTCATATTAACACACTACTATATCAGATTTATACACGCTTTGACATACATTTTATCTTTCTAACATGTTAATGGGTGCTTCATGTGCAACGTTTGTTTTGCGAATAACTATTTTCTACCATGGTTGTCGATATCTTTCTATCATTGTTTGTCATTGCTTGCCATCGTTTGCGGGCTTTTCCCTTTGTCTTGTGTGTACATTGTATGCTTTTAGCCACTTCAACCTCGATTGTATTGCGACATCATGAGTGATGTCCCATGTTTATAACCCACTTTTTGCGTCTACATTGTCTTCTTGCTTGCTAGCTTACATCTTATCTTTTATATGCATGATTATCTTGTTTGCACTAACACTTTTTTTCAGCCACTTTGTTTACATGTGCCTTGGTTTCTACCAAGCACATTTCCTTCCCCTATAGGGATTCAGTTTCAAAACAATGTTTAGTCCTCCTTTGGGCCACATACTCCATGTGACGTCGCAGCAGAACCCAAATGAGGGGGTGGGTGAATCAGCCACCCCACACAACAGTCTATAAGTCACAATTTAATACTAGTACAACACAGTCTTCAGTCTCATAAATGACCCAGAATTTGACTTGGGTCTTCAAAACAACATAGACACTAGCACCCAACACCAAATAGTAGTGCCTCGACGCCGCCGACCCTTCTGGCGCTGTGACTAGTGGGTAGTTACACAATTTTTCTCAGTTTGGCACAATTCATAACAGTTTTCACATGATGACTTTTACAGATGCAGAACCACGGTCCTTCAACATTCGGCAGATGCATGCATTACACCTTCTTTTCTATTTTCATGTTGGATCAAATTGGATCGGATTTGCACACGCCATTTGCGGTGGTGTTTATACTTCAGGAAGCGGTCAAAGATTGGAAAATAACACTATACCTTTATCCCTACACTTCTTTTGCGTTTGGAGTGAGATCGTCCAAAAACTCGTACTTGGCGCGGCTTGGTGTGAGATCGCCCAAAAGCTCGGGCTCAGCATGAGATCGCCCAAAAAAGCTCATTCTTCTACAACATCTTGAGGATCCTTTCTATCTCTTTCACTCATTGCAGATCAGTGCACATGTTCCTTTTCACATTTTTACATACTTTGTACACACTACTTACGTGTGACATGTGACTACTCAATTTTCTCTTCTCTTTTGCAGATTCGTCCTTATGGGAAGCAGTAGTCACATCATCACACGTCAAGTGACATCAACAATATGTACAATGCAACATCTACACATACGCTTTCACCCTTGGGGTCATCATCATTTTCAATTCCTCTTCTCTATCTTCCACACTTCACTTTTTGTCACTCCACGCTTTTTCTTGTCTCTCTCGGCACACTTTTCGCCATCAATCTACATGATTATCAAGTACACATCTCTTATCTACTTTATGTTATCAAGCATTTTCTCAACAACATAAAGTGGGGAAAAGGTAGACACTAAATCACGTACTTTGGGTACATTTCTAGGTCCTGATCACATACCACTATTCATATGATTCCTAAGTGAGAAAATTATTAATTGACCACTATATTTGGCCTCTTTTCTTTCTTTTTGTTGTCTTTCTTGGTCTTACACACCTTCTTACCCAGATCGACTTTTGACACATCCATTTTTCTCGAGTCCTGGATGCCAGCACCAGGTGCCCCCATCCCCTCTAGGCGCCCGACCTCTTTGTATCTTGCTCACATCTTTTGGGTCCTTTCTAGTTGTTGGGCATCTTTATTTCTTATGGGTCGGCCTTTTAGTGGTTAATTATGAAATTCAAACAAGGGAATCATATAAATACAAAGCTATGTGACCATAATAAAGGACCAAGCACTAAGCATTATCTATCATCACCTAAGGTTGCATCTAAGAACATTATAAGAACATTCAAACATCCATCTAGCTTCACACAAGGGACAATGGATTGTCATTTCTACATACATGCATAGGAGGGGAAGTTCATTTTTCCATGCACACATCTATTTACATCTAATTAAATTGCTCGTTATTCAAGTGCGTATGGCACACGAGCCACCTAGGGCATGATTCTACACACACAGAGAACTACATGGACTCTACATGGACTCAAATGTAGTGCAACACCTAGATCATAAGTTCACTCACCAGGGTGACCATCGGTCGGTTTGAATCCCTATTTGCATCTTTTTCTTTTTAGGATTTGTTGTGTTTTGGGATTTTGCAAGTGATCTTTCTCTTTACAAGTTTCAGTGAATACAATGATCAAGCAATGAAGTATAGGCCACTAAAGGTGACATATAATGAACATCTTGCGGCCTTGTGAAGTTGAGTTTTTGAGGTTTTGAGCAGTCACAGGCGCACCTGGAGGTCTACAACGCCCAGTGCCCTTGACCCTATCCAAGCAACCTAGTCCCAACATTCCTGACATTTTTGCATTTTTTTGTGCTTGGTTGGGACACTTTACTTTCCTATTCCAGCAATTTTCTAGCTCGGCATATCTTTGGGATCATTGTGAATTAACTAAGTACTTTATCCCTTCTCTTTTGCACTAGGGTTTTTACATTTTTCTAGCTTACTTGCTTGTGTCAAATTTTTACTTTAATTGTTTATATCTGCGTTGTTACATAATTAATATTTTAGCATTTATTTTCCAATATTTGTTTAATCAAGCTAATGTGAATTTATCTTTAATTGAGCTACGAGAAACTTATCTCTCCAAAGGATACTAGCCCCTTGTATACTCCTTTTGTTGATGATCAAAATTGGAGTTAAATTCGTTAAGGTAATATTTTTCTTCCTCCTTAGCGCTTTATCCCACATTAACTTGCGGGAATTTATCTATAACAAACTCTTTTATTTCCTTACTATTATTAGGACATGCACTCAATTCAATGTGTCATTTCCTCATCCACTTGTTGTTTTGATTCATCCAAGACTTCTTTCACTTGCACAAGATCTCATTAAAGACCACCTTGGGCCATCTACTTACCTTCATTTACCCAATATTTTTTAGATATCGATGTAGAGCACCAATCACCGATAATCAATCCATAAGGTTAGAATGACCAAAAGAACTCAAAACAATCCCTTAGGCATTCAAAACTAGCTATTTCCTCAAGTTAACAACCCTTCAATCATGCAATTTTTAGCCCTAAAGCCCAAAATGGCTTTATGCAATACTTGAGACATGCTAACAAACCTTATATTATGCCAAATCCACCATCATATTAGATGAAAACACAAGGAATCTTCAATTAGTTCACCGTAGTCCAAAACGCCCTCCTAGCTTCTTAAGAACAAGGACATTGGTGAGTTGGTGGTTAGAACAAATTACAAGCAACTAGTACAAACTAAAATTATATTTGGGCACCCATTTGCCTCCTTGAGGCATGTGTCAAATGTGGTGTTCCAACTCTTAACATAAATCCTCTTTATCATCCACTCTTCTTTTTCAATCATAGCTCCTTGTAGCCCTTCCTTAAGGGTTTTTCTAATATAAGTTCTCACACAGGGTTACCAAAACAAACTAAAACTCATTTAGAATACCCTTTTCCATCTTACAACTTCTTGCAAGTTTCAAAACAAATTTAAAGGCTTGGCCCTACTTTCTTTAGATTCCTTCTTGCAAATTAGGCCTCTAACTTGGGTAACAATCCAGGAATCTCAACTATCAAGAATTGTGACTAATATGGGATTTGCAAACTTTAAAATGTTAAAAATCTATAAGAGGAGGGTGTCTTGAAGGTATCTTGAATTTTTCATGAGTTGAATCAACTTTTAAGGCCCCGAAATACAAATTGTCACTAAACCCTAGGTATGGTTTTCCCCGAGCCTCGATAAGGGTAATTTAACTATAAAATGATTAAAAATCAAATTCAAAGCTTGACATTTTACCAAGATTCCTATATAACCTTCCTCCATGTTCGCACTTTAGCAACGAGGCTTAGTTTGTCCTCAAAATTTGAAAATGACACTAAAATTCTTTGTTGTTCCTTAAGAACAAGGGTTTTAAGCCTCTTCTAAGTATTTCTAACAAATCATAATCAAATATTCCCTTGCACAAATTTCTAAGGTTGTATTGGGGTATGTGCCTAAGATATACACTCTCCTCAATCACATTCATCCACCTCTTGATCAAGTCTCTCACCAAAATCACAACCTAAGATGCACTACACACTCAAATTGTTTGCTACAGGACTATTTAGATTGTTCAAACCTGAAACCTCGCACAAATCTATTGTATTCTCACAAGAAACAATACATCAAAGGCTAAAATTCTCTTACCAAACATGAATTTTCCTTCTAATAGAATGCTTTGGCATAAGTGATCACCAAAATGCACAAAAACAAATTGAAAAATTGTCACTAAACTGTCTGTAAACAATAATTTCTTCTCAAACTTTCTAGGAGCTCCCTTTCCATTCCTTGACCATTCGAATGGTGATAAAATGTAGTTACAAAATAATGTTTTATCTCCCTTGCTTCAAATCCTCCCATAAGTAATTGTTATGGTCTCAAGATAAGGTCACATCTTAAGAGAAAAGGAGCCTAACACAAGCTTTTAAGAAATACATGACCACTAAGCATTTATGAAGAATCTCTTAAGACACCGCCATGGTTCTAAACCTTCAACATTCTCTTAACAACTTCCTACACTCACTACACCATGTTAATCAAGCCAAAATAAATTCACACATTCAAATTTACAAATTTTGGAGAGAACCCTAAATTCAAATTTGACTAGCTAGACTCAACTTAACACCCTATAATGAGTTCTAGTGACTCTCAAAGGACCCTAAGACTATCTAAACACACATTCAAACCAAACTTTGCATTGTCAACCCAAAATCATGCCCGAGAGAGATGTTCTGCATCAATATCTTAAGAGACCCACCGTGACAATGACTTCAATTAGGATTGTCCTTGTTTCAACTAAAAGAATCTCATAGATGATCGATACTTTTAGTTTGAACTTATTTGTAATCAAACATTTTGAATTCTCTTTATTTATTTCCATTTTGAGTTTGAAATGTTGTTGGCCCATAGTTTGCACCCATAAAGCACTTCGCTAGAATATCTAATTGTTAGAGTAGGTATTTACCTTAGCTCGTGTTCACCTAGGTACTTTATTTACCTTTATTGTATTTATCCTCACCCACTTATGTGTGTGGATATTTCTTTTATTTATTTAGATATTAGGGGATATTATCTAGTTGTTAGGTATAGTTCCTTCCTTGATCTATGGTATTGAATAGATCCTTGATGTCTCGTTCTTTCCTTGATTTATAGTTTGATCTACGACCTTGATCTGGTTCTTAGATTGTTATTCCTTGCCTATATAAGCCGTGCCCATTCTCATTGAGTTTCATAATAATATATGATATTATTGCTCATTTGTTTGCAAAGGTTTATGTAACGTTATTTTGGAGAATTACTTGAATCTTATTGATCGTGGTGTTTGATTAACATTTGTGTTTTTGGCTTGGTACGATCTGGTTATTGTTCCTTTTATGGTATCAGAGTAGGAGATTACTAGTGACATTCGGCTCAGAAATTTTATTTTGCAAATAAGTTATTTGTATATTTATATATTCGGGATTAGTTCATATTTTGTTGTTGCATGCATTTTTATGTAAAATAGAAGCTTCCATTGGATCCAGAAGGTGCCAAAACCCTAAGATTGATTGTAAACTCGACCATTGCTATTTTCGACAATGCAAATCGTTATCCACACAGTCCCAAAATAGCAAGCCCCTAGTCATATGGGGGCTTAAAGTTTGTGATTCCAACTAGCAAGTGCTTAACTCCAACCCCCTTTCATTTTATTTTGTTTTAGTGGTAAATAAAATAAATAGTATAGCATAATATTGAAAAGCTAGTATCTTTTGATCGGTAACTCGGTTTTGAGTGCCGTTTTTACAAAAGTGCTTATTTTTTTGTGCTCTTTCCATTGGAAATATTTATTTTGATAATTGCACTATGATTATAAAATTTCATATTATAACACACACTCATTATAAAATGCCAAAAATTTGGGGGCTCTTGTTGCATTGTTTGGGGGTCTAGTTGCATTACTTGGTTCTTGCATTTCTTTTGGTGATTTTTTGAGGATGGCATCTTTATCTACTTCTGCATTAGATCATGTTGAGCCATTAACAACACATAATTACCACACATGGAAACCAAGAATGGAAACAATAATTAAACGGAAAGGATTATGGGCTTTAACTTCTTCAGAACAACCAATGTTCACTAGAGAATATGAGAAATTTCAATACCAATGCAAATTTGATGAGTGTATGGGTTTGATAGGAACTTATGTAAGTGACAGTATTTTGTTTCATTTGGAAAAATGTGACTCTCATTTCAAAAGATGAGAGAAATTGGAGGATTTATTT
This sequence comes from Taxus wallichiana var. yunnanensis, assembly GCA_018340775.1. Classification (NCBI taxonomy): domain Eukaryota; kingdom Viridiplantae; phylum Streptophyta; class Pinopsida; order Cupressales; family Taxaceae; genus Taxus; species Taxus wallichiana. Next base: position 171,638,888 of record CM031233.1, read on the forward strand.
GGTAAGGTGGATCATACGAGAGCCATGCAACTTGAAATTGAGATCACCTCTCTTAATCTGAAGATTTTCCAACAATTATAGACTATCTTACCAAGTTTAAGCATTTGTTGACATAGTTGAAGGGGAGTGGAAGAGATAAGAAAGATGAAGAGTGTGTTTACTTGATTCTATCCAAGTTGAGAGGACCATTTCAAATCTTTTCTTCAACCTTTTTCTTTAGCATGGATGCCTTAGGTGACAAATTCAAAATGTTTGACTTAGAAACATTTTATGAAAGACTTACTAGAGAATAATCCAAATTCTCGCACCTTGAGTCTTCCACCTCTCAAAAGGCATTAGTTGCATCTAATCCTAAGGGCAAGGGAAAACCAAAAGTAAAAACAAATCCACCCCTTCTCCATCTCAAAGTGCTCCTAAACCCAAAGTAAACAACTCTAAACCCAAGGAGTCTTCTAAATCCAAGAATAAGTCTATACTTTTATGCTCTTTTTGTGGGGGTAATGGTCATGAAGAACATAGGTGTTATAAGCGAATGGAAGCCTTAGAGGATGCGAGTCAAGAAACATAAAAATTCTATCTCCACTCCACTTCCTTCTAATCAAGCATGGCAAAACACTTAATGTTGTTGGGAGATCTCAAATCACCACTTGCAGACAATTGGATTATAGATTCTCGTGCTTCTCATCACATGACTTCTTCTAAGGAGTTTTTATTTCTCTAGGTTTGAGTTATACTTCCAAAATCGAGGTTGAGATTCTTCCTTTCTTTATGTTGAGGGAAAAGGTAATATACAACTTGATGGTGGCAAGATCAAGATGCACTATATGTTCATAACATCACTACAAATTTGCTTTATGTATATCAAATTTGTCATTCTAGTCAAGGGAAAACAATGACTTTTACACCACATGGGGCAAAAGTAAGAACTTTGTTGGAGACTTATTCACCTATTGCTTAGGGTATTGTTGATCATATTTTTAGACTATATCACTTTGAAGGTTTTCATGACACGTCTTCTATAGGGACATGATTGGTTTCTCATGCAGATTAAGAGAGTAAGCTTTGACATTAAATATTTGGACATCTTAATCACATATATACAGATGTTTGAAGGATTTGAGCACTCATGGTATGGTAGATGGTCTTCCTAGATTTTCTTGTCTTGAGGGAGTTTGCTCTGGCTATGCATTAGGGGAACAACACCAAGGTCCATTTCCTAAGAATTTGTCTAAGATATCTTCTTCACCACTTGAGCTTGTGTATAGTGACTTGATGTTTTTTCCTACCCCCTCTTTCAATAGAGCTAGGTATGCACTTACCTTTATTGATAATTTCTCGAGGTGTACTTGGGTCTATTTTCTCAAGTACAAAAGTGATGTTTTTTCACACTTCAAAGTCTTTAAGGATTGGTTGATAAACAATCTTCGAGTTGCATAAAGAACCTTGGCACTGATATGGGGGGAGTACTTTAACAATGAGTTTTCTGATTTTTTTGCAACTTAAGACATTATTCACTAGCATTTTGTTCCTCATACTCCACAAATGTAATGGCTTAGCGAGAGGGAAGAATAGAACTTTGAAGGAAATGGCTAATTATATGATGTATTCTAGAGATTTACCTCCTATATATCAAGTGTATGATTAATTGTATTAACTACATTCGAATTGCACACCATACAAAGCACTTAAGCATTTGACTCCGAGGAAGCTTGGTCCAACACAAAGCCGGATGTGTCTCATTTTTTCGATTCTTTAGGAGCCATGCTTGGGCCTTTGTGCCAAAAAAAAGAAAAGGAAAGCTTTGGACAAGAAGAGCAAACCCTTGATCTTTGTAGGATATTGTGAGGACATGAGAGCTTATTGAATTTTAGATCTTGATACTCATGACGTTCTTTTTCGAACACATATTCAGTTTGATGAACGCTTCTCTCTCGCGATTCTTCATCTTCTTCCATGTCTCCTTCTTCTTTTTCATCTCATCCTGAGGATCCTTTCTTTGAAGAGGTTGATGAGGAGGTTATAGATGTCATTGATGATCCTATTCTCACTGATGTTTTCTCTATGCCTAAGTGGGCTCGTACTACAGTTTTTGAGGCATCACCTTTCATACAGATCTTCCGCCCACTAGGCATCATCACATACATTCTACCGGTTTTGGACTTTTGTGTCGAGCGCTTTACGAGGATCCACGGTCTTTTCATAGGTTCATGGGATACAAGAGTGGGATGATGCGATGACAAGCTAGGTATTCTTTTTTGATGAAGAATCATACTTGGGATTTGGTATCTCTTCCTAAAGGAAGAAAGATGGTTAGGTGTAAGTAGGTATACCGAACCAAATATGCAACTGATGGGTCCATTGACAAGTATAAGGCTCGTCTTGTTACAAAGGGTTTTTCACAAGTTGAAGGTATTGATTACTTTGAGAATTTTGTACCATTGCCAAGATGGATTATGTATGCCTTGTACTTGTTATTGTTGCATCATAGGGGTGGCCCGTATACCAAATGGACGTGAAGAGTGCTTTCTTACATGGAGATTTACAAGAGGAAATATACATAGAGCAACTTATTGGATTTGTTTAGGATTCTTCTCTTGTTTGTATGCTTCGAAGGTCTCTATACGGTCTCAAACAAGCCCCTCGAGATTGGTATGAGAAGATGGATTCTTTTCTTCTATCTACTAGTTTTATTCATTGGCATTTCGATTATAAAGTGTATCTCCAATATTTTGGTGAGGATATTGTGATACTTGTCTTGTATGTTGATGATCTATTACTTACTGGTAGCTCTTCTTCCCACATTCAGACTATTCAGAGGGCTCTTTCTACATAGTTTGACATGGCGAGGCATCTTGGGTTATCGCATTATTTCCTTGGTTTGCATGATTTCTCAGATAGATTCAAGGATTGATTTGAATCAACAAAAGTACACCCATGATCTTCTTCAATGCTTTGATATGGTTGATTGCAAGCCAAGTCCATCTCCTTTTTAGTCTGGGGTTACTCTTACTTCCACATGTACCACTCCACTTTGTGATCCCACTTTGTATAGGCAATTGGTTAGAAGTCTTGTGTACTTAACCCATACTTGCCTTGATATTTCATTTGCAGTAGGGCTTGTATCTCAATTTGCACATTCTCCTCATAGTAGTCACTGACAGGCTGCTAAAAGGATTTTGCGCTATTTGCAGGGCACTTCCCACTTTGGCCTACACTATACTAGGGGTTCTACTCAGTTGGTTGGGTATATAGATTTAGATTGGGCAGGTTCTATTGATGATAGACTTTCCACTTCTGGCTATCTTTTTTTTCTTGGTTCTTCTTCAATTGCTTGGGTGTGAAAAAAGCAACAAGCTATTACACTTTCATCTTTAGAGGAAGAGTAGAAGGCACTAGTTACAACGAGTCGCGAATTCTTTGGCTTCGACAGTTATTGACAGAGTTTGGATTCCCACAGATTCACCGACTGTACTTTGGTGCAACAACCAAAGTGCAATTCACATTTCTCGTAACCCAGTTGAGCACCATCAACCCAAGCATATTGAGATACACATCCACTTCATTCGTCAACACATTCAAGATGGAGTTCTTTGCTTGGAGTACATTTCGACTCAAAGATCGTGTTGTTGACATTTTTAGGAAGCCTTTTGCATCACCTCGCTACCTTGAGTTGCATGGAATGCTTGGGGTTTCGAAGTTGTTCTCGGGGTGTTCGTGAGAACATCTTCCTTCTTCTTCTTCTTTCTCTTTCCTTCTAACAGATTCTTTCCTTCTTTTGGTTCAAGATTTCTTCATGGATATATTGTACATGAGTACCTCATCAAGCCTAGTTGTCGAGATTCATACTGTGGACATGCCACTTCTATTTTTCCCCTAACTTCACTTGGGGGTGTTAGAGTAGTTATTTACCTTAGCTCATGTTCACCTAGGTACTTTATTTACCTTTATTGTATTTATTCTCACCCACTTATGTGTGTGGATATTTCTTTTTATTTATTTAGATATTAGGGGATATTATCTAGTTGTTAGGTATAGTTCTTTCCTTGATCTATGGTATTGATTAGATCCTTGATGTCTAGTTCTCTCCTAAATCTATGGATTTAACTACTTCTTTGATAACTAGTTCTTTCCTTGATTTATGGCTTGATCTATGAATTTAACTGGGTCTTAGATTGTTATTCCTTGCCTATATAAACAAGGTCCATTCTCATTGAGTTCCATAATAATATATGATATTGTTGCTCATTTTTTGCAAAGGTTTATGTAAAGTTATTATGGCGAATTACTTTCATCTTATTAATCGTGGTGTTTGATTAACATCTGTGTTCTTGGCTTGGTACGATCTGGTTATCATTCCTTTTACTAATAGCCTAAAAACAAGCATGAATAATTTTTCAACCCCATAACTCGCTTCTCTACATCTATTTTACAGGGCATATAGTTGGTTATCTGCTTCCTACAAGTCTCCAAACGAAGCTTGTTATTGAAGTCAATCCCAATGTACTTATACTCAATTATTTCTTCTAGGATACTTCCTTCAAAATAAAATTTAAGATGATTTTTGTTCTTTCTATTAAAGAAGATCACGATCTTGGTTTTAGTGGTGTTAACTTGCATACCCACTTCTTTGCAAAAATGCTCAAGGGCATGTAAATGCTCTTGTAACCCCCAAGAAGACTTGATAATCAAAATAAGGTCATCTACATACAAAAGAAGCCTTATCACATACTCTCCCAAAAGGACTCCCTCCCCACCTTGTAAATTCAACCACTCTTCAAGTTTGTCTATATATAAGCCAAAAAGAGTAGGGGATAATGGGCATCCTTGTTTAACTTCAATGTCACTTCTAAAACTCTTTGAAATGCCTGCTTGAGTTTTGATTTTGACTTGCACCTCTTCATAGAGTCTATGAACAAGTGCTCTAAATTGTTTTGGAATACGTAGCTCATTCATTTTGTACCATAACTTATCCCCAAGGACCGTGTCAAAAGCCTTTTTGAAGTCAATAAAACAATATAATTCCTCTTTTCCACTCTATACATTTTCGATGATATGTCCCAAAGTAATTTTATGATCTATTGTGGAGTGCTTAGGTTTGAAACCTTCTTTACCTTTTGCTATCTTACCTTTTTGTCCCACTTCACTGATTATATGCTCAACCATGTCACCAAAGAGATTTGTAAACAAGGGATTGATCATGATAATTTTGTAGTTGGAAGGATCATTGATATCTCAACTCCAAAAAGAGGTATCACAACACTAGTAGTCCAATCACATGGAAATCCATGTTGAATGATGTTGTTGAATATTTTCACAATGTGAGGAGCGAGGATTTTCAACCCCCATTTTAGGTACTCTACTTGAAGCTCAACCAAGTCCTTGGCCTTTCTTGAACCCAACTTTTTAATGCCTTACTTAACCTCTTGCAAAGTGAATAACTTTGTTGTCATGTTGATCAACGGTGGGGCCTCAACCTCTACATCTTACTCATATAATTGTTTTGCATATTCAAACCAATGAGTAGTTGTGATAATATTTTTGTTTGTTTTTGTTTTTCTGTTGAATTTCCTTCCAAAATAGTGTTGGGTTATGTTTCCTAGGTAGATAAGCCCTTCTCTTCTTGTGCTCATAAACTCACACTTTTTTGTTTTTATGAGCTATTTGTACAACTTTGTGTTCTCCATCTATTTTCCTCGTTCTTTAACAACTTTCCTTGCAACTTTGCATTCTTCATCAAACCAACCATTTACTAGAAAGCAATTTGTTTTCTTTTTCTTATTTTTTGCTCTTTTACACCTTTCAAACATTCCTTGAATTATGTATGTTAACTCATTAATTTTGAGGTCGCTTAACCTTGCTTAGAGGAGTGGAAGTGGGACTATATGCCTCTTCTCCACTCCCATTGTCCCAAATATCACACATTTCAAGTTTACGTGCCATGCCCTTGTTTGCCAAAGTTTTTAACCTTCGGAAGTGTGCGGCAAATTTCTTCTGTTGTGCTTGCTTTCTTCTTAATTGTTCCCCTTTTATGTAAGAAAATTTATGTTTTAATATACCATGATACTTGTTTGTATTTACCCACAACCATTTCCCACTTTTGTTTGATGATGTAATTTTTACTTCACCCAAAGGTTTATCTCCACAAAATCAACATCTCCATTTTCAATTGTTATATTTGAGAGTAGTTTACTTTCCATTGCCAATATAAAAATGTTTGGAAACGATATTTAAATGCAAGGTTTTGAAAAATGTGGGCTTACCTGCTCCTTCTTACCAATGTTAAAATCGAAAGGTTTAGCTTCCACTTTGCTCTCACCATATTTGCCACATCTGCCACATGCAACTATATATAGAGTCCTGTTGTTGTTTATCAAGAATATTCAACGTTACCCTCATAAACGGGTCTTGAAATTCGTTGAGATGGAATTTGAATGTTGGTTTTGTGGGCCCTTGGATGAATTTGTTGTTTTTGACCTTCTTTCGCCTTAGTTGCTTATAAAAATGACCTTTTTTTCCTCTTCCTTTTGTCCTCTTTTCCAACATGCCCCAATGCCCTAAAAATATTTCTTTTGCCTACTATGACCGCTTGTACTCTATATGGTACTCGTGTAGATGAGGTGAAGTACGAAAGACACAAATCACTGCTATTTGTCGTGACTACTTATTTTCTCTTCTAGTCTCGACTTATCAATCACAACAAAACAAATACATGTGAAGTACGAAAGACCCAAATCACTAGAGTTATTCTCGAACAAACTTTCTCGAACAACTCAACTAGCTCTCTAAGCCAAACACCCACTTAATTTCTTGAATGCCCACAAACTTTAAGGCAACTCAGAGAATTTAGGCAAGGACCTTTTCTGGGGAAGAACACTCAGGCAATGGGAAGAGCACTTATAGCCCTAAGTCCTCTTATAAGAGCACTTACCTCCACTCGGGTAGTAAATGATTTTAAAATCATATCCATCATTTTCAAACGCGCTCTTTATCAACCAAACGCGATTTAAAAATGAAAAACCCATCTAGACGAAAAGGAAAAGGGTTTCGAAATCCGCATATAAACCGCCCAAAAATGACTGACTTGTTTTCTTGTATAGTTTTTTCCGTCAAAAACTGAGACCAGATAGATTGATCCGTCTTACCCATCATCAAACCCGACACCCAGTCAATTAACGAGTTTAGACTTATTTTCTGTCAATGCAGTGGATCTGAAGAAGTCCTGAGAAAAACAAAAACAAAAACAAAAACAAAAACCAAAACCAAAACAAAAAAACTATGTTTAGGTTTTGAAGTTGCTACATTTTAGGTAATCAGGTATTTCTTGTAGTAAATATGGTGTTTTGGGAAGGGTATGTGAGTGATGAAGCAATGGGGGCGTTGGCGCCCATTGTGGTGTATTGGATATATGCGGGTGTGTATCAGATGTTGCCGCCATTGGATCGCTATCGCATGCATTCGCGCAAGGAGGAGGAGCTCAGGAATTTGGTGTCTCTTCCCACTGTAATTAAGGGCGTTCTTCTCCAGCAGCTTGTTCAGGCCACCGTTGCGCTTTCTCTTTTCGCGGTGCGCTTCTCATTCCTTACCTATATCTGATTTTTATCTAATTTTTCTTCGTCCAATGCATTGAAGAATTTGGCATGTTTCTACCGAAAAAACATAGAATTGAAAAACAACCTCGAATTGGGCATCTAATTTTTAATTTTATTTTACACTGTTAAGAACAATTCGGTGTGTATGCTTATTTTAGGAGTGAAAGTAGGACCTTGCATTTAGCATGTTGGTGCGATCTATCGCCGAGCCACCGCACCCCCGTCAGAGCTTGGATTGTTCTTGAAACAGAGGGTGTGTCAGCTGGGTTCTTCTGTCAAGTCCTTTCTGGCCTCAATTTATTTGGATTTATGGCAAGTGATTTGACACTGCAGGAATTGAGCTCCACAGCACAATTGATTGCAGCTATTTAAAACCAGCAGACCATTCCCGATTTAGTCAGTAGGAACTGCATCATCAGAGTGACCAATTTAGAACGTAGGAATAATGGTACTAACATACAGGATCTCATGTTAATAATAACAAATGACGGATGTAGGTGGGTGCAGGTTCCCTGCTCATATTAACTATTTAATCCCTATTATAGCTAGATTGATCATTGAACCACTCAACAACCAAACACCGAGGATGCAGCATCAACCTTATAGCACTTGGTCTGTGGGTGGATTGTTTTGATTTGGTTTACACCCAATGTCACGAGGTTAAAATCCAAGAGCACAAAGTTTGAGTGATATATAAGGTAAATGGAAATTAAACCACTTTTGAGCTTCTTCCAACGGGGGTTCTGATATGCCATGTTGGGGTCTGGCTTGTCTGTGACCTAAACACCAAACCTTATGATCCCTATATGAAGGTTTTCTATCTAATAAAAATTCACCCATTTTAGAGCTAACAAATAATATATTTTACAGACAAGTAGAAGTTCATAACAACCACCAACAGGAAAAGGGCTGGCTGAAAAAGATTTCATTATATCACAAACACGTTAAACTATATCATGTTTTTAATATTCATGTACTTTTGCCATGATTTGAACCTGTCAGAAATTCCACACCCTAGCCCAATAATTTTACAGACCGATGATAGTTGTACATAATGACATCCTCTCTTGTCTGCAGGAGATTTTGATTCAGATTGGGATATTTATGTACATTGCTTGTAGTTCTGAAGTCATTTTTTTGGGAAGGTTTTGGTTCAGTTTTTCAGGAGGCTGAGAATAATTTTTTTGGATGCATTATTTGAAATAAACCTGCTTTAAATATCTGCATTTTATCCCGTTTGAGACGCAAATCAGTATTTCTTCAAATTTTCTTCAGTGATGAGTACTCAGATGTCTCACTATTGTTTGAACAAGGTGTTAAACGTCTGAGTTTGTTTCTTTTTTGGGTTAAATGGGATTTGATGCTGGGTCTTTCAGCATCTGTTGTGGTAAAGTCACTTTGGCTGCCAAGTTATAGTTTTGATCCTAACTGATTCTTAGGGAATATTAACAAAACATGACTATACCATAATGTCAAAATAAATCATCTGCTGCCAAAAGAGCAAGATTAGTTGCATGTGATATTTAGAATAACAGATTAGGTTATGTTCTTTTTGAAGTCTGAACTTAACTTCAGTCTGCTTATTCAATGATCATATATTTAGAAGATCATTTCCAATTTCCATATCTAAAATAATTCCTAGCATCATGGCTTCATATGGACTAAGTAGCCGGTTCGGTGCAGTTTGGCTATGGGTAGGAAGCACCCAACACACGAGTATGCAACTTTTTTTTGCTTGGGTATGTCCGTACAAAAAAATTAAAATTAAAAATTAAAATATAGAAATTCTAGCCTAATAAATCAAACATTAGAGACATTTGTCATTAGCCATATAGTTTGCATATATAAAACAAAATAACCACAAAAATGAAAATATTATCCAAATGCCAAATGTCATAATAATAAAATATCTCAAATGTCATGTGCTGATCATAATTAATTACATCAAAATTAATATTCATAGTCATCTTACTCTTCATCGAGAGCATCAATATCAACATCATGTGGTGCACTCAAACCACATGCTCCACCACTCTCGCTAGCTCCACCACTCCCGCCAACTATACTATGCCTCCTAGGAGAGTCAATGTCAAACAATGACTGGTGTGAAAGGGAAGAATTCAGGTCAACATCCTCGGATTTATATCCCAATGCTTTGACAACCCCTCATTGTAATCAAGCTTCTTGTGGGAGATAAGGTGCAAGTTCGAGTGTATGTAGACCAAGTCCTCGGTTGTTTTGCTTCGAGCTTGTTGCGCTTCTATGAGTGGATGAAGTTGTATGTGCTCCAATTCTACTCACAAGAAGATGAACTTGCAACCTATATTAAAATTTATAAAAAGGTAAAAGTTAAAATTCAAGTTTTAAACAAAAATTTCAAACAAAAAGAAAGTTAAAAATTCAAAAATAATAAACTTACCTATGACAAGACCTTGATTGCAAGATTTTGAATGGTTGGTGTTGCTTGGCCATGGAGGTGCCACCACATATGTGCATCCTTCTTGTATTTTCTGCATGGCACCAAGGCTTTGACCTTAGGAGGTGATGAAACTCCTAAACTTGGTCATAAATGTGTCTTCTACCTCAGGATTGGGAAAAATCTTGGCTAATACCAACGTGAACTCTTCGGCCACTTCCACGTCCGTATATGGTGCCACCCTCCTCAAAGAAAGGATCTATGTGCTATAAAATCAAGGATTTAATGAAAAAAAAAGATGTAGTAGGGTGGTCATTTTGTTCCATTGATTGACAAGGATTGAATGCACTTTTCAGATTTTTTTCCTTGGGATCTTGCTCCTTTGCACTAATGACAACTTTTATCTTCTCAATCATTGAGTCGATGCTGTCATATACTTCTCCCAAACATGGATGATCCATGTCTGTGAAACGAATCATGCTCATGATGGGCTCTGTGATACTCAACAAATAGTCTACACAACCCCACCAATCATCATCTAGGACCATATTTTTCAATCTTTGGGCCTGTTCTTTACTTGACTCTTTCCATATAACCCACATGTTGCTTATGACCATGTCTTTGTAGTGCCTCTTTCACCTTCACAAGTCGTCTCAAGACAATTGTGTGAGAGGCAAACCTTGTCTCAACAACCTATTAAAAAAATAAAACAAAAGAAAATAAAAAATCTACAAGTAGATACTAGGTATTAAACAAATTTAAAAATGAATTACAATTTACTAAATAAAATAAAAATAAGAAATTTACAAGTACCTTTAGTAGCTCTAAAGAAGAGAAGTTTCTAAACATGGCTTGGGAGAGGTGATGGTTTGTGATGAACATTTGAATCTCCTCTCCCTCGGCATAAACTTGGCCTATGCACAAAAATTTTCTGCCAATCTTTTGAAGCATGATTTTGAGTGAGTGGACAGTGCAAGGTGTCCAAAAAATGTGCTAATGCCTCTTCTTCACCAACATCCCTTTGGACTTGTTTTTTTGCGTTATCCATAATGATTTGGATAACGTTTTGAGGCCCCACCGCCTCAATGGATTCAATGAGGATGTTGGCAATGAACTCCACATCCTTCACATGTCCTCTAATCAACGACCTTAAAAACATTGCCCCTTTAGGGCACACTACAACCACATTGATAAGAGGCCTATTGCTTGCATCTTTCCATCCATCAAAAATGATGGAGACCCTTGTTTTTGCCCATGAATCCCTAACCGACTTCAATGAATTGTCAACATATTGTTTTTGCTTGGCCAATAGGGTGGTGTGAACTTTTTCATACCCTGGCCCTTGGTAACCTTTTGGGGCCTCATTCATTGCTCTTATCATTTCCTTCCAATATGGTGACCTAACCACATTGAAGGACAATCCGTTGGTGTACAAGCATCGAGCAATATGCTCATCCGCAAGATCCTCGCTCCTCATTTTGAAAAGACCTCTCCAATGGTCCTTTTGTTCTCTTGCTTGAAGGAGTATCTTCATCTTGTGTGGGGGTGATGGCAAAAATGGATGTCTTGGGGCCACCATAGTGGAACCGCTAGTAGTAGGTGGGGCCATTGGTGGCTTCCTTGATCCTGTCCCTTTCTTTAACAAAGGGTGACCTATTTTTGTGGCATAGGTTGTGTCTGCTTCCTCTTGCTCCTTGATAAATTCAAGAATTTGTGTTTTTGACATTGGAGCAAGACGTGTCCCCTTACATCCTCTAAGACCCGTATTAGGTATGTGACATAGGTGGGCCTTCACTCGACTATATGAACTATGGTGCATAACATTGCACCAGTTGCATCTCCATTTAGCCCCCCACCACCTGGAACCAAACTTAGAACTGTCACATGTCTCCAAAGTGGTGATTGTTCATCATGTTGAAAGTGAAATTGCTCTTGACCCATTGACCCAAAACTAGCTGACATTGTGATTGTAAAAATGTAGCTGCAAGTTAAATAAACATGCAAACTATCACAAAAACAACTTGGGGAAAAAAGTTCAAGATTCAAAACTTACCTTGGCAGCGAATGGGCTCCTCAATCACCTTAGGAATACGATTGCAATGAAGTTTGATGAAGCTTCAACCTTGATGAGCAATGGAAAGTAAGTATGCAAAGAGAAAAAGAGAGGATAGTTTTTGCATTTGTCTTTTGTTGTCTTATCTTTGTTTTTTGTGTTTGAGTTACTTTTAGGGTTAGAATTAGTTTTTTATTATTATTTTTTGTGTTTTTATGTTGACTTTTGATTGAAAAAGCAAAAAAATTATAAATATGTTTTTAAGTGTGGGTACCCCTTGGGTATGTCTTGGACATGGTACGTCCCTGTACATCTATAGATGTATCCGGATGTACCCAAAGGGTATTATGCACTGCACTACCACGCTTTGGGTACGTACCTAGGTCAGGGGGACGAATTGACTACTTAGCATATGGACAAAGTACCTTTTATAATCCATGTTGAAATTTAGTCTAAGGTTGAGGACACATATTTTGCTTTTTACCTAATGATCAAAATTTTAGGAGATATCTAGGAGACAATGCTCTAAAGTGCGTAATCTTGATGCATTATATGTGTGTGCGTAAGCGAGATGGAGACACATAGAAAATTTCATCGATATGGAACATAAAAGTTAATTAGTGTGTGCATTCTATACATGGCATACTCTTGATTTATAGATGTATGGTTATCTTTCACAAACTACGTCTACGCATCGATCTATCTAGATATGTATACATAGTGTTACAAAGCCACGAAGGCTAGAGAACTATTATGGAAGATGAAATAGTTGCTATTCCATGTGATTTTAAATCTTCTCGGTGGTTGGGTTCAACAACATTAAAATGTAATGGTCAAACCTAGCTTGCGAACGTTGCCTCTAGAGTCATGGGGGTTTGTTCCCCTTTAGGGATGAAGACATCAACGTTGTCGACACTATGTGATACCACATGTTGTGAATCAAGCTTAGCGGTTTGGTGTATAGGTGTGCAAAACCTTACAAAGCCATTGATGACGACAACATAACGCTTGGCACGTGAATGGATGAGGCCACTTCGATCTATCAATATTTCCCGTGCCACTGAAACGTGTGTGCGACATCTGTTGGAGATGGATTAATGATCTTTGGGGATACAATGTTTGGAGAATATTCGATAATACCACACACCATGAAATGTGAGTGGGCATCACCGCATGCTATGAGAATGGGCATCACAAGATTGCTGGAAGTGTATTTAGAGAACCCACCTAGATTATTACCCCAATTTAAACACAATAATCTCAATTGCGTTTAGTCAAGGAAGCTAGTGTAGAAACTTAGTTTCTAGTTGAGCCTTAGTGGACCATTTTCCTTTGTGAGCAAGTTGACCTAATTTGACAACTTTGTATAATTGTAAATGACAATTCTGCGTGTGCATGGTTTCTAGAATCTTATATGTATTTGCTTTTTACCGCTTGAGGTCGCTTTGTTACAAAGGGTGAAATTCTAAATGCGGAATATGCATAGCTATGTGACACAAACTTCTTGGGAGTTGGTACAAAATGATTAGAGCATGACATCACTTTATGAGTCTTGTATCTCTTACTACCAAGATGATGATACCTTGAGGATTGGCTATATATACACATAGGTGACCATGCATATATAAATGCCATGGATTACGACAAGAACTTAACCATCGCAATTTGTAAGGCTTTGTATAAGGAACTGTTGTTAAATTTAGCTGCTTGATGTTTTCTTTAGACATGGGGTCCTTCATGCCACCACCATCAACCAAAAATCCAGAGGCTGACCTTGCACCCACATGTGGGAATGGAATAGGCTTTTGATTCAACTTGTTGTGCTATTCGTATAGCTTGTGTGGTGGCTGCAGTAATGCTAGGATCGCAGTCAATGATTCCTTTAGAGGGCTTGACTTGAGAATCCTCTGCGTTGTAAGCAATGTTTTCTTATCATGACACTCCTTGTTTGAGTTGCTGCGTGTTTTATGCTTGATGCACCATTTACTTGTCTTATATTGTTGCGGCTTCTTTGTTAGAGAAGATATGTCCTGCCTACCCTTCAATTTAGATTCCTCCTTAATGGTTGCTGTGTGACGATAGGATTCTCCTAACACCTTAGCCTTTATGAGCTTTAGTTTGGATTGAATGAATGTCCATAAGCCACTAATATACTTGAGAACTCTATGATGTGCTGACTCAAATGGACCGAATTTGGCATATAGTTAGCTTTAGTTAGTCTTTGATCCTATGGTCCTTCTACCCTATCACTTTCTATTGTAATTGGATGTATTCTTGAGCCCCACTGACCATACCAACTTATGGTCATTTGTAGACATTAATGTATAATTTCATTAGACCATTAAAGGCATCGATACAGCCTTAGATGGACTGGTCATGTCCTTGGCGCAATTGTTGTAAATGTTTGTAAAGATCTTCGTAGACGTCTTCTGGCTAGTACTTCTCTTTAAAGATGCCTGAGATCTTTTTTCAAGTTGGTTTAAACTCTTCTTCTATTTGATCCTTCTCCCAAAAGTATGGGCTTGCCACAACTTCTTGATGGGTGAAGAAACTTTCAGAAGTACAATATTGATCTTTTCTTCATTAGAGAAGTTTTTTCATAGAAAAATATGATTCTAAATTATCTATCCAATTACCTACAACTTCATCATTGAGCTTACCTTCAAACATAGGATTGCCTGTTATGAAATTTCTTAGAAGTGAAGTAGAAAATAAATTGAAATACCAATAGCAGATGCTCTTGAATGCAAAAATAAAAATAAATCCAAAGCCATTGATGTTGCAATGCTTAATGAACTGATCTAGCTGAAACATGAATACTAGCCACTTCGAGGGAAATCTCTAGAATGCAGAACAATTAGGGAATAAATTAGAGAATTCGACTTATGATGATTTTAGAAGAGAATATTTACCTCTATTTATAGACATATTTAGGTAGGGGTGATCCCAAGGTCCTAATTAGGTTGGCCTACCCAAGCTATGAAACATCTAGAAACTAACAAAAGTAAATATGAAGGTTATGTGTGCCACAAGTTGGCTACTCCATAACCTTAATACACTTATGAAGATAGAATATTAGGGTGTAACAAGCCCTTTCCCTTCCAAAAAGAGTTGTGCTTGGTTCTTGACAACTTTGTATGCTTTTGCCTCAATCGCTTGTCTACTTACATTGCATCTTCCAATGACAGGTTCTCCCATTTAACCAAAATTTCCAGATGGCTCAATTGCTTGCTTCACTCTCTTCTCTATGACCGCTTTTGGTTCCATTTTGAATTTCCTTTCTTCAAAATGTCTCACTTTGGTGTTGCTCTGCTTGTTTCATCCCACCTTGAGCCATAACCAAGCTTACCACGAGGATTTTGAGAATATCTTGCTGGAATTGAATCTTGATGGTGATTTGCAACCACACCGGGTTGGGGATGACCCTTCAAATAAGTAGTAGATGTTGTGGGGTAGCAATAAAAGGCCTCAGTTGGAGTCATCTTTGTTGAAACATGAAATGTGGTGTTATACCACCAATCTGCCATGGAAATTCATTTGGACCCTAGCGATTGTTTGTTTGAAGCAAAGCAACGAAGATATTCATCCAACCAGTATTTAGAATTTCATTTGTCCCTCTGATTGCGAATAATAAGTTGAGTTGTGTGCTAGTTTTTTGCCCCCTACAACAAACAGATCCTTCCAGAAAATTCTGGTGAAGATTTTGGGAATGCCATGGAGTTTTTGTTTCTTTTCCGTGAAAACTTTTGTATTCGTACTAGCTTGAAATGGATGAGAGATTCCACAAATATGCATTCTTAGTGAGTCTATTCATGACCACAGTCCACCAATATCACATCCATATTTTCTGATTTTGGCAAACCTCATAATGAAACCCAGTGAAATAGCTGAATGTAGAAAGAGACCTGGCGTTTTTACTGTTTTTCCTTTTATGTTTACATATAAAACATTTGTTTCTTGTCCGTGAATACTTTTGCAATTGTACTAGTTTGAAATTGGCGAGAGATTCTTAGTGAGTCTATCCACTACCACCAATATCACATCCATGTTTTTGATTTTGGCAACCTTGTAATGAAACCCAGTGGAATAGATAATGCAGTAAGAGACCCGATGTTTTTACTGTTTCTCCTTTATTATGTTTACATACAAAACGTTCTGCCACAAATTTTTGTATTCCCCCTCGAGACCTTTCCAAAAGAATTCCTTCTTTGTACTATGATAGGTCTTTAAGAATCCTGGATGCCCTGCTGAATTTGATGAATGATGTTCCCTGTTGGAATGTCTTGTTGCCTTTCTAACTGTGCGGTTTCTATCCATTTTGGTTTAGGTTAAAAATTTCAAAAATTGCTACTTTCTTTGTCTCCTGTTGAGAAAGAACATCTGTTGCTATATTCTTAGGGTCAACCTTGACACCTTTATGTGATACCACATGTCCTAAGTACTCCACTTCTTTTACTCCAAAGGCT
Organism: Taxus wallichiana var. yunnanensis; assembly: GCA_018340775.1. NCBI lineage: Eukaryota > Viridiplantae > Streptophyta > Pinopsida > Cupressales > Taxaceae > Taxus > Taxus wallichiana. Next base: position 171,655,412 of record CM031233.1, read on the forward strand.
GAGCTTATTGTCTTCCAACACATGTAATACCTTGAATGCTGCAGCCTGCAAATGTTCTTACCTTGTTTGACTGTAGATTAGGATGTCACCAAAGAAGGCCGAAACAAATTTCTGAAGAAATGTGTGGAATACTGAATTCATGAGGCTTTGAAAAGTATATGGACCACTAGTAAGGCCAAATGACTTAACTAAGAATTCATAACAGCCTTTACATGTTACCATGTGGTATGCGGTCTTATGTTCATCTTCCTCCCTAATGCAGATTTGATGATACCCGGACTGCAAATTTAGTATAATAAAGAAAACAATGGCACCCAATTCATCATATAATTTATACATACTAGGAATATGAAACTTATCTTTGAGAGTGAGTTTGCTAAGTTTCTTGTAATTTGGGCACCTATTCCATGATACAGCCTGATTTTTAACCATGACCACTGGAGATGGGTGGGCACTTTTTCTGGGATGAACAATAGCCAAATTCTGCATTTCCTTGACCAAATTTTCATGAAAAACATTGTCTTGAAGCTGAATGATCTCCTACAGCTTTGCTGATGGTGTTTGTACCTCTTGGACTTCCAGTGAATTCAATTGTGCCACCATACCATATGATCCATTTTTGAGCAACTTCTCCATCCCGGGGGAGTTAATTATTTGGCTTGGAGATGATTTCATCTTGACCAGTTTGTACCTTTTTTCCATTGGAGGTAAATGCCATGAATAAATGCTGAAAATTGAAATATATTGTTCCCAACTGTTTCAAAACTAGCACTTCCAATACCACATGTTCATCCAAGGGAAATGGAAAACATTTCTAAGTCAAGTTGATAATCTCCTATAGAGAGTTTGCTATGATGCCATTTTCTGCCACAAGAGAGTTGCTAACCATTGGCTATCATGACCTGAAAAATAAAAATTCAGTACACAAAGCAATTGAGTCCATTTGCTAACCTTTTGTCAATGAGTTTGTGTTCTACTGGTATCTATCAAAACTATCACCTTCCACTTCTTAAATACCTCACATAATCTAGGGTTTTCGGTGTTCTTATCTTATGTAATGCATGTAGGAGACAGTTGTGAATTCCTCTTCTCTATGTCCAAAATTGGCTCCTTTACATCTACTTCTCCTTCCAAAACCTCATTTTTTAATAAACACTAGGTGTTTCTCATTATCGGCACACTTATGGTCGTTAATCGCTTGCTATCAAGATGCCGGCATAGTCCCTTTTCTCTTCTCTGCTTTGTGTTGAGGAGAGAGCATGGTGATTCGTCTTGGGTTGAAAGTATTGGGAAAGATTTTGTTTCTCCATCCCGAGGGTTGATTTTGTGCGTCTCTAGTAGCTACAATCCTTTGCTTCATGCTCAATGCTTTCCGCATAGTAACCTTAACTGTGCACGGCTCTAGTACTTGAAGATTGTTCTTAGCTTGATCATCAAGCCCATTGATGTAGATTTCAAGTCACTTATGGTATGCCAAATAGCTTGTCCTTGTGGACAATGTCAGATGGTCTGCATTATAATCTGCTACTGACCGTATTTGCCTTAGATTTGGCAATTGTCCAAAGTAATCTTCATTCCATATCTGCTCATAGTGGGAAGAGTATTCTTTAGGAAAGGTATGCCAATACAAAAATTGTCCATTCCTTGCCTTCCTAATGTATTGGTACAGTTGATAGGCTTTAGGTTCGAAAAAGAGTGAAGCAACGTTAACTATTTTACCATGCACTATATCATGTAACTGAAAATTTTGTTACGTGAGACTTAGCCAGTAATTCACATTTGTCTCATCAAACTTTGTGCGGCTCAACTTTGGGAAAATTGAATCTTTGACTGTGAGAAAACTGCCCGTTTCCTTGATTCAAAGAGTGCCATCGTTATATCCCCCACTAGCAACCAAGGGGGTTGGAGCCAATGATTTTTAGTTGTGTAGTGCAACTAGATACAGGGAAATCTGTAGTTGCTTGGAATGTTGAATTCCCAACTAATGGTTCTCATTGACATAATACCAAAAGCTTGAGTACCCCCTTGCATATTGGATGGAGTATTGGTTCCCATGCTGCTGTTGATATTGGTAATTCCATGCTTCCTTCCGTAGGTAGACAAGTTGGGAAACCCCTAGGACCTTTGTTGGTGAGGTTCTGATTACCCAAGGATTTGGTTGTCTCCGTTGAACTAGATGTATGTCAGTTTCAAGGAATGGAGAATCACCAAATTTTTTCAATCTAGTGTTTAGTGAGATTGTAAAAGGTGCAAGCATATTCTTGTGAATAAAATTTACGACCTCTTCACATCTTGTAGGAATTGGCTCAATTATCCGGTAGTCTGAAATAATCAGGATGCTCTTTGACGATTGGGTTATTTAGGTTTTGGAGATTAAGAAGACGTGGTTGATTTCCTCTCCCCAGGTTTTTTGTTTTCAACGCCTATGAGCAGAAAGTACTCTCTACGGGTGCTGATCATAGAGATTTAGGATTTGGTAGCTAAAATGAGCATTATGGTTACATATACAAAATTTATCAGAGTAGAAAACTGAGTCTGATGGTATAGTGCTCCAAGGGTTGACAGGGACCGAAAAGCCAGGGAGGGCTGGGTAGGGTCAAAAATTAGCTACTGGAGACCTATACCGTTGCGATCATCTCGACAATCTAATCACTGCTGTCTCCTACAAGTTTCAAAACCCAAAAACAGATGGATCACCAAATCAGATCCCACAAATTCTTCTTGCTTTGAAAGATATTAAAGGACAAGTTTTCTGGTAGGGTTTGATTAAAACATAATTTTGACAGATCTAACAGGTTTCCCGAAGTCAAACATACATAGAATGTGCAGAAAAAAATTGACCAATAAAACTGAGTACAGAAATATATTTGCCTTTAATGATTTTCTGCCTTCTTCTTCACATTACAAGATCTGCTGCCCAATTTGCCGCACAAATTGCTTATCTGATACTGCTCCTTATGGTATTTCTTAGATGTGAAGTACGAAGTAAACTCAAATAGCAATTACATAAATGCTAGTCAGTTTGAGGAGACAATCTCTAGATTGCAGAATAACAAGGAAATGAAATAGAAAGTTTGACTTATGATGATTTTAGAAGAGGCAATGCCTAATGAATTGATATAACTGGAACGAAAATGCTAGCCACTTTGAGGGGGCTACCTCTAGATTACAGATCAATGTAGAAATGAAATAAAGAATTTCACTTATGGTGATTTCAGAGTTGAACATCTACCCCTATTCATAGACACAATTAAGTAGGGTGACCCCAATGTCCTAATTATGTTATCCAAACTGAATTATGAAACTTCTAGAAACTAACAAAAGGAAAGACAAATCATGCATGCTACAAGTTGGCTGCTCCACAATCTTAATACACTTACGAAAGAATAGTAGGGGTGTAATAATGTTTAAATTCACTTGAAACTCAGATGGGACTTTACCTCCAAAAGCTTTACTTGAGGATTGAGCCAATGGAACCATCCATTCTAGTATGTAAACTTGGGGCACCTCTGCAATTCTGTCATTTATCATTATATGGATTAGATGTTGTGATTCATGTTCTTTCGCCATGTGAATTTACTTGAGACAACACAACAAATTATTTGGAGGGTCTGGTGGCTTGACGTCGAGCTTGAGAGATTCCAACCTCATTGGATGGGACATTTACTACCAAGTTGAACTGCTCTGATACGACTGCTCCGAGTCCTGGGAGATATCTGGTGGACAACACTCAAAATTGTAGAATCTAGATGTGTTATATGCGTGTGCGGAAGCAATATTAAATATTTATTCACAAATAAACAGTCACGTGGAGATCCATGGGAAAGATGTATTGATCTCCATCTTCCACTAGCTATATCTGTTATATGATATACCATGCTAACTATTTATCTAGATACGTATAGAAACTGTTACGAAGCCACAAAGGCTCAAGAATGATTATGGAAGATGAAATGGTTACTCTTCATCTTTTGTTAGTTGGGCTGAATGATGCTTTAATACGTGATGCAATCATGGAGTGAAAGAGCAGAACTATAAGGTGCCTAATCTATGAAGTGAAGGAACCATATAGATATGTAGGGTGCATCAATGCCTGGTCCTACCTATATATGGAATGAAAGTAAGTTGAGTCCCTCTCCGATGTAATGGTCAAACATGGCCTCCTAGGCGTTGTCTTGCAAACCATGGGGGCACTTTCCCTTGAGTCATATGGGGATTCTGCCCCTATGAATGAAGGCAGCAATGCTGTCGGCACTCCATGATACCGCACATCATGTGTGGTTTGGTTTGTAGGTACCTGAAACCTCGAAAAGCCAATGGCAAATACTGCAAAAGGTTTGATGTGTGCGTGGATGGTGCCAACTTCAATCTTCCTAGGTTGCCTTACACCACTGGAAACATGTGTGTGGCATTTGGTGGTGAGGGATTAATTATCTTGTAGATATTGCAGAACTCTAGAGAGTGTTTGGCAGTACTGCAGACCATGAAACATGTGTTGGAAGTGTATTTGTAAAAACCCCTTTCCTAGGACCTAAAAAGGTGCACTCATTTTTTTAAGGCAAAGAAACAGTTCACAAGAAAGCCAAAGATCAATCCTTGAATTGATCCCATGAGTCTCATGCAAACCTAGGTCATTCGAGGTCTACTAAGACCTCACAACTAGTGTAGCAGATATTCAGGCCCCACTAGTACCACAAAGTAAAAAAGCAATACTGGCCTGATAACATAACATGAAGAAAGTAAACTAACTAATCATTTGTGTTGCAAGGTAAGATTACATCCATTCATGATTGTCTATCTTCTTGGTCACGACAGCTTAACTCAGGCCTTCTCAACACTCTACAGTCATCACGATTCAAGACAGAAAAAGGTCTAGCCTCAATTTTTGTGTATCGTCCGCAAGTGTATCAGGTTTAATCCTGTTGACATCAATAATGATGTGAGATAACACTTGAGTCCAACTCATAGTAATGTTGATCATCCACACTACAACAACCTCTACAAGTGGTTGTGTTGGGCCTCAAAATGACCACTCAATACATTAACATAGTCTAGGAAGATAAAACAGTCATGATAACTTAACTCTGTCCTTCCTAACATGATACAGTCATCACAATTCAAGGCAGAAAGTGGCCAAGCCTCTATAGTTTTTATTGCCCTCAAGTGTATTGGGCTTAATCCCATTAACATCAATAACAATGTGTGTATGTTTTCTCCCTCACAATAGGGGTTTTTAAAAACAGGATCAAGCTGTACAAGCCACTGTGTAAGCAGTATGGGCTACTATGCCCTACAAATATAAATACAAAAGAGGCATGAGCTTGAGCCCTTATAACTTCCTCAAGGTGTCATTCAGTCTCAAATATGTGGCTGTGTTTATCAATAAATGTCGGGTCAAGCCCTCGCACTGGTTCCTTAATGAAACTACAGTCATACAAACAACCTCTACCTGCATCCAGTCCTTATACAAAGTGACTGTGCAATAAAAACATAGATCATCCACATTATAACCAGTGCACACATTGAGTGGCTGTGGAAGAGAACAAAGATCAGGCCATGCTTAGATGATTTGACCTCTTAAGGAGGTCGGGCTTGAGTCTTGACATATATCTGTTACTCATTTCCTATCTCAAGCCATCCATGGCATTACAAACAGATTTATTAAGGAAGAGAGGAACATGACCAGTTGGGCTAAAGCCTTAATCTAAAGTCTTGAGGTCAGTTGGTTCCAAAATGTGGCTCGTCAGGAAAATAGAATACACATTCAAGAGAAAACATTATCCAGCTGATATTTCATGGGATTATGGATTACAGTTTCAGGTCCAGAGATTTTCCAAGATAACGGAGAAGCACCTAACCAAAGCTACAGTAGCTATCAAATGAGAAAAGGAGCATTAAATGTAGGAGCTCAGGCAAATAGTAAATCGAGAATACAGAAATCCATAGAAAGCAAGTATTCAAACTGATTGATCTTGAATTTGATTGATGTGAACTGAGAGTTGTGCGAGTTCCAAATGATACGCCGACTTCCCTCATGGAATAATTGAAACTTTTTTGATTTGTGGGCTCTTAATCAGCAACTGAATACAATGGTTGGCTGGGAGTGGTGTTGCTGCAAGTCTTTTTTCAAGTTTTCTTCTTGCACTGCTTATGAATATGATTTGAACTGAAAAGATTCTGGCCATGATAGCTTCATCCTTCAATGTGGGTGATTCTCTCATCCATCTTTTCAGAAAAATCTCTGATGAGTCTCATTTCTTTGTAAAAGAATAACAATAGAAAGAGATCGAAGTAAAATATGTCCGAGGAGAAATGCAAGAATGTAGTACTCAGATTACTGAAGTTAGTGGAGTCCCTCTTCGTGAAGCCCAAGCAAGTTCTTATTCCCTTCTATTAACTCAAGCCACTAGACCTATATGCTATTACCTCTTAGAACCTTCCACAGTCATACATATAGACATAGCAAAGGTCTCAACCATAGTTACCACGTTCAGCTGGATTTGGGATTAACCAAGTGTGATGCGATTTTCTTTAAACTTCCGGATTAATTTGTGATCCACTTTGGGTTCTTTTTTTAGAGGGCTTCTTCCCAGCCCTATATATAGAACTATAACTGTCACTAAATTCAATTCCTATCTCAACTGCAACTGGAATATAGATATTATTCATCCGGCTGTATAGAGGGTGATCGACCCCCTCTCTAGATATGGGGGGGGGCGGGACACGACACCTAGTGGATTAGTCACCATACCGTACCGGTTCTCCATTTGATATGAAGTTGGGCTCCGCATATAGGCATATAGTTATAGCTATAGTGGAGGTGGAGGGCCGCCCACCGTGCCCTGGGGCGGGTGAGTGCGGATAGAGTTGATTGGGGCCCTCTGTTTAGATAGGGATCTATAGGGCCTATATAGATCATATCTGGGGCCCTCGACCAGATAGATATATAGGTGCAAGCAGAACAGAAATCGATCACAAGATAAGATAAGATAGGAAGGGGCCCCCATATATGGATAGGGCCTAACCCCATATAGAGAGAGGGGGCTCCTCTCCCGTCAACCTATCTAACTATATGACGCGCTCTATCTCTACTCCTACTCGAATGTGAACTATTGGGTGGAGAGTGCCAATGAAACTAGTTCACCGTGGGGGCCCTAAACTATCTTGTCATATCTAGGATCATCCATCGCTAAAATGACCGGGTGGAGGACCTTCTTATCAATCGAGGGCCCCTATCTAGATCTATATATAGAGGGGCTCTCCCAAAGATATAGATATGGTGCCCCTCTCCTATTGGCCCATAATCCCATCCCGTCCTAGCATGTATGGCCCAACCTATATGATAGGCGATCCGATTGGCCCTGAAGCTATATAGAGTAAGTAACTTACTCACCCCCTATATAGACATCTCGAGTTTGTCCACCCCCTCCCCTTTCTATGGGGTAGGGGTTTAGACTCCTCACCGTAGTTCCTTTTCGGGCGGGTCAGACAACCGCCTATGGGTGGTCGACAGATTGCGGCCAATCGACAAAACCAACTGCCCGCCTTCTCCGAGAGGACAGGACATTTATAGGCTGGGCGCCCATAGATTAATAGGCCCCTCTCCCGCCCCTATATCTAAATGCGCCCTATCTATCTATCTACCTACCTACCTACCTACCTACCTACCTACCTACTATCTATCTATCTATCTATCTACCTACCTACCTATTTATCTACCTACCTACCTATTTATCTATCTATCTCCTACCTATCTACTTACCTATCTATCTATCTATCTATCTCGCCTCGCTTGCTTGCCCCGCTGCCTCTCTCCCGCCTCGCCTCTCTCTCTCTGTCTATCTATGTGTCTATCTATTTATCTAGGGTGCTCGGTGATGGATAGCCAACGGCCCCTATCTAGATTTGGTGAAGCCATATCTCTATATGGCGGGATGGGGGGTTCTTACTATCTCTAGGCCATTTTCAAAATAAGATCTATATGTCTCTGGAGTCTATATCTATAGGGGGCTTCGGTGCGGTGGGCGGGTCTATCGAGAGCCCCTATCCTTGCTATAGTGGGGTCGGCGCCATCTCATCTATGGGCCTGCTCTCCCTGGCCGATCTGATCTATCTGGTAAGTATACTGTGTCTGCGTCCTGCGTCCCCCGGCTGCGGCCCGATTCAATAGTATTCTACGTAATAAGATATAGAGAGGGGGCCAACCGCATATAGATATATATATAGGGGTTGACCAAGCCACACACGCACACACATAAAAGAATAAAACCTTACAAATGTGCAAAGAAACCCTAAAAATCTTTCATAAATGATATGGATCATGCGAAGAGTAGAGAAGGAAGTTTGTAGTGGAAGAAGAGCATTTATCAATGATTTTTGTTAGATCAAATATATTCATGTATACACTCTGCATGGGAACCATTCTTGTCAAATCAAAGGCATTTATGTCTGCAAAATCTGCATAAGAACCATATATTGACTTTGCACATTTTCAAAATGTCACGACTAGCAAAATATTCAATTCGATGGCCCCGTTTGTGTGTTCGACGGCCCCAGTAATGCCCCTAACAATGTGTTCAATGCCCATTAGACGACAAAATAGGTCAGGGAAGGAGGGTCTCTTATTTGGTTATATATATATTTTATGTCGTTTGGTTATAGTTTAAAGGTTATTGTATTTAGGTTTTAAATTTTAATATTTAGTTTACAACATTATTTTATATTATTTAGTTCATATTAAATTTGTTTATTCTTTGATGTTTATTATTATTGTATTTCATAATTTAATTAAAATTATTTTATATATATTATAAATAAATTAAAATTATTAAATTATTATTTATTACTTTTTTAATATCTAGATTTAGCATTTTTATTATAGCTTATTGGTTATATAGTTTATTAATTTTTTTTTATTAAGGGCAAATAGTTTTTTGAAAGGGACTATACCCTTATACAAGAAGGCTCAAAAAGCTAGATGTGAACAAATAAGGCCCAACGAACAAGAACAAGAACAAAAGCAGGAAAAAACCTGCACAGAATAAAACCCAAGACCAACAACAAATCAGCATAAAAACAGCTGATTTACAGTGACCAAACAGCTGCTGCTCGACAAAGAAAGTGAAGCATTGATGAGCAGCCGAGCAGATCGGGAAATTAGCAAGGCGAAGAAGCGGTATTCTTGGAGAACAATTTTTATTTTTACGCACCGTTATCTAGCCTGTAGAAGCCTCCGCAATTAGAGGATTGAAAAAAGGAGGCGTATTTTCCTTATCCTCCATAGATCCAATGGGACAAATGGATTCATTATCTTCTTTTGTATTTTCCTTTTTGTCACCAACTGAATGAGATTCTTTGGCGCATTCAACAACTGGAATTTCTGAAAGAGGGTTTTCCAAGACAAAATCATATAGTTTATTAATTTTATTTTATATAGATTATTTAAAACCCAAGACCAACAGCAAATCAGTATGAAAACAGTTGGTTTACAGCTGACCAAACAGCTGCTGCTTGACAAAGAAAGTGAAGCATTGATGAGCAGCCGAGCAGCACCGGAAACTAGCAAGGCGGAGAAGCGGTATTCTTGGAGAACAGTTTTTTATTTTTACGCACCGTTATCCAGCCTGTAGAAGCCTCCGCAATTAGAGGATTGAAAAGAGGAGGTGTATTTTCCTTATCCTCCATAGATCCAACTGGGACAGCGGATTCATTATCTTCTTTTGTATCTTCCTTTTTGTCACCAACGGAATGAGATTCTTTGGCGCATTCAACAACTGGAATTTCTGAAAGAGGGGTTTCCAAGACAAAATCATATAGTTTATTAATTTTATTTTATATAGATTATTTAGTTAAACTAAAAAAATATTTGTATAGTTAATAGTATAAAGTTTATAATTATTAGTTTATATATATATATATTATATATATTACAAACATTAATTTTATATTATATATTACAAACGCATACAGGGATACATAATAGAATTTGTGATTTGGTTTTATTTAATGTGTTTATTTATTATTATTATGATATTATCCAACGAAATTGTAGGTTCTAAGTGGGTCCCCTTGCCTTTTGATTTATGTTATGTGTATGGGTGTAATCGTGTATGTGTATGGCAATGTTACACAGGGACGTGTCCCCTGCAGCCCCGCCCTCCCCAAATTAGCATGTGTGGGATGGCGGGACGGGGAAATGCCCATCTGCAGTTCTGAAAGGAAAAAAATTGCAGGGGATGCCCCCTTTTTTTGGGGACGTTGAGGATGTCAAGACATCTTGGGGGACGTCTCTTTTTTCAATAATTAATTAATTTTTTTAAAAAAATAAATAAATTCTTTGCTGTATTCTCTTTAAAAACTGATGTCTCAAATTCACTTTGGAAGCTCCAATCACTTAACAACCTTAAGGTTGTGTAGATGATAAAAGCTATAAAGCATAGATCAAAACGTTGACCTATTAATCATAACCCGACTGTATTGTATTACATTTTAGTTTTACAATGACACAATAAGAATCAAGAGTGATATATGAATACAGAAAATTTCGAGCACAAATGCAGATGCTGGACTGTCACAGACTACTATTTATAAAAAAATAAAATTTATTTGTATATTTTTAATATTTATAATTTTATATATTATTTTAATAGCCGTCCCCTGGCTGTTCCCCTGCCATCCCCAAATTTTGGATTTTTTTCACCATTCCGGAAACTTCATCCTGACGCCCCCTGTTCTGCCGTCCCGAGTCTTATAACTATGATATATACTGAATCAGAATTTCCCAATTTTTTGGGGATTCGGATTTATGGATTTACCCCCACCCTCGAATGGATCTGGATTTCTAAACTTGGTAACTATGGTCTCAACTGACAAAGATCTCTGTACTTCTAAAAACTTCTTAGCAAAACACAAAACAAGCCAAGGGAATATCGTGTGTTCCACCCCGAATACACTGACCTCTAAATCATCCTCTAACCAATAATCCCCAACATCAGAGCTGTCCGTTGGGGTAGGGAGAATCTTCTCCTATCCCATTTAATGGCTCTAAGCCATTTCTCTTATTTCAAGCTTCCATAATGGAAGTCTCCTCCATAATGTCAGCTAACTGTTGTGATTTTCACCATCATTCTACCATGCCCTAGAAGCAAGCTTGGGTTTCAATGCCCTTACAAATCCATTAAAGCACAATCCAATGCTTTGTTTACCAAAACAATTTGAAAGCAAAATAAAAAAAAGCAATGATATCAATTACATAATGTATTAAATCCAAATACAACCTTCACTAACAACTAGTTCCAAGCTTGTGGTCACATCATAATGAAATGATTCACTTTCCCTACGTAAGATCACTCAAATGTTGGAAATATTATCATTGATGTCAAAGGAGTCATTAATGTCAACGGAGAATGCACAACGATCAAAAGAAAAATAACAGCGATCAGATTGTCATTGATGTCAATGGAGAATGCACAATGATCAAAAGAAAAATAACCGTGATCAGATTGATGTGTTACAGTGATCAGATTTAATAACAGTGAATGTAATAATTGTATACCAAAATGTGCAGCATTTATTCATTGGGCCAGCCGACCTCCATTAAGATTAAATGATTTGTTTTTATATGGTTGACCTCCCTTGAAGAAGGCCTACCCTATTGGGTGAAGAGTCATGACCATTCAAAAGGGCATTTCTGGGTTATAAATGGAAGATTTGTTGGATGGAGGAAGGGCAGATTTTGAGCGAATATCATTTGGAAGAAGAGCAGAATTTTATAAGTGTGAAATAAGAGTAATATCTTGAGAAGACAAGCAGATTTGTGAAGAGGAAATAAAAGTCTCCATCGTTCGTTGAAACAACAACACTACGAAGGTTGTATCGTCACCCATTTGGAGGTTGGAGCCTCATAAAACGAAGAGATTGGTGTCTCTTGCTGAGTTGGTGTTCGGCTGAAAAGATTGGTGTCTGAATTGCTAAGTTGGTGCTTGGCATTGGGGATCGGTGCCTACATGAATTGTAAAAGAGTTATATATATATAAGCAAATATTTTGCCGTGGTTTTTTTCCGAAAGGGTTTCCATGTAAATATTGTGTTCCTCTTGTGTTGCATAATTTCTAGATCTTGTGAGATTGCTGCTGTTCTGCCTATTAAAGTTTATCTTATTCTGATTCACTCCCCCTTCCCTCTCCCCCTTTCAGTATAAGTGTGTTTAACATCAAATTCCTTTGACTCCACAGGTCTAGTGACCACTCCACTAACACATTACAAGGGAGCCCATAGACGCATTTCAGAATATAAGGTTCCGTATTAACTATGGTTAATAACATAGGAGTAGTAATAAAGTCTTATGAGTAGGTCTAGGCAAATTAAATATTAAATAATACACAAAGTCCTTAGACTTAAAGTCTAGGACGGGTCAAAACCCCTTTACTCTACCAAAGATACAAATCTTAAAACATCAAATAATGATGTGCTGACAAGGCCATAATCCATCAAATCACAATGTTGCAGAAAAGAGACACACAAATGTTGAATTAGCGACTAAACCACGATGTTGCAGAAAAGAGCCATGCAAATGTTGTATTAGTGACTAAACCACAAAGTTGCTTTAACATGCAACAAGCTAAACATAAATGATCATAAACCACTACTCATTATGCCATCTCAAGAATACAATCGAAATGAAATGCACGTAACAGTATAAGTGCAGCATTCTGTCATACAAAGATAATCGCATGCAAGTAATGCAATAATACAATAGAGCAATTACTAATGACACATGCTACGGATACACAAAATAACATCACCCATGTATGGATATCAGAGGTTACATATGTTGCAACCAAAAAGATGCAATAAGTGACAATAACGTGTGTGCGTGCACCCTTCTATCTCTTCTGCTGTCTCCTGAGTCTGAAGGTCTCTTCCCCCATGATGCCTTCCCTCTTGCAATGCCTGCGGGTGCTTCTGACAATCATACAAGAAGTCAATGTAGTTTTTCCATCTCAATAATCAGATAAATCTATTATAACAATAAATGATTAATTGAATGACGATCAGTTAACTACCGCACCAATAAATACTTGTTGCAATCAAGAGAAACCATCTCTAATTTATTATATTTTATTAATAATAACAAATTGCAATAGGTACAAACTAGGAGATATGACAGTATTTGGAGAATACACCCGGATCACCTAATGTCACTGGTCTTTAAGATTTATGCTAATTGAATTGATGTGGCATTGATAAGTTATGATTGGAGAATTGACCAATCCATATTGTATTTAAAGCTGAAGAGATATGTGGTCTGATGTATTTTTTTATTATGGTTCCGGTGAGGGTTCAAGCATTTTTCACAAGTAAATTCCAACTTTTCTAAAAATTCTCTTCAATGTTTTTTCTATTTGTATTATCAGAGTGGTGGTAGATTTTCTTTCACATTCCGGATATCTCAGAAGTTTTAAGGATACTGAATTTTTTTCTGCGTTGTTACTTGCAGCCTCGTGGAATTTCTGACTTTTTTCTTGTATATATTTCAACATGTTTTGAAATAACTCATGTTGTTTGAAGAAATTATTCTCACTCCTGTAATTTCTGGCTGGTTAAAACTTAAATTTATTCTTTTGCCTATTTTTGACGAGAACAGTATCATTCATGTTAAACCTTGAGAAGAAATACACATTTTTTTGTTTACATTTGTTATGTACGAAAAAGAAAAACAGATGGAATATGAAAGGGTGAAAAATGCTGCACTAGAAAAATTAAAGAACACAAATAAACATAAACTTTTATAAATTATAACTATGTATGCTCAATTTATTCATTATATTAAATGACTTATGAGTGGAACTGGAAACCAAAGTTGGTGTATCTGTGGTTTTAAAAACATTGAAAGTATTTAAATTTTGATTCATCAATTTTGAGTTTTTATCTAGTACTTGAAAATGTATCTTAAATGGGAATAAAATGAAAATGAATTAATCTGTACATGTTACTCAAATTCCAAATCTGTAATTAGGAAAAAGGTAAACAACGCTCAAAACCAGAATAAAAGAGAGAGAAATCTGAATAATTTTGGACTTCTACTTGTTGTTTTCACCTTGAAGGAACACACATAGATTGAGATAAATACTTATCCTATTCTGTAGAGGGGAAGAGAGGTGCAGCTTATTATAGCATGGAAATTCCTGAACCGTAGATTAGAAAAAGCTATGAAAAATCCCACCATTATGGAATGTAGAAAAGATGAAAAAGAGCATTGCTAAGAAGAGGAGAATACAACAAAATGTAGGAAATATAAGCATAGGGTTTAAGAATTAAAAAGTGAAGAGTATTTTAAAAACTTGAGGTTTGGTCAACTTCGACTTAGGTGAGAGAAAAACATTTCTCTAAATTATTACACGTAACAAATACATTTAACTGATGTATTTTTGGTAGGCCCATAATAGTCTTGTACTATGTGTGAGGCACATTCGAATGAATCTTTAATCTTAGCTCATCTTAAATATGTGGGTTATTGAAAGTTCTATTGTAGAAAACAAAATGGAAAAAAAGACACTATAAAAGAGCATATACACAAGTAGGATGCCCGAAACAAGGTGGATACGAATTGTATACAAATGCTCAAATTTAACTTGCAAAGATTATATGCTAAAATACATCAATCCAAGACAAACACAACTAGAGTAAGTGCTGTCATTATATAGGCTTGTACATATGGTATGCAGTATGCACAACTACAAGAGGATGCTTCAATAAGCATGCAAAGCACAAGTGCAAGTATATAAAGACCTGTTAAAGATTCATCATACGAGAAAAGATGAAACTATTTCCACAGAAATTAGGTATGCATGCTAAGCCTTATGTTGGCTACTTATGACTTTTGTAAATAAATACGGTATATATACTCTTAGTCTTCTTATAGGTGTGTCGAGGTATTTGCTTAGTGAATGTGGTTCTATGCACTTCTTGGTTGTCATTACACAAGTTCAAGTGTGCGATTCAATAAGCATGCAAAGCACAAGTGGAAGAATGCACAAGTTTAAGTATACAAAGACGTGAAAGATTCATCATATGAGGAAAAAGACAAAAACAATCCCTACAAAAATTTGGTATGCATAGTAAGTCTTGTGTTGGCTTTTTATGCTCTACGTAAGTAAACATTATCCATAGATAAGGTAGAATACTCTTAATCCTCTTATAGTTGTGTTGAGGTATTTACTCAGTGAAAGTGGTTCTATGGATTTCTTGGTTCTCATTTCCTCAGTTATTGAGGTATTGGCATGCATGAGATATCAACATCACATCACACTTGGTCTCACCGTGAGGGCACAGAATATATAGATAGTGCATTTGTAGTTAGTTGCAGCTATCAAGCAACTAGAACGGAAGAAAGCCATGGTGCTGAAACAAGCTCTAAAGTTTGTTCTCAAGGTTACACCGACACCCTCAATGTTTTCATTTCCATAGACGACTGAAAAATGTCTTGTGACTTTTAGAATTGTGCTTTAGTTGTATGTTTTGTCTGGAGAATCCCCTTGAAGGCCATAATTGTGCTGGATTCAAGACATGTGGGAGGTTCATGCGTAGAACTAGAGGGCACACACATTAGGAATACAATTAATTGCTTTTCCCTTCAAGGACTTCCACATAACATTGCTCTCCTAATGACTGAAGCTATCAATAGTGTTACCAATTTCGAAGTCTCTAACTACTTTTAAAGTTTGACTTCCTCTCATAGGCCACGTCCTACACTCTCCTTGTGTATATGTGTAGCTTGTTCATTTTATACACCAAACCTTCATTTAGAGAATACTGTCAGCTCTTAAGAGTTTGTTGTACCTCCTTTTGATGTGTCAAATTGTCCGCCTTAAATTCCAATTGTTATGTACTGTTGCTTGTATCCTCATGGTTGAAGGGCTTTAAATTCATAATTGCACTTGCTACAACTATCTTAGGAATGGTGGTTGGATTCGGGATGGAGTAGGACATGCCCCTCAGATGTTTCTTGATTATCTTTCTTTTACTGGAGTGCCATATTTTCCTATCGTGCGGCTTTCTTCTTCTTTTCCATCATTAGTGACTTAAGTTTTATAAATATGGTAGTTATGGCAGAAACATTGCCATTCGTTTTAGCAATTTTGGCTTTGAATTCTGCTTCTTTGGTGTTTCACGTTTGCAAATTTTGCCATTCAAATAGAATGGAATGCCCCTTTCCGTGATCTTACTGAAACAAAAGGGAAATTACACAAACCCCAATAGATAGTAAACTGAAAATTATGACAACCAACTGAAATTTATGACAGCAAGGTACAGCAGTCTGATTTTTATAACAGCAGCAAGGAAAATGCAATATCTCTCCAAAAATGCATCATTTACACAATCCAAAGCATGTAGGGAAACTAAAAATATTTTAGAACAAATATAAACCAAGAAATGAGCCTTCAAACCCCAGCTGGAATTTATTTAATTAAATATAATAACAGTAGTGAACACCCTTACAAAGATGGCTGGAAATGAAGGATTCCAAGCCCCAAATTGAAGTCCAAATGTAGATTCTAGCTGCTAAAAATAGGAGAAACACAATGATGGCTGAGTTTGATGTTGCTGTGCCCTAGAAGACCCCAAATGCCACCTTAGGGCAAGTCGCCACCCTAGGAGAGGGCTGGAAATGCCTTCAAAACTGAAAATAACTCCTTATGAGATCACCTTGTTGCAAGTTTGAGGGGTTTCATCCTCAAACCAGCCCACTATTGAGAGGTTTCGTTCTCAATAGGTTTTCCAAGAGGGTTTTCGTCCTCAATGGAAGAGAGAGAAAACAAACATGCTCCAACTCCAAGAGAAATAATTTCCAAAAGTATGCATAACCTCTTCCAAGCCAAGCGACCCCTTTAAATAGCTAGAGGTGGTGCCAAAAACCAATTAGAATCCTCTAAAGAAGATCGACCTTGGGGACATAATAGTTCCCTTTTCCTTCTAGTTTTCAATTGGCTTTTCTCCTTTTCCCAGCCAACCTGACTATACTTAGAAAATTACTTAAAAAGAATGCAAAGCTCACAAAAACAACTGAAAAACATGACATTAACTTCCCTTGCTCATTCCCTTTTTGCCCACGGGAAGTGGAATGGGCTCAAGGTCTTCAAAGAGGACTAGTGTTGAGAAGGAACACTATAGGGTATGACTTTTTGTGCCCATGGCCTAGGCCGTACCCGCTTTTTGTAGATGTTTTGGAGCCGTTTCGGATCTGTTTCTTTACCTATACACATTTCTGGGATGTACCTACGGGGATATGGGCATGGGGAGACATTTCAATGCTTCAAAGGAAAATACTGAAAAACATGTCACTATATCAAATGTACGGCCCCATCGCTAGCGGTTGATGAGAGGATGCTGACTGTCCCCCAACCTCCGTTGTCTCCATCCTCCCGTGTTCTTAGGTACTTAGCAGAGATTATCTTGAAGTTCATGTGTATGAAACCCTTGCCAAAATTGAACTCGACATTTAGGACGTCGGGTACAACTGAAAATGCGTCTGAACATTGACACAATTTTTTAATTTTTTTGACACTTTACAAAACTACTCCTAAGAGACATGACTCGACAGTTTCATTATGATGGCTTTTAATGACAAGACACAAGATTTATTGACCTTGTGCATAAAAATATGACACACTAAAAACTTTCCCTTAACACCCCACCCTACAATTTTGCTACATCCCTTTGATGTTTACACCATTTTAAAAATCATTAACTACCCCTGCTTTTGATGGATTTGGCCTTTTGATCTTATTACATTGCAAGGGTCTAGTTAATGCTTTGTTAGCGACTCAGACGAAGTCTAATTTCAAGTTTCTATTTGCAGTAGTAACTATTTTAGGTTTAATCGAAACAACTTTTGGTTTTAAGAGATTAACACACCTTTGATTTTCAAAGACAGCCATGGTGGAATCCGAATGCGATTTGGAGGGCCTGAGTTGAGCCACACGATGATGCAATGTGTTGGGAGGTGAGAGAGAGAATGTAATGTTTGAACGACTGGCAAGTTCCAATGCAACCGTGCTTGCTTTCCAATACATCCATTTCTCTATTCAATGCAACCAATGTGGCAAATCACAATACAAAGCGAAGTCTGCAAGATAATTCCACAAACCGGGTATAGGTCGTCTTTCTTGGCTGCCACCTTTGTAACATTTTTCTTGCACGCTTTCTCCTCTTAAGGATAGACTATGATTATGTATGAACTTCTTTCAAACCAATCTTCCCTCTATGTATGCACAATAAGGCAGACATGTTGATATGGCAGAGTTAATGGAGGCACGACAATGCAAGTGTAGAGATTGGTAAATCAACACTATTTGGATCCTCATGCTGTTTGAGACCTATCAGATGTACTCAGAGTGCCCAAATTAAAATTGCACCAAATGTAGTTTTTTTGGGTGCACGTAAGGAGCAAAAGAGCAGTGAAGCCTGCAATGACACAATAGAGAGAACAAAACTTGGAAGCAATGAAATATCAACAAAGAGTCAAAGATGCACGTTCTGCAGAAAAAGCATTTCAAAACAAATGCCTCCTCTCCACTGATCAATATCACGTCCCCTCTCCACTGATCAAACTCAAAAATAAAATTTATAGATCTGCACAGCTGCAAGTAGAAGAATGGTTTTGGTGTTGAGGATGGAACATGAGAAGATTTGATTCTTCCCAAATCAAGTGGATGGCAGAAATGAATGTTTATAAAAGATGTAGAGAAACATGACAAAAAGCAATGGATCTGCACTCCTACAAAGTTAGCCTAAACAAATTTAATAATTGCTAAATCATCTTTCAAATAATGATTTGTATCAATTTGGGGATTACAACACTCGGTTATCCCGTACTCTTATAGATATGCTCGATACCAAATAATTAATTTGGTAGAGGTCCCAAAAGCAAAACACACAAAGTACTCAAATTGCACACACAATAGACTTGAGATGTTATTCACAGAGAGAAAGAAGATTACATATAAATAGTATAATTTTCTCCTACAAAGGAGTCAACACTTATCACCTTCAACCACTCATAGCTAATAGTAGTGCGAGTTACAACGCACCTATAATCAAATTTAACTATAGATTGTAATGTTTCCTAGAATCTCTCTCACACCATATACATTATTGACCAACTAACTAGTACAACACAAAAACTATGAGTTGCAATTACAACTTATCACACCACGTACAAACACAATAACACGTGAACACTAACAAGATATTCCTAACATGGAGATTGTCGAACAAACATTTCTATTTTTCCACTTTGTGAAAGATGGGTACAAAATTGTTGTAGGCATCTTACAACAAGAGAATTGTTGTGTTAAAGGTGTAGATGATATCAGAGGTTGTTGATCTCACTTTGGAGAATATAAAATGGCACATATGACAACTGTTGTTGAAGCTCATTGAAATTAGGGAGCCAAAATTGAGGATTTGGCCGAGTTAATGTGGAGTGCAAGCTCGCTTAGAGGCCATAGAAACGCACGATGTTAATGTGTTGTTGTGGAGGATATAATTAGTAATGAAGCAAAGCCTCCGCAGCAGGGAGTGCAAGCTGCAAACACGAATGCGAATGAAGAAGAGGAAGCGCAAAATGGTCCTAAAGGCAAACTGTTATGCACAATTGGTAGAATGGGGAGTAAGCCTAGATTGGATACCTTGTGTTATTTTGGCGGTGTAGAACAAACAGAGCTCATTGATTGACAATCTGCGATGGAAAAATATTTTTAGTATGAAGACTGGAAGATCCCAATAAATTCAAATTTGCTTGCATGAAGTTGAAGGATCACTCATCCCTATGGCACGAACATATCCAGATAGGCCAAGTGCGAAAGGCAAACCGAAGATCAAGACATAGCATAGGTTGGTGGTGAAGTTGAAGGTGAAACTCTTGCTTGTGGATTATCATCTTGGTTTGTTTAAGAAGTTGTAGAATTTGTGACAAAGAGGCCTCACTGTGGAGTACATTGAAGAGTTTTACCGACTCACAATTAGGGTGGAACATGTGGAGGATGATTTGAGAAGGTCTCTAGGTATATGAATGGATTGCATAGTGCGAATTTAGGATGAGTTTGGGATGATCCAAGTAAGGTCACTTGAGGAAGCCTATCGGTATGTTCTTAAGGCGGAGAAGAAGTTGGTGCACAAGCAATAGATCACAACTTGCGAAAGGGCAAGGCTATGCGCAGAACCATGGATAGAGTGGCAACAAAGAGAAGTTTGTGCACCATGAAGGCGAGGTGAGTTTGACGTCATGCATGCATGAGGGAACAAGTAGAGGAAGAAATGCTACTAGGGGTAGAGGATCCTTTGGTCGCAAATTCAATGACACATGTTACAAGTGCGGAGAGACAAGGCATAAAGATTATGAATGCTCACATGCCCATCTTGATGGTACACGAAGTGCGCACAATGCACAAGGAGAGGAAGATGGCATGTCAATCCATGAGGAAGAACTAAAGATAGGAGAGGTGCTAATGTTCAAGCACGTGTTGTTGAAACCAACTAAAAAAATTGGTCGTATTCGGAGGAAGAGTCATTCGTAACCACGTGTAAGTTCGGTGGTAAAGTATGTAAGGTAAAATTAGACAATGGAAGCACCGATAACTTGGTGCGCATGAGATGGTTGATAAGTTGGGTTTGAAAAGACTGGAACATTTGAATCCATACAAGGTTTCATGGTTGTAGAAGGGACATCAGTTGTTAGTGACTAAACAATGCTTGGTGAACTTATATATTGAAAGATATGCGGATGAAGTATTGTGTTACATCATGCCCATGGATGCATGTCATTTGCTACTTGGAAGGCCGTGGCACTTTGATCGGAAGGTGTAACATGATGGTTGCACAAACACTTACAAGGTGGAGAAAGATGGAAAGAGGTATACTCCAAACCCATTGCGGGAGAAGAGTGAAGCAACAAGTTTGAAAGTGTTGTTGCTCTCAGGGAAGTAGTTCTTGAGTGAGGTAAAGCATAATGGTACATATTTTGTACTTATAGCATGGATTGTGCAAAGAGAAGGTGTGTTGGAGGCGGTTAAAGTTAGAGAAACAATGCCACAAGAAGTGAAGGATATGTTGGGTGAATTTACTGAGATTGTGTCAATTGAGTTAGTAGAGGGGTTGCCACATGCGAGGGGTATAAGTCAGCGTATGGATTTAATTCTAGGATTGAGTTTACCAAATGAGGTGGCATATATGATGACATCGTAGGAGAAGAAAAAATACAAAGGCAAACACAAGAGTTGTTGGGTATAGGACACATCGGGAAAGTCTTAGTCCATCCACTTTGTGCCGACAATTTTCACATCAAAGAAGGGTGGTGAGTGCTATTTGTGTATAGATCCATCAATAAGATCACTATCAAGTACAAGTTTCCATTGCCATGCATGGAAGATATTATGGATTGTTTGAGTGGAGCAAAATATTTCAATAAGATTGATTTGAAGAGAAGATACCAAAGTATCCTTCATTTTTCTCCATTAGAATATTAATCTTGGAATAGTTCTTATCCAAGATTGTTGTCCTCAATTTTGTCTCCCTTGGTGGCACATATGATGGTCTTGCTCTTGTTATCTTTGCCACAATGTCCTTATAATAAGGAGACGAGCCACATGGAACGAAATCCCACAAGCAAAGAAGAGTTTTCCAATGGCATCAACATCATCTTTATTTTGCACATTGAATAACTCTGCCATTGTGTTTGCAACATCACTACTACTTGTCATTCTGCGTTTCCCCTTAGGTTCTACCATTTCTGAAGTTGAACCAGATGGATAAGTAGGAGGTTGTGCACCTTGGAAAGTTCTAGCACTAGTAGGAGTAACACTCCTCGTTGCCAAAGTAGTAGGTACAGGTTTACCTTCTGTATTACTATTGCAACCCCACAATTTATTAAGTTCAGCCCTTTGTTTTAATGACAACTTGTCACATGGCCCCACACCTTTGCCTCGGATGTGAAGGAGGTGTGCATTAACTCTTGTAATGCTGCCTTGAAATTCAACTTGACAAAAATGACACTTCCATGTCCTAGTGCCCCTTGTTGCCCTAGGTCTTACTTGTTTCGTTGCAAATTGACTTAATAGAGACCTCTTCTCAAAGGGACCCTTGGCAAAAGGTTCCAATAACTTGGAAGGGCAACTAAATTGTCTAGCTGCACTCCCAATAGAACTACTTCCCTCAACCCCCATCACATTTGTACTTGGAGTCTCATACTCAACCCCCATAGGCTCTTGCTCTCCCTCTTCATCACTCATGCTGTGAGAAGTAGAACTCATGGTGACACTGCAAGAAATAAAATTTATTGGTTAAAAATTAATTTTATTATTTTAATAACAATTATTATTAATTTTGCAATGGTTTAAGAGTCCAAGACAAAAAAATTTCACTTTTGTTTTTCTTACTTCGGTCGTGAAGTGTAGAAGCGAGAGGGTACACAATAGATGAAATTCTAATTATACTAGTATTATAAAATTAAAAATAGTTTAATAATTTAATAAATAAAATAAAAAATTATTAATTTTGCAATGGCTCAAGAGTCAAGACAAAAGAATTTCACTTTTGTTTTTCTTACTTTAGGTCGCACAAAGCGCAGAAGTAGAGGATACACAAAAGATGAAATTCTAATTATACTAGTATTATAAAATTAAAAATATTTTAAAATAGTTTAATAATTTAATAAATAAATTAAAAAATTATTAATTTTGCAATGGCTCAAGAGTCAAGACAAGAATTTCACTTTTGTTTTTCTTACTTCGGTCGCACGAAGCGCAGAAGCAGAGGATACACAAAAGATGAAATTCTAATTATACTAGTATTATAAAATTAAAAATATTTAAAAATAGTTTAATAATTTAATAAATAAATTAAAAAATTAAAAAATAGTAAAACAATCTAACACTTAAATAGCTAAACGGAAAGTTGGAAACACTTAAATGTTGATTTTAGGGTTGTGTAACTGCTGTTTTCAAAAACAGCAGTTCAACAACCCTAAAATCAACATTTTAATTAATTTATTGTATAATTTATGCTTCTAAATTGAAATTAAAAATTAAAAAAACAAACTATGTGGTGCTACAGGTCATGGCTTACCTTGAAGGCTTGATGAACGTGTTGAAAATAGGTGAATGGTTGAGCAATGAATACTTGGCACTTGAGTTGTTAATGTTGTCCCTCTTCCTTGCTAATGGTGTCCCTCTTACTTGCTAATGCTCTCAATCTTGCTTCTTAAAGATATCACTCTTGCTTCTTAATGCTATTGCTCTCACTCTTGCTTGCTCTCGCTCTTGCTTGCCAATGCTTTCACGTTTGCATTGCTTTGATTTTTGATTGTGATTTGGAGTGAGGGTGTAACACTTATAGTTTCTTTTGGGGTGCTTAGGGGTGGGTAAGGCCCATTAACTATTAGGGTTAGGGTTGGGAGTGTAATTTTTAAAAGAAGTTTTTTTTTTTAATTTTTAATTTTAAAGTAGCCTTAGCATGCGGGGACACACAGGAGTCTTCGATACTTTTAGAAGTCTCCATGATGTCTAACAAACTCCTAGAAGTCCCCTAAAAAAGGAAACGTTTCGGAAACGTCCCTTGTTTGGAGGAAATGTTTTGGGGACGTTTCATGTTGGTTGGTGGTAGTGGAGGGACAAAGTGGGGGACATTCCCATGGCATCTCCGAGTCCAAAATGTCCCCCCGTCTCTGAGACGACATCATTTTGGGGGGCGCTTGATGGAACAATGTCTTTGTGCACACGACCATCGGGCATTGTAGCTCATCAATAGTTAGGGCAATTGAATTGGATTCATATGAAGTGGGTGGAATACCTACAAGGATACACATTTGTGTTGATGCATAAGAGTGAAAAATTTATTAAAGTGGTTGATGCGCTTAGTAGGCATAATTGTTTATTGTGAGAGATGCGAGTATAAGTAGTGGGTTTTGAATCTATGAAGGGATTATATGTGCAAGATGAATATTTAAAAGAGGCATGGGAAGCATGCACAATACTCGCAAGTGTTGACAAGACACCTTGGTTGGACTACTACTGCGGGATGGATTGTTGTTTGAGGTAGGCATTTATGCATCCCAAGAGTATCAATGTGGGAGAATTTGGTGAGAGAACATTGTGGAGGATTGACAAAGAACCTTGGCTTGGATAAAACCTTAGTGCAAAATGGGGAGAGTTATTTTAGCTGCGAATGAATGTGGATGTGCTCAAGTTTGTGCAAAAATGCTATGTGTCGGTTGGTTAAAGGGATAACTCAAAACACGGGGTTGTACTAACGTTTGCCCTTTTTAGAGATGCCTCGGGAGATGTAATATTGGATTTTATTTTGGGTTTACCCGAGAATGCAAAGGGGCGTTGATTTATTTTTGTGGTGGTGGACGAATTTTCAAAGATGGTACATTTTATTCCTTGCAAGAAGATCAATGATGCAACACATATTGCAATTGTTTTTTCAGGGAGATTGTAAGGCTACACAAATTTCCGTGCAATATAGTATATGACAGGGCTATAAAGTTTGTTGGTCATTTTTGGCAAGGTTGTGGAAAAATTGGATACTGAAGCTGCATTTCAGTTTGTAGCATTCTCAAAATGATGAGCAAATGGAAGTTGTAAACAAAAGCTTTGGAATTTGCTCATATGTTTGGTCAAAGATAAGCCAATAAACTTGCAATTTGGCTCTAGCATAGGCAAAATTTGCTTATAATAATTCAATGAATAAGAGTACGGGGAAGACAATATTCGAAATTGTATATGGGAACAACCCAAGAGGAGAGGTGGAGTCGAGAGACTTACTTTGGGCAATGAAGAGAGGAGTGTAGAATTAGGGGACTTTGCAAAACACATGAAAAAAGTACACTGGTAACTGCATGATCAGTTAGGAAAGATGAATGTGCAACGCAAACAATGCAGAAATGAGAAAAGGAGATAAGTTTATTATTAGATTTGAGACATGGTCTTAGGATTTTTGTGAAAGGAAAGATTTCCTAAGGGGACATACAATAAGATTAAATGGAAGAAGACAAGACCATGCAAAATCATAAGGAAGTTTGATAAAAACGCCTATGAGAATGAGCTGCTTGAAGGCATTGATATCTCTAATATCTTTAATGCAGCGAATTTGTATCCATAATGTACAATATGGGAAAGTGTTGAAGAGACAAAATTAGAGGATGGTAGATTAGATTGGAGAAGGTAGATGTTAGAGAAAGTACAAGACAAAGTAGAAAGAGTGATAAACATCATGGTCAACAAGACACGTAGAAAGGAGTATAAGGAGTATTTGATCAAGTGGAAAGGAAAGGATGTTGAGGATGCTACTTGGATAAGTGCTACTAATGCAACTCAACACGATATTTTAGAAGACCAACTTCTTTGAGCAAGAGCTCAAGTTTTCAAATTACCCGAGGTGTATGGGGCAAGAGCATCCAGGGTCACATGCAATCATGTATCAATCAAAAACAATTGAACAAGTAGAGTCAATTTGTGTTTGCATTTTGTTGCATTTTTATGTTGTGGCAGAAGCCACGAAGATGTGTTGAAGTCTGTTTTTCACTTGTGTGCTGTTGGTAGATAGCCACACAAACATGTTCGTGCTGAGACAAGCCGAGTTTGGTTTCTTAAGCATACACAGACCGCAAAATATTAAGAACCTGTTTTCAAAGTTGCAAAAGTATTACTGAAGCCACGAAACACTGGAAGGTTATTTGAAGCCTCGAATAATTGATAACTGGATGTTTGAAGTTACAAGCTTGAAAAGGCTGAGTAGTTGTGTATTGAGTCTATTGATGGGTTTTTTATGACTTTGCATTTGGATTCCATAAGTTAGGAATCTTAGTGTGTGGTATTGACGACTATATAAACAAAAGCCCAATTGCCTTAGAATAGGATAGAGAGGAGAAGAAGTAGATGAGAGTTTAGTTTTAAGAGCATAGTGTGGATGTGAGCTTAAGGCTTAGCACACAATGAGATTGGTAAGTAAATCATAGAAAATATTATAACCATTTGATCTTTGATATGCAACTGAATTGTTGGTCATCGGTCTAATGTACTATTTCTCTAAGTATATAAATTGAAGCCTTGTATTAGTTTAAGTGCCCAAATTTGTGATCTTGTAGCTTGTGTATAATTTCAATTCTGTTTGGTTTGTTTTCCGCGTGTATAGTGAATACTGCGTGATCGAGTGCTGCTCTTCGTTGGGCTCCTGGCCGCATCTGTGTCACAAAGTAATGAACCATACATTGTGTACATGTTAGTAGAAACTTTAAAAGATTTTCTTGTGGTGACACCTTAGTGCCAAAAAAGGCTGGGTATTATATTCCTTAACAAGATTATAACCATAGCTGCCTAAGACTCCGGGACGACAATATTTTCCAAAATTTGGGGATAGCGAATGGAAAAGTATTAAAATAATATATAAAATTGTAAATATTAAAAATATACAAACAAAATTAATTTTTTTATGAATGGCAGTTTGTGACAATTGACTATCCACATTTGTACTGAAGATTTTTGTAGTCATATATCACTCTTGATTCTTGTTATCTATTTTTAATACAATACATTCTGGTTATGGTTAACTGGTAAATGTTTTGATCTATGCCTTACTGCTTTTAACATCTACACATCCTTTCTCTTCATATAGAATTATACATATAGTTTGTAAGTTTGTTAGATGATTGGAGTTTCCAAAGTGAATTTTAATTAGATTTAAAATAGAAATGAGTGGCTTCCAAAAACAATCTTACACTACAAGAGTACAATAGGTCCTTCCCAAATTTATTTCATTTTCAAGTTTATTCAAGCCCAACACAATGGTGCAACTAGATTGAGGCCATCCATTACCATTCATTGAGAAATTTGCAGAGAAGGTGATCAAGTCATGTGGAACCATTCAATGGGTGAAACTATGTGACAAATTCAAGATAAGTGCCTTGAAACGTCCCAAAAATCAGAATCATCATTTGAAATAACGATATTTAGTTCTATTTTTAATTTAAAAGTTCAGTTTTAAAAAAGAAAACAACAAACAAAAATTCGCTGGGGATGTCTTGACCTCCCCAAAAACACAAAAAAATGGGGGATGTTTCTGAATCGTCCCTTGATATTCAGGGACGTTCCCCCCTAAATTTTTTTCTTAAGAAATGTGGGTGGGACATTTCCCTGTCTTGCCGTCCTCAAAACATCTAGGACGTCTGTTTTTTTGGTGGGGGATGCCTCCCACGTAACACTAGTTATAACTCTATATTTCCCTTTCATACATGGGGTTCTATGAATTGATTTGGATGTGGGAAGTATTCCTATGGTTTGGGAAAATCATCTACAACTCAATTATTTTGTGTACACTTTGTTTACTTGTATAAATATTAGACATCTTTTCTTTTCTTTGTCAACTTTTTGGTTTGAACGCTAGTTGATCCACATAATTATCCTTGCATTCCTATAATCAAAGTTTGGTTAAGTACGGTAGGCCTTGAAAAAGTTATTTGTGTTGACAAATGCACATGCATTCAAGCATTGCTTTGTTTGCTTATACAAAGTTTTAGAAAATGCTTGCATGCTTGGGAGAGGTTTCAAAGTCTCTAAATAATTGTTCTAGTTGTCAATTGGTCCATTTTTTGTTTTCCAAGAAAATAATATTTCTTTCTTTCCTCAGGATATCCCTTCAAAAATTTTCCCTCAAAGCATTGTCGAGTTGAGTTTGGTGCCTAGCCTCTTTCACTTTAGAGTTTTTTCATTCTTTTCTTTTCTCTTCACGATAAAAAGTTCCTTGGCGATGTAGCTTTATCTTGAGAGAGATTCTTTTACTTAGTAGTATGTTATTTAGAACGAGTTGCCACTTTGTGTCTTGATTGACGACACCAATGTTGGTATCTAAAGTGTGGCTTGCTTATTCAATCTCTTTATGGACTCCATGACTAGCTCCCTCCCTTGATATACTTCGTAACGCGTTCCCTCTAATCTTTTCTTTCCCCAAGAAGTATTTCTATGATGATATTTTTAATTTTATTGATAATCCTATTCTTTGTCCCAACAATCTTCAACATTCTTGGTCACAATACTAATGATACCCCTTGACTAGTTGAGAGTATATTCTAACCTAAGTCACAAGGTTCGTGTTCATGTTTGGCGAGGATAAGATTTGAAAGAAATTCATCAAATAGTAAAATTCGTGAATACTTTAAAAAATATAATTTAATATTAAAATAGAATTTGTATCCTTAATTTTTAATTTAAAAACAAAAACAAAAAAAAGTAAAATCTAATTTATAATACGTATTTAAAAACCTAAAATATTTATTAATTTATAGTAATATCTAAAGTTTAAAATTAAAACTTAATATTAAAAATAAATCTAAATTTATTATTTATTAATACTCATATATAGTTATAAATATTTATATTTGTACGTTAAAATCTTTTTAGATATTTGTCAAATATTAATATTAGAAACAAAATAAAAATTAATTTAAAAACACAATATTAAAGTTCATGTTTTAAAATTTAAGTTGAATAGAAAAAAGAACAATTATAAAAACTTAAAAAATGGTGGGGTTGCCCGTTCACCTGAGAAAACATAAATTCAATAAGATTCAAATATATAGTACAATATATAGAGAGTTGATCTCTTAAAATTAGGAAGTGTGATATCTTCCCAAATCTTTCACAATCTGACTATCTATTAGAATCTCTCACCTAATTCCTTTTCTAATGTAATTGCTACATGCGTAACCATTACTTACATTATGTATTATTCTCTCTTACTCTTTACTAACTCTTATTATTAGGTGATTATTACTCACGTAATAAGTAATAATCAGTTACGATCAAAGATTAATTGCTTCACTTATTATTTTCTCACACATCCTAATTAACTAATAATCTAACGTGGAACACAAAAGCACCCACGTGAGGACTATTCCCAATAATCCCCCTAGTGCAAACATAAGAGAACGACACTTTGGGGTACACCAAAAATGATTTTAATCTTGTCCATTGCCTTTGCCCTTTAGGTTGTTACTTACACGACCAGGTTTGACATTAAGGTTCACGTTATTCCCCCTACGCAATGCTAAACAAACGAGATATTGGTTTCAACGAAAATGTGTCCACTTACAAATGTAAGTGCCCCTTGTACAAATTTAAAAAAATCACCTTGACAAATTTTTCATTATAGGAAAACTATATAAATACCTCCTTAAAAATTTCACTCAAAATTTATTTTGAGCAAAATATGAAGGTGGAGGGGGTCAAACCCTAAACCTCCTCTCACCTTGAGCACCTTAGCAAAAGATGATATAGCCGGTCACGTTATGTAGCTCACTAAGAATTAGATGGGTAAATTTTATTTTAAAATTTCAAAGATTTGGCAATGATTTTTAAAAAATTCACAAACTCACCAAGTTGGTGAGGGGTTTGAAGAGTCGGTTTTAATTTAGGGTTTGTGAGGTTAGGCTTATTGCCGTCTACCAAGTTGTATTAGAATAGTCTTCTATTTTACCGAAGGTTGAGAATGAAAGCCGAGAGATAGGCATGGGTCTATATAGATGAGCGAAGCCATTTAATGTGAATCGAGAGAGATTTGTGTGCAAGACCACAATACAACAAAGATTGGATTGGATCACGATTTGGGTGAGATCATTGAGCTAGATCATGGAGGAGCTTACAGAAGGAGTCACGAAGCGTGAAGCTTGGTGCCAATGGGATGAAGCCAAGTGGATCCACAAGAAGAAGGCCAAGTCGGGTGAAACAAGGGTCATGTGGCGATTTGAGTGTCAAGAGTATGACCAATATCTTTGAGGAGCTCGTGTGTCGAGTGGGGTATAATTCACCAAATGCTACAAGTTTTGTATAGTGCGGTGAGTAGAACAAGGTGCATGAGAAGCTCAACAACCACAAAGATTTGCCATGTTTGATCTTTCGAGAGATGTTAATAGCACATCGAGTATGTTGGATTCGGATTCACACCAAGGTAGGTCCTATCTATGCTAGATGAGTTGCTTCCATGAAATGATCTCGAGAATAGCTCGATCTGTGAGAAGTAGTGCGAGAAAGGAGGTTGAGTTTAGAAATAGATTGTCAATATAGCGAGGAGCTCGCCTAAAACAATGCGACCCTCAATCGGTGGTGTGACTTGCGAAAGTGAGTCAGGGGCCCCGATGCATTGCTGACCTTGATGCATAGATCTCAGCTGCAACACAACTTTGGAAAATTGTCAAACAAGGAGTTGTGGCTAGGCAGAGCTTGTGGTTGCCCTTTGAAGATGAATTTTCTTCGTTCTTTTATTTCTTCATGCAAATTTGCAAAAAGATAAAAAAGACCAGATTTGACAAAAGTATTGCATGTTTACAAATCAATCCTAGAGATTTTGGACTTTCTAAATTCAAATTTGAGGTGTGATTCACTCTAAAACGTTGTAAGAAAAAGTTATCACAAACAAGTGCTCACACAAACACATAAAACACTAAACAAGGCCAAACAACCTAATCTAGGCATGAACACAATAAACATAGTGGAATGGAAGTTGTGGATAGAGTGTAATATCCCCTTCTCGAAAGCAGCAGGTCGAAGACCCTTAGCCTAATTTTGTTTCCCGATGGCTAAGGAAATGAGAAAAAGGAAACTAAGTCCTAATAAATTAATTTTAAAGTGCATAATGAAATTTTATTATAAGCACTTAAATTAATTTATTAGTGACAAAATAAAAAAAAAAAAAAAAAAGTTACTTTATATTTTATTTTCCCTTAGAGGAAAAATGCGACCCATGTGGAGATGAAATAAAACAAGGGGAAAATATTAAATGAGGTAAAGTGAGTTGATTGGTTGTTTTGGGTGGCTTGGCCAAGGCAAGTTATAAAAGCAAGTCGCCATGCAAGTAGAAATCATCTTTTGACATCTTATAATTTCTGATATTTGGTCTAAGCTTGCATGCTTTCCATTTTTACTCCAAAGGACGAAAACCCTTTGTTGTTTCTGCATTAGAGGACGAAAACCCTCTATTGCCAAGGATTGAAGAACGAAAACTCTTCATCCTTTGTGAGAGGAAGCTCTATTCGGGGTTTTCATTGATTTTCAAGTTCTATTTCTGAATTCCAGCAGTGTTGAAGGGAAAAGTTGCAAATTTATATTGTTTCCAACTAGGGTTTGAAGACACAAGTGTTGGGGCAGATTTCTACCTTCAGATTCAGCCAGATCTAGGGTTATCTACACCCTTGTGGGTGGAGTTTGACACATTCTAGGGCACGGCTGTCCCGGATCTCATCACCAACATCTTTGTCATATTTTTAGAGGCCAAAATCAGCTGGTTTATATATATTTTGGGCTTGGGAAACTTCATCTTCAGCCAGTTCTGTAAGCTGTTCATCTGCAGATTTATAATAAAATTCCAGCCCTCTTATTGATCAAAAATCTGGTATTTTCTGATGTTCTTGCATAAATAAAAATTGCTGATTTGTTTGGTAAAAGATTTCAGTGAAATTACTTCAGTTTTGTGGAGTAACAACTCCTAGAGCAAGTCGCATTTTTCCTAAATAATTCAAATTTGCATCAATTTTTTTAATTATATCTTCTAAATACTGTTTTAAATCAAAATTGCGGCTGTCCCGTTTGGGGGCATCAATTGTCTCATTGGGGACGTTACATATAGTGAACACAATGGAAATAGATAGACGATGCAAATGAATGGCAAATGTCAACGGGTTCGTTGTGAGGTTTGGGATATCTACTAGTAATGTTGACATAGGTCAAGAAGGGTGAACATACAAACTATTCTTTTGCACATGGCCTACATTGCATATCATTTGTTTGTATGTTTTGATACAAAAAACATATGGATGGACACGAGACAAGGTAACAGGTCACACATGGCCTACGTAATTCACCCGTTGCCTTTGTCTACTTAACAAAACAAAAATGAGTGAAATGAATGTTAGACACGCCTCTTTTGAAATTTGCTCGATACCAAATGTTGGGGTTGCCCCCATCACATGGAGAGAGCATACACTCAACAAGATTCAAATTCAACGTATATTATTCAAGAAAGAGTAGAATACATAGAGAGTTGATTTCCTAAAATTAGGAAGTCTCAAATCTCCTTAAATCTTTCACAATTGAACTAACTCCTAGAATCTCTCACCTAACTCGTATTTTCATTTAAGCATTACAAGAATAATAGTTACTTATGTTATACATTATTCTCTTTTACTCTTTACCAACTCCGATTGTTAGGTGATTATTACTCATGTAATAATCAGTTATAATCCAAGAATTATTTGCTCTACTTATTATTTTCCTGCACATTTTAATTAAGTAATAATCTAATGTGGAACAAAAAAGCACCCATGTGAGGACTATTCTTAACATAAAGGAATTTTTAAAAGCTATAACACAATGCTAATAGCTAAGGCTTAATCGTGAAAAACAAACAACTAATTTAAGAAACCCAAAACCTATAGTAAAGTTAAATTGATCATTGAATATATTATATTGTATTATATTTCTCATGCCCCCTATTGCTGTAATATAATTCAACCCTCCGAGTTGAACAACAATTATTTAACCTATTCACGAGCATCGAACAACGACTATAATGGTTAGAGCTCCAAAGGCTTCAATCGACCAAACTACCAATAGATTGTTCATTCAGGCATGCCATCTATGCAAATTGATGAACACTCACAATAAATGAAGCTTACAACAAACAACAAATAAGAAAGAAATCAGAACAATAGGGAATGATTGCAAAAGCCCTAACAAAATTTTTATTTGTCATTTTAAATGATTTAAGGTTTTTCATTTAAACAAACTAATATGAATTTGTACCATACAATTTTTCTTGCGAATTTAGATGACTTTTTATGGTTTTTAGGAATTTCGTTAAGTTTTGAATTTCAAGGCAGAATTTCGCGAACCCTGTGACATAGGTTCGAACTAGTTATGAGTTAAGAAATCATCATAGTTTGTGCGGTGATGGGATTTCATCTCATTTTCTCTCTCTAGGAGGTGGTGATGTAGGACTGAATTATTTTCAAGTGTTCTGTCTATAATGAGATTCAAGAGATATATTTTTTTATATGAAGACGTGGGAAGCTTCCTTGGTACCTTTTGTTGTTGTCTAGACCAAAGGTATTTGGCCCTTTACTTTTGGGAAGTTGCTACTTTCAAACATCAAGTTCAATAGGATTTTTCCAAGACTATCAAACTGATTACTTCCTTCTTACAACCTATTTTAGCCATTGGGGCGGCTTGGTTATTGTAGTCATGAACACTAATAGTGATACATTTGTAAGATGGTGTTTGCCTTGACAAGTAGCCACTAAGACACCTCAAATATATTATTCTTGCACATGGTGTAGATGATTAACTATCCTCCCTTGATTAGATTCCAAACTACAAGGATAGAATCCGCGTTGCCAACTTTTTCTCGTGTCATTCTTTGAGGATATCATCCCATTGTATGTTGGCCCTTCCATGATAATCAACAAGGATGCTCACCGTTCTTCTACGCTTGAATATCATGCAAATGAGAGCTTTTTCCTCCATTGCCTCCTTTTCATGGTTTGGTTGGTAGTTCGTTTTCTCCAGGGGCCTCACTTTTCACATGATTGATTTGTATTTATGTCTTTTTATATGTTATGAGTCGCTTAGGGCTTACCCGTATGGGTCTACCCCACTCTTGTTTGCTTATTTCGCTTCTTAGTTTTAGATATTTTTGGTTGGAGTTCCTTTACCACATTTGACTAGCTATTGGAACTTTTCGTACTTTTGAGTCCCTTGATCTACTTTGGAATTTGCGGTACATTTATATAGTTCTTCTCTTCATTATTTATTTCCTTATTTGGATTTTGTTTTAAAAGATTTCAAGGTGCAATAAGAAAATATTGAAAGTGCTCCTTTAAGTTCAATTATGTGATAGATTTGTTATTTAATAGAAGAGATCTGTTGGGCATTTCCTACTTATGTTCTATCTTATATCATATCTCATGCGAGATACATTCGGTGTAGAGGATAATGAAGTCCTTATAATGAGAAATAAACATATATGTCTACGATCAAAACTTGATGGTGGTGATAACATTGAAAGATAATGGAACATGAACCATGGGGTTGATGGCATGCCCTTATTATGAGAAATAAATGAATCTGTACGTAATGCAAGTCGATTGAAAACATTGATGAGATTTATATGATTTCATGTTTACTACGTTGAGAGGTTTAACCTACAAAAATAGCCAAGGCAGGTGTCAGAGCATAATGTACTTTTATTGTTAAAATCAATAGCCGACCTTAAATTTGACATCCATTTGACTGTTGAAGGGAAGTTTCAACCTTAAAATTAGTGTCCATTTAATTGCCATATAGAAGTTTTCTTTGTGTTTGGAGAAATTGTTTGAAAAATCACAATATCTTGGACATACAATGGGATTTGGAGCCCGTGTCTTTTCTTGGAATTTTTATTCGAGCCCAAAAGAGTGGTGCAGCTAGATTGAGGTCATTTGTCACCATCCAAGAGGGAATTCATGGAGAGGGTAATGGAGTTATTAATCAATGTCATATGTGACAAATCCCAAATAGGCACCTCAAGATTCTGCTGTTTTTCAGATAGATGTATTTAATATATCTGTATTAATGTTCTATCTTAATCAATGTCATATGTGACAAATCGCAAATAGGCACCTCAAGATTCTGCTGTTTTTCAGATAGATGTATTTAATATATCTGTATTAATGTTCTATCTTTTTTTTGAATTTCTTATTTTGTATCTTGTTTGGCATTCAGTTGCATATATGATAATGAAAAATAAACAAATATGTCAACAATCAAAACTTGGTTGTGGTGATAAGATAACAGAACACAAACTATGGGTTTGATGGCATGTCCTTATTACGTGAGAGAAATGAAAATGTACTTTATGGAAGTCAATGAAAACGCTTATGAGATTTATGTGATAATAGAGATGATAAGTATAAGATAATTAATGTGTACATTGTATTTTCTAACTGAAGTACTTCTGAAATTCCCTAAAAGATAAATGGCGTATTACAAAATATTGGCTTTAGCAAATTGCGTACTGCCTTTGTCTATTTTTAAATATATTTGCGATGTTAGTTTATAGGAAGTGATACGGAAGTCATCAAAACAATAATTGCAAGAATATTGTCTTTATTTGAAAGGTTTACTATATAATAACTGAAAAACCCAAAACAAATTTGACGCTTAGTGCACTCTACTAGAGTCAAAGGGCTTACTGCAACTAAGTTGTTTTTATTTTGGTCCATATTACTCCTAGTAAACGTATAAAATTTCCAATGTTGTTCAGTTGCTATTCCTTATACTTCATTTCTTCAATCATGTTACTTTTGAATTCTCCAAATCATGATTGGCACTCTCTCTTTTGATCGTTTCTTAGGGTTTCGCGATGCTTTTTAATTGCTTGTCCACATGCTCCGTTTCATTGATAATGTGCTTAAGGTTGTCCACTTGACTTTACTTCATCTTCTATACTCTTTGGTCTTTCTATTTCAATTCATAAGTTGAGAAACAAGTCTGATGTAAATTTGGACATAACTTGATCTTTCCTGTTGTGAAATGATGAATTCCTTTGTGAGTTTTACAAGGACACCTAGGGCCTTGATGACCCTATCTGTAGAAGTTAGCAAGAAGCTTTTAGTAAATCATGTCAATAATAAAGTAAATAACTTGAGTGGGGAATTCAAAGTTGATTGCTAGTTGGCAATTGATTATGCTGTTGAATGTTTCTTAAGGCTTATTGTAAAGCTTCACATTTTTCCTTAAATTGATATTGCCCTACATTGTTAGGTCAGAGAAGATTGGCTTTATTAAGAGTATTTACATTCTTGTAAATGTCCCTGTTTGGGAGGGCATGTAGTTGGTTTGCTTTTTAAAGTTGATTTGGAGAGGGCCTATGGAAAAACTGAATGACCTTTCATTTTCTAAATTTTCTATACTCTTTAGTATCTCTATTTCAGTTCATACGTTGAGAAACATGGCTGATTTAAATTTGGACATCACCTTCGATCTTTCATGTTGTGAAATGACGGATTCCCTTTTGAGTTCTACAAGGAAACCTAGGGCTTTGTTGACCCCATTTGCTAGAAAGTTAACAAGAAGCTTTTTGTATCAAAACCTTTTGTAATCTCATTAACCATGGCAATATTAAAATAAATTACTTAAGTGTGGAATCTAGAGTTGATTGCTAGTTGGCAATTGATTATACTGTTGAATGTTTCTTACAAAATTATTTGTAGAGCTCCAATTGTTCTCCTTAAATTGATATCGCACTGTTTGGTGAGAGAAGATTGGCTTTATCAAGAGTCATTGCATTCTTCAAATATCCTCGTTTGGGAGGGTATCTAATGGTTTACTTTTTAAAGTTGATTTTGAGAAGGCCTATGGAATAATTGAATGGCCTTTCATTTAACCATGCTAGGAGCTCTTGGCTTTGGTAATTTTTTGTTCATGCAGGCCTTTCATTGTATTGTGCTTTGACTTGCCGCACTCTTTATGGTCTCAAGTGGGAACACATTCAAATTTTTCGCTCCATTAGAAAAGATAACTGGCTGGGCCTCATGTTGATCCGTAATCAACATGGAAATTCCATTGCACTATTCATTAATATGGATTCACTTTCTTGATGTGTTGTTCCAAAGTTTTATGCTATGAAACATCACCTGAATGTTGTATCGTGATGCTTGCTAGCACTTATGACTGTCGTCTAGAACATACATCTCACTATGCAAAACTTCACATGCTTTCCTACATGCTACATACATTGCATACCATGTTCCACATTCTAATGATGCTACTACCAAAACCATGTGGTTTCCACTATTTGATTTCAAGCCATAAAGATAGACAAAATAACATAAGTGACCACAAAGATTATGCAACAATCTAGCTTATTTTTTCCATTCATGAAGAAAGGTAT
Organism: Taxus wallichiana var. yunnanensis; assembly: GCA_018340775.1. Lineage (NCBI taxonomy): Eukaryota > Viridiplantae > Streptophyta > Pinopsida > Cupressales > Taxaceae > Taxus > Taxus wallichiana. Next base: position 171,692,387 of record CM031233.1, read on the forward strand.
ATAATACATTAGTTTACAACCCTTTCAAATCCAAGGGAGAAACCAAAGGTCAAGTGTAACCTTTCACCTTCCAACTTCATTTGAGTGTATTTCCTATTTTCTTTTATATTTCTCTTTCCTTTGATTGTATTTTCATTATTCTTATATATTTGTTTGGATCAATTCCTAATACACCCCCTGTGATGCAAAGTTTGCACAAATCATTCTCTGCAACTGAAATTATGCTAGAATCATATTTTAAACTTTGTAAGTCATTATCCTCTCAATATGTTGCTACTACATTGTCCAGTTGCATGTGCAACGTCCCAAAATGTTCACGTCAAAGGTTAGTTGTATATGCTAGATTTCCCTTGATAAGATGCTCATCCTATCTCCTGCTATGATTCTTCAGATCTTACTGATGTGATATCTCATGATGTCTCTGCCATGAGTATCCAAATCCATGTGAGGTCAATTGCCTCACTGTGCTGCAAGAGCACTCTCAAATGCCTGATTTCTCATCATGTCAAGTTGGCAAAGGACCGTTCTCCTGATGGTCTCTAGAGTCAATGACTCCTATTTCTAGCAAATCATGCTACCACAAAAACCACTTGTGGCAGAAAAAGGTGTCAAGCATCATCTCTCAATTGATGCGTAACTGCTATCTCCTCAATTATAATCTCAACTCACAAACTCGACTCTGAAATATTCAATCCCTAGAAGAATAGTTACCAATTATCATCAGCTGAGACAACCCAATTTTTTTGAGAAAACTCTGAAATGCTAAAGATATTTTCAGCTACATGCAACATCTAGACCATCCAAAACAAATGTGTACAAAACACCTTCTGATCATGAGCTATATGCACATTATATGAAATATCTCAAATTGAGATCTAAATCCTCGTGTTCACTCTATCAGATGAGAGTGGATTACCAACTTCTATAGAATTCCCCTGGAGTGTGCAGTGCCAAAATATCCAATCTGCAACGTTTGAGATATGATGTAGCAATTGCTAGTTTGAACATCACTTATTCAAAATCTAGATATCCAAAATTCTTGGCACCTATCACATGTCCAATTCTTGATGTGGGAATAATCCTCACTAGCCAATATGAGTAGTCTTAAGATAACACATCTATGAGAACTCCTCACAAATATGTTATCACTCAAACACAATAGGAAATTTGCCTAATCCACAAAAAAAGTATCAACATCCAGTGGCAATGACAATCATAAAACCTCATAAAAGAAAATGCACATACATGTGCTCTAATCCTCCACAAATTCGTACTCTCGCAATGACGAAAATTCATCAATAGATAGATCAACATTTGATGACTCAACAAAGTGTCAACAAATACGAGTTGTGAACTTCAGTATCCATAAGCTAATATTCAGATATATTTCTAGAGTATTGTCACAATCTATAAAGCAACTCTCACTATCACAAAAATGTCCATAAACTTTGGATAATGCCAATAAACATGAAGTCACTCAACAATTGACAATCTAAAACTCGAAAACCGACTCCGATGTTCCTCCCAGAAAGGGAAGCATCCTAAAATACATGAATGAATCAACAAATCATGGGATCCTTGGACATATATAGAAAAACCTAATGATGCCCTTTTAGGGTTTCACCACAAGTCTTCATAAAATCACACTGTCGGGTTTTCAACTTAATGGGAGGAGCTTGTAATTTTTCCTTTCGGGTTTTGAACTTACAACTCAAGTGCATAGATGTGGGCCTAAATTGCCCTACCAAATAAAAAAGCAAAACTCCAATCTCCAAAGCATCAAGTACACAAAACCAATTTACAAGATAGACATTGTACTATATTACACATCTTGCTCTAAATGAGAGGCATATCTCAAACCAAAATATGTCAATATGGCACAATGATCTAATGGATTTGCTACAAATCCATAAACTATAATCTGTCACAACAAGGCCTAAAAGATCGAATATATAGATACAATATCGATTATATGTACTACAAATTGACATGTCATCATCACACGTGTGGATCTGATTAAACTCTACAATCTTCTAAGCAATAGGTTACTTATCAAATATACCAAGAGACATATCAAGAACATCAACATCGACATCAAATCTAGAAGATCTAAAACGCTGAGCTCATCATCATCGTCACTAGACAAATCATAATCGTTATCTCCAATAAATTTTGGATTGGATCGCATGCAAATCTTTGATTACCATCAAAACGATCAATCTAGCTGAAATACACACGCCTCATGGAATTAGTAGGTGCGTCTCGCATATGACAATGCTCAACAAAATGAGTGTTTTGCCACATGATATACAAGGATGTAGGTCAAAAGAATCAATGGAAGTATGACCTTGATGTCCACAATTAAAACAAGTATGACTACCTATAGGAGAAAACAATGGATCAAGCACAAGAGGATCAACAACCTTGACTATCACATAGATTACCCTTAGAAACAAAGTGAATAGGTCTAGAATGGTCTAGAACATGAAAACCAATAGGACTAGTATACCCTAGATCGACATGATACTTATTGGCTAACAATGTCTCCAATGCCCGCACACCAAGTGAAGGTTCTATAATATAAATTTTAATAGGTTTAAGATCCATAGTGGACTTATACCGATTTTGAACGACCATAGGCTTAGAAACAACATATTCAATAACATTTGTCTTGACATTGTTTACAATAAATATCACCACTAAAGAATCGTACAATTGGTTTGGTTTACTTTACAATTGGCTTGACAATAGGTTTATTAACAAAATTGATAGGTCGGACATTAGGATGTGCTCATCGAGAGATGATTTGGCCCTCAAACAATCTATCTCCCATCGCAACAAAGTCTATTGATTACAAAACTGCATAAATGAAGGTTCAAACCCTCCAAGACTTTGCTATTATATTTTGCCTCATGACTAGTTTTCACTTGATTATGCAATGATAGAATGTCTTCTGAATAGAGTAGAACCTAACCCACAAAGAAACCAAGCAAATACACAAGAGAGGACTTGAAAAGAGAAATACTTCTTGGATATGTTATTTGAATTAACCTTCACTTTATAGGAATCAATAATTCAAACCCTAATACATGGGTCACACAAAACCCAACCCTAAAATGACAAGTGAATACTAGGTTATGATTACATTATATGCTAAAGAAAACTAAATTCATAAAGTGAGTTTATTACTAAGCTTGTCACTAAGACTAGCATGATCGTTATAACTTTATGTTACAAACTCCAACAATCTTGACTTGAATATGCAACAATATGATGCCTTCGAATAGAGGGTAGAACCCATTATGTAGATACAACTTACAAGGATACAAATCAAGTCACTCAACAAAATCTGAGTTGGCTTCAACCGATCATGTTTGGAAAATAAAATAATTTTTGTTTGATGGTTCTTTGTACTTGGACCTCATTCAAACATGCCAATTTGTAAGTGTGACAAATACGATTCCTTCTTATCTCTATCTTATTCAATCAATATTTTAATATTGTTACAATAGGATCAACTATGATAATATCCAAAACATGCTTTTTAGAAGCATCAAACACAAATAATAATATCATGATTTTATGGATAATGCCCTTTCCATTAAAAATAAGTCATAAGCCAAATTTGAACACTAGATTCCAAAGATATGACATTTTGAAGCTTTCTAGTTGGTTTATAGCCCGTTTTACCTTCATCAATGCAAATTTTGGTTTTTGTATAAGTTTGCAAACTTTAAAATCAACCAAGTGAACATATAGGAACCATCACAAACCCACTCATTGGAAAGCCAACAAAGTCCAGTTTCAAAACACTTGAAATTTTTGAAAAATGTGGCAACACACAAGTTATGGCAGAAATACTGATTAGGTATTTGGCAGAAATAATGATTAGGTATTTGGCAAAAATTCAGTTTGGCAAGTTTGCAATTTTTTTTTCTTTTTGGAGTGAAGAGGGCTTGAACTTGAACCTTTGGACAACTAACGAGCATTTTTCACTAAAACACATCTATGACTTCACCTATATAATAATCTTGAGTTTCAAATGGGCCTATATGGATTTATTACAGTTTTTCGAACTTGCTTGGGTTTTGAACACATGACTGTAGGTGAGAAAATCTTGGGAAAACCGTTTACCAAAACCTCTACGCATTCATTTAGAATATTTTACCAAAAATTGTCTATATATTGCAGTTGTTACCTAAGAGTCTCTGGGATGGCAAAAATTATTAATCAATAATTATACATAATTTAATAAAACCATTTCAATTTGAGACTTAAAAATTAAATAAGCTGAAATAAATTATAAAACCATTGTGATTGATCAAGTGACAATAGCTGATATTCATATCATTAATCTCAAATTCAAATACACCATGTCGTGTTGAAGTTATTCCCAAACTCATGGATACATCACAGTTGTCTTTGTTACCAAGCCAGATTTAGAAATTATTTTTCAGATGTTTCCCAAGTTTTCTAACAGGGTAGGATTATATATGAAGCACGCACCACCGACTTCATTAGATGTTTCTCTCTATTGGGAGAGACAGCTTGCTCTTTAGCATATGACAAAACTATGGTCCTACAAATAATTTGGGGAACTACAGCCAAGTCTTTATTTCCTTTGAATTTGATAAGGAAATAAATGTTTCTTCTATTACATGCCTTTTCCTCCATGTGAAATTATCTAACAGAGTAGAGAATCTTCCCCCTAATTTATTTTGAAGAAGACTTTAGCACACTTTATATAGACCAGAGAGAAAGGGAGGCCTTGCTTTCACTGATGAAGTAGCTGAATTTTTTTCTCAAACCCTCTAGATAATGATCTCATTGACACTAATTTATTTTTAAAAAATATTTTTTTAAAGAAAAACTTTTGAAAGACATACTCGCGACGTTGGGGATGTTTGACGCCCTGGATGTCCCCAACCGTCCCGGGGATGTCCAGATGTCCCCCATGTCCCCAAATGTCCCAGCACGCCCCCGGGACGCCCGCTAACTATTTTGGACATTCTCGAGGATGTTTTCCCTCTTTTCCTGCATTGTGGAAACGTTGAGGGACGTTTCCCCCTTGTCTCGGCATTCCCAAGACGTCCCATACTTGGTTTTCGGGAGGGACATTTTTCTTGTTTTTTTGGCAATGATCATAAGGCAAGGGGAACAACTTTAGCACACAAGCACCGTAAGTGTTTGTTAGTATTGGGGAGGAATGATGAATATAATTCACCACTTTAGGCATCTCAAAATACCTTCACCACTTTGACGCTAGAGGTGAAATGTGAAGGCCTTATGAGTAGCCCAAAGCGGTGAATTATATTTATCAATCCCCCCGGTCACCTTTTCTTGTGACTATTATGAAAAATACATGAGGAAAACTGTCATTGGATTAAGGTTATTTGGGTAAATGACTAAAATCACATGAATTAAAATCCCACAAAAATCAATAATCTAATTAATTACTGTGGAATCCATCGACTTAACATGAATGTGTATTTTGTCGGCAGTCATTAAAAATTCATGCCAAGCCAATAAGCATATATACAACACTTCTTTAAATATCTTCTCTCTATCAAAATTCCATACTACGCTTTTCTTACAACTCCATGAATCACAACAAGAAGCTCTTTTTTACTACACAGCTCCAAGGATCCTTAAAATATTGCACTCTTTCTGTGTCAAACCGCTATTCAATTCAAACAATCACTTTAAATTATGGGTTTTGATCTCCTCCATTTTAGCTTTCCAAAATATTTTGATTCACTGAATTTTGTTAAAAATTGAAGACGACACTGCGGTTTTAGTGACACTGTCTTAAACTGTTGTAAAAAGTGCCACTTTGATTCTTCCACCTAAATTCACATGCCTGGATTTTTCTTTTGCCATGGCTCTAATACCACATGTTGATTTCAAGCAACAAATTAGGCAAATTAAATACAAATGAACACAGATTATGCAACAATAAAGCTTATTTATTCATTCATGTTTAAATTTGTATAATACATTGGTATACAACCCTTTTGATTCCAAGGGAGAAACCAAAGGTCAAATGTGTTCTTTCACCTTCCAACTTCATTCAAGTGTATTTCCAATATTTATTCAGATTTTTCTTTCCTTTGTTTTTTCATTATTCTTATATATTTCTTTGGATCAATTCCTGACATTCACAAAACAATAGTGTATAAACAATATGTTGCCTTTTATTTCATGAGATAACGAATCCATTTCCTATGCTGTTATGAGCAAGTGCTATGCTTGTGCTTATGTATTCACTGATTACTTATGTTCTCTTGTTGCAGGAATTAGAATATGCAAATAAATAATCATACACAACAAAAGAGAGACATAAACAAGGAATTACCCTGGATAAACCTAATTTGGGAAAACTCGAGAAGAGTGAAGTTTTGCTTCCTCTTATCCACTATCTTCGTGCAATTTTACAACCTCACTGCCTTCTTAAGGCCTACAAGGATGCCAACATCATTTGATTGCATCCTACTCTTACAAATGTCATCCATAACTGTTTTACGGATCCCTGCTGAAAAAGATTGCTCTCAGCGAGCTCCTTTTTTGTCGTCATCTATAAACATGCAATCTCACTAAATAGCAATTGCGTCCATTTTCCACATCCCACTCTTGCAAAATGTCCTTCACAACTTTCTTGTGGATCCCTGCTACTTCAGCAAACAAGACAACTGCTCTCAGTGAGCTCTGTTGTGTAGTCTTTTGTAAACACGCAATGTCATTAAATAGTGATTGCATCCATTCTCCATAAATTGGATGACTGGAATTGAAATTAATCTCCTCCATTTCCTTTCATGAACCTTTGTGGGTCCATTTATATAGTTGTAACATCCCCTAGGCTCAAATAAGAAGCGTAGAAGTCAAAATATAAGAGAAACTGTCTTTATGCTGTTTATTTTTCTCATGTGTTGCTTTCACACGAAACCCATGCTTACAACAGTTTGGTGGTTGCGAAACTGCCACTTAGTGCAGACCAGTGGTTGCGAAACTGTGTCATAATGTTGAAAACCACCCTGGATGTTTTGAAACTGCCCCTTAGGGTAGACCAATGGTTTGGTCACCATACAATGTCTTTCAACTTCTAGCTGCCAAAACCTTTTCATATGGACTCGAAATTAGGTGTCATTTTTTTGGAAGTGCATAACATTTGAAGTAGAATCCAAATATGTAATCTAAAATCACTTTGGATGTTTTCCCAAGACATTTTTGCCTCTCCACTGAAACCTATCATTTTTTGGTCATAAATTGCTGCAACTACTTCCTGAATCCTAGTAACAGTCAATTAACTCAACCAACTGAATTTGATGTTGTATATGATCTGATTTCAGATCACATACCCAGTTTGAAGGCTTTTGGTTCCACAAAATCTCGATAATGAAATTATAAGGATTTACTTTCCATCTTCTCAAATGGGATACTTATTCTTCATCATCTCCCTTGGATTGTCATTGTTTCTCTCTTGGAGAACACTGTTGCTCTCTCCTGGAGAGCAATTTCTCAATATGTAACTTACAAAACTAAATTGGTTAAGAGTCCATGACTCCTTCAAACCTTTGCCAAATAGCCCTCTTGTACTCATCATTGTCTTCGCCTTCCTCTCGACTTCCTCTTTGCACTCTTGGTGCCTTGCCCTCTGATCTTGGCCACTCCTCTTAGCCCTTATGCTGCAATACACATGCCTATAGGCTAGGGTGAAGCTCTCCCTTACGAGATGCTTATACAACATCTTCCTTCTTGTTCACATCCTTTCAACAGATGAAAACATGTATCAGCATTTAAGTGGTTTACAACAAACCACCAATTTTACAAAATGCCCTTATGTTGGATCTTATAGTTCAATGTTTGCATTAACAATAAATGCAACATACACACATTTAAAACACAATTTCATTTACAACGTTTCCCTTTATCGTACATCTCAAAGTTGGCACCAAAACAAATGCAACATAAATTGAATGAAATGTCTTCAATGAAGAAACATGGATGCCAAAACACATATCCATCAAAATCAGCAGTCTTCTTGTGGAGTGCTATCCACCATGGGTGCACTTCTCACCTTGTATCAATGACTTGATGTCATGCCACTTTCTCTCCCAAAAAGAACACATTGGCTCATGAGCATGCTTCTAAATGCCAATCAATGGGCTTTTATCAGCTGCTTTCGTACCAAAACCTGTTTTAGAGAACCTGCTGCAAGTTTATTCCATGTGCATACAAAAATTCCAAGGCATGCCACAAACTTGATACAATTGCTACAACTTCTCATTTCCATACTAAAACCATCATAGGCAAGATTGTTTGGGTGCACAATCCTGACCATATTTGGTGCTGTACCGAAATTTACCCGCACCCAAATCCACACCCAAAGAAAACACAAGGAAAACTAACTCACCCTAGTGCACCAGGTGCAGTTACCCTAATTTCATATACACCGGGTATTGCATACCCACACCTGCACCCTGAAGGCCCCGCACATGAGGGGTAAACAGTGGAAAATGCGCGCATCTGGGCGCCCTCAAACCAAAAATGCGCGCCTCCAAGCACACCTCCCTGCTGCACATGCCGACCGATAGTTCTGTACGTTTTCTGTACTAACAGATTTTGACATTTTGACAGACAGGTTAAATCAATTTATTGTATCCATTCAAACAATGCCACATAAGTTTTTCACTTTTAAAAAATTGTATAATCTGAACAAAATAAGGTACGATCTGGAATAGGCATTTTCTTCATGTGCGCAGGACAGGGCAAAATGCCCGCTCACTACACTGTAGCTGGGCATGCACACCCGCTGCCCTCAACATCATGTGCGTGGGCTATGTGACAACCTTGATCATGGGCATGCTACAATCATTCTGATTATGAAGACAGACTTACATCTCTATGCTACAATCATTGTATTTCCCAGACATGCTTCAAATGATGTAATTTGTATGGCAAGGAGAAACAAGAAAACCATTGTGTTGTCACCTTTTTGATGCTTCGTCTTTCAACCTCATCTTGGAGCTCACTCTCTCTTCAAAGCTTTTCCCATGTTTGGACTATGCAACCATAAACCTGCACTTCCTTGTCAATAAACAACTATGGAAGCAAATACAACACAAATCTGAAAATGGTTTAGCAAACCCTTTCAAGGCATATGGCAAACCTTCCCAATACCACCTTGATCCGTTATTGATATGTACTGTCCATTGCATGATTCATTTATATATATTTACTTTATTGATGTGTTGTTCCAAATTTCTAAGCTATGAGTGTTGAAACATTACCTGAAATGCTGTATTTTGATGCATCCTATCTCTTATGACCGTTTTCTACAACATACATCTCATAATGCAAACTTTCACATGCTTTCCTATATTCTACACATACTGCTTACCTTGTTCCACATTCTAACCATGCTACTGCTAAAACCATGTGGTTTCCACATAACAGTAGTGCACAAATAATATGTTGTCTTAACCTTCATGAGAGAATGAGTTCATTTCCTCCTGGCTTTTATGGACAAGTGCCATACTTGTGCTTATGCATTCATTGATTACTAATGCTTTATTAAGTGTTTAGGATAGTATAGTAGTTGCAGGAATTATAATATGCAAACAAAGAATCAAAGACAACAACAAAAGAGAGACATACACAAGGAATTACTTTGGAAAAATCCAATGTGGGAAAACTCTAGAAGAGTGAAGCTCTGCTTCTTATCCACCATATTCATTATTCAAACAGTTTTATAAGCTCACTGCCTTTTTGAGGCCTACAAGGATGACAACATCATTCAACCACATCCCACATTTGCAAATGTCCTCTACAAATTCCCATGGATCACTTGCTGCTCCAGCGAATAATACTATTGCTCTCAATCAGCTCTGTTGTGCAGTGCTCTGTAAACTTGCAATCACACGTAAACAGTGATTGCATCCTTTCTCTGTGAATTAGATGACTGAAATGGAAAGGAAGCCCCACCATTATCTTTACGAGCCTCTGTTGACCAATTTATGCAGTTGCAACATCCCCTTTGTTGTGCAATCTTCGGTAAACTTGATTATCACACTAAATGGTCATTGCATCCATTTTCATGAACTGGATGATTGGAATGGAAAAGAATACCCTCCATTATTTTTCATTAATCTATGTGGGTTCATTTCTACAGTTGCCACATCCCCTATGCTCGAACAAGAAGCCCAAAAGTCAGAAAATTGAAGAGAAACTGTCGCTTTGCTGTTTGCTATTCTTGTGCGTTGCATTCAAGAAAAACTGCTGCTTAATTCAGATCGGCGGTTGTGAAACTGCTGCATAAGGTTTGAAAAACACCAGTATTACCTAAGACTTCGGGACGAGGTTTCCGGGATGGCAAAAATTTCTAATTTTTGGGGACGATGGGGTATGCGGCTAATTTAAAAATATATAAATATTTATCGTATAAAAATATATTGACTAACCTATATAAATCAGTCAAAATAAAACCATTGTAACTTAAAATAAGATGAAATAAAACCATTTGAGATTTAAGCTGAAATCATAAATATCAAATACATTTAAATTATTAATTATACATAATTTAATAAAACCATTTCAATTTGAGACTTAAAAATTAAATAAGCTGAAATAAATTATAAAACCATTGTGATTGATCAAGTGACAATAGTTGATATTCATATCATTAATCTCAAATTCAAATACACCAACAATTGTCAATATTACAAAAAGAAGAGGACAAGTTTTAGCCTAAAAATCAGAATCAACATTTGAAACATCCATGAACTCCTTGTTGGAACTATCATCCTCGTCCTCAAAGGAGAGCCCAATCAATCCCTGTTGCATAGTATTGTCCTCTTCTACTTGCCTCGGCTCCTCGGGATCTACATCCCACCGTAATGCTAGGGTCTGCTTGTACTTAGTTGTCTTGTGATCCATAAGATACAAAGCACTGTGTACAACTACAAGCTTCTCTGCTCTCGTAGAGGTAAGCCTATTCCTCTTAATAGAGTGGATCCAACCATATGTAGACCAATTTATCTCGAGGCGAGGAGTAGAGGTAAGCCTATTCCTCTTAATAGAGTGGATCCAACCATATGTAGACCAATTTATCTCAGAGGCAGAGGAGTTAGAAACTTGGGAAAGGAGGTGAATTACAAGTGTTCGCAGTAGTCCCGATGTTCAATCGCCGCCGCCAACTCACCGGCTTGTCATGTGCCAATGTTTCTTCGTTGACGGTTTGTACCCATCAAGTTTAGTGAAGTCGAGTCACTCTAACTTGATCTGTGAAGCTTCCTTTGACTATACATTTTTTTAAAGGCCTTCATAAGGCCCTTCTTCACCTCATCGTCATCCAAAGGGATAACTCTACTTGGCCTCTCCACATACCATTTGGGATTCAATGCATATGCAACCATATGAAGTGGGGTGTTCAACTTCTCCCATCTATGTTGAATGATGGGTTGAATATGTTCATGGTAGAACTCCAGAGTGGGGTCCCTCACCCGAATAACTACCTTCATTTTCCCAAGCATGCTGTCAATGCACTCATATATCTCACCAAGATTGGGGCTATTAGAATCCCCATATTTGATGATGCTAAAAATTGGAGTTATAATTGATGTGATGTATTTCACATCAACCCAAAATGTTTCCCTCACCACCACTTCCTTCACTCTCTTCCCTTGCTCTGTCTTGGACTCACACCACCTAGTCCAATAATGTGTGATAACTAAGTAGCCAAACGCTTTGGATACGGGAGCGGGGTATCCGATACGCAGAATGGCAAATTTTTTTTTGACCCCGAGATACGGTAGTACAAAAACTATATAAAAATTAAAAAATATATAAATATATAAATTTCAACCTTCTAAATAGGAATTTAATTATTAACCACATATTATGCATATGAAAGACAAGATAAAAGACAAGTTATAAGCTAAATAAATGAATAACCACAAAAAACAAGCTAGCATACCGATAAAACTTAGAAACTTAAAAGCTTAAAAGTTAAATTAAAATACTTAAATCGAACACAATGTGAATGTCATGAATCTCATGATATATTAAATTCAATCATAGATCAATATTCAAAGTTCAAAGCATCTTTCATTGTCAATATTTATTATTCATCATATTTCTTTTCATCAAGAGGATCAAGATCAGCTACATCATCATCATCATTATGTGGTTTATTAGAACCACATGGGCTTGAACCACTCGTACTAGGCCACCGCCGCCGCACCCCTTGTGCATGTAGGTCTTGTCGTGCCACGTAACTCCCCTCATCATCATATGCTCCATGGTGGGAAATGGAAGCATCCAAGTCAACTATCTCTCGGATCAATGTCCCAATGTCTTGTTGACCCTTCCTTGTACTCACGGTTGCTTGTGGGATAAAATACGCAAGTTGGAATGTATGTATACCAAATCTTCACCCTTTAGCCCCAATCATGTTGCATTTTTGTGAGTGGATGAAATTATACGTACTCCAGGCTTGCGCCGAGAGGAAGATGAACTTGCAATCTATTAAGGCAACCCAAATTTCAAAGTCGATGCAAAGTTCAACTTTAAATTTACACACTCAAACTTAAATTTTAAAAAACTAAAAGAAAAGAGAATAAAAAAATTAAAAACTTACCTGTGCCAAGACCTTGATTGCAAGAGGTTGCAAGTAAACCGATGAAGTACCATGGAGGTACCACCACATATGAGCATCCATCTTGTATTTGCTCCGAAGAGCGAGAAAGCTATGACCCATTTTTGCTATGAAATTGCCAAACTCTACCATAACTTGGTCTTGGGCCTCAGGATCAGGGAAGAGTCTAGCTAATGTTGCCATATATCCCTCATTGACTTCCGCATCCCTGTATGGTGCTACCCTCCCTGGTAAGGAAAGGATCTCTATGCTATAAAATCTAGGAGTCAATGCAAAAGCTAGTAGATGTAATGGGGTGGTCATTTTATTCCACCGCTCAATGAGAATTGACTTCACTTGTTTGAAAAATATTTCTTTGGGATCTTGTTCTTTTGCATTTATGACGGATTTTATCTTCTCAATCATTGAGTAGATGCCGTCATATATCTCTCCTAGACATGGCTGATCCGTGTCGATGAAACCGATCATGCTCTTAATAGGCTCCGTAAACTCAATAGATAATCCACTCTATCCCACCAAGGGTCCTCTAAGATCAGGTTCTTCACTTTTTGAGCCCGTTGAGTGTTTGATTGCCTCCATACAGACCAAAGATTGGATGTTATCATCCTCATGAGTGCCTCTCGCACCTTCACTAGTCGTCTCAAGACAATTGTGTGTGATGCAAACCGAGTCTCAAAGAACCTAATAAGAACGAGGAACAAAAATTAAAAATAAATTATAAAATTAAAAGCTAAAAAATACTAAAAACTTATATTAAATTTTAAATTAAAAAGAAAGAAAGAAAGCTTTTCCTTACTTTCAAAGAGCTCCAACTTTGTGAGAATGATCTAAAAATGCCTGTGACATGTGGTGGTTGGTGACAAACATTTGGATCTTTTCAACCTTCTCGCATACACTCATGCAGATCCACTCTATTTTGTTTGCCATTTTCTTTAGCATTAAATTCAATGAATGCACGGCACAAGGCGTCCAAAAATATGCCCATACCGTGCCTCAACTAGCATCCCCGTAGCTTTGAAATTTTTGGCGTTGTCTCATTATTACTGGACAACATTTTCGTGCCGCATTGCCTCAATGGACTCAAAGAGAATGTTGGCTATGAATTGGGCATCCTTCACTTGCTCCTCACAATCAACCGCTTTCAAAACATTGCCCCCTTAAGGCATACTGCAATCACATTGATTAAAGGGCGGTTTCTTGCATCTTTCCATCCATCGCAGAATAATGGACACACCGGTTTTGGTCCATGAGTCCATAATTGGTCAGTAAGGAGGTTTTCACATATTTTTTTGTCTATCCAAAAGGGTGGTGCGGATCTTCTCATATCCTCGGTGGTTTATACCTGTTGATGTCTCATTGATGGCTTTCACCATCTCATGACAATAAGGTGATCTTACAATATTAAAAGAAAACCCATTAGCATATACACACCTCGCAATGTGTTCATTTGCAATCTCCCTACTCACATTCTAAAAGGCCTTTTCCATGGCCCTTTTGTCGTAATTTTCTTTCGTGCAAGGGAAACATCCTCATCTGTGGAGATAAGAGCCACAAATGGATGTGGCATGGCCACAATTGGGGATCCACTAGGTGATGGAGCAACTGGAGGCCTCGCTGAACGAGATGAACCTCCTCTTTTGGCCAATGGATGACCCACTCTCATAGCCACTTTTGCCTCTGCATCTTCCTGCTCTTTGATATATGCCAAAACTTTTGCTTTTGGCACCCCAACATTATTCTCCCCTGCATGCTCTTATACCATTACCCATTATGGCACACAAGTGGCTTTTCACCCTACTATAAGAGCCTTTGAATAGTCCATCACACTCATTGCATTTCCATTCAAAACAACCACCACCTGCAAGTTGTTGAACTATTGTTACGTGCCTCCATAACGGTGAATTTGGGTCAAAGTCCTTGGCCAAAGATTGCCCAGAAGAAGCAAAACTTGTTGTTGCCATTGTAGAAATACCTACAAGGTTCAAAAAAAAATTAAGCAAAGAAAACAATGGCATGCAATTGCATTGTGATTGAACAATGAAAATTAAAAAAATTAAATAGAAAGAGCAAAATAAAAATGAACATAAGCAAAAAAATGTAATGTGTGAAAGATTAAATAATAAAAAAAATAGAGGAACAAGGCTAGAAATTAAAAAAACTTACATTCACTTAGTAAACCACAAATCCTTCACAAATCCTCCTCCTTTCAGCTCCTCACACTCCTACAAGCTTAGCAATAGCTCCTCAAACACTAGACAAACACAATGCAATTTTGGAGAGTCACAATGTGAGTTTGTTTGCTTTATGTTTTGTTTTTGTGTTGTTCTTTTGTTTTATTGTTTAGAGGTAGCTTTTAGGTTTTAGATTAGAAGAATTTTTAATTTTTTATTGTTGTGGGGCTTTAAAAACATGAAAAAAATAAAAATAAATTAAAAATACGTTTTTTTTTAATTGTGGGAGCGGGCAGGGGCTGCGAAACCCCGGGTACGACACGGCCGTACTCGGGCATTTCCATAGCCCCTGCCCGCTCCCACCGCCGCTCCCGCTCCCGCTCTCGAGGCCCCCAACCACGTCAAACATCAACATAAAAATTTCCCGATAGCATCATCCGCCTCTTCCCTTGCCTTTGAATTAAACATGTCTCGCAATTGGTTTGGGGGCTGTCCACGCGGCCTTTCTCTTCCCTCTTTTTTCCATTTTTGTCATTCTAAAAGTAGAACTAGCAAAAGTGTTAGTCTCACTTTGCTAGTACCACGACTTCTGGAATGTTGTCCGTAGTATTTCCATTAAAAAGTCTCACCATATCTACCATCCGATCTAGTGAAAGAGTCTTATAAAGACCAACCCCCCTTCCTGTAAGGTGCATTAAGTGTGCATTGGTCCCGTGATGCTTTGTCATGCTAAGTCAAGACGCATATGTTGTATTTTCATAGTTTACTCCCCCTCCAAACTTGGGGTTTTCAAGTACCTCAACAAATTGTTGCAATAATGGCTTCTTCTTATCAAATGGTCCAATGACAAATTTGGCCAACATTTGAGATTGGTAGCACTATCGCTTGTCGTGGCACTACATTTTTCTCTCTTCTCCACCTCCCCCAATTATTTCATCACCAACACTTCCACCTATCTCAAGTTCAACCCTCTCCTCCCTTGATTCATAACCATACTCAAAAGAACTCATGGTGATGATTGTTGGGGCTGCAATGAATCAAAAAAACAGCCATAACTATATGCAATGAATTAAAAACAATGATTATAATTTTAATTTATAAACAAGCAAATCAGCCATAACTATATGTATTATGCAATGAATAAAAAAACAACAATAATTATATAGTATATGCAATGATTAAGAAAAAATAAAACATTCATAACCATATGCATTGTGCAATGAATAAAAACAACCATAAGTTATAACTACATGCAAATTGCAATCACAATGATTTAAAAAAGTTAAAACAACCATAGGCTATTAGGCCCATAACTATATGCAAAAAAATTAAAAAAACAAAAACATAAAAACAAAAACATCAAACATAGCCGTAGGAGTATTAAGTTTTTCATTTTTGTATCTACATTCATGTGTATCAAAGTTTTTGTATTCCTAATGTTATTGTTTTTAAGAATGTGTATCATACTATCATGGTAAAGTTAAACCTAGCCAAACCTATTCAATGAATCAACAATCAAGAGTTTTATGTTTTAAGATTTAATTTAAAAAACCTAACCAGTAACAACCAAACCCTATGCAATATGCATTTTGTAAAATCCTACAAACTATAAACATGATTACATTGTGAATGTAGATACAAAAACTTAAAAATAGCCACCAAAAATGCAAATAGAAGCTAAATTTTAAAAACTAGAGACTATTATCAAGCATTGTAAGCAAATAAAATTATAAATACCTCTTGCTTGCTCTTGCTCTTGCCCTTTTTTTTTCCTCTTGCTCTCCTCTTTTTCTCTTTGCTCACTTTGCTCAAGTGTGAATATTGAATGTGATATGGAATGAGGCCATAAAGTCATTTTATAACTTAGAATGTCATTTTTAGGGTTAAGGTTATGTTATTATGTTTGTTTTATATTATTATTACTTTCCATTAAAAATGTCAAAAAGTGTTTTTTTAAAGAAAAACTTTTGAAAGGCATGCTGTGATGTTGGGGGCGTCCCCAACATCTCCAAAATGCCCCAGACTTCCCCAGGATGTCCACTAACTATTTTGGACGTCCTGAGGATGTTTCCCTTCTCCTACTTTGTGGAAACGTTAAGGAGACATTTCCCTCTATCCCGACTTCCCCATGATGTCTCGTACACCTAGTTTTCGAGGGGGACACATCCCCACATAAAACAAAAAAACATCCTTTGAGGTAGACCAATGGTTTCGTCATTATGCCGAGAGGTGTTCCTACAATGGCAACTAGCGCTGTAATGGCATGTGTGGTTCACTTTTAATCGTGACATTAAATTTGACGCTCATTTGACCGTCACAACAACCAACTAATTTTTGATATCCAAAATATTAAAAACCGGTGTTGTAAGGAGACGTGTCTCCCGTCACTTGGGACGCGTTTTGGGTACGGGCACACGTTTCGGGTACGGGAGACGCGTACGGAGACGCCTCCCGTACGCGGGAACTTTTGTTCAACGTCTCCCCGCGTTTCTTGTTGAAAAAAAACGTGTCTCTATCTAAAAACCCTAAAAACATTGTTCAAACCCTAAAACACGGCATTTTTCGCGTTAAATACGTTGTACAGGCATGTTTCAGTGATTCATTCGCTGCCAAGTCTGCATTTGCGATTTGAGGTCTGCATTCACCATTGAAAGAGGTCTGCCATTAAAGGAGGTCGATTTAGTGTTGCTGCTGAAGCCAAGTATTTATCTATGCTCTGCAAAATTAATATTTTAATATTTGTTTAGTGCCAAACCCCGCTACCGGTGCCACCTTTATACCTGCATTTGTTTTTAATGGCGAAGCCCTCTGCCGAACCCTGCTGCAGCCGTGTCGTGTAGCCCTGCCCCTTGCCGTCCAAAGTTTTACATGATCGCAGCTTTTAAAGTTTTAAGTTTTTAGACTTTAGGTTTCTTTAAATTTTTAAGTTTATCTTTTTCTTTTTTACTTTTAAATTTTAGCTTTGTCTTATACGGTTATAAATTTTAATTTTTACTTTAATCTTTTAGACTTTACTTTTAGATATAATTTTCTATTTTTTAATCATGATATGAATATTGAATTCGTATTTTTTAATATCATTTTTAATGTTTTACCTTTTTAGTTTTGTCTTTTAGTTTTAAATTTTATCTTTATGTTTTTAATTTTAATTCTTACTTTTTAACTTTATTTACAATTTTCAAGTTTTTAATTGATGTATTCATATTTTTTAATATTACTTCTAAATTCTAACTTTTTAGGATTTAGCTTTAAAAAAGGTTTTAATGTTTTTAACTTTATTTGTATAATATTATATAGAAATTATTAAATATTCTATTGAAGATTCGATTATTTAGCCTACAAGCGATTTGAAATGAGAGAAACATGCGATTTTTACATCAAGAAAAATACTTGGTGAATTTCATCTTGGGTGAAGTCCGGAGCAACCTTTAATGGACAACAAACATCCAATTAAAGGGAATGACTCCATCAATTTTGATGTTTAAGTATATAATGAGGCTACGTTAGAAATAAGTACTGCCACTACTAACCTTTGTTCAACCTTGACGTTGCTAAATAAATTAATCTTGAAGAAGCTGGTGATAGGAGCGGTTGTGCAAACCTCATGTACATAATTAGTTGAGGATAAGCTGCAAATAGTGTGGCATATTTTGAAGCCTTCTCTGTAGGAATGAAATTAGCCATTCAAGAAAAAAATTAAGAGCATAATTTTTGAAGGAAAATCAATGGTCATATCTTATAGAGTGAGAAGTCACTCACAACTTCTATCTTTACCTTGTCTTTGAAGAGTGCTTGATGAACGGGATGGAGAACATGTTCTTCAAATTCAGCAGCTGACGAAGTGCAACCCCTCTGCTAAGTAGCAATGATTGGTGGTTCTTTTTTGTAATAATGAGCATAAAATGATTATTACAAGGATTAGTTCTGGTTCCGTGGAATATGAAATGTTAGATGTTGCTATGGATGCCAGTCTGATACCATTGGACGTTTTAATATGATATCTGTGTCTGTCAGAAAGCAGCCTTGTAAGTCTGATAAATTCTGATATAGGAACTTTGCAAGTGTCAAATTAATGCTGCCGTACTGAAAGGTTTAAAAAAGTTCAAGGTACTTAAATTATCAGTGCATTAGCCTTCTAAATTAATACACTTTAGATGTACCTAGCAAAGAAAAACGAACCTGTCGAGTTTAAGTTAACAGTCAGCCTGACTCAGCAATACTCTGGATTACATGAGAGAGACCCTATTTGTAACTCTACAATACTTGGGCAAAATTCCATAATATTAAGAATGTATAAAATATTTCAATATTGAATATCTTTATGCATTCTCTAAGATGATGAGATTTTGTTGAGTGACGAGTTCACTATCTGGCTTGCCAGGCCATTCCCAATTCTGAGCAATGCAAGATTGGCTTTTGACCAGACATGTAAACATGTATACACTGGATTTTTTGTTCATTAACTAATTTGCTACTGCCTGTATGGATGCTTCCATTCAGATGCTCACCAAATATTGGTTTTATTATTCATTTTTTTGGACAACAGTGGCAGAAAATAAGTCTCAAATTGCATTATTTTTATATGCAAATGTCAACATTTATAGGAGAATTACAAGCACTTGTATGAATATATGTTGCTTGAAAGTGAAAATCAGATGTGAACTCTAAACGATATTTATGACTGCTCGAATTTGTTTATGATAGGCCCTATTAATGTATCCTTTCTTTATGGTAAGTTCTTTATTATTACTTAATCCAAGTGACGGGAAAGCAATAGCTAATGAGGTTTGGTACCTGACAATGCTTTAATTGTGTAACAGGTGACATCAAAGGTGGGTCTAACAGGAAAGTCAGCACAACCATCGTTGCTAGTTCAAGTTTTTCAGGTACTAATTGGGATGTTGGTCATGGACACTTGGCAGTACTTTGTGCACCGGTACATGCATCAGAACAAATTTCTGTATCGTCATGTGCACTCGCAACATCACAAGCTAGTAGTGCCATATGCCATTGGTGCATTATACAATCATCCACTTGAAGGGCTTCTGCTTGATACTCTAGGTGGTGCAATCTCATATCTCGTGTCGGGAATGACAGCTCGCACTGCTGTGTTGTTTTTTTCCTTTGCAGTAGTCAAAACTGTCGATGATCACTGTGGGCTTTGGTTGCCTGGCAATATTCTCCATGTATTATTTCATAACAACACTGCTTACCATGACATCCATCATCAACTTCATGGGACCAAATATAATTACTCCCAGCCCTTTTTATAATGTGGGATAAGCTTCTTGGTACCCATATGCCATACACACTTGAGAAGCGACCGGATGGAGGTTTTGAAGCAAGACCTCTTAAGGAATGCTGAAGGTGATCAACTGTAAAATGTTTTTCAGAGCATAATAAGATGACGGTGGGTATTCTGTTGTTATCTTGGGGTTTCTTTGCTGGGTATTTGAGACTTAGGTCATATTCCACTCAGATTGAAGGCAAGCCATCATGGAAATACAGCGAGCCTTTAGTTTTTACTTGCCTTTCAAATGTTAGAAAAAGGATGAGTGGGAAGTTTAGCTACACTCAGTTTTATGGCATGATTGTCACGGCATATCATTTTCCTAGTGCGGTTTCAGGTTCTGTAGGAAAATGCAGTGTATTATGGTGCTTTTTCATATTGTGTGCTAGTTTACTATGGGCATTATTTTTGAATTTTTCATTTATTATCAACAATATAGTTGGATTTCAATTGACCATCAGTGGCATAAGTAGACTGTGTATACTTACCGTCTATATTTATGGGATGGCTATAAGAAATTCAGTGTATAAACTTTTCCCTCAAATTAAGAACAAGTCTTATTGGATTTTCCTTTGATTTCATTTGGCACGGGATCTTGCAGCTCAGGTCCTTTTCAAATCAGTCTCTGCTTCCCTCTTCTGTGTACTTTTGTGGACATAATTGAGGAAGAGAACAGGTAGAGAGTAAAATGATGCCAAAAGTAATTATCGTGTTTTATATGCTGTGTAGGTGCCTGTAGTATGAGCTACATTTTATATGCTTCATGCTTCCGTCAGAAAGCTGGGCAATGAAAACATTTCAAATGCATTGGCACTGTGGACCATTCAAAGAGGGTAATGGCATTCTGGAGAATCTGATCTCCCAAGCTTTCTGTTTATTGTTAAGATTTTTTTAATGTTTTGAAAAATGCATCTTATATTACAATTAATCACATTAATCTAAGAGGTGTAAAGGAAAGTCTCTTCTAACGAAGCGACAAAAGCTGGCATCTGGTTTTCTTAAGGTTTCTTGCTGTCTTGGCTTCATTTTAGTCTAAGAATGTACTTATGGAGTGTACCAGGGTTCTGCCTGAATTTGTCTGTCATTGTGGCAAGATATAGAATTATTTTAATATCCTTTCCAATGAGCATTGCTTAGACTATAAAAATGTCAATATATTCAAGCTCTATAATTTTCCTAATGGAATTATTGTGACACTTCCGTAAATTTTCAAACACAATCCTTTTACCTTCTCCAAAGCATATTTTTGTTTTCTAATGTGTAATGTATCATCATACATTTACACCACATCTTGGAGGCATGTGTATGGGATTTTATAATTTAGTAGCACTTGTTGCCAACATTGATGAAGATATCCTTAATTGCCAAGAAGTTGATGTCAATTAGTTTCCACTGCACGTTATTTGAGGCCATTTTTTGAACACAATGTCATCAGTTATTGTTTCATTTATGTCAGGTATTATGTTGTTTACTCCTTACCTTCTAGCATCAAAATCTCTGTATGTGATGCAATCAAGGATAGGGGTCAATTGAATGACGACCTTGCCCTTGCAGCGAAACCCAAAATTCACTCAAAACATGGACATTTGGATGTTAAAAATAACCAAGATTGTTTTATACTCAATATGAACCAACCTATATTCATTCATAAGCTATCATTCTAGAATGTGTTGAAGACAATTTGAGGCTGACCTCATTTATAGACACTCTAAATAACAATGTATTGATTGTCAATACTAAATTTAGTGAAGCATAAAATATCGTTCAAGGATCATGGAGGCCATTCATTTCCTCTTCTTTCCTGTAATTCCTACATTTTTTGGAGTCCGTTTATTCTTTCTATATCCTGCCCAATCATTGTTTGGCACATGTCAAGCCAATGGTGGGTGTTATTGCTTTCTGAGCAATGAAGGCTTACCGGTCTTATAAGAGTAAGTGGTATGCGAGCCTTATATTTCTAGTCTTTAAGGTTGTGGCCTTAAAATTGGTTTTATATTAAGGTCGAGGCCTAATACCTATTTTCTCATCTTTTATTTTGGCCTCTTTTGAAGTCAACAGTGCATGTGTCTCAATTCAATGGTATCCCATCTGATAGCAAAAGGAAGCTTTCATCTGATATATTTTTGACTCATCGAAGAGCCTTAGATTTTCTTCGATGCGGAGTATCAAATTGGTTTGTGGACCATATTAAAGTTACTCAGTATGTTGGCTTCCAATCTTTGTTCTTCGACACTTTGCTCTTCATCGATGGTGCAAAAATTTGTTACTGTTCTAAAGGCCAAACCCTAAATATAAATCAAGGTTATGTGGAACGCACAAAATCCACCAAATCCATTATTAAAATGTTGTTGCCCTTATGTATTCAATGAAAAGCCACAATCAAATTTTCTTGTGTTTGATATGTTGATTTGAACAAGATCTATGGTCCACCAATCTTTTTAGAGTTGTTAGACCTTTTTAGGGTTATTAACCTTCGAACTATGTTCATTTGGACGGAATGACACCCACATTGTACAACCTTCCTCCAAAGCATTGGATTGGATATTAATCGCCTTCCTCCTCTCACATTCTCTATTAATTCTCCCCACATGCCTAGAAGGGAAATTCATAGAGGAATTAGAGAGGAGATCTACAAAGCTTACATTAGATCAACGTGGATTGAACCATTAGAACCATTGCCAACAAAAATGCACCACTATTTGGAGCATTATCTCCAAATTGAAGATGGACGTGTCATTCCCCCCAAATACATCAAGTTCCCACTGGGTTTGAGATTCCCCTTGGGTCAACTACGAGTTTGCTCTCATCAGCTTTGCATGGAGACAGAGCACTACATTCCTAGGGACCAACACACTTGCACACTTTGCAACAATGAACTTGAATCAGAGGAGCACTTTATATTTCGTTGTCCTGTGTACTATGAGATCCGTGGCAGGTACTATTGTCTCTTTCGAGAAACTCAAGGCTCATTACGTGCCCTTATTCATTATGAAGACCAGAGGTGTGTTGCTTTATTTATCAGGGAGATGACCCAACATAGATATGGCCTCCTCAAACATCATCATGGCAGCCTTGGGTTCCAGAATATTGGTGCATTCCTTCAGCCTTCTACACAACACCGGAGGCATAAATGGGCACATGACTTCACACAACAGTCACGATCTACCAGGCGTAGAACCTCCTAAGCTTGGCACATAGACTTGTTGCTTCCCGTGTCTTTCCTGTTGCTTCTCGTATTTTGTTTTGTATTTGTTTTTCCCTTTCATGCATTGTCTTGTTCTCTTTGCTCCTCTTGTAGTCCCTTTAACCTTTTTGGTTACTTCCAGACATTAATTTTTAAATTAAATTAAATTAAACTTGATGATGCGTAATGCATCGCTGAAAATAAGCATTATTAAGCCCTAGGAGATTTAGATCCTTGAAAGAACATAAAGCCTACATGTTTATTTGTATCAAAGGTTACTTAGACCTTTGTCCTGCCACCATATATTAGGCTTGCAGTTCGAAATACAATTTAATGCTGATTGTTTTATGGCCAATGTCATTATATAATGGAAGACAAACCATTTGACAATATACAAACACTTAAGCTTAATTATGTGGCCTTTAAATTATCATCAAGGCCGACTAAAACATAGAACCAATCTTTGTGGGCTTGAATAATCAAAGGCAAAGCCTTATAGCTTAGTGATTACTAGTGGGAACTATTCCTTTAAAAGGTAAAGGCTTAGAAATTTTGGGAATGTATATGTAGCGATTTTTGATAGAGAAACACCTATGGAAAAGAAACAAAAGCAAAGGAGAAACTAGAAAAAGATTTTTCTTTTGGGATATGCAAAATTACAAGTTTAACATAGAAATACCTCCAAGAAAGAATATAAGCAAAAGAAAAACCGAAACAATTTTTTTTTTTTTTTGGGGTATGCAAAATTATAACTTGAAAGTGAAATGCCCTAGGAGAGACAAAAGCAAAGAAAATGAAGAAATTATTTTTGTGGTATGCAAAATTACAAACAACCCATCATTATGCACTTGTGCATCTTAGTAACATGTGTTGGTATTTGATGTGCCATAATTAGCAGTACTTGACAAGGTCATAACTTGAGCTCCGTGTTTATTTGAGTCCGTTTTTTTGAAACCATGTGTTTCAATGATACGAAACGCAATGGCAACTAGCCCTACCGGTTGGGGCAAGTTTTCGACATGTTTTCGGGCCTAAATCCGCATCTTGAGGCCGAAAATTAGGATTTAAGTTATAGTTCGGTTTTTCCTATTTTTGGGCATTAGTTAATTTTAGTCTATTAGTTGCATTATGAATTAGAAGTTGGAAATTTCTCTAATTTAGGGATGTAGAAGATGCGTGGCAATTTCTGTGCTCGTAGGAATAAACATGCGAACTTACTTGAGAATAACGAGTTCTAGTAAATCGCTAAAAATAGTAATTTCCGCCACCTAGAGTAGATTTAGTCAAAGTTAGTTAGAGTTTATTTGCCAACCCGAGTTGGGAGTTGTTTTCCTATTTAGGAAACATTGTAATTCATTATTCGATAACGAAGAAGGAGATCTATTTTCTTTGGAGTTCATTTTATTTGCAGTAAATCAAGTTGGTTAGAATTTGGCTACATTATCTGGCATCAGAGCTGGTGCAAGTCTTTTAAAAAAAATGGCAGGAAGAGGAAGAGGAAGAGGAGGCGGTATTGCCCAGATGAATAGAAATATGCAAGATTTGCAGGAGGCAAGTTCACAAGGCGCTTGCTGCAATGATAACCCGTGAGAGGAAACCAAGGTGGAGATGACACATGATGAAGAAGAAGTTTGTGAAGAGGAGGAAACACAAGCGCCACCATTAGCTTTTGAAGAAAGGATGCTTCGCGCATAGAAGGGAAGAATGATGGGATAAGAGTAGATGTTTTAGAGTATGGTGGTAGTCTAAAACCGGAGGAGTTGATAGACCGGTTGACTAGCATGGGAAATTTTTTTTTTGAGTGGAAGGCTATGTCGAAGAAAATAAGGTGAAATTTACATGCGCGAAAATGAAAGGTCATGCTATCTTATGGTGGGATCACGTGCATTAAAGAGAGGTCAAGAAAGGGGAAAGAAAGAATTAAGATGTGGAGTAAGATGGAGAAGAAGCTGAAGGATAAATTTCTCCCTATGGATTATGCACAAACCCTTTACAGGAGGTTTCAGAATCTCAGACAAAACCTACAAATAGTGCAAGAATACATAGACGAGATCTACAAGTTGTCCATTCGTGTAGAGCATGAAGAAACTAAGGAACAAATGGCTGTAAGGTATGTAAATGGATTAAAATTTTCTATTCAAGATGAATTAAGTATGCATAGGATTAAGAGCATGGAGGATGCCTATCAATTAGCCTTAAAGGCCGAGGAAAAATAAAATCGTCAACGTTTTAGGAGATCACTTGGAATGAATAGGGGGCCTCATCTTGCTTTCGGGGGACGAGTGGTTTCAACCAAGGTAGGGGAGAATCATCTCGTGGATTGGACAAGCAAGAAGATACGAGACAAGATTTCCAAAATCAACAAAGTGTAGTGCCCACATTTTACACACCCAAAAACAACAGTAAAATACCAGGATAATTTTTTTTTTGACTTACAATGCTCACTACACTCAACACAGTAAGGGCTCCAAGTACAGAACTCGACACACATGTGACAATCACATAAATCATCGACTCACATAAACACATGCAGATGACATCGGCATGTTGATACCACACTTTTCCCAACGAACGAATACTAGCAAAGACCCAACCACAAGAAACGTGACTTTAGGAACGGCGAACCCACGACATATCATTACTTTAAATGTATTTTAGTTACGGCAAACTTTCCAAGATCATTATTAGGTAAGCATTATTTTCTCCCTTTTTCCACCTACATGTTCTGAAAATTCGTTTCACAGTTCACTTATTGTTCAACCATTTAATTTGCTCTTTACCCTTATGACAAATCTTCATAACTTACATAAGTATTCTCCATATTTCAAAATGCCTACCAGATTTTAATTCTCTCATTCTTATGTTAAGATTTTGCTTCTCAAACTTTTATTTAATGTATAAAATTTACTCTTGCTACACAAGAGACTCTAACGTGATGTCCAGATGAGATCTTGGGATTAAGGAAGACATAGATTCGAGATAGCTTTTTCCCAAGAACATCCTTCGATCATGGAATAGTTATTTCGCTACCAAAATTAATAAGGTTCAATAACTTATTGACTCCTTTATATATATATATATATATATATATATATATATATATATTTGTTTCCTCGAAGTTTGGTCGCACCAAGGCAATACATATTCTTTGCAACACATGATTATGTTTAATTAAGTTTAAAGGACTCCAAGAGTGACCTCAATCCTAATCTCCAATCTCGTTCTCATCTTATATGATATGCTCTTACATCGCGCTATGGTCTCGTTATTAGCATTGTCTCAAAACAAAAGAAATACGAAAGCACTTGTCTGACATATTAAAGAAGCACATGGTTAAGCTTAATTCCAGTTTCACCCAGGGCTTCGATCTCTATTATGGGTGTGATTAAGGTTAAAAATGTATTTACCCTATAATCCTTTCGTAAAAGATCAACGCTCTATAATGTCACTAGCCAAAGATAGGACATATAGCCACGAGGATCTATTCCTTAACAAAATTTAACGTGATAGAACCCCTATTCCACTAGCTCCATGAAGTCATGTAGATCTCACAAGAAAAGCATTCGATGCAGAAGCTTTATTTGACTGTGTTGCTCCTATACGTCTGGTTTATGTCGATGCCACAAAACATACCTACTAAGACGTTAAACCCCTTCTCTCGGGATCTTATTTGCCTAAACCAAGATGCTCCATCGAGTGTAAAGGTTTGTTTGAGGGTCACGGTTTTCTACGCTAAGGGATTAACATCAACAGGTTAGTTATATACAAATTTTGAACTAAGGTTGGCTATTGTGGTTAGGTTCCTTTATTACGTTTTCAAGGTAAGTAACACAACACCAATTATTAAACAAATATTTGCACAATAATAGTTCACTACAAGGTATAAATTTCAATTCCTTTTAACATTTGTATTTCACTTTTACCATAACAGTTTTGGGATCAGAATAACATCCATAAAAGAAATACCAATTTTCTTAAGCATTTATTAATCTAGCGACTTTTACATACTGCCAATTTTCAACAATAAGTCTTTCAATATAATACCAAAAATAAACAATGAATTACTCAAAGGCTTTTACGTCATCATTCTTTCATCCTGCAAAAACCACGTGAGCAAGATATCGTGATAAATCGCTGGCATGGCATCCACCCTAATCTAACATAATTATCATCTTTCAGTTTCCCATTTACATGCAATAATAATTAAAATTTTGCCAGCGAGAGGAAGAGTTTAGAGGCATGTATTCAATGCATTTCATTTCACTTCACTTGTAATCCAGGAGAGAGAAAGAGAAAGGAAGAGAGAGAAAACATCGTTTTGTCAAAAGTTCTAATACACACAACAAGTTTCATTATAGTGTTTTAAACAGTTATTTACATGTGTTAAAAGTTTCCAGGGTGAATTGACAACCCTACGAGGGTCTGCAACTTCCTACTTTTACATTTTCTTACTAGCTACAAAACGTACAAAACGGGCTCGGAGGCTAAGAAACCACTTCCAAAAGTTATCTCCCGATGAGAAAGCTCACCACGGTCAACTTTCTACATGTCCCTAGATATACCGAGAATTCATAACAACTGACGGAATTGAAAAAGAGCGAACGGTTTGCGTTTGGCGGCTAGTTCTCCGGGGCCACTGGTCGTATTTCACCTAGTTGTAAAATGACAAAAGTTAGCTCGAGGGCCTAGAAAACCACGTCCAAAACTAACGTTCGATGGATGCACACGCAACGAGACACCTCCTACTAGTTCCCCTACATAAGGAGAATTCATCAGAGTCGACGAGACTGAGAACTAGAAAACCATTTTCAAACGGCGACAAGTTTTCTGGAGCGACAAGAAGAAAATTGGTCCAGTTTGACCTCATCAAACTGCGACCGGAGGCCTACAAAATGGCTTCGCCAAACTATCCCGAAAAGTTCTCTTTCCTATACTGAATGTTCCATACATTTTTCTAGTATAAACGCTAGAGGTTTGCGAAGATGGGACGTGATTTCTCTTTCCAGGTTTCAAATGGTGATTCAAAACGAAAGCCAACTTTCTAGATTTAACAGCTTTCTACTGCTGAAAACCAGTGTAACAGGGCTCCTATAAGAGCGTCAAAAGGATGACATAAGTTCATTTCAGGTCAAACCAAAGGTCAAGGTGACTCCTCGTATACCAAGGTACACGAATGTAACTTCACATCTCGTTTCCAGAGTTGCGAAGGGTGTTTAGTGAGTCTCCGAAAATTACAAAATTTAACTATTTAAAACAAGGAGAAGGTTAACTTCATCAATGGGGAGTCAAATTCGTCTGGTCATAAAACGATATTGGAGTGATCAAGAAGGGTAAGAGTTTTCTACATCATCTCGAAGCGAGGGTGATAGTTCATGGTTTAAAGTAGACGAGTTATAACGACTTCGAGAGTTGCGACACACTTTATTGTTTTGTAATGAGTTGAAGAGACATTTAACTGTATTTAAAAATCCTAATAATTTAAAATTCTATTTAGTTGCAAAAGAGAACTAAAACACGAGAATTATGAGAGGTAAGGAAGAAGAACCATGCCTGGAGAACGAAGTCGGTCGAATCCGCAGGCTTGGGTTCAGTCTCTTGCTTGGGCACTTCGACAACCAGTTCACGAGCCTGGATCTAACCTCCACCACATCACACCAACTTCCCGATCACTTGAAGTTTTCCAACAGAATAAGTAGTTACTTGTGCGTTTCTAAAACCTTTTGAACAGATCCATTATGTGCATATCTTGCAATCCTAGCATTCCATGAGACAACACTTCTTCGAGGCATTTTGTCAAACAATTGACATTTTTGTATACATATCTGCCATAACACCTACAACTACAACATCTGCCAAAAGTCCCTACCCTGACTGAAGCCCTAGAGACCATGTTTTTATTTCACTAGAACCAAGCAAACACATCCTTCCAGCCACCACAGGCTTTTCCCAAACACCAAGCAAGCACGTCCACACAACCGCCACAGGTTGCTGCAAGCACCAAGCAAACACCTTCACACAGCCACCACCAGTTTATTGTCATGCTGATGAAAAAGTTTAGAGCTTCCTCAAGATAGCTGGGCCCGGCCACGAATGGCCATTCACACACACAAGAAAATATATTATTATTATTATTATTTTATCTTGCCCTGATAACATCAAAGGCGCCCATGTCCTGTTCCAAGGCTTCCCATTTTGGCACATGCGTGAAGGATGCTGAGTGTGTTGTGGAGTTTGGCTTTAAACCTGCCAACAATATTTGCTTGAAAGTTTCCAAGGCCTTTTCAACAAACTCATTTTTTTTACAGACACTTACAATCATAGCACTCTATGAGACCGCATTTCTTTGAGGCATTAAATCAACTAGTTCCCACGCCTTTTCAACAACTCCATTTTGGCACAGGCTGAAATTTAATGACAGATGTAAACTGATTGGGCTGGAGGCCTGTTTGTTGCATGGTGAAATGGTGTGACTGTCTCTGTATACCCAGGGACTTAACTTGGTCTGTTGCAACCCATTTCTCCAAGATATACCATAAACACAACATTGAATGAAGAATGCTCTGCACCTGTGTCCATTTGGTAAACAAATGAACTATGAGTGTCAACAATAACTATTGATGAACCTGCACATTTCTCACCTGCCATGTTTGGTGTCATGCATGATCGCTTCACCTTTACCCTTCATGCAGTCAGTATGCAAGAGGAGATTTGACAAGTGTACAGACGTCCTCTCTAGCAAGGTAACCAAAAACATGTAGAAACAACAAGAGAAAACGTCCCAGTCATCAATGAATGCACACCAGAAATCCACCAAACCATACGCATGGAGTTTTACAGGCAAGAGGAAACCCACGCATACAAAAAGAGGAAAAAAAAACAACTGGCATACGGCCAGCAACAGGAGACTAAATGCAGGTTGCTAATCTGTTTGTTGCATGCGTGAAACAATGTGACCACCTCTTGAGGAAACCCACGCCTTCTGTACGTGTACCAAGGATGTGACCATATGCATCTTCTCCAGATAAGCAATTTCCTTCAAGTTCTTGGTTACACGCTTTGCACGATCCATTTATAGAACAAGATACACCATTACATGTGCATGCAGTTAGCACTGAAATTACCTGTCAGCAATAGGCACAACCGCAAAAGTAATACCCATCACAGAGAGCAACCCGGATCCTACTACATAAGAAGTAAATGGAATCTTGAACTGCAATATCTGAGTGAGAGATGCAAAAGATGCTACTATCAATGCAGCGAGACCAAGTCTGTAAGAAGAGATAAGTTGTTTCGTTCTTTCATCCAGTCAAACGCAGGAAAGACTTCCTCACCAATAGCCATGGGAGAATATGGTTGCATTTTGTCCATTATCATTTTTGGAAGAGAGATTGGGATCTGCTAATCACTTGATGCGTTAAAAAAATGAACACAGAGGGGTTTTGTACATTTCCCAATGCTCTTGTATTTTTGATGCAGGAAGGGCGTGAACAGTGGCACTGAGTGTTCTTGTGTACTCTAAAATGCTTGTTAAATTTGTTGGCTCCTTGTAGACCCCACACTGCTCATCAATGCTCAAGGCCGCAGTCAAACTGGCGCAAAAATATGTGAAGTGACTACTGTGACTTAAGACATTTTTTCATTGTCCAATGCAGGTACCATTTCATGGCGAAGGCAAAATGTGATTTGCAGGAACAAAGTGTAAGCCAGGTTAGCCACAAAATGACCAGAATTACTCTTACCCCAACGCATGGGTTAAAACCTAGGCGTGAATAAAATATTGAAGGCAACAGGTCAGACTTAATTAGAAGGCAGCTAGAATGGAAGAACAAGGACAGAAAAGGTGGCTAAAAGTGAGAGCTACTTTATTATTTTATTTTAAAATTTGTGTGGGTACTACACAAAGAGGCAGAGATTTTCTAGGGGCAGGGGATACACTGGCGATAGAGGATGGGAGGCTCCACGAAGACCATTTGTTTGTTACAGATGTGGTGAAGAGGAGCATCGGGCTTTTGAATGCCCACATTCTTATACACATGACAAGAGACAAGGAGATGCACCAAGAGTAAATATTTTTGAAGCTGAACAAGTAGAAGATTAACAGACCTAGAAATTCCACCAGATGTTGGAGAAAATTTGATGATCAAGAGGACGATGATTGCTCCAAGAAAGGATATTAGGGGGATGCATGGCTGCGTACAAATATTTTTAGAACAAGATGCACTTCTGGAGGAAAGGTATGTAATGTTATTATTGATGGTGGTAGTTGTGAGAACATGGTTTCAAATGAGATGGTCAAGCAATTGGGTCTACCTTGTGAGAAGAATCCTAACCCTTATCGTATTGCATGGCTTAAAAAGGGTAATGAAGTTACTGTTGATAAGAGATGTTTAATAAGTTTCTCTATTGGGAAAAGTTACAAGGATGAGATTTGGTGTGATGTTATTCCTATGGATGCATGTCATATGCTGCTAGGAAGACCATGGCAATTTGATAGGAAAGTTATTCATGATGGGGAAAGAATACTTATACTTTCTGGAAGGATGGCACAAAAATAGTTTTACTACCTCTCAAGGAAGAGGGGAAGGCTGAAAATATGCTCTCTGCAAAGGAATTTGTGAAGGAGGCAAAGGCAACCAGTTTTTGTTATGCACTAGTCGCCAACAAGGATGAACCTGCAAGTGCACAAATACTAGTAGAAACAACAAATTAATAAAAGAATTTTTGATGTTATTCCTGATGAGCTACTAGACGAATTACCACCCAAAAGAGATATTCAACACCATATTGATTTGATTCCAGGGTCTTCACTCCCAAATCAAGCGGCTTATAGGATGAGCCCGACATTGCATACTAAGTTGAATAGGCAAGTGGCAGAGCTCGTGAGAAAGGGAATCGTAAGGGAGAGCATGCGTCTGTGTGCAACCCTAGCTTTATTAACACCAAAGAAGGATGGAACATGGAGAATGTGCACTAATATCAGAGCAATCAATAAAATTACAATAAAGTATAGGTTCCCAATACCTCGCCTTAATGATATGATCGATGTGCTTGTTGGATCTAGGTATTTCACCAAGATTGATCTTCGAAGTGGTTACCATCAGATTCAGATCAGAGAAGGAGATGAGTGGAAAACAACATTCAAGACAGAAATGGATTATATGAGTGGTTGGTGATGCCATTCGGGTTATCCAATGCACCTAGTACTTTTATGAGATTGATGAACACCGTCTCATGAGTATAATGGTAAGTTTGTTGTGGTTTATTTTGATGATATCTTAATCTTTAGTAAAACTAAGGAAGAACATTTGAGGCATCTAAGGGTGATATTCGAAGTGTTAAGGAAAGAGAAACTATATGCAAATATGAAGAAGTGCACATTTATGCAAGAGAGTTTGGTATTCTTGGGCTTTATTATTTCAGCAGATGGGGTACAGATGGACTCAGAAAAGATAAAGGCAATTATTGAATGGCCTACTCCACGGAGTATAACAGAGGTAAGAAGCTTTCATGATTTAGCCACATTTTACAGAAATTTTATTGAAAATTTTAGCAAGATAAGAAGCCTTTATAACAGATTGCACAAAAGGAAGGGAGTTTTTGTTGACAAAGGTAGGCGAGAGGATAGTTTTCGGTTTTTTTGAAGAAGAAGGTGACAGAGGCACCCATTTTGGCACTACCAGATTTTGATAAAGTGTTTGAGGTTGATTATGACGCCTTGCATGTGGGTATTGGTGTTGTTCTAAGTCAAGGTGGAAAGCCAATAGCTTTCTTTAGTGAGAAATTGAATGAGGTAAGAAAGAACTACTCTACTTATGATGTGGAATTTTATGCAATTGTACAAGCATTAAGGCATTGGAGGCATTACTTAGTGCCTAAGGAGTTTGTGTTATTTACAGACCACATAGCCCTAAAGTATGTGAATACACAAAAGAAGTTGAATAGTAGGCATGCAAAGTGGGTATCATTTTTGCAGGGTTATACTTTTTCTCTAAAACATAAATCAGGAAAACATAATCAAGTTGCAGATGCATTGAGTAGGCATGTGACTTTGTTTACCACTATGGAAAATGAGGTGGTGGGTTTTGAAGCAATAAAGGGTTTGTATTCCTCTGATATTGATTTCAAGGATATTGTTGAAAGGTTAAATCATCCATTGTCACACAATGCAGAGATGTCCTAGATGAGTACATTTTACAGGATGGCTATCTATTCAAGGGACGCCAACTATGTATTCCAGTTGGGTCTATGAGAGAGAATATAGTAAAAGAGTTGCATAGCGGAGGATTGGTTGGGCATTTTGGTAAAGATAAGACGATAGCCTTGGTAGCAGAGAAATACTATTGGCCAAAGTTGAAAAGAGATGTGGTAAGATATGTGGAGAGGTGTCGAATTTGTCAAGTCTCGAAAGGCCATGCACATAATACAGGGTTGTATATGCCGTTTCCTGTTCCTAAAGGGTCATGGACAGATCTGAGTATGGATTTTGTTTTGGGATTACCAAAAACACAACGAGGTAATGACTCAATTTTTGTGGTTGTTGATAGATTTTCTAAGATGGTTCATTTTATTGCCTGTAAGAAAACAAGTGATGCGACAGGCATAGCAGATTTGTTTTTCAGAGAAGTTGTTCATTTACATGGTGTTCCAAAAACCATTACTTCAGATAGGGACACAAGGTTCTTAAGTCACTTCTGGCAGACTTTATGGAAGAAATTGGGAACTCAATTATAGTTCAACAATGCCTATCATCCTCAGACTGATGGGCAAATAGAGGTGGTAAATCGGAGTTTGGGAAACCTGTTAAGGTGCATCATTGGAGAAAAGTAAAAACAATGGGACTTAACATTACCACAAGCGGAGTTTGCATATAATAGTTCCATAAATAGATCCACAGGAAAGTCTCCATTTTCAATTCTGTATGGGAGTAATCCAAATGGGGTGTTAGATTTGGTACAACTACTAGTTGATGGCGAGTTAGTGATGATGCGTAAGCATTTACCGAACATATACAACAATTGCAGGGAAAGTGCGGAAGAAGTCAGAGAATAGTAATGAAAAGTATAAGAAAATAACAAATGTGCATAGATGGAGAAAGGTATTTACAGTTGGTGAGTTGGTTATGGTATATCTCATGGAAGAAAAGGTTTCTAAGAGGAACCTATAACAAGTCAAGTACAAGAAGATTGGTCCTGCAAAATCATGAAAAAATAAACGATAATGCTTATGAGGTAGAATTGCTTAGGAATTTTGATATTTCTCTAGTGTTTAATGTTTTAGATTTGTATTATTTACATGGGGATGGTGCAGAAGGGGATGTTATTGATGAAGTAGTAGATTGGAGGTAGCAGGTTCCGGTGAAGAAGAAAGAAGAAGTGGATTAGATTCTAGATAGGAAAACAATGGACATGCGACATGGGAAATACAACAAATATTTGGTACATTGGAAAGGACTGAACAAGAGGACAATACTTGGTTCACGATTGGGAGATTAATAATTTGGATGCAGATAAATGGAAACAGTTTGAAGAAGACAACTTGCAGGAGCTACGTTTTTTCAAGCAGGGGAGAATGATGCGTCTGAATTAGCAGGAACTTGACAAGGTCATAACTTGAGCTCGGGTGTCTGTTTGAGTCCGTTTTTTTTAAACCACGTGTTTCGATGAGATGAACGCAACGGAAACCAACCCTACCGGTTGGGGCAAGTTTTTGACACGTTTTCGAGCCCTAAATCCACCATCTTAAGGCCAAAAATTAGGATTTAAGTTATAGTTCGGTTTTTTCCTATTTTTGGGCATTAGTTAATTTTAGTCTATTAGTTGCATTATGAGTTAGAAAGTTGGCAATTCCTCTAATTTAGGGATGTAGAAGATGTGTGGCAATTTTTGTGCCCGTATGAATAAGCATGCGAACTTACTAAGAATAGCAGGTTCTAGTAAACTGCTAAAAATAGTAATTTCCGCCACCTAGAGTAAATTTAGTTAGAGTTAGTTAGAGTTTACTTGGCAACCCGAGTTGGGAGTTGTTTTCCTATTTAGGAAACATTGTAATTCATTATTCGATAATGAAGAAGGAGATATATTTTCTTTGGAGTTCATATTATTTGCAGTAAATCAAGTTGGTTAGAATTTGGCTACATTATCTAGTATCAGAGTTGGTTCGAGTCTTTCAAAAAAAAATGGTAGGAAGAGGAAGAGGAAGAGGAGGCAGTATTGCCCAGATGAATAGAAATATGTAAGATCTACAGAGGCAAGTTCTTTGGCCTTGCTGTGATGATAACCCGAGAGGAAACCAAGGTGGAGATGACACATATTTGGAGCATATTTCGGGAATGCCTCACGCTACTTGGAGCACATCATATACACATCTAAAGACAACCAAGTAGAACATAGATAACAAAATATTGAGTTCAATTATGAATTACAAAGTCCAACTGCTTGTTTCCAAGTGTTAGGGTTGAATGAAGGGCTTAGTCTCTCTCTCTCTAGATATATATATCTCAACATATGATTGGAAGAACTACACGTGACTCGATCCCTTTTCGTAGTAAAGAATAAATACAAAACACTCATCACATCAAGGTAGGGGTGTGATGAGGTTATCCACCCAATCGTGGCTTACTTTTGCCATTATTTATGAGTATATTGTCACTCTTGCTTTTATTTAATTTTGTTATTATATTATACAACTTTAGTTATAAAATTTTATGTTATTGTTAATTTTAACTATATACATAAAAAAAAGAAATATGTTGGTGTCAAAAATTAATTGGAGCATAATTAAAATATAAAAAACATTGAATATAAACACATGTTTTAAAGGAAACAATAATAAATTAAACATTATTATAGTACCGCGCATTGTTATACCGATCCAAAGGCAGATTATGGGCCCCTTTGTCGCAATTGGTTAGTTAGTTGTGATCTCATCTCGTTAATCATCACAAACATTTGAGATGTCGAATCCCATGTTTGGATGTCACGAAGTCATATGCAAGGTTTCCATTATCTCTTTGTGCACCAGCTTGCCATCTCGGTCGTTGCATTTTGTGCCTTCAAATACGAACCTAATCTCACCTTGTATCGTAAGTATAAAGTAATAATTATAATAACGTTAGATGTGACATGGTATGTTGTTTGAGCTTTAAGATGCTCTAGTTCAAACTTGATCATCTAGTGTTTTGAAGTGGACTCTATCCACATCTTTTTGGAACTCGATTTAATACCTCTTTCATTAACGAACTCATATCCAACTTTGACCACCTCGACCTTAGTGGCTTTGTGAATGAGTTATATTAAAATGTGATTTTATTTATAATGATAATAATAATAAAATAAATCATAGTAACTCATGAGATTTCAAGCAATTCGATATTAAAATCTAAATTCAAAATTATCAATTTTAAAATAAAATAAAATAAAAACAGAGATATATTAATGAATAGAAATAAAATAAATCATGATAAAAATAACAAAATATATTTTAAAATAAATTAAATAATAATAAATAAACAAAGGAAAGAATGCTTTGTGGAGAAAGGTTAAAATAAAATAGAATGAAGTAAATAAATACAAACAAAAATATTAAATAAAGAGGGAGACAACGTGTGAGCAGTGAGTAGATGGAAGGAGGAGTTGTGTTGGGAGGTGAAGGCATGTGTCATGTTATGGTGGCTCGAACAGCTATGGGTCTCTTCACCACATCCAAGAATAAGAACTTTGATCGGTGTATATATGCGTCGTCCATAAGGAATGGAGGGGGTGAGTAGAAACATAAATAGTAATTGTAGGTGCTTTGTTAGATATGTATGCAAAATGTGGGTGCATACAAAAGGCACATGGACTATTTGACAATGCGAAAGAAATGTGATTTTACATGTCCAAAGCCAAGGCCTACAATCTTTTTCTAGCATTTTTCCTTTGTTGCGCCAAAATACAAAATTGTTTGAAGCGGGTTATGAGAAGTTTTATTGTCATCTAGTATCAGAGTCACAAATGCCCTCATAGGTATGTATGCAAATGTGGAAGAATTCGAAAGGAGCAATAAAATGGTGCAAAAGTGGTGAATGCATCCATGGACGACGAGAACAAGTCTTTGGGATTGTGTTACAACTCCACTGGAAGATTTAATCGGTGCTCTTCACCTCACCAAAGGATTGCATTGCTCAAAGACTCGATTGGGCGCGAAAGATCTTTGGCACACCTTCCCATGCAAATGGAGTCTCCTTGTACTACACATGGTTTTCTCACCTTGAACTTGCATAATTTTGTATTGGTAGTTTCTCTTTTGCTATGATATCATATTTCTAATAAAACTAAGGACAAGTTCACAGCTTAATTAAATAAATCGTAGTTTCAAATGACAAAAAAAGGGGTTCTTACCTACGCAACCTGACTGATTATTTGACCATCAACCGTACTTGCAACCACGACCTAATATGTTGTAAAACCAAGGTATCAAAACTAGATGTTCGTGCCCGCTTGAATTGGCGAGATTGAGATGAATCATCAACTAAACTACTCTTTTGTTTACTTTGAAAGTTAATAAAACATGATTTTTGTGACTCACAAAACACCTCTCCGAACCCCGAAATGGGAAAGTCAAGTTTTGAATGTGTTCCCTATCATGTGGGTTGTTGTATCAAACCTTATAACACCCTCGAATGACCATTTGTCCACTCTTCGTCACCCCTCTAGAGCCCTGTTAACCTTGTTTGTGGCTTTGGGAAGTTACTGAAAATCAAAAGTTGGGTTTGGTTTTGGATTTCATTTTGGCCCTAATTGAAGAAATGGATATCGCCTTCGTAAACCTCTTGTATTTATCCATAATTTTTTTTTTGCAACCCTTAGTTCTGAGAAAAACACCTCGCTAGTTAGTTTTGCAAGGGGGTTTTGTAGGCCTTTGGTTGACTAGGTCAAACTAGCCCAATTACGACCAGTGGCTCTGGAAAAGTAGTCGCCATTTTTACCTTGTTTGTTAGTTCTAAGTTCCATCAACTCATGTGAATTCTCTGTATATAGGAGAGTGTACATGATTTGTCTCGTGGTGTTTGCCCATCAGAAATCAGTTTTCAAATGTATCTTCTTAGCCCTTAGGCTAAATTTAGTTGTTTTTGCAAAGTAAATGTGAAAGAATGCCATGGGGCCCTCTTAGGTCAAATAATTGATGAGAAAAATTGTAGACACTTATAGATGACTATATGGAACTCTCTTTTGTGGCTTGTTTTGAGAAATTTGGTTGTCGGGAAAATGGTGTTTTTCTCTCCCCTCTCTTTCTCTCTCTTCTCTCTAGTTAGGAAATGAAATGAATGTATCTCTCTCTCTCTCTGTTGCGCTAAGTATTATAATCATGTGAATGAGAAAACTATGATAACATGAATTATGCTAGATTTTGGGTAGATGTCATGCCAACAGTTTGTGTTGACCATGTGGTTGCAGGTACCAAGATAAGGACAAAGGAAGCATTACTTGGTGTTCGCATAATAACATGTGATCTTGAAAACAATGTAATTGTATATGATATATCAACTATGTTGTTATAAATAAAATTGTCATTTATTATTTTTGTGATGAATACGACATTGTTAGCATATTGGGAAAGTGTTATATCTTTGTACATAGTTGCACCTTGATATGTTGATTGATTTCCTACTTGGTTGTACTTTTATATGTTGGTTAGGTAAAATAAGTTGATTGTATCTTGTTGTTATGGAAATTGATGTAAAAAGAATCCTATAGATAGTATTGAATCATTATAGGAGGGTGAATTTTGAAATCTTGTTATTTAAAACTAATTGTACCATGGTAATTTTGGATGTTGATTGTACTAGTAAATTGGATAGTAATAATTTGAGAATGGCATATCTTATCTATTTTCTAGTGATGTGTTGGACCTAGAAAACCCTTTAGTCTTCAAGAGAAATAACTTGTAGTTGCGTGCTTCTTTTGGGTAGAAAATGACAATCAAACCTATAGCATGAAATAATGACCCTTTTCGTAGGGAATGGTTCCCTTGAATTACCTCGTGTCTTATTTCCATAGTGGAACCAAACTTGGTCAACTTTTAATCATGTCATTTCATTGCTATATCGATATTAGGTTCTACCGTATGCCGAGAAAATGGGTTTCATTTGTGCCTTCATGACCGTATTGGGGTAGGTTAACTTTGTACCTTGTCAATCCTTGGTGCTTGGTCCATGAGAATGCTCCTTCTCTTCCCTCATGGGCCAAATTGTTGCTTTCACAAGTATTGAACTAGAGACTTGTCAATGGAGCCAAACTCACATTACTGAAAGAACTCCATATTTGCAATCATAAGCCTTAAGCTTAAAAGAAATGTTCCCTTAACGGGTAATAATGGAATACCTTGGGCTTTTATGAAGGTCTTGTGAGTTAAAGTATTTACACACCCTAGTTTGGTTTTGTAGTAATGAATAGAACCCTTAGGTGTAACTGGAGATATATCAAACCTAGAACTACTTAAGAAGTTTAATTGTGGTCGAAACTTGTATTTCACTCATAACTATCGACAATGAATTCTTAAGATGATGGATTAAAAGTAAAGTGAAATGTGAGATTTGTTACTTAAACTCAATACAACCCTCTTATACGTATCATGAACAAAGAAAGTTAAGTAGCTAGAATACATAGTTAGTTGTAATAACT
The DNA here is from genome assembly GCA_018340775.1 of Taxus wallichiana var. yunnanensis. Lineage (NCBI taxonomy): Eukaryota > Viridiplantae > Streptophyta > Pinopsida > Cupressales > Taxaceae > Taxus > Taxus wallichiana. The sequence continues at coordinate 171,732,345 of CM031233.1, forward strand.
TGAAAATGAAAAGAGTGTATCCTTAGTGTTTAAATGCTACTATGAAAAGAACACGAAATCTGTCCACTCTTGACCTAATAGACTTCCCTTTATTTCATGTGAATCTCCCTTATTGCAATGAAGGTAAATTACAAAACCAAGTAAACATGCTCCTTAATGACAAATCCTTAGGAAAAGTACTAATAGACTCATGTGTGTTTAAATGTTCCTCATTAACAATCAAGTTATATAAATTAATTGTGATAAGAGAAACAAGAAAAATCAAATGGAACCATTATAGGTAAAATGTTAAATGAAATAAAGAAAATGCAGTCTAGTTTAAAGAAGAATGAAGGTTTACATGTTAAGTGCTCTTCAAATAATTAAGGTCAAATAATGAAATAGGATTGTAATAAATATGTAACCATGAAAATGTTGTGTATGGAAAGTTCCTATCTCGTAAGTTTATATTGTAGTTGGATCGTTGTTTTGTACTTTGTCATTTGGGAAGATGTGGTTTGATGTGCATCATGTGTTTTCATGTGGTTATGTTTTCTTCTTGTTGGGGTGAGGTTTCATCATTGATTATTGGAGGAATAAGGGGAAGTGTGTGTTTTGTTTTGGAGGAACCAAATGAATTTGTGGCTAGTCTTAGTGGAGGGATAAGGAATTTTTCAAAGTTGATGTGGTGTGTATGCTTGGAGGAACCAAAGGCTAGACATGATTCCTTCTTGGAGTGATAAGGGGTAGTTACAATGATGACCTCTCCCCATTGTAAGCCTCTTAGGTAGGCTTGGCAATGTGTGTCATCTCTATTTTTGGTGCTTATCCTTTCCTCATCATGTATATATGTGGGTTCATGTTTGTGTAAACGTCTCATGTGTTGTGAGTTATCCTAAGTGATCCCATGTGGTGTCGTGTATCAAGTAATGTAAAACAAAAAAATTATTCTGGTATTTTATTGTTTGTATTTGGGTGTGTAATTTGTGGGCGTGACATATGGTATCAGAGTGGAGGTTCATGTTCTCGAACCTCTAGGACAATTGGTGTTGTGATGATTATGCATGGTGGAGGAGTAATGTGATATTATGTTTTGATGTGACAAACATTGTACTTGTGATAATATGAATGCACTGTTGTGCATACCACTTAGTGTGGATTTGTTATGATGTTGTTGTGTTTAATGATGAGAGTATTCACCTTAAAAGGATTAGGGATCTAATTGAGGCAGATCTCTAACCAACAAAAAATTGACATTTTTCTCCAACTTGTGAAAAATGCTAACCAAATTCAATCAAACACTATTTTCCAAATCAATACTAGCCTATTTTAATTTAGTAAGCTATTTTTGAAATTCTATTCCAACACAACTCAGTAGGGTGGCTCATTCTTTTTTCTCCCGGATGACCTATTTGTGTTGGGAGCCAATCCAATATATTGGTTTGCTCTACTTCGCGTGTTTGAATTCTCAATTTGTTTTGTACCAAGCAATTCCTGTCTCATTGAATCAAACGGAAAAAAACATACATTGAATTTAAACACACATATTGTGTGGGCCATTTGAGTGCAAACGTCATTACCTTTTTAAATCTATACCTCTTTATGGGGATTTAAGTACATCAAATTTTCACTTTGTACCTTGAATTCTAGATGTTAATACTTTGAATATATTAGCGTAATCACCGCACTCAAGGCTCATTGTTTCAACTTAAGCAAGTCATTATTTTGCGATTTAGGCCTTTTTATCACTAAGAGTTATAAAAAATGGTTTCATATTAATGTAAAATTCATTAACAACATTTACTATAAATACTATACTATCCTCTACAACAACTAATTCCTCATTATTGTTTCATTCATAGAACCTATTTTTGAGGAAGGGTCATGGTGGAAATAAAATAACCACTCTCCCAACACTATTTATATTACGCTCCTTACTATAGGAATCCTATTTTCAAATCCTTAGTCTCAAAGGCATTTTATCCCACTTTCTCATGGGTCGACAAATCCTTAGAAAGATACTCCTCCCGACAATCTAGACAATTTGTTCAAATATGATCACTCCCGATCTCGGTTAACTCCCCGACACCCAGACAATTTCAAATATGAAATCAAAGAAAATTTCAATCTCTATTAGTTTTCAAGTCTCCTCTATCTCCTTAGTAATTTCAAATCCAATATCTCATATATTTTTCCAAATGACCTAATAAAGGTCACAATCCTTGACATGGATCAAAAATTCATTGATCCATGGTTCAAATTCTTTTCCATGCTATGTTTTTCTCCCATATGACTATCAACATGTTCGAGCTAATCCTCCTTTCCACCCTTACATCGTAAAGTGTATGCTCATTACTTATATCCTTTATACTATTTATAAAATTTCATCCAAATAGCATAAAGGGGGTGGAAAAAAATAGACCGCTCTCACTAAAATACACGCTCCTTATTACTATTAAATTACGCCTCTTGTCATGTTATTATATACATGATTTCTAAGTCTCCTCTATGAAACTAGGACATGGATGACACCTCCATTTTGCCACGCCTCCTTACTTCTTGCTTCCTCCTTTGGCCCACTTCAGGTCTCGTCTTATATCCTTTATACTACTTGACATTTCATCATATTTTTGGGGGGAAAACGTCATAAAATCTCTTTACTTTACTTTCTTTATGTTTCTATATTGATTTCTAAGTTGGAAACTAGGCATAGATGACACCTCTTTGGTCCTCTTCTTGCTTTGTTTGGCTAAGGTCCGTCTTTTATTTGACATTTACATATTTTTGGTCAAGTGCCCTTCTGTCGCTTTATGTCCTTCAGGGGATAGTACCACCCGCATTTATCCTCTTCAATGTCCTTCCAGTTTTCTACTTTATTGGTTTGCTTTGGCTTTGGGTCTTTTCTTGTCCCCTTTTCACGACTTAGGTTGGATTTTAGTGTCACTATGTGCCAAATTCAAACAAAGAACTCATATATATATACAACCTACTAACTATTATAAGGGGCAATTGGGCTATCATTTCTATATCTACCACATACAAAAACAACACAAAGGACTGCATTTTGGGCTACATTATTCACTGCATAGGGGGAGCTATTTTGAATTCCATACCACACATTTTTGTATTGGGAAAAAGTAGTTGTAGCCTGCTATTCTTCTTTGTACGACTACACTATGGCATCCTAGCTCAAGAGACACAATTTCAATCACACACCACAAAAACTACATGGAGTCTAAATGTAGTGCAATGCTTGGCAATAAAATCACATTAGGGTGACCACCGAGGTTAGTCTAATTCTCTCATATGCATTTTTATTTAGTCTAATGTGTGCTTGAGTCTTATGCAGGTAGCTAGGGTTTGTTTTTCATGTACATGTGTGACATAACAAAAGCGCAAAGAACCCGATAGAACCTACAATGAACTAAAGGCGACAAGAAGTGACATAAAAAGAACCAAGATCACAACTATCTCACAAACACCAATAGCTAGAACAAACACTAGCGCCAGTGCAACCATGTACTCTCCCATGCACTTCTTTCCATGGATCGCCATATTCTAGTTTTTGAATCAAATCTTACATAGCCCAAAATTAGGTTTTAAGATATGTTACGAGCCCAATATAGTTCGGACTCTACAGAGGTGAGATGAGTCATTCTACAAACTTTATCTATCATTCTTTCTTGTATTTCTATAGCTTGATTTTGCTTGAATACTATTATATTTATTTGATCAACAATGCCCTTATCTTAGATTTAATTTTATTAAATCATGTCCCTCTCACAATTGGTAACCTCTGTTGTAAAACATTGTATACCTGAACATGTGTAATATGAAGGATCTACATTTTCATGTTTGTTAGGGATGACTTCCCATATGGAAATGCCTATTGAATCTCATCTCTCGTGTTTCCCATAATCTCCCTACAAGAAATACTATAATTGTAACATGTCAACTAATTATGGAAAGTGATGAAATCAACTATTAAAACTTCTTGGAACTCTTGGTGTTGAAACCATGTTTTGATAAGAAGTTTAATAACCATAATATTAATCAAAATAAAATATTATAGAAAGGGGATACATTTTTGGTATAATAAAGTTAACTAAGATTATGCTTATGGGTGTCCAACCTTTCTTGTGAAAATGTAAGCAATTACATTATCAAATTTCGTTTGTTAGGGTTATGAGCAACTAAAATTAGCTTAAGGGTTTAGAGTAGTGATTCCCCCCAATTTATGGATGATTAGGTTCATTTAGTTAAGATCCCTCAATAGTCAAGAATGAACCACAAAAAACAAGAGTACATCATCGGGAAATGATTGAGTGCGCTAGATGAACGACGAAGCACATGATGAAAGGTTCTTAAAGAAAAACCCTCAACATTCATGTAAGAACCGTAAGAACACAAGTGTGTCATCATGGGGTAAGGTGATAGTAATCACCTACCAAAGACCAAGGCAGTGCAAAGTGGTGGAAGCATGTGGGATGGAAGCATGAGTGTATAAACCAAACTGAATGACATATGGAGTTGCGGTAAGATGCACGAGAGTGGAGTGCTGTGGAAACCAATGTGAAGGAGTGATGATGTAGTGGATGGCGTGAATATGATGAATGAGATGGATGAATTGGATGTAATGATGCAATGATGCAGCAGTGTATGGACGTGGTGGAGAGCATGCATGAGTAACAAACTACGGTGAGCATCCCATGGCTTGAGCACCAGATGTAGGAGATGACTCAACTGTAGTAGAAATCCTATGGCGGGGTATAAGAGAGATGGATCGCTCATGTGAGAGAGAGCCAAAGGATATGATGCCCTTATCCTCTAGTTGTTGTAATCGATCATGAAGGGCAAGACAATCATTATCCTTATGGCCATTTATGTGATGATAGTTACAATAAGGTTGGTCACATTGTCGCCAGTAATCGGTGTTGTGGATGATGTTGGTTGAGGGTAGGTGAATTAATCACTCAGTAAGTAAAACACGTAACACATCATGTGGTCGAGTATGATGAGAGAAATGTAAAGGCTCCCGCGACCTAGGTGGAGTGGTAGGAGGAGTAGCTTGTCATGAAGCTAGAGAAGGAGTATGCTTTTGTGGTTGAGTGGGTTGAGCACTGTTTGCTTTGATTATGAGGAAAAGGTAGAGAATGTGAAGGATACTCAACCGGAGGCAATGACGAAGAACTAGATGAGGTAATAGCCATAGAGGTGTGTGAAGGATCTATGATGTGTGTTGAGAGAAGATCTTGTTCTAGGTCGATAAATTTGTAACATAGAAGAATGAATGAATCACATGTATCATATTATAATCTTTGCTTGAGTGGAGGAATTAGGCCATGACAGAAAATGAATTGCTTCTAAAGGTCTATAGGTTAAAATACTAACTGATGCATACAAGCATTGAATCGTAAAATATAATCCTTGATAGGTTTAGAGGAGCCCTAATGTAGAGTAGGTAAGCGGTCATAAGTAACTTTAGGGTCGTTGTTGATTATAAATCAAGGAGGAAAGCGTCCTCCATGTCATAAAAAGTACTAATGGACCTAAAGGGGAGATGAGTGTACCATTGTAACACTTCATCAATAAGACTATAGTGAAAGTCCTTAAACAATAAGTGATCATTAGAATGAGAGGCCATAGCCATACGATAATGTAGAAGATGAGCATGAGGGTCACCAGTACCATCAAAACATGTGAAAGTAGGCATGATAAAGCTATGAGGGAATGCAAAATTATGAATCTTCTTAGGGACATGGTTACCATGTAAGGAATTGTTATCAATGGAAGCATAGTAAGCCCTACTTTCTAAAGTGAGTGATTGAACCCGAGTCTCAGAATCGACCTACGAAATGCATGAGAGAGATGATATCTTATGAATGAATAGTGGGAGATGAAAATAGTGTATTAAGCGGTTGTAATTTTCCATTATGAGTGATCATAGGAATATCCAAAGGTGATGAAGGAGATTCTGATGCTAAGGGCACGCTAGTAGTAGGTGCCGAGGAAGCTATAGTAGGAGATATAGATGGAACATCCATAGAAATGGTAGGACTAACATCAAAAACATCCTTAGTAGATGAGGAAACCGATGGAGACACATCTATAGGAGAAGATGGAGTAGGAGACGTAGGTGATGTAACAAGAGGAGATGAAACAATAGGAGAAGAAGAAGTGATAGATGGTGGTGACTCATGGATAGTGCTAGATGTAATCTCAGGAGAAGGCAACAATGGAGTAGGCGAGTCACACTCAGCAGTATGGAAAGAAGGGGAACCATGACTGTCAACCACCTCATATTCATCAAATAGAGACTCAAATATGAGAATTTTGCTAATAATGCTATCAATAGGATCATGAACATAATTGAAGGAGCATGCAAATGAGCAGCGAGATGTATCATGAGAAGCAAATTCAAAAGGAGTATAATCATGAGAAGGAACTATATCGGGGTCGGAGTAGAAGGGGAATCAATATGCACATGTGAGCGACTATCAATACCAAGAAAGTAATCAATAAGAGAATCATCTAAAGTTTCTTGTGAAAGATCAAAAGGAGGATCACTAATAGTCGTATAGCATGGTGTACAATAAGTGAAGGCGATGGGATCCTCAATAATGCTAATGCCTATAGGAGAATCTTCATAATGAGTAGGCACATATGGTTGGCCATCTAGAAGATGTTGTTTGATATGATCGGGTGTGGTAACATGAGTACTATATAGAGCCTTTAGCTCAGTGATGATAGCCTCATCATAGATAGGGTTAACACTAAAGTGAGACATGATGGGTGAAGAAGATGAACTATCCTTAGCCATTGGGGTTTGATTGGATCCTAGGGAAATATATTCAAAATTACGGGTTCACTAAAATGATTAACTAAAATATGAAAATTAAGGTTTATATTCTATATTCTAAGTTAATCTAAGTAGGTACAAAAATGGAATAAATGGTATAAACTGAAATATAAATGCTAAATAATCTTAATTGATATTTAAATGAAATGAAATAATGTAAATAGGAGTGATAGGGTACTAACTCTGAAAATAACTTACCTCATTGTGTGTTGGACTTGAACAGCCGATGTATCGACAAGGCAAGATGTGAAGGTACTACCCAGAAATTGAAACAACTGGAGATCCGATCTGGATTGGGGTATTCGGGAGAGGACTAGGGCGCCTGTGGGTGCCTTAGTATGTAGTCCGGGCACTCGCTTTCCAAAAATCTCAAGGGTCCGAATTTGACAAAGTTGTCGCTAGATCTTCGCAATATCTTAGTCTTTGTCATGTAGTGGCTTCGCTTATGTCGTTGTTGTTAGGAATTCATATTTATTAGTGCTCACATTTGTATGGTTTGAATAATATATATAATGTGTGTGAGTGAAATAGTATTGTTAATATTTGGATTGTTAGTTGTGAGATATAATATCACATATATTGTATTTGTTAGAGTTTTTGAGTTATTTGAAACATCTCATGTATTTTGGGTAGAGCGTTTTTAACTCCTGTATTTTGTAGGATTCATATTGCCTATAAATTAGGAAATCCTTTCCATATAAAATATAGAAGAAATAGTTTTGTGTTAACTCTGTTCAAAGTTTAGATTTGGTATCAAAGCGACTATGAATCCATGATATATTATACAGGGAAAATCTATTGTTATTCATGGTTTCCCTGGTTAATGAGAGTGATTTTGTGAAGCGTCTTTATATTTTTTTAAAGTTTTGTAGATATTTTGTGTTCTTTCCCAAGGGCGTTGTTATTTGCTACGTGGAGCAATGAGTGGGACTACATCACTACATCAGATCTGGGATTTTCTACATTGAAGCTTGATATCTTTGTATTGTATTGACATCAGTGATCAACATTGCTACTGATCATGAATTTGCATTTGACTCGTATAGTCAACATCGTCCAATAATTGCATTGCTCATATAATCAGCTACTGATTCTTCCCGGGCACACCCACTCGCCCGATGCATGTCTCGCATAGCATCTAATTTCATTCCTTATCTGCGCTATTCACTTTTACATTTTTGCAACACAATTTGTAATTTTTCAATGCTAGTCACCTGATCTCTTTGTGACTCCTGTACGTGCATGTTTAGATTTTTTTGTGTCTGCCATTCATCTCAAAAGACTGTACAGTTGCAATCATCTATTCCTTTCAATTCAGTGGCCATTCTACATTGGATCTGCGTTTGAGTAGTAGTGTTGAACACGACCCAATTCCATCGACTCAACTCTGATCTCCTTGTTGCGTCGGGTATTAGCAACATGTTTTTCTGATGCGTCAGGTTGTAGCAATATAGAAGAAGAGATGAAGAATTACATATTTGTTCAGATCCATATCTGTGTAGATGTCGTCTATCTTCTAGAAGTCTATCATACATAATCTAAGCCTGAAATCTGACTCAGATTTGTGTTTTACGGATGGAATTTGGTGTCCATGAGATTTTAACTGCACAAATAAGGATTCACCTGCCCAACATTGAAGTGGACTGTGGAAAGCACTTGTAGAAGATCCGCAGATCTATGCATCAGTTGTTCATTCGTGATCTTCTCCACCGTGATAGGGTCATGATATTTACCCAGTTGACAGTTCCTTAAGCTCACACTGGAATTTGCTTTTTCATTCCTTGGGAATTCAAATGCCCAAGATCTCTATTACACTTGTGCTCCTCCATGTTCTTCTATCCACATGTCTAGGTTACAGGTCATGCTCTCTTATTTTTTCAAAAATTAAAATAAAAGTCTGAGTTATTATTATAATGTCCACATCATCTATTTAGAGTCTAAAATAGTCTATATAAATTGTGTATCTTTTAAAATTTCATTTTTTTACATATAATCTTCATAAGTCTATTATGTCCATTGTCTCATTATAAGGAGTCTCGTGTCTAAGTTATTTATATAAGGTGTCAATTAAATAGTGCGGTTTAAAACCTAAATGTTTGTTGGTCCTCCATATCATTGTGTGAACATATAGAGTCAAAAGTCACATGTAGTATTTTATTTCTTATGTGTCAAAGTCACAAAATTTGTTAAAAGTCTTCATAGTCAAATTGTCAAAATACAGTTAATTTTTTGTCGTATTGGTGGTCAATAAGAGTAATAAGTGTTAAATATCTATTCATCTATGGTAGTATATCAAATGTGCGATTCAAAAATTCTCGTGTCTTCAGAGTCATTGTAAAAATTTAATAAAATAATTTTGTTTTGCCTCATGTACATTTTCGGTGTTACCCGACGTCCAGAAAATAATCTATTTCACATCATGGGGAGTTATATAAATAAACCCAATGTGGAAATTGTTGAGCTTCATATCCAAATCTGGCTGAGTTAGCAAAGCACATACACTCGGATGATGGAGGACAAACAACATCCTCTTGCACCGCAAAGTACGGCTTACTGAAGGCCGCATAATGAGGTTGTGGCATAAGTTTTTTTTAAGTTCAATGTTTCATTTCTAGTTGTGTACAATATTTCAAGTAATAAAGTGAGTGGTTTCCTATGAATTTTCCCGATGTGAAAATATAGTGGAAAGATGAAAGCGCATAGAAAAAACAACATCATGTTTCTCAAGAGAATAAGCAGGGCTCATACACTGAACAAGGGTTCCTTTTTGTGGGTAGGGGTCCATTTTTGTCGAATAGGGGTTTGTACATGAATATGGGTTTATTTAAGATGAACAAGGGTTCATATCGAGCTTGTTGGTAAACCTTTGCAAACCCATCGTGAGCCAAGATCATGAGTACGCACGGCGATAAACTACGCAAAAGAAGTGCAATTTTGTTTCTCCCATGTTCGCACTAAGGGGGGGAATGCTAGGAATTCATATTTTTAGTGCTCAAATTTATATGGTTTGAATAATATACATAATGTGTGTGAGTGAAATAGTATTGTTAATATTTGGAGTGTTAGTTGTGAGATATAATCTCACGTATATTGTATTTGTTAGAGTTGTTGAGTTGTTTGAAACAACTCATGTATTTTGGGTAGAGCGTTTCTAGCTCCCCTATTTTGTAGGATTCATATTGCCTATAAATTAGGCAATCCTTTCCATATGAAATATGAAAGAAATAGTTTTGTATTAAGGGTAAGTGCACGAAGTTGGGGGGCTAAAAAGTGGACAAGAATATGGAAAAAATAAAAACACGTACACGTTCTATTATAACACGATCGTGTTTTCAATTTTCAGATTTGGGATTTACCGAATCATAATGCGTATGCATTACATAACGCGTATGCATTACATAACGCGTATGCGTTATGCCTACTATAAACAAAAAAGAGAGGCCCGAGCCTCTATCATTTTATCTCCCTCAAACGCGAGTTTCAAAGCTTAACCATGCCCTCACATTTTTTCATTCAGCTAGATCTCAAGCTCAAAGGATCATTTATGGATTGCCGGAAGATCTGAATCGATGATGATGCCATAGAGAAGAGGTAAGCACAATTCTTTTCTCAAAATTGCATTGAAATATGATAATTATAGATTAAAATTTGAATTGAATACATATTTTTTATTGTTACAGTTAGAGGTTGAGGGAATCAACCACAACCAAACCCTGTTATTCCTATCATCCCTCCCGACACTCCCACAATTGCTCAACATCCCTCGGGTAGTCAAGAAGATTTAGCAGCCCACATAGTTGAAAATAAAATTGAAATTGAGGATTTAATCAAAATAATGAGGGATTCACAATCTACAAACCCCCACCGCACCTCTCTTTCAAACACATTAGAGGCATTACTTGTTCAAATTGACATGACAATGGGGTAAATTGATCATTGGACAACTTACAGAGAGGGTTGTAGGGTTTATTATTCCAACAAATTGTCATATGTGGATGTAAAGAAAAATAAATTTCAAAAGACCTCATATGTGCCTTATTCACTGGACCCTGCAATAATTTTCCCTGCTCCATTGTTATGTAAATGATTTCCCATCCATTAGTGCAATAATAATTTGATTAAAAATAATTTTTGGGACCGATGGTGGATGGTGTTTGATTTTCCACCTTGTAATAACAACGAGGTGCCACTATACTTTCTGAGGAAACTCTATTGCATTTTATCCTCAATGAGATCCCAAATTATTTTGATTTCCAAGATTTCCAGGCCGAGGAAAAGGATCTACACAGATCGACCAGTGCACACAACATGTACCTATTCAACAGGGTAGATTCCCTACATAGAAGCCCCCTCACCCTGAGATTGTCCCTCAAGCAATGAAGGAGATAGTAGATATTGATACACTCCACGCACTTCAGGGGCTATCTGCGACCCTTGTTCGACATACGAGGGATATTTCTGAGCCAGATGCTCACGGAGGTACACAAAGTATTCCCTCAGGGAGTACTAACATGAGGCCACATCTTTGCTCGTCATGTGGTAGCATATGTTTGGGGCCCGAGGAGGATGATACTTTCATGCGTACTGATTTTGGTGCACTTGGTGCTAGGGGTGAACACGATAATGTCACTATGTTAGATGTCCTTTTGAGTGAGACATTTGGATTACATTCATCGATGTCACCTTCATAGGTAAATTTGTTATGTTTTGTTATGTGTGTTACAAAAAGTTTGGAGTACTTGATTTACTTATATATGTTAAATTTTTGAAATAATTGTATTTGTACATGTATATGCATTGATATTACAACGTGTGGGAGGCACATCTTCATCCCGACCACAGGCAATGCGAGCACCATGCATACACATACATTCACAAAGGTAATTTAGAATGTTAATTATGTAAAATTTTCACATACATGTGTATGTATATATATATTTACATGTATATATATATATATATATATATATATATATATATATATATATATATATATATATATATTAGTTTTGAAGTCAAATATATGTATGTTCTTGTATGTCCATCTAACTCACGTGATATACATGTTTGATAAATATGTTGACTTCATTAGATACCCCACCATCTCTGCGACAAGTAGATAAAGGTGTTGCTGCTGCGATTTTATCTCGCATAACAACTCACTGAGGTATTCAAACAACACGTAAATTTTGTTAAATTTCTCGTGTAATTCATATTATGTTAAATTACATGTTAGTAATGTCTTTCATTGTAGAATTATTAAATTATGTTAATAATGTCCTTCATTGTGTATATGCAAGAGTTACTCATGACATGTAAGCGAGCTTGCTTTCATTTGATTCACCGGCGTGATGGGGTAAAAACAATAGTTCTATATTGATAAAATTAGTTAAAATATTGTCATTATGTACATACATGTGCTTAGGTCTATTTTCGCTAATTCGATGTTAGATTTTCTAATCTTATGTGTATGTAGGGAACTTCAACCCTCCATTTTGACTTCAGGGCACATAGTCCTCCATCTCGTCGCTCTTCGTACCCTCATTCGCATCACAAGAGCTCCCATGACTCATCCGAGCATGAGATGCAAATTTGTGATCGATAAAACTTGCAGTAAGTTTGTGTATTTATGTAAATACTTTCATTCTAGCATGGTCTTAAATACATGTTGAAAACATATATAAATTAAGTTTTGACAAAAAAACATTGTTTGCATTTGCAAGCTCATCTACAGTGAGTATTCAATGGAAGAGGACTCGAAGCATGGGCTTAGATGATCCAAAGTCATCTCATGGATCTCCATCTTCATCTAAGGGGGGCCTCTTAAAGCAAGGCCAAGAGAGGGATATATTTTGATGAGTAGGAAATATATGTCTTATATGACATTGTTTTTGTATGCCTATGTGCATGGCATGGTATCAGATGTACGCTATATGGCATTTGAACTTGATGGTATATGACCTATTTGGGCATTTTTGTATTTATTATGCACATTAAAATACTATTTGGAACTTGATAATTTTGTATGAGACCTTACATTTCTGAGATTATTTTTGCATGAAACTAATATGATGTGCACTTGACAATATTTAAGACATTATGGATTATTTTTTCATTTATTGGTGATGTACATGTACTAGCATTTTCAATGTATAATATGCATCAAACTTTGGAAATCAATATTTATATAATGTATGTATATAAAGAGTTACCTAATGAGTAATTATTCATTCAATTTATTAATGTGTATATGTGTATTTACCTTACTTGCGCTTCTTCTTGCTCATGGTCTCTTTATACTGGTTCCTATCTTATCATGCACTTACTACATTCTTCTATGCTTCGTAGTCTTCTCCCCTGTTAAAACACCCAGATTCATCACAATTTGATGCCTTTCATCTCGTTGATATTTTGAGAATGTCTCTCCATATACATTACTTCAACGCTTGAGAATGTCTCCGATGCAATGACATTCGATTCGGACACTCAATGATTCTTGATTGTCTAATCCTGTCCAATTCATGTTATTACCTTTAAATCTGTAGGCATTTCAAGTTATTTGGAAATCACATCACACCCTTCACTAGGCTTGATGACTACCCCTATCCTTTTTAAGGTGCTTTTGAAAGCATCCATGGGTTTATCATAGCATAAATTATCAATGAATGGAAGGTCACTAAGCCATAGGCCAACTGACTCCCATCCAGAACTAAACAAGAAAGATTTACTAGGTAATTGATAACTCCCGTGTGTTCTTAGACATACCCCTATCAAATTCATTCTTAAGCCAATCTAGTCATTCAGGGCTCTTAAGGGACTACGCCTGGATGAGGTAGCCCGAAAGCACGAGTAGCGTAGGGAACCAAAATGAAGCCTCCACTAGTGTTCACTAAGCCACCCCGACGTGTTGGCGCGCTTGGTTCGATCCCACGAGATTTTGTTTGCAAACACAATGTCCGGCAGCCCATGACTCGACTCAGTGATCGCACTATTTCACGCGTTTGTAAACAATAACACAACGAGAGAATCAAATGGAGATGGAGAAAACCACGAGAGGCTTTCATAGAGGGCCCTAACGTGGAGGTATCGGATCTAACGAGACATCTCTAGTGTGCCACGAAGTTCAAGAAATCACCCGTCAAAGATATGGCATGTTTTGGCCTCAAGGATCTTAAGGGACTACGCCCGGACAAGGTAGCCCGAAAGCACGAAGGGGGTAGGGAACCAAAAGAAAGCCTCCCTAATGTTCACCAGCCACCTCGATGTGTTGGCACAGCTTGGCTCGGTCCCACGAGCTTCGTTTGCAAACTACAACGCCCGATGCACCCGTGACACCGACTCTCGCATTCCACTATTTCACGCGTTTGCAAACAATATTACAACGAGAAACTAGATGATGGAGATGGAGAAAACCACGAGAAAAATTTTTAAATGGCCCCAATGTGGAGGTCTCGGATCTCATGAGATGTCTCTAGGTTCCACGCAGTCCATGAAATCACCAAATCGAAGATATGGCGTGTTTGGGCCTTAGGGCTCTTAAGCGACTACTCCTAGACAAGGTAGCTCAAAGCACGGGAGCATAGGGAACAAAAAAATCATCCACTAGCATTCATCAGTGCCACCCCAACGTGTTGGCGTAGTTGGTTTGGTCCCATGAGCTTCCATTTGCAAACTACAACCTCTGGTAGTCGTCTGACACCGACTCATATGCACTATTTCACACGTTTGTAAACAATAACACATCGAGAGAGCCGGATGGAGATGGAGAAAACCACGAGAGGATTTTATAGAGGCCCCAACATGGAGGTCTTGGATCCGATGAGACACCTATAGGTGCCACTGAGTCCGAGAAATCACCCGTCCGAAGATATGACATGTTTTGGCCTCGGGGTTCTTAAGCGACTACGCTTGGACAAGGTAGCCCAAAGCACGGGGAGCGTAGGGAACCAAAAAAATCCTCCACTAGTTTTCACTAGGCCACCCCAACGTGTTGGCGCAGCTTGGTTTGGTCCCATAAAATTTCGCTTGCAAACTACAACGTCGATAGCCCCAGACCGACGTGGAGGTGTTCTTAGAGGTGAAGATTCGTTTACAAGGTTACTTTCTTCATTTAGAGTCAGAGATGTCTCGTCGATGTCCATGTCGTGGCCTCTATGAAATATTTTTATTATTATTGGCAAATAGTTTTTTGAAAGACCTACCTCATGTACAGGGGCTCCCAAGATCTATGAAATATTATACGCACTTTTATCCATCTCCATTCAACAACTTCTCAATCACCACAACACCTTAGCAGATCCAAAAACCATTGTTCGGCAAAGACAATGGACAATGAAGAACAACCGAACAACAAAAGAGAGACAAATCATCGAGGCGGAGAAGTGGCATTCTTTAAAATAAACTTTTTCTTTTTTCGAACAGTTACCCAACCTGATGATGTCTCCACGAATGGAGGGTTAGAAGAAGGAGTATTTTCCATAGTTGCAATAGTACCAACTAAAACAACATCATTGTTTTCATGAGATGATTTTTCCTTGTTGTCAACAACTAAATGAGATAAATTTGTTGCATCTTCCTCATCGTGGGATTTTCCGATAAAGGGTTTCGTGGACTAACCAACTACATTTTGAATTTGATCCATCTCCATGAAATATTATCACGGTTTGTCCATCTCCATTTGGTTCTCTCTCGGAGAACGCTATCGGAGGCTTCATTTTGGTTGTTTACGCTCGTGGGACCCGAAGAAATATGCTTTCAAGCTACACTGTCCAGAGAACACTGCCCGGCGTATGTCCCCTTTTGGGCTACCTCATCCGGCGTAGTCCCTTAAGAGCCCCGAGGCCCAAACACGCCATATCTTTGACAAGTGATTTGCTACGCCCTTAATCATATATCTTATATTGGATGTATATAGCCGACTTGTGGCTATCATAACTTCTTATCATTATGTATCTCTTTCATATATGTTATATTTTCATTATTGGGTCAGCCTTGGTGTTGCCCATAAGATAGAAATAATATATATAGGGGTTAGCAGGTAGTAGTTGATCATCATATTCAGCATTTGAGTCTTATTGTCTCGGTTGGAGGTTGCCCCTCAAAGTGGCTAAGCTATTCTTCTTACACATTGAGATCATTTATCTGAAATATTGTGTTCATTGGTGTTATATTTATGCTAATAATCATATTTATACAAGTAATTACATTACAAGTGGTATCAGAGCTTGAACTCGCCAACACTGCGTCAAACCCTAATTGTGAAGGTTCGTCCATATCTCAAAATCAGTAGTGAATTTTTCTGCAAAAATTTTTTTTAGGTGTGGCAAAATCAGTCAAGTAAGCTTCCCTCCAAATTTTAAGAATTTTTGACTTGTTTTGCAAAAGTTATAGTGGTTTTATGTTTTTTCATAATTCGCTACCTAGGGTGCAATTTGTGGAATTTTTCAAAGTTATTTACATTTCTAAAAAAGATTAAAAATTAGTTTGAGTTCATTCTTTGAGTTTTATAAAATTTTGCCGAATTCCTATTGAAATCCCAAACCCTAAATTTTGACCTTGATCCTTAAATCTTACCATTTTGGGGCATCATGGTTGGGCCTTCGACAAGAGGCAAAAAGAATCCCATCACTCCAGGTAAAACCCATGATAAGGATGAGATAATATTTGAGGAGTTAGAGTTAGAAGGGGTATCTACAGAGTCCTCAGGGTTAGGGTTTACTTCAATTGACCATAAGGTCAGCTATCTTGAGTTAGAGTTGCGAAACCTCGAGGGTAGAGTGGCAAGAAAGAAGATGTAGAAAAGATTGGACAATGATTGGAGGATTTCATTCACCAATTTAGTTACAATATCATGGGTCATCATATCCTTCCTAATCAGCCACAACTCAATCATACTCATATTAACCAAGGTGGATCTTTAGGTCAAAGTAATAGACAAACTAGCCAGGGTGGATCTGCAAACATGACCAATCCAAATACAAACACTCTGCAAGCCCGTAACATGATTCCAAAAGTGGAAATGTGTAAGTTTGATGGAAAGGATCCACTCAATTGGATTAACCAAATGGAGAATTTCTTTGATCTTCATCAGATTCCATCGGGACAAAAGGTTACCATGGCATCATTGTATCTTGAACCTGACCAATTCATTTGGTATCGATGGTTATGTGCTCAAAGGAAAAAGAGTGGCCTCAATGTTACATGGAAAATATTCACCGAAGAGTTGCAATTTCACTATAGTTCTAGTGTGTCAGAGAATTATTTCAGTCAATTAGCAAAGCTCAGAAAACAGAACAATCAAAGATTACATCCATCAATTCCAAAACCTTTCCTTACGGGTGGAAAATATTCCTGAAGATAATTTGAATGACTTATTTCTTGGGGTCTTAAAGAACAAATTGAGACTGAGGTGCGTATGTTTAATCCTCATAAGGTTTCGACTCTATGATCATGGCATGTAGGGAAGAGGAAAATTTTCTTTCCAGTAGGAAACAAACTGTCAGTAATATCAGAGATCGTAGCACCCTTCCACCATCATTCCTTCGCTAGTGGACCGACACACTCAAACAAATTAAGAAAAGAGAGCCAAAGGGTTATGTTTTAATTGTGACAACAAATTTGGACCAGGACATAAGTGTGCTGAAAAGAAGTTGTTCTACATTGAGGGACCTAATGAAGAAGATGAAGAGGTAGAGCCAGAGGAGGAATTAGGAGATCCCCAACCAACAATATCATGCCATGTAATTTCTTATATTAGCACTCCCCAAACTCTCAAAGTAGTTGGATTCTTAAAAAAATAGAGGGTAATAATGTTGATTGATTCAGAAGTACTCACAACTTCATCAATCATAAGTTGGTGGTACACTTGAACTCATTTTGTTTATCCAACTCCAGAATGTCAAGTCATGATCACTGATGGGAAAACTATTAGTTGTTCAGGAAAATGCCATAACATTAATCTCGCCATGGGAGATTACTTGCTAACTAGCAATATGTATGCCATTGCCATGGGAGGAGCAGACATTGTGTTAGGAGTTCAATGGCTTACCACCTTGGGAACCATTGAAATGAATTTCCAAGAGTTGTTCATGCAATTTCAATTAGAAGGGAGGACTTTTAAACTAAAATAACTAAGAGAAAAGTCCCCACAGATGGTAAGTTCTCATCAGATGCAAAAATTTCTTAGAAAGGGTGCAGAAGGGTTTGTGGCACAACTATTTTCATTGAAGCACATCATTCCAATACATTTATACCCGTAGATATGCAAGCAATTATAGATGAGCACTCAGTGGTGTTTGGAGAAATGCCCAAGGGTTTGCCTCTGAAAAGAGACCATGACCATGCCATCCAACTAGTACCAGGGAGTCAACCACCCAACATCAGACCTTATAGGTACCCCTATATGCAAAAGAGTGAGATTGAGAAGATAGTTCAAGAGATGTTAGAAGCAAGACTTATTCGTCATAGTCAAAGTGCTTACTCTTCTCCTATAGTGATGGTACGGAAAAAGATGACAATTGGCGCATGTGTCCAGATTATAGGGAACTCAATAAGTACACAATTAAAGATAAGTTTCCTATTCCTGTAATTGATGATTTGCTAGATGAGTTACATGGTGTTGTTTACTTTACAAAACTTGATCTTCATTCTGGATATCATCATATTAGAATCAGGATGAAGATATTCATAAAACAACCTTCAGGACACATGAAGGACACTATGAGTTCTTGGTAATGCCTTTTGGACTAACAAATGCACCCTCTACATTTCAAAGCTTGATGAATTCCATCTTTAAGCCATTTCTTCAAAGTTTGTTTTAGTGTTCTTTGATGATATATTAATCTATAGTAAAACATGGGAGGAACACCTGCATCATGTAAATAAGGTGTTGGAAACTCTTGAACAACATCAACTTTATGTAAAGCCTTCTAAGTGTTCTTTTGGTGTCAAGGAGGTTGAATATCTGGGTCATATTGTCTCTTATGAAGGTGTTAAAGTGGATCCTAACAAGATAAAATCCATGCTTGAATGGAAGGTTCCCAAAACCCTAAAAAATATTTGAGGATTTTTGGGGCTTACAGGTTATTATCGTAGATTTGTAAGGAATTATGGCAGCATCACAACACCACTCACAACTTTATTGAAGAAGGACTCTTTCCATTGGAATGAGCAAGCTACTATGGCCTTTGAGAAGTTGAAGGAGGCCATGTGCACCACTCTAGAAATAAATGTTAGCAATACTCTAGCATTCTAAATAAAGACAAATCATGATAGTTTGAAATACTTCTAGCCAAAAATGGGTCCTTGAGATATTTTTCAAAAACATTCATTGTTGAATGTGATGCTTGTGGTATGGTATGGGGGCAATACTCATGCAAGAAGGGTGACCCATTGCCTTCAAGAGCTTCTTAGAGCAATTCAAAGGTAAGAATATCTCTAAACCAGATTTTGATGAGAAAGAAATGTTACCAATACTTCATGCAGTGAAGCAATGGAGACCATATCTAATGGGACGACATTTCAAAGTAAAGACAAATCATGATAGTTTGAAATACTTCTTAGAGCAACGTTTATCATCAAAAGAACAATAGAAATGGGTCTCAAAAATGTTGGGGTATGATTTTGAGATAATATACAAGAAAGGGAAAGAGAATGTAGTTGTTGATGCTTTATCTCGAAGGATGAATCTACCCAGGCATTGTTGTGTGCCATATCTATATTACAGGAGGATTGGATAGAGGATGCAAGGTCTGAATGGAAAAATGACCCAGGTACACAAAATCTCATTCAAAATCTCCAACAAGATCCAAGCATGTCAGAAAAATTTGTATGGAAAGGAGATGTTTTATGGTATAAAGATAGATTATATCTATGTAAGAATTCAATCCTTAAAAATAGGGTTCTATCTGAGCTCCATGCTTCTCCAGTAGGGGGTCATTCTAGCTTCTTAAAGACTTATCATCGAATCAAGCATGATTTTTTCTGGGAAGGGCTAAAAGGAGATGTCCAAAATTTTTGGCAGAATGCATGGTTTGTCAAAGAAAATAAGGGAAAACAATTAAGTCCCTGGGTCTTTTACAACCTCTATCTATTCCTAGCTAGAGGTGGGAAGAGGTGTCCATGGACTTCATCACAGATTGCCTAAATCAGAAGGTAAAAATGTAATCATGGTGGTGGTGGACAAGACTCACCAAATATGCCCATTTTTGTGCTTTATCACATCCATTTGTTGCAAGTACAGTAGCAATGGCCTTCAGGGATACAATTCAGAAGCTACATGGGACACCAAAGATTATAGTAAGTGATCGAGACCCTATCTTTACTAGTAATTTTTGGACTGACTTATTCTCATGCTTGGGCACACAACTAGCTCATAGTTCCTCTTATCATCCCTAGTCTGATGGGAAAACAAAGGTGGTAAACAAGTGCTTGGAGGGATATCTTCATTGTTTTACATCAGATAAGCAAGCGAGATGGGTCCAATGGTTACTGCCGGAATGGTGGTATAACACCTCCTTTCATACTTCATCTAAAATGTCTCCTTTCTTGGCATTATATGGGTACCATCCACCATCTATCACTTCATCTTTGAGAGTCCAACCAAAGGTTCGAGCAGTTGAAGAACATATTCAACACCAACAAGAGGTGCTTTCTAGTCTCAGGGAGAATTTGGCCATGTCACAAAACCGCATAAAGTAAAGAAAGTGCACCAACATCGCAGTGAAAGACATTTTGAAGTTGGTGATTGGGTTTTTGTGCGTTTACAACCATATAAACAAATGTCCTTAAAACCAAAAAAAAGATTAACAAGCTTTCACCTAAGTATTATGGTCCTTATCAAGTGTTACAGAAGATTGAAATGTACCATACAAACTGGAACTTCCTCCATTACTCAAATTCATCCAGTCTTCCATGTATCTTTCCTAAAGAAGGTAATTGGACAGACATGATATCAACCCAGAAAGTGTTACCCGAGCTTGATGAAGAGGGAAGAATCATCCTAGAACCAAAATGCATCCTTTAAACACACACTAAGCGATTGAGGACAAGGGTCATCACTGAGTATTTGATCAAGTGGAAAAATCTAGACAATGAAGACGCAACTTGGGAGGATGCAAATTTCCTACAGCAACATCTAGATCTTCTCAACATTGGGGATAATGGTTCTTCAAGGGAGGGGCATGTTACACCCTTAATCATATATCTTATATTGGATGTATATAGCTAACTTGTGGCTATCATAACTTCTTATCATTATGTATCTCTTTCATATATGTTATATTTTCATTAGTGGGTCGGCCTTGGTGTTGGCCATAGCATAGGAATAGTATATATAGGGGTTAGTAGGTAGTAGTTGATCATCATATTCAACATTTGAGTCTTATTGTCTAGTTTGGAGGTTTCCCCCTCGAAGTGGCTAAGCTATTCTTATTGCACATTGAGATCATTTATCTGAAATATTGTGTTCATTGGTGTTATATTGCTGCTAATAATCAGATTTATACAAGTAATTACATTACATGATTTCTCGTCTCTACAAGGCACCTAGAATAATAGGGATCCAAGACCTCCACATATAGGCCCTCTATGAAATCCTTTGTAGTTTTATCCATCTCCATTTAAATTCTCTACGTGTGTCTATTATTTGCAAATGCGTGAAATAGTGCGAGAGTCAGTGTAGGAGAATCTTCAAAGCAGGCCAGAGTTTGTAGGAAAAATTTCAATGGAATGTAACCAACTACCAACATATCGGGGTGGCTTGAGCTTCTAGGAAGGATTTTTTGGTTCCCCTACGCTCCCCGTGCTTTGGACTACCTCGTGAAGGCATAGTCGCTTAAGAGCCACTAAAATGAAACATTACATATCTTCGACGGGTTATTTCTCGTACTTCGTACCTAGAGATCATATATCTAAGACCTCCATTTCTTGGGCCCTCTACAAAATACTCTCGTAGTTTTCCATCTCTATTTATTCTCTCCAAAATGTATTGTTTGCAAAGGCATGAAATAGGCACATGTCAGAGAAGGTACAAGTTGTAGTTTATAAACATTATGGGACCCAACCAACTGCACTAACATGTTAGAATGGCCTAGTGAACACTAGTAGAGGCTTATTTTTGGTTTCCCCACGCTCCAAATTCTATTTCCCTACCTCGTATGATATTGCATAGTCCCTTAAGAGCACATCCAGGCCCAAATTCCATGTCTTCGACGCGTGATTTCATCGGAGAATGATGACCTAGATACGTTATTCAAATCAAATATCACTTCATGTTGGTCTTTAAAAATAAGCTCCTCTCTTTGGTTTTCTCCATCTCCATTTGGTTCTCTCGTGTACTTATTATTTATTAACGCGTTCTTGATTAAACAAGTCAAGTGTTGAGCTTGTGTCAGGGCTATAGTACATTAATATTCTTTGAATCGGGGATTCCAAACTAACTATCCATCATGTCGAATTTAGTAATTACTAGTGGAGGATTTCTTTTTGTTCCATATGCTCCCCGTGATTTCTCTACCTATATTACGTCGCTTAAGAGCCACGAGGCCCAAACACGTCATATCTTCGACGACGGGTGATTTCTCCTGCATGTCTTATCCATGGCACTTTGATGTGTCTGTGCACGTATCCGATACCTCATTGAATCCCTCTACGAAATCCTCTCGTTTTCTCCATCTCCATCCTTCTCTCATGTACATTGTTTGTATCTCTTAATAGTGCAATTAGGTATAGGGTCTCGAGGGTTGAAAGTTTACAAACGAAACTCGTGGGATCAAACCTACGCCATGGCACATAGGGATGGCAGGTAAATGTTTTGAGGAGGCTTATTTTTGGTTCCCTACCTCCCATACTTTCGGGCACATGATCCAGTGTAGTCCCTTAAGAGCCTCAAAGGCCCAAAAATCCAACCTTTGATATCTTGAATGGTGATTTCTCGGACTCGTGGCACTAGAGATGTCTTGTCGATCTAATGACCTCCATGTTAACTATGAAAACCTCTTATGGCTTTCTCCATCTCCATCATTCTCTCGATGTGTTTTGGTGTTTGGATGTGAACGTGCGAAAATGAATAAGCCATTCATTTATATAACCCCATTTGCTAACGAAGCTCATGGGACCAGTAATTAATGACATCGGGCATTTAAACACTAGGGAGGATTTGTTCATTTTAGTTCCATTTATGCTCCAATTTCCATATACCTGCGGTATGGTAGTCCCTTAAGAGCCCAGAGGCCAAACATACATATCTTCATTTGGGATTTCTCGCTCGACACCTAGAGAATCTCTTTAGATTTGATACCTCCACATTGGGCCCTCTATGAAATCCTCTCATGGTTTTTCCATCTCCATCGAAGGATCTCTCATTGTCTATTGTTTGCAAACACGTGAAATAGTGATGGGTCTAGGTCAATGTCACGGATGCCGAGGGTTGTAGTTTGCAAACTAAGCTCGTGGGACCAAACCAACCGACAAAACACAAACAGCCCATGGAACTATTGGATGCTTGGTTTTGTTTCCTACACTCCCCATGCTTTCGAGCTGAAACGTCGTCATAACAAGTCGACTTAAGAGCCATGAGACCCAAACAAGCTATATCTTGAGGAACGGAGGCTTCTGGGTGCTGGCACCTAGAGAATCTTGGGAGCCGGTGGTCGAGACCTCCACATTGGGGCCCTCTAGAGCCAAAGCCTCTCGCGGTTTTCTCCATCTCCATTCAGACTACCGCGTTAAGTGTAAGGTTGTTCAACTAAGGGCCAATCACCTAAATAATATAGGGGTTCATTAGGGATGTAATATAATTAGGGATGTAAATACCCAAAAGTGGTGAAATGAAATTTTGAAGAAAATATTAAATATAGGTGGTGAAATGAGAATTTTAACCTTTCAATATTTAATTTCAAATTTTCATTGGCTTTGAGAATAATAAATTTCTACTAATAGTGCCACACCACGTGAAGGTGGAAGCTTTTTTGGCACCACTAACCTACATAAACATGTTAGTAAGCAATTAAATAGAATTTTAAATCATACAAAATTTAAACAAAATTATTTAAGTAAATATTCAAATCAAATTCATGAAGAACATACCTTTGCAAATTCAATCCAATGAACCGCAAAGATCAACTCTATTTTTAACAAAGAGAAGAATTTTTTCATGATCTGATTCACAAACCTTCCACATATTCTTGTTTAATGACCAACCTCGATATTTGATCAATTTAATATTTGTTGCAAGGACCAAATGTAAATATTGAAGTATCTTTCTATGTACTTCATAGTCTTTAAACAACCAAATGTTTGATTTTTTGATAAGATATCATCAAGCCAAGTTCCAGTGACTACCACTAATCTATCTAGTGGGATACTCGAGGTCTTCACCATTAATGACCGTGTGGAAGTAAAAAAATTCCCCTCTACACAATGAGACAAGAAGTAGTTTGTTCCCTCTTCATTAAATTCTCGTCACAATAACTGCAAAAACGTGCCCTACATCACAAAGTAAAACTCAAGTCAAATTTAAAATACATTAAGAGTTGACCATTTAATAATTTATAAATCTAAAACATGGCATGACATACATATGTACCTTGTTGCACTAAATCAAGAGACTTGGTCAAAGTCAAGTGATGTTGTCATTTGATCTGAAGACACTGTAAGTTGTAATGCTCGTGGAACTTGATGTGTGTCGAGTGGAATTAGAGGTCTACAAGTCCATTCATCCACCCACTATTGTGACTCACATTCATTCCACACAAAATCAATGCATGATATATAAAAACATGTCATGCACCTAGTATAAATAGTCCAAGCATTTGCATCTGAACTACGGAATGAGTGCATATCACTTGATCCTACAATTGTCATACAATCTTCAAAGTTTGCCAAATGTTGTTCCTCTATCAACCAAAATATCTACGAACCGTTGATCTCTCTTGAGATTCATGGCCCATATTATTGACACACCAATCAATAATGCTTCTTGCATCTGTAAATTTAACACCATCCTTGAACTTTAACTCTTCTCTTGTAAGTGCTCTTTTCACACATGCTCCCGCACCATCATGTTCTCCTTTCCCATGCCATGCCTTAGTAAAAATACATATATATTGTACATTTGTTTCTTTGTGCATCCTACTTAGCTAATAAAACATCCGTGCATTCTTGAATTGTGATTTATAGTTGTCCACCAAATGTAATGTTGATTGAAAAAAATGTTCCTCTCATTCAAGTTCGCATAAAACACTGAAAACACCCTTGTACATATTCTCAGTAGAATGTGTCCGATCATCAACTCAGATGTAAAATGATACTCTTTTAATATTTTTGATCTTTCTCGGTGCTTTTAGGAGAGTGCATGAATGTTATATGCACAAAAATAGCAACTTGCACCGAGTTATAATATTGAGACTAAACCTCCATTTGTGGCTACAATGTGTAATTCTCTACAAAGTCAACTACTAAAACAATAGTGCCAAGTGGGAATGTGTCCTTTCTTAACTTGAATTTTTCATCCAACCATCGAGCTCTATGTGTGTGCCTTGCATACTCATAAAAATTTCTCTCTAAATTTGACCATATATTCTGATACAAGTAATTGTTTTGTAACAAGTTCACACCTCTTATATTATTTTCCATCTTTTAATTGATATGCCATCGATTTATATTTGTTGAAACCAACCAATTCTTTTCCTATTGAATATGTACTCTCCTCATGGATAATTTTTTTAATTTTGGCAAGCCACCACATACATTGCACGTTCCATCCAAACATGCTTTGTTATAAAAAAATGTCTAGTTGATTTTTCACAAAATATTGTAGGAATAAATTCCCTTGAAGATTTTGGTGGGACATTTAATCCACACTCTGCAACATGATGTCAGTATGCAAAACACAACGTATTTGACAAAAAACATCATAATGCATTAAAATTCAACATGATGCCTGCAACAACAAGTGGTACGTGAGTGATTGATTTTCACATAAAAGGGTTTGCTCATTTCAAAGAATCTTTGGCTAATGTTAATTTGTGGATTTTCATTCTTAAACTTAGAGAACAATTCTGTTTGAGTCATATCTAAGAAATGTTTTGCACATGATTCATGATTACGAGAACCTATTCTTCTTTTTACTTGTATCTCTTCTATTTGGTGACACCCTTGTGTTCTCATTCCAAAATTTTACAATTAATTATTTTAGAATATCAGATGTATTCTTTTCTTTTCGTGGAAGTCTACTAGAGAAAGCCCAATAGTCAGTGTTATTGACTAACTCAAGACGTTTACATCTCTCTATTGCTTTCATTAGTGTTTTTCTGTTTAGCTTTAAAGCTCTTGCTTGTTTTTCTAATCAAGCATTTATTAATTATTTTATCACTTACTATACAATTAGTAAGTGCACGTGTGTAGCATTACTATCTTTGGTGCGTCTTTTGACACCTACAATTTGGTATGCTTTATGTATGTTTTCAATAATTGACACATTTTGATTAACAACATTAGATGTTCTTAACCCTAGGTCTTCATTATAGGTCTCATCTTAATTAATTTCATCAATGAAACAAATAATTGACATCTTTGTGTGTCATTTAAATTCTCAAAGTAATTATCCCAAATTCCACTAGCTTTTTCTTCTTGCATTTCTTTCAGACATTTTGTTAGGCATTGGTTTTATAATGTTTTCATCAATTTCAATTAAGTGAATTGGTTTTCTTCACAAAATGGAAGGAGGTGTTCTTAGAGGTGAAGATTCGTTTACAAGTTACTTTCTTCATTCAATATTTTCATTCACAATTTCATAGATTTGGATTCTCGTAAGTGTTCAACAATTGGATTCATATCAATTTCTTCATCCATACCAACATTATCATTCAATTCAATATCATTATTCATTGCAAAATTATTATTCTCTACATTTTCATTATGTATTTCATCCCATTTTCTAATACATTAGCTACATTTGATATAGTAGATGTACCTTTCCCCTTTCGAAGTTTTTGCATTCTCTTCATTCTTTATTCTCTCTCTTCCAATTGCTCAGGTGTTTTGTTATTGACTTTCCTCTTGTCCTTTGCTCGATGTTTATCGCCCATGATTAGAAAAAATCAACTAGTGGGGTAGGGGAAAAAATGAACTACTAAAAAATTGTGTAAGAATGTAAAGAAAATTGCGACAAAAACAAAATGTTTGCAGAATTCTCTTGAAAGAGATGAAAGGGACGTTGGGCCACAATATATAAAACAAAGAAAAACGTGTACGTGTTATAACATGTGTGCATTATGTAGCGCGTCGCATTTTGCATTTTCTCTTTTCCCAAGCCATGCCTCAAGGCTTGGATCCGGTTTGATCCCCAAGCTCGAGGCATGGACTTCTCAAAACAACAAACAACGTGTTTTTACAAGAAAATGTAAAAATTCCACTTTCTCTATCATAAATCAAAATAAAACAATCAATCCATTTTAAAAAATTATACCACGACGTAGAGTAGAGTTTCTTCTTTCTAAAAATATAATTTTTGAATTTTCAACTAATATAAGGTTTCCATATTATGTATTTTCTAACTATGCCTTTTTATAGCTATTTTTTGAAGTGTAAATATGTCTATCTTTCATTGTGTATCTTTTTGGGTGATCGAAATTTTAAAAAATTATATTAGCCCAAACTAGGCATAATTCTATACATATTAAAAAAACTAATTTTCAATATTTTTGAGGTAGTTAGGGGGCATGGTCGAGCTCCATTATTTTTCAAAACATAAAATTTTTGTACTAGAAAAATCATAAATAAAAAAATATTTGCTAAAAAATCTTTTAAAAAATGGAGCCCAAACTAGATGCTCCTAGCTATCTTTCTACCAAAGGGTTTTCAAAAATACTAAATGGTGCTCAAAAAATGGTGGGGGCACGAAAGTCACTCTATTATGTTTTTTAACAAAAACAGGAGCATCTGTTGGTATTTTAGTTGTTTGACCACTTAAACTTATTTGTTTTCAATAAAATTTAGTAGCTTAGAAACTAGACTCAAAATGCTACGATTCATATTTCTACAACATCTTCCAATTTTGAGTGTAACTATTTCAAAAAACTTGTACAAGTTGAAGTTTTTTTTTCAAAAAATACGTCCACTTAAGACCCCTTTTGGCCCCCAACTTGGTGCACTTACCCTTAACTCTATTCAAATTTTAGAGTTGTAAGTCAGTGATAAAGATTTACCTACGAAACCCATACAAAGCATCAAATCCCTAAAAACAAAAATGCAAATGAAGGGTCGGATGACCTTAGCTACCCTATGATGGTGGACTTACAACTAAGCGTTGTACTACATTCCAGATCCAATGTAGTTTTGTGTGCAATTGTGTGTTTAGGGTGCCCTAGCATCAATGACGCAAAAGTAGGGGCAATAACTAGATGTAAAATGTAAATGGTGGATGGAATAGAATGAATACAACCCTTTCCCCCTATGTTTGTGTGATGTAGATGTAAATGATGCCCAAATGTAGTCCTTTTCCTTAGTAGATAGCTAACTCTTGATAGTAGATAGTATGCCCATAAGATAGTGAGTATGTTATGTTTATATAGGGATCTCTTGTTCAAATTTCAACACTAATGACCCGACATGTCGACTAGTACCTAGGGGAATGAGAGGGAAAATGATAAAGATCGACCTTGAATAAGTAAATTAGACCCAAGTGTTACAAGGACCAGGGCACCTAAAATTAAGGACTGGGGCACCCATGGGCACCCCAAGACTACTACCTAGGCACCCTAGTCAAGGACTAGAAACAACAACTCACTAAATAACGACATTTGATACTCCCTGAGAGAACCAGAATTGTGTAAACAACTGACGACTGTGTAAGACAAATGACGATGACGACCGACTGACTGACGAATGACGATAGGACTAGAGGATAGGTCATTAGTGAATATTTTTCTTACGTGAGATCCATTTATGTAATAACATATTTGGTGGTAATAATCAAATAGTAAGTGTGTGATTTTGTGACTACATCAATAGTAAATTGTGAGAACTTGCACTTATATAAGACATCCATGCTTGATTTAAGATGAATAATGTCAACTACTACCTTCCATAGAGGATTGTGTCTTGGACTCATGAGGAAAATTGGAGGATCACGTAGTGTTGCAATAGAAGATAAAAGAGACAAGGAGAGGTCCGTAGGAGTCTTGGCAGGTTGGACTCAAGGAGAAGACACCAAGGCATGATCGGTGGTACTCAAAGGATAAAGTGAGGGAATTATTTCCTCATCTACTCCCCCACTAAGATTTTGTGGGACCAAAATTCTCTTGAGTAGGGGAGGTGTGATCCATAGGGATCTATAGAAACACCACTTCATCAGAGCAACCAAAACCATAAGAAAAATCAATCATAAAGAAGAGAAAACTGTTTAGTTACGTAATTGCCACACGAGGTTGCGCGTAATAGATAGTCTGCCTTAACCGATGTCCTATCATTAATGAAACAAAAATAAATAAATCCACAAACAACGTCGCGGATGTCAAATGTTCGAATTGTGTCTTCCTTGGATTTCTCTTCCCATTCTCCAATGCATGGGAGGACATGGGGAGCAAGCTATTTAAGTAAGAGAACAAGTGGAATTCATCATCAATTCATGGGAGAAGTGAGTAAGAAGACTTTGGTGCTGAAATTGAATTGTAGAAGTAAGGTGAAAGTGCAGAGAAAACAAGTATAGAGGGTGGAAGTAACATTGTTGTCTTCCTTCAACTTTTTGTATTCTATAATTGATTAAATTTCCCATTATATAAGTGGGAAGAAAGAGTAATTTCCCTTCTCGACTAGTTTTCCTCAAATTGGGGGTTGCTAGGATAAAAACCATGTGTTTGCATTGAATTGTTCATTCTATTTGTTGCAAGTAGTTTTAAGAACTAAGATTCATTCACTAGCTTTTAGTATTATGTTATTTTCAAATAATTCGAAGTAGGAACAACATTTGTTTTTAGTCTTGTTAATTTCCAAAATAGAGGTTATAGATCATGTGTTACGTTTGTTGGAATGCCTCAAAGAAAGGAGGCCTCATGAAAATGTAAATGTATTACAGGTTATGCACAGATGAAGGTGTTTTGGAAAAAATGCGAGTCCTAAAGTATAACCCGACCACATTTTTATTACCTTCTAACCACATATTCGGAGGGGAGGGTTCAAAATACTCCAAGGGTGTGAGTTTTAGTCTTGGTTGCACCTTTCATTTCAAGGATACTCTTATCTTTTGCATCAATGTGTCATTTAGATCCGTAGAGAAGATATGAAGATGTATATGCTTGGTGTTTGAAAAAATAAATAGGAGCCTTGTCAGCTAGTAGTTGCAAACACTCGATTAGACATGTATGCAAAAAGTGGGAGAATCAATAGGCATGTAAATTGTTTGACAAAATGCCATGGTAGTTGGATTTGTAAAAACATGAATCGACACTTGTATTTTATTTCACCTTCTACCCCGTAGCGTCCTCCCAATCAGCTTAAAAATATATATCTAAGAACTATGAAGCGAAGTATGGACACTCATAAGAGCTTTTTTTTAAATGAAAAAATGATTTGTATCATGATTTTTGTTATTGTAGTAGAGGCATACACCGGTAGTATAGTCGATAGACCATGGTACTTTTGCCATATGTTATAGTTGCAAGTGCCCAGATAGACATACATGAAAAATGTGAGATGGTATGCAAGTCACGTGAATTGTATTTAAAATGGGGGAGGGGGCTCGAGGTGGACTAGTAGCTCGTGTGCATTCAATCCCTTCTGGAGCACCTCTTGTACCTCCTCGTTAGAACATATATTAAATGCTTATAATGTTTAGTTTATAATTAAATAATTTATATTCTTTAATTATTTAATATAAAATTTAGATTGTGTTTTATTAATTATTAATAATTAATTAATTTAAACCGAGGCACACACACCGTCAAATCTTAATTTTTCATGACCTTGGGGTCATTTAAATATGGTTGTGGGCCATATTTGGATTAATTCATGTAAGAAAAATTGGATAGGGAGGGAAGTGAGGAGGGAGATAATTTTGGACTGTAATGTTTCTCATTAATGGAAATTATTTTCTTCGTGTTTTCCCCCTCGGGGTTTTCCACATTAAATTTAGTGTCTCTCATGTTTTTACTATGTAATGTATTTATTTATGTTTTATATTAATGTTTTGGTAAATGTTATAAATCATAATTTAATGTGGTTAATAATCTATCCCTCGAATTTGACAACTTCTATTACAACAGACATCCATGGTTTTAGCTCTACTTGTAGCATGTTTTCACTTTGATAGTTTTTCATTTTCTCTTTGGTTGGAAATTAATACGAAAAAATGAAATATAGCTTTGGTATAAAATATGGAAATGTGTTATAGCTCAAAAACATTAAATTTACCTTACGGTTGCATAGTTGAAGGAATTACCTTGAGTGTTAGTCTTGTTTGGAATCACTCCTTATAATTATTTAAAACGTAAACGATGGGTTACGATAACAAAAACCTCCCAAATGAAAAAAATTTAAACTTGAGACTTCATGATATTTTTATGCTTGTACTCTTACAAAATTTAATAAAACACAATTTTTCTTAGATGTGCAAAATACCCCTTCAAATCTTGTGGCCGAAAAAGATGCCTTAAATATGTTAACTGGTGATGTGGGATGCCACATCAACCCATAGAATGATTGTAGATAGCCATTATTTTTCGTGCGTTTAGGAACCCTCTCGTCAATATCGCAGGCGTTGGACAACTAGCTGCGAGTTAAGAATTCCATTTGGTTTTGGCTCACGGTTTGGCACCACATCGAAATAAAGTTTCGTCACCTCATACCTCTAGTATTTCTTGAGGACAATCATATTTAAACTTTAGTTTTGATAAAATCACCTTGGAAGCTTGTTTTGTAAGGGGGTTTTGTAGGCCTCGGTTTGTTCGGTGACAAGCTGAAATGACTCGATCACTACGAGTAGCTCCGGATAAGTGACCGAAATTTGAACCTTGGTCGACCGATCTAAGTTCCATCAACTTCTTGGACCTCCATATAGATAACAAAATACATGAAACTTTACTCATGGTGTGTTTGATTTCGAAAAATGGTTTTGGAACCCAGTTTCTAGGCCACTTTGGCTAAATGGGACGTTCATATAAAATTGTTGCAATATTAGAAAACTATCACAAAACCTTATCCTATCTAAATATTATTGGAAATTATATCAAGACTATCACATGAAACTATTTAAATCCTTTACGTGGGTAAGTGGCAAGTTGGGGACAATTAAGTGGACATCAAATCCTAAATTTTACATGAAAAATAACAAAACATCAAATTTAGTCTTCCATGGACTTGAATCATGCCAAAAAGTCAAAAATATGTCATAAAAATGGTACCATCGCATAGGGGAGACTGTTATCTTTGTAGAAATATTGATTTTAAAGTGAATAGAATAGGATAAATATCATTTTATAATTTTTTACTAATAGTAGGTCTTTAAGACACTTTTTCCTGAATGTTTATGTCTACGTTTAAGATTGAAAATTTTGTTTCACTTGTTAGAATGTGATAAAACTTATACCATCCCAACCGTGGTGAAATTATATACATGTTCAAAAAAATTATTTGATTTCAATATTTTTGATGAAGTTATGGCGGGCAAACGGAAAATGCTATGTTTTCTTTATGTTTTCAGATCACTTTCACGAGAAAAAATCATAAAAAATAAAATATTGCTCAAAAAATACAAAATAAAATCTATCCCAAGATAGATAGTGGCATCTAACTTCTCACCAAAGGAAAAATATATATATATCAATTTTTGGTCATCCAAATCGAAAACGGACTGACGACTTTATAGGCGTTTTAAAAAAATACCAAGTCATTGAATTTTGAGTGTTTAATATAGCTAAAATTGTCCAATGTTTTTTAAAAATAGTAGTTTAGAAACTAGATTCGGATGCTACGATTCATATTGATATAAGTTTTTCTAATTTTGAGTGTATGCATTGCTAATAATCCCTACAACTTGATATTATGTTATTATTTGCAATATGACGTCCACTTATGACCCCTTTTTTGTCCCCCAACTTGCTCTGCACTCACCCATGTTTCTTGTTTGGTCAAAATAACATGTGGGAAATATGGTGTTATTCTCTGTCTCCTCTCCCTGTATCTCTCTCGAGATTAATAACGAAAGGAAATTGCATCTGTGATTTCTCTCTTTTGTTTTGTACAAGTTTTGTAATTTCTTGTAGATGGAAAATTTAATCTATGTGAAAAATGTTAGTTGTAGGGGAAACCATGCCAACGTATTTTTTGTTGACCATGTTTATACTAACGTGGCAGGTTGCGGTAGCATAAATGGAAATCTAAGTTTAATGTTCCTTACTGAAAATGTGTAATTAGGATGGGAATAGAAATGTATATTATTTTAACAATCTTACATGTGTAGTGTCCCCATTTTCTAACCTCGATTACATTTATTTTTAACCCATAGTTATGATTTGACAAGGTTTTGACATATTTTGGACATTAGGTTATGTTATTTGACCTTCATGGACATGTGTGGTTATTCGAGCACGTAGCGCCAAGTTATATTTGATTTGTATGTTGGCACATTTTATTTGATGTTGGGGATACTAACTTATTGCTATGATATTTGGGTTTAATTGATATATGATGGATACATAGTTTAGTCGCATGTCTTGATGCTATAGAATATTCGATTATTAATGAGGACACATGCCGATGGTTGTATGACATTTATATGTATTACGATGACTAACATATGACAAATTGTGTGAGAGTGTGCATGTTTAGCATTTACGATTCCATGTGATGTTGTGATATCTTAAATTTGCATGTTTAGAGTTGATCGTTTATTGAGTAGTTGGTTTACTCTTGTATTGGACAGATGCGTTTAATGTGTGTATTGAGTGTGCAGGTGATAGGTCACAGGAGAACGTGGGTTTTAGGCGGCTACACAAATTGTGCACAAGCGGCCCACGGGGCTAAGTCCTAGCCATGTTAATTGTATGAGACCTTAGTGTATGTTTGTATTATTTGGGCCGCATGACCGACCCTCATTTGTAATGTTGTATGTCATGTAAAATTAATTATGTTTAGGTTGTTTATTTTGTTAAGTAAATTAGGTTTGGGGACTTAATGGTCCCCACTTGCATTAAGATTTGTATTTGGGTAAGTGTGGGTTAATTAGAGAGGATTAGGGTCACATGTGAACCCTTGAGTGGGCCCCACATCCTCTACACTTGTGCCCAAATGTGCCAAACCCGAAATTGGGCTATTTATGGCATTTTAAGTGACCCCTTTTAGTTTTGGGAGTTCACTTAGCATGAAAATAAGCCCTTGGACCCTACCTATTAGGTAGGGGGATTAATTTCAAGGCATAGAGGAGTTTCCTCCCATTTAGCCTCTCTTTTGTCACCATCCATGTAAGATGGATTGGTATGTGTGTTTTTGTAAAAATTGCACAAACTTGTTTTATTTTCATTTTGGGCAATTTGGGAGAAGAGTGTTTAAAGTGAATTTATATTTTCTTCTTTTTATTTTGGGAATATTTGACTTGGAGGGAAGAGAGGGGTGACACATGTCACCCCCTCATTGGTGAGGAAATTTGTTGGCTTCTCTTCAAATTCTCCTTCATGTGGGTGAAAGAGCACTTTTTTGAAGGGGGGATCTTTTGCTTGGTGCTTGGAGACTTTTTGGAGCTAGAGTTTTGCTTGGATAAAGAAGTGGGAAAAGCTTAGAGTGTTGGAGAGATTTTGGAGGTAGGCTTTTGATTTCATTCTATGTTTATGTCATGTTAGATCTTAGCTTTGCTTATAGTTGAAATGTGTGTTTTGTTGCATGTTTTTGCATATTGCTTTGGGTATGTTTATTTTCATTTTCTCCATCCATCATATGGCTTGATGGATTTTGGAGTTTTATGGGGGAAGAGAGGGATTTTCCCTCTTAAACCTCATGGCTTGATGGGAAAGCCATGTAGGTTCTTTTCACTCCCCTCATATGGTTTGAGGTGGGGAAGTGGTTCATATGGTTTGAACCCCTTCCCCATTCTTGGAGAGGAAACCCAATGGGTTTGAAAATCCTCCCAAGAAGGATTTAGGCGAATGGGTGGAGCAATAAGGAGGGTTTGTTGTCTTGGAGGAATAAGGAGGTTGTGAAGAAATTTTTAGTGTGCATCCTATGGTTGGACCACACTTTTGACACTTTTGGGTATCTCATCTTCTCTTCCCCATTTGTGAGGATGAATATGGTTTTCTCCTCCTTTATTTTGTTTGTTAAATGTTGTGTTTTCTTTAGTGCATGGACTTGTCTTGTATGTGAATATGTTGTTGTTTATGTCTCCCTAAATCTTGTGCACATTTGTGGAAGCTATCTCTCTCTCCCATGGGCTTGGGGAGGCTAGCATGTCTTCCAACCTTTGGAAAGACATGTAATGATGCCTATAGGTTGGGTGGTAAAATAAGCCTTTCTCTTTTTGTTGAAGTCTATATGGAGTACAAGACATGGAGTCTAAAGCTTGAATATGGTTTGAGCATTCTTGGTGATTATGACAATGGTTTCCCAATTTTGGGAGAGTTATAATTCTTTGATCTCATTTGGTTATGGTTGAATCATGGTTGTAATTTCTCTTTTGTAAATCTCCCATTTTGGTATACATTACATTTTGTGCAAGTAAGTGTTGCTTCAAAGATGTGTTATCACTTTCTTGACTGTAGTAGAAGATTGTATGTAATGGTTTGAATCCCACTACTCTCCATGAGAGGTAATGTCATTGTGTTGGAAACTTGTCTTCCTCATATTGTATTGGACTCTCTCACTTTTGTTTGTAAATATTTGTAAATCTTATTTCAATGAAAGTTGTAAAAATTTCTTTCTTTACAAAAAGGGTAGTATAAGAGTTAGGAAGTTAGAATTTGAAGCTTGCACTTTTAATTTGTATTGCAAAGAAAATAGATTGAGTTTCTTGGTAACTTCAAGGATGGTTGTTGTAATAACTCTCGATGTTTCATATCAAATGAACTTTGCATTCCTTGTTCTTGAAAAACATAATTGAAATAAAAATGTTAGAAATTGGAAGAAAACTTGTATTGCTTTATGTATTACCTTGCATGTTGAAGGTGGGTGTGATGGATTAAGTGAATGATAGTGTTAGCTTGCCTTGGTTGCTATTAATCTATGTCTTTTGTAGGGTAATGAATGGATTTTAAATGTAATCAATTCGATGTATTAAAATTGTGCTTTTAAATGTATTAAGTGAGGGAAAACTATGACATTGTGTCAATGGTAAAAGTTTCATTTAAATTGGAAAAAAGTTACTGAAGTAGTTGTCTTGTTTTGATTTCTTAAGAATCATTTAAAGTTTGCTTTTGTTTCTTAATATGTTGGACTTGAAGGAGAAATTATTCGTTTGCATTCAAAGTCATGGGGATATATGATAAATGGCTTCTTTTATTATTGTTGTTAGAGTTAAATTAAGCATTAAAGAGAGCCATTTTAACCCATACTCTTTAAGGTTGGTGCCTATATGTATGTATGTATGTATGTATATATGTATATATGTATATATGAGGAGTAAATTCTGATATATTTTTTTATCTGAACTCACCAATAATAATTCTTGTTTTAACCTATGAAATAGGTAGAGAAATGTGAAGGATTTCTGTTATAAATACAACTCTTTAAAATAAAAGATATTGCCCCTGCCACATATTCCACTCCATATCCATGTCTTGGCGCCCCGTCTGCTGCCCTCTATTGACCGCAATAGCAAAATAACCCTGTCTATTTTGTTGTAAATGACCGTGAATCTTGATATATATATCCCAAACCCAGATTTAAAACTCTGGTTTCTCTTCTTCAAGGTAAAAAAAAAAAAAAAAAGGGAAAATAACTAAAGAAAATATATCCAATCTTGAAAACGTAGATTAAAAATAAATAAATACAAAAACAAATAATATTGCAGATCCTGTAACTAGAAAAAGAGGAAGAGGCTGATAACGTGCCATCATGGCCACCTCCTATCTATTTATGCATCTCTATATCTGCAATAAGATCACATCTTTGGCTGCCCTGAGTAGAAGAGAATAAACTAAACCTCCATTCTTCCTTGAGCCCATATGGTCGACTTGTGAAAAGGAGAGGACAAAAAAAAAAAAGAATAAGGAAACCAAACAAAGAAATCAATAAAGCAAACCAAAGAGATATTTAGGGCTTCACACCTTTTCCCTAAAATCAAGGGTGCAAATGGAAACAATCTAAGGGCCCAAAATTGGTCTTCATTTCTTTCTAATCCCTTTGACTTGTTTTTTTGAAATTTAGATCAGTTATCCTTAATTATTATTTTTTCCTTTCCTCCTCACCAGGGGTTAAATTTGACGGCCACCTATGCCTGTCAAACAATTTTTAGATGACGGTCATTTTTAAATATTGCCCTTTTGTAAAATTGTTATTTTTATACTATTAACAAACTATAAATTGGATTATTCTGTATATATTTAATTATTTTTATATATTTTACATATAAATATATATAAAAATGACGGTCATACTTAAAATATGCAAGTCGCATGTGACGGTTATTTCAAATATTTGCAAGTATTTTACGGCTAAAATCATGAAAAATGTCCTCCTTGCTCCTCACGTATTGAGAGAATAATATTAATTCAAAAGTGCTTTTATGAGAGGGTTTCATTTGGCATTGTTTCTTTTTTTTTTTTAAATAAAAAATTAAAGGCTAGCTATTTAAACTAGAGTTCTAAATAATCCTCACCCTACGTAAGCCTAGACGGGGCTGTTTTTTTAATTTAATAAAAAAATCACCTTTGTTTATTTTAGTAAACATTGATCTTAAATAAAATAAATAATCACCTTTGTTGCCTTTAATTTCGATACAGTTATGGATTTATGTTAATAATAAGTGTAGTTAGGAAAAAACACAAATGCACAATTTTTCAAGTATTATTTTTGGTTTGGTTCGTATCAGAACTAGGGCATTACAACATGTTGTATTATTAAATAAAGAAGAAATCCTTTTATTGTGCATGTATGTTAAATAAAGAAATGGTGAAATTTCATTTTGTAACTTTGCAATTCAACTATATGGTAGAATAGTGTATTTAGTTAACTGTGATATATTTTGTAATTTTATATAGTTGCATGGTAGTGATCTAAAACTAGAAATTTATGTCACCATAAACATGTAAGGAAAAATGTTTTCTTTAGGTCATGTGCCAATCCTTTGAGATTTTGTTACACCGTTACCGACTTTAAGAATTCATGTGATTCCGGACATTGTAGATGTCCCACTTATATCATCTTGCATTGTATTTGTATTAATAAATTGGAAACGGAAAGGTGATTCCTTAATTGATAGGGTTGTTATTGCCACTCAATTTATAATTGATCATGGTCACCTTATATTGTACTCAAATAGTTTTTCCTTGTTATATAACCACGACAAATCTTCACTTCACAAGGTAAACTATGTTGTCTCCAAGATGGAGTATAGCCGATGAGAATCTCATCATATAGGTGATCTTTAGTGGTCTCATCTTTTTGTGACTCTTCTTGGATGTCGAACTATAAAAAAACTCATGGGTAGTCTTAAAATCAAGATAATCATCGAACTCAATAACTTGGTAGATTATTCAAGACAATTGTAAAATGAGGTGTCATCATGAATGTAAGAGAATAACATGTCAATTTTGGGTAACAAAAAGAAAAAGGACATTACATGGTAGTGAAGGAATAATGTTATATGATTTAACGATATGTGTAAGGATGATATACCTTTAAATAAAAGGAAATTGTAAGTTCAAAATTAAGCTTTGTCTTGACCATGGTTAAGTCACGTGTTAACGTGTATCTATAAACATTGTAGATAGTGTATAATGTGGTGATGAATCTTTGCTCAATTGAGAAATAAACTCTAGCAAATCTTATGAACATAGTGACATAAGGCCTTCCAAATTATGAAGTGTGCATCACCTTAGGGGGAAAATGTTGCTTATATAGATGTGTAAATGGAACCGCCTTGAGAAATAGAATTTAGGAGGAAATCTATTAATCAAAAGAAACCCAAGTAATAAGACCACAAAAGTATTGCATTCCTTGTTAAATGATCCAATTATATGTCATGATAATCATACAACCCCCTCCTCTCTCTTAGTTAGTACCATAATATGTGTTTTAGGACTTTAAGTTCAATTAATGAGATAAATATGGGATAATGTTCTCGTTAATAACAATTTAGGTGTAGTTAAAGGGATGGAATTTAATGTTTTTCATAATGAAATATGTTATTAACTTGTTATAATGATACTATCGTGGATTGGTCTTAGAATTCAATGGAAGTAGGGTGGAACCCGTCATGTTGAATAAAAAGGCCTTTCTTTTGCCTCCTTCGTGATGTTTCAAGCTTGGCCTTGATACAAAACATTCCATTGTGGAAACGACTCAAAAATAGTTTAATGGTCTTCTTTGCTAGAATAAAGTAAAGTAAGTTGTCCCATGCATCTAATTTCATTTTGGGAATAACCCTAGTTTGTTTCTTCCATACCTCATGTTGTGTAGTTGGGTCAATTTCTACTAGTAATTCCCTATCTTCCTCCAATTTGTCTCAACTAATCTCATCTACTTTCAACTGTACATATTTTTGTGGATTGCAAGTGTAGCCAAATTTAAAGGGTATATGCAAAAAGGGCCCCTTTGGATGGGGCACATAAGCCTTTTTGTGATTTTTTTCCATGTAAGCCTCGACATGTCCTTCTTTGCAAATGGTGGGGTTAGACATTGTTCTATCTACTCTAAAAAAACTCCATAGTTTTACTTCTTTTTTGCAGCTCACTTGCCATGCTCTGGCTTGAGCTCTATTTTTCTAAAATTTTGCTAAGTATGGAATAAAATATGTTTTTGTAGCTACCTCACTTATATTTCTTCTTCCCAAGATAATTTGATCTTCTTTTTTCCATAAATGCATAAAATATGTAAAATAATTTGCATTTATTTTTTTGTACACATAATTTGCTTCATTTTTCACGCTACGTTATCGTCACATTATCATCAAGTCATACACTTCTCCTCCGTATGTGTTTAGATAATCTATTTATTAACTTATTTCGTAGTGTGTTGATGTACATGACTTATTACAAAATTTTATTTTGGAATCGCACCCTCCCTCATTTTCAAAGTGTTCAAATTGCTTTTTCAGGTCCAAAGCTAGTTTTAATTTAAATTAGTAAAGCACAATTCATATTCACAATTGATTCCAATTCTTATGAAAATTTATACCATTCACATAACACGTGCATCTATCTAAAGTTGAAAGAGAAGGGCCACACAAATCATAACAACTCACATAAAATCCCACAAGATTTCCAATTGCTATAAACTCTATGTTTTTAATATAAATAATATAAAAGTTTTACAATAATTATGCCGAAGGCGTTCCCCCTATGGGAAAGGCACCTGCGGACGTTTCTATGACTGTGTTAAATTTGACGGTTTGATAACGTCTTGACGTTTGTGCTTTTCCTCCCTATTTTAGCTTTTCTCTATTATTTTTAATAATTTTGTTTCTAATAATTAACAATTTTAGCTTTTGTTTTTAATTAACAACAATTTTAGCTTTTATTTTTAATAATTTTGTTTCTAATAATTAACAATTTTAGCTTTTGTTTTTAATTAGGTTGAGCTGAAAATAGAAATCTCTACTATTTTTAATAATTTTGTTTCTAATAATTAACAATTTTAGCTTTTGTTTTTAATTAACAACAATTTTAACTTTTATTTTTAATAATTTTGTTTCTAATAATTAACAATTTTAGCTTTTGTTTTTAATTAGGTTGAGCTGAAAATAGAAAAAGGGAGATCAATAATAGATTGCAAACGCTAGAAAAGAAAGTATACGCACACAGAAAAAGGGAGATCAAAAGGAGATTCAGGAATTTAGAGTGACACAGAGAATATACAGACACGAGAAATAAAAGAAAACAACAGTGGAAGCATGAGAAGTCAGATTGATGTTTCAGACACTTCTTCTGGATTGGTAAGTTATGCTCCAGATGCCTTTACACAGTTCCTTTAAGAATTTGTGGATGATACTGTTAGGGTTTAATCTTTGTTGTTTAAAATAATTTATTTTTTGTATGCACTGGTCTGGCGCCATACTGTATCTGTAGCGTATTCATTTAATTGACAGACATGAATCTGAGTTGTATTATCAACATTGCGAGATCATGTAATTGTGACAGAATCACATGTATTTGCGCTAAGCACTTTGGTTGTGACAACTTGGTGTTTCATATGTAAAGTT
Organism: Taxus wallichiana var. yunnanensis; assembly: GCA_018340775.1. NCBI lineage: Eukaryota > Viridiplantae > Streptophyta > Pinopsida > Cupressales > Taxaceae > Taxus > Taxus wallichiana. The sequence goes on from CM031233.1 coordinate 171,773,525, forward strand.
GCTTTTGAATTTTGCATGAGATAGTCAGCCACATATCTGATCAACGATACTCTCTCTTGTGATCTGAATGATTGCCTATAAGCAAAGTTGTGTTTCCGTCCCAAATATCCCGGTTTAAAATTAAATAAGTAAATGAAAATTACGATAATCAACCCATAAACAAACAATGGTTGATTTGCATGGGCTGATCTGATTGATGAAATTGGTTATACAACAAATATGGATGTGATTAGTTTATGTCAATTATTTCTATTTTATAGGGAATAATTAGCTTATCTTATTATTTCTATTTACTAGGTGCTCTCAAGCGTTTAATAGTGCTCAATCTAAAAAATAACTTGCTTTCTAGACAAATTCCCAATTCTCTGAATAACTGCACAAAATTGCATCACTTGTCGTTGTCTAATAATACGCTTGAGGGACCAATTCCATCTGAGATATTAACAACATTGACCAGATTAGAACATCTGCTTCTAAATTCCAACAAACTCAATGGTAGTATCCCGGAAGAGATTGGTCAATTATGGAAACTGAGAGAGCTCAAGTTGAAGAACAATATCCTTACAGGTGGCATTCCCAAGGTGCTAGGAAATTATTCTTTCATGGAGGAGTTAAATATATCTTCTAATTCCTTGTATGGCTATATTCCACAAGAATTGGGTTCACTTTCCCAACTACGAGAACTGTCACTGGATAATAACAACCTAGGAGGGTCCATTCTATATTCTCTCATGAACTGTACAAAATTGAAAAAGTTGAACCTATATCACAACAAGTTTGTGGGGACAATTCCAGAGGATGTAGGCCATAAGCTAGCCAAATTGCGACTGGTGGACTTGTCCATCAATCAGCTAAATGACAACATCCCAAAATCCATAGGAAATATTTGGTGCTTAATTTTCTTCAAATAGAAGACAACCAATTAAGCAGAATGGTACCCCAAGAATTGGGAATGTTGGGCTGCCTACAACAACTGACGTTTGGCAATAACAATCTGAAGGGAGATGTTTTTTCCATTCTCTTGAACTGTACAAAGTTGCAAACCATTGGGTTGGAATTCAACCAGTTTTTGGGCTCTGTTCCAATAGAAATTGGCTTCAAGCTCACCAAGCTACAAGAACTTGTTGCAGCACGTAATCGATTCAGTGGGAGGACCCCACATTTCAGATACTGCACTTGTCCTCCCTAAGGTCCATTCTCAACACTGGTGCCCAACATCATGTTGACTTCATTCTCAACTAATTTCTTGATGTCTTTGCCTCTACCTTTTAGTTTCTTTATAGCCACATCTTTATCTTTCAAATTACCCTGATACACTCTTCCAAAGCTTCCTTGCCCAATTTCGTAACACTGGTTGCAAATCTATGGGTTGACGTAGGCCTCGTGAATGGTGCCACAGAACAATCACCGACATTGTCTACAATGCATCAATGCAACCACCAACATTACTTTTATTTGTTGTCAAATTTTATAGATACAACGACCCATGTTGGGATCCCTCCAACCCGTTACATATTCCCATACCCCCTATTTCAAGAGGGAATCGAAGACAATTGCCGATTAAAATGGCTTGGGGATTAACTATCCACAAGTGGCAGAGACTTACTTTGCATAGAGCAACCATCGACATTGGAACCACTGAAAGGCAAGGTATGACATTCACATCTTTCTCTAGAGTTCCCTCACTTGTAAATCTATGTATTTCACCTGTTTTTCATTCGAGAGATACTCTAAAATGGTGTACGTAACAACACTTAAAGCAAGAAGAAAGGAGGAGTCAAGACTACTATCACTCAACCTGTCGTAAAAGCTACCCTCTGCTTTGATAGCACCTCCACCACTACTATACTCAACACTTCTTCTATCCAAAGTGGCACTGTTGTTCAAGGGGTATCAAATGTAATCATGTTTATTGAAACTAAAATTTCCCACTAAAGGCTACCATTCATGATATAAATACTACAAATGTATACATGTCTCATTATGTGCACGCAGATCTACATTTATTTGATGTTTTGAAATATGATATGCAACTTTAATTGTACGAATCTGTAATAGAATTAAATGTACACATACAACATTTCAATGTAATGTTTCAACTAAATTCCTACACTACAACTATCAATCACACACATTATCAACTGTACAATAAATGTTTTTCCAACAAAACACCAACCGAACAACCGATGCACAACTAATAAACACGAATTAAATACATACAACATCAACTATAAAATAAATTAACTATCAAAAACAATATCAAACTTATTCATGTATGAATTTTTAACAAGTTTGAAATGTAGAAACAACCTTCAAATTAAGTGGCCCATTTATATTTATACACTTACAAAATCAATCACACCCCTAATCAACATCAACTACAAAAATAATAATTATACCTCTAAAACAAATAACATATACCATTCGGTGTTCACATCTCATGAAACACATGTGATTGTTAGTATATAAGAAACACATAGGCCAAAGTGCCTCGTTCAAAACTAATTTTAACTCTAACTAGAGCTAACTGGAACCTCTACCAAAAATTCCTAAGATATCGTCTTTAGGAGGTCATTCATCTAACAATAGAACTTTAAAGAAGAAATGAGACACCAAAATTTAACTATAGCTCCGTGTTCTAAAAAAATGACGCATGATCATGCACTCACTTGCTTTCCTCTCCCTAGAGCGAGCATGCAAAACTAGTAACTTTGATTTATTCTTATGGTGCTTATAATTATAGGTTGACATGCATCTTCACTTTCATCCCCTCCATGAGTAAATTCTAGGAGCATCCCTTCTTAAAAACAATAATGCTTTTGGCTCTCTCAATTCATGGACTAAATTAGAATTAGTACTCACAGTAGTACACATGGTGATCTTTAATTGGTCTTTAATTGTGGTGAAGTGAGGGAAAAGGAAGGAATGGAGGAAAGAAATTAATATGAGGAAACGAAAATGGCATGTAGTATGGTAGGGATTGGAAGTGTGTGTGAAGGGAAAGACATGGGGTGACATGGTGAAAGGAACATTCACCTCTTTAATAGTGAAGAACTCTATGAATGATGTATGTTGTGGAGTGGAAGAGTGGTGAGGGTCCATACTTACATTGATAATATTAGATAGCATATGACTTATCACAACAATATTAGGGACAACTAAACTTGGAACATGCACATTCACTAGACTAAGTGTCTTTACTAACATAGGAGTGGGATTAAAAAAACTTGCATTACATGATGTAACATCAACCACCACATGTTTATCATGAACTTGCTTCACATGAGTGTCAATTACTACTAAGAAAACAAGGATACTAGAGCTAGAGACAATGGGTGGCATAATAACTTTAGGAATTTTAAGATAAACTTAAGGATACTCAAATCCAAGAGGAGCAAGTTACTTTTGAAATAGATTCAATATCAACCGATGATCCTGTAATTTTAGGCTCACTCCTATGCATGGGTGGAGTTATTCTTTGAATAATTATCTTCTTCATGTAGCTTCTATGCCTTTTGGAGACTTTGGTTTTCCTCGATGTTTGTGCATGTGAGTTTGATCTAGACCCGATGATGAACCAAATCTACCTCCCTAAACCTTTAAAATACCTCTTCCACATTTGTGGGATTCATATGAAATTGATCTTCAAAGACAAGTGAGTGCAAATTTTTGTTTGGATCTCTTGAAGATATACTTTTAGATGATCTCTCACCCCGCCTTGAGGATCTAATTGTCTAAGGACACAAAACTCATGTTAAGTGATATGTATTATGTATGTTATAAAACTTTTACACCGATGGACAATTTAGAAAATTAATTATGTTAATGGAGAAAGGGAAGTGAGGGAAAGGTCTTTGTGACCGACCCTTACTCCAACCACCAAAACCAGATTTCAAATTGAATTACAACCTTTTTGTTGTTAACATATCTAGGACATATTTTGGTAACTTGTGAGGTGAGCACAACATCCCTCAATCTTGATTAAAGTTTCCTTCTCATAATACCAATATTCCCCCAATTGATGTGATTGATTCCATGGTTGCATTCAACATCATTGGCCTTAGCTCTCCATTATATGCAAAGTAATATATTGGGTATAAGAGTTCACATATCTACGATATAAATCTAATAGTTGTGCTTCGGATCTCTAAAACTATGATTTCCCTAAAACCTAATGAAGGTGGGGAATCAAAACTCGAAGGTTGAGGAATAATTTGTAATTTAGTCATAAAATTGTTGTGCATCTTTGAAACTCCGATTCCTCGAAATCCCGATGAAGATGGGGAATCATAACTTGAAGGTTGAGGAATAATTTGAAATTTAATTACAATATTGCTCCAATTTCTTAAACTTTTATTCCTCAAAAACATGATGAAGGCATGGAATCGTAACTTGGAGGTTGATGAACAATTTACAATTTGATTGCAAAACTACTTGAAAACTCTAATTGGATTACATGCTTGATTTGTTTGTAACAAGTAATAAGTACCACATATATGAAACCCCTTTTGTCTATTGATTAAGTTTACACATTCCAAGATCCACATTGGGTTGAGGGGCTCTGCATCAATTCCCCTTGTCACCATTTGATATCTCCACTAGTCGAATCAATCAATGGCATCTCGCACACTCTTCTCCACTTTCATCTCTATTCTCCAACTATGGTGACTTCGCCATCAGCAGAAGCTCTAGGCCAAACTCAAGCATCTAACATAGTTCCACCCGCATGTTCAAACCACAATCTTGCTTCCTTCGCACTTAGCCTATATGCGATATCATATATCTATTGCCACGTATTGTACAACATGCACCAAGACCTGTCATTTGCACCGTTTACTAGGTTAAGTAATCATTTTTGGGCCAACCCTCATGACCTCGGTCTAAATAGAAGAAATCCACATAACAATGGTCATATACTCAACCACAATAATACGCTTTATATTATCAAAGTGGTTGTTCCATGACTGGAGAATTGTGGTTTCTATGGGAAGAATATCGTCTCACCTTAGTTGTGTCATCCAATAGTGCATCTTCCCAATAAATTGTGGTCTTGTTGACTATGGTTGTGGTGCCCATCATAACACAAAACATTCACTACTTGATATTCGTTGAAACTGTGTCCATCTCCACCATGCAACTCGACCCACCAACATTAAATTGGGCACACGACAATATGGTATTATGCATTCCTATTGGCGTAATGATTACAAAATATCTATCATCCCCCATATAACATCCGGGTCGGCACGTAGAGGGCCCTCGCCATGCACCACCGCCACATCATCCTCACTCCATGTGTAGTAGCTTCTAAGTTCAAACATTATTGATAAAATATAGGTGGTTTTACACCAATTTTATAGACTATATTTAACTTAGTAAGGTCCAAAAAAGACTTAATCATTAGTATCATCTCTTTGATGCAATGTTTGTTTAGTGTCAAATTTGTCGTAATAGCCACTAACCTAAAAGCCCTACTTTTAATGGATTTTTAACTTTTGGGGATCACTCCAATCACATTATTGTGTTTTAATAACATAATCATTGAACTAATACATACAACAAAGGTAAACACACCAAAAATTATGATATATTAAGAATAATTTTTTGACACATTGTAGAGGTCACATGAAATTCGATAACTTCAAATATTGTTAGTAAAATACACATCAAAATGCAAGGGACATTAATTCACGGCATAATACATCAAAAGTAAGTAGGGCTAATTAATCTTAGAGTGACATTCTAATGAGGTGGAACATCATGAAGTGGAGATGCCACATGTTGGTCATGGTAGTGGTGCCTCGCGAACACAACATTTCATCAACCACGCTAGAGGAGGCGGGCCCACAAAAGGAGGGAACCAAGTGTATGCACTAGAAGTCTCCTTCATCACAACTTATAGATAAGGAAGCGAGCATGTGTCTCAATCCTTCATGCTTTCACCCTTCCCCACCACCACCCACCATGGAGGTGACATTTTCGGTATAGAGAAGGAAAACGAAGTGCTTACAAACCTAAAAACAATTTCGAGGATCGAATATCTCAAACAATTTTGTCATTTTAGGGAATTGGAAATCTCATGTAGTTTTGCAATTTCAAAGAATCGAGATCTCAAATAGTTTTGCAATTTTGGGGAATAGGAGATCTCAGGGAGTTTTATAATTAAGTTGCTTAATTGCTCCATATCTTTGAAATTTTGATTCCTAGAAAACTTGATGAAGGCATGGAATCAAAGCTTAGAGGTTGAGGAGCGATTTACAATTTAATTAGAAAATTGCTATGGAACTGTAAACTCGAATTCCCCAAAACCCATCGAACTTAAAAGGTTGATGCAATTTATAATTTAATTGCAAAACTACTTTAGATTTTTGAAACTCGATTTCCCAAAACCTTGATGAAGGCATGGAATTAGAATTCGGAAGGTTGAGTAACTTGCAATTTAATTGCAAAACTGCTATAGATCTCCAAAACTTCGATTCCCTGAAAATTTGATGAAGGCGGGGAATCAAAACTCTAAGGTTGAGGAGCAATTAGCAATTTAATTACAAAATTGCTATGCATCTCTCTAAACTCTAATTCTTCGAAAACCCGATGAAGGCAAGAAATTGTAACTTTGAAGTTGAAGAGCAATTTGTAATTTAATTGCAAAACTACTCAAAATCTCTAGAACTTTGATTTCCCCAAAACCTCAATGAAAACAAGGAATCATAACTTGGAGGTTGAGGAGTAATTGGCAATTTAATTGCAAAATTGCTTGAAAAGTCCAAACAAATCACACGCTTCAATTTTGTCTCTAAGTAATAAATACCTCATATTTGAAACCCTTTTTGTCTATTGATTATGATTACACATTCCAAAATTGGTGATACACCATATTTTGGTTAAGGGCTCCACATCAATTCCCCTACCTACCATCCGATATCTCCACTGGTACAATCTATCAATGCCCGTTGTGCATCTCTTTTCTCCGCCTACATCTCTATTCATCGACCATGGTGACTCCACCATTGCAAAAGCTTTGGGCCAAATTGGAGCATCTAACACAATTCCACCCGCTGCTTTATTCAAACCACAACACCAACTCAACATCACTTCCTCCGCACTCAACCCATACACGATATCGTATATATGTTGCCATGTATTGTACAACATGGAACAAGACCAACCATTGGTACCACTTACAAGGCTATTGTAATTGCTACCATTGCCCAACCATCCTCATGGCCTCAATCCAAATAGAAGAAATCTACATAAGGATGGCACTATACTCGACCCCAAAAATATGCTTTATATTGTTGAGGTTGGTGTGCCATGTTTGCAAAATTGTGATCTCTGTGGGAAAAATCTCAAGTCTCGCCTTAAGCTGTGTTATCCTTCAACACATCTTCTTAATAAATTTCAACCCTATTGACTATAGTGGTGGTGCCCATCATAAAACAAAACATCCACCGTTCAATATTCGTTGAAACTACCTCCATATCTATCATGCAACTCAACCTAACATTAAATTGGAGACCTTACATCTAGTATTATGCACACCTATCAACATAATAATTACAAAATATCCATCACCCCCACCCCCTATAACATTTGAGCAGCATGCAAAGGGCCCTCACCGCACACCACGGATAAGTCACGAGTTTGAACTTGTAACCTATGTAACATTAAATTGAGGACCTTACATTTATCAATGTAATGATTACAAAATATCCACCAAACCTATAAAACATTTGGGCAATATGCAAAGGGCTCTCGCCACGTACCACAAATAAGTCGCAAGATTTGAACTTGCAACCTACACAACATTAAATTGGCAACCTTACATCTAGTGTTATGCATGCCTATTGGCAAAATGATTACAAAATATCAATCATCCCCTATAGCATATGAGTGCACGAGACACCTCTACCATGCAACCTATGTAACAATAAATTAGAGACCTTACATCCGATATTATACATGCTTATCGTAAAATGATCACAAAATATCAATCACCCCCTATAACATATGGGCATAAAGGGCCCCCATGCAAACACGAGTTAGTCATGAGAATTGAATTTACAACCTAAACCACTTGCGTTGGCCAAACCAAGCTAGCCACCCCGAGGAACTATACAACTTCATGTAATAGCTATCCAATTCTATCCAATAGATTCCTAAAATAACTAATCATATGTAACGCATTTGTTAGATATAAATGTGTAAGTAAAATAACAATGTTTTTAATGCATTTCAAACTTATTTTTAATCAAATTCAAAACATAAATCTCTTTCTACTTAAAAGAGAAAATGTTTAACACTAAAAATATACATTTGTATATCTTAAAAAATACAGAGACATTACCATCACAGGCTACCATTGTAAGATGCCTATCAACATAATTAAAAAGTTAAAAACATTATATAAACTCACGACTAAAAAGTTAAAAACATTATATAAACTCGCAACCGAACATTTGTCCATCCATCAATTAGGTGATACATTTATTGGGTTGCTAACTTAATTGCACTACTAGTATCCCTCTTCCCCTTGCATTGCATAATGCTTCTTACGCCTCAAAATTCTCCAACATCAAAACGAAGATCTGTTGTATTTCATTTTTCTATTAGTTGATATAGTTATTTTGCTGGAAAATAAATTAATGCAGACAGTCCCTCTATACATGAATTTCACTTTGCCACTGAAAACAAGTTTCACTGCAAGTTTGAATTTGAATTTCTTTTTGTAATTTACAACTGCTACATGATTCATTTTTCATCGTTATCTTTTCACAAAGATGGCTTGAGCAATATAAACATACGTACTACATAAATCATGCTCTCAAACTCCCAAGGACTGCAGTTTATAGGTGAAGAATATATATATTCCTCTGCTGCATCTCTTTCAATAGCACATGTTTCTCTTGCTTATTTGGAAGTCCTGGCAATTGTCCCCACCGGGAAAAAAATCTTCGAACTGTGGTCCTCATTTTGCTATCAAAACAGTATGTTTAGATACAGCGTGATCCACATAGTCATGGAAAACATTGCAAAGATGTGAACCCAAAACAAAATTGCCGAAGCTTCCTTCTCAGCAAAGCCTCTAATGTTAGCAACTGCCCCTGCTTATCAAACAGAGGAATCAGTTACTGTCTTGCCCATGCAACATGTAAGTCAAAAGCATCAATCGATTCCAACAGAAATTTAAAAGCACCGAGAAAAGTAAGAACTGAAATAGTTAATAGACAAGTATAAATCCATGAAACAAAGGGGCAGTAACAGACACAAGATGGTAGAAAATAAGTAACTGTATACTATAAGCATGGTTTGACTAATTTTGATGCATCCAATTTAATCTCAGAAGTATATTCGAGGTTGGGGTTTAAACACTTAACATCTAGTGAAAGCCTATATCACACAAATTTTTTAATATTAATTTCAAGAATATGGCAATATTACTGACAAATAAGCAAAATGTCAAATAGAATTTACCTGCAAGAATGGAAGTCGGCATTGTATGCTGAAGTAGTAGAACAAATCGAAACATTTTGTCATTTGCAGGTAAAAACCCTAGTTTATCTGCCAAAGTAACAATTCCAAGACCAACAGGAGGCACCACGATTAATCTAGTAAATATAATGGCTGTGGTTGTCCGTATCCCAAGTTTAGAATTTGCCGGACCTGTCATAAGAGAGGTTAATTTGCATACATGAAAATGATCCTAAATATTATCACCTCTAAACTTATAGTTACATGACATAACAAGTAGTTTACCAAGAGGTTGCCATAAACATCTAGCAAGCTTGTGAATGCATTCAATGATAAAAGTAGAAATTTAACAGCCAAAGTATGTTTTTGCATTAAAACGATGGAAACCCCTATCGGGGAACACCCTTGCCAAAGCTTACCTCCAATAAGGTTACCACCAAGAGCCAGCATAATGCACGGAATCATAGCACCCCTGTATATACGAAACATAAATGGATAAATAAACACTGTCCTATTATTTTGAATCTTTACTTGCGCATCTACATTTTGATCCCGCATAATGTCTTTAAAAGAGAGCTCAAAGAGTCTGGCATTATTAACATATTGGAACATATTACTCAAGAATATGAAGGCTGGTCAAGAACTCAGCTATAGACGGTCCTTTGTAAAAGGCACTTTGGGCTACTTTATTGCAATCGCTATACTTTCATTTCAGTAGAATCTAAATCTTGCACTCATGGAGGAGTATAACTTTACTTAAACTATGTTTTTAACACTATTATGTTTTTAGTAACATGTTGTCAAAACAATAAAAAGATCAAGAGTTTTCCTTCTTACTATATTATCAATTAATTTTACAATCTATGTTGCTGCAAGAATCAGAAACAGACAAATGAAAAAAACTCCGTAAGAGCAAATATCAGGGGTGTGGACTAGGGTAAGAAAACAGAAAAAGCTTTCAGGGAATCAACATGTTTGCTTGTTGAAGGCCAGATTTACATATAGTTTAAGGGGAAAAGATAAAAATGCAAAATATGGCCAAAAGACACTACTGTTATGTGAGGGAACCTATGTTACCGGATACGCCGGTTTTGGGGCCTGGAGGCGGGAGCGGGAGCGGGAGGCAGGAGCGGCCCGGCACGTGGAAACGGCGGGTGCGGCCTGCGCCGTACCCGGCTGTTTCCACGTGCCGGGCCGCTCCAGCGCTGCACGCGTTTTTAATTTTTTTTTAATTTTTCCACTTTTTTAAACTCGCAAATCAATAAAAAATAATAAATTCTTCTAATCTAAAACCTAAAAGCTACATCTAAACAATAAAACAAAAGAACAACACACAAACATAACATAAAGCAAACAAACTCACATTGTGGCTCTCCAAAATTGCATTGTGCTTGTCTAGGGTTTTGAGGAGTGTGAGGAGCTATTGCTAAGCTTGGAGGAGTGTGAGGAGCTGCAAAGGAGGATTTGTGAAGGATTTGATTTGTGGTTTACTAAGTGAAGGTAAGTTTTTTTAATTTCTAGCCTTGTTCCTCTATTTTTTTTTTTTTTTTTAATCTTTCACACATTACATTTTTTGTTCATTTTTATTTTGCTCTTTCCATTTAATTTTTTTAATTTTCATTGTTCAATCACAATGCAATTGCATGCCATTGTTTTCTTTGCTTAATTTGTTTTTTAAACCTTGTAGGTATTTCTACAATGGCAACAAGTTCTGCTTCTTCTGGGCAATCTTTGGCCAAAGACTTTGACCCAAATTCACCGTTATGGAGGCACGTAACAATAGTTCAACAACTTGCAGGTGGTGGTTGTTTTGAATGGAAATGCAATGAGTGTGATGGAATATTCAAAGGCTCTTACAGTAGGGTGAAAAGCCATTTGTGTGCCATAACGGGTAATGGTATAAGAGTATGTAGGGGGAGGAATAATGCTGGGGTGCCAAAGAAAATGTTTTGGCATTTATCAAAGAGCGAAGGATGGATGAGAGGCTAGAGTGGCTCGAGAGCGGGTCATCCATTGGCCAAAAGAGGAGGTTCATCTCGTTCAGCAAGGCCTCCAGTTGCTCCATCACCTAGTGGATCCCCAATTGTGGCCATGCCACATCCATTTGTGGCTCCTATCTCCACAAATGAGGATGTTTCCAACGAAAGAAAAGTAAGACAAAAGGGCCATTGGAAAAGGCCTTTCGAATGAGTACGGGAGATTGCGAGATGAATGCATTACGCAGGTGTGTATATGCTAATGGTCTTTCTTTTAATGTTGTGAGATCACCTTATTGGCATGAGATGGTGAAAGCCATCAATGAGGCACCAAAAGGGTATAAACCACCGAGGATTTGAGAAGATCTCGCACCACCCTTTTGGAAAGACAAAAAAATATGTGGAAACCTCCTTACTGAACCAATTAGGGACTCATGGACCAAAGCTTGTGTCCATTGTTTCGATGGATGGAAAGATGCAAGAAACCGCCCTTTAATCAATGTGATTGCAGTATGCCCTAAGGGGGCAATGTTTTTTGCAGTTGATTGTGAGGGCAAGTGAAGGATGCCCAATTCATAGCCAACATTCTCTTTGAGTCCATTGAGGCATGGGGCTGAAAATGTTGTCCAAGTGATAACGACAATGCCAAAAATTGCAAAGTGCGGGATGTTAGTTGAGGCACGGTATGGGCATATTTTTTGGACACCTTGTGCTGTGCATTCATTGAATTTAATGCTAAAGAAAATGGCAAACAAAATAGAGTGGATCCGGCAAGTGTATGCAGAAGCTGAAGAAATCCAAATGTTTGTCACCAACCACCACATGTCACAGGGCATTTTTAGATCATTCTCGCAGTTGGAGCTACTGAAGGTAAGGACAAGCTTTATTTCTTTCTTTCTTTTTAATTTAATATTTAATATAAGTTTTTTAATATTCTTTTAGCTTTCAATTTCATAATTTAAATTTTATTTTTAATTTTTGTTCCTCGTTCTTATTAGGTTGCTGAGACTCGGTTTGCATCACACACAATCGTCTTGAGACGACTAGTGAAGGTGCGAGAGGCACTCATGAGGATGGTAACATCCAATCTTTGGTCTGTATGGAGGCAATCAAACACTGAAGGGGCTCAAAAAGTGAAGAACTTGATCTTAGAGGACTCTTGGTGGGATAGAGTGGGTTATCTGTTGAGATTTACGGAGCCCATTATGAGCATGATCCGGTTTACTGACACGGATCAACCATGTCTAGGAGAGATATATGACGGCATTGACTCAATGATTGAGAAGATAAAAGCCGTCATAAATGCAAAAGAACAAGATCCCGAGGAAATATTTTTCAAACAAGTGAAGTCAATCCTCATTGAGCGGTGGAACAAAATGACCACCCCATTACATCTACTAGCTTTTGCATTGACTCCTAGATTTTATAGCACAGAGATCCTTTCCTTGCCAGGGAGGGTAGCACCATACAGGGATGCGGAAGTCAGTGAGGGATATATGGTGGCATTAGCTAGGCTCTTCCCTGATCCTGAGGCCCAAGACCAGGTTATGGTAGAGTTTGGCAATTTCATAGCAGAAACGGGTCATAGCCTTCTCGCTCTTCGGAGCAAATACAAGATGGATGCACATATGTGGTGGTACCTCCATGGTACTTCATCGGCTTACTTAAAACTCGCAATCAAGGTCTTGCACAGTAAGTTTAATTTTTTATTCTCTTTTCTTTTAGTTTTTTAAAATTTAAGTTTGAGTGTTTAAATCTGAAGTTGAACTTTGCATTGACTTTGAAGTTTGGGTTGCCTTAATAGGTTGCAAGTTCATCTTCCTCTGAGCGCAACTGGAGTACGTATAATTTCATCCACTCACAGAAGCGCAACAGATTGGGGGCTAAAAGGGCTGAAGATTTGGTATACATACATTCCAACTTGCGCCTTTTATCCCACAAGCAGCCAGAGTACAAGGAAGGGTCAACAAAACATTGGGACATTGATCCAGAGATAGTTGACTTGGATGCTTCCATTTCCCACCATGGAGCATATGATGATGAGACGGGTTCTGTGGCACCACGAGACCTACATGCACAAGGGTGCAACGCAAAGGCCCTAGTGCAGTGGTTCGAGCCCATGTGGTTCTAATGAACCACATAATGATGATGATGTAGCTGGTTTTGATCCTCTTGATGAAGAGGAATATGATGAATATTGACAATGAAAGATAGTTTGAGCTTTGAATATTGATCTATGATTGAATTTAATATATCATGAGATTCATGACATTCACATTGTGTTTGATTTAAGTATTTTAAATTTTAATTTAACTTTTAAACTTTTAAGTTTCTAAGTTTTATCGGTATCCTAGCTTGTTTGTTGTGGTTATTCACTTATTTAGCTTATAACTTGTCTTTCATATGCATAATATGTGGTTAATAATTAAATTCCTATTTAGAAGGCTGAAATTTATATATTTTTTAATTTTTATATAGTTTTTGTACTGCCGTATCCTACGCCGTATCCGGGTCAAAAAAAAATTTGCCGTTTCCGCGTATCGGATACCCCCGCTCCCGCTCCCGTATCCAAAACGTTTCGGTAACTTAGGAGGGAACACATGCACATATACTCATATACCACATCTGCACCATGACTCAGCACTGGAACTGCAGTGTTGCACTCAAACACATTGCTGCAGGAAACTCAACACTTGTACGGTTATGCAATTTTACCAAACAAAGGACAAAAAAACACCAAGGAAAACTGTGCATAATGAATTCACTTTGTGCTATGTGCCATTAAATGTGCTAAGACCTTAACCCCAACAATGCAACACAACTGGATCCTAAACACGCTACCCATCACATACATGGGCTACCCACTATTAGTCATATCAAACTTTTTACACTAACATTCCCACTTAGAATAACAGTGAACACCAATACATCTGCAATATTGAGAAGTGTTCTTTTGGTAAGTTCTTCTAGAGACATAAACTATACCATCTGAGAATCAGACCCATCAGTGAGAAAAAGACAAGCTCAGACCTAACATGAGAAAAGCTTGTCAAGGAGAGATGATCTATATGAGCAATAGATCTTATAGTCCTCCACATGGATGATACTCCGAAGGTGATTGTAGGATATATCATTGGCAGATGGAAAATTATAAGAGATTTGCTCCCAACTGCAACATGAAGATTGACAAGGGTGAAAGGAATTGACAAGTATAACGAAGGATAGAGGTTGTATGTGAAAAACTGTGATGGGTGAGGATGAAAACTAGGAGTTTAGAAGACAAAGAAATCAAAAATATATGCACAACAGCCTAGAGAAATCCAATCACCCACAGAGGGAAGGTGGCCATCTCATGGAAGAATAATTATGCAAATTGGATAAATGAAGATCAGAAACCCGGCTGAAAAAGATTGGACAAGAGACAGAGCAATCTTGGCAAGAAAAATTATGATTAACAAATTTAAGGAGAGGACATTGGTCCCACTTAAGCAGTGGTGGGATGGTAGCAGTTGTATCTTAAAAAAAAAACTGCTTTCCCATTGTGTCAGTTGTCTTTGAGAGAGGGACCTTGTTACATACAAATTGAACACCTTTCACACAACACAGGATACCTTTTGCAAACTTCAGACAGGGAAAACTACATTAATGAAGACTGTAACCATCCCTCATTCCTATGCCAGCAACTTCCATGGCTATAAGCCTATATATGTTACTGTGGAGTCCAATATGTCTAAATCCGATTTTCAGGACATTGAACACTAAAAAGGGACTCGATTGATTATTCTACACAAATTTAATTGTCATTTTCCTACTTTTTAAAATGCATATAAAAGGGCCCCTTTTTATAAACAGTGATAAAAGGAAATTATGTGCAACCCACCACTTTTGTAATCATTGCTACCATTAATGAAGACTGCGAATACTACATTAATGAAGATTGCATAACCATCCCTCATTCCTATGCCAACAGCTTCCATGGCTATAAGCCTATATGTGTTACTACTGCGTCCAATATGTCTAAATCCATTTTTCAAGACATTGAACGCTAACAAGGACTCAATTAATTATTTACACAAATTTAATTGTCATTTTCCTACTTTTAAAATGTAAATAAAAGGGCCCCCTTTTTTATAAACAGTGATAAAAGGGAAATTATGTGAAAACCACCACTTTTGCAATCATAGTTACCATTAAGATTTTTTTCTTTTTCCAAATGATGATTTTGAGGATCATTCCATGCATATGCGGGTACAATGTTGAACAAAAAATGATTCACTATGTGCATATTGTAGAAGTAAAGATAAGAAAGCACGTATGAATTGCAGTTTCATTTCCATATGAATAGAAGAGGTGTCTGTGAATATATAGCAAGTATAATTGCTATTTTTTGTTTTCTTTGCAACTTCTGTGATATTCTAAACTGTTGGGAATCTGAAAAAGCCACTGCTAGGATCTCCTTATAATGTCACTTTTGACTTAGTTTTTATTATTTAAGAGTATATTTTTAAACAGCTCCAAATTCCAACTATGCAATGTCATTTTAAAAATCGATGGAAGTTTTGATTCCAAAGAAGATGCGCCCACCACAACTCTAGAATTTAACAGCAATTTTTACAATTACGCATAAGGGGTAAATAAGCTTCAAATATGCACAAATCAGAAGGAGATGTTTAAAACATACCCAAGGATGATGCAAGAGTCGGTAATAAAGAAAAGAGGTGCATCGTCTGTCAATATCAAATGCTTCAGAAAAGGAGTTATACCAATGAGCAAAGCAAGGATCTGCAAAAGAAAAACCCAATCAGTACTACCGTCCACTTCTCCTCTACCCTCACAGAAAAGACAACGGAAACCCCCACACACAATCATCTATTCATCCATCAAGGGAAACAAATACCTTGAGAGATGAAAAATTAGAGAAAGCACACGTATACCAATAAATATTTCATATTGCTTGCTAGTTTAAGAGAGAATGATGAGTGGAGTTGGTGATTGTAAAAAAATGCTTGCACGTTTCAATCTCTTATAATGTAATTGAGACATGGAACAAGTAGCAATCCTTGGTAATCAGTAACAATACTAGATATTTCTCAATAAGCAAAAACAGTTCTGAGACTTGGAATATTAAAATAATAAAGAACGGTCAGAAGCAATTAGCTGGAAGAAAAAAACACTCACCGATGCTATGACGGGTGGTTGAAGTATTTGCTTTACTTTGATACGCTCTAAAAACAAAGACACTTCAGCCATCACCTGCATATTGAGATTCAGACATGTAAAAATATTTTTAAAAATTAAAAATAGAATGTAATATAAAAAGTTCATTGGAATCATAAAACAAAGAGTAGGCTTTTCATACAACAGATTGATAAGATAGATTTTACAGGATAAGCTTCATATGAAAGGAAATTCTATGAGTATATACTATATCCTGCTTTCAGATCAATGTCACCTTTTACATTTATGCTTGAACCATAAAAATTAAATGGGTTTCACTAAATTTTGAGGAGAAAATTCGAATACCTCTATGTTTCATTACAAAAATCAGATAGTTTATAATATATTTTGATAGGACCAATAACACATAGGTGCCAAACAAAAAAGTTGTGTAGTTATTTAGCAAGCAATGCCGGTATACTGTTGATCAAAAGCTTGTGAATTAGAAAGCTCTGTGAAATATACAGGAAAAAATCATTAAATTAATGATCACATACAGTCTTACCAAACAAATATCTTATTTTTTATATAATAAACAAGTGAAGAAAATGTCGGTTTTCCTCACATAGAATTCTTATGTGCTGTCTGCATGTATTACAGATGTAGAACATCATTCAATGCATGGTATCGCTTTAAATGATAGAATTAAACATGAAAATATGCAGAAGGAAAAAAACTGAAAAAGGAGAAAGAAAAAAACAAAGAAGAAAAATTCAAAAAAGAGAACAGAGGACCAAAGATAACAAATCCTGGGGACATGGCTTCTGAGAAAAGGTACAAGGTGCCAAATGGTCAAGCTTCATTTGCTAGATTGGAATTACTTATGATCAAAGGCTCAACTATTTACAAGTTACAGAATCAATCTTAATGGGTTAATACATCTGTTTATTGGATATCCAAACCCCAGCTCATCATTGAAAGCTAAGAGTATGGAATGAGAACTGTAGCAATTATTCCTGAATAATAATCTGCTAGTTCTCAACTGGTGAATGTGAAAAAATTAATCTACTTTTAAGTGTTTAAATCAAATCTATAGTTCCCTTTGCTTCAAGCCTTCCATTTTTATTATTTATACACATAAAAAACAAGGAGTGGAAACAGGAAAATAGAGACTGATATCAAAGTCACTCCTATTTCATATGAGACATTCTTTCAGAACCATATCTAATGGAAATGTAGGGACACAAAATAACAATATACAGAGTTATAAGAGTCCAATATTATCAATATGTAGCTCCTAGCGCAACATAAAGTTGAGTCAATGCATCACCCAAAGGATGAGACAGTCAGTTCCGAAAAGATTTAAATATATATAGACGAATATGCATGAAATGCCACAGAAAATGGTGTGTGCATATGCAGTGGTGGAAGTGTGCTAGAGAATAAATAGTGAAAAATCAATAATGAAGTGCCAAAATTTCCACCTATAAAATGTCTCTGACTAGGCTTCTATTCATTATGTCGGTAAGCATTCTTCAATGGCAGTGGGGGATGGTGGTAGTGGGCTGTAATTTCTGTGACTTAATAACAATTAGTTCAGACCTTAAGTTTAATGTTCATTTGACCTTAAAAGTTTTCCTTTTTCTTGGACAATCCTATCGAAAAATTGCTAAAGTTTCCATTTTGGGTCCCCTTTCAAAGTCAAGTTCAAAGAACCAGACTCACCGGCTCATCAATTTTTTTCCACCTTGGATATGGCTTGGGTTCGACAGTACAAAAATATAGAAATTTTAGCCTAATAAATAGAAAATTCTTATTTTTGTGTTTCACTTGGCTTTTGGGTTAGAAAATTGGTTTTTCTTATATTTTATTGTTACTTTATATTTTTCGAGCAAAAATAAATAAAAATTAAAAAGATGTTCTTTCCCCTTGCATTCTTGATGGGATATGTCTCGATTTGCCATGGGTGGTCTCCATTCGCTTGGGTTCTTCAAACCATGAAGAACCCAACCCATACCCTATACCCAGGATGTACTGAGGCAGGGTCCTGCTGCATACCTAGGACCTAAGTCACAAGGTTCAAGTTTGCATTTATGTTCAACAAGGATAAAGTTCGATTCAAGTTTGCCAAGGGATAAAGTTTGGGAGGAAAAACATCTTTAAGTTCAAACAATTTTTTTCTATCATTTTTATTTTTTGAAAAAATGCATAAATATGTCAGAGGGGCAGAGTGGAGAGAACTTTTTGTCTGCTATGTTCAGTTGGTATATGTATATAAACACACATTTGTAAAACAATGTAGAATCCTGTCAAAAACTTCCCATTCAAAAAAAATGGATAAACTTCGATTCCACGATTGATGAGAATAAAGTTTGGCAAAATTCAAACTTTTTCAATAAAATTCGGAGAGCCTTGTGACATAGCCAGGGAGAATCAGTATCTTGAAAAATCATAAGTTTGGAGCCCATTATTTTTTTGCCAAAAGATTTTTCTGAACCTGACATTGATGTATAGCTAGATTGACACCATTTGTCACCAATCAATGGCAAATTTGAGAAGTTTAAAAAGTTGTGAATAATTGTAATATATCTGTACTAGTCTAACTATACGTGGGCTACACTCAATGTGTTGCCAACTCGAACAGTTTAAAAAATTAAAATTATATGACTTTTGATATTCTACCTGGCTGCAGACAATTTTATCTACTGCCGACAAATCTATTCGCCGCTGATGCACCCCCACTTGTGCATTGCTTGCATGGAGTAGCATATAGATTGAATGCACCTGTTGATGCATGAAATATGGAGAATACTTGTTCTGGGCCCACGGTAGGGCAATTCTGAACTATGGAGGGAGGGACAGCCATATGGATAGAGGCGATGGGTGGCCCCATATATGGGCCTCAGATACTTATGAATTCATACATTTGATGCTTCTCCAAGTTTCATGTTTTCACTTTACAAGGTGTTCAATGTCACACACAAAGCACAGAAATATGTTTGTTTCTTTGGATCTCAGACCTTGCCTCGTGCGCTTGCATGGAGTAGTGTAGATCAATTGTGCCTGTATATGCATGGGGCATGGAGAATAATACATCGGCTTATGAATTCACACATTTTATGTTCCTCTGTGTAATGTGTTTTCACTTTTATGCGGTGTTCAATGCCACACTAAACACAGAAATATGTATCTTAGTTTCTTTGAATCTTTACCATGCATCCACGCGTCCATGATGAACTTATAATCTTTTTTTGCTTCACAGGAGACAGAGAACCCTGATGTTTACAACTTCACAAACATGAAAAATTCCAGGTTCCCAGTGGGCACACAGCTTATGATCAGTAAGAAAATTCCAAACTCTCTTGTTATTGAGTACTTAGCATCACTTATGCCATATGTTAGTTGGTATCACCTCACATTCTTAAGGCGGAGAAAAAGCTATCTTTTTCCTGCCATCGTTAGATTTTCCATGTTTACAAACTCAAGAAACCGTTCTCCCCATGTGGATACATGATAAATGACAAATATTCCTCACATCCTTTGTTTCAGCTACACAAGCTTACATACCCAGTACCCAGTCATCACGTCTTGTATTCGTTCAAAAGTGGCATACGTTAGTACTCCAAATGATGTTTCCCAGGGTATTTGCAGTGCTGTTCATCACCAATCTATATTGTCAGCTCTTGGATCTGGATCGTAAATCTTCTACACTACTACTTTTTAACCTAAAAAAGTGAGCTAAGAAACAATTTAAAGTAACAAACCAAGCAGAAGTGCAATCTAGATAAAAACAACCAGCAATTGAAAAAAAAATAATATTTTATTTATCTGGTATACCACCAGCTTGCTAACAGTGGGGCATGTCCTAAATGGCATAACAAAATTTGAAAAAAATCACAGGATAACATGTTGTTGAAGCTTTATTAAAGAATACATAGAAGTTAATGACAAAAGCTTAAGAGCTTCTATGCAATTTTGCCAGAAAAGCTCGACAAAAATATAGCTACTTCATACAATCGACTATAAAAAAAATTTCTGGGTTTTTCTACATCTTGACTGTCAAGGGAGCTACATCAGTTTTATCTTTCATTGACAGGAATTTAATGACCTTATAATTATGGAGAGTTTACCATGACAGATCTTTGAGGACCATATTTTGCAACTCATGTACCCATATCCTTAACCACCAAAACCCAATGATGATGACCAAAGAATATCCTGTCCCTTCTTGATATTCATACCAAGCATTTCTAATAATACTCCATCATGCCAGAAGTCTTACCTGTCAATGGCTATTATACATAAAATGTATGGGCATAGGGCATCTCTGACAATTATAGACACTAACAACTTGGGGACACAGGAATATATACAGTAATTTGAGGTAACAAAATAATCCTTTTCAAAGCTAAATACCATTTTCAGGACGAAGTATCATAATATTGGAAGATTGAGGTGATCGATAGATTTTTTTCGTTGAAAATAATTTTTTGGCAAAAACTATGTAGAGATTTGACAAATTTGATTAATTGCCATTGATGCTGATATTGATATGAACACTTAGAAAATAAAATAAACAGTCATTAGTAAAGATTATTTAGATATAACTGATATGGAACAAAATTCTATCAACAAATGGTGCAGTTCAGAATACATGCAATTCAGTAATGCCAATCTATACAATATACTGGGAGTGATTTAAATACCAAAAATAGTAACTTACCATAAATAACAGTGATAAGAACTTCACAATAGTCACAACAGACAAACATAACATATGACATCATTAATTTTGACAAACAGAATGTTTGTACATTGACATAATCAAGAGAACATACACAAAGCTTTCAAAATTTCCTAAGATGCTAGCACTACTACAGTATAAGTTTTTAAGAAACATTGCAAGAAAAGTTTACCTTAGCTATAATCAAGTCTCAAATACATGAAAAAGCACAATGTGTCAACTTACCTCCATTGCCCTTGACCGCCAATCCATTGGTTTTGGTGTATAATCAGCAATCCCCTCTTCAGCTGCAAGCAATGGAACCCTTGTAGAGTTGGTGATTTCTGTGCTTAGTTTAAACCCATTAGCTACAGAATCTGTGTTTTCTGGAGGTGAAAGCATATAGAATACGTAGGTGTATACAATCACTGCACCAACCTGCAAATTTTTATCTGTAGTCTCACTCAAATGTCCAAGAAACTGCATTTAAAACTCGAATGTTTTGATGTTTTGGTTCAAAGAATCTACCAAAACTAGCTCTACTCCTATATACAGTCTTTTAGATGATTTTAAAAGAATACAAATACAAGATTTATCTCCTTAACTTTTAGGATAATAAATTTCAAGCTGTCTCGCAAGAATTTAAGGCACACAGGTAACTTAAACAATAATTTTATTCTTGGGAAGTTTTATCTCCATGGAATCCTAAAGAGTTCTTCTTTTTTAGCAGCAAAACTAACAGACAGCTTTGGAATTCAATATTATGGTTCATCTTTAAAACAAAAGAAACAATTATATTGTCAAAGCTATCATCCAATGTCAAGCCATTCACAAAATATTATCAACCTACATTACCAGAAACAAGAAACATGATGACAATGCCAACACAAAAACAAAATTGGAAAGGTTGAGTGTAAGAAATGGACATACACACAGAGAGACAAAAATTAGTGATGGTTCAAATGTGATAGAAAAATATTCTATATAACTGATTACATTTTATATCCATTGATTGTCCCGTAATAGTGGTACAGACAAAACTTATGAGAATTTACAGAGAATTTTATCCAATTCTGTCAAAACTCGTGGGAGGGTCTACATTTATCTCCCCCAACTTCCCAAACAAAATATTGTGGGTGATCTTGATCTGTATTTAGACTTTTATATGCAAAAAATGTTATAGCTTACTCCATCCAGAGATACCCTAAAGAAAAACATAAAACAAAAAAATATACAAATTTAAAAAGAAAAAAAAACTGTAACAATGAATAACAAAGAAAAGGGCAACAGGTTTCATGTTGTGGGCCATTAAAATGAGAAACTGCTTCCGTCTGTGGTATTTCCTGCTACTAAGTTATCAGCATGTTACATACCCATTGACCAAATGATATGTAAGCAGTTCCGCTTTCATCACATGTTTGAGAATCACCAAATGGATTGTTTTTATCTCTGCACATTGCACCGATCAACACAAGAGGCACATTCCCAATGTTCCCTGAATGAAGATATAAATCAGTTTCACAGATCTCAAAAATGGAAAATCAACTGAGCATTTTCTGAATAAGTTGTATTAAAGTATTTACAAACTACAACATCCAAGGCGCACGTGACAGTTGTATAACTTGAGACATTAAAATTCCATTTAGATATTTTTAAAAATATTAATCAATGTTTATGAAAACCCAGCTCAAGTTGAAGAGCTGGCAACCATATTAGGCTATTAACAGCCGTGGCATAAATAATTAAAACAGGACTTGTAATGTAAACATAAATATATAAAGCATTCTAATAATAACCAACCACAAATGAGTGAATTGTATATATTAAGTTAAATCGCCAAATTGCATTATTGTCCTTTCAAGATTCATCATTTATGTAGAATAAAATGGAATCACTCAAAATAAAAAATAAAAACAAAAATTAAAGATAAAAACCATAGTGCTGAAACTTGATGTGCTTTTCAAAAACTTAAAACTCAGTGAGGGTCGATAAAAAATATAACTTTGGGCTCTACTCAGTTAAACTCGGAAATATTCACTAAATCTGCACCATAGACTCAGCCGAAGCCAAGAAGTAAGGCTATCCTCTCTAAAATCCATACAAGAATAAATTCTAGCACCTTTTATGTCTTTCTCCGTGCATGACAAGGGCAGGTTGACTATTAGGGAAAATTGCAGCTGTTGGGAGATTACTGGCATATTTATCATCCACCAATGGCAAGGATTTGCAGCTGAAGTTGCATAGTTCGATGCAGCTTTCCATTGTTTTGACTGGTGGGCAAGAGTCAAAAACCTTTTCAGTTTTCTTGCCAATACTTGTAGAAAACCTAACCAATAAAAAAATGTTGGATCAAGTATAAGTGAAGGCAGAGGCATAGATTCTGAGGGAGATAAGTTACATCCTCAAGTTCAAAGGTGATACGGGAGATAAATACATATTTGGAGAGCTTTTAGAACAAAAAGTGAAGGAAACGAACTAACACTCACATTACAAATATATATTCTCTTGATCCATTGGCTAATGTTACTTAGACTAAGACCTTTGGGGCTACCTCTCATACTCCCGATTCCTCTGTTTCCATTCATAGGCTACCTCTTTTCTATTTACAGTTCTCAACCATCATTTGAAAGCACCAGTTACAATTTGGGTGCAACATGAGTAAGCAAGGTGATCAATAAGCAATTTTTGGTTCTATTTAGAATTTATATTCGATGTGGCAAGGTCTCCATAATGACCGATGATGGTTGTTGCCATTGCAATTGGTGGTGAGGTGTTCAAAGTCTCTAATAGACAATAATAATAGAAGCCAGAAGGCTTATATTGGATAAGTTTTACAGCTGACATCGGCAGAATGATTAAACAGAGGCATGTGATTCACTAAAAGTGGTTGCAAAATAAAGTTCAATGGATGCAAGGATGATCATGCGACAAATAAATAGTTGGTTAGTTTCTTGTTACTTTCACCAGTGGCACTATTTGTTTGAAATTTGTTTTCACTTGAGAACGAGAATTGCAAGTTTTTGTGCGAATTTATGAAGCAGGTTGCTTTGGAGGTGGCAGTACAAAATGTTGCCCAAATAATCAAGAACAGTGTTCTTTTTTATGTGAAAGCATATGGGAAAAAGGATTTTGTCTGAACTGCAGCCACACAAATGCATAACAAAGGTCTTGAATGAATCCCAGATCACATACAACTTGTTATAATGATGCACAACTTTAAAAAGATAAAACAAATATCATTATGTATCATTGAACTGATATTGGATCTTAAAGTCTTCACACTCTCAAATTAAATTAAAAAATAAAATAACGGTAAGCATAGATAATAGTCTGGTACCTATTCCAATTTGCACAATTGTAAATTTGAAGTAATCCTTTGGTGGTCGAACAAGTAATGCCACAATATACCCTATAAGTGTTCCAGATATTGTGGCACACACGATATTCATAGGAATGAACCACCTGAATGCCAAAAATAAAGGTTACAAAAATACAGCTAAACCAACATAAAAAAACTCATTCACTTATCAAACACATCAAAAAGTAACTAAATAATCATGTTGGATAGAACACTTAGAAATGAGTTCTAGACAATGTCCTGACATATCATGAACATGAAATAAAATTGATAGAAATTGGGACATGAGGAACACCAAAAGAAAATTAAGAGTTTAAAAGCATGATCAGACATTAATATTTGATAAAAATGTTCTATTGATTCATATAAGAGTGAATTACTGCACACTTACATGACTACTGAGTATTTCTTATTGCTTAGTATCGCAATTCATAAATTAGTTTCATATAAAAATTCTTGGGTCCCTTAAGTGAGTTTCAAATATTCCTATTTTGGACTTTAAAATACTAAAAAAATAGCTAACCATTTGCTACAGTTATACAAAAATTTACAGTCCTTCAATGTTTTCAGTTATAGGTCGTTGCACAATTTTAAATAGATGACCATGTTGCATGAAAAAGGGACTCTACATCAAATATTGAATGAATGATAAATTTCTTGCATCCATACATGCATTAATTAAATAATTCAGCAATCACCATTATGTGTCAAAAAGGGGTCAAACGCTCTGAAGCCAAAATCACTCAAGCACAAAGTGTAAAAATCAAACCCATAATTACATGGAATGGTGACATTTCTTTTTAAGCTGTGTAAATAGACAACCCAAATTATAAGAATACTGTGCAAGCAAAAGCATGAGAGGTTCATATGATTACCATTCCAACATTTTCTGTACTGTCACAGCCCTCCCTAACTGTGTGAATATTAGACATGGCAAAAGAGTGTGAACACTAGCTGCAAAGAACAAAGGACACTACAAAAAAATCAGAACAAAGTCAAATGCATCAATTTATACACTAAATAAGTCTTGTTTCAATATTGAACTAAAATTGAGTGCATATACAAATCACACTATAGCAAGGTAAAAGGAAAAAAAAAGAGTTATGAGCATTTGTGCTGCACAGCAAGATATGATGTAGATACAACTATTCAAGAAAATGCAGATTATGTCGCAAATAAATATTATTGTTGGAAACCTACACATTAAATTTGAGTCACTGAAGAACCTAAACCAGGAGCACAGTAGAAGATAAATAATTGTGAAATAAGACTTCTTCTAGGACTGCTTAATTCACAACAAACTTTGATGGGAAAGTGCACTTGTCGTAACTGGAATATGCAACCAACAAACTGCACCAAATCAATGGTAGAGGATTACTCTGTACTTCTTAAAAGACCAAATCGACGGTAGAGGTTTACTACATGCTTTTGAAAGAGTTTGACACTACTGATGGGTATATTTTCTTGCTGAGAAAAGATCCCATCAAGGGGCTACACCTATTTTAAATGAGACTCCATAGAACATAGTTTGTAAAACCAGGACAATGTAGAATGTTTCCCTATGAACTTGGATAGAACATTTTTTCTCCGATACTTTGGTGAGATGCTGGAGATGGAGCGTACAAGTTTCCTGCACCACTAAAGATATTTTTGGATAGGTTACTGCCAAAGGGCACGTTTTTATGTGGTAATTTTTTTAATAGAATTTCTGTGTGAATTAGGAAGTGACAGTTTTATTTACAATTTCCTAAAAATAATAGCAGTTAAGGAGGTCTCACCTTCCCTGAAACCACTCTTACTGCAAGTAACTCCATAAACATTCAGTGGCACCCACTGAAAAACTTTAAGAGCCCCTAGTAGGGGCCCATTGCCGAAAGAGTGTTACTCATATAGGGCCAAAGAAAAAGAAAAATTACCTATGTAGGGCAAAATAAATTTGCAACCTGACAAATTATATAGACAAGTTTTGAGAGTCAAATTCTTAAACCAAATGGTGTTGTTCGCAAATTTCAACACTTCTATTAGAACTTAAAGTTGGAAAATTGGCTTGACCCAGCTTGCTCAAGCTTCCGACAAAGGTGAATGAAGCTTCCAGCCGAGAAAGGTCAATAAAGCTTCCTGAAGTCTATTGTAGCATAAATATGGTCAAGGGCAATAAAACTACGGTATAAAAGACAATAATGAGGTTAGGATGGAACCCATAGTAAGGTATAAAAGACAATATGAGAATGGGATGGATCACATAGTATAGCCATTTTGCTTCGATACAATTAACATGTACATGCTACATAGGCACAATCACGATACGATTAGGATGGCCCCCACAGGTGCGAGGGACATATTATTCAGAATTTTATTCAGTGTGGGGCATATTATTTAGAATTTTATTCAGTTTTCTACATTGACAGGATAGCCAAAGAAAATCCCTAAACCAAAAAACAAAAAAGTGATAAACATTTTTGAGGGCTGAATAAGCAGTTCTTTTTTAACAAGTGACTCGAAGTTATGCAGACCATTTGTAAACTTCCTGGCATTTTAAGGCCGGTCCTGAGGTGGAATAAACATGCTAACCAGTCTATTAAGAACAGATATGCTAATATGGTCGAGCCAGAAGTAAATGTTAATAATCTACTAGAAAGAATCTTAAGCTTGTGGGTTTTGGAAGAAAAAAACCCCAAGTCAGAACCGACAATTTGAACAAAACTATGAACACTCGTAAGCAACCTTTTCACCATTGAAAAGGTTCCATTACATATCTAAAAAAACCCAAGAAAATCGTGGAGTTTTGAAGGACTGTTACCTACTCTAAAAGGGCCTGATAATAACAAGGGTGGAACTTGTAAGTCAAAACGAAGGAACCCACAACCCAACACAGTAAAATGCCACAATTAAGCATGTAATTAGGTGACAAAAGCTTTATTTACCATAACTAGAAGCTTCAAGAGTATTCTTTCCCCAATTTCTGTGAAAGTGTGTCGTATAATGACAGAGAAAAAACAAGAAGACGTCAGACAGACAGAATCAGCAAGCCTAAAATTTAATCGGCCAAAGAAAACTTAATAGCGTCATACACCAAGTAAAAAATCATACAATTTTCTTTTTACAGAGGAAACTCGAGAGAAGTAAAAAGATATTGTAACAAACTGTTGGAAAAAGTTAGGTGAAGGGAAAGATAAATAAATACCCCATTCAGAAGCTTTCTTCCGCTTGGCGGAAGAATGTTGACATGCTTGGAGGCCAAAATAAATCCAAGCAAGCACATAACAAACACCTTTGCAATTGGCAAACTTGAAAATTTTAACATTTGAAAAACCGTTTCGTTTTGTTGCCCCTCCATTGCTATTCTCCTCCTTTCCTTTCCTTCCTTCCTTTCCTTTCCCTCCCTTTACGATTTTTAACTTCGTTTATAAGCAAGCCCGCCGTGCAGATATTATTACTATTCCTTACGCGCAAAATACGATGTTCTCTTTGACAGGAATCTTCAACCAATTTACTTCAACATTCCGCCAACTAGTCCAACTTTCTGGGGAAGACTTTCCGAGATGCCGATCAAAAATTAAGTTTTTTAGACCCTTTCGCCACCGAAGGGTCAAACGCATGCGCTAACTGACCGAACAGAATTAGTGTTAACTGCGCTAAATATAGCAAAAAGCGCTTCCAGTAACGAGGTACATGCAATCTCACAGAAAACTAGAGATAAACAAAAATGGGGCAAGAAAAGCCAATCCATTACCTACTTGTACCTGAAAGAAAACAGAATTAGTCACGTGAATGTATATAATTCTAAATTATAGTGCATTTTTTTGCAAAACAACTCTTAAGGCAAAACCCTAGCTAAGTACCTAGAAAAAAAAGCAATTAAGGCGGAAACAATAAAAGCAAGACAATTGCACAGGTTACAGGACCAATAGGAACAATGATCTGTATTAAAGAGTTTAGGTATCTCATCCACGGAATTCTTTTGTCGCAGAGAGGTCAGAAATTGTGAGGATATGAATTGGAAAGGCACAGACAAGAAAATGATGTGAAGGCAAACGCGACAAAAGTAATTGGTGAGCCGTAACTATGCGTACCTTCCTGGAAAGTAAAGAACGGATCGTACACTTGAGGACAGATGATTTCAAAAATCATTTCCCACCTGGATTTTTTTTTTCTTTTAAGATTGAAATTCAAAACGATTTCAGACTCTGCAAGCAAAACTGTTAATTAAAACAATTCAGTGGTCGCTGGAATTTTGAGCTTCCATTGTTTTTTATATCAAAAAGATCTCGTGAACAATTGCAGATCTGTTGGAAGCAGATTCTAGCAATGGAAATAATGTGGGGACCGAGATGGGCTATAAAAGTCGTGTGAATTTGGGATATTTGCGTGTAATTAATCGAAATCCTTGCCAAAAACGCTTACGCAAACAATTCGACGGCGGGAAAAGTCCGCTACAATTAACCGAAAAACAAAACGAGAATCTTCTACTGGAAGGAAACTGTTTTTCCGCGCAGTAATTAAGTTTACAGGCAGATAACTTTCACTATATATCCCAGGGAAACTGCCGGACTACAAGCTCGGAGTGTAAACGGCCGGGAAAAATATACACCGACACGGCAGAACGGATATTAATGCCAAGAAGAATTTTTTTATTGTTGTAATTGCCACGTCACCAGCGGGGCGTGTGGGTTGGGGCAGTTTTTTAATATCCTTGAAGTCTGACGTGGAGCCCTCTTGATAGTAGCTGAGCGGGCCGCCATCCGAAGGCAAATAAATGTCAAAGTTGCTTGTCGGTGCAGGCGCTCTTTCGTCGTGTGTGGAGGATGGTTGTGTTTGCATTAAATACCTCTATGGTTTGCTTGTTTGGGTTGATATTAGAGCAACACATATGTAGGGGATGATGTGTTAATTTCATAAGATTGAAGAGTCTATGGGACCAAACGCTGAGACTTTAAGATGATTTCAGATTCTTTTTAATATTGGATTTTCTATTGTGGATCTTGAGCATAAAACCCGCAATATTTTCAAGTCTCGTTTCTTCGAATAACTCATTTAATATGTCCACCTTCAAGTCGTTTTTGTACTCGTTATAGATATCATCATAAGCTGAACACTCCATGATGAAGTGTCGTTCTGTCTCTACCACCCCTTTGCTGCAAAAAAACAAGTTGTCCTTTCCCAATTCTCCTTGGGTATAGTCCTTTCACATCGAAGATGATGTGATCTGGTCCTCAGTTGAGCCACTAAAATCCTTGCTTTACCCTTGATAGCTGCCCCTAGATAAGCTTTTTCATCATGCTCCCAAGTGGGGTTAAATTCTTTGATGTAGTATGCTTTCTTTCGACCAATTTGCTCTGTCCACATGGCAGTCCTAAATTTTTAAATTTGAGGAAGCGAAACATTGTAGAAGAGGGACAATGAAGAAGGGGCTTGAGGGTGGAGAACTCGAGGGTGGCAAAAATATTGGGGGTAACCTATGTGAAAGTATTATTTCTTACGACTAAGGACATGTGAATTTTGTATCATTTGTGTCAATCATTTGAAGGAGAAAGGGGGTGTGGTGTAGAGATCATTGAGGCAACGTACTTTTGAGATATATTATAAATAAAGGAGTGATTGATCAATACTGTCAATGTTAATAGTCGATGTTTGTAATGTCAACACTTGTGATTTGTGGGTAGTTATAGCACATGTCAATTTGAAGGGAATTCGCTTGTGCGTGAAATGGGACACTTTAGAGACAGGGACATGGAGTGGACCGTGCATCCCATGTCGAGTTGATGAAGCAGTCAAATTTGATAGCCATAAAACATGGTTGATCGGCGGCTTTGCACCATATTTATAGACCATTATCTTAGGCCATTCTCCATGTTTGCCCAAGTAACTACAAATATCAACGATAAGAGTTTTCCTTATGCAGATTTGTAGTCGGCACCACCTCCTCAACCTTCCAAGTTTTTAACACTCATTAAATTTGAAGCATTGTCATGTGTATCTAAATTGGACAAGGTTTTCGCTATTGCCACTCTTCGTCAACTTCGTCGTTGTTATCAATGTTATCATCAAGGTTTGAACATACGTCTTGACATTACTCTTATAACAATCACCACATCGACCTAGTTGACAAGTAAAGGATAATGTTAATTAGTGTTTGAGTGGTATCGATTGGTGTCTTGTGTGAAGAGGCAAGCGAAGGGGTTGCATTGTAGAGTCCCCTTCGCCATCACTTGTAGATAGGGAAACTTGCTTATGTTTGAATTCTAAACTCTACATATGTTAAATACATAAAATTTGTGTTTAGGGTTCTTTGTCTCACCAATTTTATGCACATTTACAATTAAGGTTTCTCTTTAGTGATTAAGGTAACAATGAGAGTTTCCCTCATTAATGGTCCTAATGATGTCATTCATCATTAAACACCAACACAAAATCTTGGATCTATTTCCACGACTTGGTTGTCCATTTCCCCAACACATGTCAGACATAACCATCAAGACTTCCAGTTGGAAACTCCCATCAACATAGTTATTGTTTGAGGCATTGGCAAAAGAGAAAAAAATTGTGTGCGCTCCTAGGTCCTCCTTCGATGCTCTAGCTCATTCAAGGTCGATGATTAAGCAAATATTGAAATAAATATATGTTAAATCTAAATTATGTAACATCGCAGATATAGACAATTCTGCAATATAGATTTGACACAAGTAAGCTAGAAAAATATGAAACCCTAGTTACAAGAGAGGGGATAAGATACTTAGTTAATTTATGCAATCTCTCAAAGGTGTGCCGAGCTGAAAACTATTAGAACATGAAGGCATGATGTCGCAACCGAGCCCAAAAAAATTGTGTGAATCTTTGGAAATGTCGAGACTAGGGTGCTTGGACAAGGTCGAGGGTTCTTAGGGTGTTGTAGACCTCCTTTAGGCGTCTATGACTACTCGGAACCTCGAGAAAACTAAATTTATAGGGTCACGAGGTGTTCGTTAGTTATCACCTTTAATTGCATGTAATTATTTGGAAGATCACCCAATTTGCACGAAACCTGCAAGAAGGAAGAACACCTACAAAACCCTAAAACACATCAAATCCTAAAAAAGAAGATGCGAATGGGAGTCGATTGACCCCGATGGTCACTCCTGACCAGTGAACTTACGATCCGAGTACTACACTACATTTCAAACTCCTTTGCTTTTGTGTGTGTAAAATCATGCCCTAGGTGGCTCTTGTGCAGACACGCTTGAAATAGCGAGCAATAGTTAGATGTAGAAAATGTAGATAGATGTGGGCATGGAAAAATGAACATCCCCTCCTATTAAGTGTATGCGAAGAATGCGATCCCTTGTCCCTTGAATGGATGCTAGATGGATCTTTGATGTTCTTATAATGCCTTTGGTTGCAACCTTAGGTGATGATAGTAGATGCTTAGTGCTTGGTATTTTTGTTATGTTCACATAGCTTTGTATTTATTTGATTCCCTTACTTGAATCTTGTAATTAACCACTAAAAGGCCGACCACAAAGAAAATAAGATGCCCAATAGCTAGAAAGGACCCAAAATATGTGAGCAAGATACAAAGAGGTCGGAGGCACCCAAAGAGGGGATGGGGCGCCTGGCGTTGGCATCTGGTTGGGCAATTGTGTCTAGACTCGAAAACGGAAGTGTCAAAATTCAAATTGGGCAAGAAGGTGTGTGAGACTAAGAAGGCAAATAGAATAAAAGCAAAGAGGCCAAAGAAAGTGGTCAATTAGTACTTTTGTCACTTGGGAATCATATGAATAGTGGTATGTGATCGAGACTAGAAATATACGCAAAGTGTGTGATTTAGTGTCTACATTTTCCCCACTTTATGTTGTTGAGCAAAATCTCAATAACATAAAGTAGATAAGAGATGCATACACGATAACCATGTGGATTGATGGCGAAAAGCGTGTCGAGGAGACAAGAAAGAGTGTGGAGTGAAAAATATGAAGTGTGGAAACTAGAGGAAGGGGAAGTGGAAATGACCATAGGGTGAAAGTGTATGTGTGATGTTGCATTGTACATGTTATTGATGTCGCTTGATGCTTGATGATGTGATTGTTGCTTCCCATAACGACAGGACTTGCAAAAGAGTAGTCAATTATGATGTGTATATGAAAAATTTGATCAAAATGCATAAAAAAGTGTGTAAAAGTATGTTAAAATGAGAAAAGTAACATGTGCACTGATTTGTGATGAGTGAAAAAGAGATAGAAAGGATCCCGGAGATGTTGTAGAAGAAGAATGAGGTTTTGGGCGATCTCACGCCGATTGCACCAAGTGTAAATTTTTGGGCGATTTCATGCCGATTCTGCAAAAAGAAGTGCGGAAAAAGTGTATGGAGAAAGGTTTACTACTATTCTCCAACCTTTAACTACTTCCCGAAGTGTGAACACCACTGCAGATGGTGTGTGAAAATCGATCCATCTCGATCTAGTTTGATCCAACATGAAAGTATAAAAAGAAGGTAGAATGCACATGCTGCTAAGTGTTAAAGGATTGTGCATGTCTGTAAAGCCCATTGTGTAAATTGATGTGAACTATGGAAAATCGAGAAAAACTATGTAGCTTCCCTTGGTCATAAGCACCCGGGAAGGGTTAGGGGCATCCATGCACTCTTATTTGTGTGCAGGGTGGTGGTGTGCGTGATGTCTTGAGGACCCAAGTCAGATTCTAGGTCGTTGTTGTGATTGAAGAATGTGTTGTACCATACTAAGCTATGGTGTCTTGTGATTATGAACTATTTTATGGGGTGATCGATTCACCCAGTGATACCCCCCTCGTTTGGGGTGCATGTGACGTTGTAAGGAGTATGCGGCCCAAAGGATGACCGGATGTTGAACTTAAATTGATGCCTTGTAGGGGGATGAGGGAATGTTCTTGGTAGAAACCAAGGCACATGCAAATAAAGTGGCTGAAAACAAGTGTTAGTGAAAACAAGATAAACATGCATATAGAAGACAAAATGTAAGCTAGCAAAGCAAGAAGACAATGTAGATCATGAAAAGTGGATTACAAACATGGGACATCACTCACGATGTCAGCAAGAAAATCAAGGCCAAAGTGGCTAGAAGCATAAATATGCACACAAGACAAAGGACAAATCTCGTAAATAATGGCATAAAATGGAAAAAAATGAGAAACAATAACAAGTAATGTAATGTAGATAACCACGGTAGCAAATAGTTCTGCGCAGAGAAAATGTTTCACATGAAGCACTGTTAGCATGTTAGAAAGATAGAAAGTATGTCAAAACATGTATGATCTGATATAATGTAGTGTGCTAATATGAATAGGAAGTAGTATAAATCAAAACAATAGCACATGTGATGTGTACAAAAGTGGATGCCCCCAAGAGCTTGTTGCGGGACTGATAAGAGGTACAGTGCCAATCATCCATGCTACGTGTAACAATCTATGTAAAATTTGTGATCACAAATAAAAGGCAAGTGAACGTGCATGTGTGTATAGAGAATATAATGACATACAAAATATTTGTCTAACATAGTAAAAAGTGTAACGTGCGAGCATAAGTAAACAAGAACAATGTGCAACCCAGATATGTAGTATGTTGTGAGTGAGAAAGGGAATGAAATGCAATGTGAATGT
This sequence comes from Taxus wallichiana var. yunnanensis, assembly GCA_018340775.1. Taxonomy (NCBI): domain Eukaryota; kingdom Viridiplantae; phylum Streptophyta; class Pinopsida; order Cupressales; family Taxaceae; genus Taxus; species Taxus wallichiana. Next base: position 171,807,813 of record CM031233.1, read on the forward strand.
GATAGGAGCAGTGTGCCCCCTAAGCTAATGCGAATGAGTATGAATGAAATTAGGTTCATTTATAACACTCCTCAGCAATTAATAATGAAATGTAGAACAAGAATACGTCACCAGGAAATGGTTTGAATTGTATGCACTAGAAATATATGATGGATAAATCATAGAGTGTAAAGAGTGAGTGAGTGTGGTGAGGCTCATTTCATATTTATATCCTCAATAATCGAGTATGAACCATGGAACTAGAGTGTGTCATAGGGAAATGCATCGTGTGAATATGTGATCTTTAGAAAGATGTGTCATGAATGCATTGAGTGTGCAATGTGTAGTGTGTATGATGTGAGGTTCATGAATGTAGTAAGCCCTCAATAGTCAAGTGTGAACTATAGCACAAGAGTGTGTCATCGGTAATGACGATACTGAAGTGTATCAAGGGTTTTGCATTGATGCTTAAGAGATATTATACATTAAGCGCAGAGCGTCGAGTGCATGAGATGATAGAAACATTTGATAGCAATGCAAAAGGGGGAGAAGTTATGGTGCCCTCCAAGTATGTAAGTGATAGAGATATAGTCGATGATGCTAAGTGGATCAATGTAAGGAGTAGTTTCCTTGACAAAAGTAATTGGACGTTGAAGTGGTGATGGCTTAGGATCCTCGAGCGACGGAAGTTGAAAGAGGCTAGCTAGAGTTTGCTTGTCTTGCGTAGCGAGTGGTTGTTTATTTGGTAATGTTGTAGAAGACTTAAGAGGTGGAGGAGTTGTACCAATCTTTAGAGGAGGTTTCTTAGTTTGACTCGGTAATGTTGTAGATGACTTAGTAGGAGGAGGTGATGGAAGACGAACCTTGAGAGGTGATTTCTTAGTTGGAATGGGTTGAATAGGTGGCACTTGACTAATCGAAGAAGGAACATTAGAAGTGGTGGCATGATGCTCATTGGACATAGAAGGAGCAGATTTAGGATCCCATTTGGATGTAGCATTTGTAGATGGGCATGCAACAGAATGTTGTCTGAACGAATGAGATAAATCCTTGACACTCAAGATGCTTGATTCTTCATTTTAAAGCATAACAATCATTGTCATTATGTCCATTGATTCGATGGTAATTGCAATATGGATGACCTTGATATTTTGCAAGCCGATAAGGAGGATAGCAATGAGTAGATGAAAAGTTGATCAAGTGATGAGTGAGGAGTTGTGGAAGAATATCTTGTTGCTTAGCATTGAGATCAAACTTGAGAGGTTCCGGTAGTGGTAAGACTTGAGGTTCACTAATATGAGCACATGTAGAAGACATAGAATGAGGATGAGAATATGATCAGGGGATCATTTTTGATATCAAAATTTCCCTAAACATCCATAAATTATGGCACTACTGGAAGATATTTTCAAGAGCTTTCCGAATTTAATATGAGAACGCGACAAACAAACATTTGGAGCTCTAGTTATGTCTAATCAAAGTTCTATCAACAGGAAAGTCAAATTTGGTCAACAAGTCAATATTGGACCAATGACACTATGACACATGGTGAAAATGCAAAAGGGAGTCGTTTGTTGGTTTTCGACCTCCGGTCTTCGACAAGCGTAAAAGTTGGTGGTTAGGAAAAGAGGCTCAACTTTTTTAATGGAGGGGAGCTTGGCCGTCGTGTGAACTAATTTGTTATCGCCGACATGGTGGGTCCACAAGCCCACCACTCATCAAATTCACTTGATTTTCCTATCAAGAGTCGACAAGTGGACTATGTGTTGATCGAGTTGCTCATTGAGTTATGGATCGAGTTACACATCGAGCTATTCACCGAGTTGATTACATTCTATGCCACAATGTTTGGGTCGAATTTCTATTATCTTGGTGAGTCCACGTTACACCTTGGCGGGAACCATTTCCACATGGCTCGGTCAACCTAATTGGCCACATTCCCACATATCTCGGCGGTCACAACAACCACACGACTCGACAAACAACTTGGCCATGTAAATCCCCCACACACATATGCAAAGACCACGTGGAGCATGGTGGGGCAAACAAAGGCCCATGCGTGGAGAAGCCCACGTGAAGGATGGGGGATAAGGTTTATTAAAACCTTATCAAAATTTATATGCTGCTCCATGTGGGATTTTATCCCATTTTTCATGCAAGCCGCCCACTTGGGATTATATTCCCATCCACATGCCATGACTAGGATAATGATAGCATTTAGATAAATATTAAGGCATTATTTTTAGGGACCTATTTTAATATAAATAGGGGACCCCTTTCATTGTAAAATAGACAACTTGAAGCTCATTCACCGGAGCTCGAAAGGCGGAGATCGAGCCAAGAGGAGAGTTAAATGTCATGTCAACGACATAGTTGTGTGAAGTCCTAATTTTTGTAGGCATTATTATTTTAATTATTATTGACCTATTATTTTTTAGGCAATAGTAAATTATTATTTTATTTATTTTTGGATTGAGGGTAAATTGAGGGTGTTTGAAAGGACCCACATCCTTGTACACATGAGGATTTTTGAGAGGATCCATAACCTGGTTACAATGAAGGGGACCACTATTAGGAACCCAATTGAAGCAACCATGAAATCAAGTGAAGATGCAACGACCGTCGACAACAACCATTACAATGAGTGGGACAACTATTAGAATAACCACCAGCGTCGGTAGCAAGAGGAGCAGCCACCAGGATCAGCGAAGCGCGGCGGAGCGACCCACCACAAGTGTCAGCAGCGAGAGGAGTAGCCACAACCGCAGCGAGAGGAGCAACAACAGGGAGCTGGCGAAAGCACCACCAGCGTCAGTAGCGAGAGGAGAAGGAGCCACCAGCGTCGACAATGAGAGGAGTAGCCACCAACATCAGCAGTGAGGAGTAATCACCAGTGTCAGCATGAGTAGAGATGTCACCTCTAGCGGTGAAACCACCTCCGAGGAGGATCGTGCCTCGGGGATTTGAAACCGGGTGGGCAAGCACACAACCATGTGACTTGACCGCACCACTCCCACCCCATCAATAAATTAAAATTATTGTGACTAGGAGTTTTTAATACTACCGAGCTGGCCCATAGTGCCACACCAAATTATTGTGAAGCCTAGAGTATCGACCAGAGTGCCATAGGGCATTACGAAGTGTCGGAAGGCCGATCGAGATCTGGAGGATTCCGAATAATGGAGCTAGTGCCATAGAGCTTTCCAAATACATTGGGAAAGGGAAGTCGTGTCTATTTTTCACCCTTATCATCTAAGGTCTAGAAATTCTTATAAGCAAGTTCTTAATATTTTCCATTAGGTTTTCTTATGAAAGTGCTATTGTAACTTATAGTTTTTGACTAGTGGAATGGTTTGGAAGAACCCGGAGATGTAGGCAATTCCCGAACTCCATAATCAACCCTTTTGCAAAGTGTCATACTTATTGCATTATTTAAGTTGATTTTAATGGGGTAAAAATTAAATGGTAATTTGATAAGCCTACAAGGGTCTGAAGATCGAGTAGATAAAAATTTCGGTCTATTTTCGGATCGAAGAAGAACTAGCATGAGTTTGAAAATATCCTTAAGATGTTGGATTTCAAATTTTAGAGATGTAATTGTGGATTCCATATTATCTTAAAATAAGGAATGTAAATCTTGAATTGACTCGAAGATGGGTTAATTAGATGGAGGAATATGATGAATAGAATCATCAGATAGACGATAAAAAATAGCACTCACTTGAGTGGGTGGCGTATCTCTAGGGAGATACATGGTGTCTAGGGATTTTTGAAGAACCTCTTTGCAAGGTGCATGCATTTGAAGTAATTGAGACAAAGAGATTTGATGAACCTTAGGAGCCATGATAAAGAAGATGATATGCCAAAGAAGGATCCAAAAGACCAATCATGAGTGGGGTTCACCAAATGATTAAGAAAATATTGAAATAAATATATGTTGAATCTAAATTATGTAACACAAATATAGAAAATTGCAATACAAATTTGACACAAGTAAGCTATAAAAAAACCAAACCCTAGTTGCAAGAGAGGGGATAAAATACTTAGCTGATTCACAATAATCCTGAAGGTGTCTTTGAGATGGAAAACTATTGGAACATGAAGGCATATTGTCATAACTGAGCCCAAAAAATTGTGTGAACACTAGGAAATGTTGGGAATAGGGCACTTTGTTAGGGTTAAGGATGCACAGGGCGTTGCAAACCTCCTTTAGGCACCTATGACTGCTCAAAACCTTAGAAAACCAATTTTATAGGGTTGCGAGGTGTTCGTTGGATGTCACCTTTAATTGTTTGTACTTCACCGAAGATCACCAAGTTTTCCTAAAACCTATAAGAAGGAAGATCACTTACAAAACCCTAAAACACATTAAATCCCAAAAAGAAAAAGATACAAATAGGAGTTGGACTAACCCCGACAAAGTCCACCCGACCCAGTGAACTTACGATCTGGGCATTGCACTACATTTCAGACTCCATGTAGTTCTGCTTGTGTGTGTGTAAAATCATGCCCTAGGTGTCTCTTATGTCAGACGTACTTGAAATAACAAGTAATAACTAGATGTAGAAAATGTAGATAGATGTGTGCATGGAAAAATGAACTTCCCCTCCTATGAAGTGTATGCAAAAGAATACAGTCCCTTGTCCCTTGAATGGATGCTAGATGGATGCTTTGATGCTCTTGTAAATCCTTTGGATGCAACCTTAGGTGATGATAGTAGATGCTTAGTGCTTGGTCCTTTATTATGATCACATAACTTTGTATTTATATGATTCCCTTTCTTGAATTTTATAATTAACCACTAAAAGGTTGACCACCAAGAAAATAAGATGCCCAACAACTAGAAAGGACCCAAAAGATGCGAGAAATATACAAAAAGGTTGAGGGCACCCAGAGGGGACAAGGGTGCCTAGGCACTAGCGTCCTGGTTGGGCATTGGTGTCCAGACTCAGAAAAACTTAAGTGTCGAAAGTCGATCGAGAAATAAGACGTGTGAGACAAGAAGGAAAATATAAAGAAAGCAAAGAGGCCAAAGATAGTGGTCAATTAATACTTTTCTCACTTAGGAATCATATGAATAGTGGTATGTGATCAGGACTAGAAATATACCCAAAGTGCATGATTTAGTGTCTACGATCGATATAAATTCCAATATGACATGGGGAGAGTCCGGATGCAACTATGGGCCGGCTATACTATGCCACTATAGACAAGAATGTGTGTTAGGTTTCCATGTTGGAGTATATCTTACTATAGGCATGGGAAACCATTTGAGTGGAGGTGGATTGAGTTTTATCTTACTTCACATTCTTACATAATTTCTTTATGTAATCTAAGATGTTTTTCACCACCAATCTTGTTATTTCCTTGAAAACAAGGTAATCGATTCTTAGTCTATCGGGGATTATATTAAAATACCTAGTCATGCCCCTAAAGTCTATAGGTTTGAAAACATTAGCTTTAAAATGAGCTTTGGGGAAAAGAAATCATCTTTGTTAAAAACGCTATTTGACAATAGACTCAAGAAACATGAGTAGATGTTTTTAGAGTCTTACCTTATAAATCCTGACTAGCTGATGACTTAATTATTTCCAAGCTTAGAAGGAAAAACCATTAATAAATATATCTATGAAGAACACTAGTCTAACCCAACAAAGTGAGAGGGAGTGACCATTAGAGTCAATACTTTAGAAAATGTAAGTGTAGACACCCTAATTTCACATCTGTCTTAAATCAATTAATTCCCCTTCCTCATTTCCCACAAAAATACACTTCGAATTAATCAAATATAATTTGATTAATTATCCATTTCAAAATCTAAAAAATAACCCAATCCTCACCACATGTCATTATTCTCCATGTTTTTCTACTATTAAATTAAAAATTCAAATTTAAATCCTCATCCATTCTTCATGGTCCCCACTCACCTAAAATCCTCCACTTATGAATTAAAAATATAATTCAAATCCTCACCCATTCTTCATGGCCCCCACTCATCTAATCTTGCCCACATTTTCAAACCACTCACCTAATCTTGCCCACATTTTCAAACCACTCACTTAATCTTGCTCACATTTTCAAACCATGATTACTTAAATTACTCTAAGTTAATCACTCCTCCAGGCTATAAATACAACCTTACCCCTCCCTTCTAAAGACACGAAGAATAAGCTTGATTTCCCTATCCAAGTTCTTGCGTGCATCCTTTGAGCAAAGAACATCCTTTTGCCTTGTCCTAATGCCCAAATAGCCTCATAATCCTTTTTCCCATCTAGTGCAAAGTAAGAGGATCATTGTTACAGGAAGGACTTGCTCCGTCTTGAAGAAAAACACCTACATATCACACAATCAGGGCTCAATCCAAGTTTCCTAGCCCATTATGAGGTTTGTTACGGGCGAAAGATGAGGTAATATTGTTGGTATTTTACCTCCTTGTTAGTAGTGAATTTTTCCTAGCTTACATTACGGCACTCCTGATTAAACAAGCTACTTAGGATAAATATGTGATAGCTTAAATAAGCTATAATGAAAATGGTTGAGATTTGGCTTAAACAAGCTCTGGATTGTTGATGGGGAGAGTAACCCAAATAGGTTAATCATGATATGGTTGTGATATAACTCAAAATGAGTTATGAAAGGATTTGTGTTGGCTGTGATTTGGATAAACGCGATGGTGGACAGAATAATGAGTGAACTCAAACAAGTCACCCAATATTAGTTTGATATAGCTGGAAACAAACTATGAAGGATGTTTTGACAATTGATGATATGGGGAGTGAATGTTAGTCACTCTATATCAGTTGGATATAGCCAAAGACAAGCTATGACAAATGTAATGTTGGATGAAGTGAGCTAATGAAATTTGTGTGGTGTTTTGGTCTTCGTTGTTGGATTGTTTGGATGTTTTCACTTGGTATTGAATTGGTTGAGAACTAATTTTTTTGTGGAACACAACTAGGGTTTGAACTTTTACAATGAACACATTGATATCAACCAAGTTTTATGATAAAACAATGCTAAACTATTTTATTTTCAAACAACAAGTAATCATGTGGATCCAATTGTTTTGGCTTAGGAGGTAAATTCTTCAGGAATGATCATTGTTTCATGCAATCATACATGTATGTTGTGGATTGATGGATGCAGGCTCTTATTACTCCAAAAAAAGATGCGTCCTTTGATATACCCTAGTCTTGATATACCTAATTCTGTACGGGGACAAAATTGGTACGGGAGCCCTTAGAGCATTGGAGGAGACTCACCAATTCTTACTTTCCTGTTTTGGAGTGAATCACCATGTCTAGAACAGGTTTTGTGAAAAGTGGAAGGTGATGGAGGGATGAATGTGTATGGTGTCCTTATAACTCCTTGAAGATTTACATGGATGATGCCCAAGCTTCGTTGTTATAGCTATTTAGGCGTGACTCGCATGTGGTGTACGACAACATTACCTGTAAGTGAAGAGTAGGGGCGAGGTAAATACCGAAAACATTTGTGATGAGACTAGGTCTCAAAGTGCAATGTGAGATGCTGAAATGATGTTGGTGCATGGTAGTCAAGTTCACGTCACTGTGTAGCTTTGGTGGTGATGAAATCCACCTCATCTACGTGTAAAAATAAAATGATAAAGTGATTAAACGTAAGGTTCTTTCCAACTTGAAATAAATCATTAGCGAGAAAATAATTGTGTACTTGAGTGTACTTTTTGTTTTTGGTTCAAACAATTTTCTTTGAATGGTGGTATGTTTGCATGGGATTTTGTTATTTTTTGTTTTTGTTTTTGATAATATTCTAGCGACGTGATCTTACATAAAACAAATTAGTAGTTATCCTGCAAAACGAAATGTTAAAAAGTGATTGTGGCTATTTTTTATTTTCTAGATCGCTTGAAGGCGCAGAAAAAGAGCATACACAACCAATGACCAAACAAATATTAATAATATGACAAAGGAAAATAATGATTGAAATGACAGTTGAAAAATAAAGCTAGAGGATCCTACAATGTTAGAACAAGAAACTAAAAAATTGTGACCGTTTTTTTATTTTCCGATCGCTCAAGGTGCGAAAAGAGCATACGCGGATACAATTGGAATAGATCTTTTTATTTTTTAAATGTTAATAATTATTGCAATTAATCATGATTACGAAATAGTGATAATGATTATTTTCACAAAAAAGAAAAATGACGAAAGAAGAGAGTGAAAACATTACCTAGAAGTGTTGTCGTGGAAAATTGAAATGTAAGGCAAAAAAAAATAAAAATAAAAATTGTTTTTTGGAGCACGGGTGGCCTCACGTTTCGATTTCCAAGATCACTTTTGAAGTGCGAGGAAAGAGCATACGCGTGAAGTTGTTATGTTAAAAAAATAATTAAAAAAAAAAAACAATAATTTTGTTGTTTTTTGTTAAAAGAACAGTGTTAGAAGAAATGAAACCAAAATTTTACGTAAGTCTAAATCAAAAAAATATTTTTTCCATTACATAGATCTTTTCGATACCTTTCCGTTAAAAAAATGAAGTCATTCCGAGTTTGGGAGAAAAAGTTGTGGCTTCCGGAAGATGGACTACGGTAGCACTCTGAATGAAAATTATGAACGTGAGAAAAACATCCCGGGAGCTAGTTTTTTTTTAATTTTAAACTTATGTACTTTACGAGAAGCTAAAATTTTGAGAGCAAGGTTAAAAAAGAACAATAAACAGAAATAAAGAGTTAGATCACAAAATGATTAACTAAAATGAAAGAAAAATAATAATAATAATAAACTTCCTACAAAGCAGTTATTTTAGCAAAAGTAAATAAATAAATGTATTTTCCGGATTGGTTGTCCCATGACAGTAAGATGATAAACTAATGATTGGTTAATGTGTTTCTACAAATTACGCGTGAATAGAAAAATCAAAACCTGGGAACTAAACACTAAGCAACAAGGAGATCATATATAGGATGAGCGTCATAGTTTCGTTGTTGTTATAACCTGCGAGATACACCCACAAGACACGATACAACAAAAATACTACCCAAAGCGTGAAGGTTAACCAAAGAAGGCCATAAGGAATGTACAGAAAAGGAATAATAATGAACAATAATAAACAAAAGAAGATAAAACCACTAATTGGAAATTAATGGTAATAGATCAAAAGTAACTTGGGTGTGTCGAATGTAAGCTAGAAAAAAACACTACTAACAAGGAGGTAAAATACCAACAATATTACCTCCTCTTTCGTGTTTCGTAGAAAACTTGGAATGGGCTAGGAAACTTCGGATTGAGCTCGATTGTGTGATATGTAGGTACTTTTCTTCAAGACGGAGCAAGGCCTTCTCAGTAACAACAATCCTCTTATTTTGCACTAGATGGGAAAAATGATTATGAGGCTATTTGGGCATTAGAGCGAGGCATAAGGATGTTCTTTGCTCAAATGATGCAAGAAATTAGATAGGTCATTCAAGCTTATTCTCTGTATCTTTAGAGGGGAGGGGTAAGGTTGTATTTATAGCTGGGGAGTGATTAACTTAGAGTAATTTAAGTAATCATGGTTTGAAAATGTTAAGTGAGTGGTTTGAAAATGTGGGCAAGATTAGGTGAGTGGTTTGAAAATGTGGGAAATATTAGATGAGTGGGGGCCACGAAGAATGGGTGAGGATTTGAATTATATTTTTAATTCATAAGTGGAAGATTTTAGGTGAGTGGGGACCACGAAGAATGGGTGAGGATTTGAATTTAAATTTTTAATTCAATAGTAGAAAAACATGGAGAATAATGGCATGTGGTGAGGATTGAGTTATTTTTTGGATTTTGAAATGGATAATTAATCAAATTATATTTGATTAATTCAAGTGTATTTTGTGGGAAATGAGGAAGGAGAATTAATTGATTTAGGACAGGATGTGAAATTAGGGTGTCTACAATAATTTATCCTTCGATCTTGAAAGAAATATGATATAACCCGATAACCTTTCATAAAACAACAACCAAGGCTCAACAAATAAGCCCAATTAAACCTTAAAACTATAGAGAAAAGATGCATAAATCATGTCAAAAAACCCAAAAAAACATGTTCTAATACATGTTATGTGGGTGATCTTCATCCCTTTCTGTGTTAATTGTTGTCTTGATCCTTCATTACGACTTGGTTATTTTTGCATATTTTTGTGTTGCATTCTTCTAGTTTGTGTCTACTAGCAAAACAATTGTTCATCACTCCTTTAGTGTATCACCCGGTAGCTTAAGTTTTATTTTCTTTACATCCCTTCTTTAACTCTGTCTCCTTGGCAAACTAGAGTAGGATTTAGGATAGATCCTCTGCGATTTCATGCATACACCTAAACAGAGGAGTAGGAACCAACCTTAATCTGGAGAGTTTTCCCATCTGCAAAGTCCCACACTTTGGGGAAAAACTCAATGTTATGAAAATCACAACAAATGAATATGCCTTAGAAAAGTAGATTTGATAACTCATTTGGGGGTGCTGTGATTTTTCCCTAACAGTTTTTTGGCATGCTTGGTGGGAGTAAAGGTCTCCATCTTCATTACAAGAAGATTGATGTGCACTTGCTATGATTCTAGCTTTTAAGAAGCTTTTAAGAAATACACATCGGTGACTCCAAAAAGATAGAATCCACCGGTTTCAGACAGTTCAAGCTTGCCAAGTTCATGAAAAGAATACAAACACGGTCAAGAACCAGAGAGGAGGGATTATTTTTCTATCTAGACTTATCCCCAGATGGAGGGAGAAGAGAAAGAAGAGCCCAGAGGTCTCTATCTCCACCAAACAGAGCCTTATCAACCCCTCCTCCTAAAGTCCATTCTTTCATCAAGAAGGGTGCTCGGGGCGATCGGGATGGCACAACCAAATCCCTATGTCAATTTCAATCTTTGAACATCCCACTCACTCAATGCACAAAACCCGGTCCGATAGTAGCATTAAAGAGCATCTCATATTTCACTAGGGAAAACTAGACTTCTCTTGGTGACCACATCCAAGATATTGCAAATGTCTATACAATCCATGAGATCAACGAGATGGACATTGCAGTCAATTTTCTAGCCTCTTCACTCAAATGCAAAGGCTTCACAATGGTTCGGAGCCTTGAAGCAGGTTCTATTCAAAATTGGGACCAGGTGTACACAACTCTTCATGACCAGTTTGGAGAAAAAGGAGATAACCTATCCTTGATGGAGTAGATGACAACAATTAAGAGAACTTCAAGCAGCGGTGATAGATTTCAACCTCGGTTTCAACGTACATGGGACATGATTCCAATTGCAATAAATCCCACTTTTGAAGGTGCCTCATTATGCTTCCTTAGAGCTTTAAATTATGATATTTATTTAATGATTTAGTCCATGGGGGCACACCTTACCTATAGCCTATAGCCTTTCCATAGGAGATGAGAATCATTTGATTCAGGTGACAAAAATTGCTCTAGCCATCCATGCCTCTATATCTTGAGTTAGGAAACCCGGGTACCGACCAAACACCCACATTAGCTCATATACCCACCCCCAAGAGTCAAAGTTCAAAAAAGCCTCTACTTCATCATCTAACACCTCAAAGGAGCTTGAGAAGTCATGAAACAAGCTGCAAAACTTGGGAAATGAGTTAGTAACCATCAAAAGACAATAGCTCGAGTTTCTAGGCCATATCGGCCTCGGGCTCAATATCGAGGCTAGACCCCGTATCAACAAAATAGACCACCAGCCAAGGTGTAAATCGAGTCAACACCAAGGGCAACCTCAGTCTGTTAGACTTTTCGGTCATATGATCCAAACACAACTTGACATCAAGAGCATTAGTTCCAAAGGAGAATAACATGGCACAAGAATATGATTGGTGTTTCCCATGCAATTAACCACATAATCAATCAACGTGCTTGATGGTGCACTAAATCGAGGCTTTGATGGTGTAAACCACCTGGTGTGCCACAAGAACCTAGCCAAGAAGAAAATCAGCAGCAAGGAACAAGAGGGACCCCTAAAGCGAAACTAGGCTTGTCAATTGGCGGTTGAAGACTTATGTGGAATGAATCGAGACTCCTTCAGAAAGTATAGCTACCAATACACAGTCCAAGAAGAGAAATATTGGAGAAGGAAATTCACCAAACTCAGGTGATCCTCAATCCTCCATTTCTTCACAAAGTATTGGCATCCAAAATACAACTCCCAATATGCAGGGCCAATCCAAGCCACCTTCCAAATCTGCTTAGGCACCGGTTGTAATAGCCCATGCACAAGAGAAAAATGTGCTAGGGAAGGGGCAACAAAAAGACATATCATTTAATATCATTAAGAAAATGAAGAGCGTGAGCATGAAAATTTCTCTATGGGAGTCACTTGACCATCCTAGGGCGAGAGGGATCTATTGCAGACTGCCATGCAAAATTGGTCAAGCTCAAATCAACCCCTAGCCAACAAGAGAAAGTGCTTACCAATGTGGCTCAACTTGAGAGAAACCATGGAGAACAACGAGGTAAGAATATGAAGCCTCCTCCATTTTATGTTTCATTAATCATTGGAGATAAATTGGTGCATAACTGCATGATCGATTCGGGGCAAGTAGTTTTGTAATGCCCAAACAAATAGCTGATCAACTAGGTCTCTAGTATGAATTCATCTCTAGAGGAGTAGTACAATTGGATGGGACAGTAGTGACCACTATTGGAGTCATCAAGGATCTGAGCCTCACTCTACATGCCTGCCCTAATGTGACTATATTGCAGAACGTATCAATCATAGACTTGCCACCACATTTTGCATTGTGTTTGTCCAGGGACTTCACTGCCAAAATTGGAGGATATTTGTCTATTGACTAGTCACATATGCTCTTTAGAACAAGGTATGGAGTGAAGGCCACAATTAGATTTGAGCCCATAACAAATTATCACATTGAGTCCTATGTGCCTAACCCAATCAATGCAAATTATTCAACTTTTGATCAGGAGGACCTCCTAAACACTTTTGAGGCAGATACCAAGGTAAGGTGTATCCTGGACTGAATCTCGGCGAATGGGCGGACAAAAGACATGATTTTGATCCCTATAAGGAGATGGAAGAATATGAACTAGGAGTCTAATGCCTACATGAGGAGACTCATCCTCTTCCTGACATCATTAAGCCATAATATAAGGATGAAAATGAAGTGTGGCAATTGTTCTTTGATGGCTCGAGGAGAAGATAGGGAGCCAGAGGAGGGGCTATGATTGTGTCCCCCCAAGGTATGAAATATTATTTATCCTTTAGATTTCAGTTTTCCTGCTCAAATAACACTATAGAATATGAGGCTTTGGTTCATGGATTGCATTAGGCCAGAAGATGAGGAATCAAAAACCTGTAAGTGTTTGGTGATAGTGAGCTGATCGCCAATCAAGTTAAGGACAAAATGATATAAAAATGACCGATCAAAGGTTACAAGAATAGGGTATAGGATCTCATTGAAGATTTTGAAGCCTTTAACATTGTGTCTATACCCAGGAAGGAGAACAAAATTGTTGACAGGCTTGCAGCAAGTTGGAGCAACATTTGATGTGGTTGACAACATCAAAAGGGACAAATAACAACCACATATCCATGTGATTGTGAGGCCAACAGTGCTAGATAATAACACATGTTGGTAGGTGTTCAAGAATGATCAACAGATCATCAATTTTTTACAAGAAGAAGCTAAATTCTCAACTAGAAATCAAAGCAGATTAGAGTAGTAGTATGGAGATCAAGTGGTGTAGCTGCATACAAACAAGCTTCCCAAAGGTCTGGTGACATTGGAGTCTATCATCAATCCTAATGATCAGTTTTGAAAACATAAGGCTAACATACGATCAAAGGAGAATATTCGAGAGACAATTTTAGTTGGGAAGGCAAAACACTACAAATTGGCAAAGTGGCCACCGAGCGAGAAAATATAAATTCATGTAACTTTTCCAAGAGCTTCCAGATGTATTTTCTTGGAGCTATGAAGACCTAAGAGGGTTCAATCCGAAGTTAGCCCAACACATAATTGAACTAGATCTAGTTACTAAGCCCATTAGGAAAAAGCAAAGACCATTCAATCTACATATTGAGCCTCTGATGAAGAAAGAGTTGAATTGGTCCCGTCGGGAAAAGAAGAATGGAGAGATTAGGTTGTGTGTTGACTTTCATGACTTGAACAGAGCTTCCCTCAAAGACCACTACCCACTCCCCTCAATGGAGAAAATCTTGCAGGTGGTGTCTGGATCAGAGAGATTCTCTCTCCTAGATGGCTACTCAGGGTACAACTAGATCATGGTGAAAGAAGATGATCAGTTCAAAACAGATTTCACCACCAAATGGGGCACCTATGCCTATAGAAAAATGCCATTTGGATTGTCTAATGTTGGAGCCACTTTCCAAAGGGAAATGGATATGGAATTCAAAGGGATGATCAACAAAATAGTATTGATCTATCTGGATGACATTACTATGTTCTCCGAAATGTAGTAGACCACCTTTTTCACCTAAGGCAAGTGTTTCAAAGGTGTAGGAGATTTGGGGTATCATTGAACCCTAAAAATGCATATTCTTGGCCCATGAGGGCAGGCTTCTAGGCCACATTGTGTCAAAGGAAGGTTTGGCAATTGACCCAGAGAGAGTTGAAGCAATAAGAGCATTGTCATTTCCAAGCCATAAGAAGGCTCTTCAAAGATTCTTAGGAAAAATCAATTTTGTTCACAGTTTGTACCAAACTTTTTTGCCCTTGTCAAGCCAATCACGTTGATGTTGAAGAAGAGTTTGGTGTTTAGGTGGACAACTGAAAGGAAAAGCAAGTTTTGAGGCCATCAAAGAAGCTATATCACAAGCCCCAACTCTCGTGAATCCAAATTTTTCTAAGGATTTCATATTGTATGCCTTTGGTGGCAGTGACACGATTTCTGCAATCCTAGTACAATAGAACAAAGAAGATACAGAGCAACCAATTGCTTTCTTCAGCTAGGGTCTGGAAGATTATGAAGTGAAATACTCTTTCATCAAAAGCGTGTCCTGGCAGTGATAAGAGGATTGAAGAAGTTTAAGCATTTGGTTTTGAACAATAAAATCCAACTGTTAGTCTCCCATGTAGGGGTTAAAGACTTCCTTCTCAGAAAGGATCTAAATGAAAAACGTGCAGATGGATCACTCGTGTCATGGAGTATGACATTGAGATCAAGGTCACTAAGCTGGTATGTGGGAAGGGATTGTGTGAACAGCTGGCCTCGAGTCAACAAGAAGAAGCAAGTGATGAAAAAGAAGTTGTTTTTGTCCTATAGGATAGTCAAGAGGAAGAAAATGAGGATGTGCCCACTCCTTGTTGGACTCAGAGCATTATGCACTTCCTACAAACAGGCATGTGTCCTCCATAAATGAATAAAACAAAAAGGAGACATTTTAGACTACAGGCCATCCCATATGTGCTTATTGATGGCATCTTGTTCAAGAGGGACATCAATGGCATTCTGTTAAGGTGCATTGGGATAAATCAGGTTGAGAGAGTGCTACAAGAGTTCCATGATGAAGCAGTTGGAGGCCATTTTGCTCCACGGGTGACAACACTCAAAATCATGAAGGCGGGTTATTATTGGCCTAGGGTGTTTAGTGATTGTTATGCATGGATCAAAAAGTGTAGGAACTGTGCATTCTTCAGAGGAAAAGAGAGGCTAGCAACACTCCCATTACACCCAATTTTAGTTGACCAACCATTCATGCAATGGGGGTTGGATTTCATCAGGGTCATCAATCCAAATTTGAGCCAAGGCCACAAATGGATTCTAATAGCAACAAACTATTTTACCAAGTGGACTAAGGCAGTGGCACTCAAAGAAGCTAATGAGTCTAGTATACTAGATTTATATGAAGGGATAGTGACCAGATTTGGAGTGCCAGCCACCATTATATCAGACAATGCATTGGAATTCATGGGTTCCAAAATCACAGGATGGGCCATGAGGAATGGGATTTACCTAAGAACTTCATCAAATTATTACCCTCAGGGTAATGGCCAAGTTGAGTCCACGAATAAGAATCTGTGAGGATTGTCAAAAGAACTCTGGATGAAAATCAGAGAACTTGGCATACGAAACTCAAATCAGCCTTATGGGCTGATAGGAAAACACCCAAGAGGTCTACAGGAAACTCTCCATTCAAACTTGTCTACGGGAAAGAGGCAGTGTTGCCTATATCACTTGAGTTTCTAGCATTGGAACTCATGAAGCAACTGGAGGTGTCCAAGTTTGAACCAATGGAGGCCAGGTATGCAGAGCTGATGGAATTGGAGAAAACCTAGAGAGCATGCACTTCAAGAAATAGAGAAGGATCAGGCCTCAATCAAGAGATGCTTTGACAAGAAGGCAAGAACAAGGACCTTCTAGGAAGGAGACCTAGTTTTGAAATGGGATGCAGATCGGGAAAAACCAAGAAGGCATTCCAAGTTTGATGCCATTTGGAGTGGCCCTTACATGGTCACAAGATGTAAAAGTAGCAATGCTTTCTAATTGTCTACCTTGGATGGTGAAGAGTTGCAGATTCCAGTGAATGGAATCTATCTTAAACACTGCTACTAGAAGGGAAGTTCTCACCTTGTATATATTAGTTTAGTTTCTCATTCCTCTAAGTGCTTGTGCACATTGTCTTGTTGTAGTTTAGGTTGCTTTTCTCCTAAGTGCTTTGCACACTCTACATGTTCTACTTGGAACATGTATGATTTCAAATTTTGTATATAGTTGTGGTGTTGTTTTGTTGCTCCTGCACAACTCATTTAGAAACAGATGAAGCCCCGGGTCAAAACAATTTTCTACTCTCAGAAACCATCGTTTCAAGATTTCTTATGAAGATTGAGAGTGCAAATAGTCGGGCTCGTGAATCAGAGGTAGAATCAGTATCAGACCATCATTCTCGACTCCATGCCCAATGGATACGACAAGGTAATTGGTCTTTTCATCTAAGCGAGCTAGATACCCCTGTGAGTCACCAAATTGTTATCCATATTTTGCCCCCAGGAAAAATATTGGATTAGAATGACCCCGCACTGAAAGAACATGAGAAATCACATTCAGATCCTACAAACAAGATTGTAGAGGGACTCTATAATGGAAGTGGCGGGGCTTGTGAAGGTCAAACAACCCTGTGTGGGAGAAATCTAGAAAATGGCTCTATCGAGTGAATCTGGGCCTTAAATCCATTATGTAGGTTTTAGGTAGGCTTGGAAATAGAACAAAGGGTCATGGCTCGAGGAGCGAGTGTCAAAGAAGTCCGAGGAACAATTAAGGGAAGAAACGACGAAGAATTTGAAGTTTTCGGGTTCAAAACAGTTTAAAAACAAGTCCAAAAATTGGCTAAGTATGGATGAGGCAGTGGAGAGAGCCACGTGTTGGAATGACGCTTCTCCAAAGTTGAGTCCAAAATGGGAGGCTCAAACAAGCGCCAGCTTCCACGTCTAGAGCCCCTAAAGTTGTGTGGTCGTTGAAAAGTCTTCGACTAGACAGGAAGGTGCTAGGTGTTAGCTCGGCAAATCCAAGATTGGGAGCCCAAGGTGAAGACTCGAACTCGTGCGCCGATTCGCCACATAACAAATGGTCAATAAAGGTCAAAAGGTGGATGGGGCGGGCCTAAAAAAGGCTAAGTATAGAAGTACTGGTGGGGACTACCATGTGTCCAAGTGACGCATCTCTAAGGGTAGATCCAAAAGTGGAGGCTCAAACAAGCGCCAATTTGCCACGTAGCCCAAGGCTCCCAAAAGGTAAAGGAGAGGTCATTGAAAAGTCCAAAGACCTGCAGAGGCTTCCAAGTGTCAACTCGATGCTCCTTCAAGGGAAAATTTTGACCGAGAGTTTCAAAGCAAGCGCAAGGCCTCCACGTGTTCGGTCTCTTGAAATGGGGACGAGTTGGGTTGAATAATCAATGCGTGATGGCAAGTTAGCGGAGGGTGCTAAGTGTGTAAACGGTGCTAACTCGAGGGTCGAATAGATAAAGGGTTTTCGAGAAAGCGCTAGACCGCGTGTCCCGGTAAAGGAATGTGACCCCGCCAGAAAAGAACTTAGTCGAAAATAAAGAAATTGAGTAGGTCGACAAAGGAAGCCATGTGTCGGCCCACATCATTCCAAGAGGAAAATATAGAGGCTTCCTTCAGACAAGCGATAGCCCTCCATGTGTCCCATATTAAAAAGGGGGCCCGTTTTTCAAACTGGTTTTCCCGCTTTGTTATATGGACCCGATACAAACTTCGAAGGGCATATCTTTCGACTCAGGGATCAAAATATTACAAATCTGACAACCGTTGGAAAGATCTCGGCTTCACCCATGCCATGGAGATCTAAAACTTTAAGTTTGGGGAGGTTAGGTAAAGAAAAATGGAGAAAATGTCTTCAGTCCATTAATGCGGATCTATCTGCCTCAACAACCAGATCAAATTCGATCTGTTTCGTCGTTTCCTCCTCCTTCAAGGCGTCGAACCAGTGGTTGATGTAGTCAAGGAAGATTTGGGGGCAGATTTTGTAGAAACATTAATAGCAGTGGTTGAGCTTCGACCTACTTTTCCTACTTCTCTCTCTTTCTTTCTTCTCTCTAATTGAGTCTATAAATATAGGGTCGAGACTCATTGTAAAGGGTTGGACATTCTTTTGTTTTGTAGGCTCCCTCTTCCCCTTGGCAAGTGAATTCGTGGAGTTTTAAACCTCCCATATAGACTATAAACGTAAATTTTCCTTATTACTATTGTAATGCATCGTATCAAGCCGTGAGACCAATAATACATGTTATGTGGGTGATCTTCATCCCTTTTTGTGTTGATTATTGTCTTTTGATCCTTCATTATGACTTTGGTTATTTGTGCATATTTTTGTGTTGCATTCTTTTGGTTTGTGTCTACTAGTAAAACAATTTTCATCACTCCTTTGGTGTATCACCTGATAGCTTAAGTTTTATTTTCTTTACATCCCTTCTTTAACTTTGTCTCCTTGAAAACTAGATAGGATTTAGGATAGATCCTCTGCGATTTCATGCGTACACCTAAACAGAGGAGTAGGAACCAACCTTAATCTAGAGAGTTTTTCCCACCCGTGAAGTCCCACACTTTGGGGGAAAAATCAATGTTATGCAAATCACACCAAATGAATCGCCTTAAAAAGAAGATATGACAACTCATTTGGGGGTGATGTGATTTTCCCCTAACAGAATATTGTTGGATATATTATATTGTTGTGTTGTCTCCTCTTGAGAAGGGGTATTAATAGGCATGAAATGGGAAAAGATATGTTTATGAAATTTGTTAACAAAAAAATCAAGCAACAAATTTTTATTAACATGATTAATTAGGAAATGTGAGAAAAATAAAAGGTGGATAATAAGGGTACCTAAGAGATGGCCGTCTAAGGATGGTTTCGGGTAGTTATGGCTATGGAGTCCTCGATATACTTGAAGTTATGCAAGGTAGAACACTACGACAACTTTCTTATTGGGTGATCAAATCCCAATTAGGTCCACCTAGTATGGGATTGTTTTGATGTGTAAATTTGATGAGTGTGTTTGGATGTGTGTGAAGAAATGTGAAATGTAACCAATTAAACCCCTACTTACACTAGATTTGCAAGCAAGAATGCAAGAGGTTTGTTTTAAGCCCAAAACCAAATGTGGAGGTTCGATGAGAACAAACACATAAGGAAGGGAAAATGTGATGCAAGAAGGAGAAACTAAGACAAAAGAGGAATACTTGGTTTTCACTTTTCCTTTTTATCTGATCTTCAAGATGAAGCAAGAAAAGAGAAAAATCCAAGCAATCCAAAAGCCCAACATGAACAAGAAAAATAAAAGCCTCTACCTACAATGTTAGTGGAAAATAGAAGAAATATGGAAAATGAATGAAATTTAAGAGACTCACCTAAAAGGGTGGTCCCATCAGTGTGCGGAATGTTGACCAAATTTCCTAGGTTACGTTCAAATTAGTGAACTAGTACTAAAAGAAATAACTCAAAACATGAAAGGGTTTAAGGTATCTCGAGATGACGAAAAATGATGTGGACGGGCAAAAATATGGCTCCTTCTTCTTGCAAGATCGATAATCTACGCAAAAAAGATGACTAGAAAGAAAATGGATTAATCGGTAGATGGGGGTTGCTAACAAAGTTAGTTCCAAGAAGTGTAAACTTCTTTATGCAGATGTCAACCCCCGTATTTGATAAAAGATGATAAAATAAATGATAAAGAATGAATAACATGCAAAAACTAAAACTAAACAGAATCTAGAAATTGCATAAATGGATGGAAAGTGCAAATCTGATCTAAATCAACACAAAGCAAATTTACCTAGCTGGGTTGATGATGACCCATGATACGAGAGAGTAGGTCGATGATGACTTGAGTATATAGATCTAGAAAACAAGATGAAAATACGGATATGGAGGGATTTGAATGCAATCGATGATCACGAGGGCATGAAAACACTTGACTAAAACCCGCGAGAAGAAAGTTCGAGATATGGAAAAAAAATGCAAGAAAATGAGGATTTGGATGGATTATATGGCTAACAAGATACATGCTTGACGGTGACTTGGTTACATTGGTAGTGACCAAGGGATAATAGAAAAAATTAGACCGACAGAGAAGAAGAATGACATATCTAAGTATTGAATAAGATGAAAGAGGCAAAGATGGACTCGGAAGACAAAGCGGATGAAACCACAGGTCTAGGTCGATGATGACTTGACATAAGTGACGATAACTTGTAGTCCTAAACAAGGAGGAGGATGGATGGATTAAACAAACAACTTTGTAAACAAAATGACCGAAAGAAGAAGCCAAATCTAAAAATTTGATGGCAGTTGGACCTAATGGTGTCATTATTCCCTTCATTTAATCAACTCTTTGTTGATGTCATATTCAAACCAGGGGTGGTGTCCGAAGCTATATGCAACAAGAAATCTTAGTGATCTAGTAATTGACTGTAGGTATTTGTTATTTTATTTTTTGGGGGTTTTTGTAGTGTCTTTAGGATTCCATGGCCAAAGCCTTATTATATTTATGCTGTAAGAAACGTCTTTGAAATAAACACTTACTGCTGGAATGAATTGCTGGAAATAAACACATGTACATGAATAAATAGATTTTGGAAATAAACACACAATGCAGAAGAAAACACACTTTTCTTGGAAATAAACACACGGTTAAAAATTATGTGAAACACTTGCAAGGAAATGAAAATCTAGTCTATAACACCTGCATGGACAAGTATGAAACATAATGTAATTTAAAGAATCAAAGACATTTACAAAATTAACAGATCTACACTATTTTCTTTAGAAATATAAATACCAATGAAACGAGAATCCTGGTTCTTGGAGGAGTGGGCCCTTGCTCCATCTTGACAAAGTGATATTCTCTCAAAATGAAGTGGTTATTTTATTGCTAAAATATTTTGTCTTACAAAAACATGTTGAATCTTTCTATATCTCTATCTCTATGTGTTTGTATGTATATTATATATTATTTATAATATATCTACAGGTATTTATATATGTATTTATTTTCAAAGATGTATTTATAGACATATTTGTTCTACCAATTCAGATGGAACCGAATTATGCCCAAAATAGATGTTAAATTTGGAACCTTGTTGGACGTATAGTTGTCTGATAAATTATCCCTAGATATTCGAGTAGGAAGAATCAGAAATCTTCTGATCTGCTCTTGATTGAAAGGCTTCATTGATTTCTTTATCATTGGATGTCATCAAAATAATAGATTCCTATTGGTTCCAAACTTTGGAGAAGTTTCGTACTAAAGGGTACTACTCTTGATCTAACCGTGGAAGTTCCAGAGCTAATACGTAGGAGTTCCTAACTAAGTGCTAGGGTTCCAAACTAAGTCCAAAAGTTCCGAAACTAAGTGATAGAGCTCATAAACTATGTGATAGATTTTGGAACTAAGTCTGGAAGTTCTGGAACTAATCCGTATTGAAGCCAAGGCTCCCAAAAACATGTTGATCACTTCATACTCCATTCTCTGACTAATTATGACCTGTTTTATTACAAAAATTGAATTTCCACACACTTTGTTAGGAATTACAGAGCTTTTAAACTTTAGAACTAATATTCAACAAAATATGGACAATTACATCCTAACTTACATTAGATCAAACAAAAGTCACAAAATGCAGTCAAACTTGATAAAAAGGAGAGTAAAATAAGATCATTAATTGTGCATTAACGAGACATATTTTGGCCTTATCATCTCCCCTCGTACTTACTTGTTTGTAAGTCCTCTTACAAACTTTACTCTTCAAATCTTGGGTTGTGTATTCTGCATTCCAATTGACTACTCAGTCAAATGGCTGAAACTGAATATCCCAATGTTTTAGTTCAGAAATACTATACCTTGATCTTGCTTCTACTTTCCTCTTCCATTCCTCAAATTGAGTGGGATCTTGAGGTTCTCTATTTTTCCATGGAGACATGGGAGTGAGAAGAAGGGGAGGCCTTGTTCTCATTCCCATCCATATGCCCCTATGTTTTTCATTGACCTGAGGGATTAGTGTGCACAAGGCTTTAGCTCTTTCTAAGCTCCATATTAAGTTTGTGGGAGATATTACTTCTCTTCTTCTCAATGCAACTGTAAGAAGCTCCCATCTTTTCAAACATCCATCATAAATCTCCTCAAATTTCCCTCCTCATAAGAGGTGAAGGCATCAATAATTTTTGTAAATTGGCCAGGTAGTGTGCCTTGAACCGACTATCAAAAGCATGGGATCTAAAATGTATAACGAAGGCAGATGGTTTACCATAGTGAGCCCTCATGCAGAGACCAGATGAACTGGCTTTTAATAGATGCTTAGAATCTCTCTCTTTCCATGCAACCTGATTTTGAAGAACAGAAACAAATGCATTCAAGTTGGATTTCCCTACATATAAATTGATCATAAATCCTGTGTTCTTTTCCAACATAAGATTGTAGAGATAGAATTTGCAAAGAAGATTTTTCTCTCTGCACTAGCTAAGGAATAGGTTGTCATGAACTTAAATTCATCTTTTATTTCATGTGGAAGGCCACATGTAATTCTTGATAGCTGTCAGTGAATAAATTATTCTTCTAAAAGATACTATATGTAGGAGAAGGTCTCCTACATGTAAGTAATTTTTCACTCATCATGCAAACCATTTGTATTTTTACAAGACATTTAAATTTGTCTTCTTCCTCTTTGTAGAATTTTTCTTCCCATTTCTTACTTGCTTTCTTTTCTTCTTCCATCTTGTTTCTCAGGTCCTCATTTGATGTTTTGAATTCATTAAGTTCCCTGTAGGTATCATCCCACAACTGTTTGAGTGGCCAGTAAGTCAATTCAATCTATGCAGATATTGTTGACATAACACTTGGTCTTCTGGAAAATTGACATTCTTCTTCTTTTTCCATCATCTGTTGTTTGACCATTGTCACTTCTTCAGTCCTATTTGTGAGCTGATTTGTTAGTTTCTCAATGAGCATTTCCCTCTATTCCAACTTGAGTTTGAGGAAGTTTAATTCCTCATCCTTCTCTCTGATGATGAGTTTTTCTCTAGAAAAAACAAATTTGTTTTAAATGTTGTTTTTCCTCCTTTTCTGAAAAGTTCATTGGGAAATGAACATTCCTCTTCTACCAAAGGGAATTTCCCTTTCCGTTTCTAGGATGCCAATTCTTCTTCATGTGATTGTCTTTGTTGGTTCCCAAAATCTTGAAAATCATGTTCCTCAAATATTTCATCTCCCTTCTCCATCTCAGTTTGGCTTGGTCCAGGAGGAGTCATGGCCATGCTGCCCAAAATATCAGCAACTTCTTTTTCCAACCCATCATGTTCTTCCATTTCTTTTGGAATTTCCCTAGATCTTTTATGAACTCTTCTTCTTTGGGGAGCTTCAAAATGTCTGGAAATGGGTTTCCTCCTAGAGCTTCTTCTAAATTTTACTTCATGCTCTAGCTTAGGTGAACTATCACTGTTAGAGACAGATATTAGTTCTCCTGGCACTAGTTGTAGAGGAAGGAGTTTCTTTGACAGGCACAATAGATTCTGCAACTTTAATCCTTCTTTCAGATCTCCTTCTTTTTGGTACATTACCCCCACCTATTTCTTTCTTCTCCTCTCAAGGGCATCAATCTCCAAATTACTTGTATCGGGGTTTATTCTTAAACTTTTTATTAAACTTAAGAAACTTCTCCCATATTTCTTCTCCATTTTTCTTCAAAATAAAATGGTGCTGGGATACCAAATGGATTAACCCATGATGTTTGATTTTCCAACTCCCCAGGAATACCTTTGAGCCATTATCTGGATGGAGTCAAAAAGGAATCCTAAAATTTATTATATATTCTGGTTTTGAATTCCCATACCTAAGATATATTAACATCTTAAGGACTTCTCTTCCCATAGTCCCAAATTGACCATCGCAAGTTAAATACTTAACTACCCAAAATGCTACCTTGTCAAAGGGTTTGGGAAAACTGGTCCTTCTGACCCCCTTTATGATTTTCTTGGTGTTATAGATATATTGGGGCTCAGATTCCCCTCTTGTATCAAGGTTTCCACCAGACCTTAAGGGTTCCCTTGATAGGATTTGGGACTTGCACAATTGGTATTCTAGACACATTACTCATTGTATTGACAGTAAAAGGAATTATAATGCTTCTAAATTTAGTTCTGATTCTTCTAAATTCACAACAAATTCTCTTACCAATTCATCATTGTACCTCGAGAACTTCTTCAGAACTCCAACCACCCTGCTCATCCAAAAATGGCCGCCACTTCTTCATCTGCAAGAAGTTGGGTATCATCCTCTGCTCTGACTTCTTTTTAATCCCCATAGCAAAAAGAGATGATTCAAATTATTCTTTCTTCAAATTTAGAGTTAGCTGCAGAACTACTAGATTTAGTATTTAGCTACGGAACTATTGTGTTTATCTACGGAATTGATGGGTTTAGCTGTGGAATTCAAATACAATTCTTCTGCTTCCTCTTCGAAATTCTTCTACAACTACTTCTCAACTTCGTTTATTCCACCCACATGATAGGTAATTATAAATGTGCTGCCACTTTCTTATTCTATCAACATCAATCTCATGATTACTTGCTTTTAATCATAATGCACAATAAATGACTCATCATACCGACCTTTTAAACCAAGTCTAATCACACATGCAAACTTTTAATTTAACCTTTAATAAGTTCAAGACATAATTACCATTCTTTTCTGATGTAATCCTTCCGTCTTGATGACTCATCATTCCTAAAGTGAAAAAGGAAAAATGGTTAGAAAAGACAACTGTGAAATTCAAACAAATTCTTTTTATTTTGCATTAGCCATTTATTGAGGAGATCAATCACCATTGTTGGTTTTCAATTGATCTTTGAGAGATTTGTTTTGGGGAGAAGAGAATGCCATTTACTTGGTTTTCATTCTTTCCCTTTATATATTTTTTATTATTTATTTATTTATTTATTTTTGGGAAGAGAACGCCATTTGCTTGGTTTTCATTCTCTTCCCTTTATTTTGGATCCAAGCATCTGATTATTTGATCATTTTGGAAGAATTGGGTTCTTCCATATGATCAAATTCTTTGTCTACTCCAATCTGCTTCAAGAATTCATCCCTAGTAGGAGGCTTCCTATAAAGTTTTAGCCTATGTCCATTGACCAAAAGTGTCCTTCTGCTGCCATCAATGGGAAGTAGCTGAATAGAGCCATTGTCAAATATCTTCTCAATCTGATAGGGTCCCAACCATCTAGTTCTCAACTTTCCTTGAATTGCTTGGTACTTAGAATCAAACAGTAATGCCCAATATCCTACCTTGAATTTCCTTTTCTTGATATGTGTGTCATGCCACTGCTTCCTTTGATCTTGGATTATCTCTGTCTGATTGAAGTGCTTCCATTCTCAACTCATCCAATTCATTGAGTTGAATAATTATTTCCTTTTGTGCTACATCCAACTCAATACCCACTTTAGTTGTTGTCCTCAATGTTTGTAGTTCAAATTCAATAGGTAACAAGGGATTTTTCCCATAGACTAACTCATATGGTGAAAACCTTGTTGTAGTCTTCCAAGTTGTATTATATTCCCAAACAGCCTCAGGTAGTCTCTTTACCCAATCTCTTCTACCTGATTCAACTGTTTTGGTAAGGATGTTTTCCAATTATCTCTTTGTTTGTTACTTCTTCTTGTCCATTTGATTGTGGGTGATAGGGAGATGAATTCCTATGATTGATCTGATAGTACATTGTGAAGGCCTGGATCATATTAGACATGAACTGTGGCCCTTGATATGAAACTATACTCCTTGGTGCCCCAAAATTCATCATAATTTTATGCCAAAGGAAATCAACAACTGCTTCTTCAGTGGCATTTGTTAAAGCCTGCACCTCTGCCCACTTTGTCACATAATCAATACACACAAGAATGTGCTCCTTTCCTTGTGAAGGAGGACTAAAGGGACCAAAAAAATCCATCCCCCACCTTTCAAATGGTTTAATAACTACTTGAGGTTGTAGAGGCATTTCATTGGTAAAGGTTGGATGTCCCATCCTTTGACAGGATCACACCGCTTGATATATCTCTTCACATATTTATATAGAGATGACCAATAATAGCTAGTGCTAAGTATCTTGTGAGTTGTTCTTTTAACTAAAAAGTGTCCCCCACTTGGTTCATCATGACATGCCCTCGAGTATGTCAAAGATTTCATCTTCTCTCACACACTTGCATAAAACCAAATCAAGACCACATTTAAACAACATTCCATTTAACCATTTAAATTATGCATTGGTTTTGATCAACTTCTTCATTTATTTCTTAGTGAAAGAAGGAAAAACTTCCTTGTTGCAAGATAATTTTCCATATCAACAAACCATGGTGTATCAGTTGAAATAGCAAACAATTGTTCATTTGGAAAGTTGTCCTTAACTGGATCTTGCTCCCCTGTAGTGGTTAGTCTTGACAAGAAATCAGCTACCACATTAGATTTTCCTAGATTATCTACTATGGTAATATCAAATTCTTGTAAAATTAATAACCATCTAATTATCCTACCTCCAACCACTGGTTTGTTCATTAAGTACCTAATTGCTGAGTGATCTGTATGTACAAATATTTTGTACCCTATGATATAATGTCTGAATTTATTAATTGCATAGATCACAACAAGAAATTATTTTTCAGTGGTAGTGTAATTTCTCTTAGTGGGAGTAATATTTTTACTAAGGTAATAAATAGCATACATTTTCCCTTCTTCATCTTTCTGTCCCAAAACTGCACCTATTGAGTTATTTGAGGCATCTGTTTGGATGTGAAAAGGTTTCTCCCAACTAGGTCCTCTCAATATTGGGGCAGTGATTAATTTTTCTTTAATTTCCTCAAAAGCATGTTGACACTTTTCATCCCAATAGAATTCACAATCCTTGGTAAGTAAACTAAACATGGGGGAAACAATTTTACTAAAATCCTTAATAAAACGCCTATAGTATCCAACGCATGCCCTAAAAATGACTTGATATCTGTGGGGGTTTGAGGAACATGCAAGTCTGAAATAATCCTAATTTTGTCTTGGTCAACCTGAATTCCTCTTTTTGAAATGTGGTGTCCTAATAAAATACCCTCATTAACCATCATTAAACATTTCTCATGGCTAAGAGACAAATGGTGTTCCTCACATCTTGTTAGTACTCTGTCCAAATTCTTCAAATCATCATCAAATGTGTTTCCATGTACAATAAAGTCATCCATGTACACCTCTACACAATCATTTGTTAGGTTTGCAAAAATTTCTAATACAACTCTTTAGAAGGTTGTTGGAGCATTACATAGTCCAAATGGCAATACCCTATAGGAAAAGGTACCCCATGGACAAGTAAAATTAGTTTTATCTTGATCCTCAACAACAACTCTGATTTGATTATATCCACTAAATCCATCCAGGAAGGAAAAATATTGTTTACCTGCAAGGTTGTCCAAAACTTGATCTATGAATGGTAAGGGAAAATAATCTCTCAGTGTGGCTTTGTTTAGTTCCCTATAATCAACACAAATTCTCCATTTTCCATTCTTTTTAGGCACAATTACAAGAGGAGACACCCACTGACTATCTGAGATAGGGTAGATAAAACCTACTTGTAATAGTTTTTCAATTTCTTGCTTGACGATGTCCCTTAAGGTTGGATTAATCCTCCTCTGAGGTTGCCTAACTAGTTTAATGTTTTCAATATAGATGTGATGGGTGCAAATACTTGGATGGATTCCTTTCATGTCTTTATAGTCCCAAGCAAAAGCTCTAGTATGATCCTTCAAAACATCAAACAATTTAGCTTCTTCATCATTCTTCACCAACTATATTAATGTTCAAAATTTTACCCGTTGAATCTCAACATGTTTGGTTCCAATGTGTGATGAATTGATTTGTTGAAAGGGTGTCATTAAGGTGTTTAGTGGACATGGATGTGGTAATAACATATGATATGCAACAACATCTCCAAAATTCCCTTGAGAAAGAATATTGGACAAAGGATAGTAGGAAGAGTTATGATACTTATCTTGTTGTTGGTCAAACTCCTCATCATTGCTGTTTTCCAAAAATTCCCCACCATTTCTTGATATCTTTGAAACTGAAACTACTAACTCCATGGCTATTTCTGCTCCTCCCCAAGAGAAATCTCATTCCTCCAGAGTGAAATTATTTACATTTGCATGGGATCGTTGTTGTTGTTGTTCTAGAGATAAGTCGAACGTTCCAAAACTAAATGTGATGTTTCTAAACCAAATTCGTAGGTTCCATAACTAAATCCATAGGTTTCGAACTAAGCTAGATTGTTCCAAGGATAGTGGTGTTCATTCAATGGTTGATTAATCATATCTTCCATCTCTCGTATGTGATCCTAGCAATGTTATCATAGCCAAAGAAG
This sequence comes from Taxus wallichiana var. yunnanensis, assembly GCA_018340775.1. Classification (NCBI taxonomy): domain Eukaryota; kingdom Viridiplantae; phylum Streptophyta; class Pinopsida; order Cupressales; family Taxaceae; genus Taxus; species Taxus wallichiana. The sequence goes on from CM031233.1 coordinate 171,836,686, forward strand.
ATAGATTTTGTTTATTAGTGTCGAATCATCAACCCACAATTTCTCTTGATTATCAATAAAAGGTCATGTAGAGGGGTATAAAGAAATTTTCTTAGAACTCTTACCATTTGAGATAGTCATATCACCTGATCTAGCAATCGATTAAGGCAACAATTGTAGCTAACCATGGTCTACCAAAATAATGGGATAACTAAGTGTTTTACCTTTTGGCTGCAATATAAGGAAGTCCATTGGATATTCCCATGACTCCACCATAACCGCCACATCTTCAATAACTCCTTCTGGTTTTGCTATGGATTGGTCTGCCATCTACAATATGGTGTTAGTAGGTTGGATACCTGTTAATGGTAATGTTTTCAAAGTGTCCACTTGTCATTACATTTATAGCTGCTCCCAAATCAACCAAAACATTATGTATATCTTTATTCCCTATAGAGACAAAAATAACAGGGCTACCAAGATCTCCATATTTGGGAAGTAAGAGTTTTCCTGCTAATAAATCAACAAGTTTCCCATCTACTTTAATAGTCCTGGGGTATTGCTTCTTTCTTCCAGGTCTTTTTAAACATAACATCTTGATCAACTTGTTCAACTCTGAATGTCCTTGATTGCTTGTAACAATGGTATTTCAATATTTAATTTCCTCAACTCCTGCACCAACTCAGATTCCTTGGTCCCTATAACTTCTTGAAATCTCTCTAGGAATGGAGTTTCAGCAGAGTTGCTACCTGACTCCTTTTCTTTTTCATCTTTCTTGGGAACAACCACACTAGGGATTTCAGTTTCTTCTATCATTTTAGTAATTATAACAGGTGGGATGCCAATTAATTTTCCATATCTGGTTTGAATATCTTTACAATCCATGGCATTTAGATCCACTAGTTTTTCTTGTTCTCGTCCCATAGATAGGAGTTGTTTGTTTGTTTCTGGGATTAGCAACTGGTTGTGTTGGCATTTGTGTTTGTACCACATTTTCATTTTGTGAATTTTGTGTTGGGGAACCCATTATGGCTTGTTGATTCTGATTGGGATATGTCCTCCCTTGAGCATAATTATTAGGGCTCCACCTAGGTTATGACCAAGCATTCAGGTTACCTTGACCAAACCATGGTTATTGGTGTCCTTGGGCATACCAAGATTGTCCTGACCAATCCTAAGGATTCCATGTTGGTTGAGGGACCCAAGGTGGTTGCCCCCAACTTTTTGGTACTGTCTGAGCTTCCCATGACATCATCCATGGGTTAGGAACTGACCTGGGCATGAACTTCCTTGGCTAGGTTGTCTCTGGACAAAATTTACTTCTTTTGATGTGGATGGAATGTTGGTTTGTTTAAGCTAATTTTTAATAAATGGAAGAAGAGAATAAGCATTACTCTCATGGTCCCTAGATTCATAGATAAGACACATTTCTATTTTATCCAGGACAATCTCTTATTGCATGCTTCTTCCTGCATCTAGGAAAATACATAGCTAATGGTTCAATTTTAGCATTTTATTTAGCTTGCAATCCATCCATGGTGGAGGTTAATTGAACTAAAATGTCTATTTTAAAGTTTTCCAATTCATCCATCAGTTTGTTCATATCTAGGTTCAAATTTTTAACTATTTTTCCTTTTCTAGGTCCACCCCTTATTCTGAATAGCTTCTACAAATGTCTTTAATATCATTCATTCTTAATTGATCAATGTTTCCACCTCCCATCAAATCAAGTGGCTCCCTAGATTCATCATCCAGACCTTTAAGAAAAATGGTTTTGCTTAACTCTTCTTGTAGTACAAATCCACATCTTTTACTCACAAAGAGGAATCTATCTAAATAATCTTCCATATTCTCATCCTCCTCCTACTTGATTTTGAAAAATTCTTCCTTCCTATTCCTCCCTCTACAGTAATCTTGATACTTGTCTAGGAAGGAAACTTCCATTTTTGCCCAAGTGGTAATAGAATTAGATGTTAATCCCATAAACCACCTCATTGCTGCATCCTTCAGGGTAGATGGAAACAACTTGAGTTTCTGATTATCTATTTTGTAATCATAAGTTTGACACAATACTTTAAATTCAAATAGAAATTGGTCAGGATCTTTAGATGACATTCCTCTAAATGTGGGTAAATGTGTAGGTGAAATATTCTTCATGGGTGTATCATCATCATCCAACTAAATTGGATAAGTAAAGGTCCTATCAGGTTCTCTTTCATCTTCTCGTGCCATTTCTGCAGTACCTTCTAGAATTTTCTCCCAATCAATATGGTATGTGATCTATTTTGGGGAAGGTGAAAAGTCAGGAGTAGGAGGTTGACTACTCAATTGTGAATCAAAAATTTCTCTAAATAGGTCTTGGGATATAATCTTCTTTCTAAAGGTTCTACTTCCTTCTGGTGATTGATCTAAGAATTCCAAAGGTGGCAATTTTGCTTCTTGTCTAACAGGGACAATGGTGCTTCTAATTCTTGGTCAACTTCCTTATTTGATCGAGAAGATGATGATGATTCTTGTTCAGATATTTTTGGGAGGAATCGACCCTTGGAGTCTCTTGGTCTACTCATAAATTTTATGATGACATAGGGAAGATTCTTCAATTACTAGATATATGATTGTTTCTCTTGTTGACACCTAATTAGACAATTCTAACTATTGGGTCCCCACAATAATGCCAAAAATGATGGGTGTCATTATTCCCTTCATTTAATCAACTCTTTGTTGATGTCATATTCAAACCAGGGTGGTGTCCGAAGCTATATGCAAAAAAAAATATTAGTGATCTAGTAATTGATCAGTAGGTATTTGTTATTTTATTTTCTGGGGGGTTTTGTAGTGTCTTTAGGATTCCATGGCCAAATCCTTATTATCTCTATGTTGTAAGAAACTTGTTGAAATAAACACTCATTACTAGAATGAATTGTTGGAAATAAACACACGTACATGAATAAATAGATTGTTGGAAATAAACACACAATGTAGAAGAAAACACACTTTTCTTGGAAATAAACACACGGTTAAAAATGTTGTGAAACACTTGCAAGGAAATGAAAATCTAGTCTATAACACCTGCAGGGACAAGTATGAAACAAAGTGTAATTTAAAGAATCAAAGACATTTACAAAATTAATAGATCTACACTATTTGCTTGAGAAATATAAATACCAATGAAACGAGAATCCTGGTTCTTGGAGGAGTGGGCCCTTGCTCCACCTTGAATCAGGATTTGACAAAGTGATATTCTCTCAAAATGAAGTGGCTATTTTATTGTTGAAATATTCTGTCTTACAAAAACGTGTTGAATCTTTCTATATCTCTATCTCTATGTGTCTGTATGTATATTATATATTATTTCTAATCTATCTACAGTCTTTATATATGTATTTATTTTCAGAGATGCATTTACAACCATAATTTTTTTACCGATTCAGATGGAACCGAATTATGCCCAAAATAGATGTTGAATCTGGAACCTTGTTGGACGTATAGCTATCTGATAAATTATCCTGGATCTTTGAGTAGGAAGAATAAGAAATCTTTTGATCTGCTCCTGATTGAAAGGCTTCATTGATTGCTTTATCATTGGATGTCATCAAAATAATAGATTCCCATTGGTTCCGGAACTTTGGAGAAGTTCGAACTAAAGGGGACTGCTCTTGATCTAACCGTGGAAGTTCTGGAAAGCTAATATGCAAGAGTTCGAACTAAGTGTTGGGGTTCCGAACTAAGTCTGAAAGTTCCAGAACTAAGCGATAGAGCTCATAAACTATGTGATAGAGTTCCAAAACTAAGTTTGGAAGTTCCGGAACTAATCCGTATTGAAGCCAAGGCTCCCAAAAACATGTTGATCACTTCATACTCCATTCTCTGACTGATTATGACTTGTTTTATTACAAAAACTAAATTTCCACACACTTTGTTAGTAGGGATAATTTTAGTGGTGAATATTCGTAATATGGCAAATATTCCATTTTTAAAAAATTGAAAAGATGAATTTTCTCAAGCGCAGTCGCTGACTTGTTTGCCTAAAATTAAAATTTAATTTTTTTAGGGTCGGCTTCGCCTACCCTTAAAACTATCCCCTATATAATCCTATATTATTCGCCAGTAGAACACTACTAGATCACTCATACCACCTGGAGGCATATGTATTATCAAGTACAAGAAAATGTGTGACAGAGCGCGAGGCTATATACACACATGACAGAGGGCGGAGGCTGCAGATGCGTGAAATAGAGTTTGTTGACGTGCGATAGGGAGAGTTTGTTGATGTACAACATGGATAGTTTTTTGACACGCGACAGGAGTGCAGAGGAAGTAGACACATGACAGAGAGTTTTTTGATGCGCAACAACACGATTTTTTGTTGTATGACCGAGAGGGCGAGGTCTGCAGATGCGTGACAAAAAAATTTACTATCGCGTGTTAACAAGGTGGTTGATGCGTGTCAACGAACCTCACTGACACGCATCAAAAACCTTGTTGACGTGCATCAATGAACCCCGCCGATGTGCATCAATGAGGATGTTTGCAACCTTTTGTCACACCACTTAAAAATCAGGTGAAAATTTTGCATCGGACCCCAAAAATTCACCTTCTCGCAAAACTAGTTTTGAGGATATTCACTAGGTATTTTCCACCTCTGATTTCTAAGAGGTCTCTTAAAATGAACCCTGTTTGTTAGGAATTACAGAGATTTTAAACTTCAGAACTAATATTCAACAAAAGATGGACAATTACATCCTAACTTACATTAGATCAAACAAAAGTCACAAAATGCAGTCAAACTTGATAAAAAGGAGAGTAAAATAAGATCATTAATTGTGCATTAACGAGACATATTTTGGCCTTATCAGGACCTAAAAACGTTAGAGACTCGAAAAATAATGACAATGATAAGAAATGATATCATAAACCAATATAATATCAAGATAAACTCCCCAAAGTCTCCAAAAGTGATGCAAATAAGATCCATGGGACTCCAAGAAGACTACAACAACTACAAAGATGGTTAAGCTCGAAGATAGGATTGCAAAAAAGAAAGAGAATTTTGATTAAGCCTCCCTTGGGAGGAGAGGTAAATGTGGCCTTATAGGTCCGCCACCATAGCATTATGTTGACACTTCATCGATCAATAATCACCATTCATCAATCATAAGGCCACTTTCCCGTGTTTTCGCTCGACCTTATAAGGCCACATTTACCTCTCCTTCCAAAGGAGGCAAAATTAGATTTTTCTCACATTTTTGTGATCCATTCTTCGATCGCGAGCTTCTCTGAAGCTGCTTGATCTTACTGGAGGTTCATTTGAGCTTGTTTTCTTCATTTGTGGAGACCTTAGGGAGATCATCTACACCTTGTGTTGATTTGTTCTCTTTTACATCATTATCATTACTGTTATTTGTTGCTAACATCTTGTAGGTCTAGCTACCATCGAGATCCGATCTAGTCCTTCTTGTTATCTCTGTCTTGTTTGTAGGTTATTCATCCAACCCATCCACCTGGGCCTTGTTTAGGATTTCCCAGTTGCCATCACTTCTTATCGATCACCTTCAACCCAACCCTATGGTTTCATTTGTTTTGTCTTCTGGTCCACATCATCCTCCCTCTCTACCTCTTGTCATCTTATTCAAGACTCGAGATCTATCATTCTAATTCTCTGTCGGTCCAATTCCATTATGTCATCCCTTGGTCACTTCCAACCGAGCCAAATCTCCATTGACCCATCGTCCTTGTTCAAATTAGTGAACTAGTACTAAAAGAAATAAGTAACTCAAAATATGCAATGGTTTAAGGTACCTTGAGATGATGATGATGATGATGTGGATAGGCAAAAAGATAGCTCTCCTTTCTGCAAGCTCAATAATCTGCACAACAAAGATGACTAGAAAGAAAATGGATTATATGGTAGATGGGAGGGTTTCCCAATGAATTCGGTTCTAAGAAGTGTAAAATTCCTTATGCGGATGTCAACCCCATGTTTGATAAATATAGATGAAGTAAATAGATATGGATCTGATATAAAATGCATAAAACTGAAAAGATGGATCTAAGATAATAGAAGTAGATCTGATCTAAATTGACATAAAATAAATCATACCTGGTTGGGTTGATGATGACCTAGGATTGTAAATGACCAAATGATCGGCAGTGACTAGGGCTGGATGAGAGGAACCTACAAAATAGACTGCAAGCTCTTTTGTGGCTAGATCTCGATAGATAAAGATATGAAGAGAGAAATTGGAAAAATAGATTGGATATGGATATGATATGGGAAAGACGTGGAAACAAAAAGGATGTGAGAGAATGGATAGATTTGATAACTCAAGATAGGGTCGATGATGATTGGGCTAAGTCGACGATGACTGGGCCTGAAGATGAGAAGTAAACACAACAAATCCACAAGAAGACCTTAAGCTCTCAAAGAATTCCCTCTTCTGATCTCCAAATTGCATCCTTCGATCTCTCTCTCCCCTAAGAAGGAGGGGGTATGGGTGTATTTATAGGATGAGTGGATGGATGTGGAGGATAGGAAAACATTTAATAAAGGTAGGTGGAGGTAGGAAAATATTAAATAAATGCATAGGGAAGATGAAATTATTTAATGAAGGTGGTTGAGAACCTAGGGATTGATAAAAGGTGGTTGAGAGGAAGGAAAATATTAAATCAAGGCCAAGGGGAGATGGAATTATTAAATGAGGGCCTAGGGAGGATAAAATGGAGCATATAAGGAGGATAAATGATAGGAAAATATTAAATGAGGGTAGGTGAGAACCTAGAGATGATAAATGGGGTGCTTAGGGAGGATAAAAGAGGTTAATAAATATGTCTAGGGATAATCAATGGGATGTGATTAGGATAATAAATATGATTAGGGATTAATTAAATGGGATTAGAGGTGAATTAAAATAAATTATGGGGAAATAAAATAAATGATGGGATAATGTAGGAAAGTGGGAAATTTAAATAAATGGGATTTAAGAGGGAAAGGGGAAATTCGAATGAGTGACCATGGTGAAAGATAGTGAATACATGGTGAAGAGGGTAGTGATACCAAATTTTGGTGTCTAAATTTAGTTTAAAAGAGATAGATGAGAAGGATGGAAAGAATGAGAAAGAGCAAGCGAGGCATAATTCCCAAACAATAAGGATTTAATCAACAATAGAAACTATGGAGGTGATTCTAGGAGTCACTTGAAAGGGAATAAAATACGTCCTCGGTGGAGATGACGACAATGTCCTACGAACTTGAGTTGACAAAAACCATTGAGAAATGGAGGGAATCCAATGGTAAACCACTCAAATAGATGTGAAAGATGTGTGGACCAATTTTTCATAGGAACACATCAAAATCATGCACAACAAAATATGAAAATAATGTAAAATCCTTTGTACATGAGGAATCAGTGAAGAATATGCATCCAAACAGGACGAGGATGATGATGAAAATAATGGTGCCCCAAAAAAGGACACAAAGATGGAAAAAATGTGAGATAGAAAAATGTGAGATATGATGCCTTGAGAGGGAACACAAAGATGGCCACAAAAGTGGACTTAAGATGAGATAGATTGGATAAGATTGGATGAGATAGATAAGGTGTGATAGGATGATGGATGAGACAATATATTGGATGAGATGAGATAATAGATATTGATCAAACTAGATGGATAAGATAAGATAAATCGATAAGATTAGATAAGATGTCAGATTGGATGAGATAAGATAAGTCACACATAGATGAAATGATGGATCATATGATGTAGAATTGATGTTAGGATAATAGATAGGGAATGGAAGATAGAGGCTTAGATTAGATAGAAGAAAAGGAATGTGAATCGATAGATGGTGACCAAAGGGTACGATGATAATACATCATATCAAGGGATACACAAAGAAGTGATGCCATCAACTACATTGCAGGTAAACAAGAAAGGGATCCTGGTAACACAATGCACATGTAGCTAAAGCAAGTGTTAACACCTAACCAATGATAGTTATTCCAAAGATCAAGGGGAAAGATGGATGAGTGAGATTATAAACCTAATGTTGACATGAAAAGGGGTTTAGATGTAACTTGTATGTGGGAAGAGGGTTCTCCATAAGTGGATTTCCCTAGGTCATATGCCCCAACTCTGGGTAGGGGAAAGAGAGAACTGATCAATGCGGGAAGTTTTCTATGAGAAAGTTGATCAATGTGGGAAGCTTTCTTAGGATGCTAATATAATAGAAGGATGATCAATGTGGGAAGCCCTCATTGCCATGATATAAGAGAGTAGCCATCCTTTGAGGGTATGGTCTAATTTATACATATATTATTTCAATGGCAAGAATGATATACATGATAGCATTTTTTCTTCGAGGATCGGTGTATTTATTTGATTTTTCAGTTCTTCTTCTTTTTATTTTTTTTTTTTTCATTTTTTTGCATGAATAGTTGTCCTTCAAGGGAGTAGTCTATTTTTGATAACCTTGACTTGTGATAGGAGAATCCATGAATTTTCACTTTTACATGGGGAAGAGCTAGGAATAGCTAGGTAGAACACTTACGAAACAACAAGAAACTAATCGAGATGTACCATGTGCATTGGTGCTCATTTTGGAAGTAGTCATCGAAGGAGAGAAAAATATACCTCTCTCCCCAATAATCTTCTCCCGTGGCATGAGATCACCCAAAAACTTGCGGTTTGTGAGATCGCCCAAAAACTCACTTTCAACGTGAGATCACCAGAAAAACTTGCACTTGTGTGAGATCTCTCATAAAATTATCTCTTCACAACATTTCGAACATATTTCTATCCTTTACACTCTTATACATCAGGTGCACACTTTCCTTTATTACTACCTTTTCACACTTTTACATACTTATACATACTTTACTCGATTTTTCATATATAGGAATTTGACTACTCTCTCGCTCTTCTTTAGCAGTCATCCTTAATACACACACAACAAAAGCAACCTACATCGTAAAAATGCAAACTTACAACAAAAGGTACAAGTCACATACGCTTCACCCTAGGGTCCACTTCCCTTTTCCTAGTCTCCACACTTCATTGTGATCACTTCACGCTTCACTTGCCCACTCAACATGCTATTCGCTACACTTCTCTACAAGGTCATAAGGTACACATCTTCTATATAATTTATGCTATCGAGTATCCACTTAACAACATAAAATGGGGGCAAAATGTAGATACAAAATCTATACACTTGGGTATATCTCTAGTTCTTAAAAGCATGTTAGCATTTACATGATTCCTAAGAAAAAAACTAGTAATTACAAGTCCCTTTAACCTCTTGCTTTGTCTTATGTAATTTTATTGGCTTTATACATCTTGTACCCTTGCTTTGGCATTTGATTATTTTATCTTTCTATGGCCTTGGACACTAGCACCTAGTTGGGACACTAGCACCCAATTGGGACACTAGCTCAGACGCTCCCGTCCTCCCGGGAACTCCTGCCCTCTTTATCTTTATCTTATTCTTTTAAACCCCTTTCAATTATTAATTAATTTATATTACTTTGGGTTGGCCTTTCAATTGTCAATTATGAAATTAAAACAAGGGAATCATATAAATACATAGTTATGTTTTCAAAATAAGGGACCAAACACTAAACATTACATATTACCACCTAAGCTTGCATTCAAAGGCACAAGAGCATCAAAGGCATCCATCTAGCACTCATACAAGGGACAAGGGTTGCATCACTTCTGCATACACAACATAGGAGGGGAAGTTTATTCTATTCCATCCCACACATTCTATACATTTGCTACATTCTAGATCTATCCCACTATCATTGTGTAACTTGCACAAGGGAATCCTAGGGCATCATTTATACACACACACACACACAACACAAACTACATGGATTCTGAGATGTAGTGCGGGGATTGGTCATATGTTCACTCTTTAGGTGACCATCGTGTCGATTTGACTTCATATTATGCATTTTCCTTTTTGGTTTAATGTGGTTTGTAGGTGTGTGTAGCTGAAATCATTTCTTGTAGGTTACATGTACTTTGGGAAATCAAGGAGCGAATATTAAGTGATAGATAGAAAAATTATAACAAACATCATATGGGCCCGAAAGATCCAGATCCACAACATTTACTTGGATACAATGCCCAAATCTAGACACTTGTACATGGGAACTTCTGTCCTCCCATGGGCACTCTGTCTGGCACAATTCCAAACCTTAGAACCTCCATTTTATAGTGAGGACATTGTTTATAATCACATTCTACATATTTCATCTACCCGCATCACTTCTGTTCATTCTCGAAATCAACGAAGTCCCTATCTCTCCTTCTTTCTTAGGGTTTCATATTTACACATGCTTTATTGCTTGCGTCTTACTATATATTAGCATTTGTACATCATTTATTACAATAGTTAATTCTTGTGTAATTAGATTTAATGACATTTTCTTAAATCATATATATATATATATATATATATATATATATATATATATATATATATATATAAAATAATTAACATAATTAAATTAAATCCTTATGATTTTCCTCAAATCCAGTTGATTTTATAAAAAAATTCATTGAGCAAAAGAATGTAGGAATCTTAAACATCTCACACCATGTTCCTCTAAAAGCATACATACGTGTGTGTGTGTAAAAACAAAAATGCATTTCTTTCGTATGTATTTGGCTCTGTACTCCATTATTCTACACTGTTGGGAGAGGCTGTAGATGTGTGTATATATATATCTTATTTTTATTAAAACAAAAATACCCAAAAAATAGCTTGGTTTTGGTTATGGCCACTAATGTGGGTGGAGAGGCCGTGGCCTGGCCGCACACCCTCCCCCTCCCCCAAAACTCTAAATCTCAGCCCCCACAACACCCTGCACAGCCACTGCGCCTCTTCCCATACACAACTGCCACATAAAACTACTTAATCAACCTCAGAATAAAAAACCATTTGACATTTTCCCATGGAAATATGGAGGCCCTGAAACACAAAAATATAATAATATCGAGTTTCCATTCTTATCCTCCCTTGTGGAAAGAACATTCCACCAAAAACATAAACCTTGGCCTCCTTATAACCAACAATCTGCTTCCCCATAGGGTCGACCTGGGGAGAGACCAAATGAAACTTATTAAAAACATTGCAAAATAAAATATATCAAACTTCCTACATCTGGAAACAATGGAGCAAATGAAAATAGAAATGAAAAAGTGAAAGGAAATTCAAAATAGAGTATATGGAATATCTTTAATGGTTTGAAGAACCAATGATGAAGATTTCTTCTCATCCTAAGGCTTATATTATTTTTGGAGGGGACGATTTTCCATTTAGTCTTGGCTTGGAATTCTACGTTGTGAGTGGGGGTCATTCCCTCTCTCTACTTTTAGATGATCTTGGCGACCCTAAGGTGACAATTTAAATAAATTTTAATTTTATCACACAGGTGTTTGGGATAGATCTTCTTCTCACCTTTGCGGCTTAATTTACGCCTTTTACTTCACCTTGGAATGAATTTTATCAAACATCATAGCAAGATCGTAAATCTAGTGGACTAAGCTATGATAGAGGTGTATGATCTCTCCTCGGTTTTTATAACGCGATAAGGACTTGATACCTTAAATAATGATGATAGATGTTTAACTATATAAAGTCACCTCTGTAGTTTGACCTTCCCTAATCATAAATATAATAAGAAAAACATTAACTAAATTAATGCTAACCCTTGGTTAAGCATGACTCGAACTAAAACAAAGGGAGAAATAAGTAACTTAAGTAACATCATATGGAAAATTCATTGTTAGTTTGAACTATCTCGTGAGTCTATGTTACGTTCCTCATATTTTCTTGACTTAGAGTTGATAATCGTAAGCCACCTTTGTACCTTGTGTAGTGGGAACCATGATTGTATTCCTACCATCCTTAAATGGTTGGCAAGATGGCTTAATGAGGCCTTAATCCTCTTAGTAATTTATCTTTTAATTTTTTAATACTTTTTCAACATATTGTTTTGTTTTTGGGTCGTAAAGTTTGGGGCATTACATCAATAAAACAAGCGAAATGTATAAATTTTTGCCATGTCATGCATATCTTTAGTAGTGCAACGGTACATACAACTATTGTTTTTTTGACGTGCATAGTAATGTCGGCCATGCTACTAATGAGACGTGTCACTAATGACAAGGTTTCCATGATGTAATGAATTCAGATACATCAAATCGACAATATAAATGGACCCTGACAAAAACATAATTTTCGATTTGAAGTCATGCCAAACTTCTACCATAACACCGATCAAATCTCACAATGAAGTGTGCCAAAAAATGAGTCTCCTTAAATTTTGTCAAATGCACAATCGATCGTCGAGGGTTCGCTTTCGTGATCAACGCATACATAAAGGTTTACTTGTAAGTCGTTGATTTCACATGTGCATGTAAGAATTGGTGAGCCTTCATCCAAATTGAAGGAACATCTATTGGCGTAATAAAATCATGAGTCCTATAGTAAAAGAGCTAAGATATAATTACTATAAAATATAAAGCCAAAATAAAATTCCATATTTTAATGTAAAGAGTGAATTCCATGTGCATAAGTCTAATCATTGTTTTAGTAAGAAGTGAAGCATGTCGGTGACCAAAAATACATTAAAAGTGCAGGAGTGAAAGACTTGGGTTTGAATACGAGGGGGTCATCTTGATAAGGTGATATATAACATATGTAATTATATATATTCATATTTAATTATTAATTTTATAGTATTACATCAATAAAAACTAGGATAGTTTTTAAAAAGAGGTCTCAAGAATAACAATAAGTTCAAAAAAATAAGGAATAATTTTTAGGATTTCATAATTGTACATGTGTTATGAATATTTTGACAAATTAATGCCCATATAAGAATGGAAACAAGAAAGTGTCACTATCGTATCTCCCTAATTTTTGAATGTTCCATGTTTATTCGTGTAAATAAACAATATTTATTCATGATGTATGTATAAACGAAATTGTGTGCAATGTAATTGAAACACATAATATCCCTCATGCTCGGTCTTTGTGATGTATGGTTGAGTGATAGATACACGACATTAGGTATATATGGAAAATGCTTTTGCACTTAAAATGCATAAGGGCATTCTGATTTGTTAGTTTAAAATATTTATAATTAATTAAGTTTTATTATTTAGTTCCAAACATTATTTAAGTAAAGAAAATTTATTTAATATGGATCAGATTACGAGTCATAAAATTATATTGATTTTTTCTAATTTGTATTGGACAATTATTTGTTTAGATTGAGTTTTTATTGTTTAGATTAGTGAAGAAAGGGAGAAAGAGATTTGTGCAAGTAGATTTGCGGAATAGAATAACAATTTTTTTGAAGTGTAAAATTTGGTTTCCATCAAATCACTTCAATGTAATTTGAGTATAACAATTGTATTGACATGGTTGTTTCATCACACGATCTCTTTTTTGAGGTTCCAAATGATGAATTAGTCATTGGAAACTTTTTTATATTTATTAAATAAATGTTTTTAAATTTCTCAACATCATGTTGATTGGGGTCATATTTTTCCATTATTGTAAGTGTTATAATTTGTGTATAATAGTACTACTCAAAGATTAAATACCGTATTCGTCCCATAAACACCACCATTACACCGGAAAAAGAAACAAGATAGATGTATGTAAACATCACACACACACACACACACACACACACACACACACACACACACACACACACACACACACACACACACACACACAATTACACAATTTCCATATTATTTAGATATTTCTATTGGTATCCTTCACCTAAAATTTATTAAACTTATCATGGAAAACTTTGTAATATAAGTTTATATTAGCATAGAATAACAATGTAATTATAAACACCTAATTTTAATAATGGATTAGTTAATTCTTATAGGTATTAGTGTGTTTATAGATCATTGGTCCAAGTTAGGATGTTATTGACATATACTTTTATTACTTATTACTTATTCCTTATTTTCTATTTATTGTCAACACATTTGACCTTATTTTTATTTATCGAATTCCCATTCTTCTATGTATGGGTCTTGTTATCTTATTTCCTCAATTTTCATGTGTATTCCTTCTTTCCCCAAATTTCTCTCTTACAAGTTGGTTTTCATTGATTTTTGCATGACAGTTTTTTTTTTTTTCGTCTAACAATTACACAAGTTTTAGAAAATATTTACAAGAAAAAGATGAAAGGAACAATTTAGAGGATTTGTGGGGAAAGCACTAGATAGTTGCACCCGAACGAGACTCTAACAACTCCAAAACTTGATGATGAAGATCTTTCTATGAAAAGGATTTATGAGTTTCACTTTTGGCTTCAAGAGATTCAAGGGGAAAACATATTAGATTTTTCTCCATGTCTTTACTTCATTTATATAGAAAATATTCAATCTTGTAAATAGTGGCCTTTACCTTTTATATGTTCATTTCGAGGATGGATTTGTTCCATTGCATGAGATTTAGTGAGGATGTTTGGTTGAATATTTATTCTGATTTTTGTATGCTATTAACTAAATGTGGTGTCATAGAAGACTATGATTATAGGATACACGCACAAAATAGAGTTTTAAATAAAACTTTAGAGAATCATATGTAAATGCATTTGGTAAGTGTAAAGCTTAACTCTACCAAAATGTGTCAAAATGGGAGTTTTGTAACAAGATATAGAAAACCCAGAATTTTTGTTAGATGTACTACAAATGCTTAACAACAAACATGTACATGTAAAATGCGGAAATATAAAAAATACACGAATATTAACAAAATAAAATACATACTGAAAAAAGTAACATATCATTTTTAAACAAATTAAACATCAACATCCCCTCAATATACTTCCCATATTTAAAATGCACAAATAATGTCCATGCTACTTTGAGATCCAATTTGTCAATGTTCATGCCTTTGAATATGAAAGGGAATAATTTGCTCTCACACCTGATATGGACCATTCGGCATAACTTGCTCTCTTTGAAAGCTGCATGGCACATTTTGATGCCGTGTTCGTATATGCAATCTTCTTTGAAATAAAAATATTGAGAGAGTGTTGGCATGTTCCTTGACGTTACAATAATCTATTTTTCAAGAAAGTGCATTCCGATGCAGTAATGGGTCCATTTACTTCAATTTTTCTGTGCAATACAAATCAGATTTCAACTTCATAATCATGTGAAACGAAGAGTAATAATATAGAACACGGAAACACTGTCAAATCAAAATATAATCAGCAGATTTTGTTAAAGTGGTAAGCACTACTGCTTGATTAATATAAAACACATGAATCAACAATGAAAGTAACACGCAAAGTTAATATAAAAGTTTATAAACAAACTTTTGTTTCTGACATGATGGGATTCTTGAAGTGATGGATTCCTCATGATAATAAATCCTGTAGATAGATTCGAAATTAGAAAGTAACTAATGATAATGATCCAGCCAGGTTAATACTTGACCGTTACATTTAATAAGAACATGCCGATAATATACTGTTTTTGGACTGTTAATATGCACCACGCAGTAAGTTCAACGGATTTGAATGATAGTCTAGGAGATTGAGACTGGAAATGGACGTTTGATCCATCAGTTATCCTTTGGGAGATTAGTCCAAATGGCGCACGGAATACCGAATCCGATTTCCCGTATCTGTTCTGCCACAGTTTTGATATTTGCGGTTGCCTTTTACTCTTTATAAATGTCAAGACATGTTAATTATGGTAAACAAAATAATCATAAGCCTCCTCTTTTCTGAAGGAGCATGGAAAACTCATACTAATTGGTGGATATGGGGTTTCAATCTGCTTAGAGGCAAGCCGCCACATTGAATGTTGGCTGGAGAGCTTTGAATACTCTACTACTGGTTGGACTACCAACTCACGTAGATCCTTCCATCTTCGAGGCGGCCCACCACAACTTAGTGTAGAATTTGTAGGGTTTGAACCTTGGGTATACTGGTTGGACTACCAACTCACCTAGACCCTTCCATTTTGCTTAGAGGTGGGCTGCCACAACTTACTGTAGAATGTGTAGGGTTTGAACCTTGGGTGGAGAGCTTTGAATGCTCTACTATTGGTTGGACTACTAACTCACTTAGACCCCTCAATTTTGCTCAAAGGTGGGCCACCACATTCAATCTTCCCAGAGGCAAGCCACTCCAACCTAGTGTAGAATTTGTAGAGTTTGAACCTTGGGTGAAGAGCTTTGAATGCTCTACTACCGATTGGACTACCAACTCACCTAGACCCCCTGACCGGTAATGATACTTTAAATTATGGAGACTGTGATTTCCATGACATGAATTTGATGGGTGGATTCATGCTTCTTGATGCTGTTCTAGAAATCATTTTGGTTTCTTTCCTCTTAAAAATATTTCCGGTGATAGAAATTTCTACTATAGATTATGTTGGTTTCTTTCCTCTTACAATATTTACCACAATAGGTGTTTATACTATAGATAAGGTCAATTCGTGCCTCTATGTCAAGGTAAATTTTAAGACCCCCCCTAAAAATTACCATAGATATTACTTGGCGAATTTCTATAAATGACTTTCGAAATCTTGGCGAATGCCAAAATTGAAAGGACATGCTTTTGGCCGGTATTAAATGTCATATGGTAGCATTCAACTATTGACTAGTAGAAAATTTATCTTTTGTGCATGCAGTAAAGGCGATTTGGATATAAAAATTTGGCTATAAAAGTAACTTGTACCCAAAAAATTTAGGCGAAATAGCAAGCAACCTAACCCTCAAAATTAGCCAAATCCAAATTTCAAAAACCCAAATATTCGTGAATTAACGAAGATTAGCCACTAAAATTTACACTCCTCTATAGACATTATTCTAAAATTATGCACTTGATTATAATTATTATATCAACCTCTCACAAGATAACATGTGGGTACGTATTTGTTCTATTGGATGCAATTTGTTTTAACACATCAATCTCCATAATAACGCGACATCACCATTTTGTTGACACGTCATATCAATATACAACCCTCGCAACAAAACATTAGTAGGTTGCATGCTTTTATATTGCTTTCATCTTTAGGGTCATCCTAGTGGCCTGTGATATGTTGAGAGTCATAACTTAAAATAACAATCCACCATTATTAGATAAGCATATAAGGTTCTATCTCATTCTAGGTTTTTCACGAGAGTGTATATATGCACCATCGAATTCGTTTACATGGTATTAGGAATGTAAATATTTATTATAGTAATTTATAATTTTTATGGTTTCACTATTCAAAATTTATCTCAGGTTGAGGTTTTGTGTAATTACATTGATAGGTGTTTCTTATTATGCACATGTTTGAGAATTCCCTAGAGCATAAATCAAGCATTCTCAATTCTATTGTGTCTCTGCAACTTTCCTAAAAACAAACCCGCCTAGTGTCAACATGCCATTTTCCTCCCTCCCGATTGTAGTTGATGACATGTGGGTCCCATAGCCATCCCAATCACGTGGTAAGTGGTAGTCTAATATGACGGTCCCATTATAATTGTATGTGAATTATCCTATTGGCATACACAACATCCACTCGATCTTACCTATCCACCCAAGACACCGACACGACATGGCTGATGGAATATTTTTGTTTTGGCTAACACCACCACCATGGTCAATACATGGTCAATTATGCATGATCCATAGATTTAGCATTCGCCTTAGCAATTTTGAAAAGATAGGTTATATTATTCCAAGGCTAGGGAAAATTTAGATGGCAAGGGAAACAACTTAAGGCTTCTCTAGTGTTCACTTTTGGGTGGAAAAATAATGGCATCATTTCCACTTTGGCTTCCCCATCCGCAACATTTTGTCCATTTTTCTTAGGCCCTCCACACATCTTGTGAGATGCCATCTTTTCTTTATGTTGTTCCATTAGTCCCCCATCTTATTATAATCGCCTTACATGGTTGCTCTCCTAGTATTTCTCTTCGTATGAGCTACCATTACCCACTTTCCGTAAGGAGGCATTATTGGGGTGTAAGTTTGGCCATTTCGAGAGACATGCACTATCGAATTTTCTAGATTTTGATGATGCGAAATGGTTATACCACACAATAGGATCTTGGCGCTTGAGGGAGCAATGAACTAAACATTGTAATTGATATATGTTCCATTAGTGATCCTACATTTATTGAGGAATTTGGGGTAAGAATGTGCAAATAAGAGGGGATGAAGGTGTAAAGTGAACACGTCGAAGGTGCAATGAAGGAAGGATTCGATAGAGAAGACAACCATGCCTTCTTACCTTCTCTCATGTCCCATACTAATTGTGTGGTCTGAGTGTCCACCGTTTGTGGGAGGATGATTCACAACTAAATATAGAGAGGTAGGCAGAATATGTTAATTACGTGTTGCTTAACTTAACAAATGGCATTTCCATAACATGGGGAAAATCATGTATTGGCTATACCAAATGTATCTTCTCCACACAAGACATCAACATGGTTTATGGAATATTTATGTTCCACTAAACACTTTGCCGCCACCACTTTTAACATGTGGTTGATTATAAATGACCCAAAAAATTAGGATTTGCATAAGAAACCATGAGTAGAGAGGGAGAATGTGGATGTTAGTGGAAATGACTTGAGGCTTTCTAGTTGTCTTGTGAGATGAAATCTTTACATCATGACATTCCCCTCATAAGGGTGACACTCACCACTATCCTTTTGTTTTGTGTTGTTATTAGTAATGGGGAAAACATATATATCTCTTTAATGCCTATGGGGCGGTGAATATGTGTACACATGTTTTCCATTATAATCCTTTGAGAATGCTAAAATTTCAAAACTTTAAATATTTTTCTAACATTCTTGCTTTTGTAACTATTGGAACAATTTTTAATGGATTCTATGTTAGATTTAATGTCCCTAATGAGCCAATGTATCCCACCTATATTTTATTAATAATATTTGAAGTTATAAAATTTACTATGACCTTACAATGTGTCAATTTTTTTATTAATATATAATATTTTCTATTCTAAAGTATTTTGTAATTTCATTGTGTTAACAAATTTTTATTGTTTTTCAATGCTTATATTAATGAAATACACAATAACGTAATTGTAGTAATACCACGAAATTACAAAATCATTAAAAAGAGTCTTTTAATTGGAAACTATTAAGACATATTTAATTTTCAACAAACACTTGCATTGATAATCTCCTTTGGATTTTTCCTATTGCATCCCATTCAAATCCATGCTTTTTCCAATTCTCTTTCCATGTGTGAGGCTTCGTTAGATAGACACGTGGTCCATATGTGACTTACCAAAACAAACCGCCTACTTTTTGTCCCACCATTTGTCTTCCCATTATAATGTCATCATGCTATCCACTTCTTTATTGTCTTGTTTCCTTTGATATTGATTCCCCTTTGGTCCTCCCTATCGACGCGTATCCATTGTACTAATTGAGTGTGATTAGTAATTTGAATATATTTATCTAAAATACTTATAGAGATATCAAAATCGAAGCATCCGATTGAATTTGTCACAAATGTTAGATAATTATCTTTAAATTGATATCATGCTAATGACACTCATAGGTGTGGCACATATAATTTTCATTTTCATCCAATGTGTGTTTATATTATGCTAACATATTCCTTTGAAAATTAGTTCAATTATTCATATTCATCCAAAATGTAATATACATCACATTAAATACTAATTAATGAAAAACTATGCATTTATCATAATGGAAAATATACACCACATTAAACAAAAACCTATGAAGAATTTCATATTCATCTAAAAATATAATATACACCATATTAAATGATAACTAATGAAGAAAATTTGTTATTTTTCATATTAAAAGATGAGAGAAAAAGGGTCTAAAAGAGAAGGAAGCCATTTTCAAGGGAAATTGACCATTTGCATGTAGCACGAAAATGGTCAATGTCCCATGAAAATGGTCAAGACCCTATAAAATGTAAGAAATAGAGGATGACAGAGAAAACTTAGAGAAAAGGGAAAACCAAAGGCATAATAAACCGAATGTGACTAAAACATGGATAAAAAGATGAAAGCAAAAAGAGGATTAAAAAAAAGATGACAACATAAAAAAGAGAATTCAAAGAGTGATGAAATATGTGAGTACAAGATTATAATATATTCCTAACGTAAAACAATAATAAAAATCACTTAAATATGATAGAACTAAATAAATTAACTATTATATTACCAAAATTATGTTCCTATATACACCTTGTTTTTTTATCTTACTAATGATTCCTCTTTGCGAGTCATTTTTACATTGATATATTTGAGTGCATGCCTTATGAGGCCTAACTAGAATTGAGGATGGATGGTTAGCTATACTTGTGAGAGAGTTTTGTTGTGCAATATATTATACTTTACATATGCTATCCTTTACCACCTCCTTTATCACTAACTTAGTATCCTTTTGTGATCTCCTTCACATGTATCCCCAAGTGTTTTCTACACTCATATATCCTTTTATCCATAGGAACCTCATGCCGACGCAAGTACAAGTTGACAATATTGATTGTTTGACAGAAATTAATAGCCATTTGTATCGACCATGATTGATTCTATCGAGTATGAGAGTTTTGACTTTAGTTTATGAGTTCCTATTTATGGGCTTCATTGAAATCATTTCTCCATTATCAAATCATCACTTTATCGATCTTATTTATCTTTCTAAGTTTCTCTTAAATGTATTATAGTATTAGATTTAATCTCTCTTACACATGGGGGTTTATTTGTGTAGAATTGGGTTTATGATACTAAAGAAGTATGTGTGTTAGTAGTTATCCCTAGAATCATTCATTCGGAAATGATAGCGTTTTAATCTATTGATTTTATAGATTCAATTCACTTACAACTTTAATCAATGCGCAATAATCCAGGCTAACATAACTTTATTGTTCATTAGTCACATATCAAGAAAGTACATAATGAAAACATAAAAGTTAGAGATAAATATGACATAAACTTTAATTACATTATTGTAAGATCAAAACAACTCACAACTATATTTAAAATATAGATTAAAAACAATAATCAACCTTTTTTGTAATGCACGTACACAACTTTATAAAACTTGAGGTGACTATTGACATACTAGTCCCTTCATCTTACCTTTTTAGGCTAGAGGAGTGTTTCACATTCCTTTCCTATGCGAGATATTTACATTTCTCTAATTTTTTATTTAGGATATACATGATATACATTGTATATTTTACAATATACAAAATACACCAAGTTATATTTTTGGCCAAAATAACATTCCAACACTTTCCCGAAATTAAATAATTTTCATGTCTCAAGACAAAATAAGCTTATGAATTACGTAGGGTGTAATATATTCAATT
Source organism: Taxus wallichiana var. yunnanensis (assembly GCA_018340775.1). NCBI lineage: Eukaryota > Viridiplantae > Streptophyta > Pinopsida > Cupressales > Taxaceae > Taxus > Taxus wallichiana. The sequence continues at coordinate 171,858,057 of CM031233.1, forward strand.
TTTGACCTCCTAAAGCTACTTACTATAGTGCATAATCAGTTACTTTATTTTCAATTAACATAGGGAATGCCAAATTGATGATATTTATAAGAAGCTGAACTCACTGGACAATAGATTGGGGAGAGAAAAATATAGACATGATCACAACATGGCTATCTTCAAAGCCATCAATGAATTTTTAGAGCAGCAAGTTTAAAGCATTACCATGCTTAGTGGGATCCTTGACACTATTTGGGGGAATGAAAAGAGAGGAGCCAGACCATCTCACAGTTGAATGCTTCGGACCCAACGCACATCACCACATTGGCGTTGTTCACCTCACTACAAACGATCTAGTCCAGAATTGACAGAGTGTCCAAGAAGTAAATTCACTCGGGCTGGAGGGAGTCGTTTTAGTTCTGATCTTTTTGGTCTTTTTGTTGTGACTTTGCTGCTTTTTTGTTGTTCTGTTGCAGTATATGTTCTATTTTTTTTCTTGCTTGTAACTATCTTCTGTGGTTATTGATGGACATAGTGTTCTATCTGGATTTTGATCCTTTTTGTCACTTCTTTATAGTTATATCTGGTTGTTGAGCCCTTTTTGTAATAGGGTATAGTCCCTTTAAAACTATTTACCAATAATAAAAAAACATAGGGAATGCCAATTGCGAGTTTTCATCCCCTTTGTAGTAAATCCCATTAAGAGTTTTCAACTACGTAGTTATTCCAATAGATCATCCTTTCAAGTTTTCAATTTTAGGAAAATCCATCATATTTTCTTCGAGGTTTCAACCTATGCACACTTTCTTACATATATCAACAAATTTGCATGATGATATACAATTTTCTTACCTTGCCTCAAAATTGTGGGGCTTTGGATCTTTGTTTAGCGGATTGTGATGGAAGAGCTTACTAAACTTATGCTGATGGAGGTAGTGATTGAGATGATAATTCTTGAGTTGTTTGAATTATTTGGAGTAAGATGTGAGATGGTACATACTTTGGAGTTTTCTTCACAATTGGTAGATATATTTCTAATTATTCCTTGTATACATTTCAATATAAGATGGCCTCATCAACTTTACCAAATCATCCTTGTAATTGTGTCAAGTGTTTCATGACTTAGAATAAAGAATATTCTTCCCTTATATTTTTAATTTGACCTTGGAGAGATATAATATGCTTTATTTCCTATATCGGTTGCCTATGTATAATCTCTCACACGTTGTGCTTGCACCGCCCACAAAACTTTGTGTGGTGTATTTCTCTCATAGTCATGTAGTCTAACACTTACATTATCTTGAGATTGTAGAGAAATTCACAATTCTTAGTTCAATTCTTGATCATCCTTTGCGGTTTTGATATGTTCCCATAAATTATTAGCAAGTTACGTATATGCATGGTTATATTTCATGGTTTCATGCAATTGCACATTTAAATTAAAAACTTGAAAAGTTTTTTTCTTTACTTGGGAAAATGATTTATGTAGGATATTTGTATATTCATGAAAAATTAAAATTATACCCTTGGCCTTTTTTTCATTTTTGGCACACTTATTTCTTATCTTTGTGTACATTCTCATGCTCATGTTAATTTTCCATGAGTTTAATAACTAGAGTGGCTAAACAAACCTGCTCACTCATGAATTGTTCACCTATAGGTTTAGTGATAAGATTTGGATAATCATCCTCTACTTGGTGTATTACATTGTGTAATGTTTTTTTGAATGAGGATTTTTACTATGCCAATTGCATAAAAGCGTGCCAATTTTTACTTGCACAAAGTGTGCAATCCCTCCATTTACATTTGTAATGGTAGTTACTTGATATGCACCTCAACATTACTGATAATTACTTATGTAGTGGTCACTTGTAACATTGTTTGAGCAATATGTGGGATAATAGTGCACACATGAGAGGAGGAAAGGATAAGCATGCACTTCAAGTTTGTGCAATTGGATTTGTTCCCTACCAAAATATTTTTGCATTGGGCCTCCTTCCCTTTATTATACTATTTGATTTATTATTGGCTCGAGCTAGAGCTACCTACATTTGTTGCATTATCTTGTAAATTTTCTTCTCTCCACCCACTTAGAGTTTTGACTTCGAGGTGTGTTTTCTATTATTGACTCAATTTTAGTAATAGATTCTTCTTGCTCCTTTTATTGCACTCTACCTTAGTCTTTATAGATTTTTAATACGAGTATTCTCTTTTCTTGCGTATGGGTTTATTTGATCTTCCTATCCTCTTCAATTTTTTTGTTCTTCCTCCTTTTCCTTCTACTCTAACATTATCTTTTTTTCTTGTTCTTTCTATTTTCTTTCTTCCTCCCATTTATTATCTTCTTATTATTTTTAATTATTTTATAGTTTATCCATCTTCTTAGTCTCCTCTTCTTTCTCTTTTTTCCTCCTTTGTACTTATTTATTCCTTTAGATTTTGTGCCTTAGCTTGCATACTTGATTTTTTAGTTCATCCTACTTTTCTTCAAGCTTCCACTCTTCTTCATCCGGTATTGATTGTTTTTATACCAATTTTTTTTTTTAATATTCCTCTTTCTATTCCTTTAAATCCTTTGAATTTCCCTAAATACTTGACTCCAACTTCCCTCTCCCATTCCCTGCTCTTGGTTTACACCAAACCTCCCTCTTTCAATCATTCAACAATGTTCCCTTCCCTTATCTTACCCTAAAAATACCCCTGTCACTTCCATCCTTTATTTAAGCACAATGTTGTTTCCGTAAAATAATAGATGCCTTTGCAAAGATGGATACTTGCTTTGTCTGTATGGAAAGCTACCCAAGAATGATGGGGAAAATGAGTAAAGACAAGTACGTATACAATAGATGCTTGGCCGAGAAAAATGGTCACCGCTTCTCTGCATGGAACAACATGAATCTAGGCCATCAACCTGTAGTTCTTAAATGTCTTACATAGGTAGAGGAAATGCTTATCACAAGATTCAATCCAATCTTACAGGTTATCCAAGTACATGGAGGAAAATACAAATACATTGGCCACACTATTAATTTCCCATAAAACATTGAATCTATTATTAAATTCCTTGTGCAACATTTTGGAGAAATGGACATCTTGCTTCTACAAAGAAAAGGACAGAACCAAAAAAATAATGATTTATATGTCAATAGGGTCACGTGTGTGGGATGGAATCCAATTTGAAATAGCAAATGATCCATATTACAAATATATCCTCATTGACTATGATACCTTTTCCTCTTTTCACTAAACTAACCAATGATTCTTCCATCTCGAAAACTATTCAAATAGATAATCCCCCTACTAAGAAGATATTCATGTAGTATATGTATATGAGGTGAGGAATTTACATCACCCAATATAAAATCCTTAGCATCATCCTTTGTCCATGTTTTCCATAATTTAGGTACAAAATAGGAGGATATTTAACGGTTCTTCTTTTCTTTAGCGAGATAGTCTACCATTATATTTTCCTTGGCCTAAAATCGCTCTTTCACCGATCAATGAGTACAACATAGAAGGATTGTTTTCAATGGATTTTTTGACTTTGTTTCCCACCAATTTAGCTATGTTTAAACAACCTCACATGAAAGAGATCCAAATTCATGAATATGCATTGGACTTGATCCGTTACTTTGACAACCACTTTGGTGAGCACCCTAGGTTCAATTATTTTTGCTCAACATCATCATGCATCATTGCTACTGAGATACATTTTTTTCATGAGACAAGATATCATCTAAAAAATTCCAAAAACTATAGGTGCGCTGCAAAAATTCCTTCAAGATAATCCAAATGATTCCCTCCCATAAAATCTAATGCGGTTTAGAACGATACTTCGTGGAATAAGGTATTTCTGTTCAAAAAGTAGAGGTGAAGTTTCCAATATGGTTGAACCACTAGGAACACCAAATTTTTCTTCACTTTAATTGTTGCAGACACTAAATGGTCGACTCATGCATAGTGTGATTCCCGGCACTAGCCCTATAGATCCTCGTGAAACACGAATATGGAGGAACCATAACATTGTCTCCAAACCTCATCATCTTTTTGTGTACTTACACCAAAGATTCATAGTATTCCATGAAGAGGTATTGTAAAAATACCTAGGAGAAATAGACTATTGGTATAGGTATGACTTGTCTCTTTCTTTCATTCCTCTTCCAAAAATATTCCTCTTAGTTATTCATCTCTTTCTAGGTATGAATGGAAACATAGAGGATCCACGCATGTACATGGATTCCTTTGGCTTCCAGAGGCCCCAAATGTGGAGACAATTGACTAGAGTGACACGTCTGCTATCAACCAAGTTAGAGAGTACTTCAAAAAATTTGTTTCCACATGGAACCCTCGTGCCATTTCTTGTAGGTCAGAATACATTCACTTTGTCCACTCTAGGATGATCCATGCTTATTAAACACATCATAAATATTAGCAATCGACCCTCTTTTAGACTTGGAAGAAATTTTGAATCATGTATAAAGACACACCAAATGCACTGAACATACATACCTACAAAAGAAATAAAGTGGGATGGAATGCAGGTACAAAGCACCTTGGGAACTACTCAAAAATTATCATTAGGCCTTAACAATGTATAAAAATTCAATTACATGCTAGAAAGAAATGATGACAAATTAAACATCCACAACCCCGCCATGTTATCCATTTGGAGAGCCAATGTTGATTTCCAGCCCATACTCTCTAAGCATGGAGTCCTAAAATATATTGATAAATATGCTTCCAAGGTAGAAAAACATTTCAAATCATACCACCAACGTTTCTTAAGGATATCATCGACGGTCGATCTGAAAGAACCACCCAAGGTAGCCTTCCAAAAATGATTACGAGATAGTGTTATCAATCATGACATTAGCGCAAAAGAAACATGTCACATGTTGTAGAAGTTTCCTCTTGTTATTTGTAGCTTGGTCCTTTGTGTAAGCTAGGAAAAATACACTACTAAACAGGAAGTAAAACACAAACAATATTACCTCCTCTTTTGTGTTCCATAGAAAACCTCGAAATGGGATAGGAAACTTGGATTGAGCCCTGATTATGTGATATGTAGGTTCTTTTCTTCAAGACGGAGCAAGGCCTTCCTACAACAACGATCCTCTTACTTTGCACCAGATGGGAAAAAGGATTATGAGGCTATTTGGGCATTAGGACGAGGTAGAAGGATGTTATTTGCTCAAAGGATGCAAGAAATTAGATAGGAATTCAAGCTTATTCTTCATGTCTTTAGAGGGAGGGGTAAGGTTTTATTTATAGCCTAGGGGAGTGATTAACTTAGAGTAATTTAAGTAATCATGGTTTGAAAATGTGGGCAAGATTAGGTGAGTGGGGACCACGAAGAATGGGTGAGGATTTGATTTTGGATTTTTAATTCATAAGTGGAGGATTTTAGGTGAGTGGGGACCACGAAGAGTGGGTGAGGATTTGAATTTGAATTTTTAATTCAATAGTAGAAAAACATGGAGAATAATGACATGTGGTGAGGATTGGGTTATTTTTTAGATTTTGAAATGGATAATTAATCAAATTATATTTGATTAATTCAAGTGTATTTTTGTGGGAAATGAGGAAGGGGAATTAATTGATTTAGGACAGATGTGAAATTAGGGTGTCTACATTTTCCCCTCTTTGGAAGGGTACTATGAAAGTAGTGTCCTTTCAAAGAAAGTAGATGAGATGGGGGAAGAATTCAATCTACTTTTCTTAAGCAAAAAGTAGAGCAAATGTTTGTTGGGGAGAATAGAAAGTGGTGAGTGACGGATGTCATAGTATCCTCTAAGACAAAAATGTCATGAGAAGATGTGATATGGAAGATGTGATGATGCCCCTCGAGAGGGCTGATGAGAATGGAATATACGACAGAGCTCTCAAAAGAGGAGAGATGAATTATGCGGAGAAGAGGACGATAATGGAGTGGAAGAGACTGGAATGACCGCACGATGAAAATGGAGAAAGGATTCAATCGGCCTTAAATGCTAGGTGTGAGGGTGTGTGGGAAATAGAAAAGGGAATGGATAGGATTTGGGGTTGATTATGAGAAGAGTAAGGGATAGGGGGGGGAAAAAAAGAATGAAAGAGGTAGAAATAAGAGAGAGGGATGATAGGGAAGAAGGGAATGATGAAGGAAAAACAAGGAGAAAACAGGAAAATGACAGAGTAGAGGGTGAAGGGATGAAATAGAGAGATGTGCCAAATGAAGGAAGCAATAAAGATAATAAAGAGGGATGCATGAAAGTGAAAGAAATGATAGAGCTGAGAAAATAAGAAAATGGGGAAGGATAAATAAGAAGGAGAAGACGAGGTGGGAGTAGGGGGTGAAATCGATGAAAATTGAAAGAGGACAAAAGAAGAAGTAGAACGGAGAAAAAAAAAGAAACTATGAGGGGTGAGGAAAGTGTGAAAAAGAGTAAAGAAAAGAAGAGAAACATATACATAATGAATGAAAATGTAGGGGTGGTAGAGAAAAGGAGAAGTGGTCAGAAGAAACATGAAAATTAGGGGAGAGGAAAGGAAGATAGAGCGAATATAGGAGAATATCAAGGAACCGTGTCATCATGAGGAAGACCAAGGCAAAGAATATGGAGCAGACCATATGGAGATGCATGTGGAGGGTGGTATGATAAAAAGACAGGACAACACTGAAGAGCCAGGTTATCGATGGGGAAGTAAGGAGGAAACGTGATGGAAAAAGGGGAAGAAGACGATATAGTGGAAAGGAAATAAGACGAGGGGTGGAGAGAGAAGAGGATAACAAAGAAAATGATGTAGAAGGAAGGGAATACAGAAAGGGGATAATAAGTGGAAAGGGAACAATATAAGGAATGTAAAGAGAAGAAAGAGGGGAGGAATGACATCGATTGGAAAATGCGGAGATGCATGAAATGAGGATATTAGGACTATGAGAAAATAGACAAAGGATGTATGATGAAGACAGTAAAGATATTGAAGAGGGCGAAGGGAAGATGGAGAGATGGGTAAGAAGCGAAAAGAAAGGGTGGGATTGAGGGAAAATAATAGGAGAGAAAAGAGAATGGGGGATAGAAGAGGAAATGCTAATGAGGGGACGTTAGGGAAAGTCCACTAACAATGAGTGGTGAGGAAGGGTGAGAGAAAAAATGAAGAAAAGGAGAAAGGTAACAAGGATTGGAAAGGGTAACACCAACAAAGGGATGTTAGGAAAACCCCTTATAATGAGTGGTGGGCTTAGAGGAGGGAAGGAATGAAGGAAAACTCTAGAAGGTCCAAGGGAGTGAATGAGGTCATGCGGAATGAGGATTGATGATTTTTAGGGAAAGCCCACTAACAATTATTAGCGCGGAATAGAAGATGATGATGAAATAATGATAGAGGAATGTTAACAATAATGGTGAACACGTGTGTGGGTAGAAATGTGGGGGATTTGAGAAGATGAAGTGGAAAGAGTAAATAAAATGGGAGGGATGAGTTGGGACTAGGTGAAAGTGAGGAGAGGATGCGGGTGATGAGGATGAATGAGGTGAGGATGAAGAAACAAGACATGAAAAGAATGGGAAGAAATGATATGAAGGATGATGGATCAAGAAGGGGAAAATGGGGGAAAAGAACGTGATTATAGGTGGAAGAGATTAGACGTATGTTATAAGAGGATAGGTGGAGAAAGGATAATGGTAGGAGGAAAAAGTGGTTAGTAGGAGAGACCAGGTGGAAGAAGTGATCAACAAAGTGAATGAAGAATGAGGTGAGGGAGAAGTTCACGATGACGAGTTAAGCGTAGGGAGGACCCTGACATAAGACTGTCATGTGACAAAAGTGGTTAAGTAAGATTGCCAAGCGAGTGAAACTAGAGATGACAAGTGGGCAAGTGAGAAGTGGTGTTTGTGAGAATGGAAAAGGAGGTGAAAGGATGTGATAATGGGGAATGCCGAGAAAAAGTGAAGGGTGAAGGGTGTGTAGTGATGGGGAAAGGCAAGGAGACAGATCATCCTTAAGAGGGACTCTTAAGTGAGATCGCCATGCCGGGTGAGTGGTTAAGTAAGATTGCCAAGCAGAGGAGGGTGATAGTGGTGGTAAAAAGATGTGATGATGGGGAATGAAGAGGAAAGATGGATGGTGAGATTGTAGAGTGATGGGCGAGTGTAAGATGACATGTCATGCTTAAGAGAATCTCTTAAGTAAGATCGTCATGTTGCCAGAGAGGTTTCATAAGATCACCTAACCGACATGGATGATATGCAAGGAGAAAGACAAAATGATATTGGGGACAGGGGTGGAATGGTAGGTTGAAGAAGATGATCGCGATAAGAGGCGGGAGAAATAAGATGGGGAAATATGATGGGATGGGGAAGGCCATAGGTAGATCAACCTTAAGAGGAAGTCTTAAGTAAGATTTCCATGCGGCTGGAATGGTTAAGTAAGATCGCCAAGATGAAGAAGAAGAAGGATGATGATAGAGTTGGTGGGAATAGGGTATGACAAAATGGACTGAAGGGGAACCCTCAAGTGAATTTTCCATACTATGAGAGCGTGTAAGTAGGATGACTAGGCATAAGACAGATTTGGGGAAGGATGAGAAAAGAGTGAGTGAGGTATGCCTGAGTGGAATAGGATACGAGATGAGGTGATAACAAGAAAGAAAGGAAACAAAGGAGTGTAACATGAATGGATGAAGGAATATATGTAGTGAAGGGCGAGAGAGTGTGAGGGGAATCCTTAATTGGGATGCCCGCGTGGTGAGAGTAATGATGCGAGAATGAGAAGTAGAAGAGGTGGAATGGGAAGATGTGTGCGGTGGTGAGTGTTGTTTGATGAGAGGGGAGGTGGTGAAGAAGCTTCTACAACGGGAAGATCTTAGGGAGAGGGTAAACCTCCACCGAGGATCCCATATAGAAGGGGTTATTAAGTAAGATTGTCAAGCGGGAAGTAGAAGAGTGAAAGGAAAGAATACAAATGGGTGAGAGGGGACAAGAATGGTGAGAAGGGTAATATGGGGATAAGTGGCGAGAGGAGTAAAAATGAGGAGCGAGGATGAATGGATCAAATACATGGTGATCATGGTGGGGGAGAGGAGTTATTGGATAGTGAATGCTACTTGAGAAAGATCTTCAAGTAGGATTCAAAAACTGCAATGGTGATCAAGTAGGATTCCCAAACTGGGGAATGTATTAGTATGGGTGAATGGATGGGGTGCAAAGTAAGATGTTGATCATGCAGGAAGATACTCACATGATGAAAAAAAGCATCTTAATTTTAATATAGCACATAACAGATGCATCGTGATATAAAAGATCAAGGATGACTAGACTGTAATATGCATGATAGCATAGATAGGGGCCATCAAAAAGGTTTGATGCCCCAATACAATATGCAAATGGAAGAGAGCATAAAGAGGCCATCAAGAAAGTATGATGCCCCAGTACGACATGCAATTAGATAACATAAGAATATTAGAGAGAACACCAGGATACATAAAATCAAGATGCCCCCTGTAATATATCAAGATACAAGAAAGCAATTAATAATTTATAACTAATAATGCAACACAAGAACCAATAAACATGTCCCTAACGTGTTCCATAATGAGGATTGATCGGATGTGCCCCCAAGCAGGGGTACGAGGACATAGTAAAGTATTGGGTCATTATCCTCAAACAAGGAAACAATGAGAGTCCGGATTTTCCCCAAGCGAGGATTCATGCGAGGAGAAGTGTTTTGAATTTGGTAGTCATAAAGTGATTAGATCATCCGTTGGGGATAATAGTTCAAAGGTTGAATTGTGTTGGTATTTTTAGAGTTTTTGCGATTTTACAACATTTTTGTTTTTTGTTTATGATATATATATATTTTTAATGTTTTTTAGATTTTTGATAATGTTTTTTGGATTTTTGATAATTGTTTCTATTTTTTTTTTTAATTTTTGTGACGATTTTCAAATGTGTTCGAATTTTTGATGATTCTTTCTAATATTTTTGGATTTTTGACGAGTGTTTCTAATGTTTTTGGATTTTTGATGAGTTTTATAATTTTTTTTTTTTTTTTTTGGATTTTAGATAATTGTTTCTAATGTTTTTGGGTTTTTGATGATTTTCAAATGTTTTTGGATTTTTGATTTTTACACTGTTTTTAGATTTTTGACGATTTTCACACTGTTTGTGGATTTTTACACTGTTATTGGCAATTTATGGACCAGAGTGCAGACTTATTTTTGAGAGGTGATAAACCAAGATATTATCCATATGTACCGTGTTCCATGTGGTAACTTATGCTCGAATAACACAAATTCTCTTTCCATTGGCAGGATATGGTGGTGATGATATGATGAAAAGAAGTCCAACTCCATTCTTGACTCCACACAACTAGTAAGATGCGTGGGCTCATCACCGAGAATCAAGAAGGACGTAGGAGGTAGATAATGAATATAGAGACAAATGCTAACAACAATCCCTTTGGGAAATTGTGACTCCATTCTTCATAACGGTACTGAACCAGTTTCAAAAATGGCTTTCACTTTATGAGTCACGTGCTAGACTTAGACAATTATGTGGCCTACTGATTGGTAAGATATGAGGTGAAGGGATAGTTCTCTCTTCACTTAGGCATCTAAATTACTTCTTTGGGGATTCTATAATTTGCAAGCACTATAAGATTTTGTATTTTTGAAATGACTCCCTATGCCTTGCCCCATGCTACTAGTGAGAAGCAAGGGCTCATCACCAAAGGCAAAACATAGGCGAGTGAATTCCCTTTTTGTCTTTTTTTTTTTTTTTTTTTTTTTTTTTTTTTTAATGTTTTGCAATATTTTTATGCTTTTATGAGAATGACCTCTACGCTTTGCCCCATGCCACTTGTAAGAGGCAAGGGTTTATCACCAAAGACAAGACGTAGATGAGTAAGGGCACCTTCCTCCATTCCCAGTCTCACACTACCAAGAAGAAGTGTGGGCTCAACACCAAAGACTATGAAGGACGAAAGATGTGACGATGAATTATTCATAAGTTATTGAATTGATGGATTTTTACAATAGTGCTTTGTATTTGGGAAGGAACGTCTGCCCCCAATCTCATCCCCACACAACTAGTAGGACGCGAGGGTTCAACACCGAAGACTGAGATGGACGACCAAACGAACTGGGTAAAGAAGTTTAGAGCTTTGTTATGAAAGAGAGAATGTCTTTGAAGGGAATATATTACCATCAGTAAGCTTCTAGGTATGACCATAGGTGAAAGCGACTGAAAATGGGAGATATTATAAGAAGTATGATACTCACAAACTTAATAGGATCTATATTAGCACCTGTCTCATGATGATAAATATGAAGATGTGATTTTGATAAAGAAAATATCTGCCAATGGAAATGAATAAATTTAAATTATTCGAGATAAGTAAGATAGAAGGAACAATGTACACATGTTGTTTCCTGGAATAGTGAACATCTCAAGGATAAAATTTCTTTAAATGAACTGCATTCATTGGTTCATCAAGATCGTGACCATCTTCAATGGCCAACTTATAGGCTCCAGAGCCAAATTTAGCTTGTAATTACATAGGGTCCTAACCAATTAGGCTCAAATTTTCCTTGTTTTTCTCATTCTTTAGTGGTATTCTTTTGATTTTCTTTTAAAATGAGGTCACCAATTTCAAATTCTCTGGGTCTTACCTTTTTATGATAACTACATTGTTGCAGTCGGTTTTGATAGACTTGAAGATGATTGAGAGCATTAAGTCATTTTTCATCGAGAAGCTCAAGCTCTTGAAGCCATGACTGTTGGTATTCATCCTCATTAATTACATCTTTAAGGGAGATCCTCAAGGATGGGATTTCTATCTCAATAGGTAAAATGGCTTCACAACCATAAACAAGGGAAAATGGGGTGGCTCGGTAGGCGTGCGGTAAGATGTATGGTAAGCCCAAAGAGCGGGGTAAATTTGAGTATGCCAATTACGTCCATGGGTATTGACAATATTTTCCATGATGGATTTTAAGGTCTTATTGGTTGCTTCCACTTGCTGACCGTTACCCTGAGGGTAGTATGGAGTGGACCATTTAAGTTTGATGCAAAAATTTGGCTAGGTCTTTTACATCCTTGGTTTTTAAATGATTTGCCATTATCTGCGACTAGAGCGGATGGAATACCAAATCGACAGATGAGATTATTAAAAATGAATTTCGATATTTGGCTACCGGTAACATAAGTGAGAGGCATAGCTTCCACCCATTTAGTGAAGTAATCGATAGCGTAATGATGAACTTATGTCCATCGACGATGTTGGTCTGATTTTACCAATGAGGTCAAGTCCCCATTGAGAGAAGGGCCATGGTGTGGTTATCGATTGTAATTCTTGGGAAGGTGTGTGGATAAGATTTCCATGCTTTTGACATGCTTGACAACATTTTGACAAAATGACATGCATCACTTTCCATGGTGGGCCAATAATATCCAACTCATAGGATTTTCTTGGCTAAGGCTATACCATTCGTGTGTGCTCCACAGATACCGAATGGACTTCAGCTAAGACACTCGAGGCTTCTTCCTGATTAAGACATCGAGCAGGGTGCCATCATATCCTCATTTATAAAGAGTTTTCTGCTAAAATGGTGTAATGAGAAGCACGTTGTGCTAAAGCACGTTGTGCTAAAGCACGTTTATGCATTGGTTTCATGTCGGCAAGAAATGTTTTATCATGAATGAAGGTATAAAGATCATGGTACCAAGGGTTATTCGACCCACGATCTCACATACCATAGTGTTTTCAGGAAGATCATAGGTAGACATTAAGAGATGTTCGACGAGAAAATGTGCCTGGGGTTGACTAGATGTGATTTCTAATAGGGATCCGATGGTTGCCATAGTGTCGACATGATTTATTACAAATTCTGGGGATTTGATCAAAGCTAATTAATCAAAAATAGCTTCAAAGACTATCCACCATGTATTTATATGGGATAAGTTTTTCATCCTTGACCTGGTATTCATCAGTAACTTGCTTGATGATAAGTAAAGAATCACCAAATACAACTAATTCTGTAAGATTCCAAGATATAGCCAGTTTTAATCCTGCGATGAGAGCTTCATATTCTGTGATATTTTTGGTACATGGGAATGCTAAGTGAAATGATTTGGGGATAACATGTCCACTGGGTGTGATAAGAAAATACCAGCCCCTGAGCCATGGAGATTACAAGATCCATCAAAAAATAGAGTCCAAGCTGGCGCGATGTCTATGTGTAGAATATCTTCATCAGAAAAGAGAACTGAAGTGGTTCTGTGCCAGGAAGGGGTGCCTCAAAGAAGTTGGTCTACAAGGGCTTGTCCTTTAATTGCCTTTCTGCATGAAACAAATTCAACATCAAATTCACTAAGTAATACAACCCAACTAGACATTCTTCCCATGAGAATGGGTCTGGACAACAAATACTTGAGAGGATCAATTTTGGCAATCAACTTAGTTGTGTGATTGAGCAAGTAATGACGTAACTTATGGAATGCAAAGGTGACCGCTAAGCATACTTTTTTGATTTGGGAATAACGTACTTCATGCTCAATAAGTGTTTGACTAAGGTAATATACAACATGTTCTTTTGCTTGATCGTTATGTTGTGCTAGTAGAGCTCCTATGGCATGTTCAGTGGCAGATGTATAAAGCAACATGGGTTTATCGGCAACTAGTGACATAAGAACAAGTGGACTAGAGAGGTATTCTTTTAACTTAGCAAAAGAGTCTTGGCAATCGTGGTTCCAATGAAATTGTGCATCTTTCTTGAGTAACTGGTTGAAGTGATGGCACTTATCAGCCAACTGTGATATGAAACACCAATAGATTGTATTTTTCCTTGAAGACTACGTAATTGTTTTAGGTTTTGAGGAGGAGGCATTTCCATAATGGCTTTGACTTTGGCAGGATCCACTTCTATGCCTCTTTGTGAGACAATAAACCCTAATAATTTACCAGAGGTTACTCCGAACACACATTTCTTTGGGTTAAGATGAACCTTATACTCACGTAATCTATCAAAAATGCGTCTCAACACACTTGGATGCCCTATTCATGTTTTGATTTTGCTAATATATCATCAACATAATCTTCCATGATATCATGTAACATGTCATGGAAGATGACAATCATTGCTCGTTGATAGGTGGCACCAACATTTTTCAAGCCGAAAGGCATGACCTTATAACAAAAGGTGCCCCATGGTGTAGTAAATGTCATTTTATGTTGATCCCCTTCAACAATACGTATTTGATTGTAACCAGAGAATCCATCCATTAAGGAGAGCATTTCATGGCTTGCAGAGAATCAACAATCATGTCTATATTTGGCAAGGGAAAGTCATCTTTGGGACAAGCCTTGTTGATGTCATGGAAGTCTAGTGCATATTCTGATGCCGGAGTTTTCTTGATGGGAACTATGTTAGATATCCATGCCGAATAATCAATAGGTTTGATAAAGTCAGCTTCCAAGAGTTTCTCGAGTTCAGCTTTGACAAGCAATGCAACTTGGGGATGCATTTTGTGTAGTTTTTGCTTTACAAGTTTTGCATCCGGATGTACCACAAGATGGTGTACTACAAGAGATGGGTCCAGGCCTGGCATGTCCTTATATGTCCATGCAAATATATCTTGGAATTCAATAAGGAGTGTTGTGAATTCCATGCATTCTTGGTCAGACAGACTAATGCCAAGTTGTAAAATTTTTGGTTGTTCGGTGGTGCCAATGTTTATGTCTTTTGTTTCTTCTACAAGCATTTTAGATGTATCCTTTTTGAGAATGATGCTAATGGTTGATGTAGGTCATCGGTGTCGGTGTTTTAGGTGAGTTGGTACAAGATTTTGGTGTGTAATGTTGGGATTTTTTATTGACATGTTTGTTGGATAGGGTGGCGGTGAGATTTTGACTATGGGAAATCCTCTGTTTGCGCTTTTGATCCAAATTTTCCGAGGGTGAAGGATCTGAATATTTTATCTCTTCACCAAAATAGGCTCGATTCATTTAGATTGATTTCAAATCCTTTTCTATGGTCGAAGTAGGGATTTGGTCACGAGTTCCAAGGAATTCTTCGATGGCTTCATCATTTTGGAACATGTCCATGGCCGCATGATGTGGTTGGCCATGGTCTATGAGATTCAGATGTGTAGGCTCAAAATTGATGACATTAATAGATAAATGTTCAAAGTAAAGATGTGTTTCAGCGAGGTCCTCAAAAAGGCTACATGGAGACCTGATGTGTCATTATCGTAAACCGGTGTCATCATTATCACTTGAAATTATTATGGGAGCAACATCAAACACCTTGAAAACCTAGACCATATTTACCATGATGTTGTGTGTAATTTATCGGGTCTAAATGACCTTGTTCATTTGGACCAAGTCCTTTACCCTTCCATCGCATGTTTTTCATTATTCGGTGAGCTTTGGTAAATTGAGGGGACTCATAACATGGAGCAAAGTTCATCATTATATAACCAAGATCCTGAAGAACTTGGAATATGTTCATTGTCAAGATAACCAAATTTTTTCCAAACTGATTGTCCCATTTGGTAAGTGGGATGGATTCTCAGATGTGGAGCATTAGGTTTTCCATAGCTATGTGGGGATTTGTTGATATAAAAGGAGTCTGCCATCTTTTGAAATTGATATTCACCGCATCCTGTGTCAATGATTTTAAATGTGTGGGATGGGGGACCAATAGGTACCTCATGTGGTGGGGAAGTTAGTTTGGTAGTTTTAAAAGATGAAGAGAATGGGTTATAAGAAGAAGGGGGTGGATTGAAGGATGAAGTTTGGTTATTCACAAGAGGAGGTATCTTAATAGAAGAGGTGTGGTTGGATGAAGAAGGTTGGCTAGGTGAGGAAGAAGATGGTGTGGTGGAAGAATAATCTATTTTGGAAGAAGAAGCTTGATTAGTGGAAGAAGATGATTGATTAGTGGGAGGAGGACTGGTGGAAGATGGTTGACTAGCGAAGATAATGGATTGGAAAATGTGTTTTGGTTAGGAGATGATGGTTTCGATCATTGTTAGGGAGTGTATCAGATCAATGCGTGTTTCATTAGGGATTATGTGAGGTGGAGCATATTTATCTGTTGATGGACAATAGTGATCATGTCGATACCATCCTTCGAGGAATCTACAATACTCAAAAGGTTGGGGATCCGCACGTAATGTAAATTCCTTGTCCAAATGAGGAAACTTAATACATTGGTGGAATGTTGATGGGATGGATTTCATGGCATGAATCCATGGTCGGCCGACGAGAATGTTATATGCAACTTCTACATCCACCACATGACAAACCGTGTCTAAGGTGATGGGTCCAACTTGGAGAGGCAACGTGATTGTGCCTTCAGACTTTCTTCTCACTATTATCATACCCACGAATGGTTATGATATTGTTTTGTAAATCATTTTTAGTGTAACCTAGACAACGTAAAAGTTTCATGGAACAAATATTCAATGCGGATCCATTGTCGATTAAGACGCGCTTGATCTTACGATGAGTTACATAACCCTCGACGTATAAAGAATGATTATTAGCGATGTTGGGATTAAGAAGGTCAATGGGACCAAAAGATAAAATAGGATTGGGGACTCATAAGATGTGTGATTAAAGCCTAGAATTGTTGTGAATTGATGTCCTCAGGGACACGAGCGTTATTCAATGTTTGCATAAGGATGCGTTGTAGTGTGGGAGAAGAATTAAGTAGTTCCATGATGGAAATTTGTGTGCATATAGTATTCTCTAATTGTTTGACAATATTGAATGATGGCGTAGGTTGTGGAGAGGAATTGGTGGTGGAATTAGATGGTGGATTAGGAGGTGATGCGGGGGATGAAGTGGCAGATTTTTTTTGTAGGGACCCACATTTTTTTCTATCTAGTGGTGATCGCACAACCGCTTCGATCTTTATAGTTGCCACTACTAAGTCTTGGTCATAATCTATGGTCGAGATGACTGAGTCATACTCGACATTGCTTGATGATTGACCCTTATCTTTTGAATTGTTATCATGGTTAGGGAAGGGATTTTTGAACATGTGAAGTTTTTCATTAGGTGTTTTTGTCTCAGAAGTATTTTCAACTTCTATGTCTCCACGTTCAATCAGTCTTGACGTAATGGCGGAGTTGCATGCATCGATCTAGTGGAGTGCCCTTTTATGCGATGGTAATCACAATATTCATTGTCCTTATACCAATTTGGTTTGGGTTGTCCTTCTTCGAAGGGTTTGACGATGGGATATGTAATCATATTGGCATTTTCCAAATGATGAAAGACACTAGATAGACTTTCTCCGAGAGGAGTGAACTGTCTTCATCGGTCCCGAGAAGGAACTTCCTTTCTAGGGATGATGATTGGTTGTTGGGATTTTAATGTATTGATAGGATGGTTTTGAATGTTTCAGACATGGCGGGAATCAGTAACGCCATCATTGATGATATTTCATTCCGTTAAAGAATTTAGATTTGTCCTAGGTTCTAAGGAGTGTCTCGATAAGGTTGGTCCCTAAAGGGTGCTTTAAGTAAGCCCTTAGAAATGAGGGATTTTTCATTTGTGTGCCCTTTTCGATGACTTCTTTGAAACTATTCAGATAATGCATTTGCATGTGGAATGATAATTCAACATTGAGATTAGGAACAAAAATGCTAACTAGTTGTCTCTCGGGTACTGAGTAGGGAAATCAGCTTGCAATTCCTCGCCATCATTGTAAAAAGGAGGAAAAGTTTTCATTTGGCCTTTGCCTAGTGTTGCAGAGATCAAGCATGGTTATTTCTGAGTCTAAGTTATAGGAAAAATGTTTGACAAATTTCTCCGATAAGTCTGCAAATGTCGTGACCGAACCCTTTGGGAAGATGGAAAACCAGTCTAAAGCCTGTCCTCCTAAACTTTGGGGGAATAATCGTAAAAGGTACGTGTCTCGATAGGTAAACTTCCTGACATTACATGTAAAATTCCTTGACATGTTCACGGGGTCACCTTTTCTTTTATATTTATCAAACTTTGGGATTTCAAAGGATGACGAAATGGTAAGCGTGATATCTCTCATATCAAATGGATAAGGACACAATTCTTCAAAGTTGAATTGTTTTGATTGTTTTTGTAGTCCTTGAATGGTGTCTTTCATAAGTTTCCATTCTTGTGCAAATGGAGAAGCGGGGGATGGTTTATCAAAAATGTCGTGAGTATTGGAATCTAGATTGGGGTCTTTTAATCTTTCAGCTCTAGTCGTTTCTTTCCTCAAGTTTCTTTGTTAAGTCTTGGATTTTAGTGAATAACTCATCGGTCAAGAACCATTTGGATTGTTTGGTATTTCATTGTGATAACTTGATTCACCATTGTCGATAAGTTTGTTTAAATTTTCCATCCCAAAGTCAGGGGGTAGTTTTTCCCCATGGCTAGGATGCGTAAAATATTCATTTTTGTTTTGTTCTATCACCCTATTGACTTGTTCTTGTTCTTCATTGGTGAGTTCTGTTGTGTGAATTCTTCATCATCATTTTCATGATTATGACTATGAGTGAATACCATGATGAAATGTGTCTGATTAAGCTGAAAAGTGGGTAGGAATTTGAAGGTGTGATTAAATGAGAACTTGATTACTTTGGATTTAGCTCGAATAAGCTCGTAATGACTGATAAGGAGAGTAACTCAAAAAAGTTATCTCAATATGATGGTGATGTAACTCAAGATGAGTTATTAGGGAATTTGTTGCACGTTGTGTAGATTTGGCTTGAACAAGCTCTGATTGTTGATGGGGAGAGTAACCCAATAGGTTAATCGCAATATGGTTGTGATATAACTCAAAATGAGTTATGAAAGGATTTGTGTTGGTTATGATTTGGATAAACGTGATGGTGGACAAAATAATGAGTGAACTCAAACAAGTCACCCAATATTAGTTTGATATAGCTGAAACAAGCTATGAAGGATGTTTTGACAATTGATGATATGGGGAGTGAATGCTAGTCACTCAATATCAGTTGGATATAGCCAAAGACAAGCTATGGCAGATGTAATGTTGGTTGAAGTGAGCTAATGAAATTGGTGTGATGTTTTGGTCTAGCGTTGTTGGATTGTTTGATGTTTTCACTTGGTATTGAATTGGTCGAGAACTATTTTTTTTTGGAACACAACTAGGGTTTGAACTTTTACAATGAACACATTGATATCAACCAAGTTTTATGATAAAACAATGCTAAACTATTTTGTTTTCAAACAACAAGCAATCATGTGGATCCAATTGTTTTGGCTTAGGAGGTAAATTCTTCAGGAATGATCATTGTTTCATGCAATCATACAAGTATGTTGTGGAATGATGGATGCGTGCTCTCTTATTACTCCAAAAATATGCATCCTCCGATATACCCTAGTCCTAATATACCTAATTCTGTATGGGGACATAATTGGTATGGGAACCCTTAGAGCACTGGAGGAGACTCACCAATTCTTACTTTCCTGTTGAGTGAATCACCACGTCCAAAACAAGTTTTGTGAAAAGGTGGAAGGTGATGGAGGGATGAATGTGTATGGTGTCCTTATAACTCCTCAAGATTTACAGGACGATGCCCAATCTTCATTGTTATAGCTATTTAGGCATGACTCACATGCGCCACACGACAACATTACCTGTAAGTGAAGAGCAGGGGCGAGGTAAATACCGAACGCTGTGATGAGACTAGGTCTCAAAGTGCAATGCAGATGCAAATGTTGTTGGTGTGTGGTAGTCAAGTCCACGTCACTAGTGTAGCTTTGGTGGTGATGAAATCCACCTCGACTACGTGTAAAAACAAAATGATAAAGTGATTAAACGCAAGGTTCTTTCCAACTTGAAATAAATCACTAGCAGAAAATGATGGCGTACCTGACGTGCTATTTTTTTTTTGTTTCAACAATTTTCTTTGAATGGTGGTATTTTTGTGGGATTTTTTTTTTTTGTTTTTTTTTTTTGACAATATTCCAGCGATGTGGTCCTACGAAAAAAATTAGTAGTTATCCTGCAAACGAAATGTTAGAAAAGTGATCGTGGTTTTTTTTATTTTCCAGATCGCTCGAAGGCGCAGAGAAAAGAGCATACACAACCAACGACCAAAAAAATATTAATAATATGATGAAGGAAAATAATGATTGAAATGACAATTAGAAAACAAAGCTAGAGGATCCTGCAATGTTAGAACAAGAAACTAAAAATCACGACCGCTTTCGATTTTCCATCGTCTCAAGGCGCAAGAAAAGAGCATACGCGGATACAATTGGAATAGATTTTGTTTTTTTGAATTTTTTTTTTTTATTTTTTTTAAATGTTAATAATTATTACAATTAATCATGATTTGAAATAGTGATAATGATTATTTTCACAAAAAAGAAAAATGACGAAAGAAGAGTGTGAAAACGTTACCTAGAAGTGTTGTCGTGGAAAATTGAAATGTAAGGCAAAAAAAAATTTTTTTTGGAGCCCGGTGGCCTCACATTTCTGATTTCCAAGATCACTTTTAAAGTGCGAGGAAAGAGCATACGCATGAGGTTGTTACGTTAAAAAAATAAAAATTTAAAAAAAAAAAACTACAAAAAAAACTATAATTTTTTTTTTTTTTTTGTTAAAAAGACAGGTGTTAGAAGAAATGAAACCAAAAAATTTTTGTAAGTCTAAATCAAAAAATTATTTTTCCATTGCATAGATCTTTTCAATACCTTTCCGTTAAAAAAATGAAGTCATTCCAATTTCGGGAGAAAAAGTTATGGCTTCCGGAAGATGGGCTACGGTAGCACTCTGAATGAAAATTTTGAACGTGAGAAAAACGCCCTGGGAGCTAGTTTTTTTATTTTCTGACTTTTGTACTTCACCTTGAGAAGCTAAAATTTTGACAAAGAAGGTTTAAAAGAACAATAAATAGAAATAAAGAGTTAGATCACAAAATGATTAACTAAAATGAAAGAAAGAAAAATGATTAACTTCCTACAAAGTAGTTATTTTAGCAAAAGTAAATAAATAAATGCATTTTTTCGGATTGGTTGTCCCATGACAGTAAGATGATAAGCTAATGACTAGTTCATTTGTTTCTATAGATTATGAGTGAATAGAAAATTAGAACTAGGGAACTATTTGAAATGTAACCTCTGTGACGACCGTAGGAGTGAATATTTCCGCCGTGATCCACAAGTATCCGATCAGGTGATAGATGTCCATCTGCTAAACACCAAGCATCGAGGAGATCAAAGACATGATGAGTGTCATAGTTTCATTATTGTTATAACCTGCAGATACACCACAAGACACCGCACAACAAAAATGCTACCCACAACGTAAAGGTTAACCAAAGAAGGCCATAAGGCACAAAAAAGAGATAATAACGAACAATAATAAACACAGAATGGATAACACCACTAATTGAGAAATCAATGGTAACAAATCAAAAGTAATCGGGCATGCCAGAATGTAAGCTAGGAAAAATACACTACTAACAAGGAAGTAAAATACCAATAATCATACCTCCTCTTCGTTCCGTAAAAACCTCAGAATGGGCTAGGAAACTTGGATTGAGCCCTGATTGTGTGATATGTAGGTGCTTTTCTTCAAGATGGAGCAAGGCCTTCCTGCAACAATGATCCTCTTACTTTGCACTAGATGGGAAAAAGGATTATGAGGCTATTTGGGCATTAGGACGAGGCAGAAGGATGTTCTTTTCTCAAAGGATGCAAGAACTTAGATAGGGCATTCAAGCTTATTCTCCATGTCCTTAGAGGGGAGGGGTAAGGTTGTATTTATAGCCTGGGGAGTGATTAACTTAGAGTAATTTAAGTAATCATGGTTTGAAAATGTGGGCAAGATTAGGTGAGTGGGGACCACGAAGAATGGGTGAGGATTTGATTTTAGATTTTTAATTCATAAGTGGAGGATTTTAGGTGAGTGGGGACCATGAAGAGTGGGTGAGGATTTGAATTTGAATTTTTAATTCAATAGTAGAAAAACATGGAGAATAATGACATGTGGTGAGGATTGGGTTATTTTTTGGATTTTAAAATGGATAATTAATCAAATTATATTTGATTAATTCGAAGTGTATTTTTGTGGGAAATGAGGAAGGGGAATTAATTGATTTAGGATAGATGATGCTTGTATTGTGCATGTCTCCCAACATTTTATTCCATCCCCAAGGATCATTCCCTTCCTTTGAAATTTTTTGTTGGAGCGAATTCCTCTACAAACCTTTTCACAACATTCCAACAAACATTGGAATCACAAAAGAAGAATTCATTTCTAATTATCTATTGTTGAAATAAATTTATCATCTTTTGCATGTCAAATGCGTCTCGTAATAAATGATTCATCTTCCTCCGATGAATCTCCTTCTGAAGATCAAATCTTAGGGCCCACTCCATTGCAAGCTGAATGGGAGATTTTATCCCAACTACATCCTACTAATTCCATGTGCCTTGACAACTTCAACATGCTAGGCCTTCAAGACTTTGACCTGCATCACAATTGGGTCCACAATGATGTTCCTCTTTCTTTGCATGAAATTGGCCCATCTTTCATTGATATGTGCAAGACCACTATAGCTATCCCTTTCCAGATGAAAAATTCCACATCCAAAGCACTACACCTTTCCCTATAAAATAACAATAGGATTTTGATATAATAATCAATCATTAAAAGCAAGGAATGGTTTCACCCTCTCGAAATTGATTATCAAAGGTACTATGCATGCAGGTAAATCTTACCTCATAAACAATATTCATTCTACATTGTCCTCAGCATACCCCGAACAACCACCTCCCCTCATGGTTCTTGCTCCTACAGGAGTTACCACATTCAACATTTCCGCATCAACTATACATGCCGCATTGCACATTCCAGTAAAGAAAATCAAACCACTTGAAGGCTTGTCGCTTTCCTCTCTTCAACAATCCCTACAACATGTTCATTACATTCTCATTGACGAGATGAGCTTCATAGGCCCCAAAATCCTTGCAAAAATCAACTTCCATCTTTGTGAGGCCTTCCCTCACTTCAAATCTTCCACTTTTGGTAAAAATCCATCATTCTCATTGGTGACCTTGGCCAACTACCTCTTGTCAAGGATGTTCCACTTTATGCCGGTCACTCTTATGGAACAAACTGCGGGATTAGCTTCACAACATGTATCACGCTTACTACAATCTTTAGGTAGAAAGGTTCGAGATGAGGTCTAATTTTTTTTTTTGAAAGATAGAATATCGGAGATGAAATCTTGCTGGTTGAAGATTGGAAAACACTTATGCAATGAACAAACTCCCAGATAACTGGCATTGACATTGTACCTTTCCTTCTAGCTCCACATTTTTTTCGCAAGAAATGAACTTGTCGATCAACACAATCTCAACATGTTGAAATCCCTCAACGCTCCAATAGTGCACTCCAATGCTGAGCTCACTAGGATCAATAGTTCAGAGGAACATGATGAAGAACAACTAGAACAAATAATTCTCCTATGTAAACAACAAAAGGTTATGCTCACCACAAATTTATGGGTTGAAGCTAGCCTTGTTAATGGATTCATTGACATTGTTGTCTATGCCCCTTCTTTGTCTCCTCCAGCTCTTTCACTTTTTGTCGTCATCAAATTTGAAAAAAATAATGGCCCTCTCTGGCATCCACATAACCCACCCATGTTCCCATACTCCAAATATCTAGAGGTAACCGTAGACAAATTCCTTTAAAAATGGCCTGGTACTTACAATCCACAAATTGCAAGGCCTTACTTTACCTAAGGAAACTGTGGATATAGGTTCTTCAGAATGACCTGGACTTACGTTCATCACAATGTCTAGAGTCCCCTCCCTAAAAGACCTATGCATTTCACCTCCCTTCTCTTTCAAATGTTACTCTAGAATGTCCCTATCCTGTCACCTCCTCAAAAGAAAGGAAGAGGAATCCCAATTAAGAAGTCTTAAGTTATCTTCTCTGTAATATAAGGTGCCCCAATTCTTCTTCTCTCTCCTTCTACAAACATATTCATTCACGATGTCATTCCCCGTTCACTTCCTCTTGTACTTGTATTTTTTCCATACTTCAAAATTAGATACACTGAATTTAAATGTTGCTCTTTCGCCACTTCTTTATTTCTCTCTCCACTCAATTTTAAAAAATCTAGAGCTTCCCCTCAGATCCCATTTGGCATCCACATGGCACGGTCCATCATGCGATTGCTAGTAATTAATAAATTTTTCCTTGATCCCACACATTAGGTTTAGGTTAATCCGTATATTTGTTTTTGTTTCATCTTTTTCCTTGTTTGTTTTTTATTGTTTTCTTGCTATTTTTGGTAGATTTATGGCCGAAGGGGAAGGATAGGAAGGGAGGAAGAGGAGATGGCAAGCGAGAGGTAAGTGGCTGCATGGCCAGGATTAGGTTTGGTGGCATGGCCACAAGGAGGTCTAGGGTAGGTTGGAGGGGTGACATAACTACATAGGGAGGATAGTGGGTGAGGGAAGGAAGAGGAGAAAGGAGGGAAGTGTTATCTCTCGAAAATGCACCATGTAGAGAGATGGCTATAGGTGTTCTAAATTTACAAAAATGATCTCTCTCTTTCGTAGATATAATGGAAACACCTCATGTCTGTGGGTATACCTATTTTGAGGCGATTCTATAGTATCAAGGCCGGTTCCTTATTGATGTATCCTAAATTGATTTTCTGGGGTTTGAGGGTAAAAGAAGACTGTAAAAGGATTTAAAACTGAGGTGATACACCAAACTTGTATGAGGTATTTGACTGAGTACATGCACAACTGATATGGGAATGAATTCTTGGTGCACGAGCCAACAGTTTTCTGCAAGATTATTAAGGGAAAACACTTTGATGTATTGAGGGAAAATTTCAAAAAATATTGTTAATTTAAACATACACATTAATATCATGTAGAAATTACTAAAATTTGCAATAAGGTAAGATGATTAATCAGGGAATTCAACATTCACAAGATTAATTGAGCATACACAAGACTGCAAATAATTGGAAAAGGCAGAAAAATACTTCACATTCAGAGGAAAAAAGCGGGTAGAATCTGCTTGAAAAGACTATTGTATCTAAAACGTCCCCTCATGTGCTTTGCCAAGGCACACAATATATAGCAAAATTGATTCACCCACCTTTCCTTAAATAATAACCTTGCCCATGCATCCTATTTTTATCCTTTATTTAATAATAAATAAAGGAATAAAATAAAGCAAACTAATACAAAGAGGCATTAATAGCCTTTAATCACATCACAGTCAAACTATAGTTGACTGTTCTATTTTTAAGAAAAGCATGGGTGAATAATTTGCAAAAATAAATCTTGCTTGATGAGCAAGTCTCCTTCCTTGTGCATGCAAATTTTGTCTTCTTGCTGATTTGTCCTTTTGTGGAGGCATGCAAAAATCATCTCCCTGTGAGTGAGAAAAATCAATTACATTATTTGCAATACTTGCAAAAATAATTCATCCAAACATCCACTTGATGGGGACCACCTCCAAGCCCAGGTTCTGATGTTGACATTTCTTTGTCTTCTAGTGTGGTAACCTGACCTCTTTTTCCATCTTTTAAATACATCACTAGCAAAATATAATACCTTTGTTCTATGCTAGCTCCATGTAGGGACCACTTTGATATGTTCACTTGTATTTTTAAACACATGTGGGGGGTAACTTTGTAAAAGGCCACCATGCCATACTCAGCCACCTTTTGGTTATCATTGCATCTTCTTGTTTTTCACCCCCTTGATTTTCTTGGATATAGATTATGGTTAGAATTTAAAAGTCAATTATGCAATGATTTTTGGTTTTAATTATGGGGCTGGCCCCTCATGATGATGACTCACCCCTCCATATGCCTTGTCGGTGGTATCTAACTCGGGTTGAGTTTGCTTTGAAATTTGGTGATTGGTTTCCAATCGTTGATCTCTGTACTTTTGGAACTTTGGCCGTCAATCTCTAACCCGTGGTTAGGGTTTTGGCTTGCATTGAATGTGGTCGGTGACATCTTGATCATGGTGGTATGCTTCGAATTTGGGGATCGATCTGAGAGACGTTGATTTGTTGTCCTTTTAATTTTGAGCCATTGATCATTGACCCTTGGTTAGGGTTAGGTTAAGCCAAAGTTAAAGGTGGGTGAGTTAAAACAACTTGAACCTCATCCACTTTTTCACTTCACATTTGGTTCACGGGAAAAGCCTTAGCAATTTTTTTCTCGACGCCATTGTTGGTAACTTGAAGCTTGGCTCCCACTGCAGATTGGTATTATGAAGTTTTCTTGCATCTATATTTCGTGGTTGTTTCTCTATCGAGCTTGGCTCTTGAACTCTCTATAGGGTTTTATGGCCACCATTTTGATTATTTCGAGCTCTGAGTTTTTCTATCATTCTACCTCTGTAGAAGAATTCATGTGATCTGAGCTTCCTTCTTCATTGTAATTGCTCTGTTAGGGCTTTTCTTGGAAGTTCTGCAAGCTACCTTCTTGGTTCTCTTCGAGGTGGTCACCATTATTAGTTATTTTGAGCTCTGAGAACTCAATAGATTGAGAAGCCGTGTGCATGTAGTTTATGGCTTCACTGCGGTTTTCTGATTCTCGACCATTGGTGTCATCAAGGTGAATTACTTGTTTCTCAAAACTGTAATCTAATCCTCTAGACATTTTTGGCTTTATTAGTACTGATACTTTGAAATCCTTGTTTTCTTGTGATTTCTGCACAACCTTGGCTTCTGAGCTAAAATAAACTTCTGGGTGTCATCATTTTGAGGATTTTAAGGTTTTTCTCACCTCGACCCCAACTGGTAAGTTTCTTTACGTTTATTTTCCCTTTTGAAATTGAAAATGTGAAGCTCTGGGTATTCTTGCTTTCACGACTGTACACTATTATTTAGGTTCAGGCTTGAAAATTTGTTATGTGGATCATTGTTATGCCATACATGGCTTGCTCGAACTTTGAACTCATATTTGTGAAAGATTCTAGTTAGCATGCATACCCTACATTTTGTGTGGTTTTACTATACTTTTGGCTTTCCTCTCTTGATCACCAATGTTGTGTAAAACAAGATTTGTTCCAACTGGTTAGTTATGTTTTCCACATAAAGCTCTGGTTTGAGCTTGAGATCTAGGAAAAGATTAAATGATTCGATTCTTTATTTTCTCTAGAATGAAAAAGATGAACTTTGTGTCTTCAAAATTGATGGCCATGATTTTTTTGTTTCAACTACCTAAAGCTTTAACTTTCAATACCCTCTGTATAGATTCAATTTAATGTCTGGAGCTATATCTAGTGTGAATTCCCATCTGTAATTTATACTGCCTATTTCATCCTTTATCTAATGACTATGATTCAGTTTAAATACCTGTAGATTTATTGTAACTTAGAGATGCTCTAAGATGCATTGTACTCGAATATTTGCTTTCATTGAAGCTTCTGTTTCTTCATGCTTATTCTATTGTAACTAGACCGAGTCTTGACTTCTTTTGAAAATGAACTAGTGAGTTGAATGAATTGATATTGAACTTCTTTCAGTTTGTTACCACTTTGTATTGATCCTTTGAGTTTTCGTATGATTTCATTTCGAATCATGGTCGCTTAATTCTAGGTCTGATCTTCATGAGTGATCAATGCTAGTCTCAATCTGTGCATAAGCATCATATTTTCATTAATCTTGAGATATCCCTCTATACTACAATACCCAACTTGTGGGTTCAGCTCTCTATGGATGAATTTGTAGCTTCATAGCTCCATATTTTCTATATTTATTTTCTGAAAGCTAGTATAAAACTTAACCATTTTTGCTGCAGTGTATGCTTGAGTATTCAGAAAGGCATGACTGTAAATTTTCCTTGTGCTTTGCTTTGAAAACATTGATGGGAATGCCCCCTCTCCATCAGGAGTTCTCCATGTTGTGCTTTCTAGACTCATAGTTTCCTTTGTGCTTGCTGAGTTTATTTCACCCTGAAATTGGGCATGATTTGTGGCTTTGTATTTGTTGAGTTGCAAATACATGTTTATGCTTGATCCACCTTGATTATATGATCATTTTGGAGGAAACTATAATTGGCCCCAATTGTTGATAATCTTATAGATTTCATTTACTCAAATCCATGGATGGACCGTTCATCTCTTTGAATATGTGCTTTGACACTTAATCTCAATTATCAAGACTTATGGTATTGTATTTTAGCATTTGCCTCTATGTTGTTCATTGGGATGTACCTAATAAGATTGTCCTACAATTTTATTCTTCTTCACTTTTGGCCTTCCTGAAACTTTCTTATTTGAAAACTTGGGCAAGATATGTTATTTTTGGGATTTTCTGTTCACTATTCCTGCATGTTGAACATTGAAGTTTTTGTTTAGATGTTGTAGTTCCATTCCCTTTCGCTTAAACATTGTATTTGATCTTCATTACAACTTTAGTATGCATCTTGGAAAAATTTAAAATGTCCATTTTACATGGCGAATCCCTGTCAAATTTTCCCAGATTCCCTTCTTTATTCTAGTTTCAGTTGTAATAGATGTACTTTCTTGATTCAAAATATAGAATGTATCACTTCTTCTATTGAAGTTGATTTGTTGTTGGAAACTGAAAAATGATAACTGTTAACTTGATCATGTAATACTTTTCTGCTTCTATATTACTTATTTGATTAACATACAACTTTTAAAGCATGTATTAGTTAAGAACAACATGATGGAAAGATGTAAATGTCCATTTTACATGGTGAAGCCCTGTCAAAATTTTCTCAGATCTCTTTCTCATTCTGTTTCAGTTGTAATCTTATCTTTCAGTTAACTTCAGCCTTTTAAATTCTGATTCTTCTGCTTCATCTTCGAGTTGTATTAAACATGTACCTTTATTTGCAAGTCTTTCTTCTGATCTGTACTATAACTTCTTCTATTTCTAGAATAGCTCTAAACTTTGAGTTGCATTCTTCCTTCTTACCAGTATGTACTTATGACTTATCTGCTTCATGTACCATAGGATAGAATTCATTGAACTCTGCAATCTTTATCTATAGTGAGGACTATAAAACATGATTTATTTCTTCTTGACTACAACATGTACCTGCACACTTAAGAAAACAGTTAGAAAATATTTAGGCTTTTGGCCTCTCTTATGTCCATGGTTTTTCTTTTCTTCTCTCTTTTTTTTTTGAGTGAGTAAATCATGTATGTTGTTACAAAAAAGTACTTTTATCAGTTGTGCCTTTGATCTTCATGTAATTTATATCTCCTATTGTTAAGAGATCCATCTGCATGAATTTGGATAGTATAGGAATATGGATTAACCCTGAGCTCATAACTGATAGTTTTCTCTTTTCTATTTTCAGGTATAGTACTTTGAGTAGTGAAGATGGAGATGGAGCAAAGCTGGAGCTGGAGGTGCATCAACCAAAAAAGAAACCCCCAAGGTAATGATGGGTTCATTCATACTCCTCTATTTTCTCTTTCATGCATATGTACCTCTTTCTTTAGTAGTTGTACTTTACTTTTCAGTTATATACCACGACTTGTGTGGGAACATCCAAATTCCTTATGAATAAAACATTGACTTCTGAAATTGAGTTGTGTATTTATTTCTGCATTTCTACTTTCTGTATGGATTGTACGATGAACTAAACAACTCAATAATATAATTGAATGTATTAATCATGAAGGAAAGAACATTAAAGAATACATGTAACATCCAGTAATGAACTCTGATTTCTACAATATGCAATTATGATTACTGCTCCAAAACTTAACACTTCACCTATTCTGTAATTCAATGTCTCCAACAAGACAACACATCTGTCCTTTGGGGATTTTTGTTTTTTTTCTGAAGATAGTCATGAAATTATAGACTATGTGATTTGTTATGTTTTGTAATAGCACACATAGCTCTGATTTCATGTAATCGTTAATTAATTCAATAGTAACAATATTGTCTTGAAAGAACCTCCCCTAGCTTAGGTCTACTTCACCAATGCTATCCATCATAACGAAGTTTCGATTTTCCCATTTTGAACAAGTGCAAAAATTATCAACAGGAATGATACAGGAACTTTTCTAAATGGAGCTCTTTCTAATAAAATCCCTAAAATTAGTAGCAATATGGGTAGAATCATCCCCGCACATGGAGATAAATCAGTAACCCTAATAACTCCTCATTTTACTATATACAAATTGGTTGATGTGGATTTTTATTTTTATTTGAAGCGAGTTCTATTTTTATGAGAGAAAGCTACTTTGCCTTTCATTATTTTACTTGTGGTATATATATATTTCAATATATTTACATTTTCCATTTAAAAATTTAAAACAATTAAGCTATTATATTTAAATACATTTCATAATTTAAAAATCTAAATTTATATTATATAATCTATACAAATCTATATATTATATAACACACACACACACACACACACACACACACACACACACACACACACACACACACACACACACACACACACACACACACACACACACACACACACACACACACACACACACACACACACAATATCTATAGGATATAGGATATTGTGATATCAATAGAATAAGTATATGTGTGTGATTATCTTAACGGTAATCCTATATCTTTCATTATTTTTTATATATAGATAAGATTTTAAACTATAATTATTTATGGAAAATATATTCACAAGCAATCTTGTACGTATACCTATTTACTATAGATATATTAGTTTACCAAACTATTTAGTTAGTGTAGTTATACTAAAGTTTAGTTTTATTGTAATATTACTTAGATAATATGTTTAGTATCAATAACCTATATACCGAAACCATACTAGTTTTCTAAGTGGTTCTAGTTAATAAAGATAAATATGTAATAATAACCCTTAAGGTAATATAGCTCCTAACAACACATTGAATGTATATTTAGTTTTAAAATGGTTCATTTACCTAAACAAGCACACACACACACACGAGATATATATATATATATATATATATATATATATATATATATATATATATATATATATATATATATATATATATATATATATATATATATA
The DNA here is from genome assembly GCA_018340775.1 of Taxus wallichiana var. yunnanensis. Classification (NCBI taxonomy): domain Eukaryota; kingdom Viridiplantae; phylum Streptophyta; class Pinopsida; order Cupressales; family Taxaceae; genus Taxus; species Taxus wallichiana. The sequence goes on from CM031233.1 coordinate 171,889,046, forward strand.
TATATATATATATATATATATATAAAGTTATTAAGAATTTTATGCTCACGGTCAAACTTACATAAATGTATGTACAATACACTTCTAAAGGGGAATTATACTATTTTGCATACTTTTCCCAAAGTGTGAGTTGTAAACAAAACAATTGAGGGAAATGATATTTCCACAACCCTTTTAAGTTGCACTAACATATAAATAAATAAATATGCACTCAATAACTACTTTTCATTTCAATCCTTTCCACACCTTTGATTTAGATTATAGAAATGTAAGACAACTTCTAAAATGCTCCATTGAGCAAGAAAATATGAAATCCATTCTTTAATCAATAGGATAATCTACCATGTAGGAAATTAGAGAGAGAAGACCAAAATGAAATTTTAAACCATTTCACTAACCATTCCAAGTACAAATTTCAACACCAAGAATGCAAATGATAAATATTTCATTACTATTCATTCCAATGTTATACACTTGTGCCAATAACGATTTTAAGGAAGTAGAGAGAGTTAGAAAAGGGATTTTCATTTCGTTTTCATTACCATTGCAAAAATAACTTTCAACCTAACTTTGTTCACATAAGGATTGGAATACAATCATACGAGGCATAGTTTTCATTGGCATTGCAATGCTCTCAAGTATTCACAATAAGAAATTAGAAAACACTTTTACAACACTTTACAAGGTCTTCAATTGGCTCAAGGGTGTAAGTTGCACAAAAACAAAAAATAAACTTTTATCCACAACTTCATTCCACTTCTTCACAACACTTATATATCAAGTAAAAGGATGAATCCAAGACACTTACCACCCAAATGCCCATGCGATGGGGGAATTATCTCATCCCCATTGCCCCACAAGTTCCATAACTCACAAAGAGCTCAAGAACCAACAAATGAGATTTAGAATGAATCCCACACCTAAAACACACACAATATTAAAAAGAGTGAAAGATCACAAGCATTAAATGATGTACAAAAAGTCTAAAAGTTGCCAAAGTGCCATAAAAGTACACCTACCCTATCGGTAGGTGTATGGGGTATTTTGGAGTGTGGGACAAGTTTTACTTATCCCACACACCTTCCAAAATTACCCTCAAAGGACAAATTCGAAAATACCAAAAATCCAACTTCAAAATATGGGCCCAAACATCTCAAAAATAGAAAGGGTATCAATTTAACACATTCATTTTACAATCTAGTTAAATCAAATTATTAAGATAATAAAAATGGTCAATCTAAAGGTTAGAATAAAAGGGAAATTAAATTTAAATCAAGGAATAGAAAACAAAACTACAAAACTAAGGTCACTTTGCACAATAACATTCTCCAACCAATTTTTTGAGCCCGAGTGATCCATTGTTAGCCAATGAGCCCTGTGTGAGTTAGTCCCTCTTCATCCTCTTTTATTTGTTTATTTCGGTACTATTCTCCAAAATACCTATTCATCATCTGCACACTCAAAAAACACATCATACCTGCTCAAAATGATATATGAAAGTAAATTCTAACCATTGCACAAACACACACACACACACACACACATCAAACAATTTTCACATAGTTTATATATATCATTTTCAAGATCAAATTATCAACAACAATTAAGTTCACTAGAATTTTCATGATTATACATTTTCAATAGAACACGAAAACTAACTTACATCAATTATTCATCTACTTGTTATTTTTTATTCATCATACAAGCCAATAAAAACACACATACATATCAAATTCTAACAATTAAATTTTGTCAATAAGTTTTCATAATTTAATAACTACCAACATAATTCGTGCTAGCAATCCAAATCAGAATATATGAAATTCCACAATCATGTCACACCAACCATGTATACTATATCAAAAAAATGATATATCAATATGTATTTCCTCATCCATGCTAGTGTGGGCACCCCGTGTTGATATAATGCATACAATCATTATATTAAGCAACTATAAAATGGAGGGAGAGAGATAAATTTAAACAATGTTTGAGGGAAGTGGGCACTATAGGTAGTCTTAGAATAGAGATAATCATCCAAATCAAGAATTGGTAGATTATTTAAGACAATTGTAAAATGAGGTGTCATCATGATCGTAAGAAAATAACATACCAATGGGTAACCAAAATAAAAAGGACATTACATGGTAGTGGAGGATTAATGTTTTATGATTTAACGTTATGTGTAAGGATGGTATCCCTTTAAATAAAAGGAAATTGTAAGTTCAAAACTAAGCTTTGTCTTGACCATGGTTAAGTCACGTGTTAACGTGTATCTATAAGCATTGTAGATAGTGTATAATGTGGTGAATAATTGTTTCTCAATTTAAAAATAAACTCTAGCAAATCTTATAAATATAGTGACATTAGGCCTTCCAAATTATAAAGTGTGTATCATCGTTAGGGGAAATGTTTCTTATATAGGTGTTTAAATGGAACCACCTTGATAAATAGAATTCATGAAGAAATCAATTAATCAAAAGAAACTTAAGTAAGAAAACCACAAAAGTAATGTATTCCTAGTTAAACGATCCAATTATTTGTCATTTAGATAATCTTACAATACCTCTACTCTCTCGTAGTTAGTTACCATAATATGTGTTTGTGGGACTTTAAGTTCAATTGACATGATAACTATAGGAAATTGACCCCATTTAATACAAATTCAAGTATAGTTAAAAGGATGTAGCTTTTATGTTATTCATTGGAAAAAAATAGTGATATGTTATAATGGCACTATCATGGATTGGTCTTAGTAGCAAGTGGAAGTACAATGGAATCCTTCCGTCATGTTGAATAAAAGGTCATTATTTTGGATTTATGTATAACCCGACTTGTGTGATTTCAAAGTAATTGATAATTGTGTGTATGGTGCACAGAATCAAGTAATTTCTTTCAAGACCTATTCATCACCACTGGTAGGAAAGGACCACACAATGTTATTCTTATAATGTTAACTTCTCCTTAGAGATAATTCCTCTATAGGACATAAGGGAAAGTAATTCCATGATTTTAGGAAATGAGTTAGTCACCCATGTCAAAGTGGATTATGTGTTAAGCTTCCTATGATTATCTTGAGGATGGTGCAGTCATACCCAACAAGCAAATGAAATCACATTCATATGTTAATACTTGAGGTTTTATTTCCTTATGGTGTCATTATCGAGGCCTAGAGTTATATGTGAGGAGATATTTCCATGCTAAGTTTATATTTTTGTGGAAGAAAATTGCTTAGGAATTGGAGTAGTTCGGTAAGTACCTTCTCCATAACCCATGTTTGTGGGTTAACCTTAAATGAGTACCTTATACTATGGATTTTTTTACTAGTGGTAATTTTGATTTGAAATAGCACCTTATAAAGAGGATGGAATTTTGGTCATAGTGATAAAGGAAACTTTGTGACGATTCCTTATCACACCCATGTGTTAGCCAAGTATCTCCATGTTACCCAATTATGAGTAGAAATGGTGTCGAACCTCCTATTTGTACCTAAGAAACACGTTGGTGAGAAGTTCACATGCCTCATGAAATGTATTCGAGTTAAACTCGTCCCACTTTGCATTGCTTGGATTGAATGTAAGCTAGAATTGGTAGAAGAGTGATGGTTGGGAAGACCGTCCATGGGTTAAGAAACTTATTCTTGCATGCCTCACTTCATGTGTGATGACTTGAGTCCGTGGTGTATTCTCACCAAAGTTGCACACTCTTGGATCTAAATTTTTGGGTTTAAGAATGAAAGGTGACATGTATGTTCGGATATAGTATTTACGAGAAAAATAAAAATAAAATAGAATTCTAACTTTGGTATGGACCCTTAAATGAAACACATTAATCCTACATTGTGGAAATGTTAGGTGTAATGACTTAAATTGTGATTCTTTAAAGGTAACACTTTTGAAGTAATAAAATGTGATTCTTGCACATGTCACAATTGTAAGTTTTGGTCTGTTAGTTTATTGTAAGCTAAGTGTTTGTCTTCGATGTCTATTTATTATTGAAACGGTTTTTCGGTGTTGTGTCATTTGATTTCACAACAACAAAATAATTTTGATAGTTTTTTCGGTTACATTTTGGTAGTAAAATAATGGACATGACACAATTTATACCGAAAACATAAGATGGAAAGGTAAAGAAACATATAGGGATGGGTGAAAATGACTAGGAAGAATTGGATACAAAATATCTCACTGCAATACGATTGTGTTTACGAGATGAGGTTATCTTAAGTATAGATGGAGAAAAGACAACGACATGCTTATGGAAAATATTAGAAAGTCTTTACATGAAGAAATATGTTACAAATTGTATTAATATGAAGGGGTAGTTGTATACATTACGTATAAAATAAGGTATGAATTTTTTTGATCATTTAAATATTTTTAATACTCTATTATGCCAGTTGACTAGTATTGGTGTGAAAGTGGAGGATGAAGACAAGGCGGTCACCTTGTCATGTACTTTTCCAGATTCTTGGGATCATATAGTAACTTAAATCAGTTTTAGTACTGTTGATAACCTTGATTATGATTCTATTTTGGGAGCATTATTGGATGACGAAATGATAAGAAAATATAATGGAGAGACCTCTACAATTGAAGCCATGTTTGCTAGAGGCACATCTAAAGAAAAGGTCGAGAGAAAAAGAGGCATATCTTGTTCTAATTCACAAGGTGGGAAGAGTAAGGCAAGGTGCTAGAACTTTGGAAAAAAAATCATCTTGAAAAGGATTTTTGGAAGAGGAAATAATCATAAAAGAAGGAATATGTCACCAAGGAAGCAAATCAAGTAGAAAGAAGTGAAGATATGAATGATGAAGTTTTATATGTTTCTAATGTTTCCTCTTATCATCACGAATGGTTTTGGATTATGGTGCTACACATCACATATTTCCGAATAGAGGTTGGTTGTCTTATTACCAAACCTTTAAATCTAGTTTCGTTCTTTTGGGAAATAATGTTTCTATAGTATAACCGAAGGATCAATAACATCAACATAAAAATGTTTGATGGTATAATGAGGACTGTAATAGAAGTAATACGTGTACCATAACTACAAATCAATTTTTTTTCTTGAGTGAATTATATTGTAGAGGTTATAAGTTCAAAGGTCAAGTTCTTGAGATCTAAATGTGTCTAAGGGTGCCTTAGTTTTAATGAAAGCTCTAAAGGCTGGGAACCTTTACATATTGCAAGAGAGTACACATATTAGTCAAGAAGCTATGGTAATTAAAAATATATCAAAGTCTATTCATTTATGACATTACATCTCGACGCATGAGTAAGAAAGGATGAAAGCTACATAAGAATTATGAGTTACTCTTTGATTTAAAGTTTCTAGACTTCAATTTCTGCAAGCACTTTGTTTTTGGGAAACGATGTAGAAAGACGTTGAAATCTAGAAGTCATGTATGTAAAGGTATTTTTTATTATATTCATTCTAATATTTTGGATCCAACACCTTTAACTTCAAATTTAAGAACATTTTATTTTGTTACTTTTATAGGTGATTCTCTAGGAAAGTATGGGTATACTTTCTTAAAAGAAAATATGATATTTTTAGTACATTTAATAAATTTAGAGCTTTGATTGAAAAAAACATTGGAAGGTTTATCAAATGTTTAGGAATAGATAATGGAGCATAGTTCATGTCCTTGGAGTTTCAAAACTATTACAAGAAATATGGGATTGAATGGCATAAAACCATTGGTTATACTCCACAACAAAATGGGGTTGCTAAACACATGAATATAACTCTTTTAGAGAGAGCAAGGAGCGTGCTCAACAATTGAAATTTGGATCAACATTTATGGACAAAATAATTTTGTACTTCTTGTTATCTATTAAATCTCTTACCATAAGTTATAATAGAGTACAAGATTCCTTAAGAGTTGTGGATAGGTCATCCATGCAATTATTCAAACTTAATTTTTGTTGCTGTAATTCTTATGCTCTCAATATATAAAAATTATTTTAAAGTTAGAACCAAGATCCAAGAACTAAATATTTGTTGGGTATGGTGAAGTAGATGGTGTTAAGGGATACAAAGTGTGGGATCCTACTACCCACAAAATCATCATTAGCAAAGATGTAGAGTTTTATGAATCTCCTCTCCTAAAATTAGATGATGAAATAAAAGAAGAACATGAACCTAAACATGAACATGTGAAATTTGAAATTCATTCATCTTCAAATAATGAAAAGGAAGAAAAAAACCATTTGTAGACGTTGAAGATTCACAAATTAAAGAAACACATGAGTATTTGATATGGAGGTCACAATAACATGAGTACACACCTCCATGACCGGTTTGAGATGTACATGAGTTAGGCATCCTCCAAGTAATCACAATAACAATATTTCAATTTCTTTGATTTCTAATGATGGGGATCCTAGTTTTTATTAGGGATCATTAGAATATGTGAATAGTGCCAAATGTAAAAGGGAATGTAGGAGCAGATGGATGCCTTGGAAAATAACAGGTCATGGGACCTAGTAGAAATTTCAAAAGGTAGAAAACATATAATATACAATGGGGTTATAAATGGAAGTGCATGGTTTGGTCAAAGTTAAAAACTCAAACACCAAATAATATATATTGTTTACTAATTCATTTGGGATACATTTATAGGATTGTGTTCTCCTTCATAATAGGAGTTCTTCACAAATATCTCAACCATACAACTAAAAGAACTCATTCTAACTATATGTGATATATTGTTGTAGCATAACACAATATTACTAACAAATAATATATTCTAACAACTAACCCAATATATATGTGAGATCCAACAATGTTAACTCCTAACATTCCCCCTAGTGCAAACATGGTAAAAACTTTCACACTCTCATCTTCGATATGCTCATCCCCATGGCATGTTGAACTATGCGACTCATGACCTTGATACAAATGAAAGGATCTCCTCCATGATTTTAAACAGGCTTACCACAAACCTTGACGTGAATAAGCCCTATAAATTTTCCACCTTGTGTGGTTTTCGGATCTCCCACAAAACTTTTCAAGGTCTATGAACTATATTACATTGGTGCTTTTGTTCTCTATAACATTTTTACATCAGATAAGTAAGTAGGAATCATTTCTCACTTATTAATAATCTGAACAAGAATACTTACATTTGATAATATTTCACATTACATCCCATAAGAACAAAATGTTTTTCCATTGTTGTCGATCAATGCCACTCGATCTCTAACAACATAGACAACTTCAAATACCAATGTAAGCTTGCCTTGACTTTAGCTGATTTGTACGAGAATGGAAAATGGAAATTGGTGTCATGTTCCCCCATAATGTGAAATTTCCACTTAGGAGCGATAAAAATAAAATTGTACTATCTTGAATACTACACTGGATCTTGTTGCACATGATCACCATTTCCAGTGAACGTATTCACCAGTTGACCATCTTCCAAAGAAGTATGGTAGTTAGAAGATATCCTTAGTCAGAGGATCTCTATGGTTAGCTTCCTTCCTATACAATTATTTTCCAGCATCCACAATACATACCACTCAAAGTAGAAAATTGAAATGAAGCACACTACACAACTGGAAAATCAAATACCCACACCACAAAAATGCCACAACTACTATGCGATCTCATCATTGGTGATTAATGAGAGGTCGTTGATCGACCTCTAACCTCCAATTCGTCCGTCCTCTAATGCGAAGCTACGAAATCAAAAAAATTAAAATTTGAGGATCATCAATTCATTTTGGACGCGATTCCTCTCGAAAATACGTCGTTACTTTTCTTTTGATTTTTTACAATAACACAATTTGAAAACTTTTGACACTAAAAATCTTATCGATAATGACACTTTGTTTAATGGACATGACAACATTGACAATGATATATATAATTATTACGCTTTGACAAAAATGAACTAAATGTCACTTTGGCATTTTACACTATAATACACATCGAAGAAAGGAAACTATAACTTTTAACTATTTGAAAATGTTGTAGTTAATATTACCAATGCACGAAGCAACAACAATAGTTTTATTGACACAAATTAGGAAGAATACTATGAAATAGGAATTTAAAACAAGCAAACTTTAACATAATAAAACTATATTGAAGAAACAAATAAATTTAAAAAACCTAAACAACTTAAGGGAGTCACCACTTATCACATTTTGAGAAAAAAATACAAAATACAAAAACAAAAAATTGAAAAAGAGTAATAACATATGAGGTCTGCAGAAACACGTGGATGTCCATGTGAAAATTCTATTGCATTCACTGATTGTTAATCTCTTATCTTAAAAGATTATTTAACTGCTGAAACTAATTCACAACTAATATTGAAAAATAACACAACTACAACTTCACTAATAAGAATACGAGAAGAAATGCGTAACACAATGAACACAATATTTTTATACAAATTGTCCCTGGAAAAACCCCTAAGGAAAAACCGGTTCTACGGATGAGAAATTATATTAACTTCAGAAAATTAAGAGATACAAAGATTCCTTTCCTCTAACTAGTAGAACTTCAACAACCTCCCAACTTCTCCCGCTGATATTCTCCCACTGCTATCCCCAACGCTATCACTGTGCCCTTGCTAACACTGCAAGACTGTTTTCTATCACTACAAAATTACAAACTCATTTGCTAGCATTGCAAATGCTTCTCCAAACTTGTACCCTCCAAATGCCCAATGAAATCCTTTTATACTACTCTCATTAGAACACCAACGACCGTGATCAATTCTCAATCGATGATGAGATACATAACAACTTAACAACAATACAAAATTTGGTTGCATAGGTGTCACTAAAGGAAATCAATAACTAGAAAATAATTAATACATTCTCAACAATAAGATAACTATTATCTAATCTTAGAAAATGGATGAACAATTGTCTAAGATAAAAACTAACACAACCTCTCAAAGAGAAGTTGTTACTGCATGACACCCATCTTATCTCTCAAGAAGATAAATTTTTCCTTCCCAATGTCTTAGTCGAATGTTTGCTACCTGCTCCTCTCGTAGGTATGTATTGTAGCTGAACAATACCTTGTTGTACACAATCCCTGATGAAGTGATACCTGATATCTATATGTTTAGACCTATCATGAAACACTGGATTCTCAGACAACTTGATGCAACTCTAATTGTCACAGTGTATCACAATAGTCTCAACCTTCTGACCAAACAAGGCCACTAGAAACTTCTAAAGCCATATAGCTTCACATGTCGCCATGCTAGCTACAATGTATTCTGCTTCTAATGAACTCAAAGCCACAAACTTTTGCTTCCTGCTGAACCAAGAAACAACTCCTGATCCTAAATTGAAACAACACCCTGAAGTGCTCCTTTTTCTATCAGAGATCTTGCCTACCCAATCTATGCCAAGTATAGCCTATCAACTTGATTCCTTCACCTCGAACATATTTGATCCCATACTCAATTGAACCACACAAATAATGCAACACATGCTTAGCCACTTTGCTAATGCACTCTCTTTGCTCAACCATGAATTGACTAAGAGAGTTTACTGCAGATGTTATATCCGGCGTGGTGTTGACCAAATACATGAGCGAACCAATTAACTACCTGTATAAGGTGGGATCTACATCTTTGTCCTTAGATGTATCTACCTTCCTCCAATTAGTGATCATAGGTGTAGACATGGCTTTGCAATCCTCCATCTCAAATATCTTCAAGATTTCAATATAATATTTCCCTTGACCAAGGAAAATCTCTCCATCAGTCTGCCACACCTCCATGCCTAGAAAATAGTGCATGAGTCCCAAGTCCTTCATCTCAAACTCTTTTGCAAGGTCCCTCTTATAATCCTCTATGATCCCTAGTGCACTTGTAAGAAACAAGTCATCTACATATAGAACAAGAATGAGAGCCTCACCCCCAACCACCAAGTAGTAGAGGTTAACATCTCCCTCACTCTTCACAAAACCCATTTCTTACAAGTATGTATCAATGAGCTCATACCACGCTCTAGGAGCCTGCTTGAGTCCATATAAAGCTTTCTTTAATCTGCACACATGGGTCTCTTTGCCGTGTGCTTTAAAGTATTCTCGTTATTCTATGTATACCTCCTCCTTCAATTCACCATTAAGGAATGTTGTCTTGACATCCATTTGAGGATCTTCCATCCCATCTCGCATTGCAAATGAGGTTATAGCTTGTATAGAAGTATACTGCCACTAGAGAAAATGTCTCCTCATAGTCTATCCCCTCCTTCGAGAGAACCCATTTTCCAAAAACCTTGCCTTATATTTTTTGATGCTACCATATGCACTGTGCTTTATCTTGAAGATCCAGAGTGATCCAACTACTGCCCTATCTATTGTTCTAGGCACTACCTCCCACACATCGGTTTGCATTATTGAAGTATATTCCTACACCATAGCATCTCGCCATACCCGATGTTGTGCGACCTCTTGATAGTTGGAAGGTTCACTATCTACCAACTGGCTAACTAATGTCACATAGTCATTGAACTTGGCTGGTTCTCTCCTTACTCTTCCTACTCTTCCTACTCTTTCTAGGAGCTCCCAAAACTCCCGAGTATCCCTTTGTGTGTCTTAAACCTCACGGTTCCCTTGCCAACCGTAGAGGATGAAAATCAACATCTATATCTTTTAGATGCATATCCTGCTGCACTAATTGCTCCATACTTTGTGAATCTTCACTACCCGAGTCTATTCTTGTACTAGTAATCGTACTTGATATTTGTTGCCCTTAACTTGGACTTGGAGATTTTGTTGATTTCTCACTTTGATCATTTCTTTGGAAAATATCTAGACCTTCTAAACGCTTTTCCTCCATGAAATTGACATCACGTCGACAATAATTCTTCTGGTCCCTAGAATAAAAATCCTATATGCCTTTGAAGTTTCATTGTACCCAACAAGGTACCCCTTCTCTGTAGTCTGATCTAACTTGGTACATGTATCTTTTGGAATATGAAAATATGCCAAACTCCCAAATATCCTGAAGTGACCTACATCTGAATTCTTCCCTGTGAAAGCTTCCTTTAGTGTCATCTTCCCTAGTACCTTATGTGGAACCCTATTCTGAATGTAAACTGTTGTACTACATGCCTCTACCCATAGGTAGCGGGGCATGTCCTAGTCATGTAGCATAGCCCTTGCTACCTCCGATATAGAATGGTTCTTCCTCTCAACAACTCCATTCTGCATTGTGGATTGTAAGGAACCATCCACTCTCTCTTGATTCCTTCTTTGGTACGAAATCCTAGAAGTCATTTCCTTTGTACTTGCCTCCATTATCTAACCAAAGAACCTTTATCTTCCTTCCTATCGAGTTCTCCACAAGAGCCTTGAACTCTTGGAAGTGACTGAAAACCTCATCCTTGGTCTTCAAGAAGTATATCCAGGTCTTCCTGGAGAAATCATCAATAAAGGTAACATAGTACTCATATCCTCTGAGAGAATTTGTCGACATTGGTCCACATACATTTGAATGTACTAGATCAAGAACACCCTTAGATCTATTGTCACTCCTTGGAAAATATGCTTTCACAAACTTCCCCAACACACATCCCTTACATACATCATCATGATCTGTGCTCACCTCGGAACACCTATCACTTTGTCTCATGAAGCAATTTAAGTGCTCCATGATGAATATGGCCCATCCTCCTATGCCATAGCTCTCCAAGATCTCTAGGATTACTGCTGCTCATAAGTGCCTTAGGAGTATCAAACTGTAACCTATAAAGGCGACCACTCCTAACTCTAATAGTTATGGGTGATTTCTAATCCTTGTGCTTAATCAACACATGTGTCCCTCTAAAAAGTACATTATACCCTTTATCCTGAAGAATAGATACAAAAATCAGATTCATACCTAATCCTGGCACATGCAAGACATCATGAAGTGGAACTATCTTTCCATTCTCCCTCTGAAACTGAATAGTCCCTTTCCCAACTAGGTTGAGCTTGGACAAGTTCCCCATAGAAATATGGATATTGGTGTCCTCCTCCTTGTAATTGGAGAAGTACTCTCTAACTCCTGTCATATGAAATGATGCCCCACTATCTATATACCAAACACACTGTGAGGTTGAGTTGACCATACAAGCTATGAGTGCAAACTCATCTTCCATTCTACTGGAGAGTTCTTCTACACTTGCTGAAGCTGCCACCTTCTTACCCTTCTTCCTATCTAGGAAATCACTGACATAGTGGCCAAACTCGTGACAACCAAAGCACTTGACCTTAGACAAGTCCTTCTTCTTCTTCTCACTTTGATAATTTTATCCTTTGCTAAATCCCTTCTTTTCTTTCCCTTTTCCCGCTAGGAAACGTTTTCTTGTTCTCCCTCACTTTTCTGACTCTTGTTGGCCCCATTGACAAGACTTAGTCTAAACTCCTCCTGAGTGAAATTAGTCCATAGTCGATCCCAACTCGGTAAGGTGTCTCGTCCACTAACAACTTGAACAAAAACATCCCACTGTTTAGTAAACCCATTTAGGGCTATCCGTACCATCTCATCATCGCTAGGGCTATCTCCAATAACTGCTAACTCATCCTTGACAAGTCTAAGTTTGGTGAGGTAACTTGTAACATCTTCTCCCTTGTTCATCTGGGTATTCTTCAACTTTTCTCTAAGAATCATCTTCCTATTGGTGGTAGCATTTTGGTACAGATTCAGAATGGCATCCCACATCTTATTCACCTTGTAGCTAACTTAGAGATGTGTGGAACAATATGATCCTTGACACCATCAAGGACAATCCTCCTTGCCTTGGCATCCTCTTTCTTGTATGCTGCAAGATATGTTGCATCTATAGGTATAGCTACAACAATGGTAACATAATCCTTTATACCATTCTCTTCCAACAATAAAGAAAGTCTGGCCTTCCAGACACCAAAATTTGAGGCACCATCTAATCTGTCTTGATCTCTCAAACCAGCTGAAGCCATCTCAAAGGATAAAAGTAATAAAAAATTAAAGAGATCAAACTAGGTTATAGAAACCCTCAATTTATTTCCTAGGAAAACCTTTTTCTACCCTTAACACTACTCTGATACCATGTGAAAATTCTATTGCAGTCACTGATTATTAATCTCCTATCTTAAAAGATTATTTAACTACCAAAAACTAATTCATAGCTAATATCGAAAAATAACACAATTGCAACTTCACTAATAAGAATACAGAAAGAAATGCGTAACACAATGAACACTATATTTTCAGAAAAATCGTCCTTGGAAAAACCCCTAAGGAAAACCATTTCTACGGATGAGAAATTATATTAACTTCAGAAAATTAAGAGATACAAAGATTCCTTGCCTCTAACTAGCAGAAATTCGACAATATACCAACTTCTCCCATTGATATCCCCAACGCTATCACCGCACCCTCGGTAACACTCGCAAGACTATTTACTATCACTTGCAAACTTACAAACTCATTTTCTAGCACTACAAATGCTTCTCCAAAGTTGTACCCTCCAAATGCCCAATGAGCTCCTTTTATACTACTCTCATTGGAACACCAATGATCGAGATCGATTCTCAATCGATGATCGAGATATGTAACAACTTAACAACCATATCAAATTTGGTTGCAAGGTGTAACTGAAGGAAATCAATAATTAGAAAATAATTAATACATTCTCAACAATAAGATAACTATTATGTAATCTTAACAAATGGACGAATAACTGTCCAAGCTAACAAACTAACGAGAAATTGGCTATTTGGGGTTTATAAAAATGAAGGACTTCCATGGAAAATGAATGAATGAGGGAATGATGTGGAGTAGAACTTGATGAATAGTTCTTATGAGGGAAGTCTTCGAACATGAGTCGATCAAGATGCGATGCAAAGTCCATGATATCATTGCCATATTTAACACCCAAGAAACACCGACTCAGTGAGCATTGATCTTTTCCAAGTTATTATAATGCTTGTGCGTAAACAAATTCTCATCGAACTAATAAACTCAATAGAACCAAGCCAAAAACTAGTAGCTTTGGCAAGAAGAAATTATCCTAAATGACGCCTTCAACATTGGTGACGATAATTTCCCATCTTTTCTTGTTTGTAAAAAGGGTTTCGAGAGTGCGATGATGCTGCCAATGCCAAGAAGATCATTTATAGGGACTACACCAAAAGTGCCAGGGCTTCATCACTATCTTAGAGAATTAAGAATTTAGAGATAAATAGCTGAGTCGAGTTGAGAAGATTTGATTCAACCAAATAAACTATGGGGATAACATATAAGAGAAGCTTTCTAGATCTGAGTTGGTGCAGAAAGAACCTCTCAAATAAGATCAAATGAAACCTAAATCACACAAAAACTAAACTGTTATATTATTTCTCCAAGGATTATAACAGGCCTAAAAATTTCTCCATAATAATTTTCTCTAAACTCTCCACCGCTTCAAAACCCGATCTTTCATCAATAGGGTGAAGAATCAATATAACTACCCCTTTCAATGAAAATCATTCTCACATTTCAACAAACACACTTTGATACCAAATACATGGTTTGGTCGAGTTGTAGAGATTAAACACGAATCATAATATAATATTGTTTACTAAATCATATGAGATGCATATATATGATTTTGTTCTCCTTTATAATAGTTCTCCACAAATATCTCAACCATAGGACTAATAGAACTCATTCTAACTATATGTGACATATAAGTTTTAACATACAACAATATTAATAATAAATAATATATTCTAACAACTAACCCAATATAGATGTTAGGTCTAACCATATCAATTCCTAACAAGATAGATGTTGATAAGAGAGTTGAAAGGTTCGAGGGCATTGGTAGAAAAAAATGATTTACCCGAGAAACAAGGTATTGATTTTCATTAAATATTTTCACTATTTATTAAACTTGTTGCAATTCGTTGGTGCTCAATTTGATCTCCTATTATGTCTGCTCTAGAAATTTCCCAATCTTCCTGGTTCGTCGTATTTCCTATCTCCCCGAATGGATGCGTACAAGTTTTATCTTTACCAGGGTGTTATTGTAAATCCTTCTCTATGGTCATGGATTGTTGTCAAGCCATGAATTATTTGCAAATTCTTTTTCCTTGAAGAAAGATTCAATTATGGGCGCAAATGGTGAAGTTCCCCTACATCTTACTGTTCAACGGGCATGTTTTCCCTGTCAAAATTTATCTCAGCATCTTCAGCTACGTGGTCTCTTTTGATTGGATGAGGCACGTCGGGTCTATTTTATAACTTGTAACTTTTTGCTATGTTTGCAAAAAGATCAATTTGGTCTTGCGAGCCTGTTGAGTTCTGATTGGCCGGTCAAATTTATAAAGGCAGTGTGAATTTCTCTTTTTTGCCCCAAAGGTGTATACGTGTTCATTTTTAATTGGTTGCGGCCCGACGGGTCTTTTTGGTGAAATTTACCACTTTGGTCACATTTGTAAAAAATACCAAATTAGCCCAGCGGCCCCGATAACATCTAATTGGTTAATCAATAAATATGAAGCGGAAGGGAAAAAGTCTTACTTTGACCCCTGAAGAAGTACACGTGGCGCTTTTTAAGTTACAAGCGGAAGGAAGCGGGTCGGCGGGTCTTTTTGGTGAAATTTGCCACTTTGGTCACATTTGTAAAAAATACCAAATTGGCCCCGTGGCCCCGATAGCATCTAATTGGTTAATCAATAAATATGAAGTGGAAGGAAAAAGTCTTACTTTGACCCCGAAGAAGGACACGTGGTAGTTTTTCAAGTTACAAGCGGGAAGTAGGTTGGCGGGTCTTTTTGGTGAAATTTGCCACTTTGGTCACATTTGTAAAAAATACCAAATTATCCCCACGGCCCCGATAGTCTTTGATTGGCTATTCAAAGAAATATGAAGCGACAGGGAAAAAGTCTTACTTTGACCCCGAAGATGGACACGTGACAATTTTTCAAGTTATAAGTGGGTCGACAGAACATTTTGAAGTTTTTGCCTCTTTATACGAGGGAGAAAAGTCATGACATAACCTGAAACTCCATTGGTGCCCACATCAAAAGATAAAAGTGGGAAGCGGGTCGCTGGAGGAAAATTGGAAAGTTTTCCTTTTTTAAAAAAGGGTAAAATTGCATAAATGAGCCGCAACTCCACCAAAGGCCCAGATTAAGCCACATGTTGAGCCCATATTTCAAAGGTGGAGGAGGGGTAGGGAAAAATGTGAAAATTGTGCATTTTCTCCAAAAGTCATAAAATGCAAAAGTCACCCAGACCGTTTCGTCTCTAATCTTCCACGTGGATGACTCTAATTTAAAGTTGTGAAAGGGAAGAATCAACGGTTATGGCATGATGCATCTGGTTTTTCCACCATTAACATTCCATGACTTCAGGGGATGTAAATACGCATCGTCTTTCATGGTGAATATAAATGATTTCTTGTCATTCCTATCAACAAAGTGCAATTGAAGTGTTGTGGAACTCAAATTTATGAATCTAAGGAAGTGAAAGAGTTGATATTTTGAAACAGAATTACTTGGGCACCTATAAAAATGAATTTCCAGATCCAGCAGAGAAAATTGCAGAGGAAAGAATGAGGAGAAGGAAGCTATAGGCATAAAGGATGAAAAATGTGTTGCCAGAGGAGATGACTGGATGCCCCAGTTAAAACAATGATGGAAATATCTGAAATGATTTACCTTTTGAACACCTGGCAACTTTTTGTTGTAAATCATTAAACGCCACTTTCTCAAAATCATGATCAAATATGTTACAAACAAAGGTTCCTCGAATATTATTTTTTGGGGGGGAAGCTTTAATGTAAATGAGTGCTATAAAGGGCATGAGTTAGTCATGCAAATGGTCGGGGTTGAATTCTTACGAGAAAATTTGAGAAATCCCATCTTCTTGAGAGACCATCTGAGAAACATGTTAATCTCTTATGTTTTAGATTTGATCATGTCAAGTTGGTTGCAAGTATACAACCATTGACAAGCTCTGATTGTTCAAGAAACCTTCCCATGCTGATGAATCTAATTAACTTCGAATTAATTTGTGTTAATCTTGGGCAAATTTGTGTCTGCTTTATTTTAGAATGTCTACAAATAGTATTTCTTGTTCCTATTGCAATATTGTGTTAAAATACCTCTGAATCACACAAGATCTCGTCCATGTGATAGTTTAGTGGCATTTGCAATTTCATTATGAGAAGAGCCTTCATCCTGTAATGAGATAAAATTTTTAAAATCACTTTACTGTCATTTTGTTGATAAATGTTTTCTGTAAGCCTTTGAGTGTATCTTAGGCATGAGGAATCAGGGGTCTTTAATGTTTAATTGAGTCTTTAGCTCGAGCCTTCATGTTAAATTCTTGGAGATTTTGTGAAACTATGCAAATCTGGGCCTCCATTGATGCACACCTTCTGGTTGAAGGAATATTTTAGCTATTCTGAAGCATTCTGTCATTTAGTTTTCTAATTGTTGTGAAGGTTCTCAAAATTTGGAAAAATCAAGTTTATCCTGCTTAATATCCCACCAAAAATTATTCAAAACAATGAATCCTACCTGAACTACCCTTGTTTTCCCTGTATGTCCAAAAATGAATAAATTCTACTGCCAAAATATGCAGAAGTAATCAGGATTCCATAATGTCTTTAGTAACCTTAATCTTGTTTAGAAAATATCACCATTATTTAGAAGTGACAACTCGTGAAAGTTAAATTGTGGTGCATTGATCATATTTTCTCAAGGTTTCCTTTCAAATTTTTGCAAAGAAGGATATCTTCATTCTCCTTCATCAATAGAGGTTACAAAATGGGTCCTCTCACCCTAGTTGAAAGGCACAACCTAAAGTAGTGAGGATAGATCAAATCCTTTTGAAGGTGCTATCCATTTCTCCAACATCTGAGTGACAAAAAGCCAACTGAATTGTCTCCTCGGCTAGAAAAAGACATACATGATTATTTATCTGTCTCTAGGCTTCTTGTTAAATCTGTGATGCTACTCAGCTTGTAAAGGAGAATTAATTTGGATACCAACAAATTCAAGTAGTCTTAACACTAGTTGTTTTACTTGATTTGGAGTTGGAGCAATTATATGTTAAAACAACATTCTTACCATGGAGATTTAAAAGAGGATATATATGGAACAACTGAAGGATTTGTATAAAATAGAAAAAAGAATTTGTTTGCAAGCTCAAAAAATCATTGTATGGCTTGAAATAGTCACCCATGAAATGGTACAAAATTTTTGATGCTTTCATGATGAGCCAAAATTTTGTAAGGAGTGAGTATGACCATTGTGTTTATTTCAGGTATTTGGACAATGACTTAGTCATTATATTGGTAATATTGTATGTTGATGATATCCTTGTTGCAAGAAAAAGCATGGTAGAAATCAATAGTTTAAAGGCTCATTTGGCTAGGACATTTGATATGAAAGATCTAGAGCTACAAAAAAATCTTAGGCATGGAGATACATAGAGACAAGATAAATGGTAAGCTTTGGTTATCACAACATAGGTATTTGGAAAAGATACTAACCAGATTTGGTATGAAAGATGTGAAACTAGTTAGAATCCCTTTTTCTTCCCATTTCAAACTTTCTTTAAGTTTATGTCCTAGAGAAGAAGAAGAAAATGAGTATATGTTTCATCTAACATATGTTAGTGCAAAGATGAATTTTAATGTATGCTATGGTATGTACAAGGCCTTACATTTCACATGTAGTTGGATTTGTTAGTAGATTTATGGAAAATCTAAGTAGAGAACATTGGTCAGCGCCAAGTGAAGTAGGTGATTTTTCTACTTGCGAGGCACAAACGATTATTGCATCAGCTATAATAATAGTGGTGATTCTATTTGTGGATATGTTGATTCATATTTTGCGAGATGATTTAAAAAAACAAGAATGACTTCACGGTTATGGTTTTACACTTGCACGTGGACATATCGGATGGATGTCAAAGCTTTAAGAGATTACGATGTGCCAAGTACTAAGGTAGAACATGTAGTTGCCTATCATGATTGTCATTGGGAGGTAGTTTGGAAGAGATCAATACAAGATGAAGGTATAATTATGTGACAATTGAATTGTTATTTATTTGGCCAATAATCCATCTTATCAAAATAAGACAACATATTTCGTAAGTATCATTTTGCTAGACATGTTATCGATGAAGGAAAAGTAGCATTAAAAAGGTCTACACCACAACTTCATGTGCATCATAGTTTCTTCTCTTGTCTTTCTTTGCCAAGTTTTTCCGAATAATCTTCTCCTTTACGAACCATATCTATTACCAACCTTTTTTTTCCTTCAGTTGTAACTATAATTTAACCTATTATTTTATACACATGCATGCGTGAGCACACACACATATAAATAAGTTCCAATTAAAAACAAAATTAATAACATAGTGCAGGGTAGAAACGGATTTAAAAAAAAAATCGTGAAGACTTCATTTTAAAGTGAGATTTTTCAATTGTAGTTGAAATTGTACCACTACCACCGTATTATTGTTAAAATTAAACTAGCAATTGCAAATGAGTTGCAAGTTACGCCGGAGAGGGATTGAATTTTTTGTATACAATATAGTTTGGATGCAAAGTGAAGGTGAATTGTATCTGTATTGCATTACAAGTGGGTTTTGCGTATATATATGTGCAACACTTAACTTATTTAATGACGGAGATTACTAATGGCTACATCACCATTCATGATGGTACAAAGGAAAACAAATCATTATCATTATCAGGATCATTATCTAGAATATTTTTTTGTATTGCAAGCGCTAATCATTGCACTAATACCTTGGAACCGAGTAGCCATCATGCTAGCACTGGCACTGACACCATACCCACTCTTGCACTTTGATCCACATTGTTGAAGAAGGATTAAAACCATAAGTTTTTCAGCACTTTCGATTCAAATATTTTGGATTTGGTTGCTGGCAGTCAGTTCATTGATTACACTTTTTTTAAGTACGCAGGTTGGATCCAAGATCCGGAACACTATTGTGGGTATGATGGGGAAGGAGTGTGCACATGCCTTGTACGCCGTGTGGCCAATTCTGTGTTACAAAGTCTTTTCTCCTCTTCCTTGCGTGCTTTAACGTTCTTTGTATATCTCATTCTTGTGTAGCGTTCAATGTAAAAGCTGGTAGGATTTGTAGATCTTTGATGGCACAAACTCTTGACATTACCGTGAATGTTAGTCCTTGACGGTCAACATTTCCGATGTCTACTATGGCCTTGTCAAGAGTTAGGCCTTGTGATTTGTGGATGGTGAGGCCCCAAGACATTTTTAGTGGGATTTGGCAATGATTTCCACGTGTGACAGGAGGTAGGGGCAAGTGGGTTGGGTTGAGTATGTCCCATGGGGGCCCTTGGTAGTGTTTGAAGTTGACAACAACAAAGGATGGCAAGTCTAGTGGTTGTGTTTCGGGTTGTACACGACATCTGTCACTTGCCCGAGTGCACCATTAACCAATCTTGAGCTAACCCATAAGTTAGATGTCAACATGACCTCTTGTCCGGTGCATAGGAAAACTACTTGGGTCCAGTTGAGTGTCGTTGATGTTTGAGTCAGAGTTATGTTTGCTTTGTTCTGCGATGCTCATTGCAATTGGTACATGTAAGGATTTTAGCATTTGTTTATTGTGCTTGCTTGTGAGGTCCTTTGTTGCAAATAGGTGCTTCTCAGTTGTGAAGATGGATTGCTCTGAGGTAGACAT
Organism: Taxus wallichiana var. yunnanensis; assembly: GCA_018340775.1. Lineage (NCBI taxonomy): Eukaryota > Viridiplantae > Streptophyta > Pinopsida > Cupressales > Taxaceae > Taxus > Taxus wallichiana. The sequence goes on from CM031233.1 coordinate 171,909,726, forward strand.
GCACGACTTTGTACGTGACATGAGAAGAGACCAATCCTTAATGGTTGCTTCTGCATTTCTGATGTTGGTCAACATTTCTCTGAATTCAAGTTGTGTCGGGTTTAATCCTTGTTGCCTAAAGTTTGTGTCCAAGGTGATCACTGTATCAAAAGCATGCCAAAGGGAGCTGCCTATTTTGTTGCCTGCATATAATGGTACATCGTTGACCGGAGGGAGCTGGCCTAAGTCACCCACCAAAATCATTGAACAATTGCTGAATGCGTGGTTACTATGTTGGGGGAATGCCTCACGAAGTCTTTTGTTGATGTTGTGTAACATTGTAGGACCTATAAAGCTCATTTCATCTATGAGTATGTAATGTACGACACTCATACGCTCTTGGAAGATTGCTAGGGCTTGGCCTTCAAGAGGTTTCATGTCGGAAATGGGTATTCGGAGGGAAGAATGTATAGTAGATGATTTTATATTGAATGCAACAATACCTGTTGGGGCTAGTACAAGGAGGGAAGATTTAAATTTTCCAGTCATATTTTCAAGCCCATTTCTTATGCGTTGTATGAGGTATGATTTTCCTGTACCAGCGGTTCCCTGAATGATCATCTTCAATGGTGGGTGTTTCCCTTGTTGAGTTGCATGGGAAAGTACAATTGAGTATGCAAGGTGTTGTTTTGATGATAGTTGGAGAGCGTCTAATTGGGTAGGTGGAGAAACAAGTGGTGGTGAATTTTCAGTGCGGGCAAGGTCTATGAATTTAGGTGCACTTTTTTGTAAGGCAACAGGGATGGAATGAACCTTCCAATCGTGGTTAATGTCAAAGTCACGAAGGCCTATCATGTCTACATCATCAATTGTTGTATTGAGTGTTGGGTGCATGCGTGCTATATGCTCCCATTCAAATAGTTCTGCATGCAGCGGATTAGATCCCTGCGAGTTATTGTCATCACTACTTGTCCCAGTTGCAGTTTCTTCTAGAGTAGTGGCTCTATGAACATGTAAAGGGACGTACGAGTTTTTCAATTTTCCCCATTGGTTAGTTATTTCAGATGTAGAGATGCCAATGTCTGTTTGGATATGTCGAAAGGGTTTATAAAGCAGAAGCTCTGTCCAGCAAAAATCCTCATAGTGTATCGCATCTGGGGTGGGGACATCACTGTATCGGGGAATACGCGACAACAACAGGGGTTCTTCTTTGTAGCCATTGAGTAACTTTCCTTTGGTTGTTGTAGGACCAGGAATGAGCAGCCTCAAAGAGGGAGGTGTTCTCTAATTGTAAAGGGCGTTTTATGTATGCATCTACGAATGAAGGGAATTGTAATGTGTTTCCTAGGTCTGTGAGGACACGTTTGAATACCTGCTTACCGACGGATAGGGTAATAAATGTTCAACTACAACTAGAGAGGGGGAGTTTTAGTAACATGTGGCATGTTTCTTGTGCACCAATGTCCTGATCAACAATAGTTTCTGAGAGGAATTTGTTATAGGCCACCTTTGCAGGGTGATCGACACTAACTTCATTAGATATCCGTGTCAACATGTGATGGTAGCTTTCTGATTTCTTCTCTCTTGGCTGCATATTTTGCAATAATGTATTGTAAGATCGCATGTCGTGACACAACATGCTGACAGTCAACATTGGCTCACCATAGTGCTAGCATGTCTGAGTTGTGTATGTTGACCCATGCGTCATTGTGTGTAGGGGTGTACTTTTTTTTACCTGTTTCATCTAAGCCCAAACTCGAATACTCTTGGAGTGGCCAAGGGGCTTTATATCTACATTGAAGTGTCCCATTTTTTTCTACAAGTAGGTTGCCTCACTACATTTTGTGTGGCGTTGCACGCGGTTCAACAAGTTTTCATAGTCAGCTACAGGGTTGTCTGTAAGTATCCCGTATGTGTCTAACAAGCATGGGTCATCTTCTTGCGAACGATGTATCCCAGATTTTCCACTCTCAGGGCCCCTTGGATTCCATGCAGTTACTAATTGGTCGAAGTAAGTCTTTGCCGCATCAAGTTCACGGGGTTGTCCCAGTTTAGGACCTCCATGTTTGGTGCATTTGGAAGCCATATAAACCCGTGGATATGAGCCGAGCCTCTGTGTTGCCATTCGTACCTATATTTTCACAAAGAGGATCCATGTTGGTAAATGGGGTAGGGGTGGTATTGTATGAAAATCTAAGTGGTAGTGAGCTCACCTGTACCAGTAGTCGGTGCAATGTAGTTTTTTTAAGCACCTCCTCGCAAAATATTGTAAATCTTTTTTCCATGTATGCAGAGACAATATGGGGGTGCATGTTCAAGTTCGTGTTTCTCCATTGTCTGGCCAGTTGTTGTGGGTGGCGTAGGGGTTCCTGGCATTGCTTTGTGTAAATCTGGCCATTTAGTATCTGCTGCACTTAAAGTGAAGAAAAGCGTAGGGCTTTCTAGTTGGGTTATCATATATGTGAGTTCATGTCTGCATTGCTTGCACCAAAATGATTTAGTTCCTCACAAATTGGACCCAAAGCGCATTAGTTTCTCTGCAATGTGGGCGTTTGGGTAGTGTGCAAGTTGTTGGCATAACATCGAAACCGTGGTAGGCAAGTTGTCCCCTATATTTTTTTGTGAAAACAATAGATGTTGATTGGCTTCTGTGGCACAACATAATGTTGAGAATGAAGTAGCGAAAGCGCGGATGGCTTCCAAATCTATTATCATGGTAACGCATTAGGTGCAATGCGTATTCATGCATGTGAACCCTTTTGATCCGTGCTTGGTGGAACAATGCAATCCCTGTAGGGAACAATGTTGGAAAAGCCATAGAGAGCAAACCCTCAGTGTTGTATTCGTTGACTGCGGCTGAACCAATGTGTGGCCACTCAATTGACTGTAGCGGAGTTTGTTTTCTACCTTCGATGAAATTTGTTATTTGGTCAACTTCCGAAGTGGTTGGAGGGAGGGAGGACACAAAAGATGATGGTTTCCGCTCATGGGTATTTGGTGGGGAACTTGGGAGAAGGTCTACTTTTGATTCTGCTTCAACATTGTCTGGGATAGTTGAATTGAAGTGTGGTAGGGAAGTAGATATATCAGTACTGTGAGGTGGTAGGGAATGCAATGCAGTGTGGTCTAGGACAACATCCTTGTAGTAAGGGTCATGAGCTATTTTGAATTGCAATGCAGCCAAAACACGAGATCTACTTACAAAGCATTCGTAAGCTTTATTTGTTGCTCCGATTCTTCGGATGATTAAGATGTCCAAGTCTTCGACGCGCCGAGGCAAGTGTTTAGTTATGGATGAAACATCTTGGGGGAAGCATATGGTGTGGCCCCTATATTTGTATTGACCACCTACAGCGTGAGTCACCTGCAATATTGGGTTGACCCTTGCTATCAACATTTCCTCAACTTGTGTAAGTGAAGATAAAACCTTAGGTTATGGGCTCGGGTCCATGTTATTCCAACTTGAGAAGCGGCGATCATCTTTTTCAACAATGCATCTGCGACAGGTATTGGCACCTTTGTAAACCCTTGTACGTAGCCCAACATATAATTCATTACAACATGAACATGTGTTTGGAGGTGGGAGGTGATCTAATCTTTGGTGGAATTGGCGTTGTGTATCTTGGAGTGAATGCCTATTTGGAGTGTGTTCTTCGAGTAGGTTGACATGGTTGGCTACATAGGTTGCGCCTGTGTGTTCAACTTTTGTCATTTCATGCAAGCTATATGGCGACGATGTTCATTTAGGTTGTTTTTGTTGGTTGCATACCTCAACCGAGCCTTTGCATTTTTCTCAGTTCGTGTCAGCCTCGCAAAAATGAGGAAAAAGGTAACAATAATTAGGTATAGAAGGTAGTTAATGCATGCAAAAAGTAGAAGTACTTTTGTTTGATTGACGTGAAGTGTAACAATGTATGTCTAAACATCATTTTTTTGTTTAATAATGTCGATAGTGTTTGCATTGCTTGTTATAAAGTGACTTTTTTACGCAAGACATCCTCAGACGACGGGATGAGAGGGAAATGTCCCCCGCACCCGAATATGTTGTATTATAAAGACATATTAAGAACCAAGAGTGATATATAAATATAGAAAAACTTGAGCACAAATGCACATGGTGAACTGTCGCAACATACTATGAAAACCAACAACATGCATTAATATTAAAGGTTATATAACTTACGAATGCAAAAACCTATATGTGGAGTAGGTGGTATGGTAAGTATGTATTTGTAAGTTCCTAACATTGTGTGGGTACAGTATAATATGTTTTCTGAGATAGTGCAGGATCTTTTTCATCAATACATAGTTAAGGGGATGCGAGGAATGCATCTAGTGGGGATTCATGCATGTTGAAAGTCATGTCCTTAACTACAGCGACAACAGTGCACTGGGCTTTCTCTTCTGACTGTAGACCTCTAGCTTCATGGATATTGTGAACATGTAGTGGTGGAATAGAATTGGCTTAACAACAAGCCAAAACTTGTCGGGTGTTGGTGCAAGAAGTTGTAGCTCTTGTGCTGATATACCCATGATTGATGTAGCAACCTCATCAAAAGCAGTTACCCATGTTGTTGTTGTGCCATCCTCAATGATGAAGTGTAATGCATATTTGTAGTCGCAATGAGAGACATCATGCTTGCATTTTTGGCAATACCAAGAGGAGTTTGCAGTTAGATCAAGTTTTTTCTTGCATTGGTGGTTGTTAACAATTGATGTGCATGTTGGATAGCTAAATGAGGACATATTCATGTGTATAATTGTTGTTGCGGTGGAGAAGGTGAGTGTTTTACCTAGTTGCGAGGAGGATTTTATGCCTGCGATATCGGTTTCCTCAATTTTTCCAATACTCACTGAAGGGTATGCAGTTGTAGAGTCGAGTGAAGTAAACCATGCACGCAGTGCATGAGCCTCAGTTATATCAGGATCTATGAAGATTTGTGTATTAGGCCCGTGGCTAATGTTGTTCCTTTGAAAGATGTAATTTTTGCTCTCTTAATTGCAAGAACTGGTCTGACTGATGTCTGTGTAGCACATAGTTCACTTAGAAGTTTGCCCTCATTGTCACTGAAAGCACCCCATAACGTTGCCTCAATACATAGTGTCGAGTTATCACTAAGTAGGACTGTGTGTTTGTGGTTGAAAGTACTATCACTTTTCCTTATAGTGGAGGGGGCAGTAATGGATAGTGCAATAGCTAGCAGGTCAATGGTGGATTTGGCGGGGAGGAGTTGATTTCTGCTATTGTTTTGAAACGGAAAAGATATTGCGGTATGTCCACGGACTGATTTGTACTAAGCTTTACAGAGGAGTCCAAGTCTAGGATGATGTCCCAAGGAGTTGTGGAGTTGTTGTAATCTTTTTTTGCAGTCCGCAAGGTGCCTCCTTTGATTGTGTATGTTTTACCTAGTTGTATTTGGTTGTAGTAAGAAGTCAGTAGCTTGGTCAAAAGAAGTCACCACTATATCTGAACTGCTTTTGTCGATAATGTCGAAGCTAAAACCTACCTGTGTGCGTTTTCCGTGCTATAGTTGTTTAGGTAGCCTTTTTTGATGACCCTGCCTTCAATAGTCCAAAGGCTTTGGTAAGGATTTAACGATTTTATTGGCATGAGTTGCATGCAGTCTGCAGGGCATCCTTCATGAGTAGTTGGTGCCAAAGTATCAGTGCAGGATGTTGGCATGTGTACGGCCAGTTGGGGAGGCACAACGTTGGAGGCAATGGAGCCTGTGATGCTGGTGGTTCCTAAACAATAAAATAAAATGGAAATGAATTAGCAAATGGGGTAACGTAAAGTATGAGGGGGCACGCGCTAAACCATAAAGTGTGGTAACCAAGTTATTGTCCACATAAAGTGTTTTTTTAGAGAATAAGCACGTAAAGATATGTACAGTGGGGAAGATGTTCATATAACACAACAATTTTCATGCTCATTCAAAGTAAAGTACGAAACATATGTACAACAACTATAATGTATATCTCGTGATAGGCAATATACAAAACTTCTGATGGTGGTTTTAAAATGGAACAAGTACAACATATTTATGCAAGTATAGGTTTATCGAGTCACCCTTCAAAAAGAGGTTACTGTGGGTTAGTATAAAAGAGGTGGGCATATGTATGAGCAGTGCAAAGTCATAGTAGTAGGGGTGAGGTAGGGGCTAAAATTATAGGGACGCAAGATAAGCATTGAATGCAGCTCTAATGGAGTGTTCCTCGCCACCAGAGTAGTACTGGTCATAGCTTAGCGAACGAAGGAAAGTGTACAACGCGTCAAGCCTAAGGTACGTTGCATCTACCTTGTGCATCATGTCTAAGACAATGGTTAAATCACTATCGAGAATCATCACTGATGGGATGAGAGACTCTGATATCCTACCATAAATGGTTGAGCATGTAGTTGCAATAGAAGTAGCCAAAGAATGGATAAAGTTGCAAGCGGTGGTTGGACACTTTGTATTGAGCTTTGGTTGGTGGTCACTGCACAGGGTCATACGATGACCGGGGGACCCATTTGAAGCTACCAGATCAATAGGAGGGCTCCCGACAATGGCACCAGAGGTATCATCGATATCGTGATAATGGATGGACTTCCATTTGGAGTGGCCATAGTACCTGAAAATAGCAAGCAACTTTGTTTAGTATAAAACATTTTTCTACTGACAAGTACATAAATACATATACATATATATGTCACAAATTTCAATAATTTGTGTAGCATTGAAGGTGGGAAAAAGAGATATTGCAGAATAATTTATGTTGGACGTGATAACAAGACATCTTGAGCCTGCATACTCCAAATCCTAGACATTTCATCTATAACATTTGGTCATTCGAGATTGTATCTCTAGAACATGCAGTATAAGTCCCCATCATGTATACCCACAAGTACGCAAACAAATTGAGGCCAATTGTATATCTTTGATTGACCAAGTAACAATCTATCGTTAAGGGCAATTAATCTACCAGTGCAAATAAGCTAAAAAATATTACCAATCATTCATATTCTTGGTATATTTGGGGTGTCTGATTTAAAAAGACTTTGCACCCTGTAATCAAATATAAATATGTCCATCAAATGGGAGGCACTCACCAACAGTAAGCAACCCATGTCTCCAACAGGCACATCACAACAACATAATCTAACAATAATGGAGCTTTTGTAGTCTTATTATTATTGTCTTCGCGTTATTCATGTATAAATCTACAACAGAAATTTTATAGGGAAAGCATTCATAATGGTTAGGCCAAAGACAAACCATGATATTTAGTGAATGTCATGCAATTGAGATGGAGATGTAGTTAAAACAACATTTCAAAAGGAAAAATGATCTGTACATTCCTTTCAGTTAGAGAACTGCTCAAGAATTCTAAACATTGCAAAAAACATTGGCTCAATGAAACTAAAATTGCAAAGCAAATTACCGTCTGATTATCCAATTTCAGGCAACATAATATATACAGATTTAGACACTTTTTGAAAGTTGTGGTTTATAGCCATTTGAAGGCAGATTTAGACACTTTTTTGTGGAGGAAGATTTGTGATTACCAGAAAATGAGCAGGAGAAAAGAAATACGATATGTGGAGACATGAAAATCCAAATCAAAGGTGAAAATATTGTTGACAACTGTGAATTCAAGGTCATGAATATATGAAAATTTTTAGACATGGGGAATAAACTCGCAATTTACTAAACTCACAATTTACATTCTAATAAAAGTGTGCGTGGGCATAGGACAGTGAGACTGGAGGAGTCCCTGAAGACAAGGAGAAATAATGCAAGTTAAATTTAAGAAAAATATGCCCCGCGAGTTGCAAAGATTTTAGAGCCTCCAAAAGATAAATATGTGAAAGAACAGAACCAACAAATTGGTGATTTTTGACCTGTAGAGTCTGTTTGCCTAGCCTCTTGATCATGCAAATGTGGCGTTCAGAGGAAAACAATTTCTATGGGTATGGTCAGTTAGCTACATGCTGCTCGTTGAGGAAGTATAGACCTAGGAAAACAAATCACATTATTACAAGGGCAGGAAAAAGTAATCCTAGCTTCATAGAAGCACTGAGTTCAACTAGTCCATAAGGAAAACAAGAGGAACTCCTGCTGTTCAAGGGAAGTTCAACCAGAAATACCAGCTATTCAACTCTTAAAATCTGAGATCCTTAGACCTGATCAATCAGATAAAGGGTCCAAAAAAGAACAGACAAATTAGATGTGTCCTACAGGAGCAGAAAAGCAGGTCCATAAGATTATCAAAGGTGCATGCTCTTGTTGAAGTGATATCAAGACAGGGTAGTTGCCTACTCTTTGAAACTGTTCTGGTTATGTGATATCAAAAAGCAAAAAAAGTAGATAGTGACTTAATTATACAAAGGGAGCATAATAGAAAGGCCACAATGGCATAACAACAAAAAAATAATTTGCAAACCTCTTATATTTCTGAGCTGTGGTGTATATGAGGCGAGAAGGGTGTTGCAAGTGCTGGCAAAATCAATCCGGTGGAGATGGTGCAGGATGAAAACTTAAAAATGCAGGGGTGTATTTATAGACAGAGATAGTTTAAGCAGTCCTGTAAGAGAAGGACAACAACTAGAGGGAAACAAACACATTAAGGCAGCTACAATAGATCCACTACTGTTGCAACAACCAACAGTTATGAGAGGAACAATTTCAGAGTCATTGATTGGATATGCATGTAGGAGGGCAATCTTGCAGATCACAGAGTTATAATGGCGGCTATATGTCCCCTGCAAATTGTTGGACGTAATATCCAAAAGTTACAGGAAAAATCCAATTGTATTTATTGCAAAGCGGTGGACTTAAGATTGCGAATTGGTGGACGTATTTATGCAGTGTGTTGCATACGTAGTATCGGAGACAGATGGGACTGTGAAGCAGGCGGCTGGGAGGGTCGGTGGAGTAGCTGCAGCTGGCACGATTACTGTCCCTTTTTTTTTGAGAGGTTGAAACATGTACAGGCTGCATTGGTAGTCGGTTCAAACCTCCTCCCTCCCGATAACATCTAATTCCACCGGGAAAAATGTTATATGCAGGGTGTTGCTGGAAATTGACACTTTCTAGCAATGCCTTCTTCAAAGTAAACGCGCTTATAATATTGCATGATGGATGTTACTAGACTATACTTTTCTGTTAGTTTATTCATGTTCTTTCCTTTCTTCATGGCATAAGATGCACAAGCACATTTTTTTTTATGTTTTCCACGATACATTTGGATAGGCTTTTAACTAGATTCCACTGGAAAAACCTCTTCACAAATATTTTGTATAGCTTGAATTAACATTCAATGTTTTTGTAGGGGGCATCTTATGTAAGATATCAGGTACAAGGCCCTCGTTTTGATGAAAAAACTCATCTCTTTAGGGTTCAGAAATTAGAACATGATGCACTTCAGAACTCTCAAAATCTTTGGGTTGGAAATGTATTTGAGCATGTTACTAAGTCAGTTCTGAAATTTTTGTTGTACTACTAGGTATGTTGCAACAAATTAAATCATATAACTTAAAATGTGATTCACATTAGCTTTAATATTGACAGTAATATTCTCCAACTTCATGCCACTATAAAATTGGTGACTGAGATATTGTCTAGTACTGTGGGTAGTCCATTTTGTTTGGAAGGGTTTAACTTTGGGTTTTTATGTTTGACATATGCCATACCAGAACTTTGAAATGAGCATAGATTAATGCGTTTCCAGAAATCTTTGAGATGGACGACTATGAAAGGAGTTTTCCAACGAAACTTCACTGTAATTCGCTCCACTCTTCTTATCAATCCATCAAGGGGTATTAACTCCTACAAATTCCAAAGCATTGTGAAATGTTCGCATTTGAAATTTTGGCAGGGCAATTTCCCATGTTTCCCCAATTTTGGGCATACCTGCTTATTAAGGTCCCGACGAGCTGTGTTTATAGTTGTTTCATGCATAGAAGTGAGCCATTTTTAGAAGGCCGAGCTAACTGTTTGGCGTATGAAACTATTTGAAAGTATTTATAACAGGTAAGTTGTTTGTTTCAAAGATCGAACCTAAACCGAGCTGATGTATGCTTGACGGAGCATGTACACAGTGGCGAGTCGGCGAGTGCTACGCTCCGACCGGGAGCGCCGAGCTCGTGAGCTCATCGGCATGGCAGTCGCATAACCAGAAACCCATCGGCTGATAGGAATACAAAGAGTCAAGATGCTTGATCAAATAACTGACGAAGGTCATGAAGTATGGAGGCGAGTTGTTAGCAAGCGTAACAAAGACCAAGCTCGTAAGCACAAACACGATTTAAAAAATCCAGAGGGTTGACTCATGTCCGAAGAAGTGGCTCACTTCGAGTCAATGAACGGAGAAGGCATATCAAAATCAACAAAGGCGGTTGAGCTTAGAAAGATGGCATAGAGGTGTAGAATGAGTTGAACTCAAATCAAGCAGGTCAAGGATTAACCACACAATGGGACTTGAGTAAGTTTATAGGAGTCGGCTCCAAACATAGCCAAAATAGAGGAACCCAGAAATTTCTCACCCTCTCCATTTCTTGCTCCTCCACCTGCGAGCTTGAAAAGGATTTATTGCTGCCGAAGGATAATAAATTTATCATCCTGCATGCAATCGTCATCTACAATACTTGTCAGAATTTGCATTCAATGGGGAGATCATTTATGACTTGTCAATTTTTTTGTATATGTTTGAACTATAGAAAAACCAAATATTTGTTATATGTCACTTTTTGAATGGTCACTAAAAAAATAACTTTTTAAACTAATCATAAAATCCTAATATGCCTATAAAAATATCTCAGCCAATCAGAAAATCAGATTAAACTTTTTGTAAAAATGAAATAAATATTTATTTATGTAAAACTGCATATAAACAAAGTAAATAACACTTGGCAAATTATGATTGAACAAATAAAAAAATTAATTGCTATGTTGAAGCCTATATATTCTGCCTTCGGCAGGATAATAAGTGTTCCTCCACGTTTTATATGACTAACCTAATGGCCGCTACACACTTTACGAATTCGATGAGGAAGAGTTGGTCATTTTGATAAAGATGGAAAGATAAAATAATACGAACACTGTAATTGTTTTTGTTTTCTCAATGGAATGCTATTTAATAATAATTTAAGATGCCCTATAAGGACCGCTTTATATTAACAAAATGCATAAAATAATGATCCCTACAGACTTTTTTTTTTTTTTTTAATAGAAGCGCCTGAATTGACTGTAAAATCAAATTCTATTTGCATTCATTTGACTGGCTTAGTTTTCAAATAGAAGCCTCTGAATTGACTGGAAAACTAAATGTTCTTCACTTTCTTCAAGATGACTTCTGTCTTTCAGTAGAAATGCAAAAACAAATGTTTTTCAATTCAAACACACATTCTTCACCTGGCTATCTTTCAATAAAAACATCTAAATTCACTGCAACATTATTTTCTTGGACCTGATCTGGTTGGCTTCCGTGTTTGAGCAAACAAGCCAATTGATTCCATATTGTTATAAATATATTGGAACTCCTATTTGGTAATTAAATTGCATCAAAAATGGGTGAGAGTAGAATTTGTAAGAAAACAATGTGGTCTGATTTGCCTGAGCATTTGATGGAGAGAATCATGGAATTCTTGCCTGTGGAATGCTTCTTCCGCCTCAGGATTGTCTGCGAGAAGTGGAATACTGTCTTGTCATCCGAATATTTCAATTCAATAGCGAGGAATAGCCAGCCAAATCTGATTGTGTGTAACTCGAACACCCAAATGCCCTCTCTCATCTATTCATTCTTTACCCAAACCTGGCGAACGATTTCTTTATCTTTCATACCTGATAACAGGGGCGTCAATTTCAGGGGATCAGCTTCTGGACTGTTGTTGATAGACATTCCCACCGCTCAGTGGTTTTGCTACAGTTTTTCTGCTCTGTATATTTGCAATCCACTGAGCAAGACATGCTTTCGGCTGCCTGCAATGTCTTGTCATGCAAGTACAGTCATGTGTAAGGCAATTCTACCAGTGGGGAATAACACTGAGGAATATGATGTCATGATTGTGGGCAGAAGCAACAGCAATTCAGTTATAGTGGAGGTTTATAATTCCATAACCAAGTCATGGAAAATTGCAGGCACCATACCTGAGGAGCTTAATGTGGTTACAAGGAACCAAAACATGTATTTCTGCAGGGGTTGTTTGTTCTGCATGACTTCCAGTGGCGGCGTGATGATGTACAACATTGAACATGCAAGCGTCACAGTTTTGGCGGGGCCTGTAGCAAACGCAAACTATGTGTTGGTTTGTTGTAAATCATGCAGTGTTGTAGTGGTTGGGGCAATCGAAGAAAATGATCACAGTTTACAAGACGTAATTATATGGGAGTTAGTTTTTGATTGCAAGTGGGAAGAGATCGGGAGGATGCCCCGAACTGTGTGTGATGATTTTAGGAGAAGCTCACGTACAAACCGGTTTGAATGCGTTGGAGTGGGAGACAAGATCTGTTTCAGAGCCCACGAAAGCAAGGAGGTGGTGGTCTACGATCTTAGAGCTCGCTCATGGAACTGGCTTCCCATGTTTCCACAAGATCTGAAATGCGTGAGCCTTAAATCCCTACCACTGGAACTCGCACCCAATACCAAATTCTCTTAGATTTTTTGAAATTGTGTGCTTCATTGACAATACAAAACATATTCCACACGGATTGTGTTGTTCAGTTTTGATAGAGGAAAAATTGAAATGGAGACTCTGCTCCCACATAAGCCAAAGACTCTGCTCTCACATAAGCCAAAGATTTATGTGTAGGGCCTAATTAAAGGTTAGGAGCGCCCTAGCGCCTAGGCAATAATTGAAGTGGACACCCTTCTTAAAATTTTAGTTAATAATTTTTTTCCATCAAATAAATAAATAAAATCTATGTACATTATTATATTTTAAAATTTTCATAAGGATCATAATAAATCACTAATTTAGAGAAATTGGTATATGAAATGAAATGAAAGATTTTAATAACGTCCACGAGACTGAAGAGTCTATGGGACCACAAAAACTGAGATTTTAATCAGATTTCAGACTCCTTTCAATATCCGCTCTTCGGCTGTGAATCTTGAGGATGAAACCCGCGGTCGCTTGAAGCTTTGTTCCTTTGAAGAGTTCCTCTAGTCTGTCCACCTTCAAGTTGTTTTCATACTGAATACGAATATCATCATATGTTGAACACTCCATGACGAAATGCCATTCTGTCTCGACGACCCCTTTGCTGCAGAAAAGACAAATTCTCCTTTCCCAATCTTCCTTTGGAATAGTCCATCTACCAGTTTCGCATCGAAGATGATGCGATCCGGTCCTTAACTGTGCCACTAGAATCCTTGCTTTACCCCTGATAGCTGCCCCTAGATAAGCTTTTTCATCATGTTCCCCATTGGGATTGAATTCTCTGATATAATGTGCTTTCTTTCGACCAATCTGACCCATCCACATGGCAGTCCTGAACTTTTCTATCACATAATTTTTTATTTCCCTGTTGCTGTTAGGACACTCTTGCAAGTTGATGTCCCATTTGTTCATCCATTTAAAATTTTGATTCATCCAAGTTTTCTTTTTGCGTTCCAAAGTATAGTCCACAACTATTTTGGTCCAGCGAAGATTGTCCATGCTTTCCACTTTTTTTCGATAGCTTATCATCCGAGATATTGTTGAAGCTTCCAACGAAAGTACCCGCTTGACCAACAAGATTTCATAAGGAACAGCTTGATTTGAATTTAAGGGTGCTTGTGATTAGATGTTTCTGGATTCTCTCTATCTGTCTCCACCCGTGATTTGACATGCTACTTCCCCAAACTTCGCAGCCATAAAGAACCACCGGAGTGACCAACAGTCCAAAAAGGGTTTTCTTAGTTTTCCAGTCCCAAAGTTCAGCTTTCCTGCACCTGTTTTGAAGTAGGTAGGATGCTTTCCAACCTCCCTGTATCCTTTTTGCTTTACAAGTCTCCCAGCTAAGTTTGTGGTGAAAGTCAATCCCAAGATACTTGTATTCATTGACTATTTCCAAAGGGCTCCCTTCAAAAAGAAAGGTACCTTGTCTTTCCTTCCTTTTCAAGGAGAAAATCATGATTTTTGTTTTGCTAGTGTTCACTTGCATCCCGACTTCTTGGCAGAAGAGCTCTAGCGCTTTTAGTTGTTCCCTCAAACCTTGAGCTGTTTTTGAAATTAGGATAAGGTCGTCAGCATATAGAAGTAACTTCACCACGTAACTAGCTAACTGAATACCTCCTCCCTCAGTTTTGTTTAACCATTCTTCAAGCTTATCAATGTATAGCCCAAATAAGGTGGGAGAAAGAGGGCAACCTTGCTTGACACCGATGTCACTGCCGAAACACTCGGACATACCTTCTCTGGTTCTGATTTTAGCTCTGACCTGCTCATACAATTTATGAACTGCTGCTCTAAATTCATCCGGAATCCCAAGCTCCTCCATCCTGTCCCAAAGTTTCTTTCTGGGCACTGTGTCGAAAGCTTTCCTGAAATCAACAAAACAACAAAAAGCTTCTTCTCCTTGCGTGTCCCAAACCTTCTCAATCAAATGTCTGAGAGTAATACAATGGTCAATTGTTGAATGTTTAGGCCGAAAACCCGCTTGCCCTTTTGCTCTTTTACCCTCTCTTTCGGCCCAACTGCTGATTCTCCATTCTATCATGCCTCCAAAGAGTTTACCAAGAAGAGGGTTGATCATAATGGTGCGATAATTGGATGGGTTATTAATGTCACCACTTTTAAATAGAGGAATAACAACGCTAGTCGTCCATTCTGTCGGAAAGCCATTCTGGTTGACATCATTGAATATTTTTCTAATGTGTGGCGTGAGGACCTCAACCCCCATTTTAGAAATTCAGCCTGTAGACCATCGATGTCTTGAGCTTTACCACTTGCTAGATTCTTTATGCCCTGCCTGATGTCTTCTGTCGAGAAAAGCTCAATCGAAGTAATAAAAACATCCTATAAAATTATCAAATAAGAACAAGTAATAATCCATGGATGGAGAGAATTAATTTGAGGTAGTGTCCATAGTTTTGTGAAGAGTGGTATTTGGACCAAGCTTACTAATTCCTCCATAAAAAAAGACATTTCCCCCAAAACATTAGTAATAGAGAATTAAATATTTTTTCCTTCAATTATACTTCTCTTTAATAGCTATACCAATGACATTATAAACAATACATGAGAAAAAATTACATACTTTAATTATCTAGAGCTACATTAGAGAATGGGTAACAATACCAACAAATTTGTATGAGCTTAAGAAGATGTATTGTTATTTTTAATTGCAAAAATATTATAGTACCTTTTATGTGTATGCATGGAATATATATTACTTTATAATAATATCAATGCAAGGGTCAATTAATATAGAATTCAGGTAAAAACATTAATGTTGAGTTCTAATAATAGTTAAAAATATTGAAAATATTTAGATTTAGGCGCCCCTGATTGCTTGCGCCCTAGGCAGTTGCCTAATTTTCCTAGGGCTTAATTCCCCCTTATTTATGTGGAGAATCTGTGACCTTGGAGTATTATTTGTCCCTACTTCACTAGGCTACTTATACGAATAAGAAATATTATTTTTTAATGTTGATTTTAAAATGTTTCAAAATTTGGACATAAAACATTTTTTTTTTGAAAAAAAGTTATAATATATATTTACATTTGTGATTGCCTAAATTTTTCGTCCCTTATTTCCAACTTCATGTTAATTGAGGTTCTATGATGTCATCCTATTCATTCATTGTAGTTATTATTAGTTTTTTTAATGATGTTCGTTAATTTTTATAGATTGAAATATGATGGCTCAATAAGACATATGGCATATTTAACTCCACAATTGTGTGTGTCTTCAAGGAAAAAAGACCCAAACATTATCATATATCTACCATATTACCATTTTTCTTATAACTTTTCCAAATAAAAAGAATGATATTTAAATGACGCTCAAATGAATATTAAAGTTAAAGATGAATTATCACAAGATACTCAAATCAATATTAAATTTAATGTTAAGAATACAAATAAACAACCCATATCATTACACTAGTGAATTGCCATTGTAAAAATTACTTCTAAACGCACCGAATGTACATAAAAGTTATACCTATCTAGTATAAAATCTAGATTTCTTTCTTAACACAACAAAAATATATAATTACCACAATTTATTTACATACGTGCTACTAAGGGTAGCCGAGAAAATGGAAATGACTAGAAAATAATAATTGCAAATTGTATGGAATGAAACAAAATATTTAAGCAAATTAGGCACTCATGAAGACTTGGTAGTTAAGTTTGTTGTATTATAAATATTTGGTTATAGAGCAAACATATGTTAACTTTAGAACCAAAATTACCCATCAATGAAAAGTATAAAAACATGCACAAATAAAAAAGTGAAAAGAAAAGAAAACGTACATATAATGTCATGACCACATATATTAGCTTTTGATTAATTTTATTGTATTTATTTTGTTCCAAACTCGCATAAAATCTCACATATTTTATAAATGATTTAAAAAAAATAAAAATTCATCAAATGTATAATCAAGATATTTTTAAATTGAATGGTTTATTATCCTATAATCAAAATTAACAACTTCGGTAATAAATTGATAACCCTAGTTCTATTGATGACATGCAAGAGAAAGCATATAACAATTATTTTAAATTAATTCAACAATTCAATATTAGTGTAGGAATTAGTCTCTTTGCAACTTACTCTTTTTACAAGAATTAAATATTTTAATAGATTCCAAACATTAAGGAGATGATGGGGACCAAAAGTAATAACAATGGTGCACTAAAACATTAAAATATTTTTTAAGTGTTGAACATGTATTGTACACCTTTTATTTGTTTAATCTATCAATGAAAAAGCAAAAGCAAAAAAAGAAATACATACCAATTAACCTAAAATCCAATATACACCATAACTATTTAAAATGTTGATAGATTATTAAATTTTAACCGAAACATAGGCACCTTTGCTTCAATATGCCAAAGCTTGAAAGTTTAGTAGGGCATCGATCCATATAATATTTGTATATGAGAATATATTTATTAAGATGATAGGCGTTATCTAAGTGAGACGAACCCGACTAATCCTCTCACATGCAATCCATATCAACGGTCAAATCACAACCGTGTAGAAAATTGGTACACGGTCGTCATGTATTTAATCACAACCATTTTTTTGTGAACTCCGATCTCGTTGGTGACGTTCATGAGCTTAAGTGGCATCACGTCGAAGGTTATGGCCTCCATCTGCATTAGTTGATGAAATTGAGACGACATGGCCTCCATCTGCATCACCAACCAAACACTAATTCAATCCTGCAAAGGAAGCTTCATTCACTAGAACATAATGTGCATTTGCCAAAGACATATCAAAGCCGAAGAAGGAATCACTAAAAAAATGCAGTTATCCATAACATATTCAAACAGAGACAAAGTAATTGAATCCATGAGGTGATGACACTAGCATTTCACCTTTTGCGGGTTTAAGATTCTCAAAACACATATTTCAAGTAGTAGGTTGAAGTTGATTAC
This sequence comes from Taxus wallichiana var. yunnanensis, assembly GCA_018340775.1. Classification (NCBI taxonomy): domain Eukaryota; kingdom Viridiplantae; phylum Streptophyta; class Pinopsida; order Cupressales; family Taxaceae; genus Taxus; species Taxus wallichiana. The sequence goes on from CM031233.1 coordinate 171,927,286, forward strand.
CCTAATCACATCACGTATGTTCACAAGCAATCAATAAAGTCAAAGTCGAATGATTTTGAACAAAACTAATGTACAGATTAGTGGCGGGGCACGTGGATGTCATAGCGAAATCATGGGTTGGAATTTTTCCACCCTCACCGCTAATGTGCATGAGGGATAGGCCCACCGGTTGAAGGCCAAGGCATGTGATAATGTGTTTGTAGTATATCGATCGCTGACTCAAAGTTCAAGTACATGGCCATTCAATAATTTGGTCCAAGGAGATGAAAATAATGGAATGAGGGAGTGATATATGAGGTTACAATGATATTTGAATCAAGTTTACAAATCACTATGGGATAGTGGGACAGTTACATTCCAACAAGTGGTAAGATAGTATGTACTTTCTCAAAACTTAGATGGCCATATCTCGAGAGAGGAATGTCGAATGATTCTCATATCCAAATTTTTGTTAATCTAGTCAATTCATGGGGGTCTATTATGTGAACTTGTGGCCTATCACCCGCATTCATACGGTAATAAATAATAATCCTATTTCCAATTATGTATCTCAATATTATATGATTAACACCGTTTCCCAATACAATATTTCAATTATTGTACCATATATTCAAACTACCCATTTGTTTTATGACATTTTTAAATACCCATTTTTATTTTCACCTTTTCAATGTTAGATTCAATATCTTAAAGTTTCAAAAAGTAATCATATTTTTTCTTAAAAACTTGATGCAATTCATGTTGGAATCGAATAGTAAAAAAACTGCTAAAAGTACGTATAATTTGATGTCTCTCATCCTTTCTTTTCTATCCATATTTGTCACGGTAATCAAAATTTATATTTTTATGTGAAGGTTCATTTGTGATTGCATTATTGTGAGTTAAATTTATTAATCCTCATTACATCCATTATCCTAAGAAGTTTGAATCAAATGAAAAATATATATACTATAACAATGATACTATGAAGGATGTGTTGGTATCCAAATTTGTTCTCCCTTTCAAGTGAGCGGCATCACAGATTCAACACGGAGCTTAGAGATAGATAGATCATGATGTGTGTTGTTTTGTAGCCGGGGATGAGATCTAACTGGCCCTTTGTCACTCGATTTGTAGAGATGGATAGCACCTTCAAGAGGATTTGACCTATCCTCACTACTTTAGGTCATGCCTTTCGACCAGGGTGAGAGGACCCTTAGTGTAACCTTTGTTTGATGAAGGAGATGGAGATATCCTTCTTTTGCACAAATTTTATGAAGAAAACCTTGGAAAATATATGGTCAATACTCCATAATTTAACTCTTAAGAGTTGTCACTTCTAAAAGATGGAGATACTTTCAACACAAGGCTAAGGTTATTGAAGACATTAAGAAATCTGATTGTTTTACATATTTTAGTAAATAGATTTTGTTCCTTTGTTGATATACAGGGAAAAAAAGGGTAGTTCAGGGTGGATTCATGGTTTTTGAATAATTTTGGTGGGAGATGAAGTAGGATAAAGTTGATTATACCAAATCTTTGAGGGACTTCACAACAATGGACAACTCAACAACAAAAAGATTTAGAATAGTTAACACATTCCTTGACGACCAAGGTGTGCTTCAATGGAGGCCCAAATCAACATGTTTTCACACAATCTTTGAGAATCTAACACGAAGGATCAAATTAAAAGACTCAATTAAACACCAAAATCTCTTATCAATCACGCCTAAGGTACACCCAAAGACTTACAGACAATCTTTATCAACAAATGATAGTGGAGTGGTTTTAAATTTGTTTATCTCATCACAGATGAAGGCTCTTCTTGAAATGAAATTGCAAATGCCACTAAATTGTCACAGGGATGAGATCCTGTGTGATTTCACAAAGATTTCAATGTAAGATTGCAATAGGAACAAAAGAAACCATTTGCAGACATTTTGAAACAAAGCAGACACAAATTGCTAGAGATTTAACACAAATTAATTTCAAAATTGCTTAGATTCATCATCGGGGAAAGCTTCCAGAGAAATCTCAGTGCTCGTCAATGGCTATACATCTATAACCAACTTGACATGATATAAAATATAACACAAAAGAAATAATAGGTTATCTTAGATTGGTCTCTCAGGAAGACGACTTTCTCAAATTTTCTCTTAAGAATTCAACCCCGACCCTTTGCAAGAGTATTCTCATTGCATTTATACATTTTACTCACTCAATTTTCCCCCAAAAGAGAAGAATATTCGAGGGACCTTTTCTTATTACCAATTTGCCTCAAAAAGTGACATTTAACAAATTCACATCCAAAAGCTGCCAGGTGGACCAATTGTGAACTGATCACGTTTCTTGGGCCCTCGACTAATGACTAGGATGCCATGCCACAACTTTTTGGCAATCCTTCTAATCATTCTGATTATGTCATGTGAGAAATCCCCTTTTTAATCATTTTCTGGAGGCTTTGCACACATTGGATCTAACAGGTAATCCTTTTCACTCTCGAGGCAACACCTTTTTCATCTTTTGTGCCTACAACTTTCATCATTTCATCCTTTTCCCTTTATTTCCTCTGTAACTCTCTCCCACATCTAGCTTCTCTGGTAATTCCCATTTTTGCAAGTGCTCCGAGCAATTCCAACTTCAAAATATCGACCTTAACAATCCTTGACTCACAAATTAAGTTCTGAATCCATTTACAATGACACTTTATAGATAGAGATAACAAGGAATTTCATCAAAAATGATGAAAAATAGTGTGTATTCACATCTCCAAGAGTCTTGGAAAAAATGGTGGCAAAAAATAGACACAATGCACAACAACCATTGATTCTACCCCTTTTCTAATTTATATCATAGCCATCCACGTGTTTCCTTGGTGCAACTACAAAGGAGAAGTATAGGGGCAAGTTTCCAAACAAGTGCGAGCCTTCCATGTGCCCTGGGCCCAAGAAAAATGCCTTTTGGCCTTTGAAAAGTCTCAGTAAAAAAGGAGCTAGCGGAAGCCTCCACGTGTCTCAATGGTGCATTTTGAGATAGTCCCCAAAAGTAGAGACCCCAAACAAGTGTGGGCTCACCACGTGTCTCAGTCTGGTAGAGTTTGTTAAAAAATTTGAAGGTTCAATGGAAGGCGCCATGTGTTTAGGGTCGAGACATTTTTCCTTGGCCGTTGAAAAGTCCAAGCAAAGGGCAAAGTGAGTGGAAGCCTCCAAGTGTCCTCCTGATGCTTCTTCAAAATAAAACTTAGGGGCTGGTCCCCAAACAGGCATGGTCCCTCCATGTGTCCCAGGCCTTTCAAAATTACTTTGAAAATTTTAAGTATAGAGCGGAGCCGGCGGAAGCCTCCACATGTCTCCTGTCACAATTGTTAAGGTGGGACCCTGAGGCGGATCCTCAAATGAGTTCCAACCCTCCATATCCATGGTCCGCTTAAAATTATACGGTGCATGCATAAAAATTTGTCTAAGTCTGGGAAAGGAAGTGGAAATCTCCACGTGTCTCCTCGACGTAACTTCAAGGCCAAACTAAAGGTTAATTTTCAGATGAGTGCTTGACCCTCCACATGGACACGCTTTGAGTTGAATCGGGCCTTAGATTTTCAAAGTGCCCCATCGAGCCGCATCCAACCAGAAAGGGACACATTTCCACATATGCTAAGATGTAAATTTGATAGGGAAAAACACTCCCGTCAAACCATAAAATGTAGGAAATCACCATTTGAGCCTGAAAATGAATCTTTCTTTTAAGACAGAGAATTTGGAAATGATATAAGGCCCAAATATAATCCTCTGAGCCACATCCAATCACGTTTTCACAAATACTTGGGACAAAAAAGACAGGGACAAAAAAATGTGACTATGGAAAATGGAAGGAAGGGAAAAAAATTGAGTTTATGCCCAAGTTACAGACTCTTTCACATGGACAGAGGAATGAAAAACAAATTCTAGACTTTAAATGATCCTTGACCAAGGAAGGGACTGATCATGGCAACCAAATGGAGGACAAAGTTTTTATGCATCAATATGGGGAGATAGAAAAGACGACAGAGCTCGTAAATTGAATAACTTCAAGGACAAATGGGGTGAGACCAAATTGAGCACCAACATCAGCTCCGACTTGGGGATGGGCACTCCTGTGAGTGCCACAAGAACAAATAGCAAACCAAGTGCCAAAAATAGACCATTGGGCAACAGAGTCAAAGAATAAGCTTGCAGAGCAGAGAAACCATAACCATCCTCCAAAAAATGAACCGAGAAACCAACAAAACCAGGTCACCAAGGACCAAAATGAACAAAAACACAAAAGAAAAATGAAAACAAATAACTATACACTATACAATGGAGTATACCTTGATTCTGAGAAATCAATCAAGGAAATGTTTCAAATGCCTACCATTAACAGGCAATTCAAGCAGTTCCTGTCTAAGTCTTTTAGGAAGAAGGTATTTTCACCAATTCGAATATCAATTGAATAAGGGCCCATCCACAATGCATCAAATTTACCATGTTTGCCCTTATCTTCATGCATGTTATCCCATAATAGCACAAGATCCCTAATGTTGAAAGCTCTTAGAGTCACCTTCTTATCAAATAACTTCTTCAACTTTTCTCTAAACTTCACATGCCTCTAATGGGATGCCCTTCTTTCTTCATCTAACTCAATAATCTGATTGATTCGAGCATCATATGGAATAACTTCTTGATCTTCAATTTGTTGAACAAACTGAAATGAAAACAATTGCAAATGAAGGGGAAGCAAAGCTTGAGTTCCATATACCAACTCAAATGGGCTCTTACCAGTAGCTCTTTTGATAGTGATTCTGTCATCCCAAATAGAAAACTTCAGTTGCTCACCCCACTTCTTTTTTTCAGCTCCAAGGTTCTTCTAATGATCTTTAACAAGTTTTTATTGTTGGACTCAACTTGTCCATTTCCTTGGGGATTGTAGTTAGAAGCATATGTCAAATTGATTCCATACTCTTTGCACATTGCCACCAAAGGTTTGGCTTTGAAACTCATGGCATTATCAGCAACAATCTTAACTGGCACTCCAAATCTGCATATGATTTGATTCAACATGAAGTCCATGATAACTTGGTGTGTTGCTTTCTTGGTGGGGATTGCTTCCACCCACTTAGTGAAATAATCAGTGGCTACAAGAATCCATTTATGACTAACACTGGAAGGATCAGAAATTTTTCCAATGAAATCCATTCCCCATTGCTTAAATGGGGCTTCAACTGACATAGGCTACAAAGGAAGGGAGCTTGAAGCTTTCATTCTTCCAGAAAAATGCTGGCAACTTTCACATTTCCTAACTAATAGAGTTGTATCTTTGAAGAGAGTTGGCCACCAATAACCAGCCCTCAAGATTTTATGTGTTGTAACTCTTCCAGAAAAATGCCCCCATAAACTCCTCCATGGAGATCAGAAATTACCTTTGGGGCTTCATCCTCAACAATGCATCTTAAGAGCACTCCCTCTGGGTTCTTCCAAGCTAACCCAAAATCAGTAATGACATATTTTTGGGAGGCTAACTTAAGAGCTCTTTTCTGATTTTTACTCAAATGTTTAGGGCAACATAGATGTCTGAGATAAAATTATATCTTTGTACCATTCAGATCTTACCAACTTTTCAAGGACATCCACCCTTTCTCCTTCTACTTCATTCACCTCAATAGTTTGCAAGTTTCTCTCAGCCATAAGCTTAGCTAGGCCTAAACCTCTTATCAATTTTGTGGTTTAGATATCCATGTCATATTCCTGCAACTTGTTTACCCATCTGCATATTTTTGCTTGAGACCTCCATCTCTGATAAGATATCTTTCACCATGGTGTGGGGAACATAAGCAACAACTTTAGAGCTCAAGATGTAAGGTCTGAAAACCTTTTTGTTTTCACCAAGGCAAATGCTTGCTTCTCCATGATGGTGTATTTCAACTCAGCTCCTTGATGCCTTACTAAAAAAGGCAATTGGTCTCATCATCATCCTTTCAATAAAGACAGATGCAATGGTTTTTTCTGAAGAAAAAGAAAACATTTGAAAAGGCTTCTTGTAATTTGGAGTTGCCAAAAAAGGGCATGATTTAGTGCTTCTTTGATCCCATTGAAAGATTGAATGGAAGCTTCTTCCCATTTGATAACTTGGTCCTTCTTCAGCATGCTAGTAATGGGGATGGTTAGTTCAAAGCAAAGTTAGACACAAATCTTCTGATAAATTTTATTTTTCCAAAGAAGGATTGAACTCCCTTCTTAGTTCTCGGAATTGGAACCTTGTTGATGGCTTCCACTCTCTGGATCAATCATGACCCCTTCCTTTGATACAATGTGACCAAGCAGTTTTGCCTTTTGCACTCCAAAATGGCACTTCTTGGGATTCAATGATATGCCATACTCTCTACACCTTAACAACATTCTCTCCAAGTGTTGCAAGTGATCATTTATTTTTTTGGAAAACACAGTTACATCATCTTGATAAACAACAATGAAATCATTAATATAACCAACAAATGCTACATCCATTGCTCTTTGGAAAGTTTCTCTAGCATTCATTAAGCCAAAAGGCATCCTGACATAGACATAAGTTCCCTAAGGAGTAGTAAAGGCAGTCTTTATTCTTTCTGACTCCTTCACAACAACTTGATTATAGCCAGAGAAACCATCCAAAGTGGATAACAGTTCAAAACGAGTTACCAATTGTAGTATATTCTCCATGTTTGGTAGAGGGTAATTATCTTTCAATGATGCTTTATTCAAGTTCCTAAAGTATACACATAGCCTTATATCACCATTATTTTTCCAGACAGGCACTAGGTTTGCAACCCAAGATGAGTACCTTGTGGGCTGAATGATCCCTCCATCCCTCAACTTCTTCAGTTATTCTTGCATCTTCAAAGAAAGGAGCGGATTGATAGGCCTTTGTTTTTTCTAAAAGGCTTGGCATTAGATTCAAGAGGAATTTCATGTTGGAACAAATCTTCCTGTATGCCTTTAACTCAGAGTAAGACCAAGCTAGGAGTCTTGATATTTCTTCAGCAATTGAACATTATAGGACTGCTTCTCTTCCTTGTTGAGATTGCTTCCTAACCAGATTTTACATGGTTTTCCTTTGTGCCTAGGTCATGCTCTTCCACATCTCTTGAAACCGACATACTTCTTTTAATAATGCAATCAACATTATCAAAGTTTGATTCAAGATCCACCAAACCTTTGGGAATCATTTTTGTCTTCAGTTGGATGATGTCTTTGCCAAATAAAGTTTCCTTTCCTTTAGCAACACACACCATTGGTTCCCAATCTATATTTTGGTCAAAAAACTTGCCTTGGTTTTGTAGAAATTGTTTCACCTAGGAATCATCATCGAACACTTGCCAATTTTTAATGTTATCAAGGACAGATGGCCTTGTTAGTATTTCAACATCATACTCACAAAATGGAGACATTGTACAATTCCCAAATATGGATCCTAACATTGTTAACTTGTCTGCAACAACATTAAACTTTCTATCATGGTGCACAATATTAAAAGAGTCAAAAATTTCAATCAAATCCTAGACTACATGCTTGTATTGTTTCATTCTCTGATTTTTAGTAGCATACAGTTTTCTAATTTGCTTGAAAATCAGTTCTAAATCCCCTTTGACAATGATATCCTTTATACCATATTTCCATGCAATTCTCAAGCCTATTAACAGTGCTTCATATTGAGTAATGTTGTTAGTGCATTCAAAGTTGAGTTTGAAAGAAAAAATAAACTCTTCATGTCCTGGAAAAATTAGAACAATGCCAACACTATTTCCAAACTTGGAACAAACTCTATCAAATAACAAGGTCTAAGGTAAACCTAATTGTTCAAGAAATTTACATTGATCAATCTTATGCTCTTTGCCATCAGCAAACCCAACAAAGTTATCTGCATCTACATCAGCATACAACACTTCATAAGAGGCATTATTGGGATCTTCAATGAGGTGCAACATCTTCTTCTCTCCATATAACTTTACAAGGCTACCTTCAATTGGAATGGTGGCAAAATACATATCCATCTAAACACTTCCACCAACACTTGCAGCCCACTTTCTTGATAATAACATGCCCCATTTGGCAGGGCAATTAACAATGATGACATCAAGTTTCAAGTTCTTACCCGGATAAGCTGCAAGTTGTACCACCAAACCTTTTACACATCCTACAATTGCACCTCTCTAGAATCCATTGCAGTACACTTGCCATAAGTTGTTGTCACTTTAATGTTCAATTCATTCATGACTTCTAGAGGCATAACATTGCATGATGCTCTAGAATCAAACATACAATTGTGCAACAATTTGTCCTTAATAATCAGTGTTGTAAAAATGGATCAACATTTAATTGAGACTCAACCAAATATGTTCCCAAGTAAACTTCAGGTGGTTCACCTATCTCCTCTAATGCTAGTGGTTTTTATAGGTCTACAATGGTTGGAGGAGGAGTGTTTACATTATTTATATTTCTTCCTTGGGTACTCCTATCTTCTTCCAATCCCAAATACTCAAAGGCCATCTTCTTGTGCTCAAGAATCCTAAGCAGTTCAACAATTGGGACAAAAATATTGATCTGACTCAAGACTTGGGCAATGTCATAAGGAATGTATTTGGGCAAAGCAACATTTGGAGAAAGATTGAAAAACTCATTAGATGACACAATATTTTTCACATTTTGGGCATGGGTGGGAACACTAGTTCTACTTGAAACAACAAGGCCTTTACCGATGCATATTTATTTGGAGTTTCTTTTGGGACATTGGTGAGAATTGGGGTCTTTGGTTTGGCTTGAGGCCCTTCCCTTTGACAAATTTACTTCTTGTGTTATACTCCTTTTCTTGGGCAACAACAAAATTCATTAACAACTTGTCTATCCTCTTCTGATGGGATTCCTCCATCATACTTCTTAATCATTAGAGCTCTTAGGTACTCAAAATAATTATTAGGAAGTTCAAAAGCTTGTACCATATCTATTTCTAAAGCATGAGAGGGAGGAAGAAGAGGTACTCATGAATGCAGTCCCAAAAACTTGTAGTAGTTCTTGCACTTATTACTTCAGTTGAAGTTGCTCCTTGTTGTGAGCTTGTAGAGCAATCCACCATGCATGCATCATCATCAGTTTTATCATCATCATCAACTTCTTCAACTTGCTGATCTACTTCACATGGCGGGTGGGGTAAGAAACATTTTCACACCAATCAATTTGATTTGTCTCTTCAACAACAACAACTATGGCATTTAGAGGATTAGGCACTACTCTATTTTCCCTATCTTGGGGTTATCTAGCTCCCATGGGTCCTTTACCTCTGTCATCAGACCTCTAATCATTTATAGGATGATTTGTAAATCTGTCTTGTCTTTTTGCCTATACCGACCTTGAGAACCTTGTCTAATTCCATTTTTTGCCTAGCTAGCTTGTAAGATATTTTGTTGACAACTTGCCAAAGTACTTACAACTTCCTCAAGATCCAAAACCTTACTTCATTGAGGCTTCTTATGTTTGATCGGTTTAACACCCTTCCTCTTAGGAGGTTTTCCAACTGCTTTAATGTTGTTCTCAATTTGCAGGGCCATGGTAAAGGCCTACCTAAAATTTCCAAGGTTCTTATCCCTCAAATAGTAAGCATCTTTCTTATCAAATGCATTTGAATAATTTATCAGACATGATTCATCACATGGCCTCAAATTAAAAGGCAGTCTTCTCAATGTTTTGTTAATACTTAAAATCATGCACTGTTTCATTAGGATTCTTTTTTATATTTTCAAACTTTGATAAAAGAAACCTAGGGTCTATTTTATCACCATACTACATTCTAAAAGCATTCTTCATCTCTGTCCAGGAGTCAATGAAATTATCTGGCAGAGATTTATACCAGTCCCTTACATCTTCTTCTAGAGTATGGATAAACAATTTAATGTATACATCCTCAAATTCTATTTCAAGTCCTCCATCATATTGACAAAGAGCTTCAAGTGCCGATCACCGGTGATTACATTATTTCCTTGAAACTTAGGCAATCTGCTTACATATTGTGGCACAACATTTTGATAGCCAACCATACCTCTAAAATTAATGGGACCAAAAGTATTAACAACAAATGGACATCTGGGTAGAGGCTGAGCCATATTATTTTGAGGAGGTGACCTTGGAGGAGATGCAAACTGAGGAGGAGTGAGAAGTATGTGTGGTATAAGGATGTAATTCTCAGAATTACTACCCTCTAAAGTCTCTATTTCTTGGAAAAATTTATTAGATTTGGAAAATACCGGGGTATATTGAGAAGCAAATGTTTCAAATACAAAATAAGGACCCTCTCCAGATGGAGAATTCAATTCAACAAAGAGACTACCTGATTGAAGCACTTGAGGAAGTATTGCAATCTTCAATCACAGGCTGATCAGTTTCACCAATGGATATCTCTTTTCTTGATGCTTGATCTCCAACAACCTTCCAAATTCTTCTTCCTTCTAAATTAGACTTTCTTAGCTTTTGAAATAACCTTCTATTAGGGTCCCTGGCGAAGACAAATCTTCTTCCTTCTAGGTTTGTAAATATTAATGAAAAATCTTACTTGATATATGTTAAGACACTGGTATTTATAAAGAATTTAAACAACATGGAGTCACCACTAAGGATTTTCACCTTATTTTGTACAAATGCACTATGAAAGACCTATCAAATGTCTGTCAATACCATATTCATGCAAAGCTTATAAGATCTTCTCTTATTTTACCCAAATTTATCAATGATGATATAAAATTTAGTGTAATAACTGTATAAGATGGAAATATTACACTCGAACTTACAACTTTGAACAATTCCTACAGATCTGAACAGAGAATGATGTTTCAACAATGTATTAGCACTTAGATCATGTAAGAGACATTACCAAGGTCTGTATGTACTACATTTGTAAAACACTTCAAAGAGTACCCGAAAATGGTGCCATGAGTGTTGTTAACGGGCCAAATGGATATGAACTGAAACAAATCAACAAATCAGGTCCCCAACAATGGCGCCACAAGTGTTGGTATCAAAATTTGTTCTCCCTTTCAAGTTGAGCAAAGATCACAGATTCGACACAGAGCTTAGAGACAGATAGATCATGATGTGTGTCGTTTTGTAGTCGGGATGAGATCTAACTGGCCCTTTGTCACTCAGATTTTTGGAGAGATGGATAGCACCTTCAAGAGGATTTGACCTATCCTCACTACTTTAGGTCGTGCCTTTCAACCAGGGTGAGAGGACCCTTAGTGTAACCTCTTTTTGATGAAGGAGATGGAGATATCCTTCTTTTGCACAAATTTTATGAAGAAAACCTTGGGAAAATACGGTCAATACTCCATAATTTAACTCTCAAGAGTTGTCACTTCTAAAAGATGGAGATACTTTCAACACAAGGCTAAGGTTACTAAAGACATTAAGAAATCCTGATTGTTCTGCATATTTTAGTAAATAGATTTTGTTCCTTTGTTGATATACAGGGAAAACAGGGGTAGTTCAGGGTGGATTCATGGTTTTTGAATAATTTTGGTGGGAGATGAAGCAGGATAAAGTTGATTATACTAAATCTTTGAGGGACTTCACAACAATGGACAACTCAACAACATAAAGCTTCAAAATAGTTAAGACGTTCCTTCAACTAGAAGGTTTGCTTCAATGGAGGCCCAAATCAACACGTTTTCACACAATCTTTGAGACTCTAACACAAAACCTTGAATTAAAAGACTCAATTAAATACCAAAATATATGATCAATCATGCCCAAGGTACACCCAAAGACTTACAAAAATCTTTATCAACAAATAACAATGGAGTGGTTTTAAATTTGTTTATCTCATCACAGGATGAAGGCTCTTCTTAAGATGAAATTGCAAATGCCACTAAATTGTCACAGGGACAAGATCTTGTGTGATTTCACAAATATTTCAATGTAAGATTGCAATAGGAACATAAGAAACCATTTGCAAACATTCTGAAACAAAGTAGACACAAATTACTAGAGATTTAACACAAATTAATTTCAAAATTTCTTAGATTCATCAAATAGGAAATCTTCCGAGCAATCTCGCCCTTGAATGGCTATACATCTACAACCAAATTGACATGATAGAAAATCTAACACGAAAGAAATAACAGGTTATCTCAGATTGGTCTCTCAAGAAGATGATTTCTCAAATTTTCTCTTATGAATTCAACTCGACCCTTTGCAAGAGTATTCTCATTACATTTATACATTTTACTCACTCAATTTTCCCCCAAAAGAGAAGAATATTCGAGGGACCTTTGCTTGTTACCAATTTTCCTCAGAAAGTGACATTTAACAAATTCACATCCGAAAGCTTCTAGGTGGACCAATTGTGAACTGATCACGTTTCTTGGGCCCTTAACTAATGACTAGGATGCCATGCCACAACTTTTTGGCAATCCTTCTAATCATTCTGATTCTTTCATGCGAGAAATCCCCTTTTAATCATTTTCCGAGGCTTTGCACAACTGGATATGATAGGTAATCCTTTTCACTCTTGAGGAAACACCTTTTTCATCTTTTGCACTTGTAACTTTCATCATTTCATCCTTTTCCCTTTCTTTCCTCTGTAACTCTGTCCCGCATCCATCTTCTCTGTAATTCCTATTTTCACAAGTTCTGAGAAATTCCAACTTCAAAATATCGACCTTAACAATCCTTGGACTCACAAATTAAGTTCGAATCCATTCAATGGAACTTTACAGACAGAGATGACAAGGAATTTCATCAAAAATGATGAAAAATAGTGCGTATTCGCATCTCCAAGAGTCTTGGAGCAAAAATGGTGCCAAAACAGACGCATTGCATAACAACCGTTGATTCTACCCCTTTTCTACTTTATACAATATCTATCCACGTGTTTCCTTGGCACAATTGTAAAGGAGAAGTATAGGGGAGTTTCCAAACAAGCGCGGGCCTTCCGTGTGCCCTGGACCCAAGAAAAACACCCTTTGGCCTTTGGAAAAGTCTCATTAAAAAAGGAGCCAGCGGAAGCCTCCGCGTGTCTCAATGGTGCATTTTGAGACAGTCCCAAAATTAGGGACCCCAAATAAGTGTGGGCTCACCACGTGTCTCAATCCGGCCGAGTTTGTTAAAAATGTTGAAGGTTAAGAGGAAGGTGCCATGTGTCTAGGGTCTGAGACATTTTTCCTTGGTCGTTGAAAAGTTCAAGTAAAGGGTAGAGTGAGCGGAAGCCTCCAAGTTTCCTCCCGATGCTTCTTCAAAATAAAACTTAGGGGTTGGTCCCCAAATATGTGCGCTTCTTCCACGTGTCCTAGGCCTTTCCAAATTGCTTTGAATTTTTAAGCATAGAGTGGAGTGGCGGAAGCCTCCACATGTCTCCCTGTTACAATTGTTAAGGTGGGACCCTGAGGTGGATCCTTAAATGAGAACCATCCTTCCACATATCCATGGTCTACCAAAACTGTGCACCGATCAATGCATAAAAATTTTTCTAAGTCTAGGCAAGGAAACGGAAATCCCCACGTGTCTCCCAAAGTGCAACTTCAAGGCCAAACTAAAAGGAGAAATTTCAAATGAGTGCCATCCCTCCACGTGGACAAGCTTTGGGTTGAATCAAGCCTTAGAGTTTTCAAATTACCCCGTCGAGCCGCATCCAACTAGAAAGGGCCACATTTCCACATATGCTAAGATGTATATTTGAGAGGAAAACACTCCCGTCAAACCGTAAAATGCAGAAAAATCATTATTTGAGCACGAAAATGAATCTTTCTTTTAAGACAAAGAATTTGGAAATCATATAAGGCCCAAATATAATACTCGAGCCACATCCAATCACGTTTTCACAAATACTTGGGATAAAAAGATAGGGACAATAAAACGTGGATCATGGAAAATGGAAGAAAGGAAAAAACCCGAGTTTATGCCCAAGTTACGACTCTTTCACACGAGATAGAGGAACCAAAAAAATTTGTACTTTAAATGATCCTCGACCAAGGAAGGGACTGATCATGGCAACCAAATCTAGGACAGAGTTTTTATGCATTATTTCGGGAGATAGAAAAGATGAAAGAGCCCGCAAATTGAATAACTTCAAGGACAAATGGGGTGAGACCAAATTGAGCACCAACATGATGATGTCCAAACTTATGAGAGTTTTATAGTTTTATTACTTTGAAAAAAATGTTTCTTTTCTAAAAACCATATTGCTAGTTTGAAACAATATTTAATGAAAATAATATGAATTAATGGATTATGCAATTACCTCTTGAGCACCCCTCCTCCCTATTACTCCACATACCATATACCTAATATATATTTTAAAATCTTTATAATTTAGCTCTTTAAACCCCGCAGTAAAAGGTAACATAATGGATCCATTAGAAATAATATCAAAAAACCAATATGAACTCACATGATAAGTAATGCTTTGTTTTGTGAATACCCGGTGAGTTTACTATAAGATTTTTGTTTGTAACTAATTCTTCCGTAAAAAGGTCATGGATGTCTAAAATATCACCTTACCTCGAATTCGTCAAATCCTACTAATGTGCCATTATCTCTCCTATTTTTCTAGATTCCATGCAAATCTTCATGGTGATGTTGAAAACTAAAACATACTAGGCATCTCCGCATTGCATTATGGGATATACATGTTTAGGCTTTTGTAAGTCAAAATAAATGTATGAATCCATTATGACTTAAAACTAGGATACAATAGCTAGTTGATAAGTATTTATACTAAAACCTTTCCCACATAAAATTCTATCACAAATCACATTAGAGAGCAAAAAAAATTAGTTTTAAATATATATATATTCTCTTAATTACATTGATAGGAATTTCCTCACCGGAGGTAGCTCGGACAACTATTGCATTTGGTAGGAAATGGATGGTGAAGATTGGGTGTGGGATTTTGTTGATGCGCAATAGGATCTCAACCTTATAACTAGTATGTATTTTCCTTTATCTTCCAAATGTCTAGTATCCTATAGATTTATCTAAATTCCTCCTCTTATCTTGTATGATATCACTACAAAAAATTAGGCCTTTTGTCACAATTTTTCAACAATTTTTTTGTGGTTATATGTTATTCCAAAAAATTAAATTGTGGCATTAGAATTGAAGATCATCCACATTTTGATATATTATTGGAGTCTTTCCACAATTCATAAAATGATGGATAGTCCACAATGTATAAAATTTGTAGCTAATCTCCAAATTTTAAATTGTATATTGACCACATTTCTTAATGCTTGTAACATTTCTACGGTTTTGTTTTTGTTAGTATTCCACAATTTTGCAAAAAATGTAGTTTTTCTATGCATTCACTTTTTGTAGAAATTCCACACTTACCATTTTGTAACTTTCAACAATGTTTTAATTGTGGCAATCTCAACAATTATTTCTACAATTGTCCTTACCACATAAAAATTGTAGGTGGAAGCTACAATTTAATTGCCACAATAATTAATTGTGGATCTATCTTTTGAAAAAATGTAGAAATTTTTATATGAACAACCAATTTAAAATTCCTTCATATATTTTTATGTGGATTGTCTACATATAGAAATCACACACACGATATATGTGTGTCTGTGTGTGTGTGTGTGCGAACATTTTCCTTGGAAAAATAATATTTTTAATACCATATATTAAAAATATGTAATAAATTTTTTAATTATTCTCATTATTATATCTTAATATAATTATTATTTAATAATTTAAATAAACATGTCTTCTCTATGCATTTTTTTAATTTTATTTCAAATCCATATCAACAAACTACAAAGTAAAATAATAAATAAAATATTAAAAACTAATAAAATAACCACTTTAAAAATATCATATGAGGATAAAACATATGTTTTATTTATGATAAAAGTGTATACATGATCATTAATGTTTTACACTTTCCTCCATAAATTTAGAGGAATAAATGTAACATTTCAAAAATACATAATAATTATTTTATTTGAAAAATCCTTATTGATGTCTATAATCCTTTTTTATAAATCTCCTTCAACTTGAACAATTATTGCTATTTAAATCCTGTGAAAGAGATTTTCTCATTTGAACTGTTTCATCATCTCCTTTTTCCATACCGATAGTATCACCTCCTTCAAATGTAGCATCTTGTCCCAAGCACGGATCTGTTGATTCCTGTATTAAGAAAATAAAAGGATTAATAGTGTACTAATTTTATGTTCATAAAATGAAAATATTGTTTCTAAGTAGTAAAAATTTATTATACAAAAAATATTCTTACCGACCCTGATGTGTCACTTTTTCCATCCAAGTTTTTACTTTTTTCCATCTTCTCATTCTCAGAACTTTACAAAACCCTATTTTCTAGCAAATTTAATCTCTTCTTCACTAGGAATTATTTGATAGCGATTCCACTTCATGATAAAAATAATAAATGTCATCAACAATATAAATTTAAAAAAAAATCAATATAAATTAAAAAAACATTAATGTAAATTGAAAAAATAAAAATATTCACCATTGTAGCTTTTAAAGCTCGAACACCACCCCTTCCCAATTTGTGCATGTACCCATGTGCTTGAATTTGATCTTTAGTGACATCTTTCAAATGCTCATATTTTTTATCCTTTCTACCACGCTTAGTCTCCTTCTTTAAAATATTCCATATTTCTTTTCCAACATATGGTTCAGGGGGTGTTTTTCCATCCTTCTTTAAAACCTTTTTGAAATAACCCCTTTTGTTATGAAGTTGATTGCATGCCATTGACTTCATCCACCTCTTATCAAAACAATGACCATACTCTATAGCCATAAATTCTTCTAGTTCTTTCTTTTTGTCCTTCGGCTGTTGGGGCCAAGGCTTGTCAATTGTTGGTCCAAACAACCTCATTGTATAATCAAACAATGTTTGATAAAATTCTATCCCACCCTCCACATGTAAGACTTCCCTTTTACTTCCACATAAAGTGTTACTTTCTTTCTCCCTGTCGACTCTACCTTCTGTACATTTGATGTTTTATCAAGGATAGGAGAATAATTAAGAGAATGGGTGTTGTTTGTTGGAATAGAATTAGATGCATGATTGAAATTGGTACCATGAGGGCTTGTTATCACTGTGATTGTGTTGTTTGAAGGGATATTTGAATTTCCATCATTGAATGATGAAGTGTTTTCTACGCTATTCATGTTATCATTGATTCCACGAGGATTTATGGCACTATTGTTCTGACTATTATTATGTTCAGGAGGATAGTTGGAAATTCCA
This sequence comes from Taxus wallichiana var. yunnanensis, assembly GCA_018340775.1. Taxonomy (NCBI): domain Eukaryota; kingdom Viridiplantae; phylum Streptophyta; class Pinopsida; order Cupressales; family Taxaceae; genus Taxus; species Taxus wallichiana. Next base: position 171,944,524 of record CM031233.1, read on the forward strand.
TTTGGTAAAGAAAATCCAATGCTAAGTCTATGATCACGCTCTCTAAGTTCTAACTCTTTTTCTTGAAGTTTTAACTTTTTTTCTTGAATTTCTAGCATTGCCTTTTGGGATGCAATTTTTCTTTCCTCCATTTGGAGAATTCTTTCTTCATGATCGAGGTCAATTTCCACAGATACCTATGGAAAAAAAATGTACAATATAATAGATTAACAAATATATATTTTGTCCAAGTAAAACATTAAATTTTTTATTGATTTATATGAATGTAAAAATAAAATAAAAAATGCATTTGCTTGTTTAATTATATATTAAAATTGAGGAGGAGAGTACAAATTATTACCCGATTTTGCATCATCTCTTTAGATAGACATGAAAAAATGGATTGAAGATAAATTTGGTTTCTAAAATAAGTACCTGCAACATCATCAAAATATGTTTTACATATGAATATGTGAAGGTTTACAAAATAATGTTTAAACTTTCCTAAAAGCATAAACTTCAAAAAATTGGAGCATTATTTATATTTTTATTTAAATATAAAAAATTATTTAAAAACTATATTAAATGTATAAACTTATTCAAATACATACTTAGAATTATATATAGAACCAAGATTTATTAGTATTATTATAGAAAATCCCATAAAATTATGAAACATTAATATTTTTCTCGAAATGTGTATATTTTACATAGTTTTATATTAAATATATAAACAATAAATAATTATTAAAAAAATTAATAATTCATATTATATATATTTTTAAAATTAAATATATAATAAATAATTATTGATACAAATTAATAACTATAACTAATAAAACTAATAATAATGAAACATGCAATCTTACTTGAAAATTAATTCTATTTTATATTTTAAAAGATATGCACATTCTCGCTTAACTTAAAAATATTTTACATTTTTAATACTAACATGCAATCCTCACTTAAAATTTATAATTATTTAATTTTTTATAACTACTCTCCCCACATAACATGCTACAAATTTTGATGTAGCATCTCAACTTCATGTTTTTCCCTTAGTACTATCCTATCCAATATGCAAGGCATCCATGTGATAGATCAAATGTTTTGTAACTCGAAGGGTAGTTGCTCCACCATTATGGTCAACTTGTGAATGATCTCTATTCTCTAGGAAGAATGAAACAAATTATTTATGTTTCCCTCTATTTTTCTACTTTTATTTTTCATGGTTGGTATTTCATTTATATATGTTACGTGAAAGACGAGAGGGAGGCCGTGGTGGGAAATTTTAGAGTGACGAGGAATCCATACATTTGAAATCTTCCTAGGTGTAGATGGTGGTGAAGGAGACATTGCAAATGCATCCATTTTAGCCCCTCCGCTTGTGATCTCTCCTCTATACACATGTTTAAATCTATCCTCTATTTTACATTTTTGTCGGTATTAGGGATAAACACACACAAACACGCGCACGTATAAAAACACAAGTTTTCACATGCATGTATGCATACACACATATACATATATATGTATATACATGCACGTATATTTTCATATATACATACATATATGCATACAAGTACACATACACACATATATATACATATCTACCAATGTACATATGTATACATATACACATGTACGAATATACATATACATATACATATACACATGCATAATGCTTGTTTAAAAATATTTATGTAATTTATTTGGAGAAGTGAACATGTGTACACATGTTTTGTATTCTAAATCTATGATCAATGTTGAAGATTCAATTTTATAAATATTGTAATGGAATATTATCGCTTCTATAATAGCTATATGAAGGATTTTGCATGGTTGTGTGATGGGACTTAATTCCCCTATGTGTACACATGTTTTGTCTTCTAAATCTATGATCAATGTTGAAGATTCAATTTTATAAATATTGTAATGGAATATTATCACTTCTACAATAGCTATATGAAGATTTTTTTTTGGTTGTGTGTTGGGAGTTAATTCCCCTTATGCTTTGATGTAACTAATTTATATTTTATATATAATAATTAAAGTTATAATTTTTGTGCCCATTACAATATGTGACAATTTTGTTTCGTAATATTTCATGTTTCTTATTCTAAAGTAATTTATATTTTACTATTGGAACCACCTTTATATTATAAAAAGATAATACAAAGTGTTACATAGTAAGGGGGTGACCGATAGTGTTCATAAACTCAAAATAGACAAAGCCCCGATGGAATTACAAAAATGCCAAGAAGGTAGCCAAAAACTGAAGAAACAACAAAAAAATACCATAATAGCGAACCAAAAGCACTATCTCATATGAAACTTAGGCACACATAGTAGTAACACTTGGAGGTAGAGGTGGATCATCCCTTGGCGAAAATAAGCCAAGTGTACAAGTCTCATCGTAAGGGGGCTGATCATCCAATCATCTTGGTCTCGCATATCGGACATTAAGCACCACCATGATTCCCGGCCTGTGGAGGTGACCCGCCGAATTGAGACTCTCTTCCAGAAAAGACCCCGCTAGAAGAACTGACAACTACTTTACCACATGTAGGAGGGATCCAACCAAGCTCGGAGGAAGAGGGACCGGGCGAGCCGGAGGTGGAGAAGGTCGATCACTCTGAGTATGGCTACGAGAGTGGCTACGCAAGCGGCCACAATATCATGGTGGTAGCTAAGAAGGCAAAGGGCATCGGTCATCCTCATCGGGGGAACCTAGCTCATGGTACATGGTGCATTGCCCCAATGATTTGGCAAATGCTTGGAGATGAGAAAACTCCAACGCCACTTTCTGAGCTTGGGCCTAGATCTGTAAACACATAGAAGATAGAATTTCCACCTTTTCATTAATAGATATCTCCATAGAGAGATCGCAGGTCTTGAAACAAAGCAATATTCCTAGCCTTCTAGTGCTTTGAAAGAGAAAAACATAATGGAAAAAATTCCAAATGGAAGAAATGTAGGGAGGGAAATTGACATAATCCCTAAAAATGTTGATTTCCAATAAAAATTATATGTGATAAGGCTAGAAGAGGGAATGGATCCAATGCTAAGCACTTTGAGCATGGGGGAAAAACCAAAAAACATGTTTGAAAGACTCTAGGTGACCACAACAAAGGAATTTGGGGTTGGGAATGCCGATGTGGCTTAACCATTCCCCAATGAAAGGCCTTAATAAATGAGACACCGTAGGAAAAAAATTCAGTTTAGGATTAAACAAAAGATTCTAAACCCAATGGAGACATAAAATCCAAGTAGGAGGAGATGAGTGCAAGTTCCATCGGGAATTAATATTAGAATAAATAGGAGAAAACATTCCATATCCAATAGCAAAATATCCACATTCCATCTCCAATCTTTCCACCATGCAAGAGGCGGTTGAAGCCCAAGTTTGTGTGGCATGACATTAGACATAAGAGGCTGAATTATCAAAACATAAGGGAGGTCTGAATTGGCTAACTGGAATGTCTGTTTTAATTCTGGCCAAGGAATCCAATTTCTGTTGGAAACCAAATCACTTATGGTGTAAACCCCTTTCTGAAATAGCTACACCGCCTTAATGCCTAGTAATTCAGCTAGGGGAAAAATGTCAGAGAAAATAGGTGACCACCATATATTATGATCATTAAAGGAGAGAATAGATCTAAAGCCATCACCAACCCATCTCAGAAAATGCTTCACAGATTCAAAAGCTTTACAGATGCTTTTTACAAAAAAACTACCGTGTATTGTGACTAACACTCTCATAATTAATAAGGTATGAAAGTCAATATATTCTTCCAAAACTTTTACCATAAGGAGAACCCGATGAAATGCAATGTCTTAGAAGAATTTTCCGTGCCTTGTTGTCATGAATACACCAATCATCCATTTGGCAAAAAGGGAAATTATCTATCAGTAAACTTCAATGACACCCATACCACCCCGATCCCTAGGAAGAGTGTAAATATCCCAAGTGACTCAATGGAATCCTCCCCGTTTATAGCTTGACCAAATAAATTCTCTTAAAATATTGATCAAATTTTCAAAGGAAGCCCGAGATGGACACCAACAAGCAAAGATAATAAACTTGAGTAGCAATCGGAATCTTAGTGCAAACTTGGAATTTCCCAACTTAGTGAAAAAGGTCGGGAGACCCATTTTTGCACTTTTTTCTCAACTCGCTCAATCAAAAACTACCACATGGTGGAGGATTCACTATCAAAGGAAAATGTGATCCTTAGAAACAAAAATCTTTCTCCTTGCTGAATCCATTTCCATGGGTAAGCCGCTAACCAATCCTACATGGGTTAGGAACTTTGGTGGAATGCCAAGATTTAACAACCGAACATTAGATCCTAAGGCTTTGCAGAAAATGTCAAGGCAAGAGAAGGTCTCCTAGATGTTCAGTTACAATTCAGCAAGGGTGAGAAATGAGTCATCGGCAAATTACCCATTAACGAGATGGGTTTTATGATATGGGAGATAAATCCTCGAATATGCCCTTGATCAACTCTATTGGCAATAAGGTAGCCAAGCGCATCCACTATATGAACAAAGAGAGCAGAAGAAAGAGGAAACCCCTATCAAATGGAACAATATAACCTTATAGCAGGCGATTGGTGACCATTAATAGTTATATAGGAAGAGGCCTCGAAAACGAGTTTGCAACGCATTAAGGAAAAAATTGCCAAATCCTAAATCTGAAGCATAACAAGGATGAAAGGCCATTCAATACGGTCATAGGCCTTCTTGAAATGAATTTTTAAGAAAATCACACATTGTAGAGAGGTTTAGGCCCGTTCCATACCTTCCTAAACAACTATAAGATTATCTAGAGTATACCGACTTTTAAAAAAGTAGTTTCTTAAGGTAACACAATCTTAGGAAGTAGAGGAGCAATACGAAGAGCCAGAGTCTTCACCAAAATTTTGTAGGAAACATTGAGAAGGGTGATGGGTTGCCAATTAGTAATAGTCTCCTGTTCCTAGCTTTAGGAATGATTTTGATATTTCCTTTGTTGATAATACTTCCTAGGACCTCCCTGTAAACATTTAATAGGTCCTGAAAAATAGAAGGCCGTAAAACTTTGTAAAATTTACATGGGAAGCCATCTAAGCCTAGAGACTTGTCATCAGCAAAACAAAGGAGGGCACCATGAATATCTTCCACATAAAGAGAATCATCACAATGCTTCGATCTTGTTGACTCATCTTAGATGTAATCTGATGCAAAATCATAGCACCCCGAATGGCCTCGAATGAGTGGGGCATTCTGGTGTGATTGCACACAACATGGGACCATCTCTCAAGTTGTGGGACTTGTGGACTTGAGATGGACCTCTAGAGAAGGTTGGTTCCTACTTCTTAAACTACTTGCCACAAGCTCATCAGTAGTGTAGGAAAAAAATATCTAATCATAATCTAACCATTCCAAGGAACCAGGGAGAGAGAGAAAAGAGAGCCTACACTAAGTGGTGATACACCAGAAAAGGAAGTGGTTGATCACAAATCCAATTGCTTAAAATGGAGAGAGGTGAGTAATGGAGAGGATGGACAGATGCATCACAGACTAGAGATGAAGTTCACATGGAACACCACTTCAAAACCCATTAAACATAGCTCCAAAAACTTGCAATAAACATTAGAGTATGCACCGTATACCCTGCAATGATGAGAGGAAAGAAGAGACAATAAAATAAGAAAGGGATGGACAAGATGCATCACAAATTTTTTTATTACTCCATAAGTCACACAGTACATCATCAATGGGCAAGAGGTAAGGAAATGCCATTACAGAGCCATGAGAGGAGGCTTAGACTCGCATTCTACCCTAAGGAAGAAAGAGAGAGGGGGGCAGGAGAGAAAAAATGACCAACCCTTTAGAAAATTCCCCTCCTTTACAATATATAGGAAGAATAAGAGAGAAAGGAGGGAATAATTCGAACCCTAAGTTCCAACCACCCCTGGAAGAGCATTGAATCCACCTACCATAATGATGAGTCTCGCTGCAACACCCATGCCCCCGTCATTTTCCCTTAATGGACAAGAAAAGAGGCCAATTATTCATCATGGCGGAAGGTGGGGAGCTTGATAGCCATGATGAAAATGGTGGGCTGAAACATTAATGGTGGCAGGTGAGAAGCCAAGTCCGAGATCTTTCCAAAAAGTCCTCTCCCACTAAAATATGAGCTTCCAAATCGAAAGATATGGCATGTGAAGATCGGGGTTAGAAATTTAACTTGGGCTCTCAATATTTAAAATATTCCATCCGTGCAAGACCCATGTGGTAGCCTCATGCACCTTGAAGATTCATCCCCTCCTCTCACTCATGAAGTTGCACTGCAGACCGAGACATGACGGCTACCGCGGGCTCCTTGGTTTCCTCTCAGTATTCTACCCGAGTCCCTCTTGTTGGTGGAGACATTGTTCCTGACCCGAGACACGTGGAGGCTTCGTGCTCATTTGGAAACTGCCCCCATATTTTGCTTTTGAAGTTACACGGATGAGACACGTGGAGGCCTCTGCAGGATTTTGGAATTTTCAATGGCCAACCTTACCTTTTTAGACTTTGACCATGTGGTGAGTTGGCACTCATTTGGGGACTACCTTTTAGGCCATGTTTTTGAGATTGTGCCGATGAGGCATGTGGCACCTTCCACTACTCTGCCCCATTTCTTTGTGTTTGGCTAAGTCCATTTTGTTTGGTGGGGCCATATGTCTGACCTGGACATGTGGAGGCTCAACGCTCATTTGGGAACTCACTCTGAATTTTAATTTTGAAGTTACGTCATGCTGACACGTGGCTCCTTCCATTGGCCTGCCTCTTCCTAAACTTTTCAACAGCTGATTCTTCCTTTTCGGGCTCTGACACATGGAGGGCCAATGCTTGTTTGAGTCTTTGCTTTGGGTCACGCCTTTGAATTTGTGTTGATGAGACATGTGGCATCGTCCGTTGGTTCTTTTATACTTAGCCGATTTGATGGCACCATTTGACTTCCGTTGGACACTAGACACATGGAGAGTTGGCGCTCATCCGGGTCTCCACTTTGGGCCGTTCCTTTGAAGTTGTGTCGATGAGACACGTGGAAGCTTCCATTGGCCCTTCATTACTTAGCTGATTCTATGACTAGCTCTGTCCCCTTTTTGACTCTGACCACGTGGAGAGCCCACGCTCATTTTGGAAACCTTCTTTGGGCTATGCCTTTGAAGTTGCACCGATGATACATGTGGAAGCTTCGTGCTCGGTTGGGGTCTTCCTCCGATCTTAATCTTTGAAGTTACACCGATGAGACACATGGAATCTTCCACTTTGGCCCTCCCATACCGAGTTGATTTAAATTACCGGCTCTATCCCTTTTTAGGACCTAGGACACGTGGAAGGTTGACGTTTTTCCGGGGTATCCTTTTTGGATTCTATTCTTGGAGTTGCGCCAATGAGGTACGTGGAACCCTCTACAGTGTGACTTTTCAACGGCCGATGAGACCTCCCATTAGACTTGGGACACATGGAAGCTTCGTGCTAATTTAGGGACTATCCCTCGGGTCTCACTTCTTAAGTTACACCGATTGGACGCGTGGAAGCTCAACTTACATTTGGGACCTTCCTTTTGATGTGCCTTTTGGAATTGCATTGAGATGACACATGGTGCATTCTCGCGAGTCTTTTGTTTGGCCCGAAGTCGACTCGTATACGACTAAGTCTAAAAACTTTGAGCCTTTCCCCATTTTCCTCCTGTGAGCCTCTGGCCTCCTTTAACATTGTTTGATCCTTCACCAACCCTGCTCCTCCATTATAGAGTCCCACCAGTAGGAAGTAACTTTGACTATTGAATTTGAAATATGGGCTCATAATATTGAGCCGACCCTTTCAATTAAATCTTGTGCAGGGTCGTGTTTGATCAATTTTGCCCTGGGGAAAAAAATTAGGATAATAGTTTTGTGACTCACAGGGACATCTACCTGCTAGATGAAGAGACCAGGAGCTTAGAACCATCCATTAGGCATGGAGTCATTAATGATAGCCTATTATTGATCTTGTCCTGAACCGTGACTCCGATTACTTGCATTTGGTGAGCTGAACTTGCCCAATTGTTTGTACTCTCAATTTTCATAAGAAAATCATGAAGATGAGATTTCTGAGAGTAGAAAATTGTATTAACTCAGGGATTTCACCTGTCCTAGAAATGGACTCCTCAAAACCCGATTTTAGTTGCTCTTTATTTACTTCATTTTGAAACCAACTAAACATAGGTAACTATGGGTCTCCTCGCTGTAAATATTGAATGGCCTGGTGCATTGACCTATCCTAGGAGATGTATTGTGCATGAGCAACAAACACCACAACACACACTATGTACAAAAACTAAAAATCATACATATCTCAAGTAAGACATGTAGAGTGCGTAAATGCACTTCTTCATTGAAAACAAACCTACTCCTACTCCTACACTAACTAGGAATAAAAGGGAACTCAAAAAAATCCTGCAAATCGGGAGGGATGAGTAGCTTCCCTTTCTCAAAAAGGGAAGCCATGAAAATGATTTGACACTGAATATGGCTACTTGTATGAGTGAAAAACCAACAAGAGGCCGATTTTCCACCCAAATATTCAAGGTATCAACATCAATCAAAAATACCTCCTCAAGCTTGATTTGCATTGGACTCCTGGAGGTGTTGATGGTGACCCTTGGCACTTTGATACTCATCCTCATGCCCTAAAGTGGGCATGACTAGTTTTGGCTTCTCCCTTGGCTCTAATGAAGCCAAGTACCTGATTGCGCATGGTCTGGTCCGATGGATGTGCCCGTTGCTCTAAAATTCAACTCCACGGATGGAGTCTTCTTGCGGACCTTCCTGGGGATGAATGGTGGACAAGATGGGATCTTCGTGCTATTTTCCCTACTCCTCCTTAGAAGAACATGGAAGATCATGATCTTCCAACCTTGGTTCTAGAGAGCCATTATGAAGTGCAGGTTGTTGTCTTTGAGTGCTCTCCTTCATGGTTGCAGACTCATGTGCTTGAAAGGTGGATGATGGAGAAGTAATGGCGATGTGATCTCCTCAAACTCCTCTCCATCAAGACAGTCCTCCAAGTTAGATAGACAATCTATCTCCCCATTGTCCTAGTGCACATGCTCGATCTCCTCCATGGTGTCCTTTGGATCTACAATTTTCTCACCATGGTTTCCCTCATCTTCAAAAATGAAATTTTAAAGCTCAAACTCTTCTTCAACATCGAGCTTGAAGGGGATGAAGTGGGAGGAAGAAATAAAGGTTATTATGTGGCATGCTCTACACTTGGAGCCTCTTTAAAACTATATGGTCATACTTTGTTATGGGTTCATCAATCAAATCAGGCTCTTCAAATGAAAACAAAAATATTCAATAATGCTTTCTTCATTAAGTGGCCTCAACTCTGATTTGATCTCCTCCAGTTGCTCCTCTTCAATGGGACTTGGAGCTGATTGTTCTTCTTCCTTCTTGACTGATTGTGTAGCTTAGATTAGATCAACATCCTCTTCAAAAAAAGTGCCATCATGGACACTGCATTCAGAGCAAACCAATTGCTGATCTTCTCCTTTTTGTTCTTGTTCTTCTTCTTCTTCGCAAACTCAATTAGCCACCATTGACTCTCTTCAACCTTGACCTCCTCTATTGGCTTAACCATCAAGGGGATCTTTGTAAACCCAAATATGGCAGCCCAACTCTTCATATTTTCTATCATTTCTTCTCTTGTTGGGTTCCTCTTCTTTCTGTTCTCCTTGAATGGTCTTTGGAATCTCTTCCCCACATGGAATTAGGAAGGAAAGAGGAGGAGGAGTGGATGGGGTTTCAACCAGCTTTGAAATTTTTTGTGGTGGTGAGGGAAGTGGAACTTCTTGTTTGTTTGGAGGGGATGACTACTTGGAAGGGAAAAGGGCAGAAGAATTGAGATGAGATGGAAGACTAGGAGATGGAGAAGGAAAACAACATTTGGGGCAGCAAGTGAGGGGCTTGACTCTTGACCATGTTGAAATGATAAAGTTTGGGATGGAGAAAAGGGAGCATAAGGAGCTGGTGATTGACTTACCCATTGACAAGGTTGTCTCACACTTTGCTCATATGCCTCAATATCCTCAATCCACTGTGCAAGTTGAGGCAACATTTCAACCATGAAGTCAACCTTCTCCTGAGGGCTATAATGTCTTGGCATAGGGCCGGCCCATGGACAAGGTGCCCTATAGCCAATTCTGAACACTTTCATCTGAGATGTGGCCCTTGATTGTACCATGTGTGCCTCCATCCCTTGAATATTCTCCAGCAGATCAGAATTTTCCATGTAGCTATTATCATTATATGCATACCCTTGTTCTTGATAAGCTCCATAGCCAAACTGGTTTTGGCACTACTCATATGGGTAAGCATGATTATTCGGATCTGATCATAATGTTGATCTGGAGGAGTTGAGAAATACATTGGAGGTGGATTACACTACTGCTGCTACAAGTGTGAATTCCAAGATGGAAATGAAGTCATGATTACACAACTTCATGGAATGGAAGGAAATGAAAGATGTGGAAAGAAGAATGGGTGGAAATGGATGGAAGGAAAGTCTACAACTCAAAGAATGGGTTGTTGACCGATGGAGTTGCCAGATGTGCTTTGCATGTGCCTCAAAAGGCTGAATCTCACCAAGAACACATCAAATTGATGAAATAAAGTGGTAAGGTGCTTCAAACATGTCCCACTGGGCATGCCAAAACTGTTGAGTGGTCACACGGTGGCTTAAGATTTGTTGTTTGTAATGAGACACCTTGGAAAGATGAGAAAGATCTAACCTCAGTGTCCCACCGGCGTGTTTAAATTGTTGATGCAAAATCACAAAGACACCTAAATGGCCTCGATTTGAGTGGGGCGTTCGGTGTGATTTCACAACATGGGACCATCGCTCAAGCTGTGGGACTTACGGACTTGAGATGGCTCTCTAAGGCTTGTTCCTTCTTCCTAAACTACCTGCCACAAGCTACTCTAGTGTAGGAAAACTAATATAATCCTAATCTAACCATTTCAAGGAACCAGAGAGAGAGAGAGAGAGAGAGAGAGAGAGAGAGAGAGAGAGAGCCTACACTAGCGGTGATACACCGAAAAGGAAGTGGCTGATCACAAATCCAACTACTTGAAATGGAAAGAGGTGAGTAATGGAGAGCATGGAAAAATGCATCACGTATCGTAGATGAAGTTCACATGGAACACCACTTCAAAATCCATTAAACACAGCTCCCAGAACCTGTGAATAACATCATAGTATGCACAATATACCTTGTAACGATGAGAGGCAAGAAGAGACAATAAAATAAGCAAGGGGTGGACAAGATGCATCACAAAACATATTTTATTGCTCCATAAGTCACACAGTACATCATCAGTGGGCAAGAGGCAAAAAAATTCCATTACAAAGCCATGAGAGGAGGCTTAGACTCCACATTATACCCTAATGAAGAAAGAGAGAGGGGGAAGGAGAGAAAAGATGACCAACCCTTTAGAAAATGCCCCTCCTTTACAATATATAAGAAGAATAAGAGAGAAAGGAGGGAAGAATTTGAACTCTACTCCAACCACCCCTGAAGAGCATTGAAACCACCTACCATAATGATGAGTCTCACTGCAACACCCATACCCCCATCGTTGTCCCTTACTGGAAAAGAAAAGAGGCTCATTATTCATCATGGTGGTAGGTGGGGAACTTGACAACCTTGGAAATGGTGGGCTGAAACATTAATGGTGGAAGGTGAGAAGACGACGTCAAGATCTTTCCAAAAATTCCTCTCCCACTTAAATATGAGCTTCTAGTTGAAAGATATGGTTGTCTGAAGATCAAGGTCAGGCATTTAATGTGGGATCTCAATATTTACAAGAGTCCATCCATGCAAGACCCACGTGGTAGCCTCGCGCGCCATAAGATTTAGTCACCTCCTCTCGCTCATGAAGTTGTGCTAGATGACACATGGTAGCTTCCACAGGCTCCTTGGTTTCCTCTCGTATTCTACCCGAGTCCCTCTTATTGGTGCAGATGTTCTGTCTAACCCAAGACACGTGGAGGCTTCACGCTCATTTGGAAACTGCCCCAATATTTTTCTTTTGAAGTTGCAGCAGATGAGACACGTGGAGGCCTCCGTAGGATTTTGGAATTTTCAACAATGAACCTTACATTTTCAAACTCGACCATGTGGTGGGTTGGAACTCGTTTGGGACTTTGCCTTTTGGGCTGCACTTTTCAAATTGCGCGATGAGGCACGTGGCACCTTCCGCGGCTCTCCCTATTTATTTGTGTTTAGCTAAGTCCCTTTTTTTTCATGGGGCCATATGGTCAACCCTAGACACGTGAAGGCTCAACTCTCATTTGGGAACCTACTCCAAATTTTTCTTTTGAAGTTGCACCAGTGTTGACATGTGGCTCCTTCCACTGGCCTGCCTCTACTTAGACTTTTCAATGGCCTATTCTACCTTTTCGGGCTCTAGAAACATGGAGGGCTAACGCTTGTTTGAGTCTTTTCTTTGGGTCACACCTTTGAATTTTCATTGATGAGACACGTGGCACCATCCGCTAGTTCTTTTATACTTAGCAGATTCAACGCCTACTTGCCCATTTGATTTCCGTTTGACCCTAGACACATGGAGAGTTGGGGCTCATTTGGGTCTCCTCTTTGGGCCATGCCTTTGAAGTTGCATCGATAAGAAACATGGAAGCTTCCACTGGCCCTTCCATACGTAGCTGGTTCTATGACCGACGTTGTCCCCTTTTTTACTCGACCACGTGGTGAGTCCATGCTTGTTTGAGAAACCTTCTTTGGGCTACGCCTTTGAAGTTACACCGATGAGACACGTGGAAGCTTCACGCTAGGTTGGGGTCTACCTCAAGATTTTAATCTTTGAATTTGCGTCAATGAGACACATGGAAGCTTCCGCCCCTCCCATACTTAGTTGATTTAAACGGATGGCTCTGTCCCTTTTCGGACTGGGACACGTGGAAGGTGGTGCTTGTCTAGGGATCTCCATTTTGGATTCTATCCTTGGAGTTGTGCCGATGAGGCATGTGGCACCCTTTGTGGGTCTGTGACTTTTCAATGGTTGATGAGACCTCCCTTTAGACCTGGGACATGTGGAAGCTTCGTGCTCATTTAGGGACTGTCCCTTGGGTCTCACTTCTGAAGTTACGCCAATTAGATGCATGGAGGCTTAGCAAACATTTGGGACTTGGATTTTTGATGCACCTTATAAAATTACATTGAGATAACACATGGCACCTTCCGTGAGTCTGTTGTTTGGCCTCGAGTTGACTCGTATGTAGCTAAGTCCAAAACTTTGAGCCTTTCCCCATTTTCCTCCTATGATCCTCTGGCCTCCTTTGATGTTGTTTGATCCTTCGCCGACCCTAATCCTCCATTGTAGAGTCCCGCCTGTAACCTAACTGTTGGATTTGAAATGTGGGCTCACAATCTGAGCTGAACCTTCAATTATCTCCTGTACAGGGTCATGTTTGATCAATTTTTCTTGGGGGAAAAATTGGGATAATAGTAACCACCTCAATGCATTGTTTAAGAGTAACTTTAATTTCAATCAAGGTTCCTGGGCCTAAAAACCAAGGTATAATTATCCACAAAGGCCGAAGAAATCTCCAAAAGAGAGGTGACCCGAGATTGTGCCAACTGAATAGCCTTAATTTTCTCCCTAACATGCTTGGATCTGAGAAATTTGAAGAAGCTCTTAGAAGTGCAATCTCCAGTTTTCAACTATTGGATCCGAGCGGATCTGCATACCTTTGGCTCTATGATGATCAATAACTCTTAGTTGGTGTTTGAGTTGCGTAGCTCGAACTTGAGTTGGCACATCAAAGGGTTGGGACTCAAGCAACAATTTAGTCTTTTGAAATTCCTGTTGAAGAGCCACATAAGCTTAATTTCAGACTTGGGCTACGTGTTTTCCAAAATGGTAGAGAAACTTATCCATTTGGTGAATAACCTAGTTCCATCAAGAAATTCAACTAGTGGTGAATGGAGGACGTGGAACTATATTCCGACTCGAGCTATAAGATTTAAAACCCTAGGATGACCAAACAGATAAACATTCAAATAGAATTACATGTTTGGCACCTTAAGAGTAACCCCACTCCAAGTAACAACAAACGAGATGGGGGAATGATCTGAAAAAATAATATTTGGCCAAGTGGTGATCGATGAGTAACTGTTAGATGTCATCTCAAATATTTGTTATTGAGATATCACATGACGTGATCCATCCTTTTTAGAACACGAGCCGCCACCCTCAAAAATTTGACCAAGTAAACCAATTTTGAGAAGTAAAGTTTCGACACCTTTTAAAAAGTTGGTCTTTAATGCTCCATCTATTTTTAAAATAAAACCAAGCTTCCCACTCTCCAACGCACCAATGCATAGGAAGGGCCCCCATCTTTTCCTCATGATGTTCAACCATATTAAAATCGCCATAGAAAATCCAATAAGTAAGGGGTAAATTATCACCTAACCAATGCCATAACGTCATCCTTTCTGGCCATCATTAGGTGCATAAATATTTAATACACCTAACGAGAAGCCATTAAGATTCAGAATAATCCACATGGCCCGATTGTTAGGATCGTCACCCGTGGCAGTTATCATGGCAGAAAATCTAGGAGACATAGAAATAAAAACACCACCTTTTCCTTCCAAGTGAGAAGAAAAATAATGCATGTAATTCAGCACAATACACATTAAGGAAGTCTAAAGAAGGAAACTGTAATTTTAACCTCTTGCAAAAAAATAATATCAATATTACTAATTAATTTACAAGCATGATTCACAGAATATTTTCAAGAGGATTCTGTGAGTCCTCTAATATTCCATGAGAGGAAATTCATGGAAGGTTGGACATAACCAGCTCCTCCCCTTCCCATCTTGTAACATCTATGTTGAGCTTAAAATGCCAAAGTTATTGGTAAGAAAACATACTAGGTTGAATCGAGTGGCTTTGTTGGATTGGTGTGGCGCCTAGGCTCTGCTGCCCGACCCAAACGCTCCACTGAGTTCTCTCTAGGAGGACTTCGGGAATGGCATTGGGATGACGAGGTGGTAGAAACCGTTCCAAAATTCTATTTTTAGGAATGGCCGAGCGGGTTGAGAAAGCACAGAAACTAGGAAGCCGGAATTGATTGAGGTCTAGAATAAGGCGAGGGAACCGCAGATACGGATTTACCACTAGCACCCTTCTTATTAGCCATAGTGGTCCATTCCTTAGAGACATCCCTTTGTAAACCAGAGCAGGTTGAGTATTAGCAAGCTTGATGTGTTGAGAAGGAGGACAATCGTGAATACGATGGTCAGTGGCTTGACATCGAAAGAAAGTATTGGGCAAGTTGAAATAGAAATTTTTCTATGAGATACACATGGACCCAACCTGAATGTCAATGTGGTCCCACAGATCAGAGGCTAAATCAACCTCAACACAAACCCGTTTATGTGGATGTGCGTAAAAAATGGTCATGTTCATGAAAAATAACATGGCCAAGGGGTCGAACAATATCATTCAAAAAGGCCAAAGCTATAATGGTAGCTCCAACCTTAAAAAAAAACTCGAAGGGAGACTGATTCGACAGATAAAATTAGGGGACCATTTAGACAAAACAAGAAAATTGTTTCCAATATACCAACATGCAAAACTCTCAAGAATAAGTTGGGCTTGTGATGGCTCACGAAAGGTAAAAAGTAAAACCCTTTGGTGAGATTCTGGACATCAATGACACGATACTCGACTCTCTCCCAATTGTTCTTGATCCAGTTCTATAAATATGACTCAGATGGGATACGACCATAGAAATACGCTATTAAGCAATTATTACAATAAGACTGAACAATAGGCTCAATAAAAGCAATATCAATGGAAAAATTTGGAGAGGTTTCAGAATCATTACCTCATCGTATACTTTCGGATGAATTTCCTCGTGTGTTTGGGATCCATCTTCACCACCTTTTTAATAGATGTTGTAATTGGAGGGTTAGAGGCTATTATAAAGGCTAGCGCTGCCCAAAATGGGTGGAATAAATACCCAAAATGCTATGAAAATCAAACGAAACTAACAAAGAATAAGGTACAATCATGATAAGACCTATACAAAAAGCTAGCACATAATTTATATTTTCATTGTGTTTACCATTTATCTCTATGTTGATTCAAGTAGTTTTTCTTAAACCATATAATAATTTCAATAATCCTAAATAATTATGAAAAAATTAAAACATAGTTTATTATATTGATGGCTATTACTACAGATTTAACGTACTTTAATTTTTTTTTCATATCAATTATCAATATCTAAATTTGTAATAGTGCAATTACAATTTGATTTTAACATAAACAAATTAGGACATGTATAAAACTCGAGGTGAAATATAACAACCAAAATGTTGCAAATATACAAACTTTATTAAAACCATAACGCTCCTTTGTTGCCATCACAAGATCTACAAAGAGTGAAAACTCAAAGTGGATAACCTATTTAACACAATAAGTGTATGTCACTTAAAATAGTCTAATGGCATATATAGTTTTTTGAATTTGATTTTTTTTTTCTATTGGAAAACCAAGTTGTCATTGTTCAAATTGGATAGCCCTTTATATGTTTTTTCTTATTTTTGGCGAAAGGGAAGGATACAAGCCCTTTCATTGCCTCTACGTGCTCCTTCCATGTGTTTTTTATGAGATTGTAGCTTGGAAATAAGGATTTTATTTTGATGGGCATCTAGGTGAGTGGCTTAATAAGAAGATAAATGAAAAATGTGAAACCACATATGCTTAGAGTCTCCTTTTCCTCTCAATAAAGCCATTGAGTATATCTTATAGTCGTAGATGCCATAAGAGTACATTTCTATAAGGCATTTCTTTAAACAATTCACGTGGATTACACATTTTCATACATATATTATTACAGTTTCTAAGAGGATATCGATTAAAAATGAATGCACGAACAATTACAAAAATTGAAATAACTAAGAATAAGATGAAATATGATCAAGAATTCACAAGGCAAGAATGGCTCCAAATCAACTCAATATTGCATATGCTCCATATTATCCATGATATAGACTAATGCAAGTCAAGTTCATATAGGTGGTGAATGTGCAACCTCCTCCTAGATCATTGGGAATAACTCTCACTAACTCGATACTAGAAGTAGATTTGACTCCACGTAACTAATGGGTTAATTGAACACAATTGGTAAGCTAACTCAACCTAACTGGTAAGCTAACTCAACACAACTACTACAACTAAGCAAGCATATCCCATGAGTGTAGGAAAATCTAAGTAAATAAACAAATACAAGGATAATCAATATCCTACACTAACATATATGTCATCGTACGTACAACAAAAACAAAAAATCCCAGCTTTTGTAGTGCCCACTTCCCTTTGACACCTTTTGATGCTTATGTTGATACTATGGATTTCATTATAGACATTACTATATTTTGATTTAGTATACTGCTAGACATTGGATTATGGATTATTGTGGATTTTGATCTGATTATGATGCATGATGATTATTAGAGACACCTGGCATGTGAATGATGATATATTGTTGGACATGGATATTTATGGATGTTTTCGGATATTTTGATTTGATCTGGAAAATGAATATTTTATGATGCGGATATATTTGTTGATTGAAAATGCAAATGATGTAATAGTGACTTCGATGTTGTTGTGATTTATTGTGTAGTTGATTTTTGTGATTTTTGTATCATATTGGATGTTTTGATATGGCCATGAGGCCGAAGGAGGTATTTGCATTTTGCAGGTTAAAAATATCACAACAAAACATCGGGGGATCGGAGACCAACCAAAATGGAATTCTAGGTGAATTCAACACGGTCACCATGGCAACTTGTTTTATTATGTTGTGTGTTGTTTTGTTAGAGATTCCCATGGGGGGGAATCATCTTTATATGTGACCATGGGTTGTGTATTTTATTTTTATGATTAATGTTTATTTATTGTTGTATGTATTTTATTTGTAATGTGTTCTCTTCTTTTAATTAATTAATTGTGGAATATTAATATGAGAGATCATATAGTTAAACTTTAATTAAATTAAATTGGGATTTGGAAAGTGATTATTAGAGTTGGTTGTTTATACTTAATGTGTAAGAGGTGTAAGAGTTTGTGTAAGTCAGATTTTAGAGTAAGAAATACTCTACCTCCATGGAAATTCGAATTTGACCTTGGGGGCTGTTTTTGGAAGCTTGTGGGACAAGTAAAACTTGTCCCATGCCTCTAAATTTATGTTACCAACCATACTTATGGTTGAGGATGTGATTTGTGACCTTTATAATGCATTTTTATTCTTTTGTGCATGTTTTTAATTGCACTTTCTTACATTTTTAATTAATGGTTGTCCCTTGAGGTGTGGGTAGTTTTGAGTGTGCAAGTAACTTGTCATATTTTCACCCACCTCTTTATTGTGCTTGGGAGAATGGAACTTTGTCTTTTGTGTTTGATTTGAGGGTGTGTGATGTGGCATCCTACATGGATCCACATCATCCTCTTCTTTCCCTCTTCTATATATTTGAAACTCTCTTCTTGTTTTGGGTTGTTGAATCATTTTGCATTCTTCCTTGGGGGCACATTTTCTTGGGAGAGCTCTTGCTTTTGAAGGAAGTTTTGGAGCTGTGTTATGGTCTTGGAAAGCTTGTTGTTTGGAGCTGTGTTTTTGTCTTGGAAAGCTTGTTGTTGGGAAGAAAATTCACCATGGAGAGGTAGGAATTTAACTCTCTTTTATTTCTGTTATCTTCTTGTTGTGTTGTGTGGAAAATGCATGCTTTGTTTTAATTGTTGCTTGGTTGGGTAGATTGCCTTAGGGAAGGTGTAGGAGAAGGCTATGGGGAATTCTTGTGGGGGAGGCATAAGGGAATGCCATTGGCATTAGAATTTTTGGAGGGAGTTTTGGGTTTGGGATCCACCATGGAAAAGAAATAGCTTGCATTTCTTACTTTGTGGGGGCATAAGGAAATCTGTGGGGGGCATAAGGAGAGAATCATGGGGGGCATAAGGAGGGATTCTGTGGGGGCATAAGGAAATGTGTGTGATGAATTACTTGGTGGTTTGTATTTGGTGGATGCCCAATTCCCAATTGGGAGGCATAAGTAGCTTCCCCCATAGACCTTGCTCCTTTGGCTTGTAAGATCAAGCTTGAGTTCTGTTTTGATATGTTTTAAATGCAGTTGTGAACTACTATTTGCTTTTGGTGTTGCATTGTGTTTTAAAAAGGAAATGTGTATGTGAAAGAATGTTGTGTGTGGAAGCCAGTTGTTTCCATGGTTGAATTGCACCTTCTATTGTATTTTGGTTGGGGCTCGGGGGCCAATGATGAAGGAAGGCTTCTCCTTTCATTGGATGTCTTGGTTGGGTGGAGAGCGTTGCCTTTCCCCCTCTTTGTTGTGATCATTTGGATAAGAAGAAAATGTGCATGTTGTTGTCCTGGAGCAAAGAAAAAGATACAGTTTGACAGTCCCTTGTGGAAACACATTCATTGTAATCCCTTTCCCACTTGTTGTGGATGAGATTGTATCATGTATTTGTGAAAGAAAGATGTATATAATTTGATTATGGAGTTAGGTATTCGAATTGTAAAAGACATTTAATTTCTATTCTGTTCATTAGAAAGAAATGGAATTCTGTTATTGCTTTCAAGAAATGGAGGAATGTGAAGATGTAAAAGTTTATAAATGAAGTCAATAAAGATTTGCAAGTTCATCTCTTATATTGCATTGTTGTGATGAAATGAGAATATCAAATTGTGATTTGAAGTTCTGTTATTTGCAAAGGAAAGAAAATGCGTATGAAGGAAGAATGTTGCTTATTTCTTTTAGAGAAAAAAATATGAAATTGAAATCAGAATTTCCTCAAGTTTAGAATAGTTGATTTAAGTCATTTAATTGCATTTGATTTGTCTAGAAACTATAAATCACACTTAAATGATAAAATTGATAAATGGATCCTTTAAAATTTGATCACTGGCATTGTGACTTTTAAAACTGGTAAATTCAAATAAAATGCACAGTTCGGACCTACACATTTAAATCAACTTGGAAACCTTAAAATTCAACATGATATAATAGCAATGAACTCAATGGACAAAGAAGATTTAATAGAATAACTTGAACCATTGCAAAATTGAGCTCAATCTCTTAATCAACCATTTGTCATTTGTTGGAAAAATTCAATTCGAAATCAATTGAACAAATTCACCCTCCTAAAACACTTTAAACCCTTCCCAGATCAATTCTCCATGTCTTTTTGGCATGTTGAGTGAAGGAGGAGATCCAATTCAATCAAATTTGGAAGTTAGAAATTACCAGTTTGCTAATTAAAAGCCTGCAGATCCTTTTTGCTAAATTGACCCCTTAAACTTTACCAAAAAGTAGAATTTGTGTTTCCTATGCAAAGAGGGCATCGAGAGATTTCTGAAAATTCCTTGTTTTCCCAAAAATGAGCTTTCTAGCTCAAGTTATGGCACTTTGAAGTTTTTGTGCCTTGGCAGAAAATTTTCCACTGGCGGAACGCAACCCAAAAAAATTTCCCGTCGAATTGCCCTTAGAAAATTTTCAAAAATTTGGCTCGGGAAAAATTTTCATTTCACTCCGCCGATCCACGACCAATCAAAGGCTACCACGTGTCCTCACGAGGCAGCAAAGAGGCGCGGCAACTTTTGCCCTTTGAGTTTTTTGAAATTTTGGAAAAATTTCCATTTCTCCCTGCCGACCCACGACCAATCAAAGGGTGCCACGTGGCACCTTGGGGGTGGCAGTGGAGGTTCAGAGAAATTTTGCTTTTGCACTGCATGGGGAAAATTTTCAAAATCTGCCCCGCGACCCGCCAACCCGCCAAAGGAGTTTTCCCTCCTCTTGACACGTGTCCCCCTTGGGGAAAATTTGATCCCAAAACTCCATCGGACCATATCTTGAGTTCCTGAAGGAGTTAGGAGGACTTATTTATATCACCGAAAAGGTGAGAAAATTTCCTATCCAATGGGAATGGTTTAGGAATTTTTGAAAATGTTAATTGTGAGAAAAATCCAATTGAAACTTTGAGCTTATTAGAGAGTGGGTATGGGGTAGATTTCTCCCTGAAACTAACTAGAACATCTAACCCTAAAATTTGAACCTTGTGAACTTGATATTAGTTAATAAAGGAAACTTGTGTTTTGGTAAATGGGTTTTGTTCCGGAACCTGCTAGTGGAAAACTGCTATTGTCTGGCAACTCGGTTGTGTTCACTCCTAAACAAAAAAAAAATATTCCATAATTTTTCTAGCTAACCCTAGGTTGTTTCTTGGGTCTCAAGTGGTTGTTGAAACGAGAACTAAAAGTTTGGTGCATCTTAGGAGGAAATTAACATAGGTCCGAAGGGCCAAGTAAACTCACATTCAATTTCCACACAAGCATGCTCCTCATAGAGTAACCACCAAGATAATTTCTCAACTATCTTGCTAATAACACTAGAAAGTAACCCAAAGAAGGAAGATTAAACCAAGGAAAAACATCCCCCACATTTGTTATAGAATATTTGTAGCAATTATGATAGGATTCAGATGAAAAAATGTTCTTTGGATGACTATTAAAATTGGTAGTCAACAATGTGATCACTATAGTAGCGTCTGAGCCCATGTTTGTAATAGGGTTGATATAACACTAAACAATGTTGTGTTGCCTTTTTTCACTCCTTCTGAATTTAAGGTTTTTGTGAAGCAACATATTCACATATCTTATAGGAATTCACTTTTTTGGAGAGTGTTGGGGAGTGAGGTAGTCGATAACCTCCAAAGTGGTAGATTTTTCTTAAACTCCACAATCTATTTTAGTGTCCTCTTAGTCTATACAAAGTTTTAAGCTTTAGAGCGGGAAAAAAACATCCATTAATGCAATATGTAAATAGAGGCTTACATAAATGGATTTGATATGTGTAAATATAAGCTCCATAACCTTTTCTAGCACCTTGTTACCTTGTGCACAAATGGTAGCTTTAAAAATTAGGTGTGAGCATTTATCAAAGAATTATAGAAAATGGATTATTGAAAGTTTCTTCAGATTCAAAATTATTGAATATCATGAATGGAAAATGTTGAAGTGTAAACAAGTCATGTAAAGTGTTTGAAAATTTTCTTAAGAGATATGTCATCATATGCAATGTGCAATGATTTCAACACAAAGGCACGATGATTATTTTACAAATGTTTCAAATACATGCAGTATTATGGAAAAAAAGAGTGAGTTGAAAAAGATTTGGAACTTTTGAGGAAATGTAACTTGAAGGTGTAAAGTTAGGGTCCAAAACCATTGTCACCATAATCTAATCCAATACAATAGTGGAGCTCCTGCTACAGGATATGCATAAGCAATAAATTAAACTAGAAAGGATACTATTTTGATATTCTATAGTTTCAAATTCCTTGATAGAACATATACATGTAAAATATGTAAGCATATTCAAAGAAAAGGAATTATTTGAAAAAATACCAAAAACAATGTAGTGTCTCGTAGGAATTATGCAGTCTTATACAACAAAAATCAAATAAATAATGAAATAAATTGCAAATAAAAACAAAGTAATCACTAAAATCAGCACCGTTGTTGTTCGTAAATGAATTAATTTTTCTTCAGTCACAGAGCTTCGGCTCTTTACAATATGACATGTGCATGTGACACTTTTTCTACATAACTATATGCCTCTATTATGCATCTACTATTCTCCTACAATAATTACATTTGCTTCTCAATATATAAAAGTAATCTTCCCTAAACTTAACTTCAAACTCATCTAAAATAGAGCTTTCCGAATTAGAATTGAAGTCTAAAATTCAACGCATGTTGTGGATGCATAAAAAAATGTTTTATTTATTTGTCTTTATCTATTCCTAAAATAGAACTCTAATGCAAATTGCCATGCACGCTAAACTAAAATTAGCTTTCCAAACACATAAATGAGAAAATTACTCATGCATTACATGCATATTCCAACACTCCCCTTAATTATAGCATTGTACCTTTAACTATTCTAGATCTGAGTTTGCATTTCAAGGTCTACCATATTGAAGATCACAAACTCCTAAAAAAATTTGTAAATATTCAACAACTTCCTTTTCTTAAGCTGCTGTAAATATATGAGAAAACTGATCTTCGATCTGCAAAATTCAAGAAAAATTCTTTGTTGTTCACCAACTCCCTGATGAAATGATACCTCGTATCAATATGTTTTCTCCTCTAGTGAAAAACATGATTTTTGGAAAATGCTACATTGGAGTTGTTATCACAAAAATCATGTATCATCCTCTTGATTCTACCTCAAATATTTCCATACTCTTCTCATCCACACAACTTGACATGCTACTCATGTTGCTTCTACATACTCTACCTGTGTTAAAGATAACATGATAATGGACTGCTTCTTTGATGCCCATGAAACCACTCATATTCCAAAGTGCAATGTATAGTTGGATGTGCTCTTCCTATCATCTATACTACCGACATTGGCATTGTCTATATAACCTATGAGTTTGAACTCATCTGAAGTTGAATACAAAATTCCATGATTCTTAGTTCCACATACATATCTCAAAATCGTTTTTCTAGCTTGCCAATGTGAATATTTTGGAGATTTCATGAACCTTGATATGAGGCTCACACCATACATAATATTAGGCCTTGTGGCCGTCAAATACATCAGACTAACCTTTTGAACAATGTTGGATCCACAAATGATCTTTTGTCTTCTTTACTTAACTTCAACCCTACCGCAACTAGGGTTGGCATTAGCTTACAATTGAACATGTTAAACCTCTTAAAAACATCATCAAGATACTTTACTCATGAAATAAAAATTCCACCTTCTGATTGTTGAACTTCAACACCCAAAAAGTAGTGCATAAGACCTAGATCCACCATCTCAAATTCTTTCCTCGTGGCTGATTTGAATGACTCTGTAGATATATTTCCAATAATGATTACATCACCACACACAAACAAACAATCAGAATCTTACCTTGATCATTTATATTGATGTATAAGGTAGGGTCACTATTGCTCCTACTAAAACCATTCTAAATCAAATAAGAATCAATTATACTGTACCAAGCGCTAGTTACTTTCTTGATACCATAGAGTGATTTTCTTAGCATGTATACCTTTCCTTTATGACCTTCAATCTCATAACCTTTTAACTGATTCACATAAAATTCATCTTCAAGAGAAGCATTCAAGAATGTCGATTTTACATCCATCTCGATAAATACACCATTTTTTGAGCTTTAATTCTTAAAACCATTCTTACTATGTCTAAATGTGCTACTTTTGCAAATTTTTCATTGTAATCCAGTCCATATTGTTACAGTAAAACTTCTTGCAAAAAACCTTGCTTTATGTTTTTGTACTTTTTCATCAACATTATATTTGGTCTTGTAGACCCACTTCACTCCTATCAAGTTCTTTCCTTTTGGAATATCCATCAACTACCATGTTTTATTCTTATCTATAACATCTATCTCATCATCCATTACTTGAACTAAAAATTATTTACAGTATATAGCCTCTTCAAAGTATACTAGATCTGCATCTCGAGAAAATAATGTCAAAACTGAAAAGATTTAGTTATATCAACATCATAAATATCAATGAGACTCCTTGTTTTCCACTGGAAAGGACTATCAGATGATGAACTATTTTTTGGTGAAGGAGTTGTTTTTGGTGTTCTTTGTGGTGTCTCTTTCATGGTTGAAGATGATTAAAATATTGGTGACCTCCTTGTTGTAGATGGAGGTGTAGCTTGTGCTACAACTTTAGATGCATGTCCAAGATTTGAAGAGGATACAATACCTTTTTTCTTCGAAGTTTCATCTGCCATATCATCATTTGGAATAGTTTCGCTATAGTAAACGGTTTCTTTATACTTCCATCCCATGCTTCATTTTCAATAAATTGTACATCTCTGCTGATCACAAACTTTCTAGTGTCTAGATTATATAGCTTGTATGATTTTGTATTATCTGAATACCTAATAAATATACAATTTTCTCCTTTGTTGTCTAACGTCTTCCTTAACTTGTCGTGCACATGTTCATATGCCACAAAACAAAAAATTATAAAATGAGAAACATTGTGTTTCATGTTAGTCAAAGATTGTTGAGGAACCATGTTCATAACAATTTTTTTGGACATCTATTTAAAATATAAACAACATTTGCTAATAATTCTACCCAATACTCATTTATAAGATGTTTTGCCTTTATCATACTTCTTTCCATTTCCATAATAGTTCTATTCTTCCTCTTTGCCACTTCATTCTGTTATGGTGTATACCTGGTAGTAAATTGCTTGTGAATACTATGATATTTGCAAATATTTAGAAAAGTCTTAGAAACATACTCACCTCCTTTGTTTTTCTAATTTAACAAATATTGAAATATAAATGTTAAATTATCATTAAGTACCAGTGTAGATATAGATATAGAAATGAAGTACAAATTTGACACAAACAAGTAAGCTAACAAAATTTGAAACCCTAAGTGCAAGAGAATGGATAAAGTACTTGGCTAATTTGCAATAATCCTGAAGTTGTGCTTAGCTAGAAAATAGATTAAATAGGAAGGTAGACTATCGCCACCAAGCCCAATTTTTTTGAAAGTGTCAGAAATGTTGGGGCCGAGGCACCTGAATCAGTTCAAGGAGCTTAGACACTATAGACCACTTCTAGGCGCCCATGACGGATTAGAACCTCATAAAATGATTTTTAGAGTGTCTCTTCTATGTCATTTCCCTTCACTTTTGATCTCCTGTATGTCACACTAAGTTCACAAGATTCACCTGCAAATTTCAAATAGAAAGAGAACCTACAAAACCCTAAAACAAATAAAATCCTAAAAATAAAAATATGTAAATGGGGAGTTGGACTGACCCCAATGGTCACCCAACTACTTGAACATACGATCTGGGTGTTGCACTAAATTTCAAAATCCATGTAGTTATGCATGTGTATGTGTAATATCGTTCCGTAAGTAGCTCTTATGCAAGTTGTACTTAGTAGCGAGTAATAAATAGATGTAGAAAATGGAGATATATGTGTGCATGGAAAAATGAACTTCCTCCTATGAAGTGTATGTAGAAGAATGCAGTCCCTTGTCCCTTGAATAAATGCTAGATGGATGCTTTGATGCTCTTATAATGCCTTTGGATGCAACCTTAGGTGATAGCAATAGATGCTTAGTGTTTGGTCCTTTATTATGATCACATAGCTTTATAATTATGTGATTACCTTGGTTGGATTTCATAATTAACCACTAAAAGTTTGACTAGTAAGAAATAAATATGCCTAACAACTAGAAAGGACCCAAAATATGTGAGGAAGATACAAAGAGGTTGGGGACGCCTAGAGGGGAAGGCGACACCTAGGTGTTGGTGTCTGGCTAGGCGATGGTGTCCAAACTCGGAAAAATGAAGTTTCAACAATTATACTAGGAAATAAGGTGTGTAAGACCAAAAAGGAAAATAGAAAGCAAGCAAAGAGGCCAAAGAGAATAGTCAATTAGTAATTTTCTCACTTAGGAATCATATGAATAGTGGTATGTGATCGGGATTAGAAATATACCCAAAGTGCATGATTTAGTGTCTACATTTTCCCCAATTTACATTGTTGAGCGAAAGCTATATAACATAGAGTGGATAAGATATGTGTACCTGATAACCATGTAGATCGATGGAAAAAAGTGTGCTAAGGAGACAAGAAAAAGGTTGGAGTGATAAAAAGTAAAGCGTGGAAGCTAGAGAAGAGGAAGTGAAAATGACCCTAGGGGTGAGAGCGTATGTGTAGATGTGCACATTGTAGTTGTTATCAATGTCACTTGATGCTTAATGATGTGATTACTACTTCCCATAAGGATGAACCTACAAAAGAGAAGAGCAAAAGATTATTCAAAGTAGTGTATATGAAAAATTTGATCAAAGAACGTAAAAAGTGTGTAAAAAGTATGTAGAAATGTGAAAAGGAACATGTGCACCTAATCTGTGATGAGTGAAAAAGGAAGAAAGGATCCAAAAGAGTTTTTGGGTGATCTCACGCCAACTACACCAAAAGTGGAAAAGAGTAAGGAGAAAGGTCTAGTGTTATTCTCTAACCTTTGAATTCTTCCTAAAATGTAAACACCATTGCAAATGGTGTGTTCAAATCCGATCCATTTGAATTCTATTCGATCTAATGTAAAAATAGAAAAGAAGGTAGAATCCATGCACGATGAGTGCTAAATGACTTTGCATGTCTTGTAAAATCCACTATGTAAACTGTGCTAAACTAAGATAAACTGTTTAATTTCCCCAGTGTCATAGGAGCCTAGGAAGGGTCGGGCGCCACGTGATATTATTTAGTGATAGGAACTGGTGTATGTTCTATGTTGACGACCCAAGTCATATTCTAGGTCATTTTTGTGATTGAATATTGTGTTATACTAGTACTAAACTATTTTGAAATGTGAGTATAGATCTGTTGTATGGGGTGACTGATTCACCCAATGATGCCCCCTCATTTTTGGTGCATCTGACTTTGTAAGGAGTATGTGGCCCAAAGGAGGACTAGATGATATGTTGAAATTGATTCCCTACAGGGAGGGAATGTGCTTAGTAGAAACCAAGGCACATGCAAACAAAGTGGCTGAAAAATTAGTGTTAGTGCAAACAAGATAAACATACATATAGAAGATAATATGTAAGCTAGCAAGAAAGAAGACAATGTAGACCACAAAAAGTGGGTTATAAACATGGGGCATCACTCACAATATTTCAATAAAGTTGAGGCCAAAGTGGCAAAAGTAGACATTGTGCACATAAGACAAAGAGAAAATCTCGTAAACAATGGCATACAATAGCAAGCAATGACAAACAATGACAAACAAGATATCAAGACAACCATGGTAACAAATAGTTCCTGCAAGACAAATGTTACACATGAAGCACCCGTTAACATGTTAGAAAGATGAAATATATGTCAAAGCATGTATAATATGATATAAAGTGTGCTAGTAAGAATAGGAAGTAGTATAAATCAAAACAATAGCACTTGTGATGTGTACGAAAGTGGATGCCCCTAGGAGCCTCCTTTGGGACTGGTAAGAGGTACAATGCCAAAATTCATGTTGTTTGTAAAGATCTATGTAAATTATGTGATCAAAACTAGAAGGAAATTGAACACACATGTATATATGATAAAGATAATGACATATAATGTATCTAGCTAACATAGTAATCAAAGTGGAACATGTGAATATAAGTAAGAAAGAACAAGGTGCAACCAAGATATGCATGTTAGAGTAGGTATTTACCTTAGTTCATGTTCACCTAGGTACTTTATTTACCTTTATTGTATTTTTCCTCACCCACTTATGTGTGTGGATATTTCTTTTATCTTATTTAGATATTAGGAGATATTATCTAGTTGTTAGGTATAGTTCTTTCCTTGATCTATGGTATTGACTAGATCCTTGATGTCTAGTTCTCTCTTGAATATATGGTCCCGACTAGTTCTTTGATGACTAGTTATTTCCTTGATTTATGGCTTGATCTACGACATTGAATGGTTCTTAGATTTTTATTCCTTGCCTATTTAAGCAAGGCCCATTCTCAATGTATTGTATTGAGTTCCATAATAATATATGACATTGTTGCTCATTTGTTTGCAAAGGTTTTATGTAAAGTTATTCTGGTGAATTGCTTTCATCTTATTGATTGTGGTGTTTGATTAGCATCTGTGTTCTTGGCTTGGTACGATCTGGTTATTGTTCCTTTCATGGTATCAGAGCAGGAGATTGCTATTGACATCCATCTGTAAGTTTTATTTTGTAAATAAATTCATTGTATATTCATATATTTAGGATTTGGTCGTATGTTGTTGCTGCATGCATTTTTATGGAAAACAGAGGCTTCCATTAGATCCGAAGGCGTGAAAACCCTAAGATTGACTGTAAACTCGACCATTTCTATAGATAGTCATTTTTTGTGGTTTTTGTTGTTACAGAGAAGCACTTTGTCTCGATCGGGATTCGCACCCACCGGATAAGAAATCGCGGGATTATTTTTTTGGGTTTGTTGGGTTTGTCAAGATCTACACAGATCAATTTTCCATCGCAGCATATTTATCTCGGGTTACGCGCATGAAGGTTTTCAGATCTTTCCTTTTTTGGTAGGGGTCCACGAATGTTGTGCACGTTGTTACTATTTCGAAAAATCCGCAGGTTGCTATTTTTGGCAATAAAGGTCACCGCCACAAATCCGTAAAATAATATTTTTACTAGAAGCGGCGAGTTGGACACTCATTAAAATCCTTAGCCCTTGGTCATATGGTATGGTCATATGAGGGCTTAAATCTTGTGATTCCTACTAGTAGGTGCTTAGCTTCAACCCCCTTTAATTTTATTTGTGTGGTGAAGGCAACAACAATTTATTTTGTTTTAGTGGTAACTACAATAAATAACAGAGAAAAATAGTAAAAAAGCTTGTAACTTTTGATCGGTAACTCGGTTTTGAGTGTCATTTTTTGCAAAAGTGCTTGTTTTTTCATGCTCTTTCCATTGGAGTTATTTATTTTTAGACTTGCACTATAATTATAAAGTGCCAAATATGGAGGAGTGTTGTAATCAATTGTGGAATGCAATTTCGGCTGAGCCCGACGTCCTAAACTTTTGGGAGTTACATTTTTTATTTATCATGGATTCTGATGATGATATGCTTTTCTCTAAAGTATGTGGACTTCAAGAGGATATTGTAAAATTTGTGGAAGAAAATAGATCGCTCAAGAAGTGAAATTCTCTTCTACAATCACTCATTCACGATAAGGATACAATAATACACTTCTGCCAGAAAAAACTTGCTAGCCTACAACATCACCATCATATTGTGGACAACCATATCCATGCTCCTAGTCCACTTGTAGTTGTTTCTCTTGTACCCACTGACATTGATCTACCAGTCTTTGAGCTTGAACCTACTCTTGATGCTCATACACCTATGAAGCTTGTTACTACATGCTCTTCCACATATGTGCCTATTACAGTACCACATGTTGTGTATCCTACTTCTACTCAAATTTGTATGGATTTTTAAGAAGCATACCATTGAATTTAGTGCTCGCATGCTCCGTTCTATGGGTCTCACTAGAGGATTCATTAGTAGACATTCACAGGGTATTGTTTCCTCTATTGCACATGTTAAGTGGAATTATCACCATGACATTGGTTTTCAAGCAGATACTTCATTGGGATCACACATTGATAGAGCTCCTTTTTTGTTCACTCGACTCTTTCTGAGGATCATGAGCAACACATGAGTTCTGCACCTTCACTCAGGATTGAGAAACTTGAGATTTCAGCTGTCATAGCCATGATCAACCTGACACACATTCTGATGTTCTTTTACATGCACCCATTGTGCATTTTGCACCAAGTCATATGTAGGCATCTTATTCATCCATTCATGTTGATTTGGGGTGGATATATGATCACTTGTGGCGGCAACATAGGCATTCGTTGAGAGGACTCTACAGGCGTGGCTCCTCCACCATTCGGCCTCTTGCTCCACTTTCTATACCTTATGCATTGTGATGCTTCTTGTTTTGAGCATTTTTCTTTAGCAGGTGTAGTGTATCTCTCTTGTTTGTTGAGAGATTTTGTATCTGTATTTTCGACACTTTTGGCATGTTGACAATATCTCTTATGGGGGAGCTATTCTGGTGGAGCCTAGTGTTATTTTGTCAGTGTTCGAGTAGTTGTTTTGACAACTCATACAGATTTGTAGTGTCACTCCACCCATTCAGTAGTATGGGAGGGTGTGGTGTTGATCTTGCTTCTTCGGGTTTCGTGTCCTTGCCTTGTTACCTTGGATTTTCTTGGATCGTGACACTCTAGATTTTGTGTCCTTGCCTTGTTGCTTTGGTTATTGTTCTTGGATCGTGGCACACCTATTTGCAGCACTTGATCAAATTATGTTTGGTGTTTTTTTGGCACTTTTGACATCACTTC
Source organism: Taxus wallichiana var. yunnanensis (assembly GCA_018340775.1). Taxonomy (NCBI): domain Eukaryota; kingdom Viridiplantae; phylum Streptophyta; class Pinopsida; order Cupressales; family Taxaceae; genus Taxus; species Taxus wallichiana. The sequence continues at coordinate 171,975,576 of CM031233.1, forward strand.
ATTGACAGTCTCCTTGTATGGAGCTATTCTGGTGGAGCCCAGTGTCAGTTGTTTTTGAGTTTTGTGATCGAGTAGTGGATTCAGACCACAATGCACACCAAACTTCTTCAACATTGTACGAGTTTTTTGAGTCAAGATTCTTGGGATGCCTTGGAGCGGGTCTTTACTCTCTTTACTTTGTTGTTACTGGTTTTGGGTACCTTGCGGTGTCCTTTTTTTCTCAGTTATTGTACATGAGTACCTCATCAGGCCTAGTTGTCGGGACTCATACTATGGACATGCCACTTCTATTTTGGCCCCTAGCTTCACTTGAGGGGGGGTGTTAGAGTAGGTATTTACCTTAGCTCATGTTCACCTAGGTAATTTATTTACCTTTATTGTATTTATCCTCACCCACTTATGTGTGTGGATATTTCTTTTATCTTATTTAAATATTAAGAGATATTATCTAGTTGTTAGGTATAGTTCTTTCCTTGATCTATGGTATTGACTAGTTCTTTCCTTGATCTATGGTATTGACTAGATCCTTGATGTCTATTTCTCTCCCGAATATATCGTCTTGACTAGTTCTTTGATGACTAGTTATTTCCTTGATTTATGGCTTGATCTACGACCTTGACTGGTTCTTAGATTGTTATTCCTTGCCTATTTAAGCAAGGCCCATTCTCAATGTATTGTATTGAGTTCCATAATAATATATGATATTTTTGCTCATTTGTTTGCAAAGGTTTTATGTAAAGTTATTATGGCGAATTACTTTCATCTTATTGATTGTGGTGTTTGATTAGCATCTGTGTTCTTGGCTTGGTACGATCTGGTTATCGTTCCTTTCAATGCATATGTCATGGATGAGTGAGATGTAATGGAATACATTATGAATGTGATAGGAGTTGTGTGCCCCTGAGATAATGTGAATGATTATGCATGAGATGATATTCACTTATAAATTCCCCCTCAACAGTCAAGAGTGAACCATAGAACAAGATTATGTCATCGGGAAGTGTGTCATGTGAAAATATAATGCAATAAAGATGTGTTGTGAATGAGCCAAGTGTAAAATGTGTCATGTGTATGATGTGAGGTTCAAGAATATAGTGAGACCTCAACAGTCAAGTGTGAAATGTAGCACAAGAGTGCATCATTGGGTAATGATTATACAAATGTATCAAGGTATGCAAGATGCATGTGAAAGACTAGATGCGAAGTAAGAAGTGTGAGACACCTAAGAATGCTAGATGAGGGGAAGAGTAAGAATGATGCATCCAAGGGTACTATGATAATGGGGATATATGCAGCGATGTGAGAGGTACCATGCCATTTTGGGATAACGTTATCCATTTTTGAAAAGAGAGTGATACCACACAATGGTAGGTAGAAGCAATAGTAGGACCATGCGATGGTGGTGGAGTTTGAAATGTGTCCTGGTCATCATTACAAGGAGTAGCTATTTTGAGTCTTTGACAAAAGTGATTAGTTGGAGCTTATGTGGGATTGATGATGCTACAAAATACTTGATAGGAGAATAAGGTGGATTGATTTTGAGAGGTGGTTGCATATTTTGACTCGGTAATGAAGTGGATGAATTGAGAGGAGTGAGATTAATTTTGAGAGGCGGTTTCTTAGTTTGAGTGGATTGCATAGGTATTGCTTGAGTGACAGAAGAAGAAACATTAGAAGTGATGACATGATGCTCATTAGACATAGATGAATCAGATTTAGGAACCCATTGAGATGTAACAAGTGGAGAGGACCATGTAACAAAATGATGTGCAATGAATGAGATAAAACCTTGACGCTCAAGATGCTTGATTCTTCATTGTAAAAAATAAAAAATCATTGTGAAAACACTAAATCACACACTTTGGGTATCTATCTAGTCCCGATCACATACTACTATTAATTCCATTTCAATGTAAGAAAAGTCTTGATTAACCTATGTCTTTGGCTATATTTTCTTTCTTTTTATTTCCTCTGTTGATATTACACTCCTTCTAGCTCTCTTCTATCTTTTCACACTTCAACATTTATCTTTCTAAACACTAGTGCCTAACTAGGACAACAAATACGCCAAGTGCCCCAATCCCCTCTACGGGTGACCTTGACATTTTTGTACTTTTATCACATATTTTGGTTCCTTTCTAGCCATTTAGGCATTTTATCTTTTGGTAGTCGACCTTTTTAGGGTTAATTATGAAATTCAAGCAAGATAATCATATAAATATATAGTTATTGGTCAATAATAAAGGAACAAGCACTAAGCATTAACTATAACCACCTAAGGTTGCATCCAAAGGGATTCTCAAGAGCATTCGAGCATCCATCTAACATCCACATATGGGTAAGGGATTACATTATTTTGCATACACTTCATATGAGGGAAATTCATTCTTTCATGCACACATCTATTTACATCTTTTACATCTATCTACTTTCTCACTATCGAGTGTGACATGCACAAGAGCCACCTAAGTTACAATCTCTCCACACAAACACATAACTATATTAGGTCTAAAATGTATTGTAGCACTCGATTCATAAGATCACTCGTTTGACAACTAAGGACAATATGAAATTTCATTCGCATTATTTTCTTTTTGGGGATTCGATGCACTTTGGAGGGTCGACAGTCGATTCGTAATTGTAGGTTACAAGAGACATCATAAAACTTGATGCAACAAGAATAAAATTAAAGTGAATACCTCGTGACCTTCCAAAATTTGTTTTCGAGGTTCCGAGCAGTCACAGCACACATAGCAGGTTTGTGGTGCCCACAGGTGCCCCAGTCTAGGAAGATCTTATGGTCACACAATGTTCTAGGTTTCAGTGTGATAGTTTCCCATCTCTGTTCATCAGTTCATCACTTTAGCACAATCCAAATTTATTTTCAAACCAGCTAAGTCATTTTATCTCCTCTTTTGCACTTAGGGTTTTAAATCTTAATTACTTATTCTCTTGGGTCAATTTCTATATTTCATTACATATATCTAACATTGTTATATAATTAGTATTAGGCATTTATTTATTACAATATTTGCTTGATCATTCAATGAACCCATCTCATTTGAATACACTTGGATTCTCATCATTATTCTATCATGACTCATAAGGTGTCTCAATCCTCTTTGCATCAATTTATTTGAATACATCCATCTTACAAATACGTTCTTCTAAAATCCCTAAACACTGTATATCTTCCTAGTGATACATCACCTACTCAAATTAGCACCATCTTCAATTTTCATTATGATGACTCCTTGGTTCTAATTCTCATAAAACTATGTTGTTGTCACTTCAAGTTTTGCATTCTTTATTTCAAGACCAATTTCAAGCTATGGAATCCATGATTACATCCCTTAAACTTGAAATCCAACATCTTAAGGATATTTCTCAGTATCATTCCTCTACTATATCTCATTCCTCTACTACATCGCATCCCACTTTTATGTCTTCTTTTGTGCTCATATCAATAAACCTCAAGTATTAACATTACCCAAACCTCTCAAGTTTGATTGCAATGCTACACAAAATTATATTCTTATTGAGATCCTTAGTCATCAATTGATCACTTTACCATCTACTCATGGCTATCCTCCTTATCATCTTACAAAATATCAGGGTAGTCCATATTGCAATTATCATCAAATAAATGGACATAATGATAATGAATTCTATGTTTTACAATGAATAATCAAACATCTTGAGTGTCAAGGATTTATCTCATTTACTATAAAAAAATTTGCATGTCCATCTACAAATGCTACATCCAAATGGGCTCCTAAATCTACTCCTTCTATGTCCTATGAACATCATACCACAACCTCTAATGTACCTTATTTGGTTAGTCAAGTGCCACCTATTCAACCCATTCCAACTAAGCAATATTATCTCAAGGTTCATCTTCCATCACCTCCTCCTACTTAGTCATCTACATCATTATCAAATCAAATTATGCAACCTCCTCTCAAAATTGGTCTCACTCCTCCTATAAAGTCTTCTATGGTGTTACTAATCCCAAATAAGTAACCACTCACTGAGAAAGATCAATAGACTCTCGCTCACCTCTTTTGAATTCCACCCCTCAAGGATCCTAATTCATCACCGCTTCAACATCCAATTACCTTTATCAAGGAAACTACTCCTTACATTGATCCACATAGTGTCATTGACTAGATCTTCATCACTTACATACTTGGGGGAATCATAGCTTCTCGCCCTTGCATTTCTATCAAATTTATCTACCATCCCATGCACTCGATGTTCTACGTTTAATGCTTATTATCTCCTAAGCAACAATACAAACCAATTGATATACTTGTATCGTCATTACCCGATGACACACTCTCGTGCTATGGTTCACACTTGACTGTTGAGGGCATACTACATACATGAACTTCATACACTATACCCTACATACTAAACTATACACTATACTACACATTACACACTACACACTTCACATTTCACACATTCATCTCTTTCTATGCAGCATATACTCTACGCATTCATGACATATCTTTATGACATCTACTTCTACATGTTGTGGTCATCACCCTATGATGCACTCTAGTTAAATAGTCCATACTCAAATTTTGAGAGTCTACATAAAAAATGGACTTCACCACACTCACATGCTCTTTATGCTCCACATTTTATCACTAGCATATTTCTAGCACACACAATTTAAACCATTTCCTGATGATGAACTCTTCTTCTATGGTTCATTATTGACTATTGAGGGAGAATTTATAAATGAACATCATCACACGCATACTCATCAGCATTCTCTTAGGGGGAATGATGATCCTAACATTCAATCTACATTTCATTCAATTTCATCCACAACATACTACAAATCTTGGTGACATTTTGTCATTCACATGTTATTCACATACTTTTTATGTCATTATATTTTATCATACACACATGTGCGTTCACTAGCTTTCTAGTTGTGATCACAGACTTTACACATATTGATACACGTAACATGGATGCTTGGCACAATACATATTACCAGTCCTCACGACGGCTCCAGGGGGCATTCAATTTCATTCATACACTTCGGGTGCTATTATTTTGATTTATAATACTTCTTATTCATACTAGCATACTAAATTGTATCATATTATACACATTTTGACATACTTTATATCTCTCTAACATTCTAACTGGTGCTTCATTTGCAACACTTGTCTTGCAGGAACCCTATACCACCATGGTTGTCTGTTACATTACTTGTCATTATAATCAATTGTTTGTAGGATTTGCACTATGTCTTGCTTTTTCTCTCGATCGCTTGTATGTTTTTTGGCCATGTCATCCTTGATTGCCTTGTGACATCATGATTAGTGTCCCATGTTTGTAACCCAATTTTTGTGGTCTACATTGTCTACATTATTACTTTCCTACATTGTTTTATTATATTCTTAGCTTACATCTTGTCTTCTACATGCATGTTTATCTTGTTTGCACTAACACTTGTTTCTTATCCACTTTGTTTGTGTGTCCCTCGGTCTCTACAAAGCACATTCCCTTTCCCCGCATGGCATTAGTTTCAACACAACATTCGGTCCTCCTTTGGGACATGCATACTCCTCGTTGATGTAGCATGTACTCAAAACGAGGGGAGAATATATCATGTGAATTAGTTACCCCATTTAGCATTTTACGGTCAATTTTCAGCACACTTCAACACACAAACAACACAAAGATTCAAAGATCGCAATGGCCTAGATCCTGACTTGGGTCCTCAACACAACACAGACACTACTTAAGCGCACAAACCCAGAAAGTAGCGCATGAGCACCCCTGAACCTTCGTGGATGCCTGTGACCAGGGAGCAAGCATACACAAAAAAATTTAGTTCAACATAGTTTTTTACAGTTTACACAATGAATTTCATAGGATAAAAAGTCCTTAAGCACTTGGCATGTATACACTACACCTTCTTTTTTACTTTTGAGTTAGATTGGAATTGTTCAAAATAGATCAAATTTTTACACCATCTGTATTGGTGTTCACATTTCAAGAAGTATTTAAAGGTTAGAAGATGACACTAGCCTTTTCTCCCTACACTTCTTCCATTCTTAGAGTGAGATCACTCAAAAATTCACAGATTAGTGCAATCGGCGTGAGATTTCCCAAAAACTCACCGTTCTACATCATCTACAATATCCTTTCTATCTCTTTTCCTCAAAATGCAGATCAGGTGCACATGTTCCTTTTTCCTTTTCTTTTATTCTTTTACACACTTTTTACATGTTTTGATCATATATATGTGTGCATTTGAATAATTTTTCATTCTTCTCTTTTGTAGGCTCGTCCTTATGGGAAGTGGTAGTCACATCATCAAGCATCATCACACACATTACACACATCAACAAAAATTGACATCAACAACAGTACAATCACTACATATACACATGTGCTCTGCCCTAGGGTCATCATCATTATCATCACTTATTTTTCACTTCCTCTTCTCTAGTTTCCACACTTCACATTTTTGCCACTCCACACTTTTCCTTGTCTCTTGGCACACTTTTCGCCATTGTTTTACATGGTTATTAGGTACGCATATCTGATCTACTTTATGTTATCAAGAATTCACTCAACAACACAAATTTGGGGCGAATGTAGACACTAAATCTCACACTTTGGGTAATTAACTAGTCTTGATCACATACTACTATTTATATGATTCCTAAGTAAGAAAATTACTAATTAACCCATGTCTTTGTCCATCTTTGCTTGATTTCTGTTTCCTCTATTGATCTTACACTCCTTCTAGCCAATTCTATTTGTTCACACTTTGGAATTTATCTTTCTAGACACCAGCCTAGCCAAAACACCAAACTAGGTGCCCCTATCCCCTCCTCGGGAACCCCTAAATTATTTGTACTTTGCTCACATATTTTGGGTCCTTTCTAGCTATTTGGGCATCTTATCTTTTTTAGTCATCCTTTTCAAGGTTAATTACGAAATCACGAAAGGGAATCAAATATATAAAGTTATGTGGCAATAATAAAGGAGCAAACACTAAGCATTAGCTATCACTACCTAAGGTTGCATCCAAAGGCATTATCAAGAGCATTCAAACATCCATCTAGCATCCACACAATGACAAGTGACTACATTATTATTCATACACTTTATAGGAGGGGAAGTTCATTGTTTTATGTACACATCTATTTACATCTTTTACATCTAGCTACTTGCTCGCTATCAAGTGTGACACACAAAAGAGCCACCTAAGGTAAACTATCTACACATGCATATAGGAGTACATTAGGTATAAAATGTAGTGCAATGATCATTCATAAGATCACTCATTTGATAGGTGAGGATAGTATAACCCCTCATTTGCATTAATTTTTTTGAATTTGGTGTGCTTTTTAGGTTTTTATAGGTCAATTATTCATTGAGGTTACAGGAGACATCAACATACTTGATGTGACATATTAGTGATAGGAAGTGAAGGACAAAGAATACCTCCTGAGCCTCCAAATTTATTTTTTCGAGGTTCTAAGCGGTCATAGGTACCTGAAGTAGGTTTTGGCACCCACAGGTGTCCTGACCCATTCCATGCGCCCCAAACAAGGAAGATCTTATGGTCTCACAATTTTTGGGTTTCACGGTGATATTTTCCCCTCTCTATTCATTCATTTGTCACTTTGGCGTAGTATAGATTTATTTACTGAAACAACTAAGTCATTGTATCTCCTCATTTACAATTAGGGTTTTAAATTTTAATTTCTTATTTGCTTGCTTCATTTTATGTATTTCATTACATATACCTAGCACTATTACATAATTATTTTTTGATTAATAATACTTGGAAAAGGATCACGGGGCTTTCCTAATTATAAAGGATAATCATGAAATCTTGCTAAAAACTAAAAACCATAAACCAAAGGTATGAGACCAATAAGGAATTGGCTCCCAACAAGCCCAAACCTAAATAGAAAACCATTAAAGCACAATCGGAGAAAAAAAAAAATTAAGAGGTTATTCAAACGACTCTAAGTTATACATCAAACATTATTTTTAAAGTGGACCGTAGTCTATCCATCTTCATTTAATGTTTCCTTCTTCCCAACGCATTTTCCTTGCAACTTATCTTTGTTTCCTAAATCAACGATCAAATCAACTACCACATCATTCCCTGTATATTTATTTCCCTGAAAATCAGCTTACTTCCTTGTTGTATGTGGTTTCCTGCAATCCATGATTTATTTTTATAATTATTTGAATTTTGATTTGAAATTTCCCTCCCTTCATACTAGTTTCTACCTCCTCCTTTGTCCCAAAAACACAACAACATCTCTCTCCTGCCGTATTGGGAAAAATTCAACCTCCTCACTTTGAACAGTTTTTTGAGGATCATACAATTCCTCCTTTTCCAGATATTCCTCCACATCGTCATGCTCTAAACTAGGCTCTTCATCCCCGCAATAATCTGATGGATCATCCCTTATTTTTAAACATTTGGTATAGAAAATACTTGAGCTCTCCACTTCAATATTTTGTTCCCAAATGCCATCTGGGAAGTTCAAAAATATTATTTTGGGTATTTTAGTTCCCATAGGGACAAAAATGAAAAAGAAGAGAAAAATACAAATTCATTCAAAAATAATCTAGATTGTGCATTGGTAGTTGAGTCAACAACAATCAAAGTTTTGGTCAATCTGGAAATCCCCAAAACAATTTTGACCTCCAAATCTCTAAAGGGAGGGTAGGGATAAAAATCCAAATAGGGAGAGATTTAAAAACTATATTACGTGAGAAACCTAGTTCCTAGCGATGAATACTCATAGTTGCATTGCCAAAGAACCACGAAGCTTCTTGAAGCACCTTTCCTATTGTTGACATTTTTCGCACCTTGTGCGAAAAGGGTCAACTCGAAAATTTTAAGTTTCTCAGATTGATCGAGTTAGAGGTTTGCTTATGTTTGGGACATCCACCTTAGAATAACATACATATTTTAATTGTTTGGTTTTAGACAGTTGGGATTCATTTTTAGATCAAGACTACAACTTGGGTACAATTACAAAAATCCATACCTCATAGATGAAACATTTACATTTGAAACCCTCGTCATAATCATTAACACCGTAAATGACCATTGTAAGGCCCTGAGGAAGGAAGGAAGGGCAACATGTATAAGACATGAATTTTTGAAGTTGCAGATAGGGTATGAAATAAAATTTAGTCATCCAATGAACATCAAAAGGTACATTTGATTTTAATTTATTTCCATGCTTAAGTGAATTATTTAAGTGTGTTGAGTTGTATAAGTTCATTATTATCCATTCAAATGAAGAAAGTACAGAAAAGAAAGATATACATCTCATTACATGAAAATAGTTCATTTATTCATATGAAATAAAAGTATAGTGAACCCACACAAGCCGTGGGATGTAACTTATATGTACTAGAAATAAAATATGCATATACTTAAAGCTATAAGAAAATGGAGAGAGAAGAAACCCATCATTTCTGTCTGGGTCGGTTCTCTCGTGCTTTTGGATTTGTTTCATTTTTAGCTTCTTCATCCTCGTCTCAGCTTCCACAGAACATGTACACTGTGAACATACAAGATATATTGTTAAATAACAAGCCCACACCGCCAGAGCTTCGTTTTTGTCTATATCCATGTGTTTATAGTTTCACGTAACTGAATCCTTTAAAGAAATAACATGCAAGATAGATGAAAGACAAAAATCAAAAGGAAAATCTCATAATACAGTTGAATCAAGGTCAAGTACAAAAGGAATTCATAAGCAGAATGTCTATTTAGCAAATAATCAAATGAAAGAAATGAACAAGTAGTTTTGTAGTAGATGATGCAGATTTGAAAGAGTAAGGAAAATATTTTCATTACAGTACCAGGACTCAGAACAGGTTTTCAATACATATTGAAGTACAATGCATGAAACATGTCAGATGAGATGATGTTACAAAATTCTCGGAGTTTCCAAGGAATTAAAGAGGTTTATTTGCCACATCAAGGTTTCATTCCAAGATATAACTAGTTTGCATATTTATATTCAAAACTTCATACAAAAGATGCAAATTTCAGAAGTAAAGGTCCTCATCAAGAATCAAGAAACCTTCGGCTATCTTAAGAAGCAACATAATAGCTGAAAGGGGGAGTAATTTCCCAAGAAAGCAGGAATCAAGGAATAAATATCCATTGCAGATATTCCATTTTATTATGTCCAGTGACATTTGAATTATCAAACAAGCTTTAAGCAATGATGAGAAATCAACTGTAAAATTTCTACAACTATGTACTAACAACAACAAAGGAAACAACCTTGGTCAAAACAGGAGCCATGTGCAAGTTAAGATACAACTAAACATGCATATTATTCAGAATGACACAATATAATGGTCTAACCAACCAAGCACCTCATATTTTAGAATGTACAGTTGAGAAGGGATGATTTAGAATTTATTGCTCGAAAAAAACAACACAACCTACTTAAAAAACCCTTGAAATTAAAACCTTGATAATGAAATCGAGTACATAAAATATTCAACAAAGCTCTCAAATCCTTAAAAGAAGTGGGTGAATACACGATTTTTCCCGTAAAAACAAGGAAGTTGGAGCTCAGAACCTTTTCAATGGTGTCATATTGCACTCGGCCTATGATAGATTCATACAAACCAGAACTTCGAAATGAGAAAAAAATGGCGAGATGCACAAGAATAGTGTTATCAAAATAATCAAAACCTTACCATTTTTACAAAGAATTCAAGTCATTGTTTCCAACAAAAGAAAGTCAAACCAGCTCTAATGTGTAGTTTCTCCCCGGATTGAGGCGATTTAAATGGAATACACAGATCGAAAGCACCCAAAGCTCATAAATGTTAGGAAATAAGAGATAAAATATGTGGAATAATCCCTCAAAGAATTGCAACAGTAGAAAAATAATATGCAGAAATTATTACATATCTCAAATAAAATTGCAGAATAAAATAACACAACACAAAGAGACAATATTTAACGTGGTTCACCCAATTTGGGCTACGTCCACCAAGAATCACTTGCTCAAATTTTATTACAAGCCACCGCTCTCTCAATACAATACCTAGATCCGTTTGGAGCTATGCTCAACAAACTCTACAGAATTCACAGCTGAATTCAAAACACATCTGCAATACATTTGCTTGTACATCTATCATATGCATAAGACCATATAAATAGACAACTGCTTAAGTAGTTTTACAAAACCGTGGGTATCAAAACCATGGGAAAAACCCGTCCCATAAACCTATGGGTCAAAAAACTCGCCCATATGAGAAGAGCACATTTCTCGATATGTTGGGTACATTTTTTAGGCCAAAAAAAAAAAATTTATGACTAAATTTTTTTTTTTGGGCTGCACCCCCGAACCCCGGCGAGAATACATGAAAAGTGTATAGTACTCTTAGTGTATAGTCTTCAACACTTTCACACATGAAAAAATGCTCCACAACCTAACAATCTCCCACTTGGAGACTAGTTTTCCTCTGAGCAAACTTCTCAACCCTTCACTAGTTTCTGTGAAGACCAACCAAAGCTGAACACAACTTTAGTTTTTCCCTTGTGACCACCTTGGTCATCATGTCTGTAGGATTCTGACTGGTATGAATCTTCTCCAACTTCAACTTCTCTTCCTCCAAAGCTGTCCTAATGAAATGGTACCTTAACTATATATGCTTCATCCTAGAGTGGAAAGAAGAGTTCTTAGCTAGGTGTATAGCACTATGACTATAACTATGTAGCTTACATTCCTCCTGCTTATGCTTCAACTCATCAAGCAATTGTTGTAACCAAATCATCTCTTTTATTGCCTCTGTTGCAGCAACATACTCAACCTCCATGGTTGACAAAGCCACCAACTTCTGTAGTCGTGAAATCCAGCTCACTGTTGTCCCACCTACAGTGTAAATATAACATGTCATGCTCCTCCTACTGTCTACATCTCCAGCCATGTCTGAATCTACATAACCACGTAAAGTGGTGTTTGATCCACTATAGCACAAAACTATCCCCATGGTCCCTCTCAAATACCGAAGGATCCACTTTACTACTTGCCAATGCTCTTTACCTGGATCACTCATAAATCTACTCACAGCTCCCACTGCATGGGCAATATCAGGCCTAGTGCACACCATAGCATACATCAAACTGCCAACTACTGATGAGTAAGGTACCTTGGACATCTGGTTTCTTTCCTGCTCTATCTTGGGACACTACTCCTTTGATAACTTAAAATGGCCTGCCAAAGGAGTCCCAACCGGTTTAGCATCCTGCATTTTAAACCTATCCAATACCTTCTTAATGTACTCTTCCTGAGATAAAGTTAGCTTCCGTTCCTTCCTATCCCGAGTTATCCTCATTCCAAGGATTTGTCTGGCTGCCCCCAAATCCTTCATATCAAAGGATTCACTTAGTCAAGCTTAAGTACTTTCATTTCTTGCATGTTTTTACCTACAACCAACATGTCATCAACATACAAACACAGGATAATATAACTTTCATCCTGAAATTTCTTTGTATACACGCAATGGTCAGAATGACATCTAATATAACCTTGCTCCATCATGAATATATCAAACTTCTTATACCATTGACATGGAGCTTGTTTCAGGCCATACAAGCTCTTCTTCAGTTTTCACACCATCTCCTCTTTACCTTTGACTTCATATCCTTCTGGTTGCTGCATATATAGATCCTCCTCCAAATCACCATGGAGAAATGCGGTCTTTACATCTAACTATTCTAAGTGCAAGTCTTCTGCTGCCACTATTCCAAGAACAGTTTTGATAGAAGTCATTTTTACTACAGGAGAAAAAATCTCATCAAAATCTATACCTTGTTTCTGTGCAAACCCCTTGACCACCAACCGGGCCTTATATCTTTTCTTTCCTCCTTCATCTTTAACTCTGTACACCCACTTATTCTGCAATGCTCTTTTTCCTTCCGGTAGCTTCACCAAATCCCAAGTCTGGTTCTCCATGAGAGACTTATGCTCCTCATCCATGGCTTGCTCCCACTTCTTACTGGCATCTACTTGCATTGCTTCATCAAAGCTCTCTAGACCTCCACTATCGTGAGTAATAAATAATAAAGAGATGGAGAAAAAAACGCGTTCAGTTCTTTTCTTACCGTAGAAGACCTCCTCACTATAGGAGTTTGGGGTTCCTGTTGAGTAGGTTCCTGAACTAATTCATGGGTCACTTTCCCATCCGGAAGATCCTCTACCACTACATATTCTTTCTTGGATTCTTCCCTATTTTCGTACAACTGCTGCTTATACATGACTTTCTCATTAAAGACCAAATCCCTAGATTGAATGATTTTCTTGTCCTTAATACTCCAACATTTATATCCAAAGTCATCACCACCATAATCAATGAAAGTACATTTTTCTAATTTACCCTCTAGCTTAGTCCTATCACCCTTGTCTATGTGAACAAACACCTCACATCCAAAGACTCTAAGAAATGAATAGGTTCATATACCAAGCCTCCTCAGTGTTCACCGCTTCTACCCAAAAAAAAAAGAGGCTGTCCTGCATGTAACCTCATGCTCCTGGCATGTTCCATTATTGTTCTGTTCATCCTTTCTGATACCCCATTCTGCTGCGGAGTTCGTGGAACTGTCTTTTGCCTATGGATTCCATTCTTAGAATAGTAATCATCAAATTCATTACTGCAATACCCCCTCCATTTTCTGACTTGAGACATTTTAGCTTAAGACCTGTTTCATTCTCTACCAAGGCTTTCCATTTAACAAAAGTGTTAAATACATCATATTTGTTTCTAATACAATAAACCCAAACTTTCCTTGTTGCATCATCAATAAAAGTAACATAATAACTTGAACCCCCAAGAGATGATACCTGAGCTAGCCCCCACACATCAGAATGCACCGATCTAACTCACTCTCTTTCTTTGTAGGTCCAACCTTTAGAAACCTTACTCGCTTCTCGTTTCCCATACATGCAGCTCTCACATAAATCCAAACATTTTCCTATATATCCAGTAAATTCTTCTTTATGATGTTCATGCCATTATGGCTCATATGACTGAGCCTATAGTGCCATAATGTTGTATCTACATCTGAAGCCACAAGATTACAATCATTAGTACTATCAGTGGTTAAATACAAGGTTCCAACCTTCTTACCTCTTGCCACCACAAGAGCACCCTTGGTAACCTTCCAAGAGTTCACTGTAAATATCACAGTACAACCATCACTTCCCAACTGCCCTGCCGATATCAAATTTCATCTTAATGTAGGCACATGTCTGACATCCTTCAATAGCCAAGTATTCCCATTCTGCTTCTTAACCTAAAAAACCTTTTCCAACTATGCTTTGCAAGGCTCATCATCACCAAGAAAAACATGCCCAAAATCTCCTTGAACATAATCAACAAAATAATGCCTATGTGGAGAAGCATGGAAAGAAGCCCCTGAATCTAAAACCCAAGATTCAGTAATATTGTGCAAAGAAAGAATCAAAGCATCCTGACATACATTACCCGTTGCCACATTTACCTCCTTGTTTTCTTCCTGTTGTTTCTTCTTATCCCGAAGCTCCCAACAATCCTTCTTTGCATGCCCAAGCTTTCCACAATTCCAGCATACAATCTTGTTCTTGGATTTTGACCTTGCCCAATCTTTCAATTTTCCACGGTTTCCTCTATTCTTTTGTCTCCCTCTAGTTTCCATTTTCAAAGCATTCCTTGAAGTAGAAGATTCCCCAGAGCTTTTTCTTCACATTTCCTCGCTTAGAATCACCCCTACAACATCCTCAAACTTCAACTTCGAGTTAGCTGGAACCGAGTTACTTACCGCCATTACTGTGCTATTCCAACTCTCGTAAAGAGCACATAATTAATAAAGCCCTAAATTATTCATCAAATTCTATTATAACTGAAGCTAGCATATTCACAACCGTATTGAAATCATTTAAATGATCTGCTACTGAACTATTCTCAAACATCTTCATATTAAACAAATTTTTCATTAAAAATATCTTATTAGAGGCAGAGGGTTTTTCATACAACTTCCCTAATGCATCCATTAGATATTTTGTAGTCTTTTCCTTTGAAACATTAAATAATATCAAGATGCAAGACACAGCCAGATCGTTCCAAGTGCCTTCCGATCCAACAAATCCCATTCCACATCTGTCATACTCGAGGGTTTGTTCACCTTCTCTAGATAGTGGAGTATAAAGATCCTTCTGATAAAGGTAATCTTCCATCTGCATCTTCCAAAGACTGAAATTTTACCCATTGAATTTATCAACCCTAGATCTTCCATCATCTGCCATAGCTCCCACTCAAGCTAAAAACTTTCCTTGTGATTCAACACCTCAAAGAAACGAAACCATGCTCTCGATACCAATTGTTAGGAAATAAGAGATAAAATATGTGGAATAATCCCTCACGTAATCAATGCAACAAAGAGAAAACTATTATGCGAAATTATTACAGATCTCAAATAAAATTACAAAATAAAATAACACAACACAAAGAGACAAAGATTTAACATGGTTCACCCAATTTGGGCTACGTCCACAAAGAATCACTTGCTCATATTTTATTACAAGCCACCGCTCTCTCAATACAATACCCGATCCGTTTGGATCTATGCTCAACAAACTCTCTGAAATTCATAGCTGAATTCAAAACACATCTCGCATTACATTTTCTTGTACATCTATCATATGCATAAGACCATATAAATAGACAAATCGCTTAAGCAATTTTACAAAACTATGGGTATCAAAAACCATGGGCAAAACTCGTCCCATAAACCTATGGGTCAAAAAACTCGCCCATATGAGAAGATCACGTTTCCCGATATGTTTGGTACATTTTTCGAGGCCAAAAAAAAATAAAATTATGCCTAAAAAAAAATCGAGGGTCGTGCCCCGAACCCCCACTCGGGGCCCGGCCCGCCCCAACCCCGGTGAGGATACATGAAAAGTGTACATTACTCTTAAGTGTACGGTCTTCAACACTTTCACACATGAAAACAAGCTCCACAACCTAACAATAAATGGCGAGACTCTAAAAACCATAAACATAAATGAGTATTTACCCAAGAAATCAGAGTATGTCTCCATATCATCAGAAGGAAGGAATGATGAAAATATCATAGCATAAGAAGCTCATACAATGGAAAAGGTAGAGTGGGTCTTACCTCTAAAAAATGATGGATATCAATAAGATAATCATTTCGAGTAGAACCCAGAGCTCCATGTTGTTTTTAGCACATGCAAACCCCATGAAGATATAACAAAACCATAAATAATCATAATAAGCATGAAACTAAGTCCACAATGTCTAAAACCTTCAACATCTAGGCCAAACTTTAGGTCAAAGCCGAGGAGAAAGCTCGGCCATATACATCTCAGAAATAAACTAGAGCCAAAGCTCAAAATTATTAGGAATGGCAGCCACACATTGAATATTTCCACATAATTCCTTCCATAGAAGCCTCCGACAAAGAAAAAGAGGCCCATAAACCAAGCAGAGATTAATATGCCGAAGAAATCTCAGAAAATACAACACGCAAAGCCCATAAAGGTTAAAATCGCAGAAGAATCAAATATATGCTTGCAAAGTTCACTATAGAGACCAAAAAGGGGACTGAATCGAGCTCAAAAGCTTCAACAATGGCAGTTGTGCAAAAAATTTTCTAGGGCTTTGCCAAGAGAGCAAGAGCGAAAATGGAATGATCATTAGGGTTCAAGTTACTTTTACCGCACGAGATCAAGAATGAGTTAATGAAACTTAACCACGATTTAAAAACTAACCCAAGCCAACTACTAGGCTACAGATCAACAACTCCAAATCAACCAAAAAGAGATCGGATGGCCAAGATAAATCACAAATTCTCAATTAATGCAAGGTAGATGCCCATAAAACCAACGACTAAGATCACATCGTGCAAAAGATCAAAGACTCATAATCTGGTTCGCAACTCAATACAGTTAAAGCTCAAAGTTATTATCACCAATCACATTAAAATCCAAATCGAAACCCTAATCAAATATCAAGATCAACGGTTGGTACCAAAGCTATTCAAGAGATCAATGACCAACATCTATTTTCAGTTATCAATGCATACTCGGGTTACAACTAACTCGACCCAAGTTAGACACCACCGACAATTGATTGAAGGGTCAGACCATCATGAAGGGGGCCAGCCCAATTATTTTTAAATCATTACTTTTACCTTTTAAGGTCTGTGATATATGTGTGGTCAAATATGCAAAGGGGTCTAAATCATCAAACTATAGTCCAAGCTCCAAATGAATAAAAAGCCGACCGAATCATGTTATGCAATGATCACCCTATAAGGTAAGTTTAAACCATGGTCTATGTCCAATCAAATGCAAAGGGGTTTCAAAACTATATAGTATAATGATAATCAAAAGGTGGCGAGACCTTATAATATGCCTAGTCCATAAAGGTGGCCGAGTGTATTGTAATGACCTTTTTAAAAACAAAGTGCCCCTTATCTTATTTCAAAACCAATAATGTGCTAAGTCCACAAAGATGGCCAAACCAAAATGGAGACTAATGATCAAGTACAAGGGTGGTCTCCATTGTTTTGATGAATTGGTTATGACTTGGACTAAAAATTAGCATGTGTGATCACAAGATTAGACAAGGAGTGTCAACATCGAGCCTAAGCTTAGAGTTGTTCCCCATCAAGTGGATGATTGGATGAATTATTTTTACAAGTATTACAAATATTACATTTTGATTTTTCTCAATACACAGAGAATTTATGCATGCCTTCAAAAGAAGACAGATCAACATGAGGACACAATCTGCATGCACCGGAAGAATACTTGCTCATTAAACAAACTTTATTATTAGCAAATTATTCACCCATGCTTTTCTTAAAAATAGAAAAGTTAACTACAGGTTTGATCCGTATGTAATCAAAGGCTATTAATGCGTCTTTGTACTAGTTTTCTTTATTTTATTCCTTTATTTATTATTAAATAAAGGATAAAAATAGGATGCATGGGTGAGTATAACCTTAGTCTATTTTTAGGAAGGGTAGGTAAATTAATTTTTCTATATATTGTGTGCCTTAGCAAAGAAAACTAGAAGAATTTTTAGATACATGAGTCTTTGAAGCAATTTTCTACCAGTTTTACCCTTTGAATGTGAAGTATTTTCTGCCTTTCCAATTATTTGAAGTCTTTTTTATGTTTCCATTAATCTTGTGAATGTTGAATTCCCTGATTAATCATCTTACCCTGTTGCAAGTTCAATATTTCTACATGATATTAATGTGTATGTGTAACTTAGCAGTATTGTTGTGATTCTATCCCTCAATACATCAAAGTGTTTACCCTTAATTATCTTTAGAAAAATGTTGGCTTGTGCATAAGAAATTCATTCCATATCAATTGTGCATGTACTCATTCAAAGACCTCATACAAGTTTGGTGTATCACCTCAGTTTTTAATTTCATTTTACAATCATCTTTTACCCTTAAACCCCAGAAAATTAGTTTAGGATACATCAATAAGGAACCGACCTTGATACCGAAGACTCGCCTCAAAAATAGGTATACCCACAGACACTGAGGTGTTTCCATTATATCTATGAAAGAGAGATAAAATTTGCAAGCTTAGAACACCTGCAACCATCTCTCTACAGGGTGCACTTTCGAGAGATAACAGTTTTTGGCACGCCCGGTGGGACAAGGACTAGAAACTACTATTGATGTGTTACAAGATTCAAGATCTAAGAATAACTCATCTGGTAATTTTGTGAATCTGATTTTAGATCAGTATAACACTTAACAACATCATCAAATTTTTAGCTGCAGTTTTCAGGTGTATTTCTCAAGAAAATCATATATGTTTATTTTTGTTATTAGTCATTTTTATGAGCAACAGACCTATTTTCATAGTTTCAATATTTTATGAGGTCCTGTAGCCATGAACCCTCATTTTCAACAGTATTATCAACCAAGCCAGCAGCCCTTTTATCCAATTTCCCCTTCTGACTAGTTTCATAACCCCTATCAGAATGAATATCCTTATGACCCAAACCTTGGAAATTAGTATGATTGTCAATATGATGATCATTATGTTGTTCAAAGTCAAATTTATGCAGAGGGTTATGCTGAATGTGAAAGGCGAAGAGATCTTGAAATTGAGCTTAATGAACTTAAGCAATCATTTTTAGTTGTCAAGGAGCTATATGAGAAATCGTTAGCAGTGAAAATTGATAGGCATCAGGTTATGGAACCCTATCAAAATATTTTTCCCACTTACCTTCCCTATCAAAATTCAATGCCTATATATTCCCCTTGTCATTCAAAGCAACCCATTCATCAAATTTTAAATTATCAGCTACTGCAATTCCTTCTTTTCCTACCCCAGTAACCATGCATCAACCCAAAATAAAGTGTCCAAATTGGCATTCAGATGCTGTCCTAAAAACAAAGTTTGTACCCCAGCCTCTCTTTAAAGAATTTCCAGTTAAGGCTGAGATTAGTCCCACTCCTCCTTTACTCATACTTCTAGTCCAGGAAAAAGAGGATCATAATATCATTCAGGAGGGACAGCTAGCTGAAGAAAACAATAGGTTGGAGTTTTTACAGAACATAGAACAATGGGCTTCTAAATTTCAGTTTGATCATACTCTAAAATTAGAGGAGCAACCCATTCAAAAGGTACAGTCTGATTTTTCAGTAGATCTAAAGCATATTAGGGATGATCAGCAGTCTTTGTGTTCCAAGAATAGCATGCATGAAAGCACCATACTCCTACAAACTGCTAATTCATCCCAGTTGGTAGAACCTGAAGGAAATTTTCAAATCATTTCCAAAGATAAATTAGCTGATCTAAAGGATGAGCACTCGGTTTGTAGCTTATCAGTTTCCATGGTTGACGACCAAAAGGAAACAAATCAGTTTCAGAATGATCATGATCAAACAGTTGAGTGTGAAGACCCTCATTGTCTGCATGCATGGAAATAGTTGTGTTATTAGGGACTTGCAGTGTTTCAAAATGACTATTAGATGGTACTACAAGTATTCGAGAGTAGCTATTTTTGATTGAGGAAGGAACGACATGTTCAAAGAACATTGTAAGAAGGGATAGAGTGAAAAAAATTGAAAGTGTTGCTGAAATGTCAGTCTTGGTAGTAGTGGATCAGCAGACTAAAAAGGATGAACAACAATTTGAAGACTTTGAAAATATTTTCAAATAGTTTAAAGAAGGAGAACAACCATCTCATCATCTTCACGATGTTATGATTGATGATATACAACAACTTGAAGAGGCTGAATTTTTTTAGATCAGTTTCAGATTGTTGAAAAGAATATACAATAGTTTATAGAGGCAGATCACTTATCGAACATCCTTCAAAATAGCTTTAGAAAGAACCCATGATCGAAAATAAGGTTCATTTTTCAGTACAAGACAAGAAGATTAGCTTTTTAGCTGTTTGGAGGCCATGTCCTATTCGGTATCTCGCTGGTTCACAACATGCCACGGAAATACCAGAATTCATGCTCGTATCAGAGCCTGAGAATGAGCATTAGATACTCAACAATTAGTTCCAAATCCCTTCAAAACAATTTGCAGATCAATTAGAAAGATTCTTCATGTTTTGGGCTAAGTTTTGGAACAAATTCAAGGTACACATCTCATTTTCAGTTCTATCATGCTACTTGTTTTGCAAGTTGAATTCATCGTCTCGGTTCTGGAGAAAAGGAAGCTATTTTTCACTGCATGTCTCAGGTTTTATTTAGCCTCGATTTGTAGTTGGTTAGAATAGGGTAGATTAGGATTTCCCTTTCAATAAGTGCAGTTCATGCACATTACAGTTTTCAATTCAATAAGTGCACTTGTGCACATGATCTGGTTCACCAGAATCTTTCTGTTTTGGTGTGTTTTTGGAAAAGGAAAGTTTTGGTTGTATCCATTTGACTCCATGCCCAATGGACAAGAGAAAAGCACTGATATACAATCTAGCAAACAACTTTCCCTGCAGGATCGCTAGAAATGTTAACATTTTTTACACCCTATGTGAAAAGGGTCAACTCAAAACTTTTAAGTTTCTCAAATTGATCGAGTTGAGGTTTGGTTATGTTTGGGACAGCCACCTTAGAATAACATACATATTTTAATTGTTTAGTTTTAGACAGTTGGGATTCATTTTTAGATCAAGACTATAACTTGGGTACAAGTTACAAAAATCCATGCCTCATAGATGTTGCCTTTCCATTTGAAACCCTCCTCAGAACTGTGCAACAGCTGTAAATAACCATTGCAAGGCCCTGAGGAAGTCAGGAAGGGCATCATGTATTAGACATGAAGTTTTGAAGCTGCTGGAAAGGGTGTGAAATAAAATTCAGTCATCCAATGAACATCAAAAGGTACATTTGATTTTAATTTATTTCCATACTTAAGTGAATTATTTAAGTGTGTTGAGTTGTACAAGTTCATTATTATCCATTCAAATGAAGAAAGTACATAAAAGAAAGATATACATCTCATTACATGAAAATAGTTCATTTATTCATATGAAATAAAAGTACAGTGAACCCACAAAATCATGGGACGTAACTTGTATGTACTAGAAATAAAAGATGCATATACTTAAAGCTATAAGCAAATGGAGAGAGAAGAAACCCATCATTTCCTGTTTGGGTCGGTTCTCTCATGCTTCTAGCTTTGTTTCATTTTCAGCTACTTCATCCTCATCTCCAGTTCCCAAAGCAATAGGTACCTGTGAACATACAATATATATTGTTAGAGCTCTGGGTTTGGTCTATATCCATGTGTTTATAGTTTCACGTAATTGAATCCTTTAAAGAAATCACATGCAAGATACATGAAAGACAAAAATCAAAAGGAACATCTCATAGTACAAAAGGAATTCATAAGAAGAATGTCTATTTAGAAAATAATCAAATGAAAGAAATGAACAAGTAGTTTTGCAGCAGATGATGCATATTTGAAAGAGTAAGGAAAATATTTTCATTACAATACTAGGATTCAGATAGATTTTCAATACATATTGAAGTACAATACATGAAACAAGTCAGATGAGATGATGTTACACAACTGCTCAGGTTTCCAAGGAATTGAAGAGGTTTATTTTCCATATCAAGGTTTCATTCAAGTATACAACTAGTTTGCATATTTGTATTCAAAACTTCATACAAAAGATGCAAATTTCAGAAGTAAAGGTCCTCATCAAGAATCAAGCAACCTTCGGCTATCTTGAGAAGCAACATAACAACTGAAAGGGGGAGTAATTTCCCATGAAAGTAGGAATCAAGGAATAAATATCCATTGTAGATATTCCATTTTATTATGTCCAGTGACATTTGAATTATAAAACAAGCTTTAAGCAATGATGAATGATCAACTATAAAATTTCTACAACTATGTACTAACAAAGAACAAAGGAAGCAACCCCGGTCAAAAACAGGTAAGCCATGTGCAAGTTAAGATACAACTAAACATGCATACTATTTAGAATGACACAATATAATGGTCTAAGTAACCAAACACCTCATATTTTAGAATGTACAGTTGAGAAGGGATGATTCAGAATTTATTGCTTGAAAAGAACGACATAGCCTACTTTCAAAACCCTTGAAATGACAACCTTGCTAAAGAAGTCAGAGGCTCAAGTGAAGAATGAAATCGAATACATAAAATCTTTGATAGAGCTCTCAAATCTAGAAAAGCAGTGGGTGAATACACAAATTTTCCCGGAAAAGTAAGAAAGTTGGAGCTCAGTAACCTTCTGAATGGTGCCATATTGCACTCAGATGGAGATTCATACTGCACTTAACTTTGAAATGAGTAAATAAAGGTGAGATGCACAAGAATAGTGTTATCCAATAATCAAAACATTACCATTTTTGCAAATCATTTGATTCATTGTTCCAATGAAAGATAGTCAGACCCAGAAATGTGTAGTTTCTCCTCGATTGAGGCATTTAAATGGAATGCACAAATCGAAAAATACCCAAAGCTCTGAAAATGGTGAGAATCTAGAAAAACTATAAACAAAAATGAGTATTTAGCCAAGAAATCAGAGTATGTCTCCATATCATCAGATGGCAAGAATGATGAAAATATCATAGCATAAGAATCTCATACAACGGAAAAGGCAAAGCATGCCTTACCTCTAAAAATGACGGATATTAATAATATAATCATTTCTGAGCTAAACCCAAAGCTCCACATTGTTTTTAGAACATGAAAACCCCATGAAGATATAAAAACAACCATAAAAACTTGGAATAATCATGAAACCGAGTCCACAATGTCTAAAACCTTCAACGTCCAGAGCCAAACTTCAGGTCAAAGCCGAGGGAGAAAGATCAGCCATATACATCTCAGAAATGAACTAAAGCCAAAGCTAAAAATTATTAGGAATGGCGGCCACACATCAAAGATTTCCACATAATTCTTTCCATAGAAGCCTCCGACAAAGAAACAGAGGTCCATAGACCAAGCAGAGATCAATATGCCAAAGAAATCTCAGAAAATACAATACGCAGAGCCCAGAAAGGTTAAAAATCACATAAGAATCAGATATATGCTTGAAAAGTTCACTATAGAGACCGAGAAGGGAACTGAATCGAGCTCAAAATCTTCAACAATGGAAGTCATGCAAAAAAATTGCTAGGGCTTCACCAAGAGAGCAAGAGCAAAAATGGAACGATCATTAGGGTTCAAGTTACTTTTACCGCATGAGATCAATCATGAGTTAAAAAAACTTAACCACGGTTTAAAATATAACCCAAGCCAACTACTAGGCTATATATCAACAACTCCAAATCAACCAGGACAGAGATCTAATGGCTAAGGATAAATCACAAATTCTCAATTAATGCAAGGCAGATGCCCAGAAAACCAATGACTAAGATCGCATCCTGCAAAAGATCAAAGACTCATAATCTCATTCGCAACTCAACACAATTAAAGCTCAAAGTTATTGTCACCAATCACATTAAAAACAAAATTTAAACCCTAATCAAATATCAAGATCAATGGTTGGTACCGAAGCTACTCAGATATCAATGACCAACGCCGCTTTTAAGTTATCAATGGATACTGGGGTTATAGCTAACTCGACCCGAGTTAGACACCACCGACAATCGATTGAAGGGTCGACTATCATTGTGAAGGGGACTAGCCCAATTATTTTTAAATCATTTCTTTGACCTTTTAAGGTCTGTGATATATGTGTGTTCAAATATGCAAAGGGGTCTAAATCATCAAACTATAGTCCAAGCTCCGGATGAATCAAAAGTTGATGGAATCATTATGCAATGATCACCCTAAAAGGTAAATTTAAACCATGGTCTATGTCCAATCAAATACAAAGTGGGGGCGACAACTATATAGTATAATGATAATCAAAAGGTGGCGACCTTATAATATGCCTAGTCCACAAAGGTGGCCGAGTACCTTTTTAAAAACAAAGTGCCCCTTATCTTATTTCAAAACCAATAATGTGCTAAGTCCACAAAGGTGGCCAAACCAAAATGGAGACTAATGATCAAGTACAAGGGTGGTCCCCACTGATTTGATGAATTGGTTATGACTTGGACTAAAAATTTTCATGTGATCACAAGATTAGATAAGGAATGTCAACATCAGAGCCTAAGCTTAAAGGTGGTCCTCATCAAGTGGATGATTGGATGAATTATTTTTACAAGTATTGCAAATATTGCATTTTGATTTTTCTCATTACACAGAGTATTTTTATGTGCCTTCACAAGAAGACAGATCAACAAGAGGACAGAATCTGCATGCACTAGAAGAAGACTTGCTCATTAAGCAAAATTTATTATTAGCAAATTATTCACCCATGATTTTCTTAAAAATAGAAAATTTAACTACACGTTGACTGTATGTAATCAAAGGCTATTAATGCCTCTTTGTCCTAGTTTGATTTATTTTATTCCTTTATTTATTATTAAACAAATGATAAAAATAGGATGCATGGGTGAGTACAACCTTAGTCTATGTTTAGGAAGGGTAGGTAAATTAATTTTGCTATATATTGTGTGCCTTAGCAAAGCACACCAGAGGAATTTTTAGATACAAGAGTGCTGAAGCAATTTTCTGCCATTTTTACCATTTGAATGTGAAGTAGTTTCCGCCTTTCCAATTATTTGCAGTCTTGTATGTTTCCATTAATCTTGTGAATGTTGAATTCCCTGATTAATCATCTTACCTTGTTGCAAGTTCAATTTTTCTACATGATATTAATGTGTATGTGTAACTTAGCAATATTGTTGTGATTCTATCCCTCAATACATCAAATTGTTTACCCTTAATTATCTTCAAAAACTATTGGCCTGTGCATCAGAAATTCATTCCATATCAATTGTGCATGTACTCAGTCAAAGACCTCATACAAGTTTGGTGTATCACCTCAATTTTAATTTCATTTTACAGTCATCTTTTACCCTTAAACCCCAGAAAAAATCAGTTTAGGATACATCAATAAGGAATCGGCCTTGATACTAGAGACTCACCTCAAAAATAGGTATACCCACAGACCTAAGGTGTTTCCATTGTATCTACAAAAGAGAGAGATAAAATTTGCAAGATTAGAACACATGCAAAGTGATCTCTATAGGGTGCACTTTTGAGAGATAACACCTATCTTTCTCATTTTTGAAATAGAATAAAACCTTCTTTTTTTAGAGCCCGACATCTACCTTGAAAACCCATTTCCTTTTACATAAATCTCTACCAAGATCAATATTTTTCTTTTTTTCAAAAATTGTGCCAACGTGTGCAAATTTTAATCTTTCCCCGGCTTTTTCAATGACTCGATCCTGGTATTTCTAACTTTGGATCATCATATTTCCATGAATATGAAAGCTTAACAAACTCCCGCTTATCCCCACCGAACAATCTTACACCCGTGTTGAATTTTTGTTCATAATTCAAGTTTTAGTGCGTTACGAGATGTGCTACATAATAATTATTAAGCATTTATTTATTATAATATTTGGTAATCACAATTTTATTATGTCTATTGATTCGATGAGAAGCACAAAATGAAAGACCTTGATATTTGACCATCCGATAAGGAGGATAGGAATGAGTAGATGACAAGTTAATTAATTGATTATTAAGGAGTGTAGTAAGAATGTCACGTTTCTTAGTAATGTGATCGAACTTGAGAGGTGTTGATAATGGTAAGACTTGAGGTTTACTAATATGAGCACATGTAGAAGACATAGAATGAGGATGAGAAGAAGAACTAGCATGAGCTTGAGAAGCATCCTTAAGATGTTGGATTTTATATTTAAGATGTATAATCGTTGATTTCATAAATTGAATTTTATCTTGAAATAAAGAATGCAAAGATTGAATTTCACGTCGGGCTCACCAAATGATTAAACAAATATTGAAATATAAATGTTAAATTCTAATTCAAGATCAGTGTAGATATAGTTATAACAATGAAGTATAGATTTGACACAAGCAAGTAAGCTAATAAATTTTAAACCCTAAGAGCAAGAGAAGGGATAAAGTACTTGGTTTACAATAATCTCGAAGTTTTTCAAGTTGAAAAATAGATGAAATAGGAAGGTAGACTATCGCAACTAAGCCTAGAAAATTTTGAGAGCATCAAAATGTTGGGACTAGGGCGCTGTATTAGGTCAGGGGTGCCTGAGACACACGTAGATCACTATTGGGCACCCATGACTACTCGTAACCTTAGAAAATTATTTTTACAATGTTGTTTATATGTCACTATCATTTGTTGTTGATATTTTATATGCTGCACTAAGTCAGCAATATTCACTTATAACCTACAATAGAAATAGCACCAACAAAACCACAAAACACATCAAATCCTAAAAATAAAAAATATGCAAATGGGGAGTCGATCGACCTGGTGGTCACCCGATTGAGTGAACAAGTTACGATCTAGGTGTTGCACTACATTTCATAATCCATGTAGTTTTGCGCACATTTTCACGTGTGTGTGTGTGTGTGTGTGTGTGTGTGTGTGTGTGTGTGTGTGTGTGTGTGTGTGTGTGTGTGTGTGTGTGTGTGTGTGTGTGTGTGTGTGTGTGTGTGTGAGAGAGAGAGAGAGAGAGAGAGAGAGAGAGAGAGAGAGAGAGAGAGAGAGAGAGATGTGCATAGGAAGATCTTGTGCAGGTGAGACTTTATAGCCGAAATAACTAGATGTTGAAAATCTATATAGATGTGTGCATGGAAAAATAAAATGCCTCTCCTATGAAGTGTATGCAGAAGAATGCACTCTCTTGTCTCTTGAATGGATGCTAAATGGATGCTTTGATGTTCTTGTAATGCCGTTGGATGAAACCTTAGTTTATAGTTATTGATGCTTAGGGCTTGATCATTTATTATGATCACATAGCTTTGGAATTATATGACTTCCTTAGTTGAATTTCATAATTAACCACTAAAGGGATGACTAGTAAGAAATAAAGATTCCTAACAACTAGAAAGGACCCAAAAGATGCAAACAAGATACAAAGAGGTTGGGGGTGCCCAGAGGGACGGGAGCACCAGGTGTTGACATCATGGTCAAGGCGTTGGTGTTCGAATAAAAACTAAAGTTTCAAATTTAGAGTGGGAAAGAAGGTTTGTAAGGCCAAAAAGGAAAACATAAATACATAAAAGAAGCTAAAAACAATGGTCACTTAGTACTTTTGTTGCTTAGGAATCATATGAATAGTGGTATGTCATCGGGACTATAAATATACCCAAAGTGTGTGATTTAGTATCTACAAAGTGTAATCATAACTTTGATGTAGTATCCACTTTTCTTCTCCACTAAATCCTTGAACTAGTGAAATATATCAAAAGCATTTGATCTATGTCTTAGAAAATAAACCCATGTCTTCCTCAGATAGTCATCAATGAATGTCATAAAATATGGACAACCTCCAATAGAAGTTATTTGCATAGATCCACATAAATATGAGTGGAAAATTTCAAGTGGTGCACTTGCTCTTTTTTTTCCAACTGGGAAAGAATCTTTGTGTTGGTCCCCAAATTACACCCTTCACATACTATTTCGGTTTCGAATCAAGGAAAAACTTTTACCAAATTCTTCCTATATAATAAATTCAAACCTCTAAAATTTAAATGTCTAAACCTAAGATACAAAAACCATGATTCATATTTTATAACCGATTGAAAATCTGATTGTGTTCCTTAGTACAGAATCAGCTATATTAGTGCATGAATCAACCCAGACGAATTTGCATTGGCACATGACTTGCTTATATTAGACGAGACTCATTTGCATTCGTGCGGGACTAAGAACATAACTCATTTACCTTACTATAGGACTCATTTATAATAGCATAAGACTCATTTACTTCAACACAAGACTACCCACATGACTAATTTGTATTAGCGCAGAATTGGCTACGAATTGAGTTTTTATTTTGCTACAAAATGTAGATTTGATTTTCTCCTTTTTCCTAGTTGTAATCTCATGGGAAAAATTATATTACTACTCATATTCACTTTTACAATCAACTGAGTGTTAAGGGATTCTTCAGAATTACACATTCATTATATTCAATATAGACTTTGTATCCTTTCTTTACCAACTTTCCAATACTCATAAGATTGTGCTTCAAACCTGCAACATAGTAAACATCATGTATAATATTTTTCTCCTCTTTTTAGTTAGAATACTAAGTGTTCCTTTTCCTTTTTTAGAAAATGTATATTTATTCCCAATGGTAACATCAATCTTCACCGATTCTTACAAACTAGAAAATAAATCTAAGTTACTTGACATATGATTACTACAACCAAAATCTAAATACCATACATCACATGGACTTTATTTTGATAAATTACATTCAATAGGTGACAAATAAGGTATTTCTTTGGAAATCCTTGTGCATGCAATAAACATGGATATAGGAGTAGAGTTTCCAACCCGATTTTGATACTTCTTATTCCGATCATATTGCTTTTTCTTGCAATCATAAGATTCGTGTCTATACTTCTCAATAATGACACTAAACATGATACTTATCTTGTCTATGACCATGAATGTGTTATTGACTATGACCTCTTCCACTTGAGTTTGATGAACCTTTGCTCCTTCCTCTAGATGAACTTCTTCCTCTCGCCTCTAGGGTCAAACTTCCCCTTCCTCTTCCACAAATTCCAGATACATGTGATGAAAAATATTGATCTAAAACTGCATGTGATCTATTCAACCTTTTTTCATGATTTATTAGTGATGCATGCAACTCATCAATTGAAAAATGACTTAGATCCTTAGTTAATTCAATATCAACTACTAAAGGATCAAATTTTGCAGGAAAACTTCTAAGAAAATTTTCTATAATCCTTCTATCTTTAATAGTTTCACCATGAGATTTAATTTGATTAACTAAAACAACTAGAAAAGTAAAGAATTATTCTACTGGAATCTGAATCTTTCATTGAAATATTTTCAAAATCTCTTCAAAGTAATTGTAGCTTTGTGGTTTTTAATTTCTATTTACCTTGATATGCAACTTGAAGATTTCCCCATGAAATTTATGCTTTACTAGTTGATGCCACTCTAGGTAGGATGCTTTCATGCATGGCTTGATGAATAAAGAAATCTTTTTCCATATTTATTTCTTAATTCCTTCAAGTTGTCTTTCTCTTCTTGTGATAATGTGTTATATGTTGTTGCATCTATGGGATTTATGTACCCATTCTCTATAATTTCCCACACATCCAGGATTTCAATAGTTCCTTCATGGTTAATTACCAATACTCGTAATTCTTTCCTGTAAATTACAGCTTTCTACAAACCATATATAGAAGTCATAACCTTTTTTTAATTAGAAACATGCTGAAAAACCCACGCTCTAATACCAATTTGTAGAAATTAAGCACATAAAATATTGAACAATAGAAATAAAATAAATAATATTGAAAATAAACAAAGTATTCCAAACTCAAATCAACACTTTTGTGCATATATATCTTCTTCCTTTTGAAAGCTTCAACTGAATACAATCTGCGTGTGTATAAAACACTTACAATTACCTCCAATATATAGAGGTATTTCATCTAACAATAGAACACTCAAATATATATATATAAAAAAACATCTTAAAAATCATTTAATATCACATTCAATTTCCGGACAAGAAATATCCTCATGAGTAACCACCAAGATCATTTCTCAAGTATCTCTCCAATGACACTATAAAGTAACCCTAAGAAGGATGTCAATATTTTACTCTACACTGTTGATGGAAGATTAAACCAAGGAAAAACATCCCCCACATTTGTTAAGGAATATTTGTAGAAAATATGATAGGATTCAGATGAAAAACATGTGTTTCTTATGACTATACAAATTGGTAGTCAACAATGTGATCATCGTAGTAGTGTACAAGGACCCCATGTTTGTAATAGGTTTGATACACTAAAAAATGTTGTGTTGCCTTTTTTTACTCCTTCCTAATTTAATTTTTTTGTGAAACAACATATTCACATATCTTATAGGGTTTAATTTTTTTTTAGAGTTTTGGAGAGTGAGCTATTCAATAACCGCAATCGGTAGATTTTACCTAAACTCCATAATCTATACTAGTGTCCTCTTAGTCTATAAAAAGTTTGAAGTTTTAAATCTCGGAAAAAAATTCTATGAACGCAATATGTAAACATAGGATTACAAAAATGGATTTGATGTGTAAATATAATCTCCACAACCTTTTCTAAGCACCCCCTTACCTTGTGCCAAAATGGTAGCTTTACAAATTAGGTGTAAGCAATCATCATAGAATTATAGAGCATGGATTATCGATGATTATCCAGGTCCAAAGTTCTCAAATATCATGAATGGAAAATGTGAAAGTGTATAGAAGGCATGCAAAATGTTTGAAAATTTTCTTAAGAGACATGTCATCATATGCAATTTGCAATGATTTCAACACAAAGGCATGATAATTAGTTTACAAATGCAACAAATACATGCATTCTTATGGAAATCATTCGTATTAGGGAATGCGTAGAAGAAATGAGGGAATCGAAAAAGATTTGGAACTTTCTAATGGAAATTTAACTTGAAGGTGTAAAGTTAGGGTCCAAAACCATTGTCAACATAATCCAATCTAATGCAATAAATGGAGCTCCTACTACAGATGTGCACGAATAATAAATTAAACTAGAAAGGATACATTTTTATTTTGTATAGTTTCAAATTCCTTAATAGATATGCATGTAAAATATGTAAGAATACACAAATAAAAATAATTATTTGAAAATATAACTAAAACAAATTTGGTGTCATGGACTACTATGATTGTAAAATATGCACAAAAAGGCATTCTTGAAAATTTTGTAATAATTTTATAAGAAATGCCTACTATAAATGGCATTTCATGTCTATTTTGTTTTAGTTACTCTCTCGTATGAAATCAATGGATTCCCATAAGAAAGATAGTGATTTTATTTATAAAATTGAAAGTAGAAAATAAATTAAGCAAATTTTGTTAAAAACAAACCAAACAAATGTGGTATAAAGTTTAATATAAACACCAAAATATATGGATTGTAATGCCAATATTGATGAGGTTGTAATAAAATTTTCCCTCTCACTAACATAATCATTGGTTTATTACACAATAAGTATGTTTATTCCTTATTAGCTTTGTCAATTATACCTCTTAAGTGCATGTCGGGATCTTATTCTACACTTTAAAATCATCATTTAATCGATGTTAGAAATGACAAAGGACTAAGGGGGGGTGAATCAATCTTGTAATAAAAAAAAATATTTTCTCCTTCAAACAATGAATATACAACCTTATGAATCACATACACTAGTACTTGATAATAATTTGATATAGTCTATCATGTTAAGCATATATGACAAGAGTAAAAAACAAACTCATACCTTTTCTTTATTGATATTCAGAACAAAGCACATTGATTTGATTCATATCAACAATCTAAAATATACACTCAAAATCTCAACAAAGATTTCCTAGTATCAATATGCTTTGACAAAGGTTTTCAATTATAGACCAGCTAGACTTCTCTCCTTCATCGATTTGTCATTACAAACACATCATCACCTTCATTCCAAAAGGACCAAATGCTACTATCCCGAAATATACTTCTAGGAGATTTACTTTGCAGCAAGTTTTTATTCAATTGAAGAGAAAAGGGGTTTTCATCATGCTCACAAGAAAAACACAATTTTCATTTTGTAGACCGTCATCACTCGCCTTCTAACTTTTCACCTTCTCATGATTGTTAAATTACCATTCATTTTGACCCTTCACTATTTTCTTCTAATATCTCATTTAATTATTTTCTTCACTAGTACATTTATGTTCTTAGTCTTCAAAGACTCTCCAAAATTTACCTTTTCAACTTATTCATTACTTATTCGAGCTCTTCATACACCGTTGGCTCTTCATATCCCATTTGAGAGATAACAATTCAATGAATTAGTATCCTTTATTTGAACAAGCCCTCCAAGTGGATTTTAATCTTCTTGCAAGGTCCGAACCTTTCATCTTCACATAAATTATATACCCTCGAATAAGAATGAACTCTAAAAAACCTATAAGTGACAAAGACCTTTGATCTTATTCAAGAGACTTGATCTCTTTGAATCAAGGTTGAATCATTTTCAAATTTCACAAAAAAACAACCAGACATTGATCCGAGCATCCTCACTTTTCAATATGAATAACTAGTATTTATCATGGTTTTTCAAGTGATTAATTACTAGGACATGTACCAAAGGATTTTGTAATCTTAAACCAATACAACTCCATAATTTGATGCCTCAAGACTTGAGTTTTGAAGACTAAATAAAATTGATACAGGGTAATGTACCGTGCTTCTAACACATGTTGTCTCAAATTTTTCTCCTTGATTCAAGTTAGTCTTCACATTTAGATACTCATGCATTTTTAAAAAATGTGTTCAAGAGTTTTAAAATGTTTTGACAACAAATTTATATGGAGAGCAAAAACTCTCGACCCTTTTCTATTTCTTCGCAGATATGAAATTTCTATCAAGAAATTCCCACCGTATACCTACTAAAATCCAAATATTTATTTTGAGACATGTTCCCGATGAGAGAGCAGATACTTCCTCAAAATAATTTGATTTTTAGTTAGTTGAATGTAAAGATACAATTGAATTTCCTTTTGAAACCCTAGATTTAGGGTTTAGGTGACCGAGAAGACCGAGATCAATAAACAATGGATTTATTTCTCATTTCTTGATGTTCTTCAAATAATTCGACTTCTAGGGATCTGTTAAATCATTTTCCATCCAATCCAATCCTTATTTTATCATGTAGCAACCTTAAATCACTATCGACAATGTTTTGACAGGTTTAGAAACTGGTAACTATGAATAATGAAGTCCTTCTATTGACTTGTGGTGCTTAGAACTCGTCTTATAAAATTAGATCAACTTGTTGGACCATCATATACCCTATTTAGTGGATCATCAAATGTTAAACCCAAGGGCTTCTTCACACTAAGGTCTCCGTAAGCACTTCTATAACCTAGGCATAAGGAGTATTGTTTGTACTTTTGATAACAACTATTTGAATACCCCAAAAGAGAAACTTTAGACCTACTATATACATATTTTTGGTAAGAGTGAGGATTTATGACCACCATATCCTTTCAATTTCTCACAACATATTACTCGTAACTTTGGAGGTAGTCTTACCTACTCAAGCTACAACCCCGAATGATGTCTCAACAAAACAGATTAGAGACTCGTAGTCACTCCATCACTTGAAATTCAAAGATTGAAATATTTGACAAGAATCTTATAGAGAGTTCCATTATTTCATTCAATTCTATATGCAACCATTACCTCTAGGGTTGTATTGTTGTCTTATGCCCTAAAGAAAGTAGTCTATGCCTTGTAAATGGAGCTTAAAGGGAAACAAATCATACAAGAAGGAATTAAATGACTTAAAAACATGCTTCCAACATTGAATATCTCTGGACCATGAAAAACTACTCAACCACCTGATTTGAAACAATAAATACCACTTTTGCTGTTATTACTATACTAATTGTTGATTATATGATGTAGGGGTTATCTCAAAGATTGAAGCTTGGAGTATATCCTTCATATTTCCTTCATGGAGTCGAGTTCTTAATTATTCAACTAAAACCTTCCTTGATATACACCCTTAAACCTTATCCATACACCATCCATACTTTCTTGAATATCTCAAGCGTATTCTTATACATCGGGACTCCATTTCAAGCTTAATGACCATCTATAGGTCACACCCATGTTATTTTCTTCTCTAGGCCACTTAAAATCATATTTCACTTCTCTTAAACTTTTTATAGTATCAAGTCTTGGATATCTTTTCACATTTCTCTAACATGAAAACTAGTACAAACTACACACAGTCACATTCAACTGAGAAGTACCAAATTTGTCACTTCGTACTCTCTCTTAGCACTGTGATATTTTTTTATTCTCCTTATACCGATAATTATACACTAAAACTTATGAGATTTCATGCATTCGTAGTCACTTATACTTATATTTTTCCCTGGATACTATAACTCACAATCACTATCATACCTGGGATGAATCATTTATACCACTTCTCATAGAAATAATATTGACTTCTCGGACTTCACTTCATGGTCAAATCAAGTAAATTTATTTATAATATGATTTGTAGTCATTAACTCTTCATTTCATTTACCAAAGGCACTATCACATTCCATGACACATGTGGGTTATCTTCTTAGCCTTTAAGGATTTGAATTTTGTAGAAGAACATACACTACCTTGGACTATTCAAGCATGTAATACTCTTAATGTGGCTTCAAGTAGTCATAATGTAGCTTTAGATGAACCTCCTTCAATATTACATTCTTCAAGCCTATATCATACTAATTCTAGCTCCCTAGAGTTTCTAACCAACAAAACCTCTCTTTGAGATGCGCATACCCTTAGAATTCCCGATAACACTTATCTTGCACCAAATTGATGACACATAGTGACCTAATAATGTTCGTGATAGGAGTATACAACAATAATTTAAACTTACTAATATTATTTTCATGATACAACACATATTTAGATTGAAAGGTAAATCTTTTCCCGACTAATCTTCTCACTGATATCATAGCACTAAGACTATGTTCACGAGACCAAGGTATGCATTTAAGACTTTTATCTCACAATTTTGGTTCACTATGACACTTTAACAAATGGATATACTTGACCAAAATTATTTCATCCATTCTTTTGACAATGTATAATAATATTTTCATCATTTTCAACTCATGATCTATGCTCAAAATTATTAGAATGACAATACAAAACCTCTTTTGAAGAATGAATGCTCATGAACTTAGGATGGTATTCACTTACTTGACTGATACTTTTAGAGATTTATATATACTATGAACTACTTAGACACACTTTACAGAACTTAGACATACTCAACACAGTCAATCATGACATAAATACTATGAGTACACTCTTCATGAGTTCAAGAACACTTATATGCAAGATGATAAGACCTATGAACATCCTAACACATCCCATGCTTAAAAAATTTATATGACAAGACATATCTCAGATCTGTTAATCACAATGATAGTTAAATTGAACTCTGTCAAGCATTCCTATGACTATAGACATACACAAAACCTAAAATCACTTTATTCCTTTAGAGATCCTTTTCTAGATCATGCATACAAAAAATTGGCCTTGGATACCTCCACTAGCTCCTTCAAATACATATTTTCTTTCAT
The DNA here is from genome assembly GCA_018340775.1 of Taxus wallichiana var. yunnanensis. Lineage (NCBI taxonomy): Eukaryota > Viridiplantae > Streptophyta > Pinopsida > Cupressales > Taxaceae > Taxus > Taxus wallichiana. The sequence continues at coordinate 172,011,388 of CM031233.1, forward strand.
AATACTTACTATGGACTGATAATGTCCAGTTTTAACAATGACGTTCCAAAACATGTGCATTTTGGTCTCTAAAGCACAACCTAGAGACCTAAGAATCCTTTTGACATGATTTACAAGTACTATCAATAGTTTCATGCCTGAATTCTCCTTGATTTGCACTAGTTAATAATCCTGAGAACTTCATTAACCAACTTGTGATGGTTACTTGATAAATTTTTCCTTTGATGAATTATACCAACTACACACCATCTATTCAGAGAAACAAAATATTTGTCATTTTGATGAGCATGCCTCTTAACCAACTGGCCAAGAAACTTTGGACTTAGAAAACCTTATGGAGTCATGAAATATTTTCTAGGATGAATGAGTCTTCTAATACTTTTGAATCTCTTATGAAACTTCTTCATGATCCACACACACATACTAAAACATCTCAGTCATATTTCTATTCTTGATGAAGAAACCTCGTGCACTAATAACTCATTTACTCAAGTATGCTTTGAAGAGGAACATGATATGAAACTTGAAATACACAACATGACCAACTAAAAATAACATCATAGGAAGAATAAAGACTTGTGAAGACATACCTCAACACCATGGAGAAGACTCATACAGATTTAAATAACTCCCCCTCACTCTAAGGCTTCATTTTCACCTATATACCATGGGGAGATTGATGATATACCTAAGAAGGTATCAAGCCCTCTTTTGGTTTCTTGACTAATTTATTCTTTTTTGATTCTTCATTTGTCACAGGAGACTCCTCCTTTTGATCAATCACACTCTTGGGATCCTTTTTAGCACTTTGACTAGATTCTTCCTTCTTCTTGAACTTTTGAACATGTGGCTTAGGTCTTTGATTTTCTTTCTTTAGTTGACCTACATCAAAAACCTTTTAATGTGCCCTACCTTGTGGCACCTAAAACATTCCACTTGCCTTCCTTTGCACTCAAAATCCCTATGTCCATATTCATTGCAAGCATAACAATAACATTTAAACTTACTTACATACCTTCTTGTGTTTGATGACTCATTTTTGTAATACTTTGCAAGATGTCCTTTCTCATGACGTGATAACACTCAACTCCATATCTTTGTCCAAATTTTTGCTCTTCCTTCTTCCCTTCAAAGTGATGTTCTTGAGTTTCTTCTTTAGAATGTTCTTGTTAGGGTAAACTTATTTTACTTTGTAGTAATTTATCCATTGTATTATTACCTTTGGTAATTAGTTGATTATTGTTATATGGTTTTATAAACCATATTTGTCATTTTATTCACATAGGATTATGTGTTACATAGTTGTAAGAAATAAATTTGTTTGTATTAATTATTTTTGCTTCTTGTATGTAGTTTTGGAAGCTTGTGTAATTAGGATTATTGTTGCACCTGTGCAACATCCTTCTCTTTTGTATCCGGATATTCAATATCTATAAATATTGCAGCCTACACTGTTGTACTTTGATTTCCTACGTATTAATAAAATAAGCCAAAGCTTTCGCCATTTTTGCTAAACTACATTTAGGACCAGATTTGGTTGATCTAGACCTATGAGAAGAGAAGGTTGGAGAGAGGTTACAAGTGGGTATAAGCTTCTAAGAGAATAAATCTGCATCCCAGGAGAGCCGGTGTTGCCTCCAAAGGTAGCTTCCCGAATGTCCATGCATCCGTAGAACCTCTTGTGACTCTCCGGTAGAAGAAAAACAATTTTTTGTTTACCTTGGTGCCCCTTGAACCAATAAAATTTGCTTCTGGAGCATTTTTTGGTTTATAGAAATCAGATTCAAAATTTAAAAAAAACAATTTTCCCCATTGAGGGGTTTTACATTTACATCAACACTACGGATCGAGTTGTGTTTAGCTCTTTTCATTGAATATCGAGTTACATTTTCTCAGGACTCGAGATATGTCATTTTTATTCAATCCAAGTAGACCGAGTTGGGTGGTTGAAGTGTTGATATTGGCAAGTTGAGGGGAGTTTGATTCGAGTTGAGTTACATTATTTTTTGCGCGGTTATAGACCAAACCACCCACCCACAATCGTGTGTTGCATAGTTGGATCCTCCCTCCATATCCCCGTGGTAATTCAATTTCAAAGAGAATCCACTTTGCATCAAGGTAAGGGTCAAAAAAACCCTCCGCAGTGGATCATCACCAAATGAAGAGCGACCAAGTTAGTGTTTGTGTTGGCAGAGCCAGGCACCAAGATCTCCTTGTGCGGCCAAAGATATACACCTTGTAATCAAATAAAATAGTGAGAGAATAACGATATGTCGAGTTGTTTTTAACATGAATGAATTTCAACGTAGTTCCCCGCCTTATGTGCCACATTGTCCATAACACTACGGCCGAGCCAAGCCATTGATCGAGTTACTCTACAACCCGCAAAACAAAGAAAAAAACAAAACGGATCAAACAAAATAAACGGTGACTACACAATAGGAAAAAAATGAATGCAAATCAATAAGGCAGCCAAACACAAAAATTTCAAAGAAAAAGGAGGCGGATCCGCTTTTCACGAACCCTAAGCCACCCAACTCCAAACGAAGGCCACATGGACATTCAACTACATTCAAGAGGTCATCAATGTTTCAATAATTCATATATTGTTTTCTTTATTTCTTTGTAAATGCACTTTGAGAGTGCTCTTGTGGTTAGTTGGAAGGGCTTAAGGCTTTAGTGAAAGGAGATTAGAGGTTTAACCTCCACAGTGAAACCTTTATTTTGAAACATATTGACATTTGGTGAAATATATAGTATAATCACTATAAATAACCACAAAAATCACTTGTAAATAACCACAAAAATCACCGGTAAACCACCTAGTTATCTCCAAACCCCCACCTAAATTTAGTGGAGAAACCCTAAAATAGGAAAAAAAAATTCTAACACTTAGCTTATTTTTTTATTCTAAGAAGTTTTTACCAAAGGAGGGACACCTAAAACTGCAATTTTAACCATTTTTAGTGCAGTTTTTACTCCATGAGCCATATAGTGCTCACGAAGGCCACCAGGGCCATGCAAAAAAAAAAATACCTTTCGTCATTCATTTTTCTACATATTGAATGAAATTGTAATATTTCAATGTATTTTTTCAGTGCATTGTACTAATTTGTAGGTTTCCATATTCAACCACAAAACATTGTAACTACTTTAAAACTCGCAGAGAATTGTAATCCAAATCAGTGAAAATTTTGGTTTTATAAACACTCATGAGATCTTTGATCTCTTTCGTAGTGTTTGGTATAAACAATGCCTCTAGGAACTGGTTATGGATAAATCCTCTACGACTAATACTGCACGTAACGCCTAATATAGCTGTAACGTCATTTGGGCATCGACCCTTTAAATCGACATGGAGTAATAAGGACACAATGCACACACTTTGAGCCCTCCCATCCATCTGTGAAGGATTGCACGATGTAAATCTAGACACTGAAATTAGTCAAGTATATAGCGAATTTACGCACACGTATGAGGATATTTCTTTGAGCTGGTTTCAATAATCGCACACACCCCTTTCAGTATTGTCTTGGTACCACATATCAAATTCTGTCACGTATGTTAATGCCTCTTTCACGTACTATCGAGTATATCAAAAATGTGAGATTCTTCCACGCATCGAAGGGTATATCGGAAGGGCACATATATAGAAAGGTTCGTATATCGAACTCGATGATAAATAGATTAGGAGACCATATACATGGAGTGATAAGAGCCTTATCCTTTTTCGATTGATTACAGTAAATGGGCACCAACGCCCCCAAAATCTTTCTTCCATATTATCAACTTCTAAGAGGAAATAACTATGCAACATGGAAGACAAAAATCAAGACACAACTTGAGTTTGAAGAGATTTGGAATGTTGTGGATGGTTCTGTAACTAGATCAACAACTGATACAACACAACAGAGACAGTTTGATAGATCCAATCAGAAGGCCAAGCTAATAATCTTATTCATAGTGTCTAACGACGTGCAACCCCACATTCGTGATGCCAAAAAAACCAAAGAAGTGTGGGATAAGTTAAGCACAGTGTATGAGGCCAAAAACAAGAATGTAATACTGAATTTGCAGAGTCAATTACACACACTGAAGTTTAAACAAAATGAGAAAATAGAAGCTTTCTTGCAAAGAGTTGCAGAGTTAAGTGCATCACTTCTAGCCCTAGGAGAGGAGGTCACTAATACAAATCGTGTTCCCATTTTTCTAAGAGCACTATCTCCTTCATACCAAATTTTTTTAATGACATTAATCTTTTGAGATCATAAGTCATTTTCGACAAGTTAGTGAATGTATTTCAACAAGAAGAAGCAATGTACAACAAAGATGATGAAGAGGAGAAGGCACTTTACTATGTACCATGGGATATGATAATATAATATATATGGGTTGATGGAGATGCCGACATGTGATACACACTTTCTTCTCATTAGAAATGGAAAGTAAAATATCATTCCTCTCAAAAGTCTCAAACACAGCATCAACATGGGGACAAACAAAGTAAGAATAAGAATCAATCTCATATCTGCAAGAGAGGACATGATGTAAAATATTATTGGTTCAATACCTATAAGAAGGTTCATCAAGTCATTCTAGACCTCAAAATCAACAATCTCACAAGGGAAATTCTACCTAAAATCAAGGGAAGAAGAAGAGGAACTGGGGAAGCAAACCCAATCAGCAAGGAAATATAGTTGAGGAAGAAGAACATTCAAATAATGAATACTTCTTGTACATTGCTTATTCTAGTGAACTATCCACGTTGACTAGTGACATTTGGTATGTTGATTTGGGATCAATTTGACACATGACCGGACACGTAGACTGGTTTACTGAATGAGGGACACACCTTTGAAAAACCATGTTTCATGAGGTGATGATTTTTCATACACTCGTATAGGGGATTGGGAACATTTTTCTACCTCTTTATTCACGCAATCAGACTTTTAGATGTACTATATGTCCCTGGTTGAAAAATAATCTACTATCAATCAGTCAAATCCTAGATCATAATTTGAAAATTGACTTTGATAGTCATTCCGGCAATAAAATGTGTTTAATTCGAGACAAATCATGAGGCTCAAAAATAGTTGCAAAATCCTCCAATGTGGGACATATGTTCCAGCTTGATTTTGTCCATAGAGATGATCAAGCACTTATGGCTAAGAATTCTACCTCTGCATAGTTGTGGCATCGAGAGACTTGGTCACATCAGTTTCAAGTATCTCAAAACACTTCACCGGTATAACATGGTAAAAGGATTGCCATCTCTCCAGAAGGATACAGATAAGTGTCCTCACTGCCTAGCAGAAAACAACATAGAGCTTCATTCCAAAAGAGTACTTATCGAGCTCATGGTAATCTTAATCTGGTTCATATCGATCTTTGAGGTGCAATGCAACCGATTCATTCTATATTTCAATATTTCATGCTTTGTGTTGATGATTATTCGAGAAAAATGTGGATATATTGTCTTCGTAAGAAAAGTGAATCTTTTGAAACCTTCAAGAAGTTCAAAGTGGTTGTACAGAGCGAGATTGGTCATCATATTAGATCTCTCTGCTCTAGATCGAGGGGGAATTCACTAGTAATGAGTTCAAATCCCACCTATAAGCTCACGAGATTCATCAAAAATTCCTCCTCCACACACACCTCAACAAAATGGTGTTGTTGAGAGAAGAAATCATACTATCATGGAAATGGTGCATTGCATGATCAATGATTCTAGACTAGTGAGGAAATTTTGGGAAGAAGTGACAAAGACAATTGTATATTTTTTGAATAGAGTGCCCATAGTTGTTCTTGACGTAGTAACACCATATGAAGCATGGTCAAAGCGGAAACCATCTGTTGTACACCTCGGAGTATTCATGTGCACAACAAGTATGCATATACCCAAGTTGAATAAAAAGAAATTAGATATTAAATCACAAAAACTCATCTTCATTGGCTACAATGAAGAGACTCTTGGGTATAGATTGATGGATCCAAAGACTAGAAAAGTCTACACCAGAGATGTTGAGTTTTTTGAGAAGAAGGAAGCAAAGACTTCTCCTTCGAACTCACCTAATGTAGAATTTTCCCTTTTGTAAAAACAAAAGCTGATGTTCCCAATGATGAAAGTGATGATGGGCATGATGATGATGATCATATAGAACCACGACCCATAGAAGTAATTCAGTGTATGCCCAAGTGGTATAAAAACATGTTATGAGATGCAAAATTGGATGATCCTCCAGATTACATCCACCACTGGACCAAGGACTCGTAGTAAAATAGAAGAAGAAGTAAAATTTTCTTTGATGAGTAGAGTTATAGAATGTGATGAGCCCATTACATCCCCCGGGGAAGCCCTACAAGTAAAATCTTGGAAAGATACCATGGACGTTGAGTATTAATCAGTAATGAAAAAAACACTTGGCAACTTGTCGATCTTCCATTAGGGAAGAAACCCATTGGTTGCAGATGGATATTCAAAACAAAGTACAAATCAAATGGGACCATAGACAAGTACAAAGAAAGACTAGTAGTAAATGGGTATGCACAAAAAGAAGGCATAGACTATGAGGAGACATTTTTCCCACATCTAAGATCAAAACAATCGGACGATCTTTGCTCTAGCTGCACATGATTTGATTGGAAAATCCATCATATGGACGTTAAAAGTTCTTTTCTGAATGAATATATACAAGAAGAAGTCTACATGACTCAACCTAAGGGATATGTTATACCTGGTCAAGAAGCAAAGGTATGCAGACTTAAAAATCTCTGTATGGCCTTAAACAAGCACCCAGGCTTGGTACATCAAAATTGATGAGCATCTTGTACAACATGGATTTTTCAAAATCCATATGATCCCAATCTCTACCTCAAAAAGGAAGGGGGGATATTATGATTGTTTTTTTCTATGTTGACGATCTAGTCATCACCGGTAGTTCAGTGAAGATGATTAATGCAATAAGAAAGATCTTAACGATCGTTTGACATGACAAATCTCGGGGTGATGCACTATTGTCTTAGATTGGATGTATGATAGAAAGAGAATCACATTTTTGTTTCTCAGATGAAATATATCAAGAAAACACTCGAGAAATTTAGGATCATGGATTTCATACCTATTGCTACACCTATGGAGACGATACTGCAGTTATCTCGTTCAAATCCATCTCCTGTGGTAAATGTAACTCTCTATCGACAGTTGATTGGGAGTCTCATTTACCTCACTTATACTAGACCAGATATCAGCTTTGTAGTGAGCTATCTATCTAGGTTCATGTAGGAACCCAGATTTTGTCATTGGAAGGAAGCAAGGTGAATCTTGACATATCTCAAGGGAAAATTATATCTTGGTCTATAATACAAGAAGAACAACAACTTCTTCTTGATAGGATATTCAAATTCAGATCATGCAGGTAATATTGATGATAGAAAATCCACTTTAGGATTTTTATTCTTTTTGGGATCTGGACTAATATCATTGGGAAGCAAGAAATAACACTTTATTTCTCTCTCTTCTAAATAAGTCGAGTATCGTTATGCAAGTGAATTTTTATGCGAAGTGATATGGCTACGTCATATACTTGAAGGAATTGGAATACCACAGGACAAACTAGCCACCTTGTATGTTGACAATGAAGGTGTTCTCAAACTTGTTCGCAATCTAATTTTTCATGAAACAACAAAGAACATTAAGGTACAGTACATTTAATACACAAGCATGTATTGAAACACAATATATAAATTCAGTTTGGCCTAACATATGAACAACGAGAAGATATCTTCAAAAGGTCACTTTCACATGAAAAGTTTGAGTTGTTTAGAGAGTTCCTCTAATCATCTCTTGAAAAAATGCAAAATCAAGGGGAGGAATGTTAGGGTAAACTTATTTTAATGTAGTAATTTATGCATTGTATTATTACCTTTGGTAATTAGTTGATTATTGTTATATGGTTTTATAAACCATATTTTTCATTTTATTCTCGTAGGATTATATGTTACATAACTGTAACAAATACATTTATTTTTATTAATTATTTTTTCTTCCCGTATGTAGTTTTGGAAGCTTATGTAATTAGGATTATTTTTACACATGCAACATCCTTCTCTCTGTTTGTATCGGCTATTCAATATCTATAAATATCATAGCCTTGCACTATTATACTTTGATTTCCTACATATTAATAAAAGAAGTCAAGCTTCCGCCCTTGTTTTCTAAACTACGAGTTCTTTCTTTTCCACATAAGGATTACACATACTAGCCATGTGTCCATAAGCACCACACTTGTATAAATTACCATGAAAAGAAACATGCCTAAAAGCATTTGGCTTCCTAACAGATGATCTTCCATGAGATGTAAGCTTTAAAATATTTCCCTTACTTGACTGCATTTTTCATTTGATCCTTGATTTGATTCACCTTCACTTTTCTCTATACTGCATGAATCTTCCATGAAACCTAGACCTATTCTATCACCATATACATTTTTTTCCTAACATATTATTCATTTTTTTAAAGCTATCTTGAAAAGATGATACCTTACTTGTCATGATTCTTAAATCTTTCTTTAATTCTTCATTCTCTTTCTTCAGTTCTTCTTTCTCAACTAGGACTTCCTTGAGTTGATTCTGTACACACTTGAGAACTTCCTCTTGTGATTGAATAAATTTTTCCATCTTCTCTTTACAGATCTCTACTCCCCATCTCATGTGATAAATATCTCCCATCCTTGTCACCAAAGATCTCCCTCTAGCTTGTTAAATTTTCTTCCAAGGGCATGCTCTGATACAAATTGTTAGAAATGAGACAGAATGAGATGGGCTTGAATCAATCCTATAATAAAACTTTTTATTTTCTACTTCAAACAATTAACATACAACCTTATGAATCACATACACTAGTACTTGATAAAAAATTTGATATAGTCTATCATGATATGCATACATGATAAGAGTACAGAACAAACACAAATATTTTCTTTACGATATTTAGAACAAAGCAAACCGATTTGATTCATATCGAAGTCTACAATATACACTCAAAATCTCAACAAATCATTTTCTGACATCAATATGCTTTGACAAATGTTTTCAAATATAGACCAACTAGACTTCTCTTCTTCATCAACATGTCATTACAAAGACATCATCATCTTCATTCCACAAGGACCAGATAATTTCCTAAAAGAGACTTCCAGGGGGTTTTGCTTTGCAGAAAAGTTTTCTTCAATTGAAGAGAAAAGGGGTTTTCATCATGTTCACAAGCAAAACACATTTTTCTTTTTGTATAATTTCATCACTCGCCTCCCGACTTTTCACCTTCTCATGACTGTTCAATTACCATTCATTTTGACACTTCGTTGTTTTCTTCTAATATCTCATTTAACTGTTTTATTCACTAGTACATTTATGTTCTTATTCTTCAAATACTCTCCACACTTTACCTTTTCAAATTCTTCATTACTTCTTCAAGCTCTTCATACACCCTTGACTCTTCGAGATCGCCTTTGGGAGATAACAAGTCAATGAATTAGTATAATTTGTTTAAACAAACCCTCTAAGTGGATTTTTGTCTTCTTGCAAGGTTTGAACCTTTCATCTTCACATCAATTATATACCCTCAACCAAGAATGAACTCTAAAATACCTATAACTGAAAAATATCTTTGATCTTCTTCAAGATACTTTATCTCCTCGAATCGGGATTGATAATCATTCTCAAACTTCATAAAAAAATAACTAGATAGTGATATGAAATTCTTCACCGATCAAGATGAAAAATGCTCTTTATGATAGTTATTCAAGTGATTAATTAATAGGACATGTACCAAAGGATTTTGAAAGCTTCAACCAACACAACTCCACTATTTGAGGCCTTGAAGACCCGAGTTTTGGACTAAATAAAACCGATACGGGGTAATGTACCGAAGCCTATAAAACCATAATGTCTCGAGTTTTTCTCCTTGATTCAAGTCATTCTTCACGTTTAGAGAGTTGTGACTCTCTTTGAAAACTTGTTTAAGAGTTTTCAAATGTTTTGACAAAAACTTATATGGAGAGCAAGAAAACCTTGACCTTGTTATGTTTCTTCGCAATATTTAAAATTTCTAATAAGAAATTCCCATTGTATATCTATTGAAATCCAAATATTTATTTTGATACATGTTCATGATGAGAGGGAAAATACTTCCTAAAAATATTTTGATTTTTAGTTAGTTGAATGTAAAGATATAGTTGAATTTACTCTTGATATCCTACATTCAAGGTTTGTGTGACCGAGAAGACCCGAGATCAAACAACACTAGATTTATTTTTCATTTCTTGATGTTGTTAGAATAATTCAACTTCTAGACATTTGATAAATCATTTTCCATCTAATCCAATCCTTATTTTAGCGTATAGAAACCTAAAATCACTCCCAGGCATCATTTTAACAATTTACAGACTGGTAGCTATGAAAAGAATGAAGTCCTTCTATTGACTTGTGGTGCTTAGAATTGTCTTGAAAAAATTGATCAAATTTTTGGACCATCATATACCTTGTGTAGTGGATCATCAAATTTTCAACCCAAGGGCTTCTTCATACTAAGGTCTCCAAAAGCACTTCTATAACCTAGGCATAAGGAGTATTGTTTGTACTTCTGATAACAACTATTTTAATACCCCAAAAGAGAAACTTTAGACTTGCTATATACATATTTTTGGTAAGATTGAGGGCTTGATGATCACTATATCCTTTCATTTTCTCACAACATATTACTCATACCTTTTGAGGTAGTCTTACCTACTAAGGCTGCGAACTCCTGAATGATGGCCCAAGAAAGCAGTTGGACACTTTGAGAGCCACTCCATCACTTGAAATTATAAGCTTGAAATATTTGACAAGAATCTTATAGAGTGTCAATATTTCATTTCAATTCCTGATGTAACCATTACCTCTATGGCTATATTGTTGTATTGTGCCTGAAGAAAGCAACTTATGCCTTGTTGAAGGAACTTGAAGGGAAACAAATCATACAAGAAGGCATTGAATAACTCAAAAACATGCTTCCAACATTGAATATCTCTGAATCATGACATAAAATCTCAACCACCTTATTTTAAACAAAACATGCCACTTTTTCTCTTATTGATTCAGAAAAGTGCTTGTGAAGGAGAAAACCTAGCCAGAAAATACTCATAACTTCTCTCATACTTGTCCATTTTACTTGAAATTTTTTGCAATACCTTAGGATTTGATTTCTATACAAAAATTCAATCTATAATTTATTTGAATGAATTTCTATAAAAAAATTTGGACGCTAACAAGAGGGTGCTTAGAATACATTCCTTAACGGACCTATTTTAGAAACACTTGCATAACTAAAAATTGCCATTTCAAAATTTGATGAAAGTTTACATAGAGCACTGCAATACATCCCTCTAAATATTCCATTTGTTGGTTAGCCATAGGTTTTCTTGTGAATCTCAAAACAATCTCATTTACCGTAATAAACACTATAAGTTCTCAAAGTCAACTTTGGCTAGCTTTTGAAATTTTCCTCCTAGTGCCAAAATGAACCTAATTCATGTTCACACATACTATAGATAATATTAAAAGGCTTCTCTCATGCTCCTATGAATATTTCATGACTGACCTAACTCTTCACATCTTATCGTAATAGAAACATGCCTAAATGGCCTAGTTTGAACTGTAACTTCTTCCAAATGACCTAATACACCGTGTGAGACATATTTCTTATGATTGCAACATATTTTCAAACTTTTAGACCCTATAAAACAAGAAATCCAAACTATGCTCTGCCTATAGTGATAAAAACTAGCTTTCTCTGTTTTGGTTTGAGTGAATTCTTAGCCTAGAATGACCCTACTTGACCCATACACTTCATGAATTGAATATATGGACATGTTATAGACTAACTAAAACTCGTGTTCCTTGGTCTCTGCAACCTCTTACAAAATTTATTCTTTATGCCATTTTTTTTCTCATGAATGCAATATTTATAACATTTGTAAACTTCAAACTTTCTACCCAATAATCATCTTTCTCAAAGATGACAAAAACACTTTTCTAAACATACTTGTAAATGTCGAAAACCAACAAATATTATTATTAAATTCTCACATATTATTCCTAAGATTCACCTATTAGAATATTTCCACAATAATGCCATTTTGTTTACTCAAGAATGCAATATTTATAACATTTGTAAACTTCAAACTTTCTACCCAATAATATTCTTTCTCAAAGATGACAAAAATACTTTTCTAAACATACTTGTAAATTTAGAAAAACAACAAATATTATTATGAAATCCTCACATCTTATACCCAAGATTCACCTATTAGAAGATTTTGACAATAATTTTTAAACCGCACTCTCGAATGTGAAAAGATTCTAGCATTCTTCATGCCTCAATTTCAAAGGAGATAAAAACATGGATTGGGTAACCGATGGCATAGAGCTCATTAGGTAGTCAAAGTAAATAGAAATTTTTGACCACACAATCCTCGATGTGTCATGGGTAAATGAAAAAATATATAATATATATTATCTGTGTGTGCGCGCGCGCGTGTGTGTGTAAACATAGATTGGAAATAGATAAAAAAAAATTATTTATTAAACTAAGGTAGAGGAATAGAATGCACAAATTGATCTGCATGATGCAACTTAAAAATACATTTCAAATTTCATACTCAACTAACTTATTTTACTTGTGAGTTTAACTCTCACTGATCATTAGTTGTCTTCTCTTTAGGCTCTAAAAACTATATTCCTAAGTGAATCATGGTTTTTTTGTAAACACATCGAAGGCACCAAAATTCTACATAAAAATTATCTACAAACTACCATTAGAATCCTAAAATTTAATAACATTAAACAAACCGAAGAGAAAAAGCACCCGACATGAGACTCGAAGCATAACCAGACAACTTTTTCTCCAAGACCTTCACAATATTTGGCTATATAGTAATGCACGAATTCAAATAAAGTCCTCTAATATTCTATGGATTCATATATTAATTAAATTCTTCTAGAAATATTTAAAGTATTATATAGGTTTAGTTCGAGTACTTTATGTTTTCAAACAAATAGGTAGAAATAATTTTTTTAGCTATTTCTTCATGGATTTAAAATAACCTTCCAAAGATTTGTTGGTTTCCTCTAGTACTTCATGCCTTTAAAATACTATTTTAATTTTATAAACCTTCACTTAGGGTTGTCCAAATTTCATGTTGTCTTGTTTGGTTTGAAAAGATTTGCTCACTACCCACCCTCAACACAACATGTAACAAAAATTCTACACAAAATACACAAAATATTATTGGTTTATTCATGACATCGAGTAAGATAAATGCTACTACATCAATAATATATTAGTTTATTTTATATGTTTTTACACACCAAACTTAAACAATAATGTGGGACTATATTTATGATATCATTAAGAATATTATTATCCTACACTAATTTCAAGACTCATTTTCAAGCTCCATATATAACTTAGAGAAGTAAAGAATATATTTAGAAGAAATAACTCATGTTTTTAAGGATTATGAATCCAATGAGGAGGAGAGGGGAAGGTAGATATGTTAGAGATCGACAAGCACCGAGAGGGGGTTGAATTGATGCAGATTAAAATTTTCACTTTAATAATGTTGATTCAGAATTTCTTAATAAGTGCAACAATAGATCATAAGCATTAAAACAAGCACATGCAAGATAGAAGAACACTTTGAACACATAATTTATAGTGGGAAACCCTTTCGGGAGAAAAACCCACTTGAAACCATGGATTTATTAGGAAAACCAATTCCAAATATTACACTGGTTTTGGTTGAGCACCCACTCAACCTGTGAAGCACCCACTCCACAACTTCAAACACCTACTTGAAGATTTTTTTGAGCACCCACTCCATAAATTTAGCAAACACCAAATTGTAAGGAGCACCAACCCCTAATTTAATCACTACAACTGATATTTTGCAGACATCCACCCACAAGCAGGCTACAACCCCCAAACAATGGTAAGTTATAACTTAGACTTTATTTACATACAAAATTTGATCATCTAGTTACAATATTGCTTGCACAATAGATTATGATTGCCTTTCTGTATATGTATGTGTTCTCTCTTTCACTTTCTTCGCACATGTGAATCGACCCTTCTTTCTCAATCAATTATGTCGTCTCGATTCTCTTCTCATCTGATTCTTCACTACTTCATCTTCCAACTCTCCTCTTTCTCTTATTTCTTTCTATCAATCTTCTTTAGCTCAATTGCATCCTCTTCTTACTTGAGTAAATCAACTTCTATCGCTCTCACTTACATGATAACATCATTTCATTTCTTAGCAACACCATCTCAAATAAAAACGACTTTGAGTTTTTCTCTATGTACTCAATCAACCCATTCCACTACTTTGATTGATGTGTCATGCATCCTCTCCTTCTTTTTCGCCTAAGAATATGGTTCATTAAATGTAGTTGGCTAAGTCCAGATTTGTTCTTTTCATTAACGACTTGATTTCACATTTTTCTATGCATCAATTCAAAAATCTTGTGACTTGTCACATTTAAAAATAAATTTATCATAATTCTATAATTTCCATGAGCGATCCACTTTCTCCTCTAGCATTAATTTCTCCTTGAAATTAGGAAACACATAGAGAATGTAACTAGGTCAACAAACATTAAATGTTAGCAGCTAGAACAATAGATTTCATCGATCCTTGTGGAGTTCAAGTCGTATACTTAGCCACAATCATCTGACAATCAGAATCATCATCGATTTTAGAGAACAACATCTTTCTTAACCATGTCCATCTCAATTTATTGTCCTCGAGCCCTTTCCAGTTATTATTTGTTCGTTACGTGGCTTCCCTTGGCTATTTTGACATTTTCCTTTATATCACAACTTTATCCTTTGTTCTACGGAATTTCTCCTTTCATGGCAGATCTTTTTAGTTATCTACGGATTTCTTTTACTTCTCGCGACTTTTGAAAGCTACCACGGATTTCCACATTTTTCTCTAGAACTTTGCGGTTTTATTCCTTATGCACTTTTCTGGTTCTTTGCGGCTTTTTCCTTTTATACGCGGCTTTCTCAATACTTCCTTACTTCCACGGTTTTGACTTCAGTTCATCCTTGCATGCGTGGTTGATTCTTCTTTCACATCCGCGGCTTTACTTCTATCATATGCGGCTTATCCTTTGGATTCTTTTTGCTTTGCCACTTCATTCCTTTATCCGTGGCTTTCACTATAATTCTGCGGCTTTTTCTAGAACTCCACGGATTCAATAATTTATTAGGGTATTTTATATGTTTTTACACACCAAAGTTAAATAATTATGTGGGACTATGTTTATGATATCATTAAGAATATCATTATCTTACACTAATTTTAAGACTCATTTTCAAGTTCCATATCTAACTTAGAGAATTAAATAATATATTTAGAAGAAATAACTCATGTTTTTAAGGATTATATATCCAATGAGGAGAGGGGAAGGTAGATAAAGCACACATACCCAACATGAAGTAAATTTATGAGTATCTTAATAGGAGGTACACTTCTATTATGGTATCATATCGATAGAAACATAAGTATTATGATATATCAATTTTATTCTATATGATATTGTAAATGTAAGCTACTAACTCATTAGTACCACATACATTGTGTTCAAGGCAAAATTAATTATGTGCAAAAATAGTATCATTTTATTGTGATATAAACTAGACGATAATGTGTTACATGCATAGAAGGGTCACAAACATAGTGTTTACAAACAACATATCAAAGTACAAATAAGGTCAAATTAGCTAAGTTTTCAATCCATATGAGAGAGTATGCAAATTTGTTTATGAAATATTTAGATTCAATTTGTGTGTTTTTTAGCCACACAAGGAAATTTTTCAATCAAATTATGTCTCATTAATAAAGATTAAAAGATCAAAGAGTTGTATAAAATATCCTACAAATTCTATCTCAAGCTAGGTTTGATTCTATAGTAATTCCAAATGAAGAGTCAAAAACATAACAATAAAAAAATTGATTGAGGATTTTATGAGGTCTTCACAAACTCATGAGAAAATGCTTAAAAAGATAACCGGTTCTCCCTAAAACATGTCTTTATATCATAAGTGTCAATTAGTAGTAGTAGAATATCTTGATGAAGAGGAGGCATCAATAGAGAAGTAATAGGAAGAAGAAGAAATAATATTTTTTATAAGAAGTGTTTATGCGAAATCACAACACCCGTGAATGGTCGATTGTTGATGGGGCATTCAAGTGTGATTGCAAAACATGGATTTATTCCCAAAGTGTGGGACTTTGCAATCGGGATAGCTCTCTGGAGAAAGGTTGGCTTCCTATTCCTAAATCTTGACACCACATGCCCAAATTCAGAGAAAAATAATCTAATCCTACCCTAATGCTTTCAAAGGAGTTGGGGATAAAAGATGCATGAAAAGTAAATCTATTTTAAATGGAGGTCATGCACCAATAAAGAATGTTGAATATCTCACACTTTGCATAGGAATGAAACAAGCAAGTTTTAAGAGGGTAACCTAGCACCACAGATCAAAACATAACTATTATAAACCAATTTACCATTAAACACAACCCGTTGAGATCTTGCAATAACAAATATGATAATGCACATAACTTAACCATAATGAAAGATCAGATAAGACATAATAAACACAAATGAGGGTTGAGAATCATCCACAATTTTTTTATTGATCCAGTTGATACAATACATTACATGGGGGGCCAAAGGCACAAAATTTGTATTACAATGTTCAATAGGGAGGCTTGAGCTCCACATATTTCTCATAGACAAGAAAGAAGGGAGGGGCAAAGGAGAAAAATCCAACCTTTTTTACTGAGCCCCTCCTTACAATTTATAGAGGAAGATAATGTAGAGAGAGAGAGAGAGAGAGAGTTTCAAAATGCTCCAAAACCCATCAAAATTCATCATTATATCCCTATAATGGTTGTTGGGAAGATCTGTAAACACCGTGATGGTACTTGTGCCTTAAACAAGAAGAAATGGGTTCATAATGCACCCGGTATGGCCCTAGTTCTTGAAACTCATCATGGTTATTCACCCACCAAAACCATTAATTTCTCCTCTCTGATCATTCCATGTTGTAGAGCTCAAAATTAACTTTCCATCAACTGTAATTTTGTAAAAATTGGTGGAGTATGGAAGAAGTTGTCATCATTTTGAACCAAGTTGATTACATGGCTCCATCCTTCACCTACCCTCATGATCTCTACATTTTTATGTGTCTCTTGGATAGAGCACTGAATTCCCTTTCTAACAAATATAATTTCATCAAATTTGGCCAAACATTGCTCAAGTTGTGTTAGATTGAATTCGGGTCATGATTTTGAGCTTCTCCTAACCACTGAGGTCCATTGTTCACCTACCAAGCTCAAAAATTCAATGAAAATCAGTCTTCTTTGCATGCCACTGAGTCTGACTCACCACCAGCTCCCATCCACTCGGCACTTAATGAATTTTACACCTACCCACCTGACACAAGCCAACTAGGCTCCTAATGTAAACTTGGTGAATTTGTTTGAAATTTTTTGGGTGGGAGTTAATGTTTTCAGGCTTTTGGGCCATGTCGTTTCAGATATTTTACATGTGCCTCTTCAGAGCTTCCTGGATGATTCCCCGAAATAACCATCCATGAAAACCTGAAGTCACCCCAACTTGCCACGTCACCCCATCTTTTGGAGTTCAGATTTTTTCATTTTAAGAGAAATCCTCCACACCGCTTCAGAGTTTTCCATGCTCAACCTCCGAAAACCAACTCACCCGACCTCCTAAACTTCCCACCTCCGAAGTCTAAAATTTTAGGACTTTGGGATTCTCCATTTTGGACCTTGTCACTCACCGACTTTAGAGTTCTTCTCGCCTTAATGTCCAAAACTTATTTCCCATGATCTATGAATGCTCAAACATCTGAAGTCCGAAGTCTTCAGACTTTAGACTCTCTATAATCCCCGCTCATCTCGACTCCTGAGATTTCTTCCTTCTTGCATTGCTCAGGCTCTTGGCTTGTTGCAAGCTTGCCAAGTATCTTGGCCTCTTCCTCTATGCGAGGTGCTGAGTCCCCTCTATTTCATTTGCCGCTCGACTCAATTGGATCGCGCCTGAGCCTTCGTTTCTTTGTATCTCTTGGCCTAGCCGGCCCACAATGGATCTCCCTTTCACTGAGTTCTACGCCGACCCCATGTCCAAGATATCCTTGTCTCAAAATTGCCAAAAAACCCCGACCTACATCCATGGAATTCCATATCTTTCCCACTGAGCTGTCCATTTCACTTCTCGATGTTCATTGTATGGCTCGGTCATCCAAGATCCTATGACAACCTTCACTTTTCCAATGTCTCGCCATACGAGCTGAAATCATGCTTACTTCACGAGTTATCTCGCTCACACGACCCCACGCTATGCTTCCTTCATGGCCGATTCGGCCCTATCAATTTTATCGAGTTCTTCAAAGGCTCGCCTGACCATCGATGTGACTCAGCTCGCCCCTCTAATGCACATTCCAGCTCACCAAGCTTCTCGGTGAACTTTTTATCAGGTCGGTGACCAATGCAAGGCCCTTTTGGGTAATTTTTACTTTTTCTTGATTCTACAATGAATTTTTGAATGTGGACGCTGAGGGGATACCATTAGGGTGTCATGGGGTTGTTTTTTTCTTCATTGCTTTTTTGCACATTTGGGTTAGATGTGGGCCCACGGGGCTTGCATTCCATTATTTTTTAAGAGGATCTTAAGGGTCAAAACCCATAAAATGAAAAAAATCCTCAATTATTATTTTCACTCTTGAGTTCATTGAATGTGTGCGTGCGACCCTAGAGATGGTCTATAACCCGCTTTCGTCCCTAGGTGCCTTGTCCGTGTCTAGGTCCCCGTTGTCCAATTTTGGCCCAAGGGGAAAATTTGGATAACAATTTGGTGACTCGCGGGGACATCTACCCGTTATATGTTCATGTACCACGGTTGCTGATTTTTCCATTCGGCACGGAGTCATAATTGATAACTGCAGCCTAATGTCTGGACTCCGAAACTTGCCCTTGAAACTACTAGAAAACCGCTGACCACTGGACCTATTCCATTGCTCACACTCTCAATATTTATAAGAAAATATTGAAGTTAAAATTGTGAGAGTGGAAAATTGTTTACACTGGGATTTTCATTTGTTCCTCTTTGCAACCCTTATCTATATGACTCAAAAATAACTTCTTAATCTTCCCGAAAGTGATTCTCGCAAAATATAAAGCACACAATACGATGATTGATTGGCATGCATAACATGTTGCATATTTTTAAATAATATGTTCTTTCAATTAATATATCATGGAACTCTATTAAATTTCAACCTTTCTCTTTCTTCTAAATGATTGCTTAGAACACTACCGAAGGCCATAACTACTTATTCTTATTGGATTTTGAATTGAAACAAACCCGAAAAGTGAGAAAGAGAAATTTTAGGTTGATCCTCTACTTTTGATCATGGGAAACCACTTGAATGAACTTGGGGAAGGTTGTTCCTCCCGTTAAATTTTTAACCCTATGGGGACACTATGAAATTCACCCGTGATCGATCTTGAGGACTCAAGAATGAAAACTTAGTAAAACTTTTCCTCAATCTTGATTTAGTTTCTTTGCATTTGTTTTCTCTTTAAATTGAAAATTGTTCCTCATAAGTATGAACTTCTTGTTTAGAAAATATCTCTTGAGAGGCATAATGATACAACTAGGAGAAAAAAATGTATGTCAAGGTAGTTAGGAAAATTGAAACCTAATCTATAATAAAACAATGTGTATACGCATTTAGAGGAATTCAAATCCTTAAATAATAAATACAAGGGTGAGGACATTCCTTTCAGTAGCGGTGCTTGAGATAGATTATGTTGAATGGAATTGGAAGCTCCTTTCCATCCAAAGTGGACAGTTGAAAGGCATTTCTACTTTTACATCCTGTGACCATGTAGGGGCCACTCTAAATGGCATCAAACATGGAATGCCTTCCTAGATTTTCCAAATTTGCATCCCATTTTTAAACTAGGTCCCCCTCCTGAAGGTCCTTGCCTTGGCTTTCTTGTCAAATGACCTCTTGACTAAGGCCTGATCCTTCTCGATGGTTTGCATTGCATGTTCTTTTATTTCTTCCAACTCCATCAGCTTTGCATACCTAGCTTCCATAGGTTCAAACTTAGACAACTCTAGTTGTTTCATGAGCTCCAATGCGGGCAACTCAAGTGATATGGGCGGCACTACTTCCTTTCCGTGGACTAGCTTATAGGAGAACTCGCTATTGATATTTTTGGCATTATTCTATCATCCCACAAGGCTTATTTGAGATTTTTATGCCACATCCTTTGATTTTCATCTAGAGTCCTCCTAATGATCTTTATCAAATTATTTTTCGTGGACTCTACCTGTCCATTACCCTAGGAGTAATAATCTGAAGAGGTGCTCAAATAAATTACATTCCTAACATCCCATTGATTGATCTTGGCACCTAGGAATGTTAGAGAATTATCTTATATGATAGTGGTTGGTACACCGAAACTTGTGACTATCCCCTCGTAGAAGTCTAGTATACTAGACTCGTTTTCTTCCTTGAGTGTTACTGCCTCGGTCTTGGTGAAATAATTTGTTGTTGTTAGAATTCACTTGTGACCTTGGTTCGAATTTTGATTGATGACCCTAATGAATTCTAATCCCCATTTCATGAATGGTTGGTCAACTGAAATTGGATGAAATGGAATTGCTGAACTAGCCTTTCCTTTCCTATGAAGAATGCACATTTTTTACATTTCTTGATGAGCACTCACAAAACACTAAGGGCCAATAATAACCAACCTTCATTATTTTTAGAGTTATTACCCGTGGATCAAAGTGACCTCCAGCCTCTCCATCGTGAAACTCATTTTGCACCTTTTCAATTTGGTTTGTTCTAATGCACCTCAATAGGACTCCATTGATGTCCTTCTCGAACAAAACACCATCAATAAGAACATTTGGAATAGCTTGGAGTCTAAAATATATCCTCTTTACTTTTCTCATCTCTAGAGGGTAGAGACATGTTCGTAGGAAATGTATCATGTCCCGATTCCAACAAGGATTAGGAACATTAACATTTGCTTGTTCCTAATTGTTTTGTATCAAGAAAATAGATTCCTTTTCATTATTCTCCTCAACATGCCGACTTGGAAGCTAAATGTTTACACAATATTTTTCCACAAACAAATTTAGTGACCTTAATTTCATTTTCATACTCCATCACTCAGGGTGATCCATCCCGATTGTTTCTCATTTATATCCTTATTCAAGAGGAAGTCCTTGAATCCCACATGGGCTACTAGCAATGGATCCTATTTTTTGATACCAAGTGTTTGAATTTTTAAAATTCCCGATGACTATGAGGACTTGCTTCTTAATGAAAGAGTGCCTCACTTCATATTCCTCCAAGCTCGAGTGAATAAGGAAACTATTTGTTCGGGTCCCTCTTTGTTTTATCGTACCAAGATGGTAGAAATGGTGTTTGAACCACCGAAATCATAGAGCATGAAATCTTTAGAAAATTACAAATTAATAAGAGTTAGAGCTTGAGATATAGCATTATAGATAGCTTCAAAACTTTACTTTCCCTCCATTGTCCACTTAAATTCCATGTTCTTTTTCAACATCAGCGTTATTGGCTTGACAAGAGTAGAAAAATTTGGTACAAATATTCAAACAAAGTCTATTCTCCCCAAGAAGATTTGTAGAGATTTCTTGTGACTGTGCAATGGAAATTATCAAATGGCTTCAACCCTTTCCGAATTAATTATCATCCCCTCTTTAGATGCTATGTAACCTAGGATCTTTCCTTCCCGAGCTAGGAATATGCATTTTTCGGGTTTAGGGACACTCTGAATCTCCTGCATATTTAGAACACCTATCTGAGATGGAAGAGGTGACTTTTCACATTATTAGAAAACACAGTGATGTCATATAAATACAAAAGAACTATCTTGTTTATCAACCCTTGAATGTCATGTCCATTTCTTGTTGAAATGTTACTCCAAAGATTTGCAACCCGAATGGAATTTTCCTATAGGCATAGGTGCCCCATTTGGTGGTGAAGGCCATTTTGAACTGATCTTCTTCTTTCACCATTATTTGATTGTAGCCTGATTATCCATCTAGGAGAGAGAATATTTCTAAACCGGCTACCACTTACAAGATCTTCTCCATAGAAGGAAGCGGGTAGTGGTCTTTGAGAGATGCCTTGTTCAATTCCCGAAAGTCCACACACAACTTGATTTCTTTGTTTCTCTTCCTAATCGGCACCCGCAGATTTGCAACCAAACTTGAGTGTTTGATTGGAAATATGATGTTTTCCTCAATCAACTTATTTATCTCTTTCTTCATGAGAGGCTCAATGTTGGAGTTTATTGGTCTTTGTTTCTTCCTCAAGAAACAATAATGGTGTATGATAATAGATCTAAAAAATTAGAGCCTTGCTTTTAGCTGAAACTCGAAGTCTTGAAAATTGAGTTGTGAAAATGAAATACATAAACCATTAGTCATTTTTTCTGATTTAGAGAAAAATGAAAATTACAGTTTCAATTTTTTATTCATGGAGACATTATATGCTTTGGAAAATACCCAGAACAAATATAAGCTTGTGAAATACCCATGTTGTTAAAATCTCAGATCTAGAACTTACCAAATCGGAAATGGAAGAGCTCAAAGAAACCCTTTTAGAGCCACAAAAATACAAATACCGAGCACAAAGGCGAGCTCAAAGAACATGAAAATGGGCTCTGAGAGGACAAAGAAAAGAACAACAAAATCATGATTCAAACAGATCAAAGGACACCAACCCAACTCATGGGTTTTAGAAAATCATAGCCAACAAGTGAAGGAAAATCAAAGATTACCGCTTTTTTCTTAAAGTTATAAAAGTGAAAATTCCCAACAAACCCTCCACAAGCGGATTGAAAATAGCTCTAATGATTTTTATTCTTCAACATAAGGAAATCGATAACTAGAGCTCGAATGAAACCCAAAATGGCATCCGTAATAAGATACCATAAATCTCAACAATGAGCTTTAAAGCACAATAATGGTGACTAGTAAAATTTTGGCATGGTTTCCCCATGCGAGCCTCACTTTGAACTCAATGAACAAAATGACTGAATGATTGGGGTTGAGTTTATTTTTCCATGTTAAATCGACTAAAGAGTTAAAACGTGCAGTGTCGACAGAGGAAAAACCCTAACTCATCTTGAGTTAGGGTTAGAAACTTCATGATTAATCATGTGATCACCGCCACGTGCCCAAAGGGACCACACATCACTACTTTATCTCGAAGTTTGAAACAAAGCACAAAATAATTATTCTTTTATGGATATAGTCAAAGTGGAGCTAGGAGAAAATTTCCATTCTTGCACATGTGGTAGAAGCATGCCTTTTGAGATAAATTTAGAATTAGCTTCAAACATGTGGCAAATGAAGCTAGAAGGCATAGTTACCTTTTTCATGCACACATGCTAGTGGCATGCTTTTTGTAATAAAGCTAAAACTAGCTTACCCTATTTATCCCAAATACCTTAACTTTCCCAAACATAATTGTATACCTTCATGTAGAATAATAAAGGAGTCAATCACTTTGAATAGGATTAAAATTGAGGGGGCCTATTTTTACCTCTATGTACAACATGTAATTTTAAGACTTTTATTATTTTATTCATTATAAAGGCTAAAATTATCATGCAAGTGGGCGTTTTAAACTTGATTATTTTAAAGTCTATTTTTAGGGAAATTGGGCGAATATTTCTCTATTTATTTGTGTGCTCTTGCAAAGCAACGAGGGGAATTCTTGATGTAACAAAGTGCTGGAGGAATTTTTCCATATTTTACCCTTCTATGATAAACAACATGATTGGCCTTTCCATAATTTTGCACTGGTGTGTATGATCATAGTTATTCTTTTGAATTTAATTTCCTGAATTATTAATCTTTGCTTGAGTTATTTTACATTGTTGAAGATTAGGTGTTGTGTTCATTTTAGTGTGTAATTTTTGTGTTGTTATTTTGAGAAATCCCTTAGAATATCGGATTTTACTTGAAGTTAACAACAAACCCCTAGAATGTGTTCACTTCACCTCTATTCTCATCAGATTGTGTATGTTCTATGTCTAAAAGCCCTCAAATACCTTTGGTGTATCATCATTTTTATAGTTTATTTTTCATTCTCTTTCCCTCAACCCTAAAGATCTAGTTTAGGGATACTCCAAAAAGGGAACCATCCCTTAGAACCTAGAGATTCACCTCACATCTAGGAGACCCACAACCGGTGAGGTGTTTCAATCAGATTCTGTAGAAGTGAGGGAAAAGAAAAGAAAAAAAAATTCACCCCTCAAAATAGGTGCACTTCTGCTGGATAACAGCTTTTGGCACACTGGTGGGACAGAGACAACTATTGATGAATTCAGACATTTTAAGATTTAGAGAAAAATTCATCCGGAAAATCTATAAATTTGATTTCATCAAGATTGTGCTTTACATCACCAAAGTGACATCCAGTCTTTCAACTACAACCTTTTGAGTTTTTTTGCAAAAAATTCGGATATGTTATTTTGTTGTTATCATCCTTTTTTCATAAGTAGTGGACCTATTTTTTCATTTTTACATCTTTTATGATGTCATGCAATCATGACATCAATTCCTCAGTGGAATTATTCTATCCATGAGTTGTATCCATCAGATCTACAACCCGTTTTACCCATATTCCCATCCAAATCATTGATATGACCCCTATAAAAATGAATATCCCCTTAACCCGAACCCTACATATCAATATGATTATCAATATGATAATGGTTATGTTGTTCAAGATCAAGGTTATGTGGATTATTTTGATTATACATGTGAGGAGGATCTTGAAATCAAGTTTCATGAACTTAAGTAGACATATTTAGATATCAAGGAACAAGTTGAAAAATTACAAGCATTAGAGAATGATAGGAATCAAAGTTGAGGATCCTCACAATGGGATGTTCCAACTTACATTCCCCATCAGAATCCAATGCCCACATACCTTCCTTACTAGCTAATGCAACCCCTTTATCAGTTTCAAAATTTTCAAAGTTGTCTTTAAATTCTACCCCTTCTCGTTCCCTAACCACCATTTAAGCCCAATTTTCAATTTCCAATTTTTCTTCTTGCTGCTGTTCCAAATACCACATTCTCACATTCAGATTTTGAACCCCATTCCTTTGCCCAAAAATTGCAAAATCAAGTTGAGACCTAGCCCACCCCTCCTCCTCCATCCACAATTTCAATTCATGAAGGTGAAGATCGAAAATTATCCGGAGGGGCATCTAATCAAGAAAACAACAGCTAGATTTCCTATAGAATTTACAACAATGGGTCTAAAATTTCAATTTGATCATATTCCACTATTAGAGAAGGAACCCATGCAAGAGGTATAGTATGATTTTGCAGAAGAGAAATTACAAGAGTGAGATGATAAATAGTCTCAGTATGTTCTGAGTGTAGTGTGCATGATGAAAAATATTCATAGAATTTGTTCATCCATCACATTTGCAAAACTAGAAAGGGTGGAAGAATCAGTTTTATATGAAAAGGAGCACAACGAGGTTAATATTCAAAGAGAGTGTGTTGCAGAAATTGACAATGAAGAGGTTGATTTCTTATCAGATTTGGAAGATTGCATTGGTGAGAAACAACCCATGAACTCACTACGTTTGCAATTTCACCATTTTTCTTCCATTATACAGAGCCTCTTGTTGCTAAGGCCCCCTTGACTTGAAGAGGAACAAAAATATCATTGGATGAAGATCCTTTCTTTTGTCTTTGGAAAATCAGTTTTGGAGGAAAACATAACATAACAACCTATTTCCCGCGAAGAAGAAAGAGATGGTTTTGATCTTACAGACTTCATGATGAATAAGAATGATGAAGGAATAAAATTACTCATGATGGATATGGTACAATATCTTGAAGAAGCTAAAAAGACTTCAAAGCAATTTCATAATGTAGTTATTGATGAAGAGAAAATCGGTGAAATAGTAAAGATCGAACAATCAGGTTTCTCATTGTTAAGAGGCCATGTTCTATACGGTACTTGGCTGGTTTGAAGTTAATTACGTAGTACTGAATTTGTGCCTATTTTAGAGCACAAGAATGATCTTTAGATTCTCAAAAACAAGCCCCAAGACCTTCCAAAGCAGTTACGAGATCCTATTGATATATTCTTCGTGTTTTGGAATAGCCTTTGGAGTAAAATAAAGGTACATGTCTCATTTCAATTATTTTCATGTTATCTATTTTTAAAGTTGAACTTGTGGCCTCAATTTTTAAGAAAAGTTATTTCACGTTGCCTATGTTAGGTTTCGTTTAGCTTCATTTACAGCTTGGTTAGAGTAAGGTATGTAGAATTATCATTTTAATAAAGTGCTCACACACACTTGCAACTTTCATTTCAATAATTGTTTTTCATGCACATGATCTCGGTTTTCTAGATCTGCCTTTTTTCTTTCTAAGGGCAATTTTTTTAGTATAAAAGGAAGAATTTGGTTTGGGATTTGACTCCATGCCCAACGGATGAGATTAAGGCATTGGTCTTAAAGCTAGCAGGTAGCTAATCCCACATAATCGCTAGAAACGTTGACATTTCTCGCACTTGTGCGAGAGGTCAACTTGAAAATTTGGTTCCTCGTTGAAGGGGTTAGGTTGAGTTCTCTAACTAAGAAAGAAAGGTTTTGAACTGTTGTTGTGTTGGTTTCATAATGTCAACCTTCCACTTAAGATGTCTTTCCAAGTTTCATCTCAAATAATCGTGCATCAACCCCTTAGGAATTGATAAAAACCCCGACACGCATACAAGAAACACAAAAATGGTGAAGATGGACATCCCAAAGAAAACAAAGGGACAATCCATTTTTAAAAATTGAAGCAGTGTTTCTAATTATATTTTATTCATAGTTTCAAATTTAATCAAGGTACTTTTGATTCATTAATTATGATTAAGTAAAAATTTCTTAGTGTGTTTGAGTTGCAAAGAATTCATTTAACACCATGTTAATGAAAAAGAAATTCAAAAAGAAGTATTTATAGCTCATCACAATAATATATTTTCATTTATTTCACAAATTAAAAGTACAATGGACCCACACAAGCCGTGGGAATAACTCTGAAAATTAAGTACATGAAAAGAAAGTGCATGTGTATAAAGCTATGAATAAAAGAGAAGGGAAAATCCATCATTTCCTGTTCTAGATGGATTTTCTTGCCTTCGACTTCTAGCTTTCTCTTCCCAGTCTCCTTTCCGTCCTCAAAGAAGTACCTAAAAAAGAATGGAATATTGTTAGAGCTCCGGATTTTCCATTCTATTGTATTCACAACTTCAGACAAATAGACTTTCTTAAGATATACTCAAAAATCGTAAAGTACAAGAAAATACAAGAGTAGAACATTATCATTCAAGATCATAATGAAAGAAGAGATCAACAAGATAATGAAAAGAAAATCCTATGGCTTTCACTTTTTGTAACTAGTTTTTCAATGTGAAAGTACAAATTACAAATATCTTTTAAAAATTTCAATCATTTTTGAAATAAGAGTACAAGCTTTCATAATGACTTTCTAAATAGCAGTTATCAACATTCAAATCTGCTAAGGACAAGCTTAAGAGGTTACAACATTTGCAAGTTACAATTCTTCATGACTTACAACCGACATGGTAATTTAATTTTAAGAATATTTCCTTATGATAGCGGAGAAAATATTGCGAGTAGTTCAAGCATCAATTACAACGAAAAAGAGCTTGTTCTCCTTTAAGGATCGTGGAACTCAAGTGCATCTATACCAAGTACAAAGTTTCTAAGGCTAGGAAATGGATTCAAGAGTCTACAATCATAACTGAATGCAGGACTTTCGCTATGCATCTCGTGAACACATTATCAAGCTTGATCTATAGTGATATAAAAGCTTGTAAGGAAAAAACATCAATTTCTTCAACAAAAACATCATCTCATAAGCAAATGTACAGGTACAGCTATAGATCCTAGAAAGTAAATTACACTTTTCAGCTATAAATGGATTTGAATGAAATTACAACTTCATGCATTAACATTGGCATGAGAGCATGAATTCTATCAAAACATGATACATCTTGGAGCGCTTATGCTTTCCAAAAGTGTTAATCACTTCATCAACAAAGAAGGGTATGACCTTGCCAAAGGCTTGCAAAGAAGAAATGAAAATTGCATGATACAAATTATGAGAATACAAAGAAGACATCAAAATCTTATTATTGTTATAGTGTAGAAAGAGATAAACAAATTTGAGCTTAATGATGCCATTACAACCATTTAGAGGAGTATTAAATTGGGTATTAGAGGCTTTTCATTTTTACAAATGCCTTAAAAATTAAACCGTTGTAGATCAAAATATGGAATCCTGTGTTGTAAAGTAAAAGAAGAGTTGATCTTTTCACAAAGCAAAGGTTGAAGTAGAGTAAACACAATGTTGTAAAGATAGAGGGGTCAAACCAGGGAGCAATACATGAGCTCAAGAAATAATAATGGAGTATGATAATAGAGCTAAAAAATCGAGCCTCATTCTTAGATGAAACTCGTAGTCATGAAAAATTAGTTGTGAAAATGAAATATAGAAACCCTTAGTCATTTTATATGATTTAGAGAAAATGACAAAGTACAACCTCAAATTTTTATTCATGGAGACATTCTATGCTTTGGAAAATACCTGAACAAATACAAAGTTGGCGAAATACCCATGTCATTATAAGCTCAAATCTGAACTTACCAAATCATAAATGGGAGAGCTTGAAGAAACCCTTGTAAGAGCCGCGAAAATACAAATACTGTGCACAAAGGTGAGCTCGAAGAACACGTAAATGGAATCTAAAGGCACTATGAAAAGAACAACAAAATCATGAGTCAAACAGATCAAAGGACACCAACCCAACTCATGGGTTCTAGAAAATCATAGCCAACAAGTGAAGGAAAATCAAAGCTTACCAATTTTTTCTTAAAGTTACAGAAGTGAAAATTCCATACAAACCCTCCACAAGCGGCTCGAAAATAGATTGAATGATTGTCATTCTTCAACACAAGGAAATAAAATTACCAGAGCTCGAATGAAACCTAAAATGAAGGCTATAATAGTATACCGTAAAGCTCATCAAGGCTTAAAAGCACAATAATGGCACTGTAAAATTTTGGCATGGTTTCCCCATGTAGAGCCTTACTTTGCACTCAATGAACAAAATGATCGAATGATTAGGGTTGAGTTTCTTTTTCAAAATTAACTCGACCAAAGAGTTGAAATGTATAGGTTTCGGACATAAGACAAAACCCTAACTCATCTCGAGTTAGGGTTATACGCTTCACGATTAATCATGTGATCACCGCCATGTGCCCAAAGGGACCACGCATCACTACTTTATCCAAAGTTTGAGACAAATCACATAATAATTATTCTTGTATGGATATAGTCAAATTGGAGGTAGGAGACAAAGTTCCCTTCATGAACATGTGGCGTAAGCATGCCTTTTGAGATAAAGTTAGATTTAGCTTCAAATAGGTGGCAAATGAAGCTAAAAGATAGAGTTGCCTTTTTCATGCACACATGCTAGTGGCATGCTTTTTGTATTAAATCTAAAAATAACTTATCTTATTTATCCCAAATAACTTTCCCAAAATAACCGTATACCTTTATGCAAAAGAATAAAGAATTCAAATCAGTTTGACTAGGAGTAAAATTGGAGGGGAAGGCTATTTTTGCCTCTATGTACAACATGCAATTTTAGGCCTTTTATTATTTTATTGATTACAAAGGCTAAAAGTATCATGCAAGTGGGGGTTTTATACTTGAGTCTATTTTTAAGGGAAATTGGGTGAATACTTTGCTATTTATTTGTGTGCTCTTGCAAATAAAAAGTGGGGACTTCTTGATTTAATAGTGTGCTAGAGGAATTTTTCTATATTTTACCCTTCTATGATAAACAATAGATTGGCCTTTCTAGAATTTTTCAATGGTGTGTATGATCATAGTTATTCTTGTGAATTTAATTCCCTTAATGACTAAGCTTTGTTTGAGCTATTTTATCTTGCTGCAAATTAGGTGTTGTGTTCATTTTAGTGTGTAATTTTTGTGTTGTTATTGTGAGTAATATCTTAGCATATAAGTATTTTCCTTGAAGTTAAGAGCAAACCCCTGGATCATGTTAACATCATCTCTATTCTCATTAGATTTTGTATGTTCTTTATCAGAAATCCCATAAATACCTTTGGTGTATCACCATTTTTACAGTTTATTATTCATTCTCTTTCCCTCAACCCCACAGATCTAGTTTAGGGGTACTCCAAAAAGGGAACCAACCCTTAGAACATGGGATTCACCTCACATCTGGAAGACCCATAACCCGTGAGCTGTCTCAATTGTATCTACAGAAGTGAGGGAAAAGAAAATACACACAAATCTATCACCCCTCAAAATAGGTGCACTTCTGCTAGATAAAACCTTGTTCGAAAAGCATATGAGACCAATCTATAGATCAATACGCACTAATTTTATTTGTGAAGTATCTTGATAGACACAATGTAAAGAGTGGTGGAAAGTCAATTACGTACACGTCTTGCAAAATGTGACATCGGGACAAGAATACACTGTCAAACTTAATATTTTAATGATCCCAACGATTCCCACTACTTCCCCGCCTAATTGCACAACTCCTTTAAAGACCAATTCATATTTTAGGCCCAGTTGATCAGCTATTTACTTCAGCATTACTTAATTTTTTTCCCCAATTGATCATACAATTGTGTACCAAGTGGTTCCCAACAATCAATGACACATAGAACGGTGAAGGCTTCAAATTTTTACTTGGTTGACCTCCTTCTTGTTGTACTACATTAGTGAGAACCTTTTCT
This sequence comes from Taxus wallichiana var. yunnanensis, assembly GCA_018340775.1. Taxonomy (NCBI): domain Eukaryota; kingdom Viridiplantae; phylum Streptophyta; class Pinopsida; order Cupressales; family Taxaceae; genus Taxus; species Taxus wallichiana. The sequence continues at coordinate 172,042,398 of CM031233.1, forward strand.
TGATTCTTGGATGACTTATTCAAGGTGGACCAGTTGCCCATTCCTACTTGTATCAAATCCCAATTTTCTAGGATTTCCAGTGACTCCCACATGGAAATGCTTACATGCATTTTCTTCATTTAGTCAATAATATTGAAAGGGGATGGATTATCCTTTTGTTGCCCCTTATTTGGCACAATATTTTCTAGCACTTGAATGGGCACATGTGCTTCCACAACATGTTCTTTAGGATGACTTTACGGGTTTGGGGTTGTTCTTTCGTGCATTACTAATTACTTGTGGGGTGAGAGTGGGTTGAGAAATAATCGGGCTAGATGGCTTCCCTTATTATATTTTCCTCTTCTTTGATTGTGTATTAATAGTTACACCATGGAAAGGAGGCTAGTTAACTCAGAAATTTTATGTTTGCCAATTGACCAAAGCAGTAGTTTAAGTTAGAGGTGCCTCTTGTTGAATTTCTTGCCAATTTTCTTCCTCATTTGGTTCTAAGGACATACCAATTCTCTACACCATTAAATCTTGATTAAGTGAACCATTAAATAATGTTGCTTGGTTGTGAGGTTGATTACATAGAAAACACCACTCATATTCCTATGTAATGTTGAAACCGCATTTAGATTATACGGTTGAAATGGCTTGACAGCTTTGAGATTTTCCTCGTTCGATTTTGATTTATAGCTTGAGTTGGTGGCTTGTTTGAATGAAAATAAGGCCTATATGATTGATCTTTTTGCCTCTTAATAGTTATGAGCTCAATCCCTAGGTTTTGTAGTTGTTTCATAACTTTCTCGGAGTTCTTTTGAAGTAATAGAAGAAGTAGAAGCCTCATTATTGCTCGATTCTAGGGGCTGGAATGGGATTCAACTCAACCTGCTTTTTACTAGTTGATAGAGTTCCCATTCCCGGATATAGAGGCATAGGTGGCCTAGGTGCTAGCTTTCCTTCTTGAATCAAACAATTTTCCATCTCGATTACTATGTTGTAGGCTCCTAGTAGTGTTGTTCCTCCCATTGATTGTATCATCATAGCTATGTCTAATTTAGAGCCTTCAAGAAATAGAGGAACACACCTTGGGTAGTTGGTTTTATGGCCACCGGGATCCTATCCCGTATCTTTGGAATCATAAATTAAAATTTGGTATCTCGCTCATTTGGAGCTCTCTTAATCATTGTCAATTGTTCCAATAAAGACAAATTGTTTTTCCTTTCTCCAAATTGATTGCAAAGAGTTGTCCATAGCTGGTCCCAATTTTGAATTGATCCCATTGTTAGGATCCTAAACTATTACAAATCCTTACCCTTGAAAGAGGAATACAACAATTTGAATGCAACATCCATCTCGTTAATTTCATGAATTGCATAGACATTTGTGATGTCTTGGATGTGGTCAATAGGGGTTGTATGGTTTTCTCCCATGAAGTAGGGAATGTTTTTCAATGCTACAACCGGGATAGGATTTTGAGCATTTAGGGCAAGTGGAATACTTCCCGTGAAGTTGACAAAGGGATTTGGTGGCACTTGATGAGCCATTATGATTGGTCTAAGGACCTCGGTTGATCAAGGAAGGGTCTACCAAATGGAGGTGTAGACAAAGTCCTAGTTAGGTGGAGATGGTGATCTTTGTGGTCTTCTTCCTCTCCTTCCTCTTCCCGGAGATAATTGCAAATACTCAAAAACACCTTCTTCTCTAGTCCTTGAATGAGTTTGGATCCTTCTCATGTACTTGAGCAACTTGTGTTGCTACACCACTAAATTCTAACCCTAGGATTTGCCAGATGTGTTAGAAAATGAAACTCTAAAGGCTAGGGTTTTACCAAGACACACCAATCTTGATAAAATGAAGAAAACAACCTTAAAGGGCCTGAATGTTGATGTTCAGAAGTCAAAACTTTCCTTCTAACGCCAATATCCAAAATCTTGAAATGCAGAGAATCTCAAATCGAAAACCTCGAAACTCAAAAGTTTTGAAAACTAGAAACTCCAAAAACAAGACACAAATAACATCCGAATCTTTGAAACTTGAAAAATCCAAAAGTATGAAATTTTGAAGGTTCTGAAATTTTGAAATTGAAAATATCTGAAATCCAAAATGTCTGAATTCTAAAATTCGGAAAGGTCCGAAAATCCAAAACCCAAAATTTTGAAATGTCTGAAATGACAATAACCCAAAAAGGTTTGAAATCTTGAAGTGTAAAAAACCCTAAAATTTCAAATATCAGAAATTTGGAAATATGAGAATACCCTTTTGAAGTTTGTCCCCGATCTATCTTTTGGTGAAATTTGGGATTGTTTTTCTTGTGAAAAACCTCTGAAAATTGATTTCGAACTCCAACCCTATGCGAAAACTCCAAATTGAAAATCAGAGTTTTTGAAGTCTAAAATTTCTTGCAGATGCCTTCAAATCTGTGGAAATGACTTCTTGTCCCACCGGGCATGCCAAAATTGTTTATGTGAAATCACAACACCCTCGAATGGTTTGATTATTGATGGGGCATTCTGTGATTGCACAACATGGAGCCATTCCCAAAGTATGGGACTTTGCAATCGGGATAGATCTTTAGATAAAGGCCGGCTTATTATTTCCTAAATCTTGACACCACACGCCAAAATTAAAGAGAAAAATTAATGTAATCCTACCCTAATGCTTTCCAAGGAGACAGGGATAAAAGGATGCATGAAAAGTAAATCTATTCTAAATGGAGGTGATGCACCAATAAGGAATGTTGAATATCTTGCACTGCATAGGAATGAAACAAGAAACTTTGAAGAGGGTAATCTAGCACCATAGATCAAAAATACCTACTGCAAACCCATTTACCAATAAACACAACCCATTGAGATCTTGCAATAACAAATATGATAATGCACAATAACTTAACCATAATGAAAGATTAGATAAGACACAATAAACACAAAACACATTTGAGAATCATCAATGATGTGTTTTATTGCTCCAGAATTTTATACAATACATTACATGGGGGCCAAGGGAACCAAATTTGTATTGCAATGTTCAATAGGGAGGCTAGAGCTCCACAAATTTCTCATTGACAAGAAATAAGGGAGGGTAAAAGGAAAAAAACCCAATGTTTTTTACTGAGCCCTTCCTTACAATTTATAGAGGAAGATAATGCAAAAGAAGATAGACAAAGGAGAGTTCCAAAATGCTCCAAAACCAATCAAAATCATCATTAGATTCCTACAATGGCTGCTAGGAAGATTTGCAAACACCATGATGGTATTGTTCTCGAACAAGAAGAAATGGGTTCATAATGCACCTAGGTATGGCCCTAGTTCATGAAACTCATCATGGTTTTTCACTCACCAAACACATTAATTTCTCCTCTCTAATCACTCCATGTTGTAGAGATTGAAATTATCTTTCCATCAACTATAATTTTGTAAAACATAGTGGAGTATGGAAGAAGTTGTCATCATTTTGCACTAGGTTGCTTGCGTATAGCTCCATCCTTCACCCACCATCCTAATCTCTACATTTTGATGTGTCCATTGGATATAGCACTAAATTCCCTTTCTAACAAGTGTAATTTCATCAAATTTGGCCAAAAATTGCTCAATTTGTGTTAGATTGAATTTGGGCCATGAATTTGAGCTTCTCCCTAACCACCGAGCTCTATTCTTCACCTATCAAGCTCAAAAATTCAATGCAAATCAGTCTTCTTTGCATGCCACCGAGTTTGAATCACCACTAACTCTCGTCCACTTGGCTCTCAATGCATTTTCCACCTACCGTCCCGACACAAGCCAACTCGGCTCCTAATGTGAACTCAACGGACTTGTTTGAAATTCATTGGGTGGGATTTAATGTTTTCAGCTTTGAGCCATGTCATTTAGGAGATTTTGCATGCTCCAATTTGGAGCTTCTCTTTCCAATTCCCCAAAATGACCATCCGTGAAAACCCAAAGTCACCCTTACTCGCCATGTCACCCCATCTTTCGTAGTTTGGGTTTTTTTCGCTTTCAGAGAAATCCTCCCCACCACTTCATATTTTTCCTCGCTCAACCTCCAAAACCAACTCACTCGAACTCCAACACTACTAAAAATTAATTATCATATGTAAATGGATCATAAACATTAAAACCAAGAAAGGAGATAAGAAGCATATCCTAGATGTGTATTATGTTCTAGGTCTTAAAGATAATTTGATAAGAATTAGGAAGCTAGTACAAAGATGATATAAGGATAATTTTGAGAACAATGCATCATGTGTTATTATTTAAAAAAAAGGAAGTGATAAGTTAATTAATCAAGTTTCAATTATAAAGAATAAGATGTTTCCTTTGAAAATATAGAATGAATTGTCTATTGCTTTCAAAGTTATTATAGAAGACCAACCATGAATGTGGCATCTTAGGTATGATCATTTATGTTTTAATGGTATAATTATCTTCTAGAAGATGAATATGGTAAACGAATTTCCCTTGATAGAGAAACTGCATAAATTTTTGAATAGTGCATTGTAAGAAAATAATACAAAGAATCATTTCATACTAGAGAATGATATATAGAAAAATTTAAAATATCCACTTGAGATTATGCATTCAATTATAATTGCCTCAATATGAATGACTCGTATTAATGTTTACTAGTATATTGACTTTTGTTTATCAATTATAATTTCCTCAATATGAATGAACGTGTTAAGACATTTCCTAGGTAATTAACCCCATGTATATTGAATGATCATTTCCTCATTCACAATTATCTATAGTTTGAGAGTTTCTTTCATCTATTTTGAGTTAGAACCAACAACTAAATGAGCTTGTAAATGGTCAATGTGTATGCATATCTAAACTTTTATTGACCTCTCCTTAAACACTTATTTTTTATGAATAATTATTTAAATAATGTTAGGGCATCTAATAAGTTTCAAATTTCATGGAATTTCAATAATTACACATAATTTTTCATTTAGTACAATTTTCTTAGATAGGTAAATAGTTGATTTTGAAGGGATCAAAAACCCTGTACAACCAAAAGATAAGCGTCATGGCTCTAAAAAGAAACAAAGTGGAGCGGTACAAACATGACCATAAAAGAAACAAATAGACAACTCAATCCCAAAAGTGAGAGAAAACATAGAAGAAAAATAAATCTCCCAATTGTAGGAAGGTCAAAGCCACTTGACCACCCACTAAGAACATTATTTTCTTCCATGGTCTTGCATCCTTTGAGATCTAAGGATTATCTTTAGAGGGTCAATAGAGGTTTTCCTTTCTTTTTCCTATTCACAACCATCCATCCTTCTCCCTTATTTGGATCCACATTCTCATCTGGATGAACTGGTAGAAGAACTTCAATAAACTCATTTTTTTGACTATGAGTCTTCATGGAGCTAGAAGGTCGAGGCATAGTGTTATCCCCTTCGTCTGTAAATATGCATTGTATCAGCATTGGATTGAATAAATTTCTTAACCAGCTTGAGGAAAAGAGGATTTACTCACATTTTTGCTCTTTTTGAATCATGGTAGTATCCTCTTTATAAACCGAATCATTTTATGTGTCATTATCCATATGAACTTTGAAAACTAAATGCTCTGATTAAAATCCTTCCACCAAGAAATTTGACCCTTAATCTAATTTTTAACAATATGCAAATCGTAGGCCAAATGGATGAGAGAAAAATAGGTTCTGTATCTAAAAGGAAGCCTTCGTAACAATATTTTTTCCATATTGTATCATTGACTTTAAGCTCCATTGTAGCTGAAAAATCCATAGACATATCCATATCCACCAGTATACGGGAGTATGTAGTGTGGTCAAAAATTCAATTTTGGGATCTAAAGCTAAGAATTTTCCCAAGCATCATCAATAGCCCTAAACATATCTTCCCCCCAAAATTGTAGAGGAAAATAAGGGGGTATTATCTAGACAGCCATGTATTAAAGATTTATGTTAAGGGGTTGAAAAGAGGAAACCATGGTTTCAACAGTAAGAGATGAGACTAAAATTCCCATATTTTTCCAAAAATTTCCTCCTTATCAGAGGGATTTTCAAAAACAACTATGAAAATACCACAGGATGAGGGGTAAATATTGACAATACCTTCTAAGAGAGGGCATCATTGTTTGGAGATCCATTTATGGAGAGTAGGGAGGCCTAGGCAAAAGTTAATGAACCTACATATCAAGCCTCGTCTCTAGAAGAAATCCTTACATTCAAGTGACTTCCTCCCGAAAGGACCAACAGAGTCGACTTTGCATATGCCATGGGTTTGGCCATTGGGCACCCAACAGATTTAGCCCTATCTTGAAATGATTTTGCTTTCCCGAAGCGGCCCCGTATTTTTCCACTACAATCTCTCGCCATTGAGAGCCTTATTCAGCTTTTCCACAAGTCAACTTAGCTGCATGGAGGCCCCTATACGCCCATGCATCTTTGACATCCCTATCCACTTGAACAATATTCGTAGTCCGAACAACCACGATAGGGTCTATGCCACCACCATAAACAAATAGCAAGGGGGAAGTGAAAAGTCTGCACGACCACATCTCTGGGTGTAACCATCAAGGACAGGTAAAAAATCTCCATTTTCAAAAAATATCATGGCTAACCCCATGGTCATCACCCCCCACGATACCATTGTAAAATTAACATGGGTCGATGAGGAAAGCCCTGCCATACCCAAGTGATAAACCAATGACTATATCTTCAACAAACTATCATTTTCCTTGAAAGAAACAATCCCGAGTCATAATTTTTCCCAAACCAATCCTTCCACCATCTCCACTAGTAAAAACTAGTTTCTTTAGTAGCTTCTCCATCAACTTCCCGATCTCATCCACAGAGGCCCCTCTACCTCTAAGAAGTTAGTCATCGCCCTCCACGTAAATGCTTTACGCATCGCATTTAGGTTTAGGGTTTACAAATTTCGGGAGATGTCTCTCGGTGTTAATTTGCATTTAGGTTTAGGGTTTGAAAGTACAATTTTTTTAATGAAAACTTTATTTTTTAGATAAGGTAATAAGGATTTGGTTTTGAAGGGACAAAAAACCCTGTACAAGAAATGAAGCCAGGCCACATGATGGCCAAAACGAAACAAGAATGATTTTGAAGGGATCATGAACCCTGTGTAAAAACCGAAAGATAGGCATCAAGGTATAACAAGGTACAAAGTGAAGCTTGGTCATAGACAAAAAAACAAGACCCCCGGTATCACCAACCCAACACCTAGGCTAGGAAAGAACAAAAAGACAAAGAGCCACTAAAGAATCAAGTCAAACAGACTTGACCATCCTTGAGGAGAACCCTAAATCCCTATTACACATACCTAACCAAATGTGAGGAAAGGATTACCTAAGAGGCACCCGTCCCATGGGATATTAAGTTCATCTTAAGAGGAATGGTGGGATTCTTTCCTTTCTTTTTATGTTAACAACTATCCAACCCTCACTCTTATTAGGATTTTTGTTTTCATCTAAATGAATTGGAATCAAGACCTCCAACATCTCATTTTTCCCAACATTTAAGTCCTTCAAGATTTCCTTTTTGAGGCCATTCCCAAAGGAATCGACTTATCCAAGATAGGATGAGAAGAAACCGATCCATCAATCTCTACAAATCCTACCGCGAGATGAGTCTCACCTTCTTTAATTTCTAAATCCTCCGAGGAATAATCAATCATTTTCCATAACCAACATATTAGGGTTGAGCATCCTTCCACCAAGAAAATTTCCCATTCACCTTATGTTTCACACTCTTATAGTCTGAAGCTAAGTGACCTAGGCCAAAGCATTTCCTACATCTGAAGGGTATTCCTTCATATTTTAAAGGTTGGGTCCAAATCGGATCCAACACTCTAAGTTCCTATAGACACTAAAATTAGGTTACACTCCCTTGGTCCCTTTTCAAATAACCAACTTAAACATATTTACCTAACCATGACCCTTTTACCCCACGTTAATTATTTATAATTATAGTAATACTCATCCTCACTTCATTCGTTATTTAATTACCTTAATTAAAACTAATTTCCACCTCACCTAGACACGTCACCCCACCACCTCACCCAAACACCTCATCACAAACCTATTCTTAGCATGTTTCCCTTTTGTTGGGAATTGATATTCACTCACCATAACTAACTAAGACTTAGACCTAGCTACCTTAATAAACTAAGACTTAGTTCAACCCTAAAATCACATGCATATTCTTCCTCTAACCACATTACCGGTTATCTAAGCGCAAAATCCTGTTTTAATCCTCTAGAATAGATAGATCTAGTTAAGAGATTGCAAATATCTATCATTTTTAGTAAACCTAGGATTTCCCACCTTAACCGACGTTGGTCAACCCTAAACTAATGCCACTCACCCTAAACCATCTTTAGTTACCATATATTCACTTTGGTAACCTTGTTTGAGGGGTTGGCCACATTCTCGAGTTTTGGAACGAATGATATCTACATGCAAGCAAAAACTAGAGCCCTTTTGAAATCCAGACAACCATAGCCAACACCAAGACTGATCTAATGGTATTTACATTCACGGTAGCATTATGGGAAGCATTGTTTGTGGCACTGAGCACCATTCCACATATTAACCATCACCATCATCCATCCATAAAATATGCAAACACCAGTAAGTGTATCTCTAACCTACATCATTTCATACTTATTCAGATTACAAAGTTTCTTCATCTCTATTTATCAACATCTATTTGCATTTTTCATCCCACCCTTGTTACCTTCTTGTGAATCAAACCATTCCATCACCCATAATCATTTAATCACCTATACTTGATTCCTGAATACCTCTAAGTACCCCCAACACCATTGCAAACCTAGCCATTTTCTTCACACCCACTATCTTACCTCAAAAGTTCTCAAAACCCAGTTTATTGAATTTCTACCATCCCGCCTTAACTGTCGTCGGTTCCCTCTTAACCATCATCAATCATACCTCACCGACGTCGATCTCTGTATTTGGTAATCCTACCAATAACAAAAACTTAAAAACCTACATCCAAGAAACCCAAGCTACCCAAAATCTGACCCTGACCTGTTCCAACACCTTGACTACCTACCCTACTTCCAGATCTGATCATAACCTAGCTTATCTGTTATATTAGATTTTCTTATTGTATTTGGATGAGATACCTAAATCATATCAACTACAATAGGATTTTATTTATTTACATTATTTATTACATTAAATTGTATTAAATAGTGGGTTGACTACCACCAAGGAAGTACCACACTTCCTAGATCTAGCACACACTAGGTAACCCATTGACATATATTGTTTAACTCTCTTTTGTGGTCTTGTTGTGTATTTCAGGTAGTTCCTCTTAGCCAAAAGGAAGCTCTCGCAGTCATCATTGGATTAAGAAGTCATAACGCGCGTGCACGACCTTTAAACCGACCATCACAACAGGTATTCCTCCTTGGCCCATCACCTTATCTGTTTCATCAAATCCATAAAGAAAGCAGTGAAACATTTTGGCACGCCTGGTGGGACCCATCAGGGGTTCTTTTGCATTTTATTCATTCCTAGGTGAAATTTGTGTGTTTGTTTCCCTTTTGAAAAGCTTCCACATTAATTTTCTTCTTTGGAATCTTCCCCTCTTTCTATTGTCTAAAAGCAATCGTGTTTTTGGTGCTATAAAAAGAATACGTCTTTCTTTCATTAGTATTGCATTAGTGAAAGAGCATCCCTCTTCCTGTTCATCACTTGCTACATCGAATATCACATTTTGATTTGGGTTTAAAACACTTGCATGGCATTCTGATTTGTTGCATTATATATCACATTAAAACTGAGGGTAACCTATATGCTTTGAAGTCATCCCTAGCCGATGGTTGACACAACCAATCGTAGAAAGCACATTCTCTCTTCTCTCTCTTTGCCAAACTACACAAATTTAAATTTACACATCTTCTTAAACAACATCTTACCCAAAAGAGATTGTCAACGATCACATAAGCGAAGGATTGACAAAGGTGGGCACCAAGTCAAGTTATCTTTGTCCAGTCATCACCTCAGAAAAAGACCCACCCCCACCAAAACATAACCTGAAACCTCACCTTTAGAATTTATTTCTTCGTAGGAAGCCTTCCCAACCAAAAACTCTATTCTAAATTCATGAGTTAGTCTTTAAATAGCATAAGATAAACACACTAAATTCACTTGTAGGATTACATGTTTTTCTTAGCTTTGTTCTTGACTTGTGTTTTGAGGTGTGAGGTCGTATTCTCCATTTTTATTTCCTTTCACACTCCATAATCATAGTTGGTGTATTCCAACTGTTTCGAGTGTGTTAGGACTCATTTTTTACCATATCTAGACTTCTGGGTTGGTGTCTCATTCAAATTTAATTCACAAAAACATTTTTTTCATTCTACAAATTTCACAAGAATTCAGCATTAGTTTACATCTCACCATCATCGGTTTACATGCCTCGTGTCGGTTCCTATGATTCGGTCATTTTACCCAAAGAGCACTCATCTCATCTTCTTCTCTATTTAAAATCTTTGGATATCACCATATCCTCTGCATTATGATATTATTGACTAAATATAGCTTCCCCAGTTGATTTTCCCCAATTTCTGCCTCACTTGCTCAAATTATTACTTTCCCATAGAATCTGGAATCGGTTCTCGTGGATCGTCATCAATTGTCCTAACTAGTTTCAATCCATCTATTTTGATTTTTAATCAAAGCACCTACCAATTCACCTCTCATAATCAATTATTTTCCATCCCTGCTATTTTCTGTGTCATTTACAGAATACAGTCTTACCAAGTCAACACTTATTCACATGGTGTTGACTCGTAGCCAAACTAATGCCCTTGTATTTCATGCCAGCCATCAGCCATTCTCACCTAGTCCATCACCACTGTCCATCCTGTCATCTATGGATCCAACTCAACTTATCCCCATCGCTACCAGTGACGAGAAGTTCTCAAGACTCCTTGATCAGAACCTCGTGGCCCTATAACACTATCTCGCCCACTCATTCACATGGGATTCCTCAGGAAAATTCATATATGGCATGAGCATATTTATCCCTCCTTCTCTTTCCCCCACCTCTGCGTCAGCTAGCACCAAATCAGCACTACTGTCGTCCACTTTACTAACTATGGTGTCTCGGCCTAGGTTCCACATCCGCTATAACCGCAACGTCTACATCATCTATCACACATGCGGCATCGGTGGTTCCTATGACAACCGTCTTAAGTATAGCTCCATCTAAACCTACCACCTCATATATACCTATTGCATCACAACCACTTCGGTATCAAAGAACTTACACCCCTTTCCAAAACCTCATCATTTCTATCCCGCAATCCTTACCCCCAATCACCACTAGATTTTTTACGACTACCTCACCCACTTACACATACTATCAACAACCCCCGACCTCATCTATCACTTATTCTGGATATGTGCCACCTACATCTATTCCTCATGCACATTTCTCATACTCAACACCACCATACACTAGTATACCACCCACCTCATACATTTAGCATCAACCCCCTTTTTCTGTAGGGGGGACCCATTCATCAAAACCTACTAACAACCTCATTAAGATGATGATGGAAAAGATGCAGAACTTATAAGCATCTATTTCTAGCTCCTGTAATTCTTTAACTTATGATGAAATCTGTAACGATCCTATCCATCCATCTATTCCCATTTGTCGCTACCATGTTCATTGGGAAATGCCTAAATTCAGTCACTTTAACAATAAAGAAGACCCGCAACAACACTTGCGGTCATTCAAATATGGGTGCTACCTAATATCCCACTACGATGTTTTGCTCCTACGAACCTTCCCAATGTCCTTGACAGGACTAGCATCGGATTGGTATAGTGGACTACCTAGATATTCCATTTATTCCTTTAATCAAGTAGCTCAAGACTTCTTAGACCGCTTCTCGATCAATGTAGTCAAAAAGGTCACCATGAACGACTGTATTTGACACGACAGTATAATGATGAATCTATCACGATTTCATTTCCGCCTAACTGAGTCTAATCAACCTCTTGACGCTTCCAAATACCTCCTGACTGAACTCATTGAGTTGTTCACTAGAGCTTTTTCTAGACACATCTCACCAACTCTACAGTCTAAACCTTCCGAACCTTTGATTTAGCGTTCACCATGGCACGAAATCTGAAAATTCATGCCATTGAAGACAAGAAAATCCAATTACGAAACAAGAACACCTCGTTCAAATCAAATGATTCTTCTTCATCTTCAAAACCTCAAAATAACTATTCAAATCCCAAAGGATCTGCCAATGTGGTAGTCCTCAAGGTGGGTCCATCTCATCATTCCAATCAAGCCCAACTTTCTTCCAATCTTTCCGCCGTCCTGTGCCTTTCAGCTCTGGCGAGAGTAGTGGAAGTACACTTCAATTGGAGAGCCCTATTCTTCAGTCTTGGAAAAGCTTCTTAAAGTTGGAGCCATTACGCTTCCATAAAACCTCATACAAGTTTCGATCCTTCCCGCCCCATGCCTTGCATGGTATAAAGAACACGACTCACCGTAATTACCATCACACTAAAGGCCATAGTGACGGTAACTGCATAACTTTTAAGAACATTGTCTAAGATATGATAGATAATGGAGACCTTGTTGTGGACAACCCAAACGTGCCGGAAAATCAAAATTTACACATCTTTAAAAAATCGTTCCCTAACCATAAACCGACATCTAATCAAAATAGTGAACCTTCAGCCAGTGAAAACAATATCTATGAAGTCCACGTGGCTTTTGATATCATACTGGTCATTCCTCAAATCCAACCTACTTCATCTATTGAGGAAATTTTGGCACGAGCCCCTCTACTGACAGAGGAGCATACCCCTTCTACTCCTTCACCCACATAGAAGTCCCCCTCATCTCCCCCTAATCTCACGGAGGAACCCACACTTTCTACCAGAACCATTTCACCATCTATCTCATAGCCTACCGAATAGTCAACGCTTTTAATTATCCCATCCATAGGAGAATCATCATCATCTTCTTCTCCACCAAGGGAGATGTCTACCTCACCCCACATATTATCTCTCCTGCCCATGGGAAACTCTTTAGACATGCCACTCCCTATTGGGGGTACTTCTCCCCCAGCATCCTAGGACCCCATTAACATGATCTCAACTTTTTACCTACAGAGTCCGAGGCTATCCAATTCCCTGTCTCATAGACATATTTTACAGGGATTTCCACCAAACCAACTCCATCTTCTTCTTCAACAATCATGTTTTCATGGCTGGCCAATCACTTGGATTACATTGATAATTCCATGCTCTAGGGACATCTTCGGCTCCCCTTTTCGACTCAAATGCAAATGTTTCCTAAAGATACTTCCATGATCTACCCAAAGGTATTTTCAACAACCAAATCAACACTGACCATGCCTATTGAAATGGATTCTTCTTCATCATCTCTACCTACATCTAAACCTTTACCCACAACTACAACCGGTCCCAAACCTAAAAACCTACCCACACCTATCTCCTCACCTGTATCTAGACCCATCACTACTTTAGGTGTCATACCGACATCAAGCCTTACTCACCCACCTGTTAAATTGGACTTAGCAGCATCATCTCAAACTTGCACCAACATTATCCCTCCACCTAAAAATAAAACCCAACCTTCTAGGTCGTATACACTGGTCTTGCCTACCACACCTTTGTCACCTTCCCCCTTTCCATCCATCCTAGGGCCCCATCCATTAACCCTAATCAAAAAATCTCCTACCCAAGGCCGGTCAAAAGCTAAACAACCTACTACTGCATCATGAGCCTTCATTACACCTCATTCACCTAAAAACAAAACACCCTCACCTCGCTTTGCTCACTTATTTCCACCTATACCGCCACCGATTATTATAACCCCAACCTTTCCTATATGACTTCAATTCATGTCGCCTACCCAACCTCTACCAAAAATCTCCACCAAAACTCAATTGCCCCCGTGGGTAATCCGTCCTCTTCCATCATTTGCTTTCCCTTCTGCATCCCGTACTCCCATGACACCTTTACCCAAGAAGGTGCAACCCAAAGATAAGAATCCACTACCCTCCAATGGGGTATTCAAACCGAAAAAAAAACCTTCCAGCGCTAGCTCTTCTACCATGCCTTTACCAAAATAGATGCCATCAAAACCTAAGACCACTCCACTTACCAAACTAGTGGACCAACCCATTCCCCTCCTATAAAGCCTCTTCCCTCATGATCATCCACATCTACACCCAAACCCACACTCACTTCCCATTGTGATCCGTTAGCGGGGTCCTACGCCAACATTTTATCTAATCTCTTAGATACTTCTGTCATCACATTACCACCGCTTTGACCTTACGATACTCTCAAACCCAAACCGAAAGGGTTTGATAACACCAAGATTTTTACCTATCATTGTGTGTCAGGACATGATGTAGAAAATTACAAGGATCTAAAGACCATTCTTCTCCATCTTTGTCCTCTTGAAAAAAATTTCAACAATGATGACCTTCTTTATGAGGACCATGTTCCACCTTCACCTGTCACCACACATCATCGTCCTTTACCCATTTAGTGATCAACATATCCACACCCATAACTGTTTTATCCACCTCCAAAATTTGATATCAACATGGTCCGTATTAGAGAATTTTCCAAATCACCACCCAAATGTCGGTGCGCCCAACTCACTTCACAAGGATTTCCCCCCGATGGGGGTTTTCCCCTCATGTCGTTACACCACTCATCCTACACCTTCTCCATTTACCACCTCCCCTCAAATTAACATGGTTCACGTTGCCACCTGTGCTCAGAAAGACAAAGGCAAAGAAAAATCAACTATCCCATCAACCGACCATGTGCCCAATATACCATCTGCACCCACACCCAAAATAACCATCCACAGACCTACATACCCTATCTCTGATGGGGTCACCCATCATGTAATGATAAAAATTACATCAGACCCCTCTAAAGATGTCATTGTATGATCTTGTCCAAAATTTTGAATCTCATAAACAAGCCCTTATTGAGGTTTTGCAATCCATTGAAGTTTTACCCAATGACCCCACACCAGTGGCCTCCATTATCACCCCTCACCATGTGGCCTCACTTACAAATTTATCTCCTTCTTCTACTCCCATTCCCACTCCTCAAGTTTCCGCCTCAACTTCTCTCGATGAGAAAATTGTACCTCTCTAGTCGATGACCCGATCCTGCCATTTTCATTTTTGTCTATATCGATAACATATGTGTACGACACATCATGATCAATGGTGGTGCTAGCATTAACATCATCTCCTACCAAATGTATAATCAAATGTGTATCCCTTCTAATTGTATGCATAATAACCCAATTATGTTGCGTTCCTTCAATGATCATTACTTCCACCCTTGGCACCATTATCCTTTATGTTCGCGTAGGCCCTCACACTATCTTGAAACTATTCTAGGTCATAGAGGGAGAGTTCCAAAGATAAATTATTTCTCGTGGACCTTGGATTCAGGTCATGGTTTATGTCTCTTCAACTTTACACTTTCTGTGTAAAATTCACACATAAAGGACATAACTATACCATCCCCGCCAACCCATCACCATTCAAACATTGCAACATGTTGTATTGACCCAATGATGTACTTATACCAATCAAGGCATCTTCCACTACCCCTACTTCTCCTTCACCCACAAGCCCATCCACCAATGTTGTCGCCACCTCTCCCACATATAACTCTTCTATTCCTACTGTTGTCGTAACCTCTGCAGCTGACCCATCTACTTTCCAACCAACCGATACCCCTCCTTCCCAATCATCTAATGAGTCATCTATCCCCACTACCCACATATTGACTACTGATCCCTTATAAGGTTTTTTTAATGCCTCACTCTAGGGGAGTACTACTTATACAATATCGACACATTCCTCACTTTGCAAGAGTATGGAAACCTATGCGAGCACCCTCATTGTGACTACCGTATAGACGAGGTTTTCCCTTATGGTCCTCCCCACCTTTGCACTAACCTAATGTATGTGGAACTTGACACTGCCACCTATTCTCCCAAACCTCCACCCCAAACATGACTGTTTTCATCTAACCTCCAATATCTTACTAACCGTTGCTTCGAACACACTTTCCTTCACCATTGCGCATGGAAAGGCTTTGGTTTTGGTTTTTACGAATAAGGTCTCCATACCGTCATTTCATGTACCACCCATAAACACAACGGTCACAAAGTGGTATTGGATTTTCCGCACCACCTTCTAAGAATTCCCGCATCGACCTCATTGAGGAAGACAAACCTTCTTCACCCCATTCACAACCGTCACCACCTTCACCCATGGAGCCTATAGATCTCGAGTCTATCCTCTTAACTTTTTTTTCGTAAACATTATTTCCCGGGACCTCTCGATTTATCAACGAAATGGCAAGGGTCCTCTTCTCTTCCCTTCATGTATCCTCGACATGATCGATAACGATACACCTTCTATTAACATCGCTCAATGTCTTGACGATGATTTTATCCTCACCTACCTTGGTGTGGAGGATTCTTATATTCACCACCATTACTTTCGAGACGTAAACCATGTTGAACAAATCGACTATCAAAATCAACATTAATACTCAGGACGACCCGCACATTCTAAAGATAGGCCAATATTTAGATACTACTAAACAAGAAGCTTTTACTTCTTTCCTCTGGGACTATAGCAATGCTTTTTCTTGGTCCTATCTATGCTTTACGCCTTCAGTATTGACCCAAACATTTTGGTCCACAATATCGTAACCATTCCTGATGCCAAACCCATAAAACAAAAGTTGCGGAAAATGCATCCTTGCATTGCTCTTCTTGTCAAAGAAGAGCTTCAATGCCTTCTCTTAGTTTCCTTTATCCCACCAATTGATTATCTCCAGTGGAAAAAGTGACAGGGGACTCTGCATTTGAACAAATTTTCATGACCTCAACTTAGCTTGCCCCAAATATGATTTTCCCCTGCCAAACATTAACCAACTAGTTGATCTCACCGCCATCCATGAGATGCTATCACTCATGGATGGTTTCTCGGGTTATAATCAAATATTACTCACTCAAGAAGATCAACACAAATATGCCTTCATCACTCCTTGGGGGACCTTATGCTATCATATCGGTGAGCCATGACTTATATCTTCCATGACATCATGCATCGCATATTGGAAGATTACGTAGATGACCTTCTTACCAAATCTAAACATCAGCCGAGCACCTGACAGTCCTTAAGGTCATCTTTGATCGCCTCATCAAGTATTGTGTTCACCTTCAACCTAAGAAGTGTGTCTTTGTGGTACTTTCAGAAAACTCCTTGGTTTCATTGTTTCTTTGTGTGGCATAGAAGTCGGTCCTGCTTAATTAAAGGCTATTCTAGAAATTCCTCCACCTACTAATCTTTGTCAACATCGAAGCTTGTGAGGTAATTTTCCATCTATTCATCATTTTATCCAATGATTTCTGACCACTGCCAACCATTTCATCATCTCCTCAAAAATGACATCTCCTTCAAATGGGATGATGAATGCCATAAAGCCTTTAACGCCTTAAAACAATACTTTCTTCAACCTCTAGTACTCATTCCTCCTAAGGATGACCAAACATTTTATCTATAAATTTCCATCATTGACCATAATTTAGGTTCCATGCTCACTCATCATCATGGCAAGAAACACAGAGAAAAGCGGTTTATTACATAAGCCGTGCCTTTTTGGACTATGAAACTAGATACACCCATGCTGAAAAACTCTGCTTAGCCTTAGTTTTTGTCACCACCAAGCTTCGTCATTACCTACTCAACCACAAAACCTTTGTCATCACTAACACTAACCCTCTACATTACATGTATGCCAAACCCTACCAACATCAGCAGCACTACGTGTTGGCTCATGCTTCTCATAGACCTCGACCTCAAATTCATTCATCAAAAATCCATTAAAGGCCAAACCATCGCTGACCAAACTTAGAGACACACCCATCTCCGTAAATCAACCCTCTAACTTCGATTTTCCTAATGAATCCATAGCTACCCTCTCCTTGGATGATACCACTTACCAAATGACCCTCTTCTTTGATGGCTCCAAGTTTCAGCATGGGGGTGGTGCTAGTGTTATCCTCATTCCTCTTGGCGGTGAACCCATGCCTTTATCTTTCAAACTGGATTTGATTGTACAAACAATATCACCGAATATGAAGCACTCGTATTGGGTCTCTAGGCTACTTATGCCTTAGATGTTAAGTCAATCAATATCTTTGATGATTTCTAGCTAGTTGTAAATCAAGTCAATGGTATATACCAGTGTTGTAATGAAATACTTCAAAATTATAAGCATCATGTAGATATACTTTTGACTACATTTTACCTCCTTTGACCTTTACGAACTTCAAACCACCACACGTTTTACCAATAAATTTGTGGATACCATGGCCTTCCTGGCTTCTCAGATACCCACTTTTCCTTTCGACTCTAAAATCTTTGTCACAATACAAAGGTTACAATCACCCTCTTATTTACCTCATGAGGTCCACTCTATCGGAACCGTTGCACCTAACCCATGTGACCTTTGGTATAAGTAGTTTATAGACTACCTTTCCCTTTCCATTCTACCTCTTAATCTCACTCATAATGGACAACATGCCTTTCTTAAAGGTGTCTATTGCTATGTCATCATGGGTGATCTCCTTTATAAGTGCAAATTCGACGGTATTATCTTACGATGCCTTACAAGTTCTGATATTCCCTACACCATCAAGGAAGTTCACGACGGAATTTGTGAAGGTCACTTTAGTGATTTAGCTGCATTAAACGCATTATTCGGCTTGGCTATTATTAGCCAACCCTAAACCGCAATCAAGCTGTTGTGACTATTTCAAATGTTGTGTGAAATGACAGCAACATGTTAATCTTCATCACACACCTAGTCATGCCTTACAGGTCGCACGAGACCTTTGGGATTTCTCTCAATGGGGCTTGGATCTTGTTGGAGAGATCAATCCTCATTCTTCACAACGCCATCAATAGATTATAACGATACTAAATACTACACTAAATGGGTAGAAGAAATTCCCCTCATTTCTACAAAATCCAAGAAAATATGTGAATTCATCAACCATCACATCATTTATCGCTTTGGTGTTCCTCACCACCTCATCACTGATAACAGAAATCAATTCAAAAAAAAAACCCTATGAAAACTTTGCGATGATTTTGGCATTCAACTCAGTTTCTTGTCACCTTATTACCCACAAACCAATGGCCAAGCATAATCAACTAATAAAACCTTGAACAAAATTCTTATGAAAGTAGTTGACGATACTAGGAATGATTGGCATACACACATTCCTTTCACCTTGTGGAATTATTGTACTAGTATTCACACTTCGGCTGTTGCCACACCTTTTTATCTGGTCTATGGTACCAAGGCTATCTTACCTCTCAAAGTCTAGATTCCGTCTCACTACAAGACATGCTAAATCGATGAATACTTTTGCAACGACAGGTTTAACACAAGTTGAGTTGTTAGATGAACGCATCTCAATGCTCTTGACCATCTCCAAATTTACCAAAAACGTATCAAATGTGCCTATGAAAAACAGGTCCATGAACCAACCTTCCAAGTTAGCGACCTCGTTTTGAAGGAAAATCAACATGTAACCAAAGAAGAGAAAAGTAAACGGGAAAATTTGCTCTAATTGGATTGAACCCTATATCATTACTCATGCCTATGGATCAAGTGATTATCGTTTATCTTCACTCGAGGCTAAAATCGAACCTCGAGCCCTCAATGCCTTACATCTTGGACCATTTTATTGTTGAAATCTAGTCTTATATCACCTTCTATCTATTTACCGATCGTCCCTTGAGCATCATTCACCTTCCATTTTACCCATTTTGAGGATCGACAACTAAACAAGAATAATGTGATTACCCATCACCTTTCACCTTATCTTCAATATGAGTACCATGGCTCTACTCATGGCATGTTTCTCGATGGATACTTTTCATCTTTTTAAAGATGGAATACCATGGACATTCATCACTCGAAAGCACCTCTCTTCATAGTTAACCTCTGTGTGCTATGGTTTTGTATTCTAAACAAGAACCTAATCTTCCTCTATAGTCTTGTCCATGACTTAAAAGTCCAAAAAAATGGGATTCCACTACTTGAGTCAAACTTCCACCATAAGATAACTCCCTCAAAAGGGATATCTTCTCTCTATCTCGCCGCTATAAATAGACTGCTCCTCAAGGACAACTATATAAAGTCATTGTAAAAACACAATAAAATATTCAGAAACTTCCCACATTGATCAGCTTGACGAAGACCTCAAGGAGATAATATACTCATCCCATATACAATTCCCACATCGATCAGTCTATCAAAAATAAAAATAAACGAAGAAAATGATAAATTTTTTGTCATATACTTGCCCGTTGTTTATCATTGGTTTCTTGCTAGGTAAACATGCCATCGTACACTAAGTTACATTAAACCACCCACTTTCACCTCATTGCCTTTTCACCCTAACTTTATCTCTTCTCAAGGGACTTGCCACAACTGCTTCATTTCGTGATCATGTGACTTTCTTCATCCTTAGAATAGTCCATTATGCAATTCCTTTAGGGTCTTATGTTCATAAGCCCATCTTGGGTGTAGTAGACTCATTAGGGTTCTTATCAATTAAGCGACTCTTTTACCACCTCTTACCATTCACCTTCTTCATTACTTATTGATTACCCTATACAAGACTAGATCATCGACACCTACATTTTAAAATATTTCCACTATCACCTAAGACTTGACCAAGCCTAATTCACCTAAGACTCAACCATGCCTACAACATCGAACCAACCATGCCTATGACCTAGACTAAATCGTTCCTAAAATATACCAACCCATTCCTCTACCTCATCACAGTCTTCCCTAGCTTATGGGAGAACTACATCAGCCTGAGGCCCCTTTTTCACGGGGCTATGTAGCTAACCTCCAAGGGAATGGGGCTCTTGGAGGTTAGCTCAACCACTCTTTACCCTAACCTATTTTAACCCATTTTTCTATTCATACTCTATCTTAGTTTCCATTTTATACAACACTTGGAAATTATTACAAACGTACATGTTTTCCATGTTATCACATCATAAAAACATCCAATCAATCGTTTCACATTTCCATAATATCAACGATTTTTTGAAATGTACATCATAATCTACATATAACTCATCATTTATTTCCTATGTTACCAATAACTTGGACATTAAATCAAAATTAAAAACAAGACTCTATCATGCCTAAACCAACCTGACTCCATCATGCCTAAACTGACCCGACTCCGCCATGCCTAAACCAACCTAACTCCATCATGCCTAAACCAACTTGACTCCATCATGCCTAAATTGACCTAACTCCATCATGCCTAAACCGACCTGACTCCATCATGCCTAAATCGACCTAACTCCATCATGCCTAAACCGACCTGACTCCATCATGCCTAATCCACCTAGTTTTCACCCATATACATATAACAATGAAAATTTTACAACATAAACACAACATCATACCATAAATATCACCATCTCTATATAAATCATCAAAACTTTGTGTCCATACATATGTGCACAAAAGCATAATCAATACACATGCCTCTCATATACAGTCTCAACATCTTTAGCACGTAGGCCGGTATAATAATCAAAAGACTCAAAAACTCTCATGTACATCCTCGCTATCTTCAACACACAAGCTGGTATAAATAAAAATATACAAAAATCTATATCCTGAACATATAGGGTGACTAATCGTCACCCCACCTGATGTCCATGTCAGTATCATTTATCTCCTCCTCCTTTGCCCAGCAAGCGGTGCCTCCGCAGTATCTCTATGTCTCGTATGGGTCCTGGTGCATCCTTTTCCTGACCCGCGGCTAGGCCTAGCCTTCGTGAGCTTGTCGCCTCACCCTAACCCTATTTATGGGCTCACTGACACCTTGTACTCTCTAAACTGTGTGTGTGAAATTTGGTCCTCTAACTCGAGGTCTCGCATGTGCTCTGTACTCTACATATGAGGGGACATTTATCCCTATGGTAGTCAGATGGTCCTGATAATACTACGCCTCATTCGGGGCATCCTCAACCTCGCCATCGATATTTTCTTTACGGCACCATTGGTCTCGGATCGTGTACTTGTACCATGGGACCTGTCTTGTTGTTGCTTGTACCACGGGACCCTATCCCTGAGCTTGTGTCGATGCTCGTGCTAGTGCTAGTGTTGTGACATGGGCCCGTAAGGTCACAATTTGTTCCAGTGTTGTGACATTGGCCTGTAAGGTCACAATTTGTCCTGTAACCCTACTACATGTGCCTCGTAAGGTGGCCACATGTCCCCCATCTCCATATCCACCTGTGTAGGTGCACGTCACTGGGTAATCTGGGTCTCAAAGCCACCACTTGTTCTTGTAATGTGGCACCTATGCCTCGAAATTGCTAACTACCCTCAGTAAATCTATAATCGGGGCTGTAAGGTGTGACCTACCCCTGCAAAGTATCCTTTGAACTATAAAGGTGGCCAAGTCTAGCTTCCTGTCTTAGGTGGTGTTACTCGTACTTGGAATGCCCACCACACGCCTATATCTATATGTAACCCGACATCATCAATCCGACAATCCACCGCCTCCTCCTACCATGTTGAAACCGCTGTGTGGTAAAGGCATAGGACTCTCCACGTTGTCTCTCTTGTCTTGAGGAAATGGTTGATGCACATCTCCGGGCAGCCCAAACTATTGTTTGACCCTATTTATGGCTATCATCTTGTGCTCTCTGGCACGACACCCCTCTATCCATCTAAGTAGTTGTAGCTCGTCCAACTCTACCACCATATGCCTGTATGAAGGGAAACCAACATACGGCCTCCAAATAATGTCCACTTCGGACAACCCCTCTAATATACGCCGGTAGTATGCTATATCGTGTGTAGCCCGGAACCCCTGCGCTCTCCAACAATAGGAACCCAAGACCTATAGCCAACTCGAACAAAGCCCACCTCGAATGCATCTGGTCGGGGCATACCAACTGACACACACATAAGATGTGCTCATATGCCCAACATTAGAGAAGAAAGGTGCAACAAAAACTGAACCTCTGAAGCCTACCGTAGGCCCACAACTCCCTATATAACTGCACCAAGTATGTTGGTGCCCAAGAAAAAAAGGTCCTATCCCCCATCAATCAGTTCCCATGGGAATCTCCCACTGTCTGCATCTGGAAGCGTAAAACAACATAGTACCTCTATGATTAAGACCACTAATCTCATCTCCTCAGGATGGCCCATGTATATATTGCCATAGCTCGGGCTCGTGCTATGGAAGCTCATCTCTGCCATCCCCTCCCCAAACACCGTCAACATCAGATCCTCGATGCCTCAAGAAATAGAATACACATGCGTCCCCCTATCGGTAACCGCAAGATCCTATACACATCCTCTAGGGTGACTGCGATCTCACTCGTCGGCAGATGAAATGTGTTGGTCGCTAAATCCCATCTGTTGATGAGTGCAACCATCAAGCTCGGCTCCTAAACTATGTGCATGTATCGTCTAACCCCAATAAGGCCTACATCTGTAACGTGTTGCCACTCATCTATCATCATGCTCCCTTGCACCACTGATAACAGAGGTAGTATTGTGTCTCTCATCTGCAACTGGTCCCTAGCCTACACCCAACAAACCACACCATTGTTAAATCTTGACCATACTTAACATATTACTTACCCGACTAAATTATTCCTGAAGTTCTTTTTATTTCATTCCTTGCAACCCTAACAACCTACCCCTTTCCCCATCCCACTTTCCCACCCCTCAACTCATATCATATATACCTTTTACCCTACCTATTCTCAACACACTTACATTTATACCTCACTACCTCACTTTCTCTTTAACTCCCACCATAACCCTATCTCGACCTATTTTTCCTCAAAAGCCAACCAACATCGGTCACTTTGGTGATCAACATTGGTCCATCATGACCGACATTGGTCACCGATATTTGAGTGATGTCGGTTATAGCCATCGACGTTGGCCACTTTTGATCGACGGTTGTCCACCGCTCACACCGATAAAACCCACAAACCCCGCCCCCATTTCTCAAAATTTAATCGTGCCGACCTAAACAACTACCCTATCCTACCCAAACTCCCTACCTTTCTCCCTACCCCTATTTAAACCATATTGGCCTTCCTACTCTCCTTATTTCATCAATTTTACTTCAACATTCAAATTCAATTCCTACCCGAAACCATTTATGTACCCAAACCAATTTCTATAAAATATTTCATGTGAACACGAGTAGAATGGGATCGAATCTTACCTCATCTCGGTTCCGTTGGCATGGTGGTATGTCTCGGTCGTTGTCGGTGGACCACCCGAACCCTCACCTACCTCTGCCATGCCCCAATCCACACCTCACCTCTAACTAATCAAATCACTCGCACCACTCTCATGGACCCGTCTACTAGCTCTTTTCACCCACTTGTAATCTCCATCTCAACCCAAGACGATGCATTTTCCTTCTCTCTCGGAAAGGTACAAAAATTCAAACGGCTCTGTCATTTTCTCCAAAGTCACAACACAACAATGATTCCATAAAATACAAATTTTTTAGTTTATAAACCCAACCCGACTGACCGACTCTGGACATATTTTGTACCCTAGGCAACTAACGTCAATCACCCATAACTAGCATCACCAACCCTTATAATCTGTTTTCCATTGCTAAGCTTCCTTTTTCTACGCAACCATTAGTGCTCACACACCTTTTATCATTCCGGACACCTATGGAACCATACCTATGAGCCCACACTACCCCTACATTTCCTTTGTTGCATCTTGGGATTTTTTATTTTATCTATACCTTGGCCTTACCTCGTGTCATGACCTATTTACACAGAACCCCGACCTACTTAGTACGATCATTGACCTTATGTACTTGCTTGTACTCACTATACCTTGTGATGTTGTTACCTATGTTGTTTTATCCTAACAACCATACCTTGCCTATTGTCGTGTTGTTTATCCCGACCAAACCTTTGGTGTACCGGAACATACCTAAACGTTCCTGCACCTGACCTATGTTGTGTTTCCAAACCATATCCTATACCTTGGATACCTGAATCACTTCACCCTTGTTTGGATAAACCTATTGACCTTGGACGATGTAGAGTTTGCAAGCTCTTCAACCTGGTACCGTGTTGCAATCTATACGTGTGTGTGCATTTGATTGCCATTACCCATGACCTGATTTTGACCCCACCTATTACCTATTACTCGAGTTGACCATCACCCTTTCCCATAGTACTCATACCCTTCCCCACCTATCTTCACCAACTACACATTTATCAAACCACTCACCGATTTCGTATTACACCTCATCCATTGCCTAGTTTGAGGGATCACCTTCACCCACACATGGGGCAATCACTTCCTTTTTTTTTTTATTCAGCGTAGCTTACCATTACAAGCTACGCAATAAAAAGGAGAAAATGTAGACACCAAAATTAGGTCATACTCCCCTTGGTCCCTTTTTGAATAACCAACTTAAACATATTCACCTAACCATGACCCTTTTACCCCACATTAATATTAGTTTAATTATTTATAATTAAAGTAATACTCATCCTTACTTCATTCATTATTTAATTGCCTTAGTTAAAACTAATTTCCATCTCACCTAGACATCTCACCCCACCACCTCACTTAGACACCTCATCACAAACCTATTCTCGGCATGTTTTCCTTTTACTAGGACTCAATATTCACTCATCATAACTAACTAAGACTTAGACCTACCTACCTTAATTAACTAAGAATTAGTTCAACCCTAAAAGCATATTCATATTCTTCCTCTAACCACATTCCCGTCAAGCTCTTCAACTCAAGTTACCGTGTTGTTGCATCTATACGTGTGTGTGCATTTGATTGCCATTACCCATGACCTGATTTTGACCCCGGCCTATTACCTATTACCCGAGTTGACCATCACCCTTTCCCATAGTACTCATACCCTTCCCCACCTATCTTCACCAACTACACATTTATCAAACCACTCACCGATTCCGTATTACACCTCATCAATGCCTAGTTTGAGGGGATCACCTTCACCCACACATGGGGCAATCACTTCCTTTTTTTTTCAGCGTCGCTTACCAATACAAGCTACGCAATAAAAAGGGGAAAATGTAGACACCAAAATTAGGTCACACTCCCCTTGGTCCCTTTTTGAATAACCAACTTAAACATATTCACCTAACCATGACCCTTTTACCCCACATTAATATTAGTTTAATTATTTATAATTAAAGTAATACTCATCCTCACTTCATTCATTATTTAATTACCTTAATTAAAACTAATTTCCACCTCACCTAGACACCTCACCCCACCACCTCACCTAGACACCTCATCACAAACCTATTCTTAGCATGTTTCCCTTTTACTAGGACTCAATATTCACTCACCATAACTAACTAAGACTTAGTCCTACCTACCTTAATTAACTAAGATTTAGTTCAACCCTAAAATCACATGCATATTCATCCTCTAACCACATTCCCGGTTATCTAAGCGCAAAATCTTGTTTTGATCCGTGAGAATAGATAGAGCTGGCCAAGAGATTGCCAAGATATGTCATTTTTAGTAAACCTAGGATTTCCCACCTTAACCAACACCGGTCAACCCTAAACCGACGTCGGTCACCCTAAACCGTTGTTGGTTACCATATATTCACTTTTGTAACCTTGTTTGAGGGTTTGGCCACATTCTCGAGTTTTGGAATGAAGGAGATCTACATGCAAGCAAGAACTAGAGCCCTTTCGCACATCCAGACAACCATAGCCAGCACCAAGACTGATCTGAAGGTATTTACATTCACGGTAGCATTCTAGGAAGCAACGTCGTGAAACCGATCACCATTCCATAGATCAACTATCACCATCATCCAACCATCAAATCTGCAAACACCAATAAGTGTATCTCTAACCTACATCATTTCATACTTATTCAGATTACAAAGTTTCTTCATCTCTGTTTATCAACATCTATTTGCATTTTTCATCCCACTCTTGTTACCTTCATGTGAATCCAACCATTCCATCACCCACAATAATTTAATCACCTATACTTGATTCTTGAATACCTCTGAGTACCCCCAACACCGTTATAAACCTAGCCATTTTCCTCACACCCATTGTCTTACCTCAAAAAGTTCTCAAAACCCAGTTTATTGAATTTCTACCATCCCACCTTAACCGTCGTTAGTTCCTATTAATTTTCACTGGTCTCTATATTTGGTAATCCTGCCAATAACAAAATCTTAAAAACCTACATTTAAGAAACCCCGCTACCTGCACTTTGACCCCGACTGCTTCCATCACCTTGACTACTTACTTACCTACTTCCAGATCTAATCATAACCTAGCCTATTATATTAGATTTACTTATTGTATTTGGATGAGATACCTAAATCATATCAACTATAGTAGGATTTTATTTATTTACGTTATTTCTTACATTAAATTGTATTAAATAGTGGGTTGACTGCCACCAAGGAAGTACCACACTTCTTGGATCTAGCACACGCTAGAAACCCACTGACATATATTGTTTAACTCTCTTTTGTGGTCTTGTTGTGTATTTCAAGTAGTTCCTCCTAGCCAAAAGGAAGCTCTCGTAGTCAGCATTGGATCAAGAAGTCAAAATGCACGCATGACCTTTAAACTGACCATCACAATAGGTATTCCTCCTTGGCCCATCACCTTATCTGTTTCGTCAAATCCATAAAGAAAGTGGTGAAACATTCGATCGAGCTTTAGGTAGATCAATCAAGGTATCCAAATCTACCAAAATGCAAGCATATGTGGCATGAGTATACAGTTTGGTTTTAGTATCAATGTCTAAACATTTCCCCAAAGCATTTTAAATTGAAATTAAACTATCCTCCCCAAAAATTTCAAAGTGGAAGGTGAGGAAACCGAATCCATATAGTCTTAACATGAAAGGTTTTAGTGAGTGGGTTGAAGGAAGGAAACCACAATTACATGAACATGAGATGATTCTGAAGTTCCCAAAGCATAGAAAAATTATATCTCTATCTTCAATCAGTTTAAAAACCACAATAAAAAAGCCTCTGGACAAAAGAATAAATATCCACTCTACCTAACACGATGAGCTGTCATTTTGAAGAGATCTAGGAATGTAGTTGTGAGAGATTTGGCCACAATCCATTAAATCTATAGATCAGACCTTTTCGATGAACTTTTCCTCGGCTTCAATCCCCGAGCACCGAAGGTGGGATATTAGCCACCTTGAGGGGTCTCTGTTTGAAAGTCGCAGCAGCATAGGAACGCTGCAGAGGAGGGTCATTCAAAGTCCAACAAGAGGGGTGCTAACATCCTTTCACTCGTGGAGGATCTACAGTAAGATATATAGGAAAATCCAAGATTCTCCCTAGTGATCATCATCATTATTCATCGGAACAGCTTTCAAACAGGGATAAAACCCTAGTGGTCACATTTCTTTCGGACTTCAAACCACCTCCCACAAGAATTTTGGAACCCGAGAGACCATCCGGAAGGTATATAGAAGAGTCGCAGAGACAAGCAAGAGACACCAAACCCATTCTGTATTGTTATTCTTCCTTCGACTAGGGAACCATAGTCATCATTTGTAGCATGATCTTCATTTTTTATCGTAGGATCCCCACTACACTGTGGGAGAATATATGCTCAAGCATGGAAGCCACCACCAAGCATGGCTAGTAGGTCGAACAGGGAAGGATCCCTATCACAACGCAGGTCGGTTCTTCCTTCATAGCCTCCACCATCGAGAATACTCTTGATCAATGAGGGCCGTGCCATCCACACCGACCTTAGGAAAATCCTTGAACAAACCAACATTATCCAAATACTTCACCGAATCACTCTCCTTGTCTCCTACACGGATAGGGAAAGTAGAAGATTTCGAGGACAAAGGCTTTTTGCAAGATTTTCCTGCGCCCCCATCACCTCGCACCATGAGAAATGTTATGCCTAGGGTAAGGGTTAAGGAAGGTTTCGACATAGTTTCGTAATGAAAAATTTTAATATTACATAGAAACTCTATATTTCTAAACAAAATATTTTGAATGATCTTATCAAATGGGTCATGATTTTTGAGGAAAAATAATGAGAAATATAAACCAGATATCTTATTATTTTTTGGGAAACACTTTTAAGATTTGATGCGTAAACGATGCCCTTTTATAAAATTTGATCCACAAGGAATAAAAAGTGAAGTTTCAAGAACTATTTGAAACATTTGCATTATTATATTGTTAATATTAATCTATTAAAAATATATGAGATTACTACATATAAGAAAAAGTTTGCATCCTATAATTTTTCCTCTCACCAACTTCACATCAAGCATGTTTTGTAGATAGATTATTATCAAAACTGACATTAATGACATTAGTGGCATAGATAACATTTTCCTTTAGATAATGCTCGCCAATGCACATTGATATTTAAATATATCGTCGCCATTCTATCCATCTTGTAAATAGTCTTCAACAAGGATATGAAAATTTTAACTACAAACGAAACCATCGCTCAGATTATCAAAATATGAGTAACGAGGGCATATGTGACACGTGGAGTATTTATAAAAACATCCTCAATTGTAAAACTTACTAATCCGCTAAAAACCAAAATAAACAATATAAGGATGGACTGTTGTTATACTTATGATCTTCAAAATATTTACTTTTCAAGTTATAATCATTGTTATACTAGAAAATATGACCCCGTTCTCTATAGAGCTATTTTATATCTTTTATAAAATCATACATTGAACACTCACTTTTTGAATTTATTATATTTTTAATAATTTGTTATAATTTCATATAAATTATTTTATACCATTTACAAATAGACTACTAATCGTACTTGAAAGGTGCAATGGAAACGCCGATAGGGGAATCAAGGTTTGAATAAGAGAATAAATATAATGAAAAACAAAGGAAAGTAAATAAATGTTTTAGGAAGAAGTAAAAGGGAATGTGAGAACACCACTTCTAAAGACACGCTGAAATCAAATCAAATCGTTTAAAAAGTCGCGAATGAACGCAATTGAATATTTTAATCTGGAACTACATTTATGCCTGCAAACTTTTAATTTATGCCTCATGCAATGTTTTTTGCTTAAAATTAATAGTCCTTATCTTGCACGCTCATGGCGGTTTATGACACTATCCGTAATCGTGTTCGGAGGTCAAGGTTGAGTCTCTTTATGCCCATCGAAACGATGTTGCCTCCCTTTCCCACAACCCTAGTTTCTTGTTCGACACACAACTTGCCTCGTCCATTTCTTCCTGGTGACCTAACTTATGCTATGTCGAGCACAACATGATGCATATATTGTTGCAGGCCCTCATACACTATTCACCGCCCAACGCTTGTGCTAGTTGTCTAAATCTCCTTAAATCATGCATTGTCGCATGTCCTCATCATAAGTTCCACCGAGGAAATATGCAGTGCCTACAAAAAATAGGCATTGGTATGATTGCATTTCGTAATAATTAGTCTTAGAAGTTTAATTTTTGACAAATGTCAAGAATAATCACCTTGCATATGATAGAATGGAACATCTATCAAAGATAACAAGTGAAAATGCTTATAAATCGCTAGTTCATAATTTCATCCATTGTTTGTAATTTTGTATGTAAATATAACGTCTACTTATATCCCAATTCTTGGGTTCATGATTATATTCAAGAGATATATTGGCGAGATGTATTCATTTATTTTGGTATTTTCTAGTAGTGGCGAATCAAATTTCATATTTTCGTGCTTACCGGAAGTGAACATAGGAGATTTTTTGGGTTTTACGATAGTTAAAGAGCTGATTTTTTTGTCTGTCTACGAATAAAAGATCTTAGGAGAGAACATTTATTTCTTTACTCTTCTCCATGCATACTAAATAAATGTTGATGATGATTATAACAAGAAAACATATAATAAAAAAGATATTCAATGTTCCAATATATATTATATTCATTTTCACTAAAAGTTGAAAAATCCTTTGTAAAATAGGGAATAAAGAGTGCAAAGGTAGTTGCAGCGTTGTAAGTATAACTCTGACAATTCAAAAGGAAACATAAAACTAATAGGAGCAAGCATGCAATGTTTTTAAAATAAAAAAGGGAGAAGCTCACCTTATCTACAAACATGTCATAAATTTAGTTCTTATTCAATCTTTACACAAAACCCACTTAATAGAGAAAATAATGCACCAAACACCATAGAAAATGAAAGTGTATTTCGGACGGATAAACATTAGCGAATTTGTAGAGGTTGTCGAGAAAAGAAAAATATGAATACGTGTGTAGGTAAATGGTAATTGAAATGATTCGATGAAGGTAACTACCTAATTTTAATCTATTTATTATTATATATTAATTTAAAATGTTATTATACAAATAAGAAATATTTTTAAATCTCTTTTAAATTAAACTAATATATAAATCCAAATTCAATTATATAGTTATCTAATTAAAAATTATAAAACGCATCATCATATTTATGCCAATATGCTTAGTCCTAATTTCACCCATTGTTTCAGCCCTTTGATTAAGCAAATTTCAATGTGTAAGTAACATGCAAGATGTTATTAAAGTCGTCTTCGTCTTAATATTAATTTGATTAAGCCTATTGTATTATGTTTCAAAGAGCTATGGTTACAGCCGACATGATTGAGAAGGTAATTGCAATGTAATAATGTTTAAAACTTATGTACAAAGCTTCTATAAAATGTGGACCACAAGGAAAGGTCCATTAATCACGGAGTGGATCAAGAGGCGGATGAGGTGGAACAGATCGATTGTGTATCTCCTATTGTGATTGCCACGGATTTGGGGATTCACCCCTTCCGTAGAGGGAAAAGTTGAGCCGGAGGCCTTTGGTTTACAAAACATACAACAAAACACCATAATTCCATTACTTGGAAAAAAGATGAATGTGTGTGTAGGTAAATGGTAATCGAAATGATTCCATGAACGTTTTAATGTTTATTAAAATTAATAAACATTAAATCTAAGAAAAATATATATTAAAAATAATAAATAAAATAATGATTAAATTAATAAAAGATAAAAAATTG
Organism: Taxus wallichiana var. yunnanensis; assembly: GCA_018340775.1. Classification (NCBI taxonomy): domain Eukaryota; kingdom Viridiplantae; phylum Streptophyta; class Pinopsida; order Cupressales; family Taxaceae; genus Taxus; species Taxus wallichiana. The sequence goes on from CM031233.1 coordinate 172,074,587, forward strand.
AGAATTTAAATTTAGAATTAAAATTATTAAATAATAAATATTAAAAATTAAAAAATTCAATTAACAAAAATTAGAAATTAAAAATAATAAAAAAATTTAAATTAATAAATATTAATAAAAAAATTGTCTTTAAATTAATAAATATTAATTTAAAATTATTGTCTTTAATGAAAATTAAATATTAATAAATATTAGAAAATTTTTTAAAAAAATTAATTAAATCATTAAAAAATTAAAAATTTAAATCAACAAAAATTAAAATCAATAAAATAATTAATTAAAAATAAAAATTAGAAATAAATTTAAAAATAAAAAATGGATAAAAATAAAAAAATTAATTAAAAACTAAAAAATGAATAAAAATTATAAAAATTAAATTTACATATTAAAATTAATTAGAAAAATAAAATATTAAATTTACAAATATTTAAAAATAATAGAATATTACAAATTACTAAAAATTAAAAAATTCACAAGACTAAAAAATAAATAAAAATTTAAAATTATTTAAAGGTAAATATTAATAAAAGTATAAAATTAAATTAAAACTAAAAATTAAAAATTATCAAAAACTAAATTATCATATTATAATCATTAGTGTCATCGTTATCATCATGTTTTTTCAATTTTCATCATCATCAAATATCATTGTCATCGTCATTGTCAATCGGTTTATAATATGCTTTAATTGTCATCGTTACTCACATTGATCGACTATTATTTAAGGTTAGTGTTTATGGTTTAAATTTAAGTATGTACTATTAACATTTACGAAATGTGTTCGAGTCACGCACTTGGGATCCATGGTCCATGATTTAATGTTCAAATCTGAAAGTATGATAACATTAATATTTTAAAATTAGTATTGCTATTATTCGTTTTAATATTCTTAGTACAAATATTTATATTATGAATATTAATATCACGAATAATAGTATTAATATTAATGTTATTACTAATATTAATATTATTATAAAAACTTTATATATAAATAAAATTATGAATGCTATTATCATCACCACCATTGTTGATCATTGTCATCATTATTATCATCACCACCATTGTTGATCATTGTCATCATCATTATCATCATCATCGATCATTATTTCATCATCATTTAAGTATGTACTATCATCATTTACCATGTGTTGATCATCATTTTGTTCATATCATTAATATTTTAAAATTATATTGCATTATCATTGATCATATTCTTAGTCAAATATTTATATTATGAATATTAATATCACGAATAATAGTATTAATATTAATGTTATTACTAATATTAATATTATTATAAAAACTTTATACATAAAATAAAATTTATTATGAATCTATTATCATCACCACCATTGTTGATCATTGTCATCGTTATTATCATCACTACCATTGTTGATCATTGTCATCATCATTATCATAATCATCGTCGTTGATCATCATCTTCGTCAATATCATCACCACCATCGTCAATCATTTTTTCATCATTATCATCACCACATCGTTGATCATTGTCATCATTATCATCACCACCACCATTGATCATTTTCATCGTCATTATTGTCTTCATAATCACCAATCATTATCATTGTCATCATCATCATCATTTTCATCATATTCTCAATCAAATCATTATCATCAGCATCATCATTATCATCCCCATCTAATTTTTTACCGTTATTTTCATTATGATCATCATCATCATCATCATTGTCATCGTAATTACTGTCATCATCTTTATCATCACCGCCATCATCATTGTCATCGTCATGATCATCACCACCATCGTTGATCATTGTTTTCATCATCATCATCATCACCATCGTCGATCATTGTCATTGCCATTATCACACCACCATCGTCGATCACTATCATTGTCTTTATCATCACCACCATCGTTGATCATCGTTGTCATCATTATCATCACCAACATCATTGATCATTTTCATTATCATTATCATCATCATTATTGTCTTCGTAATCATCAATCATCATTATTTTCATCATCTCATCATCATCTCCATAAAATCATCATCATCATTCTCATCCCCATTAAGTTTTTACCATTATTTTCATCATCATCATCATCATTGTTGTCTTCGTAATCATTATCATCATCATTATCATCACCACCATCAACGATCATTTTCGTCGTCATCATCATCACCACCATCGTCAATATTTTTCGTTATCATCATCATCACCACCATCGTCGATCATCATCATTCTCATCATCATCACCACCATCATTGATCATTGTCATCATCATTATCATCATCATTGTTGTTTTTACTTTTTAAATTGTAATAAATTTTAATTTTTCAAATTTCATAAATTATTATCATATTATAATTCACACCACCAATGCATTCAAAGCCTTAATATTTAAATATGTAAAGTTGCGCATGTCAAATTATAAAAAAAATAACCTGGTTAACTTATGAAAGGTCAACAATATTATTGAAACATAGTTCCAAGTTCTCTAATTTCACATGTGTTTATTTTCCTTCCATACAAAAGCTCATCGCATATGATCTCACAACTAATAACGATGCACTGATGAGTTTGTGAGACACCATGAAATGTAAAAGTCCTCATAGTGCATCAAATAAATTAAATTTATGCAAACATTAATTATAAATATGTAGAAATAAATACGAAATTACAAAATCAAAATGTATAGTTCCAAGTTCTCTAATTTCACATGTGTTTATTTTTCTTCCATACAAAATCTCATCGCATATGATCTCACAACTAATAACGATGCACTGATGAGTTTGTGAGACACCGTATGAAATGTAAAAGTCCTCATATTGCATCAAATAAATTAAATTTATACAAACGTTAACTATAAATATGTAGAAATAAATACGAAATTACAAAATCAAAATGTATATCACACGTAATTAATAAACCTCAGCGTATTTTAAATGATTCACGTTTAGAAAAATTGATCACCATATATCGCTGAACAAAATTATAGAAAACACACAACTATCAACATATCAGAAAAGACACATATTTAAGTATTCAAGGACGAGCGATCAATGTCATTCATGATGATGTTTGTTCACATTTCAGCAGACGATCTTCCTCCTTCTTCCTAATAGAAACGTATGCACCTTCCTTCATCTTAGAATAACGCTCATAAGAAAAAGGAGGACATATGCGTAATCCATCAAGAGACTTCACTCTTGATATCACCATGAATGTCAGCCCCTGTCGCTCCCTACTGCCTATGTCGATCGTTGCTCTGTTGAGAGTGAGTCCCTGTGACTTGTGAATTGTAAGAGCCCATGACATCTTCAAAGGCACTTGTCTGCGACGTCCCCTCAATACTGGAGGCACTGGTACATATTTCGGTGACTCAAATCCCATGGGATGCCGATGTAATTCTGAAACTCCACAACAACAAATATCGGCAGATCTGGAGGCTTCGTCCCAGGGAAATACACTATGTTCTTCACTTTTCCAAGAGATCCATTAACTAAACCTACCTCCACCCACAAATTGCACACCAACATAACATGTTGACCATTGCAAAGCAACACCTCACTCTCCAACTGGTCATCGTCACTTTCTCCATATGTCACTCTTCTCACACGGGTTGCAACAACTCACCACAGGGACATTCAATTTCTTGAGCATGATCCTATTATGAAACGTCACTTGTACATTCATCGAAAACAAATGACTGGAAGAGTCAAACATCAAAATTTCCTCTGCACCAAAGCACGAATCTATTCTGGACATCAACAACTCCCAATCTTCGATCATGGGATTCACATTTCTCAAATTACACAGCAAGTTTCGAAACTTCACCTGATCCACACTTGTCCCCTTCTTGACGAAAAATCATGTCGAGAGTCACGACATGAGAAAAAGATCTCCATAACTTTTTTCCCTCTGTGTTTCCTACATACATCGGTATGTCCTTTACAGGGGAGTTGGGCAAGATCCCGATGAGAATTATAGACCTACCTCCAAATATGACATTCTCGTGTGAAGGGAATGCTTCTCGCAAGTGAATATCAATTTTTTTCAACAATTTTGGACCCACGAAACTCATCTCATCAATAAGAATGTATCTATAATGTCTCATCTACTCTTGAAATACAGCCAGTGTCTGTCTAGCCAAACATCTCATGTCACGCAATGGAATTTTCAGCGACGAATGCACCAGTTGTAGCACGGATGTTGAAAGCAGAAACTCCTGTCGGTGCCAAAAGAAGAAGAGGATTCTTACCTGTCACGACACTGTTTGCCAAGACATTCTTAATGCAATTAATCAAAAATATTTCCCCATCCCGGCAGTACCTTGTATTATCATTCTGAGCGGAGCTTCCTCGGGGCCCTTTCTAGAATGTTTGACTATAGTTTCCAGAGCAATACGTTGTTTTCTTGACAACATGTCCACACCCGATACCGAATTGTCTGAAGAATCCACCACATTTTGCATGGATTTGTTCGTTTCTATAAAACATGCTGACGTCCTGTACATCCTCATCCTCCTCTGTATCCCAAACATGGTTCAAATCAAAATCCCATCTTCCAAGCATATGAAGATCACTCAAATGCACCTGATTGGGAGGAACAATGCCAGAAAACAACTCCCACTCATCCATTCCATCCACGCCCACAAAACTTTGCATCTCATCATCGTCAGTTTCTTCTATGTCTTCTTCCTCCATTGCATCCTTCCGGTCAACATGCCATGCATGATACGTATTCTTAATTCTCTCCCAATTTTCTAAAATTTCCTCTCTAGTATGACCTATGTCCCTGTGTATATCATGAAATGGCTTATACAACAACAATTCACTCCAACAAAAGTTCTCGCGATCCTCTGATCCACTTTCAGGAATAGAGAAATACCGCGGCCACACGCGTATGATAGCGGGTATATCCCTCAACTTCCATTTGTCTTTCTTTCTCTTTGCATTAAACGACCATGATCTCATGCATCAATCAATGAGATGGATTCCAACTGTACCGGTCGATCTTTATATGCATCAATGAAACATGATCCACTTTCATTCTCATCAGACGTCATAATCACCTTGCGGAAAACCTTCCTACCAACATTCAGAGTCATAAAGGCATGACTGCACTGAACCAACGACAACTTCAATAGCATGTGACATGTCTCTTGCGCCCCAATATCACGTTCCACAATTGTTTCTGTCAAAATCCTCCGATATATACATAGTGCAGACTCTTCCCCCTCCACATCATCTGATATCCTTGTCAACATATCATGAAAGCTCTCTGACCTCTTCTCTACCTTTGAAGCATATTTTTCTATATACTTTAACACCACGTGTCTAGAAACAACAGGTTGCAAATCTATATTACCGCGCCATATGGCCAACATGTCCGAGTTGTGAAGGTTCAATCTCGCATCATTGTGAGAAGGTTCAAATCTCTTCCGACCATCTGCATCAACAAACAAATCTGAATCATCTCGAGGTCCCACGGAACATTATAACGACAAACCATGGACGATCCCTTCTTTCTCAAATAGGACATCTCGCTACATTTAGTGTGCCTCTGCACATGGTTGACAAGTTCTTCATAGTCATAAAGTGGGTCATGCTCTAATATCCGTGAAGGCTTCATCGAGCAAGGATCTTCATCTCTGGACCGACCGAGCATGACATTTATTTGATGGCTGTCACGGGGATTCCACGAAGTGACGTATCTATCAAAAAATGATCTCGCAGCCATTACCTGATTCTCATCTTCCCAATCCAATGTTTCCATGCATGGGCTACTGGGAACCCACATGAATCCATGGACATGTACATCCTCGATGTTGCCACTCAAACCTACAAATACCATGCCAAAAAAATGTGGCTTACAAAACCATTCGTTCACAATATTGAAAATGGATCAGATCACTACACAAATTTAAATAAATTTCAATCGAACAGACAACTACAAACCTGTACCAATAATCCTTTGCACCAATTAGTTTTTGTATCACCTCTTCACGAAATATCTCAAATCTTTTGTGCATGTAAGTCGCGATGATATGAGGATAATCTATCACATTCTCAATCCACCACCTATACGCCCTCAAAGAATTTGAAGGAGGTTCCCCGCATCAACCGGTGTAAATCAAACCACTTTGTGTCTGCTGCGGTAAGTGTAAAAAAAAGAGTCGGGCTACCCAACTGAACAATCATATCCATCAGCTCACTACGACATGAGTACCAGTAAGACCTAGTCCCACGAAGTTTTGTTCCAAAACGCATCACCTGTTCTACCAACTTATCATCAGTCGCATTATTAATGTGATGATGCAAGTCTTCAATAGTCATGGGAACATTGTCCTCCAAATTTCTCTTGACAAAAATAGAAGTTGTGGCCTGACTGCGGTGCCGCATTTGTCTATTATATGCACAATATCTAAATCTCGGGTGCCTTCCAAACCTATTGTCATGATACCTTATCAAATGCTTCACATAATCATGAAACTGTACTGTTCTAATCCTCGGCTGCAACCATTCAACATCTCCCATAGGAAAGAGGGTCGGAAATGCCATGGACAACATGCCCTCCATGTTGTATTCATTTATTGGCGAAGACCCAATCGGTGGCCAATCGACAACATCGACCGACCTCAAATCCATATTTTCAACAAACAATCTGACTTCCTCCATCTCCCTTCATGGATTAGGAAGCCTTAAAGAAAATGATGATGGATGATTATGTACATGTTCTTCTTCGACACTCACTATATCCATTGTTCCTTCTCTCCCGACGTGCTCATCTTGTATCTCAGATTCCACCCGATGAATTCTTTCTGATACATCTCCCTCTACTTCCGGGAGATCTTCTAATGCTGCGTAGTCTATCTCCACGTCTTTGTAATACCTGTCATTACGAATTTTGTAACGCAAAGCATCCAATACACGTGAGCGACTAACAATACATTCATACTCCCTCTGTCCAGCATTTTGTCTTTTCACAATAAGAATATCCACATCCTCTATTCGATGAGGAAGTAGTCTAGCAATAGAAGATACATCTTGGGGAAAGCAAATAGTGTGTCCACTATATTTGTACTGGCCACCACGTGCATGAGTTACATGCAATATGGGATTCACCCGCGCTATCAACATTTCTTCCACCTACGTCAGTACACAACACTTCTGGCTGATCCCCGGATCCATATTGTTCCACTTTGAATATCGATGACCACCTCATTCACACTTGCATCTCTTGCAAATAGGTCCTTCCACTGAAAGTGTCACAACTATACCAGGATATGACTCTTTACATATACCACACATCTGAATAACTTCCAGCGCATCAATCCTTTTCAAAAATTCACGACGAGACTCGAGCATCCTATTCAATCATACACCATAACGTGATGAGTAAAACTGTGTGTAACTCTGATTTGGGAAATTATTCACACCACTTATCGTAGGTATGTTTCGATGTCGAATGTCCTGTTCTGACTCAATATCATGCTCACCATCCCTGGGATAGTGGATGTTGTTGTTCCCTACTGAATGTGTTGCATGACACTCCATATTCTCCCTATTCACAGACCTCCCACCCTCACCATCCACATTTGCAAAAGAATCCATATAATTCATTTTCCTAGGTAAATTCTGATCGCAGGCATTCATGTTATTCTCCAAATGCTCACGTACATCACTTTGGATCCCAACACGCAATTCACATGAACCTGATGCTCTCGGACATGTTCTATCCATTCCATTTCACATAAGACTTCTGGATAATATATCTCCTTGACAACCTACACACAAATATACCGAGTCATAAAGACCTAATAAATGAAAAATGCACCATCTCTGACGTCGCATCTTATTTTAATGCATAAATTTTTAAAAATATATCACAAAGAAAATTTCACCTGCACTTCGATTCACGACTGAGTTGTTTTGTTGCTGCTGCAACATTTCATCCAACATCGGATGAGGAATATCAGATATTCCAATAGAAATATCCTGCAATGAACCTCTCCCATAGCTACTTCCACTCGTTGCTACGTTTATGTATAAGAATAGCAATTCGTGAGACATTTTTAGAAAATTTTGAAAATTCACATATACATAACATTCAAAGACATTTTGGTTAACAAAAATATGACCAACTCCAATAGATCATAAATTCAAAACTATTGCAGGGAATCTATAAATTGGAGAATAAAAATGCACCATCTCTGACATCACAACTTATTTTGATGCATACATTTAAAAAGTATCTCACAAAGAAAATTTCACCTGCAGTTTGGTTCACGATCAAATTTTTGTGTTGCTGCCATGAGATTTCATTCAACATCGGATCAGGAATATCAGATATTCCAATAGAAATATCTTGCAATGACCCTCTACCATATCTACTCCCACTCATTCCTATATCTATGTATAGCAATTTCACCTTGTGATATATTTTATAAAATTTCAAAAATTCAGATATACATAACATGTAAAGAGATATTGGTTAATAAGAATCCAACCAACTGCAACAACTCATATTTTTAAAACTTTGATGGGAATCTATCAACTGGAGAATAGAAACACACCATCTCTGACTGTCTCATATTATTTTAATGCATAATTTTTTAAAAATATATCACAAATAAAATTTCACCTGCACATCTTTTCACGACTGAGTTGTTGCGTTGCTGATGTGACATTTCATTTAACATCGGATGAGGAATATCAGATATTCCAACAGAAATATCCTGTAATGACCCTCTCCTATAGCTACAACTTCCACTCAGCCCCACATTTATGGGGTGCATTTGTCTCAACTACAGCAGGCACAATTCTCGCATTCAAAGAGTAATCTCTATCTTTGTCTCTGATACTTCCTATCTGACCATCTCGATCTTCAAGTCACACATTGACATCTGGCATGACTCTTAATCTATCATACGATGGGGAAAATTTTTCACAAGATTGTACACCTAACCTGGGTATGACGTGTAACTCCGTTCCAACATCTGAAGAGCGTAGAAGGTCTGCACTAACACCTTCAAAAAAAATGTGTACAAAGCCGACCATGTATCTCCTTCATTTTATCTTTCTCTCGAACCTGCGACTTAAGGAAATGACGACGATCATTGTCCCTCTGACATTTTCTAGGAGACTTTCGTTTCTTACCGCTACAAACAGGGGAATGTTCCTTCATTACCTACAACAAAATGACACATTAAACAACATTCTTTACACATATATGAAATATTTAGTTCTTAAAAATACAGGAACAAAGACATCAAATAATACATTACACTTAACATTACACCATGAACACCAACCGTGTCATCACGTGATAACAATACACGCATCTCTTCTCCAACATAATCATTTTGGAGATATTCATTCGATGTTTCTATCCTCTCTAAAGAGGAGTTAGCATTCACATTATCTAAACACACCTCCTCTATGTGCATCTATTTCTCTCCTGATCCTTGAAGATGGAAAAACATCTACATTAACTTGTTGGCCTGACAAATACATATAACCCTGACCTCCCATCCCTTTCATTCTCTGTTGTTGTCGAATTTGTGACCTTCGAAAATGACGACGCTCAGCGTCCCGTCGAGAATTTCCAGGTGAATCTATTTCCTCACATGTGTGCATGGTGGCATTCTCACTCAATGACTGTAAAACAAAAAAAATTGCAACAAACAATCATCATCACACATGCAAGACATATTTTTTTCATTAAACAAGTAACAAAGACATTAAATAATAAAAAATGCAACATTACAAGATTAGGTAACAGTTTTTGTGTTATGCAACAATGAATTCGTTCCCAGCGCTCAATCCCCTATGGGATTAATCACAACATTCGATCTTCTCATTATGTCAGACATCGGAAGAGTCTTTCATGCAACGTTACTCTCACCCGACCATTCATAACCCGTAGGAAGTATCGCATCCATAAGTCTTTCATCGTAGAATTGTGGCCCACGAAATTGGCATCGATTAACATCACTCGATGATTCTATCATCACATTATTTTTCTTTCTCGTACGCGCATGTTTTCATTCCTCCATCATCTACAATAAAATTAAAATTTAACGTAAAAATTTCAAAACATAATTATTATTAATTGAATAATGCACTATGCAAAACATGGACGATAAAATCTTCAACAATTAAACCAGTAATACACGTACATCAAAACACAGAAATTACAAGACAACACATTTAATTATGTAAAATCTTCCACACAAACATGAGATACATGTAAAGTTTTTCAACCAAGGGAAGAAAAAAATATCAGTCAATACTCAAATTACGTAGGCGAGAAATATTTTCACAACCAGGAATCAATGGCATGAAACTCACACCAAGAACTACATCTCTACAATCCTCTCTTGTCGGGAAATAACATCCATAACGTTCTGATGTGCACAATTTCCTAAAAGTCGAATGCAAGTTTTTCTATCCAAATCATAAAACATGTATAGGATTTTTGCATATTTACACATAAGGACGATGGATCCAACCGAACAAATAGCCACGTACCCTAGACATTTTTCATTTATATCTAAAAAACTCCATCAAATACTTCCACACAAATCTAAATCCATCTTCAAACACATTCTCATCGTCACGTTCGAAACCCATCTCTTGTTCTTCACCTGAAATTGCTTCTACATCTCGAAGAACCACACACAAACTTCACCCATACTCACGATGCAGAACAAATTATTCTCATGGACAGCTAGACACAATGACACAACATCACTAAAAGGAATACAACAAAATTTTAACTTCCGACGTACAACATCCAACGAGAAAATGGTGTACTCAATTTTAGAGAAACAATTCAGCTTTTCCTTCACCCAATACATCCTCCCACCACAACATGATGCACCAATAGGAGGAGTCACTTTAGGAATGACGGTATGTGTCGGCACTGTCAACAGACTCCAACAACGAGACCTACTACAATAGATCTCATACACAAAATCTGAAGATGGAAAACATCGTAATGCAACAAATACGTACTCATCATCATCAATATCTTCAAACAAAGAAACACATCCATCAATTCCTACGTCAATACTCCCGATTCACATAACTCCACCCATGAACGGGTTTGCAAGAATATACTATCGAGCTCCAAACTCATAAATCGGAAAGGATAACAAAACAAGAGATCCAATCGTCATATGTATCCTCGATCTCTTTTCAAAAGGGGCCCCACTTATGTACAAGCGTGAAAATCTTCCATCGTCATCCAAGTACAAAGGGCCATAGAACCCCATAACATCCCTCCATTCGCGCACCAAAAATCCAAAGCACCGATAGTCAGATCTTCCACAATATAATACAGGTTCGATGAATCTAATATAAAGTTCCACAACTTACAAACAATCCTCATACGCACCAATTCTCTGAAAGATAAATTCGAAAATATTTTCTTCATGACATCGATAGGCAATGTGGCATGAGTTCCTGATTCCATTTCAAATAGTGCTCCTGTTATCAAACAAGCAAGTTCAGAACATCTCGTACAAAAGTGATACACAACACCACTCAAATACATTAAAATCAAAACTGTAACATCTCAAAAAAGAATATACTTTTCTTCATATAGCAAGATGAATCACGTTCCAAGTCAAAACAACACAAAAAATCACTATTACAAAATTATGTGACAAAAAATTCATCATAAAATTTGCATCCGAAAAATAAAATATCCATGTATCCAATATTTTATCATGTGCGTAATTTAATACCAACATAAGGATAACAAAATACGATAAAATTAATAACTCATAAACATTAATAAACAAATTCTACATATCTCCATAAACACGCATCACATTTAGGGAACACACTTATACCTAGGAAATCGATGCCACAACATGCCACTTTCGATCTCCATGTACTCCCAATCCGTATCAGACCAAAAAACACTGGCCTCTCCAAGATCTGGATCATAACGACTCATATCGTTATTCAATTTCCACAACTGCATGCGGCTCGCATAATTGACAACACATGAAACTTGATCCTCATAAACAACAAGGCACATGGAATCAATAGAATTTGGAGCTGGAGAATGGCCAATCTTCCATGTCTCATGAACAACATCGAGACATACAATCAAATAAGTCGAACCTCACCGCCATATAAAACATCACCACTTTGTTCAAGATCCAAACTCAGCCAATACATTTTTCCATCGACAACAACAACATGTTTTGGAGCTTGAAGACGTGCTGAGAATTACAATCGGACTCCAAACGTGATGAAGGTTACTACACATATAGAAATATCTATCAAAAGTTTGAATCTCACTCACACCTGTAGCATGTGGATCATATCGGATGGCAATCCAATCATACCTGTACCCTGTCAAACCCTGACATATCCTAAACCATCCATTCCTCTCACCGATACGAATGTCACCCATTTTCACAAATATCCCAGTAAAAGGATTTATAATCGCATATGAACGTATGCTTCGATTCACAGTTGTTTGAAGATACACAAAGCATCGATCCAATAGCACATTCAAATCTAATGTCATTCATTCCACTCAAACTAACACGTAAATATATAGCTTCACCTTCACGTGTGAAATACAAAGGGTTCAACACATTTGCCAATGTCAAGGGTCGATATAACAAAAATCCTACGCAACGATTGACGATGGTTCCACATGTAGCCAAAAAATCTGAGTTGCTTAACATTGCATTCATTCTTGTGCACAATAAATGAAATCTAACAAGATTCCGAAGCGGCAACTTAGAAATAATGTAATAAAAATCTCCATGGGAAGATGCTTCCAAATAGTTTGATCCATTATGCCCTACTAATCTATAGACAAAATTGAACGAAGGTATTAATGACCACACAAAATCCAACACAATATAATCCAAAGCAAAGAGTATTATAAAAAAATGTACAATAATATGGAAAACAATTTATTCTACAAGAATAATATGAATACACAGAAATATAATTAAATCCATCACAACAACAAATCATAAAATTTCATCGCGAATTACATCTTCTAAACATGTTTTATACGAACGCATAACATTAGATCTTCAAATCAAGTTAATTGACATTACATAAATAAAACCAAACAACAAATCATCACATCTACAAAAAAAAGTCAAACAGTAATCAATTTCGTGTTAAAAGAACAAGTCTTCATCGACATCATTGTTTAAATCATTATTATTCTGGCAAGTTGTAAAAATTGAACAATGTTCCTCTCATAAATAATACAATTTAAAACACAAAAGAATCAAATGATGAAATCTCAATTGTGTATTAAAAAATAAACAATATCCATGTTCTTCAACGAAAGAAACTCATGCCACCTGTAAAAAATTATCAAATGCACATTTCCACATTAATCATAGCTTGAAAAAATAAAATATAGAAATGTAAATTAAATAAAATCTCATCCACTCATGAAAATTATAAACAATACAGTCCAACCATATTTCGTGAGATGTATAGAAAAACATTATGCCAAACATACACAAAATACGATTTCACGGTTTTTTCATAGAAATGTCAAACATTTACGTTTGACATTTCTTATAGAAAAACCGTATCATCACAAAAAGCATATGCTCAACATATATTGGGGAATCCCTCGTTACATTGCTTTAAAAACCTTCTTCAAAAACATGGGCTAACGTCCAAATTTGGACGTGCTAGGAGAGCATAACAGGAAATATCCCATTTGCAAATCCTAGCTCCCGGTATCGAAAAAGGCACTTGCAATGCTAGATTCCGAGTTGGACAAATGTCCACAAATGTTCCCCAATGCAAATGATGTAAAAATATATATATAGTCCATTTGTCACATTTTTCTCGTTCTCACTATCATAAATATGACACATATAATTATGAATTTGCATGTATTATTCAAATATATAAAATGATTTATGCCATCTTCAGATTTATTAAATAGTTTGTTTCTTATATTAAATAAACAAAAACATATTTAATACACAAAGTAACATGTTACAAAAAAATTGAATCCCTAATTATAGAACTTATTATATTCAATGTATAATATAAAAATATCATAATCAAATTATTGAATCCCTAAGAATAAATGATGAAAATACCTGGATCGCGTGTGTATATCCAACAACGAACTGCCCGCTAACTCCAGATAACTGTTGAATATTTCTGCATTCCAGCCATAGACAAGATTGCATAGACGTGATAAGCACTTTATTTACAAAAAAGAAATGTTGAATTATTCTAAAAAAGACCTTCTAGTGACCACTCCCAAGAACATTTCCATGGATAGAATGATAGGCATTGCTTCCATAACAAAGACCAACGAGAATTTAATTAGGTAATCTTACATTTCTGTTTCATTTATAGGTTTGTGCTATGTGGAAGAAATTGCAAAAGTGGCTTACTATCAACAATCCACAAAATAGCCTTGTAAAAGAGGAAAGCAATACTTACTATCTGTTAAGAAAAAGTACACCTTTCACGATGGAGCTAAAAATTTGATTTCTACATGAAACAAAAAAAGTTTTTAGATGACATTACACATTCTTTTAGGAAATAATTTATTCCCACAGGTTGAACTATGCAAATTTACAAATGCGAATTTTTATCCATATCAAATTCACTGCGTCTGCTTTATCTCTATTCAAAGCTTTTTGTGCAGCCATTGGCAGCAACATTCTGTTATTATTATCAGTCAGATCTTCATATTCACATACACAGATAGATAGATGACTTAAGATCATTCAATGCTTATTTTCGTAACACTCTCCTTTGATGTCATGACAACATACACAGATAGTTATAAACAGGAATAGAGCCGACCCAACAAAATGGAGAAACAGATTAGAATTGAAAATGTTATTTACAAATTTTTAATTAATTAATTTCTTAAAAAAATGTTCAAATGCACATTAAAACAGAGATTCCAACGCAATAAGAAATGCAATCGGTTGAACAATTTTCCATTATTATCTTTCATTTATTGGGGAAAGATATTGCAGACCCGATAAACGGAAAGTTATTAAATATATGGGGCTTTCATACGCTTTTCAGGTGGACAAGAATAAACTGTTAAAAATGTGTAACCTGGATTTGTGTGCTAACGAATGTCATATTCAATATATGTGAAACCATATTAAATGCTCAAATTGTCGATTAAAATCAAATCGGTCCATCTCAATTCCAGAATGAATCCAAACACCAAAGCCAAATCATTCATTTCAGTCGCCACGGTGTTTGAAATTTAGGAGCCTTGAATACTTCGGTAATGACAAAAAAATACTCACTTTTTTGACAATTCTGTCAGGCGCCAGGTAGCACGAATCACCAGGCTGTAAGCCATGTCCGACACACCCACCTCTTTAATATCTCCTTCCTTCATTGCTAAAAACATGTGACAGAGGAAACAATAGCCAAAACTGAAAATTAATTGGTCTTGTATCGGAATTAGGCAGATATAATAAATAGTATATTCAGAGCTAAGCAGGGTGTATAACTTTCTAAGGATGGAACTTTGAGGAAATGCTCTAACAACAGATACCCTGTTCATCTACAAAAAAAGCTAAGTAGAAATGCTCTAACAACGAGCTATGTTTATTTTTTCCGGAATAGAACAGTACCATGTAGAAACATAAATCTATTTTTAATTGGTTTATAAACTTTTACCTCAAAGATTTGCACAGGAAGATTTGCATTGTTTGCACTTTTATTCTGAGCCTGCACAACAATATATTTATTAAAATGATTTTCTCTTAACAAAAACAATACATTCTAAATTCATTGACTGTGAAAGTTGTTTCTAAAAAAACCAGAATAAGGGAAGTGAAACCTGTTAAATGATATTATAAGCAAGAATTTATTAACCTGTGCATGATAGCAAAGACATTACAAATGGAATAAGAAATGCAAAAAGCATTAAAAAAGAGACTCCAACCTGAAACCGAAGGAGCAACAAACGGTTCAACCGTTTAGGATATATTTAGGCTTATATGATAGTCTAGGATATATTTAGGCTTATCTTTATCACCCAGAAAATTAAATAATCTATATATTCTTTATATGATAGTTGGCAAAGCTATTGCAGAGTGCATTGATAGCATCTTGCCTAACATAATTGTCACTGGTCAAATGTGTTTTGCAGAAGGCCAATGTGTTTTAAAAAATTTAATAATTGGTTGGCAGGCTGTGCCTTAGGATCAAGCCACAAGAATGAAGGATATTCTGGTTTTAAATTTTTAATTGATATTCAAAAGCATGATATAATCAAATAATCAAATTAGTTCTCAAGACAGTAATAATATTATCATACAAAGATTATAGGTTTATTGTGTACCTCCGGTTCAATGATTGGTTCGAACAAATCTCAAGCCTGATTTCCCATGTCAGCTTAAAGGGGCTTTTAGCAAAGATATCCCACAAAACTCAATGGGCCATGTCATTACAATCATTCATAAATAAATCTCTTGAGATGAAAACTTCTACGCGGGTTATCCACAAGATCTGTCGGTGTTATTATTACTATTTTATACACTTGCAGTCAAATTTCTGACATTTTTTTAATAGATTATTTTAAATGGAATTAAATTATATTATATTTTATATAAATATATTTATAAATTATAATTATTTATAACATTCACTTAAAATTTATTATATTTTTAGTAATTGTTCAAATTTTCATTCGATATATTTTATATTGTTTTGATGATCATTCACACTAGGTAGACCCCTATCAAATAAATTAGGATTGTACTTTGGTTCAATTTATTTTTCAAAAAAAATTAAATATACCGTTGAACTTGTGGAAATGCGCCTCTTGTACAATAGAATTATTCCTCCTTGAAAATGTGGTGGCAGGTGGCAGGTGGCAGGGATTAAATTTGACGGCCACCTCTGCCTGTCAAAAAAATTTCGAGTGACGGTAATTTTTCTATCCTGCCCTTCAAAAACACAAAACAACGTTATTTTTTACTAATTATTCTATATTTAATATTTTTTTATATATATATTTACATATATTTTTATATTTTATATACAAATCTATATAAAAATTGATGGCCAAGTTTAAAATATACAAGTCGCATGTGACAGTTAGATCAGATATTTACAAGTATTTTACGTCTAGAATCACTAAAAACGTCTAAACGGGTGTCAAATTTAACCAACTTATAACAATCTTATGTATTCATTTTAAGAGTGCTGCGTCACACCGAAATGGAGGATTATATCCAATCCACTCGCAAACAAATTTTAGGAGAACTTGGCATTGGGTATGGTTTCCAGAGGTAGGCATTTCATGCTCACGTATTTGAAATCTGCAGGAAACTTGGGAAGCCAGTTCCATGAATTTGTATTTATATCGTACACAACTTCCTCCACACTTTCGTGGGCTCTGAAACATATCTTATCTCCCACTCCTGCGCACTCAAACCAGTTGCAACGCGAGCTTCTCTTAAAATCATAACAGACAGATTCGGGCATCCTCCCCATCTCTTGCCAGAAATAATCTTTCCCTTCCTTCAAAACCAACTCCCACATAATTATTCCTTTTAAATTGTGGTTTTTCGGTTGCCCCAACCATAAAAACACGCGACTTGCAACAAACAAATCGAGCCCAGTCAGCTACGGGTATTGCCACAATTGTGGTGCTTCCATGTTCAATGTTGTACACCATTACGCCACCACTGGAACTCATGCAGAACAAACAACCATTGCAGAAAAACATGTTTTCGTTCCTTAAAACCAAATTAAGTTCATCAGGTATGGTGCCTGCAACTTTCCATGACTCGGTCATGGAGTTATACACCTCCACTATAATGGAATCAGTGCTGCTCCTGCCCACAATCATAACATCATAATTGTTCGTGTTATCCCCCGCAGGTAAAATTGCCTTGGCCATAACGCTGCTCACACAAGCCATTGCAGGCAACCTCACGCAGGTTTTGCTAAGTGGGTTGCAAACATATAGAATGGGAAGAGTGTAGCAAAACCAGTGACGGCTGGGAATGTCTAACAATAACAGCCCAGAAGCCGATCCTCTGCAATTGATGCCCTTATTATCAGGTACAAAAGATAAAGAAATCGTTCGCCAGGTGTTGGTAGAGAAGGAATAGATGAGAGAGGGTAGTTGGGTGTTGGAGGAACATAAAATCAGATTTGGCTGGTTATTCCTGGCTATCGAATTGAAGTGTTCCGAGGACAAGAGAGTATTCCAGGTGTGGCAAACAATCCTGAAGCGGAAAAAGCATTCCACTGGTAAGAATTCCATGATTCTCTCCGTCAAATGCTCAGGCAAATCGGACAACATAGTTTTCTGAAACATTCTAAGCTCACCCATTTTCACAAATATGGCACATTCAGTACCGATTAATAGAGAAGGCAATATATTCATAAGGATGACAAGCGAGAGAGTGTTTGAAATTGCGGGGTAATTTCGCTTGTCTGCTAAAAAGACTAAGCCAACGATGGAGGCTTGTAAGACTATTGATGAGATAAACGAGTAGACTTTTATAATGAATACCATTGAATGGATTTAAATGATTCACTTTATTATTTTACAGCGTCACTCCAACTACGAACAAATGCGCGTTGGCGTGGCCACGTGGAGAAGTAAAATTAATGGTGGATATTTAAGTGCATTAAACAATTTGTGGCGGCCTCACCAGATTCATTGGATGGTTTAGTCAAATCATACGCTTTATTGTATACACAAATATTATGTAACATGTTGACAATTGACGCCCGTCTCGTCTATTTTCAGCGTATCTTTACAAGTTGTGCCTTAACTAAGAATGGTTCAAATACATACAAAGATTATACCGAACTTATCTATCAGTTGTTTATAACGAGCTTATCCATCCATTACCTTTGTAAAATTTTGGGTTGAAGTGCATCATTGACCTTTCACATTATATTGAGGTTTAGACAATGTTTGGAAGACCATTTTTATCACGCCTGGAATTTCAAATTATCTGACGGTTTAGCTCTTTCAAGTGGCTGTAAATTTCAGTAATTTTTATAGATATATCTATAATCTGTTCATATATACATAAATAGGTATTATGTTTTTATATAAACCATTTAATTTTTTTACTGCTTTCAAAATTTACACCCTATCATTATCTACGGTCTTTAAAAAATTTCACCTGTAACATATGATTAAAATCATAAAAAAACAGCCTACAGACTGTCAATTTCCAGGCCTTTTTCTTATATCAGTCCACGCGTATTTATGGTAAGAATAACCTTCTTCTCTTTTATTCCACAAATATAAAACTCGGGAAAATCCTCTAGGATTAGGGAGTGACGCTGGAAAATGACGTTGATCATGACTTTTTCACACGCGTGGAAGAAAATAATAAATTACTCATTTAATTCCATTCAATGTATCTACCCGTTTATTTGATGTCATGAGAAGCTCATGTTCAAACTGGTTTGATTGCGGTGGAGTGGGAGAAAGTGTGGAGTAAGTTGTCTCGACTCTCCCATATAAATACAAATTCATGGAATTGTCTTCCCAACTTTCCTTCCTGCCTACCATTGGAAACAACACCTAATGCCATGTTGTCCTAAAATTTGTTTGTGAGTTGATTGAATATATTCCTCCATTTGAATGTGAGTAGCTTAAATTGATATGGTTAAGTTTTTATTATAGGTTTCACATTTGGTTAAATAGTTATTATTATTTGTATTTTTCAACTAATAAGATATTGTTATTAATTTTTATAAATAAATGTATATTTTTCACATTAATAAATTTTAACAAAATAATGGTAGAAATTTATTTATCTTCAATTTGACTAGTTTGTAAATGTATATGTTATTGCAACCTCATCATATTCTAGGAAAGCAGGTTGTAAGATAATTACGCTGGAGGCGTGGCTACTGTTCACTCAAGCTGCTCAAGCTCGACAGTGACGGTCTGGTGCTGCACCTGTTTCAACTCTTTTTCATTTTGTTTGCCCACACCATGGTACTCTGTCACCCTGCCAATTGCTGGGAATTGCTTGGTACAGGAACACGTCTATTGCAGAGAAATTCAGTGGCGTTTCCATCACACAGCCGAAAATAGATTATGTTCCTATAGATTATGAACATGCTTGCATCTTTCTCATGGCAGTTTTACTGCTTTTCTTTTCTTTTCCCAGTATGGCCGATATTTCTCTTGCCTACCTGTCTGTCTTATTAATGATCACCTACGCTACTCCTGTCAACAATGAGTTGTTTTTAGGCAAATTGAACTGCCAAGTATAGCTACCTTTCCTACAAACCCTCTAAAATGCCAATATCAATTGAAATAAACTGAGCATGCTAGACTCGTATCACTGTGTGCTTTCTCCTCTTGTAAGTGATTTTTTTTTTAACGATAGCCCAAATAATGCACCCACCCACAGTAATATATTACTTGGCCATACAAACAATGCACAAAAACTCCTCAAATACCAATTATGGTATAGAGAGTGATAACGATCTGTTTGTTTTGGAACATCGTCTCCCTTAGGCACCGAGGAAGCTGTTTCCCTAATCTTCCTATTTCTTCGACCTGTGAAAATCCCCTAGCTTTATACACCCAAAAAAAAATATACACCTATAGCTTTACAACATTCGCAAACAATTCCGCACCTAAAAACAATACGAGGGAGAAAAATGCAACGAAGACAAATATGTGCACATCCAATTTTAAATTATTGAACTAAAAAGATTCATTGAACTAAAAAGATAGGTTAGCGTAATACGGTACAACCAATGTGCCTGCCTTATAGAAATTCTATTATGATTCACGCATTTGGTATTAAGAAATGATGGTTTTTTATTAATCTGTTGACGCACAATTTTGCACCTCGTTATTTGCAGCAGTAATAGACAATGGCAAAAAGCTTAGAGATGACATGCTGGGTGTTTTGGATGAGAAAACATGATGAGATGCAAATGTGGGCATGTGTGTGTAGAAGAGGAGGGCTTGGGAGGGGTTTAGAAGGCATTTCAACACAGAAAAACGTTCGAAATAATCGGCAATTGTTTGTGACCATGTTTACACGGGTGATTCTCCCCGTAAAGTACATGCTCTGCCTCAACTTCTTTTGATGCCCAGGTTTACCCCACTCACCTCACTTACCCACCATCATTGCCACAGTTGCCGTATTTACCCGAAGGTACTCACCTGATGTGAATTTTATCCTTCTCCCTACTTGAACCCTACCTACATACATTGTTGACAAGTGGGAATGCAACACCCTTAAATCTAACAAGTTGTTATTTGATTATAGGCTTGAGCCTATAGAACTAACCATTCCAATACAGGGTGAGGAAGTTTTTATTGCAAGCTTCACACAAATTTTATAGGTCACCCATAATCTTGGGGACTAGTACATGTATAATGGACATACTATAAGCTTTCCCGAGGACATTTCATCCATAGTACGCTTCTTGCCCCGCCGGCCACACGACTTAGATATCCCAATACTATAGAGACTAAGAGTAGAAGGCAAACCATATGAATGGTTTCTAAGTAGGCCGCATGTCAGTGATGCACGTGGATATAAAATATGACATGACCCATGCTACATGGATGTCAATACAGACGAACCCACAATTACAAGCTTACCCACAATTTTTGTAGATATCTCAACTATTGTATCTGCCATGTCTGAGAAATCCCTTATTTTTCTCCAACCATCTTGTATCAATGATGTAACTTAACCAATAGAATTAGCCACCCCCACATTCATCTCATCTTCATTTTTTGCATCCATTTCATCCACGTGCAAAAGGTGTAAGAGGTGAAGTGATACTTGCAAAACAAACTTCACCCAACCCGACCTTAGTTGAATAAATAAGTGTTGATCCCATTAATAAATATTTGAAAGAGGCCTTAATTTCTATGGTCTTCCCACCTCTATTCCCATGTGGTGTGCCTATGTTTCGCTAACCATGCCACACCGACGTCCAAATGCATCACTACTAGAACTAAACTACTTTATCCACATTGTTATCCACAATAAAATCATTTTGTAGAAAATTTGTGAAGTTTCAACATTACCTGGATAACTTATATAAATAAAATGTAGATTTTCCACAAATTCATAAAAGTCACATTTTAATTTTCTAAAGATCCACATTATTGAAATTTCATTGAGGAAAATTCACATTTTCTTATTTTTTGAAAAATATTTCCATTATTTCATAAAAGTCAAATTTAAAATTGTGAAATATCCACATCCTTCAAATTTTATTTTTAATAAATCATGATTTCTCGTGATGTTTTGAAAAAGAATGGACATTTGGAAATATAATTATAGATATTAAGTCTCCTCTCTACTAGAACTAGGTTCATTTATCCACAATTATTTAATAAACAAATGTTATGATTGTTCTACATCACAATCATAAAATATAAAACTGTAAATGTATAAAATTAAATAATGTTACAATTCCACAATATATTACTTTTTAAAATATTCTACAAGGTTGAGATTAGCTTTTGAATTATGCACACTATCAACAATTTTTTCTATTAATTAAATCTTTTTGTGGATGATCTATAAGATCCCAAAATTAAATTAACATTGTGAACTACCTTTCTTTAGTAAAATTTGTGTATAACTCTTAAATCCTCACCTATTTATTCACACAACCAAACACGTCTTTGTACACCGATTTTATCTCATTAAAAATTACACCTCTATTATTTAAATTTAACTTTATGATAAAATTTTATGAGGATAAATCATAATGTAAATCCACATCATTCATATGAATCTTAAATATTTTTTGCATACATAATCTAAGGTTTTAATATAATCAGTTGAATAATAACGTACTAAATTTGTTAAAATATTTTACCGTGTTACGATTTTCTTAAGAAAAGATAAATATAAAATTTTACAATATTGATAATATTATGATTATTTTTTGGTTATGACAAAAAATCATTACCTTTACAAATTTTCCACAATTTTATTCAACTTGAAAGTCATATAAGATTTTAAAAAGATCACATCACCAAAAAAGGATAAGAACTAGAATTGTACAAAATAATTTTAAAGAGTTCTCTCTCATTAAAAAGAATATTTAAAATCATAAATAAATGCAAAACAATTATATTTACAATACTATCACCAATTTTAAATGTTGTAATCATCTTAATACAAAAATAAAAATAAAATTGATTACATAATTTTGTTTTCAATTAATTTCAAATTGATCGCATTAATAATGGACTCTTCAAATAATAAACGGCAGAGGTATTCAACTAATATAGGGACATATATTTTTGAGTTTATTTGTTTGTGTATACGTATTCATATCTATTAATAAAAAAATTAGTTTAATGTATTCAAAAAATTAGGAAATATATAAGTAAACCTTAATATATGTTTAAAAAGTATTTTTTCATTTCAGAGGCTGCGTGGACAATGCAAAGGGGTCATAATTCATTGAAAAGTAAACAATATAATTGAAGAGTTAGATATTTACTCCATCACATTAGCCATATATGAAGCCACAATTTTCTCATAATATTAACAAAAAATCTGAGATAGTGTGGTTGTTACACATTAGTAATCAATGCAGCTATATGTAATGCCCTTCTTTTGGCTCTGATTTAGAAGATTTACATAAATTAACGGTGTTAGACGCAGTCAGTAATCTTTATCCAATCATTTTTTAATATGAGTCTACCACGTCACCTATCACTGAAGATTCATATCAAGCCAGTCATTAATGTCATCTTCTAATGGTTTTTATTTAGGGTTATATGTTGATTGTCTACCATTTTTATTAAGCGGTTATTACAATGATTGGTTTGCAAGAAAAATGAATTTAGCGAGGGTATGGAAAAATCTGGTTATAATATCATAAATAATTTGAGTAAGTAAATTTCTAGAATGATTGCTATAGAGATCTGGTTTTTTATTCCTTTTATATTATGAGGATCTTGATTTTTTTCATTATTTTAGGTCTCCGAAAGGATTTAAGAATATAGATTCTCATTCTGTGCAATAAAAACAATTTAGGATATGGAAATATTGAATGGCTTCTGCTACAAAAGAAATTTGTAGTCTCAATTCCTTTTAATATATTTCAATTTATTACTAATCCATTTACTATTCTCTCACACATGTTTTTCTTATCAATTCAAAACTATTCAATATGATTCCCTATTTCATTGTTAGTATCTGCAACAATAAATTTAAAATGCACAGTTTTTTGTACTAACCATAATCTTTCATATTTTATGTTATTTCTATTAATATTTTTACCAACACAGATTGATATTGGTGCAGAAATTTCAATACTGGTTGTAAAGATGATGTGAGTTTTAACTCGATATCAAGTTCCATACTTGAGTAATTTATATGTTATGTGAAGAGATTAATAATGAAGCAAGATGCTTTAAAGATGTCACAGAATTATGGAGATAATATTTATGGACTAGATGTGCATGAATTCCTCCAATTTTAAATGTAACACTTTTCTAGATTAAACTGATCAAAACTCTATGAATGAACGAGGAATTCTGGAAAAACTGAATTACCCATGTTTCACAAAGACAAAAGATGATTATAAAATAGTATTTAGTTTCACTATGTTACCAATGTTATGTGTAAAATTGTTCTCTTTTATATCATAATTCTTTCCTAATATTTCCATCAACAATGTCATGAAGGGGAAAACATTTTAAAAATGTTAAAACCATTTACTTCCGAGTAGGTATATATCACAAAGAACACTAAATAATTTTAAAAGATATTCAAATACATATGCATACATTCAATAATTTTTTAATATTTTATTTTATGTTTACGTTTGGTAGACCATGTTTCCTAGTAAAAAACACACCTAAATTATGTAGTAAAAATCAAATTTTAAATTTTAAACAATATTTGTATATGAATTTATTATTTTTCTATTGTTAAAAATATTTATTATGTTAATATTTATCAAACTATTACTATATAATTTAATGAAAATTATAAATAAATTCAAAATATATAAACATTTGAATATGTAAACAACATTTTTTTAATGTTACATCATCACAAATGTCGGGCTTGATTTGTGGTAAAGTGACAATTGTAAAATTGTTGCAATTTCACAATCATTAGAATTGTTGTAATGCCACAAATTTTTCTTTGTGGTAGTTGCTACACATTTTGAATTGTGGTAAATGTCACAAGTTCTCTACATTTTAGTGTTTTCACAATATTTTTGTGGGTGGAGTCCACAAAATTGGATTCACAATATCACCTCATCTACCCACAAAGATATTGTGGAAAAATTGTGGATATAGGGTATGTTATCTTGTAGTGCATGAGTACGCCCTTCATTTAATGTGGTACCATGGCAACCTATTTGGCACCTAGTCATGGCTCCAGTACTATTTCCTACTGAACATTATGTTGTGACAATATAGAGGTCGGGTTGTGTCATCTATATTTGCTAAGTAGAACATTGAAGACAACTCACCTACAACTGTTGAGGTCCTAGACACACTTATTGGAACACCCGCCAAATGAGAAAATAGAAAACCAACTCATGTGCTTCATTGTCAAACTAAGAGGTACACAATATTATTGGGTAGAATTCGAAACAAACTTTCGAGATATGATTACTCAGCTAGGCTCCCCAACATTATTCTTCACCCTAAGTGGTGTTGACACTAAATGGCCTGCTCTACATAAAGTCATGCCTAACCAACCTCCTACATCACCTAACATTGCACATACATGGAGAATCCACAACATCATTACATAACCACATTTGATAGCCATGTATATGGCCAATACACTCTCCATACTCCAACACGAAATCCTAAAGTACTTACATCCACTAAACCTTACATTATTGTGCATATCTCCCATTCATGCTACATACATCATTACATGAACATTTATGATCTTATCTTATCCTCATTACAAGTTATTCAATAGCATATGCGTTTCTAATGAACATGTCTTTATTCATTGATTTAAGTCTACAAATAATGAACTTTTGTATATTGACTCCTATGATTTGTTGGACTAACATACTCTTTGAATATCAAATAGAACTTATGCATTTATATAATCTAACACCAAGTAAATTTACATAATTTTTTGGTTGAATGCCTGACTTTTTAATGAGCATTAAATCAAATTTGTGTGAATCTTATGGTTTAACATCAAATGGAATCATTTTTTTATTAGTCAAAAATTAAAAAAACTTAGGTTATTCAGGGAGTATTAAAGTAACAATGTCAATATATTGTGAATAACATCTACGATTTAATTGGTTGCATTATGTACCATAAATTTAGATCATACTTGATATATTTTCAGAGCACTAAATAATGGTGACATGTATATATCTCAGTGAATTAATTTTTTCATATTTAAATAATTATTAAACACTACTATAGCGAATTAGCACCTGGAGATTATTTTTTGTGGTATTTCTTTATGACATTAAAAGTGTTATCCTCACCATCTATATAAAGCTTCTTCAAACTCATTCCACTAATCGCTTGCCTCGGAAATCTCGAGGAATATGCGACCATAAAGGATAACCTTACAAATTGAAGCCATCAAGATGCTTTTACAAATCTTTATGGGAATATCCCTCCTTGCTACCATTTCAAATAAATGTGAAGTTCCAACAGCCCATATGCCAGCGTTGCATTGCATTCTCTCCCTGCATATTGTTTATGAAAAGAATGTTGACTCAATGCCATGCCCTCCTAATTCCTCGTATTCACAATGTTTTCTATGATATAATAATACAATATTTGTATTTTTATACATTGCTTCCTACAACTCTTGCGTTCGAGTTAGAAATGACCTCTTATGCTTGCACCAACACTTATTGGGAAAGAACCCATGTTCCTATTATGTTCTAAAACTTTAATAGGAAGCAAATGAACACTTCAAAGACTTATATAAAGGATTGCAACTTATTTTCAATGGAAGAATAGGGATGATATAAATGTGTACAACGATGCAGGAATGATAAGAATACAATCTCTTTCATTCAGAAGGGAATGCTTCCTTGTTTTTACTTAGAGAAACAAAACATCAACAACCTTGAATTTAAATTTTTACAAAGAATAACAAATTTTTAAACTCACCCTCCCCAACCATCTCATTCACAAAACCCCTACCACTACTATATCCCAATTTAATTACATCATTTAAAAGCGACCACCGTGGATGCATGCCGTGCAAAGAAAAAGCCAATCATGATCATCGTACAACCGATTTTCACTGTATATCTACAGATTACACATACTACTGTAAAACGATTTTCACTGTATATCTACAGATTACACACACTACCTTATTTAGAGGAGCCTGCATAACAACAGTGAATCCTCCATCAACCGATCCCATATTTCGATTCCTCGCTTGCCAAATACAATGCAACGTCTGATATATCATCTGTTGTTAATGTCAGTTCCTTCAAGTTGCTTATTTTATTTACTAGCTTCCTCTAACATGGCCCTCATTTCATATTTTAAAAAGTGACTTCCAATATGTGCAGCAATTGCAGAAGAGAAACACAATTGACTCTAATTCTGTAACTGCCCACCTCAGCCGCACCATTTTAATTTGGCCCGTAACTGCATAATTCACCGGTCCTCCTAATACCCCTACAATACTGCCTGTAGAAATAATGCAGCCCATTTTGTTGGGGGTCATAACTCGGGAAGCATGCTTGATGCCACGCATTACTCCTTTGATATTAACATTCATCACACACACAAATTCTTCCATTTTAAGAGTGCTGCGTCAGATCGAAATGGAGGATTATACCCAATCCACTCACAAAAACTTTTAGAAGTTGGCATTGGGCATTGTTTCCAGTGGTAGACATCTCATGCTCATGTATCTAAAACCTGCCGGAAATTGAGGAAGCCAATTCCAGGAATTTGTATTTATGTCGTACACAACTACCTCCACACTTTCGTGGGCTCTGAAACATATCTTATCTCCAACTCCTGCGCACTCAAACCAGTTGAAACGCGAGCTTCTCTTGAAATCATCACAGACAGATCCGGGCATCCTCCCCATCTCTTGCCATAAATAATCTTTCCCTTCCTTCAAAACTAACTCCCACATAATTATTCCTTTTAAATTGTGGTTTTCTTCGGTTGCACCAACCATAAAAACACGCGACTTGCAACAAACCAATCGAGCCCAGTCAGCTACGGGTATTGCCACAATTACGGTCCTTCCATGTTCAATGTTGTACACCATCATTCTGCCACCACTGGAGGTCATGCAGAACAAACAACCCTTGCAGAAAAACATGTTTTCGTTCCTTATAACCAAATTAAGCTCATCAGGTATGGTGCCTGCAACTTTCCATGACTCGGTCATGGAGTTATACACCTCCACTATAACGGAATCACTGCTGCTCCTGCCCACGATCATAACATCATAACCGTTCGTGTTATTCCCCGCAGGTAAAATAGTCTTGGCCATAATGCTGCTCACACAAACCATTGCAGGCAGCCTCACGCACGTTTTTCTCAGTGGGTTGCAAACATATAGAATGGGAAGAGTGTAGCAAAACCAGTGACGGCTGGGAATGTCTAACAACAACAGCCCAGAAGCCGATCCCCTGAAATTGATGCCCTTATTATCAGCTACAAAAGATAAAGAAATCGTTCGCCATGTATTGGAAGAGAAGGAATAGATGAGAGAGGGCAGTTGGGTATTGGAGGAACAGAAAATCAGATTGGGCTGGTTATTCCTGGCTATTGAATTGAAGTGTTCCGAGGACAAGAGAGTATTCCAGGTGTGGCAAACAGTCCTGAAGCGGAAGAAGCATTCCACGGGTAAGAATTTCATGATTCTCTCCGTCAAATGCTCAGGCAAATCGGACAACATAGTTTTCCTAAACATTCCAAGCTCACCCATTTTCACAAATATGTCAGATTCAGTAGAGATTAATAGAGAAGGCAATATATTTATAAGGATGACAAGCGAGAGAGTGTTTGCCGGGTAATTTCGCTTGTCTGCTGAGAAAGACTCGGCCAACGATGGAGGCTTGTAAGACTATTGATGAGATAAACCGAGTAAACTTTTATAATGGCGAGTAAGACCATTGAATGGAATTAAATGATTAACTTTATTATTTTCTTGACCTGTGAAAATTGGTGGTCAATGTCATCTTACACCGTCATTCCAATTACGCACAAATGGTGGTCACAATGCGCGTTGGCGCGGCCACCTGGAGAAGTTAAATTAATGCTGTGAATATTTAAGTGCATTAAACAATTTGTGGCGGTCTCACTAGATTCAATGGATGGGTTAGTCAACTTAGACGCTTTACAAGCTGTACCTTAACTAAGAATAGTTCAAATAAAAAAAAGGTGGTCTGCCTTAACTATAAGCAATCGCACGAGAGGTGCGCGATGTTAACGCCGAAAGTGAAATATTGGGAGTGGAAAGGAAAAATGAAGCAGAAAAAAAAGCACAATGTATCAATCAAATTTGTTGACAACAAGCAAAGACATCGATGCGTTGGAGCCGTTCGAGGAAGCTAAAGTTACCTGTCTTTTAACGGTATCGTGCTTGCTTTTTGGGCAGACCGTTTGTCTAGATGCTCATGTCGCCCTATAGTTAAACAAAATGCATTTCAACCAAATACAATGGTGTAGAGTTAGAAGTGTTGTGTATGGTTTAACGAATTAAAAGGACGGTAGCTACACGATATAAAAAATCGTTGAGCTAGTCGAGATGCCGACTATTTAACGAGAATTTGATCCAAGTTCCATGTGCCGATTGCTCGAGGAGCATTAATTCATGCACCGTTGTCTAGCATCCGATGACAACTACGACCAAAGCTTTATCCTAGTAAATTGAGTGGATTTTGAAAGGAAAATCCATTCAAACTCCAAAGGCGTTATCCACGCTGAAACCGTTAACATAACTTGTAAGTAACATGGAACTGCTCTAAACAAAGCCGCCACTGATAACAACCTAACATCTAAGTTTCCGCATTTGAATTCGTGTTCAAATTCGCCGATGATTAAATTCATGAAAAATTCGCTGGTAAAAAAATCAATGATTAAATTTGTTATTAAATTCGACTATGAGAAATATACATTTGTATTAAATATATAAAAACAAAAGATAAATTCACAGTTCAAAAGAGAGAGATAATATCACATTTCATTGATTTCATAAGTAGCTATTACAATAATGTGATTGAAAGTAAAAACTTCAAAAAAAATGTGCTCGCAGGTTGCGACCAAGCTAGCAAGTGGGACGATTAGTCCGAGCACGGGAGAATACTCAACGAGTTTTTGCGAGTACTCGCCGAGTTTTGGAAAGCTATCTAGTATTTTTAATTACTAATTTGTCTACAGGTGATCAAAGCACATGATTCTTTCAGAAGATTGCAAGAAGTTGCTTGGTCCAAAAAGGTGCGAAATGGATTTTATGAAAAATAAGAAAAATATTGCCATCAATGCGTAGAGCTCGAGAAAATATGCACTTTCATAAAAACGACACCTCGAAATGGAGCCACAGAATGAAAGTTATGGCACATGCAAGTTTTTCTTTGCTACATCTTCCCAGACCCTTTCCAAAAATGGCAATTTTTTTTTTTTACGTGCTTGTGTTTTCTTCACCGAAAACCCACAAATGGAAAAAAATGCCAAAAAGGAAAGAATCCCTTCCTTTAGCTTTGCCATGCCCTTTAGCCGCCACATGTATGGCTTAGTCTGCTGAATGCGGCAACTTAGCCTTAGCCGCCATACCCTTTAGCCGCCACGTGTATGGCTCATGGTTGTCTGCACGTCGTCAACCCAATGATCTCGTCCCTCGCCGTCATCGTCCGTGTCGAGAGGGGGAGCCTTTCCCCATAGTGCAAATGCCTTCGCGTAATAAAAGATTACACCGAACTTATCCATCGATTGTTTATAATGAGTTTATCCATCCATTACGAATTTATCCATTCATTAAAGCAAAGTCTTCGTCACATCCAAATCGAAGATTATTTTCAACACACTCACAAACAAAAGATTAGGGCATGGTCCTGTGGAGGGCTTGGGCTTTCTTGCAAAGCAAAAGGTCTCATGCTTGTTTTTAAAGCTAGCTACCGGAAATAATACAATCTAGGCCTAAAAAATAGAAGCTCCACTTTTAAACTCCCTAAATTTAAGAGGTGGGTGGAAAGGGGGTGGGAGTTCCCCCTACAGTTTAGGGCTGATAGAATCTAATATGCATCCCGCCATTATTTTTGGTGATTTTAGAGAGAAATATGATTTTATTTTCCTACAAATAACCATAAATATCCAATGGGATCCTATAATATCTCAGCGGGTATTGTTGAGGAAACTAATAAAAAATCATGGGACCTTAAAATTACTAAAATGCTCTTAAATTTATGAAGAGCACCCGCTGAGATATTTAAGGAACCCCCTTCCATGGTACCATGCCCTTAGGAAAAATTGAAAGATTTGTAACAAACTTATCCAATGCACTCACAAACAGGTTTTAGGAGAAGTTGGCATTGGGCATGATTTCCAGTGGTAGGCATTTCATGCTCACTTATCTAAAATCTGCAGGAAATTTGCGAAGCCAATTCCATGAACTTGTATTTATATTGTGCGCAACCACCTCCACACTTTCGTGGGATCTGAAACGCATTGAAACCAATTTGAACATGAGCTTCTCGTGAAATCATCTCACACATATTGTGGCATCGTTGCAAACTAACTCCCACATAACTAATCTTTTTAACGTTGTGGTTTTTTTCACGTTGATTCCAATAAA
Source organism: Taxus wallichiana var. yunnanensis (assembly GCA_018340775.1). Classification (NCBI taxonomy): domain Eukaryota; kingdom Viridiplantae; phylum Streptophyta; class Pinopsida; order Cupressales; family Taxaceae; genus Taxus; species Taxus wallichiana. The sequence goes on from CM031233.1 coordinate 172,106,346, forward strand.
AGTATATGTATTGGACGGTTCTTCTTCACATTGATTCCAATTTCCACGCTCATACTCGCTTTTGGTGTTGTAAGTAGGAACTTTCGATAAAAAATGCAACGTATTTAGATCATGTCTAGGCTCGTAAATATGTCTGTACTACAATTGTTACTGATTTCTTTTTTCCCCTTTGTATTCATTGTTCATAGGGTAAAATCTCCATCAATCAAGGTACAACAACCAAATATATATGCAATGTTTTTAGTTATGCTAGCACCATATATTATTATTGTAAAGATATTGATAGTTGATGACCTTGATTGTACAATAACATTCACTACATGAATATACTTGTGACGAGCACAATCACAACATACAGTCAATAACAATAAAACATGGTGATATACACGTTTCTTCACATGATAATGACATCACTAAGCAATCCAATTCACTATACACCAACCTTGCCATACAACACATCAACACACCTACACATCACAAATGCCAAAAGGCTCCAACACTCCGTAATCAACAATCACATTCCTTTCACACACACAACAAGACGGTACATCACACTCGAATTCTCATTGAATTCATGAAAAGGAGAGAGAATACTCTCATCTCCAACACATCAACATGTCAATAGTTACGCACTAAGTGGCATACACAACATGTGCATTCACAATATCACAATTACGACATAGTTCACATCATGCTTAAATCACATTACTCTTCCAATCTCTACAACCACCACCATGCAAAACCACCGCAACTTCACTCTATCCCAAAGGTCCGAGAGCATGAACCTCCTCTCTAATACCAAGTGTAACGCCCACTTGAACACACACACAAACAACATGAAAAATAATGGATAATTTCTTTTACTTGCTTGAAGTTATACAGCACTACAGGTGACCTCAAAGGGCTACACCCAACTCATGATAAGCTTGACACAACATTAACCAAATAGGCAACGAAAGAACATATGACACCCATCTCGAACAAATTCACTTCCCTTTTCGACAAGACACCACAAAATAGTCCAACCACAGTACACATTTACATTTAGGGTCATGCCACGGTGTAAAATCTTTCAAGGTTACTTATTTACTAAAACATTTTTCAATTTTTAACTTACGTTCTAGAAGATTCGGGTTATGATTCGACAACTCTTCTTACAAGCTAAATTTCTTCCTTTTATACTATTGAGTAATTAGCTTAAGATAACATTTCCTGAATAAGGATCATCTCTAATATGTCGATTACTTATTTAATTCGTTCGTTTGTTAGAGGGAATTTAATTAATTACAAAGCCAATTATCCACACACAAGCCACAAGACCTTATTTCATACCTCCATTACACAATGAGGCGAGCGAGAGCTCAAAATGAGATGAAGCCCCATTTAGGTTTGGGCTAATATTCCTCCATGCGAGGATGGCAACGATTAAATTTATTTAGAGAAAATATTGCAGATTACAGTCAACATTACCTTTAATTATTAGGTTTACATTTAATGTCATTTTGTATCCCATCAACACTAAGGATAAATTTGTCAAAATAGATAGAGAGTAATAAAGTGTGTCGCTTTCTGGCACAAGAAGGTAGATTCTATTTCTTCCACTAAGGGACACTTTACTTCATTGATAGATCACAACCTCTTGTTTTTTTATAAGGTTTACCATACTATTCTGTTATGCCTAGAAGTACATTATTATTCCAATCTAGGAAGGTTTACTAAATCAGGGATTTAGTTCAAATTAGTTTACCATTATCTTATTTATTTATTTTTAAAACTTAGATATATCGTTTCCTACCCAATTAACACAAATTCAAAGAGTATCTAATAACTCTTATATACCCTTACTTAGGATTAATTAGGCAATATAATATGGATCATAACGAAGGATAAACTATATTTCAAAATTGTAATTGTACAAGAGATACTCAAACAATGTTTTGCTCAAATCATATCATTCACAATAGTATTTTACAAGTTTTAGTTTCAGTTAACTATGGCAACATCACTCCATGAATGCAAAAATACTAAAGCATTGAGCCTTTTAAATTTCTCCACAATACCATTCTTGAGTCTTTATACACATTAAGCATTCGAGCAAAGGAACTTCATTAGCAAAACTGATGCAACTCTCTACAAGTCATTCCCTTTTTTCTCTACTCACGAAGGCCATCTGCACATTTATTAGTCTGAGTCAGTTCACGAGAACTGAGCATGATAAGAACTACACATTGGAACAGTAAGCTATTATTTAACAATATCATGAAAGGAAACCTTCTATTTAATGAAATGGTTCAAGCTCTAAAACATTAGCAACTTCTTATTCATGCTAAAATTTTCATAATGCCAACAAGAAGGAAGTCATAAGTACCAGTTTTAAACCTTGTCTCTAAACGACAAAAGTTAAACAATCAAACAAGTGGGAGCCATTGGTCTTATAAGTCAAACACGGGGTGTCGAGTGCATTAGGATTTCAATCATGTAATCATATATATTATATGATTGAAATCTAATACTTGAACCATCAATCAAAAATTCATTATCTAACAAATTACATTACAATTAATAATGGTAAAAAAACTAACCAAAATGTCAATAAGTCAGAATAGAGTGTCGGGTGTATTGAGATTTCAATCATGTAATCATATAGATTATATGATTGAAATCAATACCCCAAACCAACAATTAATACTCTATAATATAATTAGGAACATATTATTAACCAACAGTAATTGGTATTCCATAAAGTTAAACAATTAATTTTGTCTCATAGAATAATGTTAGAGACATTGTTTCCATCAAAGGAAAAGTCACTAAACAATCAAAGTAAGGATCATTATAATTCTACCAAGTCAAGGAAAGGCAAGTACCTTAAATATATCAACAATTGGAGTATAGTTACCTACATCCCTTTTTATCATCATAATGACATTTCCTGACTTAACACTCGAGCCTCAAAATGGTTACAACTTTCCATACACACCAAACGTAATGGTTCATAATTTAATTAATACTCAACACATATTAGTTCAAGGGAGATTAATGCTAAAATCGAGCCATGAAAGACCCTTGCACAATCACTTTCACCGATGGAAACTTCGTTCCCATTAAGGACCCAAGGGAACACAAAATGACTCAACACTCCCCACACCCAAACGGTTTGAGCTAGAAGATCTCATCTCGGCTCAATCAGCACCCCAGGACATCATGGATAACACTTGGGTGTTTGAAAAGGTGTGTGCATGCGATAGAAAAGTGACATGCGAGTATGAGAATCTACAAGTAGCTCTTCTTCGTACTGACCTCCCAAGGTCGTGCCGAGACAACCGGTGGAAATGAAATATATGTGGATACAAACAAAATAGTTGGGAAATCTTATATCCTCAACACGCAATAATGGGATATGTGAGTCTAAGGCAAAGAAAGATCTCCTAACCTGAATTGGTGTAATGGATCATTCAGATATAATAGCTTCTCGGAGGCTCCAATCAATGTCGAGCTCTGCCAAGATCCTATCTATTGGCTATTGGATACGTGGAAAGTGACCTGTAGGTGTTTCGTGTATATTTCTAGACAAGGTCATGGAAAATGGTAGTGAGAGGTGTAGTGGATTTATAAGAAACTATGGGTGGTTTTCTGGTCTAGCCCAAAAAATATTAGCTTGATTGGCTTCTATGTTTAATGCGGAAAATTACGTTATGATATCTGGCGGGAGTGGTGAGGATCTAAATACCAGCGTGCGTAAATTGGTGTCAATACTTAAGTAACACTCTGATTTTGCAAATTATATTGGTGAATGTTTTTCATGCTGTTATAACTGCTGGAATGAAAGCAAACATGTTAAGGGAAACTCTGATCTTAAAGGAATGTGTTTCTAACTTGGATTCTTGCATGCTGTGATTTATTGTATAGGACAACAATTATTGTACTTGCGTGTTTGCTAATGTGACGACAAATTGTCGTATATTTGCTATACTCTCGTTACTGATTGACAGCATACCTTGAATCAATTCCATTGATCCAAGTATGCTGAGGTCCTCTTGTGATTTCTGTGTCGATTCACACTGGAACCGAACCCGGGATTGTTATGAGCGTGCAGCGCCTGATTGCAGTTTTGGGCAGCTGGCACGTAGATACCAACGACAGAGGTTCGATTCTTGAACCCTGTACTGTCGAACTTGGGACCTCGTGAGGCAAGAACCGCCTGGACGCGGGTGGCCTTGGCACGTGATCCAAAGGACGGAACGTCCTGCTCTGCATTAACGTGAATGTCTGTAGGAGGGCAGGATGGAAGTTGATTAGTGTTAGTGGTTAGTATAAATTAAAACCCTAAACTAATCCTAAGTCCTAACATGCATCCTACACTATTATCCTAAGTGGATTTTTAAATTACAAAAAAAAAAAAAAGAGGGAAAATAAACCTAAGCCCTAAAACCTAAGGCTAAACTAAGACCTAGGTTGAACACTTTATACAACCTAAACTAATCCTAATCTAAAAGGGCGCGCAGACCCTTGGAAGGAAAGGGATAAGGATGGAAAGGGCATTCATTGGCATTTAATAAACAGTCCATACGTGGACAGCGCCAGTTTTGGCGGGGCAGGTAGGAAATAGAGGCATCTATTTGGAGATAGAGCCAAATTCGGTTTTCGTGGGAATTTTGAAAGATTGAGTTCGCCAACCCAAGTGGCGGTGGCGTGGAAAGTAAGGAAAAGGCAGAGCCTTAATTGCATTGATTATTCTTGGTCCTCGCGACCAGTTCGCCTTGGAAAGTGTATGAGGGAATTTGATTTTTCATTGTTTCGATTTGGCTTTTGCAAAGTTGCTCTGCATTTGGTTTTTCTGACCTGGTTCAGTCGAACCAACTCTTGAAATTTGACATTTTTCTTGGAGATTTCGAGGCTGTTGCTAAGCCTGAAGAAGAAAGAAGTGTTGGGGAGTTTGTGCTTTCTCACTGTGGAAGGAAAAACGCGGAAAACGAATCTTTCTTCGAGCTCGGGAAAAGAGATTTCAGGCATGTTAAGCCCTTCTCTTTAAAAATCTTTGCTTTGATTAAGTGTTTCATTAAAACAACCCTGCTCTTGGGTTTTGATTCTGTGACTGTTGTCGAGTCGATTCGAATTGGGTTTCATCGATTCTTGCTTCTTTTGTTTGGAAAATGATATGATGAATCGTTTCTGGTTGCTCGGTTTTGATTTGTTTTTGCTCGAATCAAGTTGGAAATGAATTACTGCATCGGTTGTAACAGTATGGTGGTTGGATATAGATATTCCCTTCTCTGTTCGTGTTGTGTGGAAATTGGAACAGGTTGTGTAATCGTTCCTTGCTGTTGTGTCTGGGACTGCCTTTGCATGTAAATGGAGGTTGAATATGGTTGGGTTGTGTGCCATGATTTGGGTTCGTCGACCCTTGCTGTTCCTTTTCTTTTGAAATGATAAGAAAGTCGTTTCTCTGTGCTGTGTTTAACTGCCTTGCTCTTCTTGCATAGAATACCTCCATGCTGTGTTGGTTGTTGATGATTAGACGGGGTTTCGAACTGGTTTTCTTGCAAAAAAAAAAAAAAAAAGATGATAGGAAACTGTGCAGGTAGTGTTGGTCATCTTATTGCTGTATGATTGTCTTTTGTCACATGAACTTGGTGATAAGATAGTGAAAGTTGTGTGTGCGACTTGATGTCGATTCTGTACTGAAGTTTTCTTGCTGAAAGAAATAGAACTTTTCTCTTCCTTCTGCTGTTTCGGGATTATAAGGAAATGGCATTTGTATTTTAAAAGAATGGGCATTGGAATTTTATATGAGTGCTCGTGAAAGTTAGAAAAGAAATAGTTTCTCCTTCTGAACTTATAGTATAATATACTTGTTTTCTTGCTGAAGAAGGTAAGATGAATTGTGGTGTTTAAATGATGATCACTCAATCCTCTAGTTCGGACTGTTTTATGAATGCGTATTTGACTTTAAATTGCTGTGCGAAAGAAGTGATGCATGGGAATTCTGTCTTGTTGTTGGGTTTGTCTTAACTGTATCTGACTTACGCATTTAGCTCCCTATACGGGTTTACTTCAAAAAGAGGTATTGATAACTGAATATTGCATTCCGAAGTCTTGCATATTATTATGGACTCAACCAAAGGGGGATTCGGGCAGAATGCTTGTTGGCAGTAAGCACGTTTTGGGTGTTTTCTTTTCTTCTGAACAAATGATTGTTCTTACTGATATCATGGAAATTAGCTCTCCCTCTTCTGCTAATTGATTTCGAAAGAGATAGTAATTAAATTATTTTCTAAATGTTGTACCTTCTGTGCAAATGAAATATTTAAATATTTCGTGTGGCATTCCGAGTTTGGTACTGTCATTTGGTAGAATTGAAATCAGCTTGAACAATTCTTGAAGAGTTCGAAGAAGATGATTGTTTTCTTAGTGAGGGTCAAGGACAGGAAATGTTCTCTGTTGCTTTTGAATTCTAGAGATAGCATTAGGGGCTTACTGTGCTTTATAATTGAATTTGCTGTAGGTAACAGCAATGAATAAAATGTTATTTTGAACGGGATATGCTCATAGGATTAGGAAATCATGTGATTAATTGACTGCATGATTGAAATACTGTTTGTCTGTTTAGCATACGGTGAAAGAAATATGGTTTCTTTTAGTATGGTAAATATATGGTACGCAACCTTATATTGTTTGATCTTGGATGAACATAATGTTGTACTAACCTGTTTCGGATCTTTATATGAGTCTGATTCAAATGAAGTATGGATATGGATGATGAATTCTTCCCTGTTTTCATTTAAAGCTGATTATAAATGAAATCATTCTTGCTGCCGAAAAGTGAATTCCGAATGGATTTTGTAAGTTTCACTCTGAACTGTTATCTTGATTTGTCTCTCGTTTGGATTCCATTGTTCGGACAGTCATGTGGAAAGAAATAGAGATATGGATGAATAACTTGGAAAAATGATCTCTTCTTCTTTCATTCAGTTGGAAATCTGTAATTCGTGAATAATGAATTTTTATAGTGCTAAGATGGGAGCAACTATATGCATTGCTGTTTGCTTTCTTGTCTATACTTGATTGTTTGGAATCTAATGTGATGCACGAACGGAAAGGAAAGTAATGGATTTACATTTCAGTTAGTTTCATCCTTTGCATTTATTATTAATGAAAGGCGAGGAAATGATAACAGAATGTTTAAGGTTATGTGGAAACAGGACAGCAATCCTCTGGCTGATTGTGATGATATTTTGATAGTTCAGTTGTTATGTTGATCTTTCTTTTGTGCCTATTTCATGATTGATGTTTTACTGTCGTTTCATAAAAGCAGGTTCTTTTATTGAGGCGATTAGTTGTCAAGCACCTTATTTTAAGGATAAGTGCTTAATATGCTCGATTCATTGAGAATGACCCGTGCAAATCATTTTGCAGATGAAATTTGATTAGAATGAAGACATGGTTGTTTTCTGATGCTTCTTGATTAACTGAAAGATGAAATTTAATTGTTGCTTTTATTCCTCTTTGAGGAATTGTGAAAAGAAGAAAATATATTCTTCTATCTATGAGTTGTATGGATGATTTATGTAAACCATGCCCAATCAGTTGGATTGGCAATTGTACGGATTATGACATGAAATATTGAATACAATTACATGTGTGATATTTTAATGTTTATATCAGTTTGAATTGTTGTCTAAATTGGAAATATAATGTTATTTCTTGATTGGATTTGTTTAATTGTCCTTGGATGGATGTTAAATGGAAACTGATATCTATTCTTACTTGAATGCAACTTTTAAGTTGAAAAATGCAATTAGTTCATACTTGGGTAAAGATGAATTTTTAATTGACATTAAAAGGATTAAGAAGAATATGATTCCATAATCGGAAGGTATTCAGGATTAGCTTAGGAGCTAAGGAATATCAAATAACTTGGAATAATCGAACTTCATTTTCGAATTCCGTTAATGATCTCGTATGTTAAATTCAGAATAAAGGATATAGGATAAGTATATCCATAACTAATGGACCTTAACCATATAACGTTAAGGAGAACAAATGAATACTGTTCTTGGGAATTAGACCTCGTTTAAATGACGTCTAATAAGTTAGAATTCTGAATTCAGTTGCAGTTGAGAAAATCTTGGCTAAGTTTAATAGGTTAAACTTATCACGTCCGTCGGTACGGATCGCTTAATCCATTGATTAAGAAGTGAACCAAGTAGGGAAATGCAGCCCTTCGACACGAAGGAGAAGATGCATAGCAAGTTAATGGACGGATTTAGTCCCTCTTAGCTCTGTCTGTTTATAGAATCTTGAAACGGATCAAGGGATCAGCGTGGATGCTGAAGGTCGATTTTAATTATTAAATCGTATCCAAATCACTTGAGCAGGATATGCATTCTCGATGGGAGAATTCTGTAGGACATTGGCATACGCCAGCTACAGCAATGTGTCTCCATGAAGACGGGGTCTTCATGACGACACAATGTTGCAGCTGACATATTGCAATGCCCTCCCGAATTAAAACATCAAGAATACATAGGCTGAATGTGTAGCTCTTAACAGGGGATAGGATATGATTTGGTATACGGAGTGACTCCGGAACACTAAGGATAACTAGACACACGGAGTCGTGGGGAACGACACCGTATGTCTGCGTATCTTTAGTTACCAGGAGTGCCTTCCTATACCCGTTCATATTACTAGTTGGAATTGGAAGTTTAAAACTGAACTTAAACGAAGAGGACTGGTAGGAACCAGGAAAGACCATTCTAGATAACAGGTGAAGTGAGGTGAAGGACGTATTCCGTAGATGTGTATAACATCCAGGAATATGATCATGCAAAGCATGTGAAAATCTTTGGCCAAAGTATCGCAATTGCTGGTTGCGTTGTCCTTATCACTTAATTTAAGATGCAGGATGTCAGATGAATATCAGTAACAGATATTCAGATAGGCTTCTTAAATGGATCACTTCGATAACCGGAATTGGTTATGAGAACAGGTATATATAATATACCATGCATAAACAAACATGAAGGATCGGTTGTTGCCGAGTCATGAACATGAAGGATCGGTTGTTGCCGAGTCATGAAATGAAGGATCGTTGAAACTCCGAGCCATGAAAATGGAAGATCGGCAGTTCCTCGAGTCATTTACAGCAGCATATAGAATCATTATAAGATTGAATGTGTGTGTGTTCCATATTGTAAATATGCGAACAGGGAACATTCGTTTAAAAAAATTGTGTGATCCAAACTGTGTTGTTTGGGCAGAGAACAATTATTAAAACTTGAACGTGTGTTTGAATTTTGTAATTCATAACAGAGAACGTTATCAAAAAAAAAAAAAAAAATTCTCTTGTTCTGGTATTTTAAAATGGGGATGTTACGGTAACCCTATGTCTATGTCGATGAAAAGGTCTCTTGTGTTTGGCTGCGGAACTAATGGATCATAACCAAATATTTGTTCTCTTTTGGGTTCTTGTATGGTCATGCGGATATCCTATCAGGGCAATCTATAGTTGGGTTGACTTGACCAGAATATGTATGCTTTGTCGTCTTCAATATTCAATTGTCTCAATTGTTCACTAATTTCTTGTGGGTTTATTGTCATTTGGAAGACCTAAATCCTAAGCCCTTGATCTATATCTCATTAACGTTGTGAAGATATTTGGCTGAGGTACTATTGGCTCGAATACGTAATCCCTGGGCTCTCTGGGTCCCGTAATTGTCATGCAAGAGATGATTCAACCTTAATTGAAATGAGTAAACTAGCTATGAAAGATATATCTACACTATGCTTATATTTCTTTTATTTTTGTATTTTCAATTATGCGTATTTGAATGAAATTAAAAGAGCAGCTATTCTAATATAGTCGGATAATGGAAAATTAATCTATAACATAATTAAAACAAACAAGTTAGCTCTTGATATAGCTATTTTCCCGTGAACTTGTGAATTTATCTTAAATATTTAAATAACTAACTAATCTAATCGAAAGACCTTGATCTTACCTCAAGTGAGGAATAAATCACAGCTTCTCAAAAGCTATCATTCCCCACAACTTCCTTGGTAATACTGAAAGCAAGTTTTAATTGAAATAAAATGATTTGCTACTCTATTTGATATATTGTAACTACAACTTTGATAGCTCAAACTGGAGTTTTTTTGAAAGCGGTACCACTAGTTTTGTTGTGACTTGTCCCTCGGTGTTATCTCTTTGTTCCTTCGTGTTCTTGTGAATCCAGAAAAGTGTGAATGTGATAGTGTCAGTAGAAGAAGATACTCGAACAATGGAAACTTTGGATATAAACCGAATATAATGCAAGTAAGAGAGGGATAGTGCAAGTGAACAGAGCTTGACTATGTGATTCCTAGCAGGATTTATTGTGGGGATACAATGCAAATATACCGAGAATTATGGGATCTATTTCTTGTGACAAAACAACAACCTGCAACTCTAAGATTATCAAATGAACTCTAATCTAGAATTGAAACTATATTATGCTAAGCTAACTATGTAGGATAGCAATGGAGCAAAATGAAAGTGTGAAGATCAAATGATCTCTAAAGCAAAAAGGAGAGGCTGAGAATTCATGCAAAATCTAAACCTATTGAAACTTATGGAAGAACTTCAAAACACATTGAATAATAATTCATAGAGGGAGAGGGGCCATTTGCTTGTAAACAAGTTGGGTATTTATAGCATTTAGATTTACCAGAGGGTAAGTTTGAATTGAACTCTTCTAATATAAACAAAGAGAAATCACTATTTACCAGGCGGCTAAAACATAAATGCAAGCAAGAGTGGTTGAGAAATGTGGGTGCAAATTGAATTTTTACGTTTGACAAAATCATCAGAACGTTCTGGAACATGTGCAAAGGACTTCCGCCATACGTAGGGCGGTGGTTACAGGACCGTCACCCTATCCTAGGTGGCAGTCACGGGACCGCTGCCCAGGCAGGGTGGTGGTCATGTAACTTAAAGACTAAAATGCAAGGAAAAGGGGTAGAGGTTAGAACAAAACATGCAAAAGCTAGAAAAGGCTTTTAGGATGCAAATGTATACTTGGTGGGATTTTTGGATTGAACACCTTGTGAACAGATCGAATCATCATTGGGGTTTCACTGAACCTCTCTCGTGATCAAAGTACCTACATTTTTGGGTATGTACATATTGCCCCCTCGGAGAAGCATTTTATCTATGAAGATGCATAAAACAGTGGTCCGAGTATGAAGGTCTCGGAATGGGGAGTTAGAAGCTATACCTAACACGCCCATGTGCTTCGAAATGTCACCATTCAAATTCTCGCTATTTGCAAAATGAAAAAGGGACTCAAGTGTAGATAGATAAAATAAATCGAAAATAAATACTAAATTAAAATGAAATGAGGACTTACCATTTGCATGAGGATAAGAACTTACCTCCGTCGGCGCTCCAACTCTGCGAAAGAACTTTCAAAACAAGTTAGAATATTATATATATATATATATATATATAACGAGTTCATTTTCCTATTCATTTCGCGCACGTTGATTTGGCAATTTTTGAGCTCTGGGACCCACGGTAGCCGTTTTCGATGAGATACGATCAAAATTTTCGTTGTGAGATCGTGATCATGCCTCCGAGAGCAAGACATAAAACCATGAAGTCTCAGGTTAGTTCTTCTCAATTTATCGTTTTTAAACCTAAAATGTAAAAATGTTGAAATATTTGTCTTGGGGGATCATTTTTGGAAATGTTAGTTTTAAATGAGTCTCTGGGGGCGCCCATAGGGTAGGTCTTTATTTTGTCAAAAAGATGTATTTTTACCTTTTAAAAGTGTTTTTAGGGCTTTGGGGATGTTCGTCGATTCGGGACATGACCGCCCCTACACATGGCGGTGATCATCGGACCATTGCCCTATGATGGTCGCGGTTATAGGACCACCGCCTCAGAAGGTTGTGGTTCTGAACCGCCGCTCTGCCACGGGCGGTGGTTCCGAACATAATGCAAAAAAAGATGTATTTTTTAATTGTTTTTGCATTTTTGACATTGTTATATGTTTTTGATGATTTTTCCAGTTGGATTATGTTACTAACTTACTCTTTTTCTCTGTTTTGGGTGGATGCAGAAGGAGGAGTATATCAGATGGAGTAGAGAGAGGGAGTGTGATTGGCTCCCAATAGTGTTAGAGGCACTGACCCTAGACAGAGCGAGACACTCTGCAGAGGGCCGGTATTTAGAGGATCGCACAGGTTCCTCATGTTGCACCTGCTAGTCACATATTGTGTGACTTATTTTCATACTAGGATGCGACCGAATACCTTCCACTTCCAAGTGTTAGGGGTGAGTGGACTATCACCCTGAAGGATGTCTATCAGCATCTTTGGGGTTCTAATTCTTGGGAGATGATTGTCTCTTAAGACAACAATATCTAGGTCTCAGATGGTTCATTGGGCCACCTACTTGGGAGATGCTATTGTCTCAATGGGCTCGAAGAAGGGGGTGAAGGTCCATTCCACTGCGCTTCTCCTATCCCCTGTGATCCGCAAGGCTATTATGGTATCTTGGCCTCGCGGTTGATTGGGGACAAGGGAGGGGATACTCTCTTATACTGTGGTGGGCTCCCATTATTGCACAGATTGAGGCCCATGGCCATGTTTACGCTTGGGGAGTAGATATTCTTGGGATCACCTACCATGATTTATATAGAGTGGTTAGATTACAGGGGCAGTCATTGATTCACCCTACTCTAGTTATGATTTTGGGTGTATGAGCGCATCATTCCCTATGGGAGAGGTGTACAACCAAAGGATCCAGGGTTGTTAGGGAAGCGAGGTGGAAAGGGATGACCGTGCCTTAGGAGCCACACCAGCCAATAGCTTCTCTAACTATTGCAAACATGGAGGCCAATCCTTATCGAGTGCCATGGCGGTTATGTGGAGAGGAGACACATACACTGATTGCCTTATTCCACAGGTCAGCTAGTAGACAGGATAGGGAGGTTGGAGACTCACCCATTTGATAGAGTACCTTAGCAGTTTGGCCTCCCTTACGTTGATATGTTTCCTCAGCCAGGGCAGTGTATAGGTTTGTTCATGAGGCCAAGGGAGGTCCCAGAGGCCGAGGTTGGACCATGGTTACTCCCGGAGTTCCCATTGCAGTTAGGTGGTTGGTTCGTGCTTGAGGGTAGTTGGTGCTCCTCAAGCACCCTTACTTATGATCGGGGTTGCTCCTACTCATAGTGGAGAGGGAGATGAGCCCATTGATGTGGACTCAGACTCTGAGGAGTTCACCGGAGAGGAGACAAAGGAGGAGATGGTAGGAGGTGAGACCGGTGGGACGGCCGAGGAGGATGAGAGTGATTCCGAGTGGCATGACACTCAGGATATTCTGACGGCCGAGAAGGAGGAGGAGAGTGCAGAGAAGGTGAACCTGATTTCAAAGGAGTTGCCTTCTTAGGACATTGAGGGAGATGATGAGTCCATGGCAAAACGTCATTTCTTTCTTGATTTGGGGGAGGTTCTGCAGTCCACGAAATGTTAGTAGCAGTGCAGATCCTAGAGACTATACCTGGATGCTTGGAGATTCGAGTGAGTTACTACTATTTTTTCAATTTTGTTTTAGCTAGAAATGTTTAGTTGATATTTTAATTTTGTTGTTTTGTTTGTTTTTGAATTTATTTTTGGTGATTTTATAACTTGCTATTTCTCTTTTTTATTTGCAGCGACTACTGAGGGATGGCGAGACTTGATTCATCGAGTATGTGCGGACACCCTGTTTCTCCCCTCAAAGAGTACTCGGGCCAAGCTTACTGCAGACGTTAGAGAGCCCTCAACAGCTGGTCGACATACTGATGTGTTTGCCCCTATCTGGAAGGCGGTGAAGTTAGTGACCTTTCTTCGTGACTTGAAATTTAATGGATATAGGACTACTGAGCACTTGATGAGGAGGAGTCATTCTCACAATGAGACCACAACTATTGGCCATGATCGTGAGCCCTCAATTCATTCAGAGCATCATCGTAGCAAGAGTCCTAGACGTGGTTGTGCACCTTCTGAGGGATCCCACATGGATTGAGAGACCATGGTGTCTTTTTGTAGTGATTTTTGTCAGATGTTTATACGAGTGTTTTTATAATTTTCGGGCTCATTGAGCGTTTTGACCATGCCTATTGCATGATGGCATTATATGTAGAACATGATATATATATTTGGATCTAGATCTTCTTGTATCTAGAATTTTGTGATTCATTTCCTATGTGTACACTAGACGTTTTTAAAATCTTTGTTTTTATATGCTTTTTAGAATGTAAGAAATGGATGACAAGTGATAAATGTTTGAAAAAAATGTTCCTCTTTTTGTTTATTTTTGTAATGCTGACACGTGATGATGTAAACATATTGTAGCACTGAACTTTTGGCTTCTTTGGGCAATATTCTTTGCTTCTTCTTGTTTTGGCAAAACGTGATGAATATGTAGTGATAATGAGATGAAATTGCCCCACTCCTTACTCCATGTAACTAGTAAGATGTGAGGGCTCAACACCAAGAGTTGGGAAGGGCAAAAATTGTATGAGTTTGAATGAATGAAAATGATGAGAGAAAGATAAGGTTTTGACAAAAATCAAATTTAGACCTCCGTACTTACTCTTACTTGAAACTACTACATAGTTCAGAATGTAACTTACTTTCCAGTTTATCTAGACTTAGATCCATGGATGGCAACTTGGTTGACAAAATCTGGTTTTGAGGATTTGATCTCTTTGGAATTTGGATACTTAACTTCACTTAATATACTTTGCTTTAAAATATTAATATTCACTAATTTGTGTGAATGGACCCCCTACACCCTGTCTCATGCTACTGGTAGGAAGCATGGGCTCATCACCGAAGGCAGGACATAGGTGAGTAAGGGCACTTCTTTCCTTTCTCAACCTCGTATCACTAGTAAGAGATGCGGGCTCATCACTGAAGGTTGGTGGGGCAAAGAAGTGTGTAAAATAAAATATTCTATTTTGTTTAGTATTTTTGATTTAATTTGACATTTCGAATTGTGATTTTGGAGTATCCTTGTTTCAAAGAGATGTAAGAAGGATAGATGTGACACCAAGAAGCTTCTAGAATAGACCATAGGTAAGAACAACTTAACCTAGTAGAAAAGAATGAGTATGACCAAGTATGCAAGCCTTGGTATGGTTTTGTCAAGACTTTGTCTGTCGAATTGATGAAATGATTTTGAAACTGTTTGATGATTTTATAAAATTGAAGAGATATGATTTGAATGTTTTTGCCAATATTTTCAAAAGCTTATAATGGATTGCTTAAGAATAAGTTCCTTGACCACAAAATTTACTGGCGAGTGAACAAAATGTAACAACTAAGTGATTAAATGCAATGTAGGTAGATATAATATGCTAATGGTGATGTTGATGACCTATGCATAGAACCGTTTAAGATGTAAGGAATTGACTGTTTCATTAAATTACTCACCTTCTAGTGTACACAAGAGATACACACCATTTTTGTAGTCTTTCATGACTCGATATGTGCCTAACCACTTGGGCTGGAATTTCCTTCCTTCATCGGTTTTCTTATCAATCCGGTTGTCTAGTCTTAGAACTAGATCTCCCTTGTATATTTCTCGTTTGTAGACCTTTTTGTTATATTGCCGGCACATCCGGTAAGCATAGGCTCCATGCCGTTGTTTGGTGTTTAGCCTGGCCTCATCAAGGCTTTCTAGTTAAGAGAGGCATACCTCTCTATAGGCTTCTTCTCCCAAAATCCCTTGTAATGAGATGCGAGAGGCTGGGTATTTCGACCTCAAGCAGGAGAACTGCTTTTGCCCCGAATACTAATGAGAAAGGGGTTGCCCCTGTTGGTGTTCTTATTGAGGTTCGATGGGCCCACAAGGCTAGGTATAATTTTAAATGCCAATCTGTTTGTTCTCCTTAACTATTTTGAGGAGAATGGATTTTAATGTTTTGTTTGTGGCTTCAGCTTGTCCGTTGGCTTGAGGGTAGTAAAGAGAGGCCTTATGATGGTTTATCTTGAATTTGCTGAATAACTCACGGATCTCATCGTTCTTAAAGAATGTGTCATTATCTCGAGATAATGACTTACGGACACCATACCTGTAAATGATTTTATTTAAAATAAACTTAGACATTACAGAACCTGGTATGGTGGTAAGAGGCATGGCTGATGAGGCCATAAATTGGCCATAAATTACCATTATTTTGTCTTTCCAAGTTACCTTTAAAAGTGGATTTAAATGTAATCTAAGAACTTATAGTTTGCTTAAGATAGAATAAATGATATATATCTTGTTCATTCTTTATAAATATTTTGTTATCTATTTTTTGGACTAATCCTATTGATTATTTGGGAAAATATGCAAAGTCTTGTGTATGCAGTCATAAAGGAAAGATAATGCTAGTATTGAGAAAACTAGAATTGATCATGAACAATATATTTAAAATCAAATCTAATTTCATATTTAGATTCTTCTCAAAAAATTATGCAAGTTTAAAAAAAGAATCATCTCAATCTGAGGTCGCATGCAAAAGTTATAGTTGTTTTGAGTTAGCTGCAGAACTCACAGAGTTAGTTTCGAACTCATAGAGTTAGTTCCGGAACTTGCAGGTTTAGTTCCGGAACTCACAGATTTAGTTCCAAAACTTGTATCAATTGAATGGCAGTTAGTTCTGGAACTTTAAATTCATGGACAAATCAGATTTAGTTCCGAACTTGTAGATTTAGTTCTAGAACTTGCATAAAAAGAATGACAACTTTAGTTTGAACTTGCATCAATGAAATGACAGTTTTTGAGGGATTGTGAAAACTCGAGAGATTCCGATAGGATATCTGAAAAGAGATTTTTGTTCATAGAAATATTTTTAACAAAAACCTCATTCAACTTTGTTACAGGTTTTACCAATCAAGAGAGATCTAACTTTTAATGAGCCGTGCAGATTCGAGGAAACATGTATCGACGAGCACTAAAAGTTCCATAAACAGAAACATAAAAGTCAAATAGAAAATATGGTAGAGGTTTTTGTTCATAGAAATGTGGTTAACAAAAACCTCATTCAGATTTGTTACAGGTTTTACCAATGAAGAGAGATCTAACTTTTAGTGAGTTGCAGTTCGAGGAAACATGTATCAGACGAGCACTAAAAGTTCCATAAATAGAAACAGAAAATTCAAATGGAAAATTTGAGAGAGATTTTTTTCATAGAAATATTTTTAACAAAAACTCATTCATATTTGCTATAGGTTTTACTTATCAAGAGAAATCTAACTTTTAGTGAACTGCAATCCGAGGAAAAAGCGTATTTGACAAGCGCCAAAAGTTCCACAATAAAAACAACAAAGTCAAATGGAAAATCCAAGAAAGGTATTTGGTCAAAATAATATTTTGAGGAAATCCTCCTTCCAATAATGTAGAGGAATAAAATCATTATGATTCTTGTTACCAAAAAGCAAGGAGAAGATTTGGGAGCAAATCTTCCTAAAATAAGTGAGATAAGATTTGATTTCAATAATATATAACTCTCCATATTTTGTGGAGATGGAGATCTTAGTTGCTAGGATTGGAATAAAGATAAGATAAGATTATATTTCATAAAATAAAGAGTTGGTTGGATACATAAATTATAAATGCAACCTTCCACACTTTAATATGTAATTTCTTTTCCCAAGTAATCAAGATCTGTTCTTTCTTTCCAATCTTTGGAAGTAAAGTTTTTTTGAAAGTTCTTAATTAAAAGTATGAATTAAATCCTCTTCCAAGGAATGATCTGGCCACTCATTCCAAGGAAGATGGATCAATGTGTTAATGTTTATTTCTTTATTTCTGTAGTTTTCCTTTTGTTTTAAATTTCTATTTTTTATGTTATGTAATTTCTTTATTTCTACAGTTTTCCTTTTGTTGTAAATTTCTTTTTTTTATGTTATGTAATTTATTTTGTGAACCTGCAGGTGTCCTTTCCTCTTTCCTTTATTTTCAATTTAGCAATTTCAATTTATGCAAGTGTGCCTTTATTTCTGCAAGTGTGCATTTCAATTCATGCAAGTGTGTTTCTTTCATGCAAACTTTATTTCTGCAAGTGTGCCTTTTAATTTCTGCAAGTGTGATTTATTTTATGCAAGTTTGGTTTGTGTTTAAAGGAGTTGTTTTCCAAGATCTTATTCTCTTAATGCATACAACCTTCGGACACCAACCCGATTGACATTATTAATGGTGAGGATTGATGACCCTCATCATTTTAGCACCATTGCCGGGGAACACTGGTGTTATTGGGAGATTCAGAGTTCTCTAAAAGAATATTCTAGTGACAATAGAATACCTTTTAGCAATTCTGTGACAAGAAGAATTTGGTAAGTAGTTTCTTTAGACTTTTATTTCCTACAAGTAGATTAAAATTTCATTTCTATAATTAGGAATATTAGATTGTAAATATCTCCCCACAAACTAACTCTGTGTATAAGAAAAATGATTGTGATGTTTGATCAAGAGGTATAATGGTATGAACAAATAATTCAGATCTGGAAATGGTATAATATGATATTGAATCTGAAGTAGATCCAATTGATGAAATATCATATGTCATTTTTGATAACCACAACCATTTCCCCTTGTATCAACTAACAACTCAATGATCTTATTACACATAACCTTAGTCAAAAATTGGCTTATCCAGTTTGTAATAATGAAGTGGTAGCATTTCTAATTAACTTCATCCATATTCAGGATTTCATTAGAGCCAAAATAAAAACCCACTCATAATAAATCCACCCATCCAAATCAAGTTTTTATCCTATAATAAAATTCAATCCCTGAACCATATCCATTAGAAAAATTTATTTTCATGTCTTTCAATTTTTTCATTTTTGTATATGCTTGTATAACATTAAGAAGCAATTATTGTGAATATCAAGGCAAGAAAGTTTTGCGTACTAACATCTGAGGACTAGATCTATAGGAATTTGTAGAGTTGTTCTTGATATCAGCATGCAGATTTTGGAGCACCAACATTATCAACCAAGGAGCATGCAGATTTTAGAGGGACCCACAGATACATTCACTTTCTTTTTAACAACTCTCCATCTCCTGAGATCACTAGTCCGGGCTTTGAAGATTACTATGGTGATTCTAATATTGCACAATTCAAGTTGGGCTTTGAAGACCTAAAATTGTCTACACAATTTTGGAATCTTCTTAGAGTTACCAAGTATGAAAAAGGTTTTTATGAGATCTCAGACATTGCTTCCTATTTTACACAAGTTGTACTTTGATGAATATAGTCTGATGATGGATCAAAATTTTCTCTAATCCTTCTCATGCTATCATTTTAGTATAAAAAAAAAAAAAAATTGATTGGAAAACCAACTTGTTGGCCAATCAAAGGAAAAAAAAATCAAAAAATAAAATAAAATAAAAATAAAAATAAAAAAATCAAAAAGATTTGATTGGAAAACCAGCTTACTAGCCAATCAAAGACAAAAAAAAACTTTGATTGGAAAACCAGCAGTGTTTGGCCAATCAAAGGAAAAAAGGTGGCTCTTCTTCAAAGGAAATCAACAGTTACCTGATGGCTTTCTTCTCGGCACTATTTGACCATGTTAACAATAAGATGACAAAGACAACTAGAGGTATGATCAAGTTATTTTGTTCTATTATTTTATTTTTAAACTTTCTTGTAAGTTTTTTTACTACAACTAGATCCACTTTTAAAGATTTCTAAGGAAGGCAAGATAAAATTCATATCTCCCCTACTTATATGAAAAATATGTGCACCTCTTTGCAATCAAATTTTTTGAGTCTAATTTATGGGCAGCCATAAATAAACAACATGCATGAGGACATGCATGAGTTTAGGTGTGGGAGAGAAGGAGAAGCATGAGCTATGCATTTTGATTTTAAATATGAGACACAACAGAAGGAGATCCACACAAGAACCTATTGTAAAATAAAAGAGATCAAAAGTAGCAGAAGGAGATCCACACAAGAACCTTTGTAAAAGAAAAGAAATCAAAAGCAACAGAAGGAGATCCACACAAGAACCACACAAGTTGTAAAATAAAATAAATCAAAAGCAACAAGGAGGAGATCCACACAAGAACCTATTGTAAAAAAAAATATCAATAAAGAATGTGCAGAAGAGATCCACACAAGAACCTGTTGTAAAAGAAAAGAATAGCAAAAGCAACATAATGAGATCCACACAAGAACTTATTGTTGAGAAGAAGAAAATCAAAAGCAGTAGAAGGAGATCCACACAAGAACCTATTGTAAAAGAAAGAAATCAAAAGCAACAGAAGGAGATCCATAAGAAAGTGTCCTCAATATAGAGAAGAATCTAAGAAGAGGAGATAATAATGTAATACATGAGGACATGCATAAGATTAAGTGTGGGGTAATGATGAGGCCATAAATTGGCCATAAATTACCATTATTTTGTCCTTCCAAGTTACCTTTGAAAGTGGATTTAAATGTAATCTAGGAACTTATAGTTTGCTTAAGATAGAATATAAGATATATATCTTGTTCATTCTTTATAAATATTTTGTTATCTATTTTTTGACTAATCCTATTGATTATTTGGGAAAAGATGCAAAGTCTTATGTATGCGAGCCATAAAGGAAAGAAAATGATAGTATTGGGAAAACTGGAATTGATCATAAAAATACATTTAAAATTAAATATTATTTCATATTCAGATTCTTCTCGAAAAATTATGCAAGTTCAAACAAAGAATCATCTCAATCTGAGGTCGCATGCAAAAGTTATAGTTGTTTTGAGTTAGTTACGGAACTCACAGAGTTAGTTCTGGAACTCACAGAGTTAGTTCTGGAAATTGCAAGTTTAGTTCCAAAACTCACAGATTTAGTTCTATAAATTGTATCAATTGAACGATAGTTAGTTCCGAACTTGTAGATTTATCTCTGGAACTTGCATAAAAGGAATGACAACTTTAGTTCCGGAACTTGCATCAACGGAATGACAGTTTTTGAGGGATTGTGAAAAATCAGAGATTCCAATGGGAAATCTGAGAGATATTTTTGTTCATAGAAATGTGTTTAACAAAAACATCATTCATAATTTTACAGGTTTTACCAATAAAGAGAGATCGACTTTTTATGAGCTGCAGTTCGAGGAAACGTGTATCAAACGAGCACTAAAAGTTCCATAAACAAGAAATAGAAAATTCAAATGGAAAATCTGAGAGAGTTTTTTTCATAGCAATGTGTTTAACAAAAACCTCATTCATATTTGTTACAGGTTTTACCAATGAAGAGAGATCTAACTTTTAGTGAGTTGTAGTTCGAGGAAACGTGTATCAGACGAGCACTAAAAGTTCCATAAACAGAAACAAAAATTCAAATAGAAAATATGAGAGAGATTTTTGTTCATAGAAATGTGTTTAACAAAAAAATCATTCAGATTTGCTACAGGTTTTACCAATCAAGATAAATCTAACTTTTAGTGAACTGCAGTTCGAGGAAAAAGCATATTTGACAAGCGTCAAAAGTTCCACAATCAAAAACAACAAAGTCAAATGGAAAATCTGAGAAAGGTATTTGGTCAAAATAATATTTTGAGGAAATCATCCTTCCAATAATGTAGAGGAATAAAATCATTATGATTCTTATTACTGAAAAGTAAGGAGAAGATTTGGGAGTAAATCTTCCTAAAATAAGTAAGATAAGATTTGACTTCAATAATATATCTCTCTCCATATTTTGTGGAGATGGAGATCTTAGTTGTTATGATTGGAATAAAGATAAGATCATATTGTATTTCCTAAAATAAGGATTTGGTTGGATGCATAAATTATAAATGCAACCTTCCACACTTAGATATGTAATTTCTTTTCCCCAAGTAATCAAGATCTGTTCTTTCTTTCCAATCTTTGGAAGTAAAGTTTTTCTACAAGTTCTGAATTAAAAGTATGAATTAAATCCTCTTCCAAGGAATGAGATGGCCACTCATTCTAAGGAAGATGGATCAATGTGTTAATGTTTATTTCTTTATTTCTATAGTTTTCCTTTTGTTTTAAATTTACTTTTTTATGTTATGTAATTTCTTTATTTCTGCAGTTTTCCTTTTGTTGTAAATTTTTATTTTTATGTTATGTAATTTATTTTGTGAACCTGCAGGTGTCCTTTCCTCTTTCCTTTATTTTCAATTTAGTAATTTCAATTTATGCAAGTGTGCATTTCAATTCATGCAAGTGTGTTTCTTTCATGCAAACTTTATTTCTGCAAGTGTGCCTTTTAATTTCCCCAAGTGTGATTTATTTTATGCAAGTTTGGTTTGTGTTTAAAGGAGTTGCTTTCCAAGATCTTCTTCTCTTAATGCATACCTTCAGACACCAACCCAGATTGACATTATTAATGGCGAGTATTGACGACCCTCATCAAAGGCCTCTACCCATTTGGTAAAATATTATGTGGCTGTGATTATAAAGTTATGGCCATCTATTGATGAGGTAGATAATGTTCTTTTCAAATCTAGGCCCCATGTGGAAAAGGGCCATGGGGTTGCGATTGGTTGCAGAGCTTATGCTAGCATGTGAATCTCGTGAGAGAATTCTTGGCATTTATGACACTTACGCACAAATTCTACCGCGTCATGTTCTAAAGTAGGCCAGAAATAGCCCATTCAATGTATTTTACGGGAAATGGCGTGGCTACCGAAGTGGGCTCCACATATCCCACTATGGGATTCGTAAAGAATCTTTTTGGATTCTTCAGTGTCAATGCATCTTAAAAGCATTCCATCAAAGGCTTTACGATAGAGCACTTGTTCTAAGATAACATATTTAGTAGCGATAATGCGTAACCGCCTTCTTTGTTGCAATGTGGCACCTTCTGGGTACGTATGGTCCATGATAAAATTGACGATGTCAGTGTACCAAGGGCATGTAGAGATGGGGGGTCTGGTTTTGACAAAGTATATGCATTCATCGGAAAGTCTAGATCTACTAGATTGCCTCCATCTAACGGATTGTTAGCTAACCAGTCTGCAATGATTTGTCCCTTAACGGATTTCTAGTTTACAAATGTTAATTCAAATTCACCCATTAAGGTTATGAATCGTCCAGCCTTTTTAGATAAAGACCCTTGCATGAGGAATGTTTGTAAGTGATCTGTCTTTACAATGACCCTTGTTTCTTGATTTAACATGTAATGTCTTAAAAGTTTCGTTGTGAATACTATGTCAAGGCATTCTCTTTCTACCTGTGTATAACGTGTTTCATAATCAAGCAACGTCGGCTAATGAAATAGACTACATGTTCTCATTTATCATTATCTTCTTGAGCCAACATGCAGGCTAGTGAGACATCAGTGGCAGTGAATACGAGGATTAAAGGATGATCTGGTCTCAGAGGCATCAACATGGGAGGAGACAACAAGAAGAATTTAACTGCTTCTAAGGCCTCATTGCATTCTTCTATCCAATCAATGCTATAATATTTCTTTAATAAATTGTTGATTGGATGAATAACAAAACTTAAGTTTGGAATGAACCTTCAAATTGCACCGAGTTTCCCAAGAAATGATCTAATACTAGACTCGTCTGATGGTGGAATCATTTCAAGAACAACCCAGATTTTGGATAGATTGACGTCAATCCCTCGTGACGATATAATGTAACCTATAATTTTTCCTCCTATCACACCAAATATACATTTATCTTGATTCAAGGTGTGACGCCATATTCGATCAATCATGAGAGAATGATATAGAGTACTTTTGGGTGATCGCAGTGCTTCTTGGCCTTGACCAACAAGTCATCTACGTAGGACTCCAAAATCTTATGAAGAAGGTCATGAAATATGTACGTCATTACCCACTGGTATGTAGTGCCAGCGTTTTTAAGACCGAATGGCATGACAACGTAATAATAAGTTCCCCAAGGAGTTATAAACATGGTCTTGGCTTGATCTTCCTCAAATATTTTGATTTGATTATATCCCGAGAATCCATCCATGAGAGACAAAAGCTCAAATCCAGTTGTTGCATCAACAATAACGTTGATGGATGGTAATGGGAAGTCATCTTTGGGAAAATCTTTGTTAATGTCCCGAAATTCTATGCAAATGCGTATCTTCCCATTCTTTTTTAGAACAGGGACAATATTAGATACCCATTGTGAATAGTCAACTGGTTTGATGAATCCCACCTGGAGAAGTTTCATTACTTCTTCTTTCACCATGAGAGCCACTTTTGGTTTCATTGGTCTTAACTTTTTTTTAATTGGCTTTGCATCTGGTTTGGTGACAAGATTATGTACCGTGATATGTGGTGCAATTCTTGTCATTTCTTTGTAATTGAATGCGAAAGCCTTTTGATGTTCCTTAAGGATCTGAGTATGTATTTCTATCTCTTCTGGAGTTAACGAGGATCCTAACTTCAAAATCTTTGGTTCTTCCTCCGTTCCAATATTTATATCAATTATTTCTTCGATTAAGGAAGCGTTGCCTTCTTCAAATTCAGGCGGGTCGAGGTAGTTCCAAAATTTCTCCATTCTCTACCTCATAGATATCGAGATTATTTTGCGGGGAGATTCTATCATGGGATTCCCAAAATAGGAAGAGGAATGTGGGATTAGGGAAAAATCTACTATGTGATGAGCGAGATGTAATTCCATGTAGGCGTTTAGATATCCAAGAGTGACTCTATCATTTTCAAAGTGATCTAGGAAAAAAACTCATTCTCAACTTCTATACGTGTCAGGAGCGGGTTTGTTGGTATTTTATACACCAATGGTTCAGTATGAAGTGATACCATGAAACTTGTATTTTCCAACTCACTTCTTGGAGTGAAACGGGAAGCTGAGGTTGTTATTGAATCAGTGAGGAGGTTCTGTATGTGTGGGATTTCTTTGATTGATACGAAGTTAAATCCTTTGGTTAGATCTAATACCGCCATTTTATAGAGTTATAAGTGTTCGGCTGGTCTCATATACCTCGGAGACTTGGTTTGCGACTAGGTGCGAGTCTCCTAGCACTCTAATGTTAACAATGCCCATCCTTTTAGCTATGATAAGGCTAAGGAGGAGGGCTTCATACTCATCCCCGTTGTTTGTACATTCAAAGTTTAACTTAAAGGAAAAAGGTAGGATCTTTCCCTTGGGAGAAGTAAAGATCACACCTGCCCCAGCTCCAAAACAACATCTAGCTCCATCGAAGTGGAGAGTCTAATATTTGCTTGGAAAAATGGATGTTGGGACATTCCTCATGTTTGTTTCTTTTGCCTCGGTTACTTCTACCATACAAACTTCATCTGATGGAAGGGAACCAATTCCTAGGGTGTATCCCATACCCATGGAATCAAATGGTAGGAGAATGGGTAGATCTTTCTCTAGTAACTCAACAATTTTTGCGGTAGTCCCTAATGATACCATTTCTATGACGTTAGTCTCATTTTTGAGTGCTAGAATGCCTTCGACTAGATTCGTAATTTCTAATTCTGTTGTAGGTATCAATTTTTCTTTTGGTTTTGAATTGATTGGTTTGTTAAGTTGATTCGTTGGGAGTTCAAACTTAGAGTGAATGCCTGGTCTCTTCTTCAAGTCTGCTAGGTGTATATCAAATGGTTTTGGGTCACCTTGCGCCACAAATATTTTCCCTAGGTGTAAAAATATTATTTCCTGGAATAACGTGGAAGGGATTGCCTTCATGCGGTGTATCCATGGTCGACCGAGGATCATATTATAGTTGGTTTCCCGATCTATAATATAAAATTTGGTGAGGACTTTCTTGGGTCCTAAGGTGACTGGTAAAACTATGGTCCCAATTGAAGTGGCCTTGAGGCTATCATAACCTCCTGACGTATTTCGTGTTGTGGAACAATTTGTTTCTCCATATTCTAGTTTTTGAAGAAAAGTGAAGGGAACTATGTTAACTGCTTCCCCATCATCAATCATTGTGTGCTTAACATAATTATTGTAAACCCATACCTGCAAATGTATGGTTGGGTTGCCTCTACGTGTAATTTCAGCGTCTGTTGGCATTTTTCTTATATCAAATATAAACTTAGTATCCCTATCTGGCTGCCTTGGAGGGTAGACATCAAAGTCTACATGGTTTACTTACATTTCAGGTGGAGGAGTGATTTTAATTAGATGACCAAGACCTAATGGTTCTAAGAGATCAACCCTATGGGCGGGAGAGTTCTTCAATAAATCCAAGAAAGAAATGTGAGAGAAGGTCTTTGTTAGGTCATTAATTAGATCGTAAGTGCCTATGGGTTTTACCAATGTTTGTTGAATGTTGTCTGATTCTAATGGATAGGTTGGAACTGGTTGAGAAGAATAATCTCATGTCCTTATTATGGTTTCTACATGTAGTTTGGTATTGTTGGTCATCAAATAGGACTTTACGAAGAGCAACAAATCGGGGGACAAGAAGTCCCTCCTCTTTAATGGGAGAGGTTCCCTTATTCGAGAATGAACCTATTTACAAATATAAAAACATGATTTTCTCGGTTAAACTTGGATATTACGAAAGTGTTTTCTATAAAGATCATCAATTACAAAAGGACTGAGGAATGAGAATATGAGAATGAGCAGAAAGGCAACATGCAGAATTATAGATATCAGAGTAATTCTTTATGTATGCGAAGTTATAGTGAATTGAAACAAGATCACTTGTATCGTATAAATAAGATGGAATTTAAAGACACAAAGTTCTGTAAATAACATCTGCCAGAACACAAAGTTTCTTAACATAACACAGATTCATTAATCAAGGACACAAAGTTCCTTCTTGGTTATACAAGATCACCATGTTTGCAAAGTTGGAGAGTATACAATCGGCAAGACTAACAAACCAGAGACAAATGATCTTCACAAAAATTAAATGAAAGCTTAGGGATAACAGAGATCAGATAGACAAAGAATGGAAAGCCCTTCTGTATTGATTTCTTTATGATCTATTTACACTTTTAGAAAATAAACCAAGTTCTTCCTCCTCTCAAAATGGCATGGAAAGGCCATTATATAGCTTACAAATCAGTTACTCTTTGTAACTACTTCTTTTAACTAAAGATTAGTTAAGGATTGCCAATCGCAATACCTCAACTAATTACAATGAATTCGAGAAAAAGAATTAGAAAAGAAGAGAAGAAAACGGAGAAGAAGACAGGTGGTTACAACTGGGAGGGACCCACTGACTTCAAAATTCGCTGCCTGAATCTCTTCAATGCCTCGGCTATGTCTCTGCCACGGGAACTGACGTGTTGGCTGTAGACTGACCCCAAAATCCGAGACACTTCTCCATTTCTTTATCAAACTCGACATGAGTATGATAATCTTTATTTGCTTCTTCAATGGCAGATTGAAGAGAGCAGATCTCCTTCATTTTCTCTTTGGAAATGGAGCTTTCCTTGAATAGATGATCTTTGACAAAAGCTCTGAATTGAGCTTTGATTTCTTGCAAGGAAAGAGACACACCAGAAGTTTCATCCTGAAGATGACAATGTATATCTTTGAAAGCTGATACAACCAGTGTCTTGAAAGCTTCACCCTTCTACCAGCTATTCTTCAGCTCTCCCAAAGCCTCCTCCAAGACTTTGATCTTCCACTCCACGCTGTAAACCCAGGACTTTGACAGATTATCCTTTGCATCATCAAAAACCTTATTTGCCAATAAAATGTTCTCATTTGTCTGTCCCATGAGACGGAGGTCTACTATGCAACTGCTCCAGAGTTTGAGCTCTTTATCTATGACCCCGATAGTGGAGGAGAACTTCTGTTGCAAATTGTTCACCTTTCCATGGAGTTTGAAAGCTTCATCGATGAAGTTCAATCCTGCAACAAGCATATCTTCCACCATGGCCTCCATAGCTCTGCCATAGACATAATACTTGTGCATGTCTTTGATACTCTGTACTTCATCTTGGCTCAAAATTACAGGTGGTGGAAGAGTAGTCAATGGGGTAGGGTCCAAAACTTTGTCCTTAGACAAAAGAGATTTGATAAAGCCAGTGAGAATCTGGGCTTGTTCCTCCAACTGTTCAATAGTTTGCTACCCTTTCTCTACCCTCCCAATGACTCTTGTGACTGTTTCCTGGAGGTTGTGGATCTCACCTTCAGGAGTAGACTCTCCCATTGGAATTCTTGAGAGTTCTAAGTCAGATGCCTGTAAGTCCTGCTCTGATTTGTCTACTGTAGGCTTAGCAATCTCCAGGAATTGCTGACCTTGAGCATTAGACACTATTCTGGAGGTGATTTTGGCTTTCTTGGCATGAGAAGGAGTAGTGCCCAACAAGGCTACGACAGCATCAAAATTTGGCCCTGAGCTCCGAGAGGAAGATTTCCTCTTCCTACTGTCAACAAAAGGTTACACCCACGCAAAAGAGGAAGAGGAAGCAGCAGGAGGGGTAAGAGGACCAAGAGACATAGAGCTCATGACGCTCAAGGTTTGCACAGCTGTGGTCTCAAGTTGAGATTTGAGTGGGGCACTTGAGACAATTGTTGCAGAGGAATCAATAGCACTTGGAAGTTCAGTGCTCTGGACTTCCTTATCTTTATCCGTTGGATCTTCAAGAGTATTTGCAGGGGTTGGCATTTCACTCTCTTCACTTTCACTAAGAACAATGATGTTCTCTGGTCCCAAAGGCACTTCTACCTGCTTTCTTTGAAGATATTTTTCCACAGGCTCCTTCTTAACCTCTTTGAGTTTCTTCTGGTACACTTGAGTGGATGAAGAAGGAGTGGAAGCTGCAGGTCCTTGCGTTGATGAGGCAGGAGGGGTTTGCACAGGTGTGTCTGATATGGGAGTCGATGCTTCCCTCCTTGGTGTTGAAACATCCTTAGAAGAGGATTCTCCTGAGTGCCTTCTGAGCTCTCGAACTTTCCTGTCAAACCAGACCTTAGTCCTGACTAAGACTGGAGCTAGGATCTCAGCCAGATCATCTTTCTCTTTCCTGTTCCAATCCAAGTCCTCCAAGGGAGTGTGCTTAACCACATTGTCATACTCATATGAGTATAGATCAGAATTGTCATCCTGGAGTCCTTCAGGAACTTGGTACAAGCCGAGTTCTTGGATCAATTGCAGAGAGAACCTACCATAGTGCCTCCTTCTAGCCTCAAAATCATCTACACAATTAGCCCAGTAGTCTTCTGTATCTGCCCTATGATGATATATTATCTTGATGTTCTGTTCAATGAACTTCTTCAAGTCGAAGCAAGTTCTTGGCTTGAAGAAATGAACAGTTGATAGGAACCAGGCTCTTTCTATGTTCATGTTGCATGGTCCGTGGTCAATGTTTTACACAAGTGTAGTTTCCCAAAGAGATGGGAAAATGCAAACCAGAAATCTTCTTGTCTCTGCAGGTTCTGTGCAATTTGTCTAACTGCCTGCATACTTCTATCAAGGCCATCTTATCACTGCAGAACATGGGAAGCCTCAGAGGGGTGCTCTCATAGCCAGCAAGCCTGATATAAGAGAATTTTCTGAATTGGATAAAATAAGCACCGTAGTGCGATATCAGATTCATGGCTTCATCAGAAAACCTTCTAGCAGTATCACCTTCAAGCAGCCTGACCACGTACATGGTGAAAGCATCATTTACCCTTCTGAAATTGTGATTGCTGGTCTCTAGGGTGAACTGCGGGCAGTAGGCATATACAGGATCATCCTTGTGGGCATCAATGTAAGAAAAACCAAACCATTGCCTTGATGCCGCCAGAGTATACATCAGGTATGAAGTCATGTAGAACTTCTTCGTTTGTTGTACATTGGACAGCTGCTCCGCCAAGTTCATGCTGATGATCTCCGCCCAGTTGATATTTTGAGTTCCCTCGCACACCATGCTGATGAGCGGGCACATCCAGAAATGGAACTCGTTAGTAGAAGGTAAGCCCATAACCCGAGCTAGTAGGATTATGAAATCTGACAACTCTTCATTGAAATCTACTCGGAAGAGAGTCTTGGATAGACGAGACGCTCCCTTCTTAGGGTTTTTAAGCCATGACTTCGCCACCCGCGCCTTGTATTTGTCACTATCTTGATTGAACAGGGCCTGTGCTTGATCCCGGGAAACAACTATGGCATTATCCATCTCTGGGATCCTCAAAGCAGTGCTAATGGCGGTAGCATCCAGCTTGGCGATGAGTTCCCCGTGTACATTGGTTAATTCACTCGAATCAGGGTCGAAGTGAGCTCCGCATGAAAGCACTGTATCAGCACATTGCACCGAGATTGGGAAACCTCCAGCAAAATCCAAACCGCTATCGTGAATCATCTGCGCCATTGGTGTAGGGTTTGCATCTGCCATCCTTGCCCAAAAATCACTGAAATCAAGATGACGAGCTTCACTGTCCCCAATATTGTGAACGGCAGACTCAAGTGGCGAGATTTGTTCCTGTCCCTGAAACTTGATCTTCATATTGATAGTAACTCGGAGGACAGAGACGCAAACTAGACTCGGGAAGGAAATACAGAGGAAAGGGATACACGCGCAGGTTTTTAGATTGCAAGGGTTCGAGCAAAGGATAGCATGGAAGCAGTGTGAAAAATGCAAAGGGGTTTGCTCATTATATAGCCGATTAGGAGAGAGAAAGACAATGAATGCGCATTTAATACATACCTACCAATTTGAATAAGCATGATATTCGGGTAGAGTGGGAAAAATAAGCATGAATGGCACTTGGTTCATTTGGGACATGTGAGACACGAATGCGCGAAACACGCGGCTCGGCCGATTCGGGTGAAACGAGGAAAAGATGCACAAATTCCTTTTGGGACATACGGATGTATGCGCAAAACACGTGACTCACCGGATCGGGTGAAAAGGTGACAATAGGTCCTAATGATTCGGACATTTGGGACGCAAGTAAGTGCGCAAAGTACACGCGGTTCGGGTGATTCAAATTAAAAATGGAACAACTTGCACAATTTGACTTGGGACATTTGGGATGCAAAAGCGCGAAGTATGCGGTTCGGGTGTTTTGGCCGAAAATTGAACAACTTGTCCGATTGAACTTTGGGACATTTGGGACGAAAAGTTCCGACGGGCCCGAAAAAGACAAACTTCAGGGAAATCGGCCGATCGGGGAACAGAGCGCACTTTTGAACTTGGGACACGCAGGACAAAAATGTCCGACAGGCCCGAAAAACACACAAAATGACCCAAAACGCAGATTTTCTCAATTTCATGACTTTTAACATTTTCAATACAGCAGAGAAGACACTTAAACTCAAAATTTTGAAAATTCACTTTCTTAAGAGCAGGGGAATTTTGAGTGGACAACAGTATCTAACTCTACTGCACCAACTATCTTGGTTTGAGGTCGAGTTCCTAATTGGGGTGCGATCGGTGGATTTAATGAAGTTGAGGATTCATGATCATTATTTCCTGTCATAACATAAACACCCTTGTTTGTTCTGCTTAAATCTGACTGTTATTGTTAGATTGATTTGGGAGCGGATCGTTAAAAATCTGGAGGGGTACATTTTGAGGGGAAAATGCTCCCGTATAAGTGTTTGGCGTGGGTACTATAGAATTTTCTAAGAACATATCTATAAAGAGTTGTCTTTGGTCTTCTGGAAAATGTTGCATGAATTTATTGTAGTTGCGGAAAGTCCTAGTATCATGGCCTTGAATCTTGTGGAAACCACAATACAAGTTGGGATTATAGTTTCGAGGTTGTTGATTTGAAACCTATTGTGGTCCAAAACTCTGATTAGGTTGTTGGTTGTTAGAGTTAAAATTTTGAGGCTATTGCCTTTGGTTTTGATTTTGATATCCAATTGGGTTTTGATTTGGACCTTGTGTCTGGATTTTTCATTGTTTTTGTTGTTGTCATGATGGACGATTAAAATCCACCACATTGATTGTTGGAGTAAAGTTGTTATTTCACTGATTGTTAATGGGTGGTGAAACGTTTATGACGTTTACCCTTTTAACCTAGTTTGTTACTCCATCTATCAGTAACCTGCGGTTTTTGTTAAGGATCTTGGGTCCTTGATTGGTATTTTTGGCATTAGTATAGGTCGTAGTGTTTTGATTGGGAGTGATTAATTTCTTGTTTATTCCATATGTCTTACAACCACTATCTATTGCTGCTTGATCGATTCGAGAGGCACTCTCGAGTACTTCATCATAAGTCTTTAGTGGGAAGTTCGACTTCTTCCTTTATCTCTCTATTGAGAGAATGAAGGAATAAATTATATAGTTCCATCTGATCCATGTTTGGAGCACTAGCTGATGAGTAGAGGACTATACGCCATCTTTGAATAAAATGAGCAGCAGATTCATTATGCTCTTGTTTAATATGTAAGAATTCCCTGATTCATGTTCTTAACAATTTATTCATGTCAAAAGCTTTGATAAATTGCACACAAGTTGCTTGAATGAGTGTATTGAGGCTTTAGGTATTCTGTAATACCAATCAAGGAAATACCCTTTAAGGTTTTATGGAATATCTTAGCAAAAACCGCATCCCAAGGGAGCAATTCTCTAATGGTTGTGGCATAGGCCTTGATATGTGCATTTAGATCTCCCTCCCCTTTGTATTTTGGTAAGTCGGGAAGAGGCCTTGGAAGCATAACACTTCGTATGGTGAAATCTAGAGGTTCTTTTAAATATTCTGAGTAAGTCCCTACCGCATAGGTTTCGACCATCAATGGTGCCCTACCGAGGGGTGGGGGTGGAATGGGTTGTTGATATGGAATAGCATATGTATTTGCAGGGACATAAGGAAATCCATGTGGTTGAGCAAACATCCCGGGAGAGGAGAACATGTCTCCCTGTGGTGATTTTGAATAAATGTTTAAGTAGGGAGGAACATTGCTCTGATATGGGTTGTTTGGTGCTAATCCGGGAGGTATCATGCCTTCAACTGGAGCAATGTTTGAAAACGCGGTTCTAGTTAGTGTTTGTTGTGGATAGTTATACGAATGTTGAGGAGGCATGCCTAACATGTTGATTCTGTAAGGAGGTCAACTTGGTTGGGATGATGCGGAGGGTTGGGAATTCTTGCTTGCCCAAAATGTGAATTTTGATTTTCTTGAGCAAGTTCTAATCCTCTAACCTTCTCAACTAAGGCTTTGAGATGACCTCGATTGGTGAAGACACAATGTTTTGCCTTAATGGCGGTTGTTGTATACCTTGAGGTTTTAGAGGTGTATGGTAACCTACTATGAATTGATCATTACCCTGTCAAGCTTCACCGAGAGTATTTCCCATCGAGGTGTTTTCTTGGAGCAGGGTATCGGGTTGTGTTTGTAAACTTCCTATAGGTGGGTACATGTTTTGGAAGCATTGTTTGCTTCTAGCGTAGCGCGCTAAATACTCCTCATCCAAAAATGGGAGTGGATCTGACTGTCTACTGATTTGTGGTCTAAACAAAACCCGAGGAGATGAAATGGATTCTCCAATAAACATCATATTGTTAGAGCCTGAGGGCTCTGGTTGTTGCGTTTGTGTGAGCTGATCCAACTCCTCAATTCGGAATGAAGAACTAGAGCTAGTTCTTTGAGGAGGATTTTGTGATGACAAGTAGTTACTTGAATAGTTGTCAGCCCATGTAGAAAGTGAGGGTGATGGTTGTCTATTTATTTGACCGTAATGCGCTTCGAGACCTGAGAGAGGTCTGCCATATGCGTCGTATCTCGACATACTTAGGGGTTATATAAATACTAGCGAGAATAATGGGAAAGAGCGAAGATGGATGAAAGAAATGGAAATAAAATGGCAATGGTTGTTTGCTTCATGTCAGGTTCACAAATTTTTTACGATAGAAAAGTGACATGTGAGTATGAGAATCTACAAGCATATTTTCTTCGTACCCGACCTCCCGAGGTTGTGCTGAGACAACCAATGGAAATGGAATATATGTGGATATAAACAAACTAGTTGGGAAATCTTATATCCTCAACACACAATAATGGGATCTATGAGTCTAAGGAAAAGAAAGCTCTCCTAACCTGAATTGGTGTAATGGATCGTTTAGATATAATAGTTTTTGGAGGCTCCAATCAATGTCGAGCTCTGTCAAGATCATATCTATTGGTTGTTGGATACGTGGAAAGTGACCTGTAGGTGTTTCTTGTATATTTCCGACAAAGGTCATGGAAAATGGTAGTGAGAGGTGTAGTGGATTTATAAGAAACTATGGGTGGTTTTCTAGTCTAGCCCAGAAAATATTAGCTTGATTAGCTTCTATGTTTAATGTGGAAAATTACGTTATGATGTCTGCGGGAGTGGTGAGGATCTAAATACCAGTGTGCATAAACTAGTGTCAATACTTAGCTGACTAGCAGGCCCGTTGGGTTGTGGGACCTAGGGATCACAACCATGAGTTTGTGGTTGTTGTGGACTTATTATGGTCATGTGAAGAATCAATCTCTTCTTCTAACTATCCAATGGTCATAAGCCTTTTCAACTTCTATGTTTAATACTAGGAGTTATGCGATCTTCTCAGAATACCTTATGGGTGTTCTGGCAACTTGTATACGTAACCCTATGTCTATGTCAATGAGAAGGTCTCTTGCATTTGGCTGCAAAACTAATGGATCACAACCAAATATTTGTTCTCTTTCGGGTTCTTGTATGGTCATGCGGATATCCTATCGTAAGAGTCTATAGTTGGGTTGACTTGACCAGAATATGTATTCTTTGTCATCTTCAATATTCACTTATCTCAATTGTTCACTAATTGCTTGTGGGTTTATTGTCATTTGGAAGACCCGAATCCTAATCCCTTGATTTATATCCGTTAACATTGTGAAGATATTTGGCTGATGTACTACGGCTCGAATACGTAATCCACGGCTCTCTAGGTCCCGTAATTGTCATGCAAGAGATGATTCAACCTTAATCGAAATGAGTAAACTAGCTATGAAAGATATATCTACACTATGCTTATATTCCTTTTATTTTTTTATTTTCAATGATGCGTATTTGAATGAAATTAAAAGAACAACTATTCTAATATATTCAGATAATGGACAATTAATCTAATAACGAATTAAAACAAGCAAGTTAGCTTTGATATTGTTATTTGCACGTGTACTTGTGAATTTATCTTAAATATTTAAATAACTAACTAATCTAATCGAAAGACCTTCAATCTTACCTCAGAAGTGAGGAATAAATCACAGCTTCTCAGAAGCTATCATTCCCCATAGCTTCCCTGGTAATACTGAAAGCAAGCTTTAACTGAAATAAAATGATTTGCTACTCTATTTGATATATTGTAACTACAACTTTGATAGCTCAAACTTGGAGTTTTACATAACAGTGGTAAATCCAGTTGTGTCATGACTTGTCCCCTCAGTGTGATCTCTTTGTTCCTTCGTGTTCTCGTGAATCCAGAAAAGTGTGAATGTGATAGCGTCAGTAGAAGAAGATACTCGAACAATGGCAACTTTGGATATAAACTGAATACAATGCAAGTAAGAGAGGGATAGTGCAAGTGAACAGAGCTTGACTATGTGATTCCTAGCAAGATTTATTGCGGGGATACAACGTAAATATACCGAGAATTCAGGATCTATTTCTTGTGACAAAACAACAACCTGCAACTCTAAGATTATCAAATGAACTCTAATCTAGAACTGAAACTATCTTATGCTAAGATGACTGTGTAGGATAGCAATGGAGAAAAATGAAAGTGTGAAGATCAAATGATCTCTAAAGTAGAAAGGAGAGGCTGAGAATTCATGCAAAATCTAAACCTATTGAAACTTATGGAAGAAATTCAAAACACACTGAATAATAATTCATAGAGGAGAGGGGCCATTTGCTTGTAAACAAGTTGGGTATTTATAGCATTTAGATTTACTAGAGGGTAAGTTTGAATTGAACTCTTCTAATATAAACAAAGAGAAATCACTATTTACCAGGCGGCTAAAACATAAATGCAAGCAAGAGTGGTTGAGAAATGTGGGTGCAAATTGAATTTTTACATTTGACGAAATCGTCAGAATGTTCTGGAACACGTGTAAAGGACCGCCACCCTACGTAGGGCGGTGGTTATAGGACTGTCGCCCTGTCCTGGGTGGCAGTCTTGTAACTTAAAGACTAAAATGCAAGGAAAAGGGGGAAGAGGTTAGAACAAAACTTATAAAAGTTGGACAAGGCTTTTTATGATGCAAATGTATACTTGACGAGCTTTTCTGGATTCTCAACACCTTACGAAGGGATATGAATCATCATTGGGCTTTTTGTAACCTCTCTCCGGTAGTACTATACCTACATTTTTGGGTACGTACGGTGTCCCCTTCTAAAGGGGTTGATCAACAAATCAACCATTTACTAGTTGTACTTGTACTCAAACCCTCACATGTTTCATGCTCAAATTATAAACGAATTAAGCATGAGAGATGTAGGAGTGACCCACCGGTGCTAATCTGCGCCTTGATTTATCATTTGCACAAGTAGATGTATAGATTAGATGAGAAACGCAATGAGGTATTTTAACCCAAAAAACGTATGTACTTGAGATAAAAATTGAGTCTCCATAAAACCCTACCTAATAAAAAGAGTCCTTAGAAGCCATATTTGCTTTGCATTTATAGGTATTCATTTATTAAAATCTAGTAATTCCAAGTTCTAACAAAATCCTGAGAATTTTTAAACAGAGAACTAGACCGAACTCCGCAAAGGACGACCATTCGATAACCAAGAAGGATATACAAATAAACTCATAATCTCACAAACATCAACTACCTAGAAGTTAGTTAGAAGGATAATTTTTCCCTAAGCACATTGATAAAATTAATAGTTAGATTATACACGCTCATTCCATACTCATTTTGGTATCAAACCAAAATCAGGCTAGTACTATTTCATAAAACATACTTTCCCTTAATTTTCTATTGAATAGAGTTTTGCTCATCTGGATTCATTTCCATAATCTTACAACCCTTAACTAGGATGCCATAAGTTATTTAGACCCAAAGAGGAAACAATTTTAATCATCCAATGGAGTTACACAAATATAGATAAAATGCATTAATATCTTCTCATCACAGTGGTCATGCAACCCATTTGATCTCGGTATTAAAGTTCAACAGTTAATACATCTTGTTTCAAACACAGTTGCGATGAGAAGAAGGGTGAATATAACCATTAATAAACAAGGTTAGGATCGAACCCATCTCCTATTTTAGCATCGAGTCTACTATGGCCCCCACCATTGTTTTTACAAGCAAAGTCATTCAGAACTAGGAAATCGGGGGAAAATGGAGGGGCATCCAAAGAATATAGAGCGATTATATTACAACCACAAAATCCAATTCAAAACCCCATTTCAGGAAGAGAACAATTCATTTCATTGGATTGTTAAAGATAGAAAAATATTGCAATGGTTAGGGCTTATCATGCCTGATTCAAGCTTCTACAAGTCACATATATGCCTAACAGGCCTGGAAAAACAACCTCAGGACGAATTTCTCTGTCATAAAGCTTGTTAGACGTCCATGCCCATGTTCCAGGTTCTTGATTCAACACATGTTGGGTGTGGCAAGAGCCATGGAGGCAGATTTACACCAGTGATTGGTATTACCTAAAATTTTCAAAGCCTTTTTAACAAAACTAGATCTGCATAGCGCATGAGTTGGTTGAAAAGTATGCGACCAACCTCCAATTGGGGCAAAGAGAAATAAAACATAGCCCAAATCATGTCTCCTTTAAGGGCATTAAAGGAATGGCAAGTGGCCACAAAACTCCACCCCCTCGCTAAGCATATAACCAAGATTTTAGCTAAAAAGAAAACACAATTGTGCCCATTAAGAATTAATTCCATTTGGTGAAATCCACTTACTAAGGACAGGTCACTGCCAAGGAGAATGAGAGTTGGTGGTTGGTCAAATTAATTTCAA
This sequence comes from Taxus wallichiana var. yunnanensis, assembly GCA_018340775.1. Taxonomy (NCBI): domain Eukaryota; kingdom Viridiplantae; phylum Streptophyta; class Pinopsida; order Cupressales; family Taxaceae; genus Taxus; species Taxus wallichiana. The sequence continues at coordinate 172,144,166 of CM031233.1, forward strand.
CATTAAATGCAGTTCCCTTAAGGGTTGGTGCCACCCCAACTATCTTTCCACTTCCCACGCAAGCTAAAACTGGTCGTAGTTGCTAACATGCCAAGTTTTTTTAAGTGAAAGAACAATTTTGCTAAACTTAGCTAAAAATTAGGTACCTTTTATTAGAATATGCCCAAATACCTTTGAAAAGGTTTTAAAATTCCTTTATAAATTTTAACAAAACGTCACTTAGCAACCCGATAATCATCAATATGAAGGCCTACACAAGGTGGTACCATGCATCGCCAGAATTTTATAAGCATTAGCGACGAACAAAATGGTATAATAGGAGGAAAGAAGTCAAATTTACTTCGCAACAAGGATCACAATTACTTAACGATCATAGGTATGCCTTGGATCATTGAAATTGATCCAAGGTATGACCATTCGAAACAATAGCTGAAAAAAACTACGATATGGGTAAAAAAATTTGTTACTAAGGTAACTTGTCCATAGCTCCAAAAGACCGTGTCTACACGAAATATTTGGGTTCACAAAATGAGTTTCATAACTCATCATATGGTGCACAAAACAACATTCAATGCTAGCAAACCGAGGGCAAAACAAGGACAAGAGTCACACCGAAAGGGGCATTACACATGTCAAATTAGGTCACATCAAGTCAAACTAGGGGACATTATAATAAATTATGTCATATCAAGGGAACTTTGAGCAAATTATGTCAATTAAGGGGAATTTTGTGTACATTATGTTGAATTAGGTGAAATTAGGATAAATTAGGTTAAAATAAATCAATAGCGTAAATTATGTCAAAGTAGGGAAACAGTGTTGCATTAGGGTGTCAAATAAGGGTGCCACTTAGGGTGTTGAAATATGGTATTAAATGAGGGTTTCGGATTAGGATTTCATGTTAGGTTTTCATATTAGGGTGTGAAATTAGGTCACATTAGGTCAAATTAGGGGTATGTTTAGTAAATTATGTCGATAAGGTCAAAATAGGATAATTATTTCAAATTAGGGGAAAGGATATTGCATTAGGGTCTTGCATTATAATATTGTATAAGGTTTTAAACTATGGTGTCAAAATAGGTAACATTATATGAAATTAGGGTACATTAGGGTAAATTATATAAAATTAGGAGAAAGTTGGGTAAATTATTTTCGGTTCGGTCATATTAGGGAAAATTAGGGTACATTGTGTCAATTTTGAGTAAAGTAGGTCAAATAAGGTGAAAGGGTGTTGCGTAGGGTGTCAAATGAGGGTGTCACATCAAGGTGTGGAACGAGGGTTCCAAGCAAGATTGACATAAGATGCAATTGAATTATGTCACATTAGGGCGAATTAGGTCACATAAGGTCAAATTGTGTTTAATCATGTCGATTATGAGAAGGGTAAATTATGTAGAATCACGGTATAGTTGGTCAAACGAGGGAAATGATGTTGCATTAGGGTATCATTGTAAATTAAGGTACATTAGGGTATAAGGATTTTAACAGCTTTTAATATTTTATGTGATGAAGTAATTGAAGCACTTATGGTGGTCTTATACAAAGAAAAACATATGGATTACAAGGGTATAAATGCATCAATTAACATTTTTGTGGTATAATGTGTCATAAAAACTTGTGTACATATATATTTCGAACGAAGTGGCTACTCAATATTATAAATGTTTAATGTTTACTTGTTGGTTAGACATAGGTTAGCTTCCCAATAAATCTAATCACATTCTTAAAAAAATAATTATATGTCACGTCTGAATAATAAGGATGCACTACAATTATATTAGAGTGGTTTCATTATGCATCAAGAATACAATATTCAAAAGAAGATGTGTGTATAGGAAAATGGCATTATGCTTATGATAACATGTGAATGATTTGATCTTGAATCTTCACACATAGTACCATCTTATGTTGTTTGATTTGATATTTTCCCTTCCCTTTATGTTTACGTTAAATGGACTTTATTTCTATGGTGATTTTGAATTTATAAGTGATTGGTCAATATTGAGGTGCAATTTCTAAGAATCTCATTTTCTACTATTCAATCATATTCGCACGCCTAAAATTTTCTTTTCACTATTCTTTAATAACTTATTGTATTTGTATTCAAAATTAGTTGTAGTTTGGGAGTTCTTTTCATCTATTTCATTAGAATTAACACATAAATGAGCTTGTAAATGGTGAATATGCATTTATATCTAAAGGTTTATCTACCTAATCTTACAAAATTATCTGTTATGAAGAATTATTTAAAGAATGTTGGGGGCATCTACTAAAATTTAAATTTCATGGACTTCAATTGTTACACATAATTTTTCATAAATGTGAAAAAATATGTATGAAAATTTAAATTTTGCTAAAGAACTTAATATTTTCAATCAGGGCTGAGATTTGACGTTCATCCCACTTGTATTTGACAATTTGTATTAGTTTCTACCTGTCATTTAACAAACTTATCTATCCATTTTAAGAGTGGTGCGTCAGATCGAAATGGAAGATTATATTCAATGCACTCGCAGACAAGTTTTAGGAGAAGTTGGCATTGGGCATGGTTTGCAGTGGTAGGCATCTCATGCTCACGTATCTAAAATCTGCAGGAAATTTTGGAAGCCAATTCCACGAATTTGTATTTATGTCGTACACAACCACCTCCACACTTTCGTGGGCTCTGAAACAGATCTTATCTCCCACTCCTGCGCACTCAAACCAGTTGCAACGCGAGCTTCTCTTAAAACTATCACAGACAGATTCAGGCATTCTCCCCATCTCTTGCCAGAAATAATCTTTCCCCTCCTTCAAAACCAACTCCCACATAATTATTCCTTTTAAATTGTGATTTTCTTCGGTTGCCCCAACCATAAAAACACGCGACTTGCAACAAACCAATCGAGCCCAGTCAGCTACGGGTGTATTGCCACAATTGTGGTGCTTCCATGTTCAATGTTGTACACCATCACTCTGCCACCACTGGAAGTCATGCAGAACAAACAACCCTGGCAGGAAAACATGTTTTCGTTCCTTATAACCAAATTAAGCTCATCAGGTATGGTGCCTGCAACTTTCCATGACTCGGTCATAGAGAGTTATACACCTCCACCATAACGGAATCACTGCTGCTCCTGCCCACAATCATAACATCATAATCGTCCGTGTTATCTCCCGCAGGTAAAATAGCCTTGGCCATAATGCTGCTCACACAAACCATTGCAGGCAGCCTCACGCACGTTTTTCTCAGTGGGTTGCAAACATATAGAATCGGAAGACTGTAGCAAAACCAGTGACGGTTGGGAATGTCTATGAGATAAACCGAGTAGACTTTTATAATGGCGACTAATATCATTGAATGGAATGTAATGATTTTCTTTACCTGTGTTGGCCAATGTCATTTTACAGCGTCACTCCAGCTACGCACAAAAGGTAGTCACAAATACAATGCGCGTCGGCGTGGGCATAATTAATTAATTATGATTATTAATAATTAATTAATAATTTGTGTTGTCACTAGATTCATTGGATGGGTTAGTCAATTTCAAACTTGTTATAAATTGTTTATGTACATTATTATTGATCCACTTAATTTGAAGGGTGTTTCTACATTTCAAACTTGTTATTATTATTACTTTGGGATACCGTTTTACTTGATAGTTAATTAATTTTATAGTTGATGTTGTTAGTTGTGCATCGATTGTTCAGTTGGTGTTTTGTTGGAGAAACATTTATTATACAATTGATAATGTGTGTGATTGATAGTTGTAGTGTAGGACTTTAGTTGAAACATTACATTGAAATGTTGTATGTGTACATTTAATTATGTTACAGATTCGTACATTTAAAGTTGCATATCATATTTGGAAACATCAAATAAATGAAGGTATACGTACACATAATGAGACATGTATACATTTGTAGTATTTATATCATGAATGGTAGCCTTTAGTGGGAAATTTTAGTTTCAATAAACATGATTACATTTGATACCCCTTGAACGACTGTGTCACTTTGGATAGAAGAAGTGTTGAGTATAGTAGTAGTGGAGGTGTTATCAAAGCAGAGGGTAGTATTTACGATGGGTTGAGTGATACATTGTTCACATACTACAGAAGGATGTAAATACGTACATAACAAAATTGCATTTTTTTAATATTTATTTTCTTAAAAGTACTAACAATCCGCATAATAGAAGGAGACAATAGTATGTCAGTGTATAAGGGAATTCAATAGTTTTCTTTTGAAGCAGGGAAAAAGTGAAACATAGATATGAAATAAGAAACATAGCAGTGATAGTTCAAAGTATAGAATGGGATGAGTGAGGGTGTAATGTTTGAAGGGATGGGTGGGTTGGAAATCCTTGCGTAAAGGTTATGGAGGAGTTGCATTGTTTTCCACTTTCTTTGAAAGGATGACACATTTCAATCTGTTGTTTCCATGCAATATGTCTCTTTTTTCAGTGAAAGTGTGAAGCAATATTCATTGCCGATGACATTACTTATAATTTCACTAGTCGCATCTTCATCTATAGACAATATATGGAGGTCGCTAGCTGCAACACCCATGATTAACTCAACTGTCTCATCAAAAGCGGTAACTGATTGAAGTTCTCCTGTTGGGTCCTTTAGATCGATCCTCAGTGCATATCTATAATCATAGTTCTGAACTTGTATGTTGCAACTCGAGCAAAACCATGAACCATTACCATTCTCTCTCACCTTTTTCCTGCAGTTTTTTCACCTTTTTGAAGAGGACATGCCTTGTAGAAAAAGTTGTCCATGTTGATATTTGTGATTTCTGCAGAAACCATGGCCCATTCATTTCTCTCTGTGTTCCCCATATGTAGTACCTCCGAAATCGTTGTTACAGAGGTCAAGCTCTTTGGAGGGCCCATAAATTGGCTTGTGATAGAGGGTGCCGGAAGGGAGAAGTCATCGGAATCTACCCAATTATGAAGTGTATTGGTTTCTAAAATTAGAGGGTTGACGTAACATTTGGTACTTGAAATAGTGTCGATTGAGTTCCCATTGAAACTGGAGACGCGAGAAACTTTCAAGGCAAGGACCGGAAGTGGTATAGAAAGCATGTCTTCAAGTTCGTTGCTTATATCATCTAAGTGTTGTCCCCACAATGTGACACTTACACTAAACCCGACATGTCCTTTAATTGCAGTGTTCTTCTCTTTGTTTCAGACTTGTCATACCGATGAATTGTTGAGCATGGTGACATCGTAACAACAATGCCAATCAAATCAACTATAGAACCTTCAACGCTTGCAGGTAAGTCCTTGATTTTGGTGAAGTGAAAGTGATGGGAAGGTATTGTATCCTCATTTGCTATGAGTGGAGATATGGTTGAGGAAGGTTGTAGGAAAATCTCCAAAGCATTGTTCAAATGGTTGTAACATAGCTTTGCATCAGCAATCCTCGCAATCCTCCCATTGGAAATTGTATATAGCTTCCCATTCTCAATCTGCTCATAGAATGCTTCCACGTAGCCTCGTTGAAACAAGTGATGTGGATTTCCCCTCCTTCCTGATCAACGAAATCAAACCCAAACACGGATCCATTTCCCCTTGCATTGTGATATTGGCGAAGGGTTGTTTTTGCTAGGGCACGGCCCTCTACGGACCACATGTGCATAGATGTATTAAAATGGCATGGGGATTAAAAAAATTTAAGGGTTATATGAGATATGTTCAAATATTTACGAAGTTAAATTTTGACTATATAAGCATTTCATTCCTCTAATAGTATAATTGTAGAACATGCTTTTGGGAGGACCTCAAGGAAGGCTCTTTTGGTGGCTGTGTGAAGAGCCTCAAGAGCTATGTGAATCAGCAAAGGAAGATTCTTTTGGTGGCTCTTGCTTTTGGGAGGACGTTGGAAGCAAAGGCAGGCTCTTTTGGTGGTTGTATGAAGATCCTCAAAAGCCATATGAATCAGCAAAGACAAGCTCTTTTGGTGGTTGTATGAAGAGTCTTTAGATCTATATCTGAATCAAACCTGCTAGTACCCTCTCGAACAACTCCGCCACTGCATTACGTGTATTCAAGTGTATGTAATTGTCGTTCCTCAACTATGTACATAAATTTCTGCCAAAATGTGGGACATTACATACACCGTATTGTCAAAAAATAGACATCACAGTGTATGTAAAGAAACTGGGGCACTTCATCATCAAGATTAACGGAAGAAGATCAGAAATGATGAAAATAAAAGAAACTCGTTTTATTGTCTCATAGGCTATTTTTAGCCTCGTGGACGTTAAAAAGTTTTCATTTCATTTCATGTAATGTCTATATTTGAGGGAAACAATTAGATTTGACGGCATTGACTAGCATCGACAGCTGATGCAGTAATTAGGCTATTTTCCAACTTGTGTGTTTGATAAGAGCCGCTGCTTAAGAGTATCTACTGTGCACACCCTTTTAATATGAGATCATCATTCCAATAGTGCATTAACCATGGGAGTTGGGAACATACTCAAAGTTGTTCCGATGTATCTCATTTGGATTACCTTCACTAGTTGTAGTGCCCAAGCATAATTTTTTAATTAAAAAAGAGAACACAGAAATCTGGGTTGCCATTTAAGGACTGTGATATATGAATGCGTTTTCAACTATGCAATCTGGCATTTCCCCAACTTTAATCGGATCATTTGTAACCCCCATAAAGATATCACATCCTTAAAAAACTGAAAACTGTTTGCATTCTTATCAATCATTATCTGTCAACTCGAACAAACTGGAGGTCTTGGCATTTCCTCTCAACTTTAATCGGATCAGTCGTAATCCCCGTAAAGATATCATATCCTTAAAATGTTGAAAACAGGTTGCATCCTTATCAATCATTTTCTGTCCACTCGAACAAACTGAAGGTCTGCACACATGACAAAGTAAAGGGTGCTGCTTGAGAGATGACTGGTTTCCAATGTGCCTTTGTTCAGGCATCACAGAAGGCTTCTCTACAGCCTAGGCTCATCAATATCCCTGACAAATTTATGTATGGTCAATAACAATGATTAATTGCAGGATGCTCCAACCATCACAAAAACTCTGTATTACAACCCACACATTTGAGTCATATAAAACCTATGATACACCGTGATGTACATGGAGTTTGTCAATATGCATTTGCACGAACAACTTAGACAAGCTCTCAGAATTTATGATTTTCAACCACAGTCGTGTACCTGGTGGACTCGTTATTTGCAGAAGTATGAGTGCCATTAACACTTATCATAGACAAGAGATTCTGAGCATAGTGGATAGGGAACCCTAGGCTTGTGCTGGAAAACCTAAAGCAATAGCCGTCTATAAAACCTACATATGGCATGTATCTCCAATATTGTACTAACAGTGTGGAAGGTTTTTCAGGCTAAAGGTGTGTAGTTTTCCATATGGAATGCATGGACCTTGTTGTTTACTTCAATAAAGCTACATCCTGGTGTCCTTGTCAACCCCGTCTTTTTCATCATTAATCTCATCTTTGCTACATCATCCCACCTGCCTGCAGCGGCGTATATGTTCGACAACAAGATATAATATCCAACATTTGCAGGACTTAGGCTAAACAAATGTTTTGCTACCCGTTCTCCTAATGTCACATTACAATGAATACGGAAGGCACCAAGCAATGCCCCCCATATACCAGTATCAGGCTCTATTGGCATCTTCAGGATAAAATCTTCTGCCTCATCCAGATTTCCAGCACGGCCTAGCAGATCAACCATACAAGCATAATGTTCAGCTCTTGGTGTGATGTAATAATCTCGGCTCATGCAATTGAAGTAATGCCAACCTTCATTCACAAGGCCTGCATGACTGCAAGCTGATAAAACCAAAACAAAGGTGACGTGGTTAGGTTGAGTGGACGTTTGCTGCATTTGGGTAAATACATCAAGGGCGTCAATCCCATGCCCATGGATTCCATAAACTGCAATTATAGCACTCCATGAGACAACATCTCTAGAAGGCATTTTATCGAATAAGTAGCGTGCAATCTCTATGCTCCCACATTTTCCATACATGTCTATGAGGCCAGTTTCCACAAAAGCATCTAACCCCAGTCCACTTGTAATTATGTAATTGTGCAAACACTTTGCTTGTTGCAGGGCACCTATTTGGGCACATGCTTGGAGAACACTCACAATGGTAACTGAGTCTGGTTTCATGTTGGCCAGCTGCATTTGACTAAAAAATGCCAATGCCTCAGAAGCAAGTTTATTCTGGGCATAACCTGCAATCATCACACTCCATGAGACAACATCATTTCTAGAATTTATGCAAAACATTTTGTGAGCACTATCCATATTTCCACATTTAACATACATGTCCATAAGTCCAGCTACCACAGAAACATTGGACTCCAATCCGCTTCTAATTATGTAACCGTGCATCCCCTCTCCTAGCTGCCAAACTCCCAAGTGCGTGCATGCAAGGAGCACACTCACCATGGTAACAAAGTTGGGTTTTATGTGTGTAAGTAGCATTTGATTAAAGAGATTTAAGGCGTTACTGGAAGCTCCATTCTTGGCACACCCAACAACCATACTGCTCCATGAGATCACATCTCTTTTACACATTTTGTCAAACACCTTCCATGCAAACTCTATCTCGCCACAGTTTGCATACATATCCAGTAAGGAATTCATCATAGAAACATCCGACTCGAACCCACTCTTAAATATAAAACTATGAAGAGAACTGCCTTGTTCCAGAGCTCCTAATTGAGCGCATCCTGACAACACGCTTATCACAGCAACAGGATCGGGCTTCAACTGCTCCAATTGCATTTGATGAAAGAGAATCAGAGCCTCATTAAGACACCGATTCTGCGCATGTCCAGTGATAATGGTAGTCCACGAGACAACATCTCTTTCAGACATTATGTCAAACACTTTTCGCGCATACTCTAATCGCCCACATTTGGTGTACATGTCTACAAGCGAAGCTGCAACATAAACATTCGACTGCAACCCAACTCTGAGTATGCGAGAATGTATCTGTTTACCCTCTTGCAGAGCCGAGAGGCCAGCATGCCTTGATTGCAAAGGGAAAGGTGAAATTATTTGACTGCATTCCGGCAAGCTGCATTTGGTGAAAGAGGGAAAAAGCCTCCTCAAAATATCCATTCATGGCATACCCTCTGATTATTGTGGTCCACGAGAAGGCATTTCGCTCGTACATTGTGTCAAACGTTTGGCGTGCATCCTCTACGTTACCAAAAGCGGCATATTTGTCAACAAGTTTAGCACCTAAAAACTTATTCATGTTAATCCCAGCCACGAGGATGCGGCCATGGATTTGGCTTAAAGTTTGAACATTTGTGTAGGACTGCAACATTAAAGCATGGGAAGTGGTATTCGCCATAGCATCTGGTATGGTACAGTTGCAGTGCACGTAAGTATGGCATGACCGTGAACTCCATCGTTGTTTGAACATAGATTTTAGTTGGCGGTAAGAATGGATTTGTTCTGCGTATGAGGTTTTTGTTTCTTTTGATTTTCTTTGCATCTTTGGCAACGGCTATTTGACTCCTTGCCCTGGTTCCTTTGGTGTAGTTAATAATAGAAACTAAAAAGCCACGGTCTTCTTGGGGTTTGCTTTGGTGTAAATAGTTAATAATAGAAACTTCACATCCAAAGCGAAGATTATTTTCAACGCACTCACAAACAAAAGATTAGGAAAACTTGAAAAGGCTGTAACAAACTTATTCAATGCACTCACAAACAGGTTTTAGGAGAAGTTGGCATTTGGCATGATTTCTAGTGGTAGGCATTTCATGCTCACTTATCTGGAATCTGCAGGAAATTTGCAAAGCCAATTCCATGAACTTATATTTATATCGTGCGCAACCACCTCCACACTTTCGTGGGATCTGAAATGCATTGAAAACAATTTGAGCATGAGCTTCTCGTGAAATCATCTCACACAGATTGTGGCATCGTTGCAAACTAACTCCCACATAACTAATCTTTTTAACTTTGTGGTTTTTTTCACGTTGATTCCAATAAAAGAATATATATTGGATGGTTCTTCTTCACGTTGTTTCCAATTTCCATTCTCATACTCACTTTTGGTGTTGTAAGTAGGAACTTTAGACAAAAATGTAATGTATTTAGATCATGCCTAGGCTCGTAAATATGTATGTACTATAATTGTTACTGATTTCTTTTTTTTTCCCTCTGTATTCATTGTTCATGGGGTAAAATCTCCATCAATCAAGGTAAATCAACCAAATATATATGCAATGTTTTTGATAGTTGATGACTTTGATTGTACAATAACATTCAGTATAAGAATTAAGGATTTTAGCCACAATTTTTAACAATATTATTGTTTTTATTTTTAGATTAGGTAATAAGTTAGTTTTGATGGGACCAAAAAACCCACCAATAAAAAGGAGAAAAGATATAGCAATAGAGAACATAAAAGAAAGCCTCTACCAACGGCTAATATAGAAACCCACAACAATGATACACAAACGCGGTCACAAGAGACCGAAACAAAGCCGAATCAAACCAAAGAAAGAAAACAACGAAAAACATGACACAAAAGCGGAGAAAGAGTGACTCAAGAACCGCCACCGGCATAACGACTTCGAGTCACTGCGTTCGAATGCATGAATTTGAATTTCGTGGGCTAGACCTTAGTCCACCCATCCCCATTGTTCATGGCATCAAATTCACCGCCAAAGGAGCACCCATACCCACACCAAGGTCCACCACTAGTCTTTCATCACGTTCCTCCACTTCATTCAACGACCATTGTTCCATCCAACTAGACACAACACAACCCCCATTCACCAACAAACCGTCTGGTACAGTGAATTCAAAATGTGAATTTGAGATAGAAACTTCCCGCCCAATGGGTCCACTCATTCTAACAGCGCTTGTACCACCGGCGGTGTCCCTCCCATAAGTGATCAAATTTGAGCCCGTCATAGCCCGTCCAAGGGCTTGCAACCCGTCAGAGAAATGCAAACAAAAAATTATCTATCAAAATAAATTCAAAAATTGTAAATTGCCTGACAAAATAGAAGTATAAATTATTACATAAAGTTTCAAAAGAAGTTCTGAAATGAAAAATTTCTTGTCATTTGTTAGTTGCGAAATCCCAAAGTGGGTGTATATGTTTCATCACAATTAATGATCATTGAGTCAATGGGAATTAGGCGGTGGGATATACTATTAGTTCCAATTTAATGTCTCGATATCAATACTACTTTTCACCATGAAAATATAAAAGTAATGTCTATAAAAAAATAATTTGAAAATGTTTGATTTTGAATACTAATTTTAACTATCTTGCAAGATGGGATTGGGAACCGAGATTGCTAAAACTTGCAACACAATTGAGAACTCCATTAAATGGCTGCATTTAATTTCATTTCTAATTCTCCAATTCCTAATTCTCTGATAATATTCTACAGCCTACAATGAAAAGCTTTTGAAGTCATGTACATTGCATGTCATTTGTGAGTCTCCATAATTTGAGTCTATGGTATCAATAACATTGAGGAATAATACCAGTATCACATGAGCAAATGAATTTTTTTGGAAACAAAAAATCTGATGTTGAAGTGGTGAGCGATGGCCCATGGATGATCTAATGAGATTTCTACGTGTGGCATAGGTATGCCTATGGTCCTTGAATGATTTTGTCTCCTCCTCTTTAACTTTCTTTCAATGCACATTTAGTTTCCTTATCATCAATGGAAATTGCACTTCCATGGTTGCTAAATGTTGTTTGGATCACACAACAACGTCACTGGGGGATTTGTAACCTGATTTTTCTTAAATGAAAAATTATCATGGTGTAGTTTGTGAAATGGATAGTCCTGGCTAGGCTGTAATTTATATCTCGAAATGGATTTCCCTATTTTCATAAAACTTATACAAACATGTGTAAATTGAGTGAATTATAAGTGAAGGATTTCAAGATGTGGTTTGTGTTCTATTTGGTTTCATACCTTCCTACACCAGAAACATATCCTTAATACTCAAGTCCAGGTCGATTTTATATTTGACGGGATTTTGGGAATATTTGTGTTTAAATATATTCGTTAATTTAAAAAATTATTATTTATTTTTTTGACGTATATAGTAGATATATTCTTGTCATGTGAAGTGTAACTATATATATTACTTTTCATCATGGAAGGGTTGGTCTGAAATTTAGAGTAGCCCTTCAAATTTGATCATTACTTCCCATCCCTCGTTTGGGAAGCGCCGTCTAAACCACCCCCATTTCGATGCGGTAAGGGAAAACATTAAAGTTTGAATTTGAATTTGAAATCACCCCTCTCAACCATTCCACGTTGGATTGCTTCCTTGGGTCGCACCACATCTCCTATTCCATGCTTTGCACCACCACACACCATGCCAACAATGCCACCATCGTTTCCCAGCCGCATTCGTTGGCACATCCAAATGAGAAGACCACAATCTTGTCGTCCTCACGGTGAACTTCCTCTTCTTGAAACTTGACTCCTCCTCCGACACATTGTCCATCTAAGAAATAGGTCTCCTACGATCGTCATTATTTGCATTCTCATTTTGAGTCATTCGAGCTCCATGGCAACATAAATTGGCTTCATAACCAACCTTCCTACACTTGTCACGATGATATCGGACTACTCAAATTTTATTTTTCATTCACATTGGTCTTCGAAGTGTTGAAGAAGATTTTTATAGGAACTTTTGCTCTAGAGAATGTTAACACACAAAGCTAGTACATACCGGTATGGAGCACACCTTTGTATCCAAGTCAATAGAAATAAGAACCCATATATCTTGTAATGTTGAAAAAGACTTGAGGATCCCATAATTCCAAGGGAAGAGTAGGAGACGAATCCATACAGGGAGATCCTGGAAGGTGTACTTATGATGTTAAACCAGTGTCGCCATTGGTAGAGGATGAGAACTGCTTTCCCATAACACCATGGTGCACCTAGAAGCACCCTTTTCGAGTTCGAATATTCACGGAAACGGAAAAGGAAATCTCCGCCCGTGAGATCCCGATGTCCAGTTTATAGGCCCATTTCCTCTTGCACCATTCTCTTATGAAATCAATATTTAGTCTGAGGCCCACAAACCTTCCTATAATTGTGTATTTGTATCTGTCCTTGCACTTTGATCCACCACATGAGCCTTTGGAATCTACGGATGAGGGACGTCTTCACAACTATAGGGCCCGAGTTTGAGAGGCTCCTAATGAGCAGGCACCGAAAAGCCTAGTTGCCCAAGATTTGGCCACAATAGGGAAGAAGCCAAAGCATTCATTCTACGAGACAGATCATTCCATTGTATTTCTAGTAACACAATATTATTGTGTTTACAAGGTATTCCAAATATTTAAATTGTTCTAAAATTGGACCATGAATAGTTCACAATTTATGAAATTTATAGATCACCTACATTTATTATATTGTATATTGTCCAAATTTTTCATGTCTATAACTTTCCCACAATTTTATAATTTTTGTCAATTTTGTACAATTTCTCAAATATTGTAGTTTGTCTACATATTTCCTCCTTGCAAATACACCACAATTTACATTTTTGTGTCTCTAACCAAACAATATTTTGGCAAAGGAAAGTGTTGAGATATAAAAGGATGTGAAGATCAACTATCCCACATGTATCTTCCATGAGAGAACCCATCTCTTAAATAGTGGTTCATTTTTTTCTATAACTTTATGTAATATAACATAAGATCCAAACTTTATTCTCTATCTATCACCTAACACAAGGTTTGGACATATGATGTAGGAACATAACTTCTAGAGACCATGAGTTTTGATTTGATTGTTGGATTATCTTGAAATTTTACGAGGGAATTATATCGTGAAGAGTAGTTTGTCTTCCTAGACAATTTTTATTGAATGGATGTCATATTCATATTTTTCATGGAAAATTCCTTCATCTAAGGGTCTAAAATTTGATCGGGACCTTTTTAAGGATTGCCTAGAACTTAGAATTCTATTTACTTTTGTGCCATTTTATGGAATAAATCAAGACTTGGTAAAATACTTAATTCAGGGAGGTATTTCATGTGGGTAACATTTTGGGTCCATATGAGGTGTTTTTTAGGTTTTTTCACATTTTAGGATTTTTCCCCATTTTAGGGTTTTTAGAGCTAGTAGGAAATAAAATGTGGATGGTAATGTTGAGAAAGATTAGTGTGGATTCTGGAATGAGAAAGAAGTTGTTTTGAAATTTCTTAAGTTTCAACAAATTATGTGTGTGTTTTGGAGGCACTTTGTCTTCTTCTAGTTGGATACACATCAACATAGTTTGAGTGTGGTACTTATATATCCATGGTTAAAATATTCCCAAGTATTTGGGCAAAACTCTCTTGTTATGACATTATATCTCCACAACATGTATGTGTCTAAATTTAAACTATAATAACACCAACAAACATGAATTGGCCATTGTAAGAGAAAAAAGCAGCGGTCACGGGTGTTAGACAATGAATGGAAAAGAATGGGTGTATTGAGTTATATAAATCCTATTGGCGTTATTATAGAGTTGTTGACTCCCAATAGGAATTATCAAATCTCACTCCCAATAAGAATTATTTACGGTGAGATTTGTCATAATAAAAACTATTATTACCATACTTGGTTGAAGTATCCACGCTAAAACTCAACTTTCCTAAAATCTAGTTTATGAAGAGGAAAATTTATCCATTGTGCAAAAATATTTTCAGGGGATAGAATCATCGGTTCCTTGACTTCTAGGTTGATTTTGAAACTAGTAAGCATTAGGAAATGAAAAAGAACCTAATAAATGAACTGTTGATTTGTGGAAACATTGTGGTTTACAATGAGACTTTAAGGTGAAGAAATATGCATATTTTGTTTCCATTACCTTACTATCATTAATTAACTCAACAAGCTAAGGTGTTTTGTTTAGGTAAAGTTCTCCAAGAAGATGTATCTTCTAAAAAATTACGAACATGGTGATGAAGGCTATGGTCTACATAATTTTACAAATTTGTAATAACAATCTCTTGTGCTCGATCATTCTAATGCAAAAACCATTAGGTTACGTGACATATTACCTTGATAATTTGAGATATCAAATCAAGTACAAGATAAGGATCATGCAAATGCAAATAAATGTCGTTGATTTAAAGTAAGCATGAGATTTGTTAGTGTGCGAAATAGATACAACCAAAGCACCATTCAATATGTCTACCATAGTAGTTGCATTCATAAATGCTACTCTAAAGCAAAATAATCAAATTATGGGGTTGAAAAGGCACAACACAAGCATGGAATTCAATGAAGATACGACAAATTAATCTACCTTGATAATAATTAGTTTGAGAAGTACATCTTTACACTCAACATTTAAATGTTGCATGATGAATACTTAAAAGAAATAAAATTGACAGAATTCATAGTCGGTGGAAATGCTAAACAACAACCAACTGAAAACCATTAATTCACTAACCCCAAATTATTACTATTGAAAATATAGTACAAAAATACCATAAAATTGATCTCACATACCCTTTCTTCAACTAGATATTTGTTTCCAATAGTGACAATTGTGAAATGAATAGATTTTGTAGAATTTAGGAAAAGTAAATGATTTTCATTCCTCTCTAATGGATTGTGTTTATCCTTAGTATTTACATTTATGTCTTCAATGGTGTTCTAGGTACTACCAATTGGTTAGTTTATCGCATAGATTCCCAAGACATAAAATACACTTAAGTCTTTGAAATTTCAGCATACGCATGCTTATATTTCTAATTAAATTAAGCATATTCACAAGGAATTAAAAAAGCAGAACCAAACCCAAGGTACATTTGTCTCGGACACAAAAATGAGATTTTTCTACAATAATTTGTCTCTAGTTGTATCGAAAAGATCATTTGTGGAATATTTAATTGGAGGGTATCTAAAAGATTCATGATAGTATCATCTTCAAAGATACTATTAATGTGGGTAATATAAGCTTTCATCTCGATTTACTAATTCTATGAAACAAGGTAGGTTTTACTTGTTGTTAGAAAGGAGGATGAGTTTCCTCAACCACCCCTTTTGGTGCTTGCATGATGATTTTACCTCCCAATCATGAGGAACTTGGTGGAAAAATTTTTGAAATACTTGCGAAACAACAAAATGTAGGTTTATAAATCTGTAAGAAATTTTTCATGTCCACTTTGTTAATTTGGAATATTATCCATTATTTTAAATAAATTATTGTGGATTGTTCTTATTTTTTTTAGCTAGACTCCTTGTCATCACCATTTTTTCTATTCAAAAACAAAAATGGAAACCCTACAAAAACCTATACTTTTTTAGTTCATTCAAATGGAGGAACAAACTCATTTCCAATGTGGGCCAACATCAATTGAATCCATATCAAATTTGTGGATATGAACATCAAAAGTAGCATAGACCCTCATAAATGGAACAATATGATGACATGATATAAGTGTAACGTGCATGTTCATTAAAACACTTTGTAGATAAACAATTGAGGTCACCCAATGAAGTCTCTCCTCTCCATTGAATGTCTAACCACCTACCAGTTATTGTTGCCTAAGTTTAAAGTGTCATGTGTATTTTTCATCAAAACTATAGTGAAGAGAAAAAATAATGGAATATTCTTGAATAAACGGTTTGAAGAATATTCTCTCAAAAATTAGATACAAAACTATACAAAACAGATCAAATATTACACATGGAATATTGTTATTGATTAGGGAAAAATTAATAGTCTTGGTGAAGCCAATATAAGTGCATTCAGGTAGTATAATAAACACACATCAATAGATAAATATTTTGCATCAATTTAACTTCTCCACATGTTCACACTGATGCGTATCGTGATTATGGAATTCACACGGAAGTTGTGGAGGAAAAAAGGAACTCCTTATATCTAATATTTTATTCCACAAAAATGAAACTCAGTAAAAAGCTTTGATTAAGTAGTTGATGATGCTAAAAATGACATTGACCACCACTTTTCACATGTAAAGAAAATAAAAACATTACTCATTTAATTCTATATTTGGAAAAATTATGTGTTATAAAAGATAAATTAAAAAGCATGTTGTGTTCTTGCATAACCAACAAAAATTACAAAACATTCATGTCATCGAAAGTCTAGGCATATGGTATTATCCTATAAAAACTTGCCTCCCAAATTAAGCTCCCACATCAAAACAACAACTCCATGTACAATTTCGAGTGTTATATCGAAACATCCCTATAGGAATTTAGGTTCAATATATGAGTGACGAATTTGGTATCACGAATACCCATAGTAATAATGAATCCATTTTTATCATTTATTGTTGGAAGGAAGAATTGATGCATACAAGATATAGACCATTGCTCTCCCTTTCCATTTTGCATTTTCCCATGTTAGTAGTCGTTCATTACGACATGACATAGAAAATAGAAAGAAAAGTAACATTGAATTAAGGAATCGTGTAAATATATCTTTCATAAAATTTGATAGATGTATTGGTCTTGCATGGGATGTCAACTACCTCTTCACATTCTCCTCCCATGATTCCATTGGAAGACCACATGTAACTCTCTTTCAAAATGTCATGGGCTTTGAAAATACACATAACTCAATGTTTGACATTGTACAAAACAAATATAGATATTATAGTTGTTGACCAAGTACATTCTTACATTCATTGTGTGTTCCATGACCATTTCATTCTAGTGGTGTTCCTAGATGGGTGTTCATTTGTATGTCCAAATCAAAACAAATGAAGAGGCAAACCTACAATCCCTTAACATTGTTCCACCAGACTAGATGCATAGACATCATTTTTGCTTATTGATTAGTCCTCCTCGTCTCCCTATTTCAATTTGACATCATGTTCTACTTTAAAGGTTACACTCAATATGTCTTCCACTATTGGCATCTCCATTACACCGCCAACATGGAATTGCTAGCGATAAATGTGCTAATTGACTAAAATATCGAACAAATCTTTTCTGATCGCGAACACATATTTTTCAACCACAATCGTTTGTTCGGATGACTTCCAGGTGGTGGCATAATAGTGTACAACATTGAACATGGAAGCACCACAATTGTACCCATACAAAAATAGATGGAAATTAAAGAAAATTTAATTTAAAAAATTAAGTATGATGATAGTTTTAAAAAAATCACTTATAATTTAGTCTAGTGACCAAAAATATCATACTCATTCAATTTACTTTATTTCATCTAACTAATGTGTTAAGACGGACAATTGCATGAAGTTCAATAAGTCATAATAATGTAAGGAGAAGTCAACGAAAGACTTCACCAACAATCAAACAGTAGAACCTTCGTGAGGACCTCATGGAGAAACAGAACCTGTTGAAGTGCATCATTGGCCTTTCACATTATATTGCACCCAGGCCTGGAAATTGACACGCTGTAGGTCGTTTTTTGTGATTTTAACCATATTTTATAGGTGAAATTTTTTTATAAGCCGTAGATAATAATAGGCTGAAATTTTCAAAAATCCTAAATTTTTTAAAAGTGGTTTATATAAAAACATAATACCTATTTATATATGTGAATATATTATAGACATACCTATAAAAATTACTGGAATTTACAGTCACATGAAAGAACTAAACCGTCAGTGAATTTTGATTTGACAGGCACAGATAATTTGAAATTCCAGGCCTGATTGCACCTCTTGAAGTTTAGACAGAACGTTTGGAAGACCATTCTTATATGACCGTGATGCTACATATCTGTCCAAGTGGCATATCAGTCTACGCGTATTTATGGTAAGAAGAACCTTCTTCTCTTTTATGCAAAATGACATTGAATCATTGATCATGACTTTTCACACGCGTGGAAGAAAATAATAAATAACTCATTTAATTCCATTCAATGTATCTAATTTGATGTCATGAGAACCTCATCTTCAAACTGGTTCGAGTGCGGTGGAGTGAGAGATAAGATCTGTTTCAGAGCCCACGAAAGTGTGGAGTTAGTTGTCTACGATATAAGTATAAATTCATGGAATTGGCTTCCCATGTTTCCAGCAGATTTCGGATATTAGTTCTCCTAAAATTTGTTTGTGACTGGATTGAAAAGAATCCTCCATTTGGATGTGAGCTAGCACTGCATAAATTGACATGGTTAAGTTTTTATATCTTGTTTTTAATTTATGGATAAGTGTTATATGTCGTTTTTAATTGATTATAGCCTTGTTTTATGTGAAGGCTTTGTAATTAAGAATACCTTTTTAAGAATGGTTAATTCTATTAAGTACTAGGCGTATTTCCAAATCTTTGATAATACATTTGATTTCTATCTAATTTATTTGATAAGGATGGTGGACAACGTGTTAATGATGGTGTTATATTTGTTAAAGACATCAATTTACAATTTTGTATAAAATATCAACTTTATTGTAATTTTGATTGTATATGATTTGGTAAATTCTATAACATAAATGTATATTTGAAGATCTCTCTCTTTATTTTAAGCCATCTATTTGATAGTTATATAATGGAAAATAAAAAAACCATAAAAATAAAATTATGAAGCGTTCCGGATGGGAACCAAAAAGTCATCCTACGGGGAAACTATTTGTATCCACCTTAGGAGTAGAGTTGAAAGACAAAAGTGGAAAAACAAAATCTAAAAGTTATCCACGTATCACTTTGTTATTATCTTTAGTGATCTTTGTTGGGTCATATCTCCTCGTTTGCTAACCCAATTTTTGAATTGAATGAGCCATTGGAAATATGACAAAGCAAACTTGAAAAAGGACACTACAACCATAGAGCCCTAAATGAACATGCGGTTTGAAGCCCATAAAAGCTCAAAAGCCCTAAACATGTAAGATACTAAAAGGTGTAAAAAGTTGGTAAAAATAGATTTTGAGACTTTTCAAAAATGGCTTTTCAAAAATAATATGGCTTTGGATCATACATTCATCCAAGAAGTAATGGGTTCCATTGCTCCTAAATTTCAGACCAAGTGTGGAAATGGTTTCTCAATCTAGTTCTTGGTGATCCACTTCCACAGGACATCTTATCACTCATGCATGTTGTAGGCCACTTACAATATCAGGTACAATCTCTCACATTAGAAATCAAGGCCTATAACGCTTCTATCGATAACAAATCTTTGCATGACAACCCTATTCAAAAAGATTCACAATTCAACATTTCCTAGGGACTTCATTATGCCTACATTTACATGTTTTGATGGTACTGGAAATCCTTATTAACATCTCAAGCATTATCATCCAGCTATGGCTCCTTATTCTAATGGTCGATTATTACGCAAAAGCCTTTTTCCATAGTCTTACCACTCGATGCTTTTCAATGGTACACTCACTTACCTTTCAGATTTATTAGTACCTATTGTGAAATGGAAGAATCATTTCTGCAATGCTTCATACTCAATAATGGCCCTAAAGTCACATATGATCATTTACCTGGCTTACATCAAGGCAAAACAGAACCTATCATTGATTATATTTTGTGCTTCAATGCTTGCATGCATCAGTTAGTCTTCCAACCCATTGACCTAGAAAATTAATTCATCTTCTCTCGTGGCTTGATTCCTGCTTTAAGGAACACTTACGATATGATACATGTGAATCATTCACACTCTTGTGCTATAAGGTCATTGATTTAGAATAGGATCTCATTGTTGCACATATTCTAGATCCTCCTCCTAGTTCTCCTACTGTTGCATCACCTAGTTCTTCTCCTCTTCCATCTATTCAACATCCTCCTAGGACTCCATCTCCTCCACCTCACAAACAAAAATAATCTTCTCCATTGCATAAGCATCCTTTATCTCCTCCACCGCATCAAGCTCCACCTCAGACTTCTGCATCTCCTTCATAGGAGCCTTTACATTTTTCTCATCACGTTAGACCTCATGATGTATTGTGTACCTTGCTTGA
Source organism: Taxus wallichiana var. yunnanensis (assembly GCA_018340775.1). Lineage (NCBI taxonomy): Eukaryota > Viridiplantae > Streptophyta > Pinopsida > Cupressales > Taxaceae > Taxus > Taxus wallichiana. The sequence continues at coordinate 172,165,077 of CM031233.1, forward strand.
AAAGCGTATGATTCACTTACCTTCTACTCAACATCATCCTCCTCATCACTTGCAACGCCAATGTGATAGACCTTATTGCAACTTTCATCATATCAATGGTCATCACGATAATGATTGTTGCGCCCTTTGTGATCGCTTACGAAATTAGAAGAGACGGTGTCATTTCCTTTGGCTCTCGCTCTCATGAGCGGTATATGTCTCCACTCTCATGCAAGCGTGCAATTACTCCAGTTGATTTGTCTGCTTTGTCTAGTGATAAGGTCATTATTCGTCTGCCACCACAAGTTGTTGTTTATGCGCGCTATCTGTTTCATCCTTCCATCATTGTATCATCTCATACATCCATCACTTTGCACCATCCCATCCGCTATGTCATACTTTACTACACATTAGTTCCCACAACCCTTAACATCTCGCATTTCCTACCGCCGCATCATCCATCCTCGACACCATTCCACATGACATTCAATTTGGCTCATTAACTCATGCTGCTTTCATTCCACATGCTTTTCTTTGCTCCAAGATGGTTTGGTCTCTCGGTATGTGATTTCTATCACCTTACCCCACGATGACGTACTCATGTTCTTTCGGATATTACATGATTCTTGAGGGATTTTTACAATAATAACCTCACCATATCTCCGCGTTACACATCATATTGAGATATTTATCTAGCGTAAATGCTCATATCACTTCCCGATGATGCACTCTTGCTTTATGGTTCATTCTTGACTACTGAGGGTCTTATATAAATCATAAATGAACCTTCTATACACCGAAGGAATATTTATTCTCCTTCCCCCTCTTCGAATACTAACATGTGATTCACTACACTATTACGCCCATCTCATACCTTTTCACATTATTCATTTCTACTACATCATTTATACACCACACCTTTCCATAATTTATCTATTACATATCACAATTACACTACATACATCATCAATAGTTATATACAATATCTCATCATTAGACATCATCAACAACTACACATTGTCAATCATATCAACAAAACAATCATCATAATATCACACATTAAGAATCAATACATCACCCATCAATAAAATATCAAGTACAACAAAATGGTGTCACTAGTCCATATATATAAATCACCATCATAGGTACAAAACTACCAATACTAGGGGCAAGCCATCATACATCTCTACATGAGTATATATAGATCATATCTCATCATCACTATCACTATCTATCATCGCAGAAGCTCTATATAGCTAGAAGTTTGACCATCGAACCTACGTCGTTTATACTCGGCCCTTATATCTCTCTATATGCATGTATGTAATAGTGTGTTCTTCAATCAACCGCTTGAAATAATGGCCCTGTAACTCCACTAATCATGTAAATAAATCCCGAGCTAGAGGACCTCCACCCATAGCCTCTACTCCCTCGTTGTGTCTCCTCTCGTGCCTCATCTCACTCACTTAGTAAAACTGTACATGTCATTGTCGCTAATGCCATTGGATCAAACAAATGTGCATGCTCACCCACAATCGCATGCACCTGCTCTAACATACCACCACCCAAGAGTAGATCGGTGGGCACATTCCACGTCATGTGTGGATGGATGTGTCCACAATCAGTGACCAATATGCATCACCTCCAACCATATATCAACATATTGGAAAACAACGACAATCACACAACCAAATAACCAACCAATAAAATCATTACTACATAACTACTCGCACTCTGTTATCACCTCCGCTACGCTATCGAGAAGCATGTGCCTACCTCTCTACCTCTACCTCTGGTGGTGCTCTCACTACATCTACGAACACTAGAAACAAAAACACCCATCGATGTGATTCCCACCACGCATGATAGGCCTTTGTATATCCCGTATCATCTACACATATCACATCTATCGTTGCATCTACCTCATCCAGCCCGCGAGATACTAGTTGTGCTACTATGGGCCCTAGTCTAGCTCTGGCCCTCCTCGGTGCCCTAATATCCCTCAACCATATATATGGCTCGGGGGAACATCTTGGGCCATATCAAATCTGTTGTGAAACTCGTTCCACTTGAAATAACTCGGCCACTCCTGAAATTGATCCTCCAACCACATAGTCATCGTCATATACACAAGTACCTCCATTGTATCCTCTAGCCATCCTCCATAGTCTTTTTATGGCCTTCATATAAAGCCCTCGACCCCATACGATCTATTGCTACATCTACCTCATCCAGACCGTGAGGTACTAGTTGCGCTACTATGGGCCCTGGTCTAGCTCGGCCCTCCTCAATGCCCTAATAGCCCTCAACCATATATATGGCTCCGGGGAACATCCTGGGCCATATCAAATAGTTGTGAAACTCGTTCCACTTGAAATAACTTAGCCACTCCTGAAACCGATCCTCCAACCACATAGTCTTTCGAATGCACCGTACCTCCATTGTATCCTCTGGCCATCCTCCATAGTCTTGTTATGGCCTCCAAATAAAGGCCTCGACCCCATACAATCTATCATCGCTCTATAGGTTTTGTATCCATTTTCCTCCCGTGACTGCAGTTCACAAGGTTCAGATTTTTTTCTTTTCGAGACGGATGTTTGGATTATGGTCACATGGGAGGGCTTGCGTGGATTACAACTTTATTTCCCTTGAATAGTTCTCTAGATTTATGTCACCGCTCATCGTGGTAAGTGAGTAAAAAGGCGTTATTTTGGGAAAGAATATATGTTTTCCTTCTAATGCAAACGTTTATATGGGAATGAATGAGGTGAGTTGGATAATTGTATGCCTTTAAATGTATATCTCTTTTAACTTGTGCAATACATAGACATTTGTACCAGACAAATAGCTAAAGTGTTTACCAAAAAATTATTCATTCATTCATTATGTTCTCCACAACATGTTCTCACTTCACTATCAATGAATTCAACACTTATATATATTCGAATATATTTATTTATTTTATTTAGTGATGTCTAATTTAGAATTCTCAATTAATTTAAGTTTCGATATATTAGTTTCTTAATAATTAGGAAGGTTTAGATTTTACAATTAGTTATCACTCTTGAACAAATTTATAATGAATGTTATTTTTAATATTACTCTTCAAATTGTACATGGTAATAGTATTATATAAGAATAAAAGATGAGCTTTTTTTAATGTTGTAGGTGTCTCCAAAGGCATGTATGAAGATGACCCGTATGTGCTTGGGGAAATGTACACACAAATATGGACAATGCATATGCATCTTAAGCGATACCAAGCACTACAAGATGCAAATGAGATATGTTGTTGTTGCGACCCTTCGAATGGTGTTGGAGTTTAGTGTAAAATTCAGTCGTTGTTATGTGTGGGAAGATATAAGGACACATTTCATTTTTTTGCGAGTTCATGTGTCATATGCCCAACAAAGAAGAATGAGCTCTTTACCATTGTCTATCGTCAATGGGGCGTTCTTTATAGCTGGCCGAGCGGAAATTGTTGAAACTAGATGGCGATTTCATCGGCCGGTGGAAATCGAATGACATGCAATGGCCGAGGCGGGGTTTATTTTCCGAGAGAGAATTTTTGTCGATATTGTAGTTGCAAATGCTCTAGTAGACATGTATGCAAAATGTGGAACATTACACAAGGCACGTGAATTGTTTGACAAAATGCCTCAAGCGTGGTTTCATGCACTTTGATGATTGAAGGATATGCACCATGCAATCGAAGTGTAGAGTGTAAAAATTCCACATAACCCTATGGGGGTTATGTGGAATTGTTTGCTTGGTATAGGATTAGGAGTATTTACATCCATAATGCATTTTGATTTGGATCCTAAAAAGTTGGCAAAATCGCATTTTTTAGTTAAACACACCCCCATGGAACAATTATTACAGCTTGTTAAGAACCTTTGATTATGTCCTCATTGTCATACTATGATGGAAATTAACTTGAAGATTGTTGTAAGAGAAATTGTTGTGAGAAATGGGAACCATTTCCTTCATTTTAAAAAGGGAGAATGTTCTTGTGGTGATTATTGGTGATGCTAAATGAAGCAATCTAAAAAAATAAGCTTGCACTATAATAATGTGTCATGTGCTTGATTATTCTTAGTTTATAGAAAGTTTTTTTGTTTAGTTTTAAGTTTGCATACACTTCGTTGTAAATTACAACTCCAACAAACTTAACATTGTTATCCTCTCCGGCGTAATTTACAACTCATGTGCAATTGCTAGTTTTAAACACTCCCGCGTAGATGTTCTTTATGTTTTTGATATTTTTTTAAATTCCATCCAAAATATTCTATATTGTTTATAATCACATTTATAGTGATTAACACAATATAGACCTTACCACGTAATTAGATAATATTCAAATGTACCGTCAAAAAGTGGAAATGTGCCGCATGTGCAATATAATTAACAATCCTAAAAGAAAGTGGGCTGCCTTAAAAAAAAAAAACAAAAGGTGGTGTGCCGTAACTAGGAAGAGTTCAAATAAAGAGATTATACCAAACTTATCCATCAGTTGTTTACAACGAACTTATGCATCCATTAAAGCAACGCTGATTATTTTCAATGCGCACACAAACAAAAGATTAGGAAAACTTGAGATTGGGCATTCTTTCCAGTGGTAGGCATGTCATGCTCACGTATCTAAAATCGGCAGGAAATTGGGGAAGCCAATTCCATGAACTCGTATTTATATCGTACGCAACCACCTCCACACTTTCGTGGGATCTGAAACAGATCATATCTCCCACTCCCACGCATTCAAACCAATTTGAACGTGAGCTTCTCGTGAAATCATCACACACAGATTGGGGCATCGTTCCCATCTCTTGCCAGAAATAGTCCTTCCCCTCCTTGCAAACCAACTCCCACATAACTAATCTTTTTAGCTTGTGCTTTTCTTCGATTACTCCAACCATAACAACACGCGACTTGCAACAAACAAATCGAGTCCAGTCAGCCACGGGTATGGGCATGGCCACAATCGTACTGCTTCCATGTTCAATGTTGTATATCATTATGCCGCCACCGGAAGTCATGCAGAACAAATAACCCTTGCAGAAAAACATGTTTTCGTTCCTTATAACCACATTAAGATCTTCAGGTATGGTGCCTGCAACTCTCCATGAGTCGATGGTGGAGTTATACACCTCCACTATAACCGAATCATTGCTGCTCCTGCCCACAATCATAACATCATAATCGTCCGTGTTATTCCCCGCAGGTAAAATAGTCTTGGCCATAATGCTGCTCACACACGCCATTGCAGGCAGCCTCACGCAGGTTTTGCTCAGTGGGTTGCAAACATATAGAACGGGAAGACTATAGCAAAACCAGTGACAGGTGGGAATGTCTGCCAACAACAGCCCAGAAGCCGATCCCCTGAAATTGATGCCCTTATTATCAGGTACAAAAGATAAAGAAATCGTTCGCCAGGTGTTGGAAGAGAAGGAATAGATGAGAGAGGGCAGTTGGGTATTGGAGGAACAGAAAATCAGATTGGGCTGGTTATTCCTCGCTATTGAATTGAAGTGTTCCGAAGACAAGAGAGTATTCCAGGTGTGGCAAACGGTCCTGAAGCGGAAGAAGCATTCGACAGGTAAGAATTCCATGATTCTCTCCGTCAAATGCTCAGGCAAATCGGACAAGATAGTTTTCTGAAACATTCTAAGCTCGCCCCGCCCAATTTCACAAATATGGTACATTCGGTACCGATTAATAGAGATGGAAATATATTTATAATGACGATGACATGCTCAAACACGTGAAATATAGCCACGAAAAAGTCGAGGGCAACAATGGAGGCCAACAATAGATTGAAATAAATAATATTCCTAGTTCAGTACGCGTCTCATATTATGCGTGGAAAAGTACTGCTACCAACCATATTAAAACAAATAAAGTTATCAAAGGTTCACTCGCAGTCGGCGGAAAAAGGTAATTGTCCTTGGAGGGTTCTTCTTCACGTTGATTTCAATTTCCACGCTCATATTCGCTTTTGGTGTTGTAAAGAGGCACTTTCGCTATATGTATATTTGTATTAAAAATACAATGTATTTAGGTCATGTCTAGGCTTGTAAGTGGCATTAGTATGTGTAATATATCATGGAAATGTCGAAAGGGATCTAACTTAAATGCCAAATTCGAGGGAGAGGAGCAATGGGAAAGCAAGAGGGGCATAGAAGAAGGGGTCATATGGTGGACATGTGGAAGGGCATGGAAAGTGGTATGGAGGAGCCAATGAAAAAAGTTATGCACTATAAAACATAGGACATGTTTGTCAAGTGTCGAGAGTGAGAAGGGGTATTCTGGAAGATGTAGATGAAACTATTTGTAGAGATTTGTTCGATTGGAATGATTGGTCACAGTTAATGGTGAAGAAATGTTTGAAATTTCAACCCTTTCATTTATTGGGTAGTCAAAACATACATAAATAGCAATTTCATGAGAAATCTAGATTGGCGGTTTGTCTCCAACTATGAGGTTAACGATAAGGGTATTGCACTTTTAACATGCACACAATTTTCACTTGAAGGGGCCAAAATTATAAAAGGGAAAATCCGACTAGTTCTTGGTTCATGACTTGAACGTAATGACTGCTTCTTGTAGAATTTTGTAGATGTTGTTTTCAGTTGTAAGCTTGACTAATTGTAAGAAATAGTTGAAGCATGGACATGCATCGATAATTGAGCCCTTCCAATGACTAGTCATATGGGTGAAAGGTAGATTAAGGATTTGGATAGCATGCCCCACACCTATTCCACGGACTAGATATTTCCAACCCAAAGAATATTTGTTATCCATGCTCCACTTAAGAATTTCTATCTTACAAAGAGGACACTTTGTAAAAAGGGGGAAACTTGGAAAGTTTTAGGGTTCTATATCCATCTATAATGGATGCATCCTCGTAGGAATTTTAAGCCTCTATTTCAGTTTAAATATCAAATAAGTGTAGGGAAACGGATGACGGTATTGTTAATTAAGCCTTGGAGGGAATGGATGTAGTAGTGAACGCTAGTTTTTGTTTTTCAATCAAGCTCGTTTCTTTATTTCGTGGCATCATTGTTTTCGATTGGACAACGTTTAATTGGATAGGTAAGAGGTAGAATGAAAGGGATGTTGTACATATAAAGGTGGGAAATTAAATAAATGGATTTCCCACACATATTCCAAGAAGTTGATTATTCGACCAAAATAATATTTGTTATATGTGCTTCAATTAATAGTCTCGGTCTCATGTGCTTTATTCACATAAGTGCAATGTTATGGAAACGAATGGGGTTTTTGTGTAGCTACCAGGAAATGAACATGGTTTGTCTCGAGTTGTGAGGCATGGAGTGTATTTAGGTATGGACGATGGAGGTGAAGTACACCATCGAAGTGTGTCATGAGATTTAACATGTTTTTTCGACTTACATTATTCTCACCCAGTTAATATTTATTATGTGATCCACTTTAACATCTCAAACTCACCCACATTATTCACATGAATGCAATTTGTGTTTAAAGGGACCAAATTTTAAAAATGAGGAAAACCAATAAACCTCCCTTTTAAGTTTTAAGCTTGAGTAATCGCAAGAGAATAGTTAATGCACAAACAATTAGAATGTTGTAAATTAAAAGGTGGAAAATTTAATGCCTACATGTCCGAAAACTATTCCATGAAGCAGATTGTTCCTACCCAAATAATATTTACTATATGTGCTCCACTTAATCATCCCAATTTCATGCGCATTATTAACTTGAGTGCAATGTGAGCTTAAAGGGGAAAAAATAAAAATGTGAGGATTCAATAGGGTACCAGTTTGAAACCCAACTGTATTGTTTGCTTCTTGTAGCATTTTGTAGGCACACATGTTAGTTTTAATCTCGAGAAAGTATAGTGAAGTAGGTGATGATGGAATAATCATTGATAATAGATCCCATCTAACCCATGGATGTATAGGCTAAAGGAAGATGTTATCTGATAATCGAGTTGTGTTATTTTTTCATTTTACATTTTTATGGCATAAAGGTTTTTTGCGGTGTGAGATTTAGTGTGTCAAATGTTTGAAAGAAAAATTACACACATTGTGCAAGGGGGTGAGGCAATGTATGTTTAAGATATCTAAGAAGGCAAAGAGATGTCGATCAAAATTGCCGATGTTAGTAGTTGTTTGCAATTTCATTTCTAGTGCTATATGGGTAGTTAGAAGTGTTGGTGAGAAATATTTTCAATTGGGAAAATTAGGTGTCTCCACCAACCTTCATGGGGCTACACCCTCTACATCGAATAGTGTGGATCACATTATTTAATGTAGCTAATCTAATCCGATTTTATTGAATGGTGAACCTAACTCGATTGAACTCTCCCGACTAGTCATTCTTTTTCAACATTAGACGCTTGCCATCATGAACATTTCCATCCATACTTATTTGCATAATCATCCTGATTGTATCAATAAGCTCAAATCATATTTAGCTACCACTTATATTCATCCTCACACATCACCTGAATATGTATATCATAAGTTTACTTCCACTCTATCTCTTAATGAAGATCAAATTACTTTCACATCAGATGAGTTTCCTTCTCAAGCAATGTTAGAACATGACCCCCTATATATTCAGTTTGTATCAATAATGTTGGGGTCAAGCGAGCCTTAGTTGATAATGGCTCTGGCCGAATATGTGTAATATTGCTTTTCTCCATCAATTAGGTCTTTCTGAAACTTCTTTGGCTCCTTCATCAATATCTATTTGTGGCTTTAACAATATCCCCAAGCATGTCTTAGGTATTGTTGTTATCCCCGTCACTATTGGTCCTTGTAAATTCACTATTCCATGCCACTTAATGCCCAACAACCACAATTACAATATTCTTCCCGGTGGCCTTGGATCCATGCTATGCATGTGGTCCCCTCTACTCTTCATATGTAACTTAAATTTTGTTATCATGGAGTTATTTATGATGTTCCAGTTGATCCATCCCCTTTTACATATTGTCATTCTATTAAGCAATCCAATGATACTCCTTGTTCTTTTGCTTCTACTCCGGATATTTTTAAATATGGTCTTTTATATGAGTATTTGTGTCATTATGGTTTTTCCAATGGAGGCTTGGGCCCACAGGGGCAAGAAGTCACAACACCTTGGGATTTTCCCATGCAATCTTACAAATTCGGATTGGGATATCATCCTCCATCTCTCCCTCCTCTGGAAACTTATACTACCTTGTATACTTCTCCACTTCCTCTTATATACCTAGAGATCATTAGTGGTTTTACTTCTACCGCTTGGGATAATCTAGACACGTTTTCTACCGATGAATCTCTTCTGGAAAACATGGGCATTTATGACCAATTCCCTTCTTTTCACCATAAGAGGTGCTCTCCATCATCTTTCAATTCTACCACTTTCTTTGGAGATTTTGATACACCTACAAGCAGTTTTGATGCTCCCGATATTATTTTTAATGACCCATACATTGAGGATCGATCATCTCTTCTCAATGAAGAGACCATTCCAAAAACCTTGTACATCGAAACCCACGAATAATTTTATTAGTTGCCTCCCTCACGCCCGCCGAGAAAAAGATATAAAAAAATATTCACGAATTCTCTAGCATTTTCGCATGGGTCTACAAGTGATATGCATGGTACTGATCCATCGCAGCCATGCATAATATCATTCATAACCCTTGTGCAAAACCAACAGAAAAATTGTAAAATACACCCGAAAGTTGCACTCCTAGTCAAAGAAGAAATGTAAAAACTACTAGATGTTTGTTTTATTCACGATTTTTATTATCTCGAATGGGTATCTAACAAGATACCCATTATGAAGGCGGATATAAGGGTTTTTTCTTACACGGACTTTCACAATTTAAATACAACTTGTCCCAAATGATAGTTTCCCGATACCTCAAATTGATGCAATTATTGAATCTACAGATTGGCTTCGCAAGAGTACAACGAAATCAAAATCAACCCGGCACTCAAGAGAAAACTTATTTCACTACACCATGGGGAACGTTTTGTTACATTTTCATGTCCTTTGGCCTTAATAACATCGGGGCCACTTATCAACGAGAAATGACATACATATTTCACAATTACATTCACAAGATTATCAAAGATTATGATGATAATATATTGGTCAAATTCGATGTCCTTCCACCCATGTCCAAGATCTATGAACGTTATTTGAATGCTTACGAACGGTAGTATAACATACACTTGAATCCCAAAAATTTGTTTTTGGAGTTATGATTGGTAAACTCCTTGGATAAATCATCTGGCAACGTGACATTGGAATAGATCCTAACAAAATTAAGGCAATTGTCAATACTCCTCTACCTCGAAATTTACATAAGCTATGATCATTACAAGGAAATATTAAAGCTATCTACTTGATTCATTCTCGCAACTTTGATAAAGCCCAAACATTCTCGTGATTGATGAAGAAAGATACTAAGTTGATATGGGATGATCATTGTCAAAAACATTTGATGCCATAAAAGCATATCTTTTAAATTCACTTGTCTTAGTCCCTCCCGCACTTGACCGACCTTTCTTGTTATACATTTCGGCCATGTTTCATGCCTTAAGAGCGCTCTTTACACAATATGATGATTCTCAACGTGAAATGGTGATCTATTACATTCATATGTTACTCTCTTATGAATGTAACTATAGTTATATCGAAAATCTATGTATAGTCCTTGTCTTTTTGGAGACAAAATACACTAGTACTTTCTTAACAATGAGTTACATATCATTACCAAAGTAGATCCATTACGATACCTCTTGTTCCACACACATCTCTCGGGATGTCTAGCTTGTTGGATCATGCTCCCTACTGAATTTGATTTCAAATGTATACCACAAAAAGAAATCGAAGGCCAAGTCATCGTGGATCAATTAGCTGACACACCCCTACTTGATACATCTCTCGTCTCTGACTCCTTTCGTGATTATTTCACTACTTATGCCATCAATTATGATACTTGCACAATGTATTTTAACGGGTCTCATTGTCACTTTGGCGTTGGGGATGGTATTGTCTTCATCACGCTACTTGGTGATCCATTCCCCTCTGCATACCGTTTAGGGTTTTCCTAAACTAATAACATCATTTAATATGAAACACTCATCCTCGGCCTTATTACTTGTTAAAAATCTTCTCGTTCACAATCTATACATCTACGGTTATTCCCACCTTGTTATTAATCAAGTTAATGATGCATACCACACCAAAGAGGAACAATTAATCCCATATAATACACTTGTCAAATATATCTTGGCTATGTTTGGCCTCTAATTGTCACATTGTTAAAAAATTGATTAAGGGTCAAGTTTCTTGGTGGAAGGATTTTAATCTGGATCATTTAGTTGTCAAAGGCCTTATGGATAGTGACACCGAAAATGACCAAGAGGATACTTCCACGTTTCATGAAGAGAAAAAATGTGAGGAAAACCTCTTTTCCTCAATCCCTTATGCTGCAAGTTGTTCAAACCAAGGATTATTTGAAGTAGTTTAAAGAGAAGGAGGATGCCACTATGCCTCAACCTCCTGTACCCACGATGATTCATAGTCCAAAAAATAAGGAGATTATTGAAATTCTTCTACCAGTCCATCCAGATGAGAATGTGGATCCAAATAAGGGTGAAGGATGGATGGTCGTGAATAGAAAAAGAAAGGGAAAACATGTGATGTTCCTCTTAGGATGAGCATTAAGTATTAAAGGTTGAAGTCCCATGGAAGAAAGGAATTCTTTTAGTGGTGGTCAAGTAGCTTTAACCTTCCTACTGGGTGTTCCTTTTATTTTTGTATTTTCTTCCACTTCGGGATTGAATTTTTGGTGTATCTCTTTTTGGTCTTGTATGCCCTTATTCCTTGTTTTTATATCTGATATATTATGCTTATCTTTTGGTTGTACATGGGTTGTGATCCCTTCAAAAACAACATATTTACTTAATCTCAAAAAAAAGTTGTGTGTTTTTAATATTATCTTAAAATGTATTTGAGAATGTTCCCCATTGAATTTTGGCAAGAGGAAGTGTTAAAGGGAATTTCTAGCACGCTGGGTCTTCTGAAAGATATTGATTCAACTACCAAGGCCTACACAAGATTAACCTATACTAGGATTTGATTTTGTGTTGAGACTTATAAATCTCTCCTAGTATCCATCCAACTTAAATAATTGCATGGTGTATGATTTTAATGTTTGGTTTACAAAGGATCCTATATTTTTGTTCCCTTTATGGATAGGATGACCATGGAGTAAGAAATTATAAGTCTCCTTATCAGCTTTGGAGGCCAAGTGAATCCCATCGTGTCCAATCTTATTCTTCATAGCAAAAGGGTCTTGTGAAATCAACATTATTGGACACCCAACTTGAGGGTTGTAAGGGTCTCGACCCAATTTCATCGGTGGTGGGCTCTGAGGAGTTTTTGTCTCTTTTGGGTGAGCCTAGGGACAACACAAATTTGAAAGATGAGAAGTTTCTTGGAGAAATGATTAAATGGCTAAGTTGTATCCGGTTAAAGGGCATGTTGTGCCTGTCGCTTCCCCTACTTCACCGGTTGATGTTTATTTTTACCTTGTTCGACAAGATTTGGATTTTGGAATGGGGTTAGATCTCAAGGACATATTGCTAAGCAACTCCGTGGATTTAAACTCATTGTAGGGGAGGGTGTTTTCCTTCCACTGGGAAATTTGGTGACTTTCAAGAAGGAAAAGTCCAACTAGATTAGATGGAGGCCTTCACCACTACAATTATGGATAATGTGTTGGGTGAAATGAATGGGTAAATGGATGGTTTAGTGAAAAATTAATGTGAATAATTTTGCAATGTGGAAAATGAATGGTTTGCATCATTCTAAGATAATCAATGGGAAATTTGATGGCACTCCTCATGAGGTTTTTGAAATAGTGTTGAACATTGAGAGGGAAATTGTGCCCTTATGGCTGTTAGGTCCATGATCTACAATAATTTATAATGAATTACTCCTTGCGACCCTGATGGCCTAAAGATTATTGATTTTTGAGAGGGCTCGGTTATATGGAATACTTCAAGAAAAAAATTTGTCTCCAAGTGAAATATTTTTTTGGCATGAGGATTATGCATGGACTCAAGTCGGACAAGAAAATATAGGCATAAAAGTATGCATCATTGTAATTCACTTTCAAGGAACATTTTTGCTTTCCTTTTGTTGTTTTGTTATTTATTTGTTGTTGGGAACTTGTATTTCTTGTTGGATTTTTTGGGTTTAGTGTTCTATCCGGGTTTTCAAGCATTTTTGTATTTGGGTAGAGTCCTAGTCAAAAATCCCCTTTATCCTTATCTAAAAAGAAAGTTCCTCAACCACTTGAGATTCTTATGTTTTTGTAAACCATGGATTCAATCATGAAATAAATAGTCCAACCCTTAGGATTAAATGTCCAATCTAAAATGTGGGTGGTTTCCAAGACAAAAAAAAACATGTTTGCATTATAATACAACAATGTTATAACATGCTCACATTATTTTCTTCATGAAAAATTAGTTTTACATAGTAAAAAGCACTATCCCATTACAAAGTTATTGTGTTATGGATTGATCGCATTATAACACAACCAAAACAAAATACAAGTGTGTTATGTTTAAAATTCTTGTCAAATGTGTTTTTGGTATGGAGGTTCACTTCATAAAAGTATGTTATTGCACATTCATTATAAAGGTATTAAAGAATACCCTTAATTATGTTAGTTTTTACATCTAATTATTCAATTGATAATACCACCTCCTATTATATTATTAGTATGAAAATACCCCTTATATTTTCCATGTACCTTACTTACCTATTTTTTCATTACAATTTTATTTACTCCTCTTTATTTCTAACCTAATATATCAAATAGATAATATTTTTATTTCTACCCTAATATACCAACTAGAAAATATATCATATTTTCCACTTAATTATTGTTTTCATAATAAGGCTTTTCTCTAGAAGATATTTCGAACCCATTTAAGAAATATTATCAATTACATTAATGTTAAACTTTATTCATTTATCAATAGTTCTTAAAATAATTAAGATGGTGAAATAATATCATTTGTGTCAAGAAAATTATACTTAATCCTAGTTTTCTACTATATTATTATATCTTGGTTAAAAATCTCCTAATTGATATTTTTGTATTCAAGAAGAGATTATAATTTAACTTCATGACAAGACTCCTTTTACGCTTTTAAGGTATTTAGTTTTAAAAACTAGGTGTCAAATATTTTAGTTTATTGTTAAAATTAACCCCACCTCTCCTTTGGCCCATGTAATGCCCCTTTCGGTGTTGACTCTTGTCCTTGTTGTTGAACCTTGTTGCCAATGATGAATGGTCATTTTGTACCCCTTTTATTGAGTTTTGAAGCTCACATTGCAAACCCAAGTAATTGGTGTAGGTGCGGCCTTTGGCGCTATGGGAAAGTTACCATAGTAACAAACTTCGTTACTCATACCATAGTCCTTGTTATTGTTGTGTCGATGGTCATGCCTTGGATCAATTTCAGTGATCCAAGGCATACCTCTGATCCTTTAGTGCTTGCGATCCTTGTTGCGAAGTAAAGTTGACTCCTTTCCTTCCGTTATACCACTTTGTTCTATCGCTAATGCTTTTACTTTTTCTGACAGAATTTTGTAACACCTTGTGAGGACCTTCATACTATTGATTATCGTGGTTTGATTTTTGGTTTCTTAATAACATTTGTTAAAAGTTCTAATGGAATTATTTTTTTATAACCTTTTCAAGTTACTTTTAGGCATTTTAATTGAAAGGTACCTAATTGTTTAACTAAGTCTAACTAAATTGTTTGTTCATTTTAAAAAAAAATTAGAATGATGGCATGCATGGAAGTGGAGGGAGGTTTGTGGTGGCACAAGTTTTGAAGGGGCCATTAATTAATGCCAAATTTAACCCTTTCACCTACCACCTCTCACCATTTTAATAATGACTGCCCTTGTTACGTGGCCCTTCTCCAATTGAGATTTACCTCTATTGGGTGTTATTTTTCCTTGCATTTGCTAAAATTTAGTTATTAGATGGCAATTGGGTGGAAATTTTGGTCTTCCTTTAATAATATTCAATGTGTATTGATGGATGGGTGTATGGCACATTTTTTAGGGTTGCATGCCTTTGGAAAGATGGATGCATCCTTGCTTTTTTGTTTCTATAACTACTCGCTTTATGTTTTTCCCTATTATTATTGACCCGCATACACCATGATTTGGCTACTACCGCGTGGGTTGGAGGAGATTTAGTTGAAAAAGGGTGTGAATCTTTAGGAAGCTTCAGATTCGAGAGTTTTGGAGCTCATGGCCTCGCCACATAACTCCCCTACCTGTGCCAAAGTGTGACCATAAACATGTATGAGAAACCAACATGCTTGAGGACACTGAATTTTAGAATGTGTTGTAGTTTCTTAAGCCCTAATTTGACGTGGTTGCTTGTTGGAGGTGTCTATTCAGGAATGATAAACCTACACATCCCAATAATTGCTAGTTTTGTAAAATCTCCTAAAAAGAAACATTCTCTTTCCCGAAATTGTTTCTTTTATTTTATTTGTGATTTTGTGGAATGTGTTTTGTCATTGTTTCTCTTGTTGGTTGTTCTTTGAGTACCCTCTAGTTTTGGGTTTCCTAGGCTAATATAGATACTTCATTTCTGTGAAATTCTTGGTTTTTTTGAAATAATTGTTTCCTAATGTCAATGGTGGATGGCAGAGTGTTATTCCCTTTACTCGTATTATACGTCTTCATACCTAGTTATATGATCTGTACCATTATTTTTCAACAATTCCATAATGTACAACTGAATTTTAAGCTACTCTAAAGCTAGTAATTTTTTGTTGTGCAAACAAGCCTTCTAAATTAGCTTGTTCCTTTATGTGATTTCTAACCCGGTAGTCGAGCTTCTTTCTCTATCTAGGAATACTTTCTCCTGGTATGCCAGTTGTTAATAATTTTCGTTTTGTAAAAAAAAATTGTCATCCTTAAATATGTATTTTAATATTGATATTAATATTATATGGTTCTCCATTCCTTCATGGGTATGTTGAGAAAATTTTGCATGGGTATTTGTTAACCTTTCTTTAGTAAGTAACACTGCTACAACCCCAATCCGGGTTGGGAGAGAATATCATTTTATTGGGTGCTTAATCACCCTTTTGAGATATGACTGCAAATTTCATAATGTTGATTGTTTTTTGTGTGTCGCCCAACCTTTGGTGGTGAGTTTTTTCGAGGTCTGTTGGATCTCCATATTCTCATTTCTTTTGAGCCAAGTAAGTTGTTCCCTTTGGCATTCAAAACCATTCTGCATGTTACAAAACTATATGTGTGGTTGACCATAGTGGTTAGAATTAAGTATGGAGGAAGTACCAGGCCATTAGTACCCTGGTTGCTTAGTTTTTCTCCTTGAATATTACTATAGAATTGAATATGATTCTAGACATATATGCAACTACCCAAGGATCGTTGGTATAAGCCCAAGACATTTAAGGCTTTCCTTATGAGGTACTTTGACCGTCCTTCCAAAGATTGAACCGTAACTAGTTTTGGTCACCAAAATTTTGAGGTTACAATTGTGCATTTATGTATAGTACTTAGTTATTACTGGAACTACTTTGGTTTATTTCTCTTTTGGAAGACTTTGGTGGTATATACATTTATCTATTTCGATGTTTTTACTTGTTAATACTATTATGGACAATTGGTTGGTTCATATATATATATATATATATATATATATATATACCCTGATGGTTTATGTTAGAATTTTTAAGATAGTTAAGGACTTTAGGGGTATTTATACATATATATAGTGATACTTTTTTGGCTTATGATAGAAAGTGTTGTTAAGATAACGACATCTATTAATATATGTTAATGCATATTTAAGAGTAGTTTTGAATGTGGTAACAAGGGTTACTTTAAAAGGTCTTGTGACGATGAAGTGGTAATATTTTTATTTACACCAAAACTATAGATTTTTATGGTGGGTTATAAATCTAAAGTGCCATGAAACTTGGATGGATGTTTTTTATAATGCTTCTTGCATAATAAACTTGGGTAGTTGTGGCTTGTTGCTTTTCTATGCTTGGATTTACCAACTAGCCAAGCTGTTAGGCAATGTCTAATTCAAACATTATAGCCATCACTTCCCTTATTCTTATTATTTGTGAAGTCACTCTTAGTTATGAAAGTATGTATTGTTGTTTTGAATTTCAGTTTTCAATCATATAACATATGATTACATGTTGGAACTCCCTTTTACACTCGTTTGTTTGTTTCTAACTATTAGGCCAATGGCCCCTTATGGAATGATCGTTAAACTATTGTTGTTTTGTGAAAATGATCGTAACTGGTAGTAGTTTTGGCTTCACCATGATAGTGTTGATTGGTGGGTTGAGTATTAGATTTCAATCACATAATCTATATGATTACATGATTGAAATCCTAATACTCTTGACTCTTTGTCCCTAAGCTCATCAAATATATGGTCTTACCTAATTGATTTTTATACTCTTGTTGTTTTAGAGATATTGTTTATAACTGAAACATGATTTTCCTTCTCGTTGGCATGGTGAGAAGTATATTTTATCTTAAGAATTGATCTTTGGTGAGAACTCGATCCATTTCTTGAAATAGAATGTTTCCTTTTATGAGGTTGTTAAATGGTAACATATTATTGTTATGTGTAGTCTTATCATGCTTAGTTCTCGTGAACTGACTCAAGTTAATAATTGTGCAGATGGATTTTTGCGAGTAGAAAAAAATATTTGTAGAAGTTGCTTCAATTTTTCTTATAGGGTTCCTTTGTACAAAAGCTCAACGTATGGTTGATCTTGGAATGGTGTTTAGAGAGAAGTTGGGAGGGCTTGTCGCGTTTGGTCTCCTGTTTTGTGGTGTAAGGTTGTCTTATCTAGTCAGGACAACTTGTAAATTTAAATGTGAAAGATATAAATAGGAGCACCACATTGTGATGAGTAATTATTTTATTGTCTTATTGAAATCTTGGAAATAGTAATAGTGTTGTTTGACCAATTATGTCACTTTCTTGTTCCTAAGTCTAAGTTCAATAGAATCTTTTGTCATCGTGGGTTGTGTGCCTTGTTGGATAGAATTGGCTTAAACATGTTTAGTTTTCACTAGAGTAATGGTAAAAATTTCTTGGAGTTATAATTTTGTGCGGTAATTCCCTCTAAGTCATGACATAAATGCTATTCTAAACATAATAAAATGGGTTGGATAATCCCGATAAAATTTTAAATAAATAAATAAATTATATATATATATATATATATATGAATAAATTAATGTAGATGTGATCTACTTGATAACATTTGAGCATCAAGCGATCAAAGAGGAAACTATCTCTTGTAATAAATATATATATACCTTGTTTTTCCCCAAACTAAACTAATCAACCATATCCTTTTATGGTTAATTCTCGAATGATCTTAAGGTGAAATCAATGATTAGTTTTTTGAAGATAATAAGATTATAATAAGTAGGAGGAAATTGATTAAGAAACCCTTCAATCTTTGTCAACCATTTGAAATGTAAATTGATTTTCTTTGACAAACTTATTCAAGCAAAGTCTAAATGAAGCTTTTAACCAATCTTGATAAATTCTCAAACCTCGATAAAAGACCGATTAATAACTAATGAGACCAGATGTTGAATTCTTTTTGACTGTTTCCCTTAACCCTTGCCTTGGTTCATTATAATATTTCTTAAGTAATGTTAAAGCTTTGATCCTTGCACAAAGAAGATTATTGTTCCGAACCTAAAATGGTGCTTTCCCTCAATCGGAGCTTGTGCTTGTCACCTGTGCAATGGAGGTGTGGAACAAGTTTCAGTGGATTGAGTATGATTAATTAACCTTGTGAGGAATGGAAAATGTCTTTTATAAATCAAAAAATTAAGCAATTTATTGACATTTTATAGATGGTCCTCCTTCTGAAAACTTGATCTTAAGCTAATTAGTCAAAAGTATAAAAGAAAGAAGTTCACCTTTGTAAGAAGAATTGCTCGAATCAAAACATGAATCTCCTTGATCGTAAAGTTAGGTATTGAAAGATGTTTCTAGTAAATACATAACCTTAAAATATTTTACACCGTGGGATGTCCTTAATCAGAATATGTATTGCGGTTTGACTTTTTACGTTGTGCCTTGTCGATAAGAAAATCAAATTGTTCATGTTGGGTGTTGTATTTTCCTTGTTGCATGTGGTCAATGTTGTTTAGAGCTAATTGAGAGTTGGTCGTAGCCCTTCCGGTCACTGTGTTGATGTGAAAACTCCAAGTGAGTCAAAAAAAATCTGAGTTTTTAAAGTGTTGTATTTGTGTGTGAAATAGTGGGTGTTACAACCCACCTCTCTAACCTACCCGCAATACCTAGTTCAAAATTTTAATAAATTAAACCCTTTCACCCCCTAACGTCTACCAGGATATTGACTACGATTTTATCAAATTTAATTACCTCAATATGAATGAAATTGCTATGGTATTTCCTAGCTAATGAACCCCCATTTTCATGCACATGCACATTAGTGTCATGAAAGGCTAAATGCTTATTCATTTAGAGAATTTATTAGTGAGGATTTTGTATTTATTCCTAATAAAAAAATGTAATGCCATGAAGAATAGAATTCATCCATTCATTCTTGTTGGTTATCAAAGAGGATGTGAAAGTCTATCACTTGTTTGATCAAATTTCTCATCATGTTATATTTCTTCATGATGTCTTGTTTGATGAACATCCCACCTTGATAGATCCTTCATCTCCTTGATCTTCATGTTCTTCATCATCATTTCCTCCTTCTTTACATATTGATGTGTCTTTCCTCTTTTATGATGATAAATTGTTGATCCTACACCACCAAACTATACACCACATGTTCTAACTACACATGTTATGCTTAAATGGGCCCACAATACTTAATATGAGTTTGGTTAATTTACATGGGATACTAATAACACTCATTGCGCTCATTCTATACATTTGAGGTGGCTCTTAGGGATATATTGATTCAAATGATTGATAATATTTTTAGATTTGGAAAACATATCATAGTGGGATGCAACTATGATAAAGGAGTATTCTTCATTGATGAAGAATCATACTTGGGATTTGGTTCCTCTTACATAAGAAATAAATTAGGTTCGTTGTAAGTATGTCTACATGACCGATATGCATCCGATTGTTCTATTGAAAATTAAAATGCTCATCTTGTATCAAAGGGTTTCTCATAGGTTCAGGGGATTAACTACTTTGAAATTTTTATCTTTTTCCAATGTGAATTATGTGTTGCTTTTTATTTTTCTAGTTGCATCACCTGGGATGGTAAGTGCATCGACAAATGTGAAGAGTGTTTTTCTTCATGGTAATTTTCATTAGGATATTTATATGGATCATGTGCAATGATTTGTACATGATTATTTTTTTATTAATGGTAAAAGGTGTTTTGACTGGGATCCTACCCAAGAACAACAAGAACCATCAACTCCAATATATGTTAATGAGAACCAAAGAGATAAGAAGAATCACACTTCCCAAAGATACAAAAACAACAAGAATCACAACTACTACCCTAAAAAACCAAAACAATGGGAGAGGAACAACCGAACAATAGAAAGAGAACCTAAGAAAGGTAGTTAGCCCATGGTATGAGATCCGAGGGATTTGTTTAGATTCTTCACTTGTATGGAAGTTTTTTCATTCACTCTATGGTCTCAAACAAACTCCTAGAGCTTGGTATGAGAAGATGGAAAATTTATTTCTTAATTTTGGTTTCACTCATAGCTATTTCAATCATAGATTATACATTTAGAGGGATGGGGATTATATTTTTATACTTGTTCTCTATGTTGATGAATTCATCCTCACATGAAGTTTCCCTCCAATGATATAGGATATAAAACACAATTTGATGGATTAGTTGGATATGGTAGACTTGGGACTTTTGCATAACATTCTTAAATTACATATACCATTCAGGTCTTTAGATGGGATCTTTACTTATAAAGAAAATTATGACGATGACTTACTTCATCACTTTGGCATTATTGATTATAAATTTTCCCCATACCTTTTCAATTAGGAGTTACATTCTGCATTACCTACACTTAATCTAAAATTGATACCACTTTGTATAATTAGATGGTGGGAAATCTTATTTACCTAACACAAATTCATTTTGATAATTCCTTTATAGTTCATCTTGTCCCCAACTAGTCCCAAGTTTTAAGTTAGAATCATTGGAAATAATCCTAACGTATCTTGAGTTATATTTGGGGAATTTAACAATTTGGAATTTAGTACAAATGAGACTCATTGACAAGAAGCTAGTTATCTTGAGGTATAGGAAATAATCATAACCATTTTCACATGCTTCATCAAACCCAAAATAAAAGGTATTTGAGAAACACTTTTACATAATCATCTATTTAATAAAAATTGAAACCCTTTGCCATTCACAAACCCTTTTATACAATCTACTGCAAACTCAAAATTAGTATTTTACAAACACCTCTCTATAACCATCTCTCGAAAAATAATGCAAATCCCTCCCCATTTGTATGAACATCAATAGATGACTATCCCAAATGATGCAACATCAAAAAAATTGTATGTAACTCAACAAGAGGCCGAAAATATCACAAACAAAATCAAATGAATTTTTAATAGCTATCACAAACCCAGAAATCTACAACATGATGGAAGTCCATATACACATAAACCAAAAAAACTGTCTTGATTTGCATAGAAACATGTATTTTATTTAACACCCATTTTAAAATAAAATGGATAAGACCATAGTTGCAATTGGTATGTGAGAAAAAATAAATATGTATTATCTTTCACACCCATTTACACATAAAAACATACACCAATATTGAAACCAACAAGAAAGATCATAATCATAGCTAAACAACGAAAAATAAAGTTTTTTTAACCTTCTCTTCACAAGAAAAATGACATAAGTGAATAAAATAAAATAAAATAATGTTGTTTGATGTCTTACATGCAACTTAATATTAGAAATGATTTCAGAAGATGTAATAGAAAACAAAAAAATTCACACTGAATTTTTGAATTCTAAAATAATTGAAATCCTAACACTTCTAAATAAACCAAGCCACCTCCATCCACTCATATAGTCAATCTAATGAATACATTGTAACATGGTGCCACAATCATAGTGAATGGTCTGAAATCAAACAAACGAATTCACATTAAAACAATATATGATTGGTTAAATATTAGCAAATGTCCACAACAATTACACCACTGTCTTAGCAGCCCCATAAATCCACCTCTCCCAAGAAAAAATTCTCGCAAATTTATTTTAATCAACATGGAATCTTTGAACACAAATCTCACTATGAGAGCACCATTGTCGTAACATACATGCCTTTAAATTATGGCGGCACTAACTTTATTAGAAGACCTTAATTAAAGGTGTTGTGGAACTCTCAATTAAAATATCAATATATTCCTTTCTTGCATCACAACCATGTACAACATTGTATTATGGAAAAATTCAAAACTATAGTTCATGACAACCTTAAAAAATCTCACAGTTCAATTGCCTATTTTTAATTTTAAGTAATTGAAAATAGGGTTTGCATGGTTAGTAAAATAGCCCTCAACTAATCAACATGCATGAAAGTTGATTTTCCAAAAAAAGAAAAATAAACATATTTATCAAAATTATAGTCTGAACTATGAAAATGAAATCAAATTGACTATTGAACTGTAACCTATTCATCACTATATCAATTACTTTCGAGAGGATAATAAATCTAGTAGCGATTTAGTGCACAATATAATAATATTGTGGTATAGATTTATTTTCCTTTTTCTTTAATATGTATAATTTTAAATAGATTAGGATACATTTTAATTAATTACTTTTAAATAGATTGTAGGAAACATTTTAATTAATTAATTAATGATTGAAAAGAACATTTTGAAGTGTTTTCTCTGGTTATAGTTCTATTCCTTTGTATTTGATGTGATGGAGTTTTATTTTATATCATTAACATAATCATATAAATAACGCAACAAGTTCATTTTACACACGCTGAAGTTCGTGCTTCTCATAGGCTACACACATGAAATAGAAAAAGTGTGCTATAGAATGCTTCGAGTTCAAATTTTTTGCTCATTATGAGCTTTACTCCAATGTTTTTTGTGCTTGTTGTAGCCTAAGCTCACCTAAAAATTTATCAATTTTTTGTGTACAGTTTATTAAAACCACCAATAAAACTAGCAATCGTACGTGAAATGTACGATGTGAACGCCGAAAGGGATCAAGAGAAGAAGTGAAAGAATTTATTGGGTAGTTAGGAAAAATGTAAATGTAAGGGGAATTTCAGCTCTTGCACTTTACAGTCAACAAATAAACAGAAGGTGAATTTACTTATTTGTTTTAAGGGTTAATTTAGAAATAAGGATATGTTGTGTGGACCTAAAGTCCTAGGGCAGGGTTTATATACACAATTACAATTAGGGTTTTTTTGTACCTATTAGGGGTATGAACAAGGTTGGGTTCGACCCGATAGGCACATATTTTTTCCGTTGTGGAAGATGTAGGTGAAGTACACATGGAAATGTGAAGGATGGTGCAATGTGTTTTTGGCCACGAAGATGTTTGCAATCGAGAAGAAGTTTGTTGATATTGCAACCCTTCGGATCAAGTGGAAAGGACGTGTAAAAGGGATGTTCAAGGAAGAAAAACACATGAATTGAAGAGCATTATCCACACGAGTGCAATTTGCGTTTAAATGAATGAAAATGTAAAAAATAGGAAAATCAACAACTCATTCGAAGGAAAGGGCATGAATTACAATTGGAATGGTTCATTTGGATTAAATTCTAGACAAAAACTTTCAAAGATATTCTAATAAAGATTGATGTCAGTAAATACAAATTTGATATGCAAATTGATTGCACATTGAAAATGGAAAGCTAACAATCTAAATTCTACACCTTTGTATTAAGAACACTAATTCTGAAAACCATTAAACTAATTCTTAACCATTACACTATGTTTTGAAAAAGGATTTAATTGACTTCAACGCGGCCTCCATAGGTTCTAACTGGTTCCTATCCACAGTAATTGTACAGAAATATTATTATCTGTTTTGATTTTTCTCCATATGATATGGGGGGAAGGACATTATTATTATCTATTTTGATTTTTCTCTAGGTGATATAAGAGACACAATGATACTTTATTATTATTTTGAGTTTTCTTCATGTGATATAAGAGACACAATGATACTTTATTATTATTTTGATTTTTCCCCATATGATAAAGGGACAAACACCACCAGTCAACCAATTTCGAGAGAGATTAAGACTGGCCAAATTATACAAGGAAGGGTTTTGAGGAAACCTATCATCAAGCTCATTGTTTGACAAATCAAGATAATCCATGTACTCGAGCTCTGCAAATATCTCTGGTATGTTGCTCGTGAGCTTGTTATTTAATAGAAAAACACCATCAAACTTCTCAGACCTATCAAAATCCGATATCAGGTCATCGAAATTATTGAATGATAGTTGAACAAGTCATAAGCAGGGAAAGGAGCCAAGAAATTGAGGCACCATTCCAAAAATTAAATTGTGAAAATCCAGTTGTGGGGAGTCTCAAAACCAATCATTCGAGTGGGAATCTCAATGAAGGAAAGAATTGTGATGGAAGTCATCCGCCATTGGAGGGAGTTGAGCACAAGGAACTCCATTCTCTGAATCATGCGAGATTCGAATATGTACTTGGCTTCCTCAACCTGGGTAGAAAAACACCCACGTTATATATATTACAGCTCTGTACGGCCATAAATTGATGGAAAAGCTAAAGGAACTTGGTGAGTTCAATGATGGCCATACATATATAAAAACCAAGTCTAAATCACCTATAGGTTAAGGAGGAGGGGAACCTCAGTCTCTTCCACTTTAAATGTAGGCTAGTTCCAACACGGTGGAAGGTGGCTCCAAAGGTAAGAGTGTCCTGGAGATATCTCGATTGGACCATTTTTTAGTGTTGTTGTTGAACAAATTTGGAGGAGATTTGGGAGCCATGATCGACTCGAATTTGATTTTGACAGATAATTTGAAGAATTTGATGATTTTGAGCACGGCTTTGGCCGTTTTGGTTGTGTGTGTTTTCTTTTTTGTGTGGAGGAGGGGAGGATCAGATACACAAAATCCAGCAGTGCGATAATGCCTCTGGTGAAGGAGGAAGACGAGAAGGACAAAAACGAAAAATCCAAGTGGTTTGCACGCGACAGAGACAATGTGAGACCGAGAGTAATATAAAATTTTGTTATATGTTTGATGAATTAGCTACTGCAGTCATATCTTATGTAAATTTATCCAATTGTGTCTATGAAGAACCATTTGGCATCACCATCTTAGCTACATCTTCCTTAAGCTTCAACACATTCTTTCTCGGTTCACTCCCTTGATGCCCTATCATTAGTGCTCAAACAAATTTCTCTAACCCTGTCTTTTCACCAACACGTCATTGTCTTCTAACAGGGATTCGATATCCATCGGTATGTTCCATATCTCTTTCGCAAATCTGGAAACACAAATTCAAGGTAGAATAATGGAAATAAAAAAGGCACATAAAATAATAAGGAACCAATGCTGAAACTATGGACTTAGGAAAATAAAAGATAAAACCTATTTCTTCCATTCACGCATGGGTGGACTTCCCATCAACATCATCCATCATTATGATTATGATGCATGTACAGGGTGGACAAATGTGAAACTTAACCCTAACCCTTGAATCATTTGATAGAGATACATGATGTAGTGTACAAGTCATTGAAGCATTATACTATGAAAGATTAAGATCACTCACTACTACAAACATTTTCATAAAGGATTTTTTTGTATTTGCAATTAAAACCATGGCATACTTGAAAATTTCATTTGCTTTTGGTTAGATTAAAATAATCTTGTTGATGGAACATTTTATGACACAGTAGTAAGGGTTTCTCCAAATTGTTTATATTGTTTTGACTTTTGTTTTTATGTTTTCTGTATTCCTCTTGAAAAATGCATCCTAATTAATGGACTAAGAGAGATTAATTTTTGTTGTTGTTAGCATTGAAGTTACCAGAAAAGGGACAAGACCAACTTCCTACTCAGTCTCCAACCATTTCCTCAGATGTAGCACCGTTAAAATGTCAATTATACATGATGTATTAGAGTCTTCTGAGAATCTTGCTGAAAATTCAACTTCAGGCACAATAATGAATTGAAATTCAAGCGCTGAAAGGATTTTTGATTGTCATCCATTGCATTGTGTGGGTAAATCTCTAAGACATGATTCATTTGTTCCCACAAAGTCCTCCATACGTGTTTTTGCTCTTCCGGATTTAAATATCCCTGCTGAAGATGTTGAAGATTTATATGATAATATGTCCATTGTATGTAACAAAAAATTAATGGAGACCATCATCAACAAAGGGGTTGCCGAAGAGGCAACCATCAAGGTTGTGGTTGCAGGGGAGGAAACATCAAGGTGTGGTTGCGGCGGAGGCAAGGAAATATATGATGAAGTGTCTTAGACTGAAACATTCCCAATCTGGGTAGGCTGTATTGAGATGGCACTGTTAATAACAATGGTTTAACATGTATAGAAGGAAACTAACAAGTATTTCTGGTCTCGGGAAGGAACTAACAATGGTAAATATGCTCTTTCTGATTACCATTGAAGGGTAGTTTTTGGAGGACAAGTTTTGCTCGCTACGATATGCAAATTCAATTCATTTATTCAAGAGGAATCCATTACCCAACAGATTTATGTGTTGATGAATGTAGATCTGTGAAGTCATTTATGTTGGTCTGCACAGGCAGTGGTGAATGTGGAATGTATAATTCTTTCCATTTACAAATATTTTCTCACATTGGAGACCAAGTTTGATAAATTGGGCTAGGTATGGAGTAAGATTCATTTTTGCTCCCCATAATTATCAGAACTCTCAACTATCTCATGCTTATATTTGATTGTTCCTTCTATTTGAGGTATTCATGGTTAAGATTCGGTCATTTGCATGCAAAACCTAGACTCTTTTTCCACTGTGATCCTACAAAATGATTGTTTTGATTCCAGATTTGCTCTTGTTTTGTTCTAAACACTGTCAATTAAATGGAATCTTGGGGTAATGTTGTACTGCAGGTGAATAGTGTTGGGTTTGGTGCAGACCGTTTAGCTTATTATTATTCTGAGTGAAAGTGGTGTCATGCATCATTGTTACTAATCTGTAACCACTTACGAAACCAGAGAACTGATACTATATTTGTTTTATCCTTCTAATGAAAATTGTTGATCTACAAATTCCACCTGGCATACTATCATAGAGCGGAAGCATCTATGTTTTTAATAATTGGATATAAACTGAAAGTTTTGTTGGCATCTATGGGATATAGACAACACATCTTGTCTGGTGTGATAAGCCGTCATCCACCGCTGTTTGGGAAAATTTTGCTTCTTGCTCTAATTACTGGTGGTCTATTTATAAGAGCAATAAATGATCAATAAAATTTATAAGAGCAATAAATCCACAGCTCACATCTTGCTTCTCTTCTATGGTGGATTCATAATTTAAAAAAATCTTGAAGGCACAAAACCAACCACATAGGGTCCTTTAACTTGCCCCAAAATGGGCCTCCATGGAGATGTAGGGACACTGGAAAAGGCTGACACTGCCTCCTCTGCTCCTTTCACGCACCCCTGTGGTACAAAACGCCATACAAATATGTTGTTCCTCAGGAAAAACGTCTGAGCCTCTTTTTACCCCTTCACTCTTTCACGCGTTGGCAGAGAATGGACAATCTGAGTGTTTCACACAGAGGAAGAGTGATAGACAAATCTTGCAGAGACATAAGTGGAATAGCGGGAACAAGAAATTTCAATGTTTTAATCAACACAACAAGTACTCGAAATAAAAGATAAAGAGCAGGAATATGAAGTGGCCTGGTTACTGCGTTTCAATACTAATGAAAATGGAGTCCTGCACAGAGTAGAATACAGAACAATTTTTTTCTTTTTTTTTATATTAATTTGAGTTTATCTTTGTAGAAGGCAGAATGAGAACTGCAAAGGATCTTTACAAAGTGTGCTCACGGCAGTGGTGCCACTGTACGTGGCGATGATTTTGGCCTACGGCTCTGTGAAATGGTGGAAGATATTCACGCTCGGGAATAAATCATTTCGTGGCCGTGTTTGCGGTGTCGTTGATGTCTTTCCATTTCATTTCCACAAATGACCCGTACACCATGAATTTCAAGTTCAGTGCTGCGGACACTTTGCAGAAGGTAATAATGATGTTTGTGTTGGGGATTTGGACCACATTTAGCAGGAGCGGAAGCCTGGAGTGGATGATCACCATTTTTTCCCTGTCCATGCTGCGGGACACATTAGTGATGGAATTCCCCTGCTTTGAAGGCCCATGATTCCGGAGCCTCATGGTGCAGGTGGTGTTTTGCAATGTATCGTCCGGTATACGCTTTTGCTTTTTTGTCTGCGAAGATGACAGAAATTCAATCCACGGAAACCATGGAATGGTGAGCCTGCGGGCTTCGCTATTCAAATTTCTGCTCCTGAATTGTGTATTCGCTGCAATCGTCCCGAGGGCCTTCTAATTTCCAAAGATGACAGAAATTTGCCAAAACTGAATGTGAACACCCATCTACCACCGTTGGATTTCAACGACGAAAAAGGAATGCCATCCATTTGATTTCGACTTTTGTCGAATTAACGAGTCCTATTTCACTATGTAATGCCTTCGGCGTAATAATTCCAACTCATTGTGAAGTATACAAAATTCAATAATTATCTTGTCTTCTTGTGTGCGGGATATGGTTTTTAGCCTATTGACATCAATGATACTTTCTTCCATAACGAGCTATCTTTTGCATATGTGCAGACAACCTCATGGTGTTTCAGAAACACCTATGTAGGAGAGGAAACAACATTGGTAGATTGTACCATGGATACATAAATACAACACTAGTAACTCGTGATGGATTTGATAGACAATTTAACTTATCAATACATTTTTATATGTATCACAAGTGACAGTGCCCTTTATCATTTCCATGTAAATTTTTCGTTAATTCAATAGAGTATTTTAATAAATTATAGTATGCAATGGTTAATAGTAATAAACAAATACCAAAAACTAATAATATGTACCTTACTAAAAATATTTATGGTTTCTAAAACTACCAATCAAACGTTGGCTTTGTAATGGTTATGTCGAAAGGGATCCGAAGGGGAGTACAGAGAAGAGAAGTGAAGGTGGAGGGGGAAATTGTGTTGGGTATAAGAAGGGGGTGGTCATTACAATAAATTTTGGCATGTGATTAAAGTGAGAGTAATGATGTAAGGAGTAGATAGGGTAGTGAAGCCACATAGTGTGGAGTATTGGAAAGAGGGGGATTGTAATTTGAGAATTATGATAAGAAGTTAGACGAGGTGTGTAATTGGTCAAAACCAAAAAATGAATATCAATCTATTATAGAATCACTTATTAGCTCAAAATATATATATATATATATATATATATATATATATATATATATATATTTTTTACACGTAAAGAATCGCATTGGCTCTCTAGATGGATAGCATGGTTTGGTTTTGGATGTTGAGTCTTTTTCGTTCTTGGCTAGCAGATACTTGAACTTTTCACTATCCTCAATAAAAAGAGATGATTTTGATTGCATGTCCCATGGTGCTTTGTATTGACACTATGGCCTTGTTATTTTCAAAGGTATGTTTGTTACGAGAACTTGGTGAATTGTTAAACATGATTAAAAATTCTTCCAAGTATGCAATAGGATTGATATCCATTATTTTTGATGTGTTTAATAGGCATGGATTATCTTCAATGAACTATTGAATATATTTTGTTTGGTAAGCCAAGTGTTAATGTGTCAACGCATTTTTTTTTGTCGATAACATAGACATCATTCTAGTGTAATGTCTCTACATTTGGGGCATTTGGAAGCCATAAGAATCCATGCACATGTGCACAACCTCAATGTTTCCACTCATACCTAAAAGAGGAAGGAAGACTATATATTTAGGTTTGTAATTGAGTAAACACAAAAGAGAAGGGAAATAAGTCTTACATGTATCAATAGTCATGTGCCCCAAGGTGTTTTTCCAAGACTTTTGTATGAAATATTGTGA
This sequence comes from Taxus wallichiana var. yunnanensis, assembly GCA_018340775.1. Lineage (NCBI taxonomy): Eukaryota > Viridiplantae > Streptophyta > Pinopsida > Cupressales > Taxaceae > Taxus > Taxus wallichiana. The sequence goes on from CM031233.1 coordinate 172,195,304, forward strand.
ATCCCTTATGCAAGTATGTAGAAACATGATTCAAGGGTTGGAAATAATGTTATGGTTCCTCTATTATTGTGCATAATGAGGGTCATCAGGGTTGGTACCAGACATAACACTATGTAGGTCTAGCCACTTGGTGTGAGTTACACTTAGAGTAAAGAAAAATGTAGGGGTGGTTGTTCAATCATTTACGAAACCTTGCTTCTACTTTTAGAACAAAAAGAACTCTTGCCACAAAGAGTGTTTCCAAGCCACATCAAACTTTCTAGGAGACTATCTGTAGTGCCCACTTCCCTTCAACACTTTTGATATTGATCATGATACTGCTGACTATATTATGGACATTATTATAGTTTTGATTTAGTATGGTGTTAGATGTCAGATCATGGATTATTGTTGACTCTGATTCATATATGATGCATGATGATTGTTAGAGACATTTTATATAGATTTTGACATGTTGTTGGACATTATATATGGATGTTGTTAGGACATGTGATATTTGGATATATTGAGTAGACCGAGAAAATTGAATTTAAAATTGATGATTATATAGTTGTTGATGAAATTGTAAGTGATATTGTTGATTGTATGGATGTTGTTGTGATTCATATATATATTGATGATTTTGAAATTATATTATATTCATTTGGATGTTCTGATATGGCCACGAGGCTGAAGGGGTATTTTTATTGTGCAGGTTAAAAATATCACAAAAACATCGGGGATTGAGACCAACCACATTGGAATTCTAGATGAATTCAACAAGGTCACCATGGCAACTTGTATTGTTCATGTGTGTGTGTGTTTTTGTTAGGGATTCCCATGGGGGATCACCTTTAAATGTGACCAAGGGTTATGTGTATTTATTTATTTGGTTCCTTTTTATTAATGTTTGTATGTGTTTATTAAGTGATGTGTTTACCCCTTTCATTATTTATTGATCGTGGTAAATTAATGTGAGTAAACATGTTAAAATTAATTAATCAAATTGGGACATAAGAAAGTAATTATTAGAGTTGTTATAGTGCTCACTTCCCTTTGACACCTTTGTAATCGATCATGACATTGTTTTATATTATGAACACTACTATAGTTTTGATTCGAATATGATGTTAAATGTTAGATCATGGATTATTGTTGACTTGATTCAGTTATGATGCATGATGATTATTAGAGACATTTTATATGTTGATGATGTTATACTGTTGGACATGGTTATATGATGGATGTTGTTTGGACTTGTGATATGTGGATATTGTGAGTAGACCTAGAAATGGAAAATTATTGGATGATGATATAGTTGTTGATAAAACTATAAATAATATTGTTAGATTACTTTGATATTGTTGTGATTCATATATCTAGATGATTTTAGATTTTTAATTATATTTATATTATTTTGGACATTCTGATATGGCCACGAGGCCGAAGGAGGTATTTATATTTTTGCAGGTTAAAAATATCACAACAAACATTAGGGGATTGGAGACCAACCACTTTGGAATTCTAGATGAATTCAACAAGGTCACTATGGCAACTAGTATTTGTTATGTGTTTGTATTTTTGTTAGGGATTCCCATGGGGGAATCACCTTTAAATGTGACCAAGGGATTTTATGTTTTTCTTTTATTTGGTCCCTTTTGTTTAATTTTTGCATGTGTTTTATGTGGTGCACTTACCCTTTCATTATTTATTTAATGTGGTGTTAATATTGTGAGTAATCATATTGTTTAGTTAATTAATTAAAAGATGTCATAAGAATGTAATTAATAGAGTTGTTGGCCATGTTTTAAAGTGTTGTAAGAATGTGTAAGTAAAGTGTAAGTGACCTTATAAGTGATGTGTAAGTTAACTTTTGAGTGTGAAACACTCCACCTTCTTAGAAATTCGAATTTGTCCTTGGAGGTTGATTTTGGAGGCTTGTGGGACAAGTTAAACTTGTCTCATACCTCTTAAATTTACATACCAACCTTGCCTATGGTTGGAGGGTTAAATTTAGACCTTTTTATGCATTTTTACAAGTCAAGTTGGATGTTGTAATTGCACTTTTCTTACATAATTTAATTCCAATCCTTATGGGGTGTGGGCTTGTTTGAGTGTGTAAGTAAATATGTCATATTATTCACCCACCTTTTGATTATGCATTGGAGAATGAAGTTGACTTATGTGTTGGAGTTGAGGATGTGTGAAGTGGCATCCTACATGGATCCACCTCATCCCCTTCTCTTCCCTCTTCTATAAATTAAATTTATTTAGCTTATTTTTGGGTTGCTTCACTTTTATCACTTCATTTTTTTGAGAGACTTCTTTTAGAGCTCTTGCTTTTGGAGAAGATTGGAGATTGTTGCATGCTTTTGGATTGTTGATCTTGGACTCTTTTGCATTGGAAAGCTTGTTGTTTGAACTTGGAACAAACTCCATTATGGAGAGGTAGGATCTTGGCTCTTGAAATACTCTTCTTTTATTCTATGCATATGTAAATGTTTGAATGTGTTGTTTTATTTGTTGGCTGGTTGGGTAGATGGCTTAGGGATGGTGTAGGAGAAGGCTATGGGGTTTATTTTGTGGGAGGCATAAGTTTTTTGGGGAGGTATAAGTGTGAAGGGAGTTGGGATTTGGGTTCCACCTTGTAAAAAGAAATAACTTGCATTTATTTACTCGTTATGGGGTGTCATAAGAGGTTGGGGAGGCATAAGGAAATGTGAGAAATAAGGGGTACTTGGGGGAGGCATAAGGGTATGGCAGGGATTTGAATGATAAGTATTTTTGGTGGTTTTCTTAACCAAGTGGTGATACCCATTTCCCCTTTGGGAGGCATAAGTAGCATCCCCCATAGTTTCTTGCTCCTTTGGCTTGCATGATGAAGCCTGAGTTTTGTTTGTTATGTCTTAAAGTGGTTGCAAACTACTGTTTTGTTTTGGACTATGTTTTGAATGTGAAAATTGCATGTGAAAGATTGCCTTTGTGATGTGGAAGCTTGTTGTTGCCATGAGTTGAGTCGCATTTCTTATTGCAATGTGGTTGGGGCTCGGGGGCTAATGAAGAAGGATGGCTTCTCCTTTCATTGGATGTCTTGGTTGGGTGGACAGCGTTTCCTTTCCCCTGACTTTGTTGTGATCAAATTGGAGAATGTTTGGATTTGCATATCGTTGTTCTAGAGCAAAGGAAAAGACAATTTGTGACAGTCATTTGTTGAAGAGAAATATTATTGTAACCTTTCCCACTTTGAAGTGGATGAAATCGTATATGTTTTTTGATGGAAATATTTTGTATTGAAGGAAATTTGTAAATTGAAATGTGAAAGAGATATACTCTATTTTTAGTTTTTGAAAGAAAGACATGTATTATGTATGTTGTATTTTGAAAGTATATGGAAAAGGAGTTATAAAAGATTCAGTAAATTAATGGAAGTTGTCTTACCTTGTTCAACATGGATTTGTTATATTTAAACTCTGTATTTGATATCTCTGTTTGGAAAATTGGAAGAAAGAAATACGTATGAAGAAAAGGTATTAATCTGTTTTGTGAAATGAATGATTGGAAAATTAGAATCTACATTTTGGCTTTTTGCACAACTTGATGTGAAACAAACTTAACATTATAGATTAGAGTTGGAAATGAATTCATAGTTTAAAGTTTGGTAAATGGAAATAGATCTGTTTGTGTGCAAGTATAGATCTTATTTTGTTTCACTGTAAACTCTCTGATTTTTATTCAAAATATACAGAATGACCTCTGAAACAATGAACAATAAAATTAAACATTAATTTGAACTTAGTATGACCAAAATGACCCCAAACAAACTAAAACACTTAAGAAATCTTTAAGAAACCTTTCAAATCGAACAAAGGCAAATTTAAAGTTTTTTCTCAGTCAAAGGTTGGAAATTTCGAATTGATCCTCAATCAAAAAAATTAACTCTTGCAATTTATCCTAAATCCATCTAAGAGTATCCCTCTATATTAATCTTTTGGCATGTTGGGAAAGGAAGGAGGTCGAATTGAATAAAAAAATTTAAGTCGAGTGTTACCAAATTTTCCAAATCTAACCCACACCCCAAATTGAAATTAAATCATTTTATAAGCTGTGCAGAGCGTTATTCTCAAAATTGAACCTAAAAAAATTATCCAAATTAAATTCTTAAGGTCTCTGTGCAAAGAGGACATCGAGAGCTTTCGGAAAAGTCCTCGTTTGTCAAAATCGGAGCTCCTTAGCAAAATTTATAGCCTTCTAAAGTTCACTGAGATAAGGTAGATCTTCATGCGCGCGCACCCTTGTGCGTGCCCTCATCTTTAAACTTTTGTTCCCTTGCATGCCCAATGTACTGTCTTGCGTGCCTAGAAGAGAATGAGTCTCTCCTATGCCTATCTTACATGCAAGAGATAGTATGAGTCTCTCCCGCGCCTCTCTCTTAATAGAAATTTCTTCCGCGTGCCCCAAAGGAAGATAATCTATCTGCGCTAAGGATAAGTTTCTCTCTCTTAGTGTTTTGTAGGATGTTTCGTTATCCATTGTAATGGAATTTGGAATTTTGTTGGGAACGTTGTAAAAAAAAATTCCTTATCTTTTCCTAACTAAACCTAGGTTGTTCTTGGTCTCGAGTGGGTTGTTTTAATGTGGAGTTAAACTTGTTGGCCTAAAATTAAAGTTTTATAAGAAATGTGTAAGTGATGTGTAAGATATGTGTAAATTAATTTCAGAGTATGAAACACTCCACCTCCTTTTGAAATTTGAATTTGTCCTTGGAGGTTGTTTTGGAAACTTATGGGACAAGTTAAACTTGTCCCATACCTCTTAAATTTGCATGTCAACCTTACCTATGGTTGGAGGGTTTAAATCTAGCCTTCATTATGCATTTTTGTAAGTCAAGTTGTTTGATTTTATTGCACATTCTTACATGCTTTCAATTTCAGTCCTTACGAGGTGTGGGTTTGATTTGAGTGTGTAAGTAAAACTGTCATTTATTCACCGCTTATTTATTATTCCTTGGAGATTGAAGTTAACTTATGAGTTGGAGTTGAGGATGTGTGATGTGGCATCCCACATGGATCCACCTCATCCTCTTCTCTTTCCTCTTCTATATTTGAATTCCTTGGCTTGTTTTTAAGGGATTTTTTTGCTTCACTTTTATCACTTCATTTTTGGCGACTTGCTTTGGGATTTTGGAGCTCTTGCAAATTGGGAGAAATTTAGAGATTGTTGCATACTTGTTGATTGTTGATCTCTTGGTTTTTATTGGATTAGAGAGCTTGTTGTTTTGAACTTGGAACAAACTCCATCATGAATAGGTAAGAGCTTAGCTCTTGGAAATACTCTCATTTTATTTATATGCATATGTGAATGGTTGAATGTTTGAATGTGTTGTTTTATTGGTTGGTTGGTTGGGTAGATGGCCTAGGGATGGTGTAGGAGAAGAATATGGGGCATTTTGTGGGAGGCATAAGTGTTTTGGAGAGGTATAAGTGTGGAGGGAGTTGGGATTTGGATTCCACCTTACAAAGAAATAGCTTGCATTTCTTTACTCGATATATGGGTGCCATAAGAGGTTAGGGAGGCATAAGGAAATGTGAGGAATAAGGGGTACTTGGGGGAGGCATAAGGGCATGTCAGGGATTTGAAATGATATATATTTTGGTGGTTTGTTCTCAAGTGGTGATACCCATTTCCCCTTTGGGAGGCATAAGTAGCATCCCCCATAGTTTCTTGCTCCTTTGGCTTGCATAATGAAGCTTGAGTGTTGTTTGTTGTTTTGTTCTATGGTGGAAAACTGCAGTTTTGTTTTAGATTTTGTTTTGAATGAGAATTTTTCTTTGTGTTGTGAAATCCTATTGTTGCCATGAGTTGAAAAAAACATTTCTTATTGCAATGTGGTTGGGGCTCGGGGCCAATGAAGAAGGATGGATTCTCCCATTTTCATTGGATGTCTTGGTTGGGTGGAGAGCGTTGCCTTTCCCCTGTTTTGTTGTGACCAAATTGGAGAATGATGGAAATTCATACTGCTTGTTCTAGAACTGAGAAAGAAGACAGTTTGATAGTCCTTGCTGAGATCATTTCTTAATGTAACATTTTCCCACTTGAAGTGGATGATCTTGTATATTATTTGTGATGGAAAGATGGTCTGTATGGGCTATGAAAGTTGTAAATTGAATTGTGAAAGAGATATACTTTGTTTTTTTACTTTTGAAAGAATGTGAAAGAAATCATATTCTATATATTGTAATTGAGGAATGAAAGAAGAAATTGTAAAGGTATCTCTTTGAATCAATAAAGGATTGTATTACTTTACTCAAATGGCATTATTGGGTATTGAAATTTGATTGTTGAATGTATTTTGAAATTTTGTTGGAAGGATGAAAAAGTGAATACGTATGGAGAAATGTCATAATACTTTGTTTTTTTAAATAAATGTTTTAGAAATCAGAATTGTAATTTGGCATTTGAATACTTTGCTTGAGTCAACTTAGTATGTTAGATTGGGTTGGAATGAATTCATAGTTTAAAGTTGGCAAATGAAAATAAATCTATTCAAATTTGAGCTCATTAGATAAACTTTCATTCGGGAATTATTAATCGAAAAATGAATAGAATGACCTACAACATAAAAAACAAAATGAAATATCAAATTTTATTTGTAAGGTCAAAACGACCCCAAACATACCAAAATACTTATGAAAATTTTATAGAACCTTTCAAATCGGGAAAAGGCAAAATTGTAGACTTCTTGTTATATAAAATTGATAAATTTTAAATGCAAATCAATCAAGAAAACTTAACCTTGCAATCTATCCTAAAATATTCCAAGTAAAATCCTCCATGCCTGTTTGGCAAGTGGAAAAAGAATTAACGACAAATTTGAACAAAATTGATAAGTTAAAAATACCAGTTCACTTTCTAAGTGACAAAAAGATGTTTTCTCAAAATTTCCCTTTAAAATTTATCAAAATAAAATTCCTAAGGTTTTGTGAAAAAGGACATCAGAGATTTCCAAAAAGTCCTCGTTTTCCAAAAACTAGTTCCCAATCAAAAGTTATGGCCTTCTGAAGTTTTTACTTCATTTCGGGCTCAAAATAATCTAACTATCAAATTTTAAAATGAATAAAATATTCTTGGGCAGACCCGTGGGCTAAAAATTTCCTTTTTTTTTTTTTCCCAAAAGGTGCAAAGTCATGAAGTTTCCACGCCACTTCACTAATCCATGAAAGCCTTCATTTTGTCTAAAAATGATCTAAGTCCAAAAAGTTAATTTGGCAATTTTTCCTCCGTGGCCCCGCCCCCGTAGCCAATCATTGATCGACACGTGGCTTCATTGGGCATTGGCGGAGGCTCGGATCGATTTTAACCTTAAGTGCTTTCAAAAATAAATTTGGAAAAATTTGTAAGTTTTCCCCATAGCCCCACCGGCCCGCAGGTAATCAGGTGCTGCCACGTGGCTTCACGAGGCGTCGGTAGAGGAGTGATCTTTTTAAGCCTTAATGCTTCAAAAAAATTTTTTGGGTAAAATTTTCCAAATTATCCCCCCCCTCCAAACCCAAAACTAATCGCATTGGACGACACGACATGTGGCATCTTCTCACGCGTTGGAGAGGCACGGGTTCCTTTCGACCTTTTTTCCTTCCTTTTGAATAGTCAAATTTTCAAATGTTCCTCATTTTGCCCTTCACTGTCAATAAGGAGCCCACCCTTCTCCAATAAGGAGCTCCCATGTCCAGGGCCTCCTGGGCGGAGGTGCGGGTGTAAAATTTGCTTTGTCCCAAAAGGGAAAAAGCGCTAAATGCCTTCCCGCTCCATCAGCCCGTGTCTGGGAAAATTTTTTCCCCCCGCTTTACCCATCCACTTTTCTCCTCCGGGAAAAATTTTCTCTCCGAAGTCCGTAGGCCCGAGTTGGGGAAAATTTTCTCCCCCAGCCCAGAGCCCGCTCTTGGGAAAATTTTCACCCCAAGTTCCACCGGTCCATAACTTGAGAAATATGAGGAGTTAGGAGGACTTCTTTATATCACCGGAAAGGTGAGGAAATTTTCTATCTAATGGGAATGTTTTTAGAAGTTTTAATTGTGTTAATCATGGGAAAAATCAAATTGAATCTTTAACCGAGTTATGGTGGGTAAGTAAGAATTTACTCTGATGATTTTAAATATGTATTCTTTTCCCCCCTGTAATTAAACCTTGCTCTTGTCTTAGATCTTGTGAATTAAATACCTTGGGTATTTAATTGTTTTGGTCCCTTAACCCTAAAATTTTAATCGGGAATATTTAGCTAAAATGTCAATGTAATCGGTGATTAAATTAATCCCTAAGGAGATTTGAGCTAGGTGTGGACTTATTACACTTGTTGCTTTATAATGTGGAATTAGTAATTATTATAATGGGAAAAGTTATCAGTTGAATTTAATTGTCCTTGAGACTTTGGTTGTTAACACTTTAAAAAAAAAAATTATTCCATAATTTTGTAACTAAACCTAGGTTGTTCATGGGTCTCAAGTGGGAGATTTTAGCGGGCGTTACACTTGGTATCAGAGCCATGGGTTCAAAGCTTGGACCCTTGGGCACACTAGAAAACTTGAGACATGAACTATAAACCTAGCACACTTTTGAATCTAAGAAAACAAACTTGTTTGAAAATTGAAAAAGAAATGCGTATGAAGAAATATTACATTACTCTGTTCATTTGAACTACCAAAATTAAAATAATAATAAAATAATAAGTTGTTTGAATTGTTGTACTCACTCAGTGGCATTTTTCTAAACCCAGGTAACTAAGAATGTCAAATTAAATTGATTTTTGTGAACTTCTAGTGTAGTGGAAACTTGGTTCCCCTTTGAAAATGTGTTGTTTTACAAGTCCTAAAACTTGATTTAATTGTATGATGTGTTAAGCCCTTTGTTGAGACCCTTCCTTATTGGAGTTGTTGGAATGATAAATTGTATGGTGTGAATCTTGTGGTTGGACAATAGTGGTTGTGTCTTGGGGTCGGGAAGAGTTAATTAGAAGTTTTTTAGAGCTTCCTTCCTTCAGTAGTTAGGAAAGTTGGTCAGTTGTCAAGTTTTCATTTTGTTACCCATATGGGAGAGTGGACATTAAGTCTGGTGTCGTTTATGACCCAATCTTGCATGTGTCCTTGGAACTGACCTCGAGGCAGAGTACCCCTATTGGCGGCCATGAAGGGCTGCGAAGTGAATGTGGTGTTAACATTTTGTATTTTACATTCATAAACTTGTGTCATTTTATCAAGGACCAACATCTTATTTTATGATTGGATTGAGAAGCTCTAAGGCTCTTCTAGTTATTTATATTTTTGTGAGAATTTTCAGACTTTGCAATGCGGCTACTTAGCCACTTTCCTTGATTGCTGATATTTCTTGGACTTTATTTTGATTGGTGACTCGAGCTCATTATGTTGTTGGCTGCTTAGCTAAACATTACGTGGATTTCTTCTTGCATGATGATGAGCTGGTTCTATGCTACTTGTATTCATACATTTTTCATATGGGGGTACACCCTAGGTGTCTTGAATGTCCTCTTAGGTGCTTAAAGTTATGCCTTGGTTTTAGATGCATGGAACCTTGAGTGTATCTAGGATCTTAGAGTGACCTTTTCATTACTCGACCTTGTTGGGAAGAGAGTTTGTTGTGTTGTGCATTCTAGTTGGCAGCTCTGTTAGTGGTGGTGGTGATTCTCTTACAATCCGGTAAGAGCTTGAACCTCATCGGAGTAGAGGTGTTTAATTGTGGGTTGATGAATTATGGTGGGATCGGTTTGCTTTTGGCTAGCTGTGGATGTTAGTGGAAAAGTGTTTGTTTGGTAGTGGCTTCTCTTCGATGGCATGCTAAGTTTTATCAAGAGTTCCTCATTTCATTATATTAAGTAGTGACTTGAGGATTGTATGCATCTTGGTAATTATGGTTAGATTTAATCCCATTCGAGTATTGTGTGTAAATTAAGTGTGTTTGTTTTCCCTCTTGACCTATAAATAAGTCTACCCTTTCCTTAACTTTTTTTAGTTACTATGAATAATACTCTATGACCTATTAATTTTGGATTACGGAGACACTTATGGATGCTTTGAGTCTTTTGGACCATGACATTGGTGATGATAGTGTAATTAGACCTTGATAATTTAATCTCGGTGGTATTTTATAATGTGATTCTTCTTGCAAAACTGTAACTCTTGGTCGTAAAGCCATGTTGAATAGATAGTTGATTGTCTTGCTTACATTTGATGCTTTCTAGTGAGTATGTGGTGTTCTTATAGTTAAAATATTTCCTTGTCATTTTGATTTCTTGGTTGGTGGTATCCTGTGGTAATATGGGTGTAGATTTGAAAACTTTCCTTGTCTTATCAGGTGAGTAAAATGTTTTCACCAAAACAACAAACATTGTTAAACCCTAGTAGATCAGTAAAAGTAATTATGCTTCCTTAATGGGCCTCCCTTGTAACTTCTTTTGAGAACTTGTAGAAACCCACTAGGAATGTTTTATGATACTTGTAATTAGTGGAAAAAAAATCTCGAAATATTGTTGTGATCCATGTTGGTTGATTGTTTCCTAGTTCTTACAAAAGTAATAATGTGTTTTCTATGTTGAATGTCCCTTGTTTTCCTTAGAATTAAAAATGTGATGTGTTGATTTACCTCTCTCTCCCATAAAAGTAATAGTGTGATATGTTTACCCTTCCTTCTCATTAAATTTAATTGACAAGTTGACTCACCCAAACATCATAAAACTATAATTGAGGAGATTTGGCCTTGAAGCTTAACAAATAAACTAGAACATAGAAAGAGAAAATGGTTCTTGCTTTAACCTTGGTAGATTAATAGAAGAAAAAAAAAAACATGTAGAAGAACAAAAAGGAAAAATTTGTCCATCTACCTCCCCTAGGAGTAAAATAAATACTTTTTCTCTTTTTTTCCTTTATACATGGCGAGATATCATGCCCCTTAGTGGTCCTTATAACACAAAGTTGTGATGTCATAATAGGAGGAAGTTTAATTAAGAAAACTCATAAAGGAATGTGCTTAGCAAAAATGAAACTACAACTTTTGACTTAATTAGTTGAGTTATAAAATAAGTAAGATTTATGTGTATTGAGTGCAATGTTTAGTTGAACTTGTAGTTTTGTCACCTACCTAAAATTGTGAAACACCTGGTGGATAGCAATGTGTTCTAGTTTCTTAGTACTTTCTTATTCATAGATGTATGTGCCTTTCTTGTGGGAGTTTTGGGTCATCATACCCTTATCGTCCCATAGCTCGATGAGTGTGAGTTGTGGTCCTTTTGGATTGAGACTTATCTTGTTGTTTAAGAAGCAACCTCCTTGCGTGTTGTCTTGTCCTTGGAGACCTAAGTTATTGTAATTTTAAGGAAACATATGTTAAGGATATAAAATAACTTTGGGAAGTCTTCTTTTCTTCATATTTTCTTGGGTCACCTTGTTATTGTTGCCCCTTTTCCATTAGGATGGAAAGTGCAAGATGATGTTATTCACTTTTGATACGATGCACCCTTGGATTGTAGTTGGACCCCATGTTACTTGTTCTTCTCCTAGCGACCTTGAGTGGTCCTTGGTGTTTCTTGTGCTCTCTTTATGGTTATTCTCTTTATTGATTGAGAGAAATAAGATAAATAAATCCCATTGTGCTATATATGTATGGTACTTGTATTGATATGTTAGTTGCTATATATATATATATATATATATATATATATATATATATATATATATTTTATATATTATTTTGCTAAATGGTTGACTTCTTTAGATTTGGTTGGTATGGTGTGTTTGATTCTTAAAACAAAAGTGTAAAAATCAGACTATAGGAAAACTTGTGGTCTTGACTTCACTTTTATTACCATGAAAAGTTAATTGTACCCTCTCGAGTTATAGAAGTGCTTTCCTTGAATAGTTCCTTGATTTTAAATGTTTTGCTGATTTAGGTGTCCTTGTTGATTAACCTCATCTGTGTGATCCTCAAATTGTGGGACCTTGAGTAGACTTGTTCCTCGTGCAAATTTGGTCATAGTTGATTTTTGCTAGCCTTGTCTAGACAACGAACCTTGAAATCATGGCTTAAACTTAGTAGAAACCTTAACTTTTATTATTGTAGTATGTTGTATTCCTTGGGAAACTATGTGGTCATTCTCAAACTCATGGAATTCTCCTTATTATTCCTCTACTTGGTGGTTACTCTTAAGACTCTTTTGAACTCTTCATGTTATATTGTTATGTGTGGTATCTTGGTTGATAGCGTAAATTTACTCTCTAGATTTAAGTGTTCATAGCCTTGCATGCAGAAAGTTTAGAACTCATCCCTTGCAATCTCCCTTCTTCTTGTTGAATTGCATTGGACCAAACTTAGGTTCTATAGACCCACACTTGTTTGAAGCAAGCAATCCCATAATGGAGTGATCCTTTTTCTATTGCATTTGTTCCTATCTCTCTTTCCAGTGACTTCCAGGAGGAAGTCGAGTCTAAGGGGAGGGGGATGTAGTGCCCACTTCCCTTCGACACTTTTGATATTGATCATGATATTGCTGACTATATTATGGACATTATTATAGTTTTGATTTAGTATGGTGTTAGATGTCAGATCATGGATTATTGTTGACTCTGATTCATATATGATGCATGATGATTGTTAGAGACATTTTATATAGATGTTGACATGTTGTTGGATATGGTTATATATATATATATATATATATATATATATATATATATATATATATATATATATGTTGTTAGGACATGTGATATTTGGATATATTGAGTAGACCGAGAAAATTGAATTTAAAATTGATGATTATATAGTTGTTGATGAAATTGTAAGTGATATTGTTGATTGTTTGGATGTTGTTGTGATTCATATATATATATATATATATATTGATGATTTTGAAATTATATTATATTCATTTGGATGTTCTGATATGGCCACGAGGCCAAGGGGTATTTGTATTGTGCAGGTTAAAAATATCACAACAAACATCGGGGATTGAGACCAACCACATTGGAATTCTAGATGAATTCAACAAGGTCACCATGGCAACTTTTATTGTTCATGTGTGTGTGTTTGATTGTTAGGGATTCCCATGGGGGGATCACCTTTAAATGTGACCAAGGGTTATGTGTATTTATTTATTTGGTTCCTTTTTATTGATGTTTGTATGTGTTTATTAAGTGATGTGTTTACCCCTTTCATTATTTATTAATTGTGGTAAATTAATGTGAGTAAACATGTTGTTAAAATTAATTAATCAAATTGGGACATAAGAAAGTAATTATTAGAGTTGTTGGCCTAAAATTAAAGTGTTGTAAGAAATGTGTAAGTGTGTAAGTGATGTGTAAGAGATGTGTAAATTAATTTTGGAGTATGAAACACTCCACCTCCTTTTGAAATTCAATTTGTCCTTGGAGGCTGATTTTGGAGGCTTGTGGGACAAGTTAAACTTGTCCCATACCTCTTAAATTTATGCCAACCTTACCTATGGTTGGAGGGTTTAAATCTAGCCTTCATTATGCATTTTTGTAAGTCAAGTTGTATGCTTTTATTGCACTTTTCTTACATGCTTTCAATTTCAGTCCTTATGAGGTGTGGGTTTGATTTGAGTGTGTAAGTAAAAATGTCATTTATTCACCTACTTATTTATTGTGCCTTGGAGATTGAAGTTGACTTATGAGTTGGAGTTGAGGATGTGTGATGTGGCATCCCACATGGATCCACCTCATCCTCTTCTCTTTCCTCTTCTATATATTCAAATTCCTTGGCTTGTTTTTGGGGTTTTTTTTTTTTTCACTTTTATCACTTCATTTTTGGTGACTTGCTTTGGGTTTTTGGAGCTCTTGCAAATTGGGAGAAATTTGGAGATTGTTGCATACTTGTTGATTGTTGATCTCTTGGTTTGTGTTGCATTGGAGAGCTTGTTGTTTTTTTTTGACTTGGAACAAACTCCATCATGGAGAGGTAAGAGCTTAGCTCTTGGAAATACTCTCCTTTTATTTGTATGCATATGTGAATGGTTGAATGTTTGAATGTGTTGTTTTATTTGTTGGTTGGTTGGGTAGATGGCCTAGGGATGGTGTAGGAGAAGACTATGGGGCATTTTGTGGGAGGCATAAGTGTTTTGGGGAGGTATAAGTGTGGAGGGAGTTGGGATTTGGGTTCCACCTTACAAAGAAATAGCTTGCATTTCTTTACTCATTATGGGGTGCCATAAGAGGTTGGGGAGGCATAAGGAAATGTGAGGAATAAGGGGTACTTGGGGGAGGCATAAGGGCATGTCAGGGATTTGAAATGATATATATTTTGGTGGTTTTTCTCAGGTGGTGATACCCATTTCCCCTTTGGGAGGCATAAGCAACATCCCCCATAGTTTCTTGCTCCTTTGGCTTGCATGATGAAGCTTGAGTGTTGTTTGTTTTTTTTTTTTGTGGTTGAAAACTACAGTTTTGTTTTGGACTGTGTTTTGAATGAGAAATTTTCTTTGTGTTGTGGAAGCCTATTGTTGCCATGAGTTGAAAAAAAAACATTTCTTATTGCAATGTGGTTGGGGCTCGGGGGCCAAAGAAAGATGGCTTCTCCTTTTCATTGATGTCTTGGTTGGGTGGAGAGCGTTGCCTTTCCCTTGTTCTTGTTGTGACCAAATTGGAGAATGATGGAAATTCATACTGTTGTTCTAGAACTAAGAAAGAAGATAGTTTGATAGTCCTTGCTGAGATCATTTCTTAATGTAACCTTTTCCCACTTGAAGTGGATGATCTTGTATATTATTTGTGATGGAAAGATGGTCTGTATGGGCTATGAAAGTTGTAAATTGAATTGTGAAAGAGATATACTCTATTTTTTTTTTTTTTGAAAGAATGTGAAAGAAATCATATTCTGTATATTGTAATTGAGGAATGAAAGAAGAAATTGTAAAGGTATCTCTTTGAATCAATAAAGGATTATATTACTTTACTCAAATGGCATTATTGGGTATTGAAATCTGATTGTTGAATGTATTTTGAAATTTTGTTGGAAGGATGAAAAAGTGAATACGTATGGAGAAATGTCATAATACTCTATTTTTTTTTTTTTTAAATGTTTTAGAAATCAGAATTGTAATTTGGCATTTGAATACTTTGCTTGAGTCAACTTAGTATGTTAGATTGGGTTGGAATGAATTCATAGTTTAAAGTTGGCAAATGAAAATAAATCTATTCAAATTTGAGCTCTGTTAGATAACTTTCATACTGGCAATTATTAATCAAAAATTGAACAAAATGACCCTACAACATCAAAAAGACAAAATGAAATATCAAATTTTATTTGTAAGGTCAAAATGACCCCAAACATACCAAAATACTTATGAAAATTTTATAGAACCTTTCAAATCGGGAAAAGGAAAAATTGCAGACTTCTTGTTGTATAAAATTGATAAATTTTGAAATGCAAATCAATCAAAAAACTTAACCTTGCAATCTATCCTAAAATATTCCAAGTAAAATCCTCCATGCCTATTTGGCAAGTGGAAAAATAATTAACGACAAATTTGAACAAAATTGATAAGTTAAAAATACCAGTTCACTTTCTAAGTGATAGAAAGACATTTTCTCAAAATTGACCCTTTAAAATTTATCAAAATCAAATTCCTAAGGTTTTTGTGAAAAGAGGACATCGAGAGCTTTCCAAAAAGTCCTTGTTTTCCAAAAACCGAGTTCCCAATCAAAAGTTATGGCCTTCTAAAGTTTTTACTTCATTTCGGCTCAAAATAATCTAATTGTCAAATTTTAAATGAATAAAATATTCTTGGGTGGACCCACGGGCTAAAAATTTCCTTTTTTTTTTTTTTTTTCCCAAAAGGTGCAAAGTCATGAAGTTTCCCACCGCTCCGCTAATCCATGCAAGCCTTCATTTTGTCTAAAAATGATCTAAGTCCAAAAAGTTAATTTGGCAATTTTTCCTCCACGGCCCCACCGCCCCGCAGACCAATCATTGATCAACACGTGGCTTCATTGGGCATCGGTGGAGGCTCGGATCGATTTTAACCTTAAGCACTTTCAAAAATAAATTTGGAAAAATTTGTAAGTTTTCCCACATTCCCCCCGGCCCCTAGTTCAAGTGTGCTTGCCACGTGGCTTCACGAGGCATCGGCGGAGGAGGGATCTTTTTAAGCCTTAACGCTTTAGAAAAATTTTGGGCAAAATTTCCAAATTATCCCCATTGGCCCGTTCCAAACCGTACTACTAACGTTGGTGACACATGGCATCTTCTCACGTCGGCGAGGCAGTGGGCGGGTTCCTTTTCAACCTTTTTGCCCTTCCTTTTGAATAGTCAAATTTTCCAAATGTTCCCCCGACCCGACCCGACCCACCCCAATAAGGAGCTGCCACGTGGCCTCCCTGGGCGTCGGTGGAGGTGCGGGTGTAAAATTTGCTTTGTCCCAAAAGGGAAAAAGCTAAATGCCTTCCCTCCTCCGGCCCACCCGTCTGGGAAAAAAAAATTTTTCTTCCCCACTCCGCTCGGTCCACTTTTTCCTCTCCTCGGGAAAATTTTCTCTCCAAAGTCCACAGGCCCGAGTTGGGGAAAATTTTCCCCAGCCCGCAGCCCGCCCTTCTTGGGAAAATTTCACCCCAAGTTCCCGGTCCATAACTTGAGAAATATGAGGAGTTAGGAGGACTTCTTTATATCACCGGAAAGGTGAGGAAATTCCTATCTAATGGGAATGTTTTTAGGAAGTTTTAATTGCATTAATCATGGGAAAAAAATCAAATTGAATCTTTAACCGAGTTACTAGGGAGTGGGTAAGTAAGAATTTACTCTGATGATTTTAAATATGTATTCTTTTCCCCCACTGTAATTAAACCTTGCTCTTGTCTTAGATCTTGTGGAATTAAATACCTTGGGTATTTAATTGTTTTGGTCCCTTAACCCTAAAATTTTAATCGGGAATATTTAGCTAAAATGTCAATGTAATCAGTGATTAAATTAATCCCTAAGGAGATTTGAGCTAGGTGTGGACTTATTACACTTGTTGCTTTATAATGTGGAATTAGTAATTATTATAATGGGAAAAGTTATCGAGTTGAATTTAATTGTCCTTGAGACTTTGGTTGTTAACACTTTAAAAAAAATTATTCCATAATTTGAAACTAAACCTAGGTTGTTCATGGGTCTTGCATAATATAACAATAACCTTATTCATTTATCCTATGTATCCTGGCTTGAAAAGCATTATGAATACTATAGAATTTGTGCAAGCACCTTCTAAAATTTAAAAGGTGCACAAAATTGCATTGTTGTTATGAAGTGATTGTGTTTTATCTCTAAAGCTCTAGGTTATTGTGTGTCTCTTTATGTTCTTCTTTGTCTGGTTTGGTGACTCTGTAACGTTCTTCCACTTTTTTATCTACGGTTGAGAGACATTTTTTCATGTTTCTGAAATATCCCCTTTCCGGATTTATTTTATATTCAAGATTTCCAACCAATTTTTTTCACAAATAAAAATCTAATTTTATGATAGCGAGCATATAGAAAAATATGACAGAAAAGTACAGTTAAGGCAGCAAGGTATAAAATCGAAAATAACCAATATCTTCACTTTTATTGCAATTAAACTAACATGCAGCAACATGCAAGTAACATGCATCAACATGCAATGACAAGAAGTTCCACTGATAAAATAAATTATCTCTCTTATTGAATATGGTTGTCTTCTTTTTCTGGACTTGAAATTGGATCAACAAGCCCCTGAAACTCTGAATCTGACAACCCGATCTGAATAAACTCCACAATAGCAAATCAAATCTGAAAACCCTTGATTTTTTTCCACAAAAGCCCCAAAAATCTTCCAAACCCTCTAAAAATATCTCTGAAGAACAACCCTAATTTCAGCTCCAAAAATGACAAACTAGGGTGGATATTTCACCACCGAAGAGTGCCCTACTAGCTAAGGATGGATCTCTCACCACCGAATCTAGGGTTCCCGTGGGATCTTACTCCACAAGCTGGATATTTGCAAACAACAATTGCACATGAAAGAAAATATAAGTGTATGCATGAATGATCTTCCTTTCACCCCTCTTCTCCTTTTATAACTTTTCCCATGCCAAGGAACCCTAAAATCCCAAGTCGCATTTTCCCTAGTGAAGGCCAAAATAATAAAGTAACTTAAAGTTAATTTTTCCTTTTCAAGTCGCCATGGTCAAAAAAGGTGACCCCAATGCAAAATTAGAATATTAGGAGTTAAGTGGACCCTTCCAACGATAAAACATAACATCTAGTCCCTTCGAAAGCACTCTATAAACCTCACAACAAAAAATTATAAAAATGGACTAGATATTGATACCCAATAGATCACAGCATCCCTAACCCCTTTTGCATGACTAGGGTTAGGCCCCTGTATGGCCCTCAAGCTGTGGCGAGGAAAGTGGACATTACAGATCCCCTGCCCGTATTGGCCCTCAAGCCTGTGGCGAGGGAAAGTGGACATTACAGTCCTCCCTTCCCAAAATTTGCTTGTCCCCAAGCAAATGCAAACTAGGATGCTATAGAATCTACTCTCCCTCCCAAGTAGCATCCTCAAGAGGTAAACCCTTCCACCATACCAAGTATTTTGTAATATCTCTACTCTGAGCTTCCTCTGTCTGACCTCAATAATAGAGTTTGGTTCTAAAACCACTTCCCTCCTCATCCAATGGTGGCAACTCTGTAGAAGGTACAATATGTTGTCCTAGTGCCTTCTTAAGGCATGACACATGGAAGACATTATGTATCTTACTATGCTCTGGAAGATCCAACTCATATGCAACTGCACCCACTCACCGGAATACCCTGTATGGACCATAAAACCGTGGTTTCAACTTTTCTGCCCCCTTCTACTTAAGTGATGACTGTTTGTATGGCTACAGATGTAGGAATTCCAAATCTCCTACCTCGAAGGACCTCTCTATCTGTGCTGATCCGCATAAACCTTCTACTAATTCTGCACCTTTTAGAGGTTCTCCTTAAGAGCTCGCAGGATATCCTGGTTCTCCTGTAACCAATCCCGAGCTTTGGGAGCCCAACTATCTGATAATACCAAATAAGTAAATGACATGGCATCGTATCCATACAAAGCTCTGAAAGGAGTCATGCTGATGCTCATCTGATATGTGGTATTATAGCAATACTCACCCATATGCAACCATCTAATCCATGCCTACTGATGTCCAGTCACATAACTCCACAAATAGCCATCTATCCATTTGTTAACAATCTCCATTTTCCCGTCAGTCTAAGGATGATAGCTCGTGTTGGGAGTCAACTCAGTACCAGCAAGTCTGAATATCTCCTGCCAAAAGGTGCTCATGAAGATCTTATCCCTGTCACTGATAATATTTTTAGGCAAACCATGAAACCTAAAAATCCCTGTATAAAATACCCGAGCCACATCAGCTGCCTCATGCTTCTTAGGTAGAAAAATGAAATGTGCATACTTGGTCAATCGATCAACTACCACATAAATGCAATTTTTCCCATGCACCATAGGAGTCTGTGATGAAATCAATCGATATGCTCTCCCACTTATGCTCGGGGGATGGGAAGAGGTTTGGAGTAACCTGCGGGAAAAAGAATGCTTCGATTTGGTTTGCTTTGGCAAACCATACACTCTCTAACGTGATTAAGGACATCGTCCTTCATCCCCTTCCAAGTGAATCTCTCTCTAATGTACATGTATGTTTTGAAATATATGGGATGTCTAGCTAATGGCGTATCATGTACTGCACGAAGGATCTTGTCCTTCATCTTAGACCCCGTGGTACAAGGAAAATCTGATCCTTGTAGAAAATGAGATCATCTACCACCCTGTATCAGTCATCCTTGATAATACCATCCATGGTCTCACATGCAAACTGATTCTTGGAGTACTCAACAAGTATGTGAGCCTTCCAATCTGCTGAAATCTCAGACATAGAACTCAACATAGTAGTAAGGTAAGGCCTCCTAGATAAAGCATCAACAACAACATTATTCTTACCTCTAGTGTATTCTATGTCAAAGTCATATGTTTGTACCTTGTTCACCCATCTCTGTTGGTGGTCGTTGAGATCCTTCTGCCCCAAAAAGAACCTCAAACTATTGTGATCTGTACGTACCACGAATCTGCTGCCCACAAGGTACTGTCTGAATTTGGCCAAGGCATGCATGATGGCCAACATCTCCTTGTCGTAAATTGAATACCCTCTCTCCACTGGGCTCAATTTCTGACTCTCATAAGCAATGGGATGCCTATCCTACATAAGCACCGATCCAACCCCCTCACCTGATGCATCACACTCTAGAACAAATGGCCGAGAAAAATCTGGTAATGCGAGGATGGGACATGAACTCATCACCTCCTTGAGATGATCAAAAATCTGTTGTGTTGCTTCTGACCAAGCGAAAGCTCCCTTCTTTGTCAAATCTGTCAATGGGGCAGTCAACCGTGAGAAGTTCTTCACGAACCTCCTGTAATAGGTGCACAGTCCCAAGAATCCCCTCAGATGTGTCAATGTCCTGGGTGGCGGCCAATCCAAAATTGCCTGTATTTTCTCTCTGTCCACCTTTACTCCCCCTCCACCAATCACATATCCCAAATATAGCAACTCTGTCATGCCAAACTCACATTTAGAAGCTTTTGCATATAGCAAATTAGCTTCTAATATTCCCAATATCTCATCAAGGTGGCGGATATGGCTCTCCCAAGTCCTGTTGTAGACCAATATATCATCAAAGAAAACCAATACAAACTTCCGCAAATGGCGGTTGAACACGTGGTTCATGCAAGACTGGAATGTAGCTGGTGCATTAGACAGTCCGAATGGCATCACTAGAAACTCAAAATGTCCATAATGGCATCTGAAAGCGGTCTTATGCACATCCTGCTCCCTAACCTTGATCTGGTGATATCCAGATCGCAAATCTATTTTAGAAAAATAGATTGCCCCCTGTAGCTCATCTAACAACTCATCAATACGTGGCACTGGATATTTGTTCTTGATTGTCTTCTTGTTCAATGCCCGGTAGTCGATGCACATCCGCATGGTCCCATCCTTCTTCTTCACCAATACCACCGAAGAAGCAAAAGGACTGGAACTCGGCCTAATGTGTCCCATGTCAATAAGCTCATGGATAGTCCTCTCAATCTCATCCTTAAACCGTTTGGGGTGACGGTAAGGAGTAGTAACTACTGGTCTAGTGTCCTCAAGCTCAATCACATGCTCAAATCCCCTATCTGGAGGTACACCAGTGGTATGTCACTAAAAACTACACTGTGCTTATCCAATAGCCCCTGTATATCCACATGATACTCTGGCTGTCCATCCTTTGATTTCTTGGTAGAAACCAAGCATTGTACTGCCCAATTAACCCCATTGTGCCTGTGAATCCTCTCGATCCTCTTTGCTGTAAAACAACCCTGGGTGCATCTGAAGATAAACCCCTCAAGGTTACATTCTTCCCCTCAAACTTGAACTTAAGTTCCATCATCGAAAGTTAGTTTGAAATTCTCCAAGAGAATGGAGCCACTGTACACCGAGCACAAGGTTGGTCTCTCCAATACCAACCACATAGAAGTCATCGGTAACTGTATGGTTACCCATGGTGATACTCAACTGCGGAACTCACTGCATGCATCTCATGGACTCACCATTGGCTACCACTACATTGAAGCCCTCAAATTCTTCTTCCTGTAATCCTCGCTTCTCTACCAAAGATGCATCAATGAAGTTGTGGGTTGCCCCACTATCAATGAGTACTACTACTCTCTGACCCTGTAATACTCCCCTGACCCTGAATGCCTTGTACCTCGGGGTACTCGACAAGGTAGCAATAGTCTCATGGGGAAAAGTCTCCTCCTCCTGTTCAACCCCTGCACTATCCAATGTCTCTCCATCTTCATCCTCCAACTCCTGAGCGTCTCGCTCCTCCTCGCTCTCACTCTCCTCGAAGACCTATATGAATTGGGCCTTCCCTTTTCCTCTACAATCATGTCCTGGAACCCATGGTGTGTGGCAATCGAAACATAGTTTCTTTCGCCTCAACTCCTCTTTGTCCTCTCTCGATACAAATGGTCTCCTTGTTATATCCTTCCTAAGTGGGGGCCCTTCGGCTGTGAACCATCAGCTCTCAAAGGAAATACCTTAGGTTGAATTCGAGGGGAAACCTCGATTTTGGAGTGGAAAACTCCAAATCACGTGCTCTCCTAATAGCCTCATGTAAGGAGGAAGGCTCAAATGCCTTCACAAATCCTACTAAAGTGTCAGTCAACCCTGCCATGAAGAGTGAAGTCAACCTCATCTCTGAAACATCAGATACCATAACTGATAACCTCTGAAAATCTGCAATGTACTGATCTAGAGAACCTGTCTGCCTCAAGTGAGTCAACTCTCTGAAGTGCCTATCTGGGTCCCTCCTGTCGAATCTGCTCATCAACCTCTGTGTAAAATCTGCATAAGTAGTGATATGCATGTGCCCCTGTGTGATCAATCCATGATGCCACCAGTCATGAGCATCTCCCTCGAGGTGTAGGATAGCAAACTTAATTGCATCCTCTTCACGCATGGGATTCAAGTCGAAGTAAGTCTTCAACTTCTGAATCCAAGACTGCGCGGTACACTTCTTAGAGCCATCGAAGTGTGGAATAGAGATTTGTCCCAATCTCCTCTGAAACTCAGGTACCTGTGTCTGGTAATCTCTCCTGGGCCTGCTACCAATCTTCATTTTACAATACTCCTGAAATGGCATGTTGTCCCGGAAACCCTCACTCAATGTCCGGTACTTCTCCCAACAAGATTCCTCATCCACAATGTCTGCGAGCTGTCGTGTCTGCGAAACTTCCGGATCCTTCAAAAAAGAAGGCTCGTGGAGTCCCAAGGGCCTGGTAGAAGCATGAGGGGACCCTTGTCTGAATGTCCACTCTCACCTCTATTACCATGTTGTCCCATATTGCTAGCTTCTCCTTTCTCTCGTATGAGCCTCAATCATGCCCCTGTGCTAACCTCTCGGTGAGTGGCTCAAATAGAGATTGGTAGTCTCTGTTGCTTCACCATATTAGTGAACAATTATTTCATCAGATCTACTCCCATCTCTTCACTGTCTCTGTCTTTGTCTCCCATCTTTCAACCCCAACAAGTTTGGAGAAACAATGCTCGATACCATTGAAATATCCCCTTTCCGGATTTATTTTATATTCAAGATTTCCAACCAAATTTTTCACAAATAAAAATCTGATTTTATGATAGCAGTATATAGAAAAATATGATAGTAAAGTACAGTTAAGGAAACAAGGTATAAAATCAGAAAATAACCAATATCTTCACTTTTATTGCAATTAAACTAACATGCAACAACATGCAAGTAACATGCATCAGCATGCAATGACATGCATGTAACATGCATCAACATGCAATGACATGCATGTAACATGCATCAACATGCAATGACATGCATCAACATGCAATGACAAGAAGTTCCACTGATAAAATAAATGATCTCTCTTACTGAATATGGTTGTCTTCTCTTTCTGGACTTGAAACTGGATCAACAAGCCTCTGAAACTCTAAATCTGACAACCCGATCTGAATAAACTCCACAATAGCAAATCAGATCTGAAAACCCTTGATTTTTCTCCACAAAAAGCCCCAAAAATCTTCCAAAACCCTTCACTGAAACCCTCCGAAAATATCTCTGAAGAACAGCCCTGATTTCAGCTCCAAAAATGACAAACTAGGGTGGATCTTTCACCACCGAAGAGTGCCCTACTAGCTAGGGATGGATCTCTCACCACCGAAGCTAGGGTTCCCGTGGGATCTTACTCCACAAGCTGGATATTTGCAAACAAAGTTGCGATTACATGAAAGAAAATATAAGTGTATGCATGAATGATCTTCCTTTCACCCCTCTTCTCCTTTTATAACTTTTCCCATGCCAAGAACCTAAAAGCCCAAGTCGCATTTTCCCTAGGGAAGGCCAAAATAATAAAGTAACTTAAAATTACTTTTTCCTTTTCAAGTCGTCATGGTCCAAAAAGGTGACCCCAACACAAAATTTGAACATTAGGAGTTAAGTGGCCCCTTCCAACGATAAAACATAACATCTAGTCCCTTCGAAAGCACTTTATAAACATGTCAACGGAAAATTATAACAATGGACTAGATATTCATACCCAATAGCTCACAGCATTCGTAACCCCTTGGGCATGACTAGGGTTAGGACCCGTACTAGCCCTCAGGCCCGTGGCGAGGGCAAGGGGACATTACGGTTTCTCTCAACGTCATGGTTTTTTTCTTCATCATGAGGATTTACATAGTTGTAATCTATTTTAAAATTTGAATATACTTAATCTTTTGCCCAAACAGAGAAAGTATACAAATAAAATGTAAATGAATTTGATTATAAAGCAAGCCTATAGCAAACCTTGAACAGAAGCATGTTCGTCGGGAATAACATTAAATTCATCTTTGGCATTTTTAATTCATTCATTTCTAGTTGAATCATTATTATGTTGCCAAGCGTGGGATTCAAGTCTCGATATAACATTCAACCAATATAACACACAACCAATATAACACAAAATGGTGTAGGGGAATGATATGGTGGGTTTACACGTCAATTTGGTTTTGAGTCTCGAAATTATAGGGTTCAAAATTTGAGTAGTAAATACAAGGAAAAGTGAAATAGTCCCCAAATAAAATGCATATATACACAAATACACAATACGAGTTGCAAATTTGACTCCATGGATTCACACGAAACTTTCATTTGGTTTTGAAGAAGGAGTTGAAGATTTTGGTCACCAGCTAAGGTGGTTGTCCCACTCAGAATTTTAGGGATAGTTTGAGTTTGCATGTAGATGGTTTCATGGAAGATGAAAATCATATTTCTACTTGTAAAATTTTAAGATGAAAATCATATTTCTACGTGTAAAATTTTAAATATAGGAAACTATTAACTTTATAATTTAAGAGAAACTTAACAACAAAAACATTAAATGAAAATAATGTGTTAATAAGAAAACATATTTGACCAACATTTCAATGGACTGACGAGGAGTGAGGTTATCTTGCATGTGCTTCAACATATTACGGTGCGGTGCTATCCACCTCCATGAGAAGATGTTGCAATCCTCTTATCTACTCTTCTAACACCCGCTCAAAACCATCGCCCCATACAAGCTCTGCCATATGATTGTTTACCATTATAGTGCCCAACAAGCAAACAAACAAAAATAAATAAATAAAAACATAAACATAAAATAACTTTGGGATGTGTGGGTTGGTGGGAAAGTGGATGAGAGGTGGCGTGGAGTATGGGCTGTTAGGGGTGGTAGGTGGAAGGGCCTTTCAGATTTGTCACATCCCTTGAAGAATAATGTAATCACTTTATTTTTATCCCAAGACATTAACCATGTGAAACCCAAGTTAAGGTTGGAATTTTAGCAATAATTGGATATTTGCAGCGAGGGAAGGATGCAGTAATGGGAGGGGGTTGTATTGAAAGAAGCTCTCACCAATAGGCATCTAAAATCAATGACGTTATGCATTTAATCGGTCTTTCACGCTGGATAAATTAAATCCACATACCCCCTCACTTTACTATAGATGAATTGATTGATCTGATCAAGATCGGTCATACGTAACTAAGGAGGGTTCATGTATCTCGGAGGAAAGAAGGTTGAGAAGAAGAAGGAAGAAGGAAGAAGGTTGAGGATAAGGAGGCGCTTCATGTGTAGTTGTATGGATTTTACTGTATGCTTCTAAGAAAATGTGTTGTGTGCACTCAAGCCTTTGAATCTACCATTTCTTATTTCTTCCTCCTTACTCTTTTTACTTTGAGTAGGCTTTCTGTTGATTAAGACATTGAAATTTCCATTTCTGTTATTTCCAGCTTATGTCTCTACAAGTTTTGTCTCTTTCATTCCTCTATGTGAAATACCACAACCATATGTATCTCCTAGGTACCATGGTTACAAGATTTATTTACAAAATGGGTTTATGAAAAATCATGTGAATCTGTCAAGAAAATGCTTTTAGCGGGTTTTAAAACCAAACCCCACAACCTTATTTTGTATCTCCTCAATGGTTGTCAAATGGGAACTTAGAGCTAGGTTTAGGTGCCACCAATGAGGCAGGTTGCAAATGTTGGGTGTGTGCTTTAGAAACTCCTCTTTTTCCCCCTCTAAATTCCTATGCAAAAAAAAGAACTTTGAAAGCATTGTTTTGTCTTGGTTGGTTGTAAGTGTGTTCAAAACGAGGCATTAACAGGGATAAAACCCACTCCTTTCCACATGGACACCTTGTTTTCTTCTAGCCTATGACAAAATGGGAGCTATGAGTTACTTGTATTATGTAGTACAAGTTTATGTTTAGATGTTTTAGCTGCAAATATACTGACAAAGTTGTATGCTAAATGTGGAAGCATTATTCATATGTGCAAGTTGTTAGACAAATGGTTATTACATATGTAACTAGCAGCGAAAGACACAATATTTATTTATTATCTTCTGTTAGACCATTGAATGGAAGGGAGCCGAGAATAGGATCACTGACTATTTGACAAAATGCCTCAAATAAATGTAGCCTCGTGAAATTCTTCAGATTATATATGTGCAAAAATGGTTTTGTTGAAGTGGTTCTTGAGACTTTCAAGAAAAGGAAAATGGAGGAATGCTCCAGATGCGCAAACCATTTGACAAAATTCTTGGAAGAGGGATGAAGCCTTGTGGAGTGCGGTGAACCCTCCTGGAGCACCTCTTGCACTACAGACACTAGTATTGTTAGGCATGGTCTCCCTTACCTTCATCTTTTATAATTTTCATATCTTTGGTTCTTCATTTGCAATTTAATAGAAATATTAAACCCTTAGATAGTTATACATTTGAATATTTTAACCAAAATTTTAGTGCAAAACAATAAAACTCCACCTTGTGTTTACGTAATCGATTTACTCTTGGACCATCAATCATGGTTTCTACCACAACCTTATACGTTGCTAACACCAAATATCAGAATTAGGTGCTTGTGCCACTAGTACTAGTAAGAGTTTATATGATTTTTTAACTTAAACAACCATCTTTTCTACCTTGCAAAATAATAAAAAATATAATATTCGGGTACCCACAAGATGACCTTTTGAAACCCAAAAAAGAGATGTTAAGTTTCATCTATGTCCCTTGCTTATGTGGAGAGTCGCATCAAGCCTTAGATCGATCCTGTTTGACCATTTTGCACTTTTTCCACCCTCTAGGATCTATGTTACTCTATTTGCAATTTAGGAGTTGTTAAAAGTGGAAAGTTGGTTTTCGTTTCGAGATCACCATTTGGACCATGAGTGAAGGAACGCTTTTCCACTTTCACAAACCTCTAGTATTTATACTAGACAATTTCTTGTAACCTTCATTTTGAAAAACACATTTCTAGCTAGTTTTGAAAGGGGTTTTGTAGGCCTCTCGACCACTTGTTTGACTAGGTCAAACTAGACCAATTGCGATTGGTGGCTCCAGAAAACCCGTCGCCATTTGTAACCCTTTTCCAATTCTCAGTTCCGTCGACTTGGTGAATTCTCCATATATAGGAGAGCATGTAGGAAATTTTCCATTGCACATTCATCTATTGAAATTCATTTTTTAGATGAGGTTTCTTAGCCCTCGAGCTAAAATTGGTTGTTTTGCAACTAGGCCAATTACAACCGATGGCCTCGGAAAACTAGCCACAAATTGTAAACTGTTCACCAGTTTTGAATTCCGTCAGTTCTATAAATTCTTGGTATATAGGAGTACATGTAGGAACTTAACCGTTGTGCATTTTCCCATCAAAAGATTTTTTTAAATGTGATTCCTTAGCCTTGAGCTAAAATTAGACGTTTTTGCAACTAGTAGGAAAATGTAAAATAAGGTCGTATGACCTTAGTCAAGACAATAAACCGTCATGAAAATTTATTCAAACTTATAAATAATTGTATGAAATTCTCCCTTGTGGCTTGTTATGTGAAATGTGACTTTTGGAAAAATAATGTTTCTCTATATTCTCTCTTCCCTCTCTTTCTCTCTCCTCCCTTGGATAAGAAATAAAATGAAATGAAAAGAATATATGTACCTAACCCTCTCTTGTTGTGTGTGCATTATTGTTATTATGTAAATGGAAAACTAAAAATGATGATTATACTAGATTTAGGTGGATGTCATGCCAAGCGATTTTCGCTTACTCATGCTCACATGGTTTTGTAGGTACAAATAAGATGGTGAAATGGCGTGGTTGTAATTTATTTTTGTATTGTTGTAATTTATATATGATAATGAATGTGTGTGTGTGTGTGTGTGTGTGTGTGTGTGTGTGTGTGTGTGTGTGTGTGTGTGTGTGTGTGTGTGTGTGTATAGTAAAGTTTCATCCTTCTATTGCTTTTAAATAAAAGATTTTCCTTGTCATGCATGAAGTTTAAATAAACTTGTAATTGTTCTTTGTTATCGAGTTTTAAGAGTTATCCAAATATTACTTAATGCTCTTCTTGACTTCATTTATAGCTATGTTGTGAAACCTACATCAAGTAAGGTAGAAAGAAGTATCTCTATATAAATTAAAATGGAATTGTGCTCTAAACCCTTCAATTTTGCATCTTCCCTTGATTATTGCATGATTAGTAGGTGAGCTTTGACACTAGACAGTTGAGAACAACTTGAGATTTCTCCATATTGAGTGATCCCCACTCTGACCATGACCATCCTAAGTACGAGTGCTAGTGTTTACCAACTAGTAGTTCTTCTCTCAAGTGTCATGCTTTGATAGAACCTCGTGATGATGGGTTGTACCCTTGTGTTTCACCTTGAAAATATTGTATCTAGTATAAACCTCTAGACTTGGTCCTAACGAGGTGTTGAACCTAATGTAAATTAAAACTCATGATTTATTCCATGGACTTAGCGTTAAGCATGTTATGTACTTATGAAATGAGGGTTTGAACCATGAGTGGAACCCACATCATAAGATACCTATGCATGAAACCTTTGATTTTGAAGCCATGTCTCTTCACAAATAGGGGTGTTATCTTGGCAGAGTCCCTCTAGTTGTGCATAAGCTATGAGGTAGGCATAATTGTTTTATCTAGTTTTTCTTTTGGTATGGTGTAGGTCCATTTTAGGTGATAATGGAAATTAGTCAAAAGTGGACCTCTTATGAGAATTAGGGTGAATTACACATTAGTATAATTTGTCTAGTGAGAAGGGTAGTCGCTAGAGGATCATAGGGTGTATAACATTATAATTGCATATCACCTTGTAATATGCATCTAATACTTAAATTTCCTAGGAATAATCCAAACTTGGTTAAGTGTGAAATCATACTCCTTAGGATCTTAGTGATTAAGTAAAGGACAAATAGTATATGAACCATAGTTGACCTAAAAAAATTCATCATGAAGTCAACGTAATGATGTAAGGGTTACTGAGAACACAAGAGGATATTTTGGAACTGTTATTAAATGTCGCATACACTTGAATGATGTCAACATTCTAAGATGACTAAGATGATTTTTATAACAAATAAAAAGTAAAATAATGTCTCCTTAGTGATATTTTAACCTAGTAAATGGGGAAACTTGTGATACGTAAGGGACGAACATAATCACCACACCCTCAACGTGGTTTTAAACAATATTATTAAATGATTAAAATTAAGAAAAAAAATTGAGGATTGACCCTTTTGACTCAAGGCAAATCCTCTACTACGTATCATGATCATTGCAAACTAAGTATCTAAGGGAAGTAGTTAGAATATACGGTTAGTTGTAATAACTTAAAGCAAAATAGTGTAACTCTAGTGCTTAAATGCTATTATGAAAGGAACACGTAATCTATTTACTCTTGAACTAATAAACTTCCTTTGTTTCATGTGAACCTTCCTTGTTGCAACTAAGATAAATTGCAAAACCAAACAAACATGCAACTTAGAAAAAAATCCTTAGAACAAACACTAGTAGCCTCATGTGGGCACATATGTTCCTATCAACAATCAAGCTACATCATTCTATTGCGATAAGGGAAACAAACAAAATTAGAGGGAATCATTACAAGTGAAATGTCAAGTAAAATAAAGATAACGTAGTCTAGTTTAAAGATGAATGAAGGACTTTGTATGATAAGTGATTTTCAAATAATTAAGGTCAATAACGAAATATGAAGGTAATAAATATGTAAACCGGGAAAGTGTTGTGTCATGGATGGTGCCTATACGGGAGTTATATTGTAGTTGAATTATTATGTTGTGCCTTGTCATTTGGAAAAATGTGGCCTTGATGTGCATCATGTATTTTTATGTTATCTATGTGGGATAATGTTTGTGTAAGCATCTCATGTGTTATGCGTTGTCCTAAGCAATCCCTTGTGTTGTCATGTATCAAGCAATGTAAGTCAAAAAAATTACTCCGAAGCGTTTTTACTATTGTATTTGTGTGTCAAATTTGTGGGCTTTACTGACCATAATCGATGCAAAGACTTGTCATTCTCTCTCCGACAACACTTTCTCCTCCTCTAATGTCTTGCACTTTAAATCGTTAATCTAAAACAACAACTTGAATGAAAGAGTAGCTAAACTAGGAATGTGTGCCCTTCAAAAGCTTTGCCAACTCGGACTCCAATTGTTGCCCCACCTCCAAATATGTCACTGGAATATAACCAAGGGCCTCCACCCGTCGATCCACATAAGCGCACTCTCCAGGTTGGAATCAACGGTTCCCAAACGTCGTGCGTCAACACACACACTCCGCAATTCCTAAGCGTGGATTCTCTTATGACTTTGTTAGACAAAGGAATCCCTAATAAACTAGGAAATGCTTTTGGCGTAAAGAAACACACATCAATAGATAACATATTGACATTATTATAAATTGAACTTGTGAATCGCCTAAAAACAGACATGACGGGCGTCAAATCTCAACAAGTGACAAATTAAACCATCCAATGAATCTACCGAGTCCCCCACACCAATAGTTTAATACACTTAAATATTCAATATTAATTTAACTTCTCTATGTGCCCCCGCAGACGCGCATTGTGACCATTTGTGCCTAGTTGGAGTGACGCTGCAAAATGACATGGACCACCACTTCTTAGCAGGCAAAGAAAATAATGAAGTTAATCATTTAATTCTATTCAATAGTATTGGGCGCCATTATCAATAGTCAATTCCTTTATCTAATCAATAGTCTTACAACTTAGAAGCCTCCATCGTTGGCTGAGACTTTTTCAGCAGACAAGCGGAATTACCCGGCAAACACTCTCTCGCTTGTCCTCCTTATAAATATATTGCCTTCTCTATTAATCTCTACTGAAAATGGGCGAGCTTAAAATGTTTCAGAAAACTATGTTGTCCGATTTGCCTGAGCATTTGACGGAGAGAATCGTGGAATTCTTACCTGTGGAATGCTTCTTCCGCTTCAGGACTGTTTGCCACACCTGGAATACTCTCTTGTCTTCGGAACACTTCAATTCAATAGCAAGGAATAACCAGCCCAATCTAATTTTCTGTTCCTCCAACACCCAACTGCCCTCGCTCATCTATTCCTTCTCTTCCAACACATGGCGAACGATTTCTTTATCTTTTGTAGCTGATAATAAGGGCATCAATTTCAGGGGATCGGCTTCTGGGCTGTTGTTGTTAGACATTCCCAGCCGTCACTGGTTTTGCTACACTCTTCCCATTCTTTATGTTTGCAACCCACCGAGAAAAACGTGCGTGAGGCTGCCTGCAATGGTTTGTGTGAGCAGCATTATAGCCAAGACTATTTTACCTGCGGGGAATAACACGAACGGTTATGATGTTATGATTGTGGGCAGGAGCAGCACTGATTCCGCCATAGTGGAGGTGTATAACTCCATGACCGAGTCATGGAAAGTTGCAGGCACAATACCTGATGAGCTTAATTTGGTTATTTGTTCTGCATGACTTCCAGTGGTGGCAGAGTGATGGTGTACGACATTGAACAAGGAAGCACCACAATTGTGGCAATACCCGTATCTGAATGGGCTCGATTGGTTTGTTGCAAGTCTCGTGTTGTTATGGTTGGGGCAACAGAAGAAAATCACAGTTTAAAAGGAATAATTATGTGGGAGTTGGTTTTGAAGGAGGGGAAAGATTATTTCTGGCAAGAGATGGGGAGGATGCCCGAATCTGTCTGTGATGATTTCAAGAGAAGCTCGCGTTTCAACTGGTTTGAGTGCGCAGGAGTTGGAGATAAGATATGTTTCAGAGCCCACGAAAGTGTGGAGGTAGTTGTGTACGATATAAATACAAATTCATGGAACTGGCTTCCCAAGTTTCCTGCGAATTTCAAATACATGAACATGACATGCCTACCACTGGAAACCATGCCCAAAGCCAACTTCTCCTAAAATTTGTCTGCGAGTGGATTGAATATAATCCTCCATTTGGATGTGACGCAGCACTCCTAAAATGTATGAATAACTTTGTCATTTTTTTTTCAAACTGATGGATAAGTTTGTTACAGCCTTTTATTTGATAAAACCAGGCCGCCACATTTTTTTAAAGGAGGATTACTTCTATTGTACAAGAAGCACATTTCCACATTTGAATTCTATCTCATTTATTTGATAGGAACTACGTAGTCTGAATGATCATCAAAGCGATATAAAATAAATCGAATGGAATTTGAACAATTACTATATAAATATAAAATATATAATAAATTTAGTGAGTGTTTTACATAATTACAAATTGATTTATAAATAATTTAGATCTAATTAGAATAATGTGTCACAAATATGAGATATTTGAGTAGTGTTAAAAAGGGTTACAAATCTGTTTATAAATGACATAAAATAATTTATATGGACCTATAACAAACTAATAAAAATTTAATAAATTTTAAAAGTAAGTGTTCAAAATAATTATAAATGTAATGATAAAATAGTCTACCATTCTTGTGTCTTTAATTCAAATCGAGGAGATGTTTATCGCACGAGTCAATCCATTATTGCAGGTCACCCAAGTACGCAGAGGACAATACAAATACTCAGGACACGCCATAAGTTTCCCGCAAAACATTACTTCAATAGAAAAGTACCTACCACACCGCCTTGGAGATTTGGACATAGTACTCATACAAAGGGAAGGATATAATTTTAAAAGTATGATTTCTACATCAGTAGATCTCATGTTTGGGCAGCCTTGCAATATAAAATCCAACACGATCCCTACTACAAAGATGTCTTAATTGACCATGACACCCTTTCCTCCCTACCATTTGAGTCATCAAATGTTTCCTTGTCTCTTAACACAACCATAGTGGAATTTCCCCAAATGCAAACTGCCTCTACATCTCATGGTATTGATGGATCCACTGACTCTGACGAAACGTATGAACACTCATCGTCTTTCGTGCCAACACCCCACAATTCAGGAACAGAAGAAGAGGAAATCAAACAGTTCTTGCTCAACCACGATGGTAACACCCCATTTTCCATGCCATGGCCAGAGCTTGGGCTCTCACCTATAAATGAATACAATACGGAGGACATGTTCTCAATGGCTTTCCCAACTTTGTTTATCGTTGGAAAAGAAATGTGGCAACAGCCCCGCATAAAAGAAGTTCCAATGCATGAATATGCTCTTCATTTGATGTGCTACCATGATGGTCGCTTCGGTTCCCACCCAAGATTTTGCTACTTCCTTCTAAACCTCATAATGCGGCACAGAAGCCAATCCACAACTGCAGTTTTCATGAAACAAAACATCAAATCAGGAATCCCTACAACAATTGGAGATTTGTGAAGACAACTATTGGAATGCCCCAAAGATAACCTCCCTGAAAATTTAATGTGGTTTCAATCGAGCCTTCGAGGGACATGTTCATTCTGGGAAAAAAGTAGAAGCGAGCTTTCAGATATGGTGGAACAATTGGGGACACCAACCTTATTCTTCACTCTAAGTGTTTCAGACACTAAATGGCTACATCTCCACAGTATTATGTATGGTGAATGCCCTACTGATCCATGAGCCGTACAGCGTTGGAGAACACTTAACATTGTCTCAAGCCCTCATCGAGTATCATCATACTTGCATCACAGATTCACAATATTTCGTGAAGAAATATTGCAGAAGGAACTTGGAGCGATGAGAGACTATTGGTATAGGTAATAAAATCTACTATATAATAAGTTTGTTCTAGACTACATAGCTAATTTTTATGTTCTCTCGTCTCGCGGTATGAGTGGCAACATAGAGGCTTCGCACACGTCCATGGTTTATGGTGGCTCGAGAACGCACCTAAAGTTGATGCAATGATGGGTAGGAGAATACAAAAATTATTGAGGCAACAAAATAATACTTTGACAAGTTCGTGTATGCCTTTCAAAACCCCGTTCGGCTCGCAACCACTTGGATTTTGTTCATAGGTCACTTTCTTTAGATGACCCTTGTTTCCTAAATCTTGGTGTGGCCAACAATACTACTAGACGACACTACCTTTGTCTTCAAAACAACAACTAACTCTTGATACCATACTACACCATTCAAAGAAACAAAACATTTTTACCTCCATTAAGATTCATAATTCAAGGAAGAATTGACACAGAAAATCAATTCGATAAATAAAATCTGGAATTCATTTACAGTAGCATCAACCACATCTCCCTCGCCTCTCCTTCTACTCGCCCCTACCGGTGTTTCAAAATTCAACATCTTCGCACCCACAATCCATGCAGCCCTCTCGTATTCCAATCAAAGAATTAAAACCTCTTGAAGGCCAAGAATTATTGTCTTTTCAAGAGTCTCTAAAACATATAGAATATGTCCCTATTGATGAAATGAGTTTCATCAGCCCAAAGTTGCTTTGCGAAAAATTGTGATGAGGCTACGCGAGGCTTTCCCACACTCAAAAACATCTGAATTTAGAAATAGATCAGTCATCCTCCTTGGTGACCTCGGGCAACTACCCCCGGTTATGGACAGTCCTCTTTATGCAATTAAATCCTATGGAGCCACCCTTTGGAAGGGATTTCATTCATCCATTATATTGCAAACAGTATTTAAACAACAAGGAACAACTGATGCACAAGTTTCATTCCAAAATTTACTGCTTAACATGCAAGATTCAACCCCTCTTATTAAGGACTGGAAACTCCTAATGTCTCGCACAGACACACACCTAACTCAGCAAGAGCTCAAAAATTTTAAGGAAACACCACATTTGTTTGCAAAAAACGACCTCGTGGACTCCCACAACCTTCAAATGATGAAGGCATTGAGCGTTACGATTTGCCCGATCCATTCTTTGAAAGTAACAGGTGGGTTGGACCAAGAAATCCTAATGATGATCAATTGGAGCACAAATTTCTATGCATAAAACGTATATCCTAAAAGCATGTACCAACACTTACATATACATAAAAAAAGATATACTACCAATGAATTATTGGTAAACAATACTATATGATACTGTGGTTGAAATTATTATGCTAACAAGTAATTACGTTGATAGTCTTTTTCTAAATTTCACCGATGGGAGAAAAATATGACAATCAGAAACCAAATTATAATCTTCAAATTGAATCGTTCCCTATTTATCACCTTAAATGAGCTAGAGGATCGAAGGAGGTCTAAAGCGTGCCCACAATTTTTTTCCACCTTTTTCTAATGCCTCAAACATTGCTTACACTAGTAAGCATTTCCAGTGTGATCCTCGGCGCATGTGCACATATGCATAAGGGGAAATGGAAGGTTGAGGTTTTGTGTCGATGATCATTGACGAAACATCATCAAGAATGTCATTGAGAGGATTCCCTTATCTCTACCTTAAATGCAAAAACAAACCCTTTTTCATAGATGTGTATGAAATCAACAAAATAAGAAACCTTAAATGCAAAGTTTCCATATCCAACATATGTAGAGTTCGTGATTCAAACATTAGTAGGAGACTCAATGGATGTGCCTAACACACATCGAGGAAAATGAAGGTCAAGGTTTAGTTCCTGTGTCAATAATGGATGATGTCATTATGAATGTTGTTTTGGGAAACCTTGATTGATACCTTAATTTCTAAACGAAACCCTAATCATAAATGTGCACGGATTAGTGACATAAGGAAATTTAAATGAATTTTTTTCGCATCGACATATGTAAATCTTAGAATTCAAACATATGCAATTTTCTATTGGAAGTGTTCATCATCCCAAGTACGTTGCCTCACCGACCAACACACCACATCCCCTTTCTCTTTCAAATCATTTTTAAAAATGGCACATGGTTCATATGTCACTTTGGTTGTATGAAAAGAGAGAATGGTTCCCTCATGTATTTTCCCGCCAATTTACTTCTCTTTATAACCCCTTCTTCATTTCCCATATTCTTCCTCTCATATTTTGCTCCCTCGGGTATAACTTCTTGAATGCATCCCTTTGATTTTTCCATCCATCATTTTGTGTGTGATTGTTAGTTTGTAAATAAAAGTATCTCAATTCGCTTAAATACCCAATGAATCTATGTTGTCTCGATCACCACTTATTAAGTGCACTTTAGCATTCACTTATTTATTAATTAATAATACTTTGAACTTGCCCATGTGTATATGTGCATAAGAAGAACCTTCTCCTCTTTTATTCCACAAATATAAAACTCAACAAAAGCTTGATGTGGAGTGACACTTTGTAAGATGACATTGAACATGAATTTTCACACACATGGAAGAAAATAATAAATTACTCGTTTAATTTCATTCAATGTCTACTAGCAATTGCACCAAGGGGCACAATGGGAATGTTGATAGGATGTCTTGCGTGGTGGGGAAGAATAGGAAATGGAAGCACTTGGAAGGTATCGATGAGTTTGAAAACTACAAGAAGAAGTGGTGGAGATAAGTTAGGAATCATTAATGGAATTCCAATTGGAAGTATGAAGGAACCTAAACATTTGAAGAGGGTCATTTAGGATGAAGTGCGAGAATGTTGTGTTCTTCATTTATGTGGATATGTATGTACACACCCTATAACATATTGCGGTATCGATTGGAAGGTAAAAGGTGGAGAAATTCAAACATGATCGAGGCTCCTAACTCTAGAAAATGTTATGAAAATTAGACCCTAATGTTCTCTATATCCAATGTCAACTATAGCTATGTCCAAAGTGATCCCCTGTGATTTATGTATTGTTAGTGCCCAAGCCATCTTAAGTGGGAGCTGGCATCGAAATCCTCGGGAAATCGGGCACATTGGAACATTTTGTGGATTGTTTGGATCCCATGCACGGCCAATATATTTTTCAAATTTGAGAACAACAAAGAGAGGCAATTCTGGTGATCGTGATCCCAACATGTAAATAATTAAAGCCACAATGCCAATAGATCCATTAACAAGCCTAGCTTGAACCCAAAGGTTAGAAGTAAGCATCATTTTTTGGACAATGTAGAGAAGAATTATAGGTTACAATTGGTCGTCATCCAAGTCGCAATACATTTCATGGCGTGTGAATTACGCATTGTAACAAGCAACAAACACAGGGAAGAGAGTGCAACATTCATTTATTGTGTTGATCAATGAGATCATTCATTGCAAACAAATATGGTGCGATTTGAAACTCTTTTATCTCTTCAACAAAAATAAATTTATGTGTGTGTCATTAGTGTCTCCCAGTCAGTGAATTATGGATTTGCATTTTGAATGTTGAGAAGAAGTTGACGAAAGGAAACTTGAGAAGGGTCTGAACCTTGTTGGTGAAAGATGGTTTGAAGGGTGACAGATTTGTCAAATCCTTTCCATAGTGCAGATCCATAAGAATGTCCAAAGATACATCTGGTACGTCCTTTACGGGAGGAATTTGGCCAAGTTCCCAATAAGGATGATATGCCTTCCCCAAAGGCTATGTTTCTATGATGGGGAAAATCCTCTTAGAGCCTTAGGTCAACAAGGGAAAGCAATTTTGAAACTTCGAAACTCATTTCATTAATAACATGTTGGTCCTACACAAACTCATATAATCTTAGTTGATCATCCTCACTCGATGCTCCATTCAATTAGTACACCTCAAGGTAGTGCATGACACCCAAGAACTCTTCACATGCTGATCTTCAATGACCCTCTTGCCATTGTCCTAGCATATTGGTGTCACTTAGCTTGATTACCATTCCTTGGTTGAGACCGTGCACTAAGGAGAAATGCATAATGCTACGTAGTCTCGTGCATGCTCATGTTCCCTACAACATACATGCCTTTGTGGTATCTCTAGAGACTACACACCCTTAACAAGATAATGCAACATTAAGACGCATATTGTGTCGCACTTAACTTCTATACACGACCCAACATCCACATGGACATTCCACACCATGCACCAAGTTGCAATTCCCAAGCTTGTGCCATGTCATAGCACCTTTCAATATACCACACACATGGAAGTCCAACCATAGCACAATTTCTCTATAGAATGCCTAGTGTGCTTATAATTGCTTCTCGATTTTGTATTAACAAATAACTTAGAATGTATGTGTATTTATAGACAAATTACATTCAAACTAGGACCTATAGGTACCCAAACAAACCTCAAAAAGTTGAGAAAGGAATAAGGGAAGAATGGGAAAGGAGTGCATTCTAAGCCAAAGGGGGCACACAAAATTCATAGGAATGTGTAGATGTTGTAGACAGATACTAGGAGCATACAAACACTTTTAACAAAATCGGTAAAACATGGGCAATTAGAAGATAGAAGATGGTTGCTAAAAGTAGTTGAGAGAAAAATTTATTAAAATTTTACAAGACATACCAATAACACCTAATTTGAACCAATAATCGACAAAAACATAAATATATTAAAATTATGTGACTTAATGACTAATAAATATTTAAGGACCATTTACAATATACACTGCCTCAAGCTAATTTAATGCCGACAACCTAAATGTTGGGCAAAATTACTTCTAACAACCAAGAAATGAACCTTATCATCTTTCCCAGTGTTTATTTGTTTTGATTCTTAAAAAAATTTATAAATAATCAAACATGTGCCTACAACGAGTGGAGAAGAATTGTTTCTAGGAGATAGCAAAAGTAACTTTGTTACGTATAAAATTAAGGTGACAAGTAATGAGCGTGCAATTCTCACTTTTCTGATGTTTGTTTTATCCTTGAAAAGATTAGTAAGGGATTTGAAATGTTCTTACAAGCTCATGTATAAGAAGGAAAGGAATGATAAAGACAACGGGCCTCATCATTAATTAGGGATTAAAATTGTAGATACTCATATTTAAGATGTTGAGCTCCTTATGATGTATCTTAACTAGTATACATGTCTTAAATATATTTATTTGAAAAATAATGATAGATATTTATTTCGGATTTTAATTTGGAATTTTCTACATATTATGTTGATTACAATTTTTTTATTTTTTTATTTTGAAAATTTCTTATTGTTGCATCAATTCATTCGTCTCAAAATCTCTCAAAAAAGTGGGCTCCATACTTTAGTGTAAGGCCTTGATATTGCGATTTTTTGATTGACATCTTAAAGCTAAAATTTAAAAAAATAATGACACTCAAATAAACATCAAATATAAGGTAAAATTTACACTTTAACTGTCAAACACATGTCAAATTTAAAATCAGTCATTAACTATTTATCTATAGACATTAGAGCCTCCACCACCAACCCCAGTTATCATTGTAGGATACCTATTAGAGAACATGAAATGAATTTGATGTCTTACTTATGATTGAAAATTAAATGAATTGGATCTCTTCCCAGTTGAAGATATTATAAAGACATTATAATACCAATTACAATTAAACCCACTCTTGTATGCTTACATTAGAAGAGAATAGACAATATAATAAGCCTGCAAGCATTGAACCATTGGAAATAATTTACTATGTGAAATACTTGTATTTTATGCAAATTTTTGGACTGTTTGAATGATGGCAATAAATTTTATATTTCCCCATACAAACAAAAAAGATGCAGCATGCTTTTGTGTTATCCTTGCTTATTCTTAAGGAAAATAACCCTCACTCTCATAGAAACATAAGCTTGTGTGCTAGGTGACTTCAATATGTAGTCATTATCTTAACGAGAGGATCCCCTTACCTAACAAACATCATCATCAGTTTTTGTTAGTAAGCGGAGGCACGGGGAATGTAATTCACTGATTTGGACTTCACACCTAGTTTCCTTCTTCGTTAAAATAATCCATGCTATAAGTTGTTACCGCAATAAGAATATTAAGTTTTAGCTAGAAAAAGGAACTCTAAATCATTGTAATGTATGGCTAAAAATGTCGTAAAAATGTAAAAAATGCAATGCAATTCAAAATGCCTTTGTCCTATGTTTCAAGTGTTAAGTGATACAAACTTCAATAGGAAACAACGCTCAAGAGGGAACCTAAATGGTAGCTTAGTTTTTAATTTTTATGGCTTGTGAATTCCATTCCCACTAAGATGCTACCCTACCAAGGCTTCAACAAACCTGCTAATATTGTTAAGTTGATTTTAAACTCAAACTTAACTGGAATCAATATTTTCTGCGTGCACCCATTTACATTCACCCAAAGACTGCAATGACTGATTAGAAACATAAATGTCTTTACTAACATTTAAGATCGGAATGAACACACAATGGCAGTTACTTTTCACCACCATATTTTCACACTCTACAAGAGATCACAAAATCACAGGTTCTAACCAGCTAAATCAATTGGAGAAATGAAATATCTAATCTTGATGTGGCTTGAGTATTGAATCCCGACAGCAGCTTCACGAGTTAAGTCTCTAAAGAAGAGGACAGATGAAATGCATAAGGAAAAACAGTCCAGCCAAGGAACATCAAACTTAAGAAACTGTATGACATGGTGGAAGTGAAGAAAATGCTTGTAAGAGACCTTGTTAGAAAACTGGACTGGCAACAGCAATCCATAGTTATCAATGGCACAGGTAAAGACAAACATTTCCTTGTCTACAATTTACAAGTGACAAACATAATTTGGTCAATTTTTATATCAGATACAGACTATATTAAAGAAAAGAAGCAAAAGGATAAGGGAAAACCATGTATGAGATAACATAAAATTCAAAGGATTGTCAACTTTTTATTAAATGTTCATCACATGTAGAATTCCATCATTCATTGTGGAAGAGGTAACTATTGCATTCAGATTTAAGAAGCTGAAGACAAACCGCAAAATTACATGTAAAATCTTCAGTTCTACTTCTCTATAGATTTGACTTATCATTTTTCCCATCTGCTTCGCTTGAGCTGCTTTCTGTTTCACTTTCTGATTCATCTAATTCATCCTCTTTTCTGAACTACCCAAAATTACATATAACACCTTCGATTTCTATAAATCACCAGTCCCATAATTGTATGGTTTACAGCTTTTCTTTGTGCTTTCTGCGTCATTTTCTGATTCATCTTTTTCTTAAAAACCCAGATCACATGCAACATCTCAGTTCGCTATAAATCCTTGGTACCAAAACTGTTTGATTTATTGCTTTTCTCATCTGCTTCACTTGAGCTGCTTTCTGTGTCACTCTCTAATTCATTTAATTCATCAGATTTCTTTCTCATTCCTGTATTTGTATTGGAGGGGGAGGAAGGAAACATTTGTCTACTATAGTATGGTTGTGAGGGATGGGAGAAATAGTGTGAGGAAGGTGGAAATGCATGGTATCCAAATGGAGAGGATCGATAATGATTGGAAGGATAGGAGTTCACATGATGCCATGCTGGCATTGATAGATAGCTACCAGATGGACGTTGAGCAGCATATGGAGGAAACATTGCAAATGGACGAGGCATTGAAGACAAAGGTCCTGTCCCAGCAGCAATATTGCTTGTTACCATACCAGCAGCGGTAGAAGCTGATGCAGCTTGAAGATGTGGAGATGCTAGAGGAAGAGTAGCTCCTGGAGCAGTCAAAGTATGATGAAACGCCATAGGACTGAATTGTGCCGATGGCATGGAATTCTCAGAAACAGGTGGGAAATATTGTATCATATGTGATATAGGGGGGCTTGCTCAGGATCAGGGGAGTGGACCTCTTCCGTGATGATTTGCCTCCTGCTGAAACAGTTCTTGCTGACAATGAAGGTGCAGTCGTCACAGCCTGCCGTAGTATCAAATACTTTTAGATTTTAACCCTTACATGGAAAAATATGGTCACATTGACACTAGTAAATTAGAATTTTATCCTTGGAAAATATATTAAAAATGAGTATCAAAAAGTCAAGAGAATATACTTTATAGAAGGTGATAGTTGAAAGAAATGACACTTGAAAAATCAGAATAAGGCCTCTTTTTACATTACATTTAAAAATTATACAAAATGAATGGTATGGACTCCATGTATCATCTCCTCTTTTAGGATTCCCGTAATTCTACAATCTGGATTTACACTCTCACTTCCTCCAAGAGGAAGAATTCAGAGATTTACACTATCTATGATCAACACAAATGTTCATATAGGTTACCCATTAGACCATGACAGGTGTGTTGCTTAGAAAAAACCACCCATACTCAATAAAACTGACACAACTCGGTTTTAAAAGTCCCATATGTGCACCACTTAGCATTTAGTTACTCTCATATACTCATAAATGTCTTATCTGTATTATTGGTACAATAAGTACAAGAAATATTGGATTATCTACCTATAATCCATACAAGAACTGTTGCCATCCCAGGCTCCCTCTCAATTGTGTAAATGATTGGATACTG
Organism: Taxus wallichiana var. yunnanensis; assembly: GCA_018340775.1. Classification (NCBI taxonomy): domain Eukaryota; kingdom Viridiplantae; phylum Streptophyta; class Pinopsida; order Cupressales; family Taxaceae; genus Taxus; species Taxus wallichiana. Next base: position 172,237,996 of record CM031233.1, read on the forward strand.
CATACAATACAATATTTTCGTTCACTTCTAAATTTTATGTTGTATACTTTTTCATCCTATGCTTGGCACAGATTTCCTATGTCGACAAAGCATGTACAAAACATGCTCTTCTTGATCTTCAATGAAGCAAGACAGAACAGAAACATTGAGGTCACTATGAAGTATGATGTACTAGTTGAGAATAAAGTTACTAAAATGCAAAAGATACTTACAAATACAGTGGTCCTGACATGCTTGAATTCTAATTACCATATTACAAACTCTTTATCTGCCTATGCAGTTGAATAATTAAGAATTCTAAGTTCAATAAGAATGAGATAAATGCATATTCAATATCAAAATATCTCACCAGTGGATAGAACATTGAATACGGATGAAACAGTTCCTCCCCTTGAGCATCCTCATCTGACCTACAATTTTTCATATATTATGTATGTAAAAAAACAGTTGGACCTTAAACCAAGGAGACAGTAGATTCGATTAAGATATCAAAAAGAAAATTTTACATGTAAATATTACGCAAGACTTCAAATTTTGGATGGCTTTAGTTATTGAGTTCTCTACCATTTGTATTTTCTTTCATGAAGTTATATTTGAATAGGAAGAACTGAAATAACATGATCATATATAGGTTAAGAACTAGGTTGCCAGGAAACAGAAATGGATATGGAAACAGCAACAGGTCAGAAATGCGAAAATGCTGGTTTTCAATAATCCCTTGGGTACAAAACAGCACAGAAACATTCAACATGCTTAAAAGTTCACATGTAACACCACCACCACCTCAAAAGCATTGACTTGAACCTATCAAATCAAATAGAGCTAGCCTTATGGCACCAATAAAAAAATAAAATCTACAGTATATTTTACCTCTGCCACAAACAATCACCCAATTTAGTTTAGCCTCAACACGTTGACCCCTCTCAACATGGGATATTAATATCTACAAGCTTAAGAAGAGATCCTTGACCAAGGACAGCTTTGCAAGTCTATAAAGTATAGACGATGTCACGATTTAATTAATGAGAGACAATGATGCAATTTAATCAGAGTGAAGCCCAGACTATCAAACCTAATCCTCAATCAAACTGTAGAACTTGATCCAAAACCAGACTTTAGAATTTGATCTTCGACCAATTGTACACTCTAGAACTTGAGCCTTTTAGACTGATGAGCCATTCAAAATAAATGGGTTCTCTTTTTACTTTTTATTTTATTTTTCACTTTTCCAGCAATTTCTGCCGCCAAAAACAAGACGGAAATTCCCATCATTTCTGTACCATTTCCAGTATGAACCCAGTATAGAGGGGTGTTCCAGGCACATTTTAAGACCATTTCCAGTTTTGTTTACATATCGGAGACAATCGGGTGCGGGTAGGGGGCCAGGGATATTTCTCTTAAACGTAGGTTGAGAAAAGTCCTACCGAATAGAGAGGCACATATTTGAGTATAATATTTGATCATGATGAAAAACTTCCATTTAGATTGATACTTTGTAACAAAATGGTAAAATATATTAATATCAAAAATATCATACAGTGAAAAGAACTTTTCAAGGATAGAGCTAAAAAACACTACAAAATGTCATAGAGTGTCAAATCAGAAAGATCAAAGGAAATGAGGAACAAGGGACATAGAGACTACGAACAATATGACCATCAGTAGAGACTTATAAAATTGTAGTTTTCACAAGCCAAAGAGAAAAGAAAGTTCCCTTGTGGATTGGTGTTGTGGCTCATGCTTGGCTTTAGGACGCTTTGAGGGTGAAATATGGTTTGTTGGACAGAATCGTGTTTGTTTGGCTTCCCAAAATCTATGTATAATGAACTCTTTGGTGTTGATTCATGCACACTCTTTTCAAATAACCGTATCTATATTTTCTTGTTGGACAAGATCTGTGAGTTAATGATGCTTATCCATGACAGGATCTGCATCAAGAGGCTGTCATTGGGGTATACCTTTACCCTATATTTTTCTGGATGGTTTTTGTTTAGGTGTACAGATTTGTAACATACTTTCAGGAGTTACAAGGTTATAAATCTCCTTGAAATCAATTTGTTCCATTGAGGATTTCCACTTTTTGTGAGTACACTAGAGAATTTTTCTGTTCCCATAGTTGAAGGTTCGTGGGGATGTAATTGTCTGCTGATTGTTGCTGCTGGTTTTCCCCTATTACGGGTAACTGCACAAAGCATGGTAGAGGTGAATTTTATTGAGAGGACTGATCTTTGGATGTGGGGTTTGGTGGACGTTGGATGGAGCGAGGTAGTTTAAATTGTGGAGAGAGAAGCTCTTGAGATGCATGGTTTGTCAAAGCCTCGAAAGGGTTATGCAAGGAAGGGGTTGCAGTGTTAGATAGTGGTTTTTCTTTGTGGGTGTATGCAATTTGAAATTTGGTGAATGGAAGAGTGGGAGTACTACCGGAGATTGTACCTGCCGGAGAATTGAGGAAGATGTTTGCTGATTTGTCTGAAGTGGTGTCTGCTCTTGATTCTGGTTTGCTAGAGGATGCAGGGGCCCTGAAGCCTCTTGTTTGGGACAGACAAGTGCAAGGTGCTCATGTTCATGAGAAATCATATAGCATAAGGGAATATTTCATAATCCAAACGTTTCTCCCACTCAGTTCCTTCCATATCTAGAATGATTCGATTAGAAAGAGGCTATTCGAGATCAAAGTTGATGCAGATCCAACCATTGTCAAGGATTCCTAGATTCTTAGTGAATTATGATGTGATGCATTCACCCAGGGCAGACCTAATCTTGTGTGGACTAGATTCATACCATTATTCACTTGATAAGACTAGCAGCCTGACCCATATGGGAACCACAGTAGAGAGATCTTGAGTGGGATTAAAGGAAGGGGGCCAATGTTTCATAAACAGTCCTAATTTTATTGTAAAATTAGGGTCCTCCTTGAAAGGCTTGATCTAGTTCCTTTTTGATCTTGAAGATTGCCATGAACTATGATGCATGGATACTCGAAAACCCCTCGCGGATCCTGTCTGATACGTCTCAGATACGGATCCGCCTTGGATACGATCCGGATACGGCCCGGATCCGCGCCGGGTACTCCAGGATACGCGGCGGATACTTCTGCGCGTATCCGCCGCGTATCCTGGAGTACCCGCGCGGATCCGGGCCGTATCCGCCCTCAAAAACGTTTTTAAAAGTTCTATTTCATTTTTTTTTAAATATTTGACTTTTCTACTCCCTAAAACCGAACCCTAAACACTAAATGAATAAAATAATACACCCTCTACCCCACAAAAAGTTATAAAAAGCACCCATCCCTCTCATTTGAAATCACACAAACAATTTCATTGTCTTTTTGCAAGTGAATGAGCAAAGAGCCAAAGAAGAGTTGTGAAGAGCTTAGTGGAGGCAAAGATTGGAAGGAGGTTTTGCAAAGAGCTTAGAGGAGGCAAAGATTTGAAGGAGGGGCAGCGATTGCTTCTATTGTTTGGAGTCCATCATTGCAAGGAGGAGAACTTTGAAGGAGAAGAAGCCATTGTTGAGACTTGAGAGGAAGAGCTTGTTTTAAAATTTTAGAGGCAACTAGGATCTACGATTCTACACTACACTCTACAGGTATACCGTATTTTAATTTTAATTTTATTTTTAATTCATCCTTTCGTTTTATTTTTTTACGGTTATTTATTTATTTATTATGTTGCATTTTTTTAAATTTTATAATTTAAACACATCCTAAATCTGTGTATGCTCTCACCTCGCGCCTTTATGGCGATCTTGGTGATCAAAAACAGATTAGGATGGCATAGTTTAGGGGTATTTAATTTATTAATTGGTAAAAAATCATTTTTTTATTTTAAATGCATTGTTCAATGTTAATGTATTTTTAATTTTTTATAGCTTCCTAAATCTGTGTATGCTCTCACCTCGCGCCTTTATGGCGATCTTGGTGATCAAAAACAGATTAGGATGACATAACTAATTAGTAATTTATTTATGTTAAGGCAAATTGTATTTTAATTTTTTAAACATCCTAAACCTGTGTATGCTCTCACCTCGCGCCTTTATGGTGATCTTGGTGATCAAAAACAGATTAGGATGGCATCCGCATAACTAATTTATTTATGTTAAGGCAAAATGTTTTTAATTTTTTAAACATCCTAACTCTGTGTATGCTCTCACCTCGCGCCGTTATGGTGATCTTGGTGATCAAAAACAGATTAGGATGGCATAACTAATTTATTTATGTTAAGGCAAAATGTTTTTAATTTTTTAAACATCCTAACTCTGTGTATGCTCTCACCTCGCGCCATTATGGTGATCTTGGTGATCAAAAACAGATTAGGATGGCATCAAGTTCTGCTTCGGGTGGAGTGCAAGGCCGAGCTGAAAACACATCAGTTCCTGTGAGACATGATCCTAATTCCCCTCTTTGGAGACATGTGACAGTGGTAGACAACATTGCTGGTGGTGGGTGTCGGGTATGGATATGTCATGGTTGTCAAACTCAGTACAGATCCTCATATAGTCGAGTGAAAATCCATTTGACTGGTGTTGGAGGTGTGGGGATAAAGAGGTGCCCAAAAATATCAAATGAAAAAATGGCAGAGTACCTAAGAGAGCAAGAGGAGGCTGATAAACAAGTTGAAAGAAATAGAACTAGAACAATTCCTTCGCAAAGAAGGCCTTCATCACTACCACCCACACCTAGACCTACTTCTCATCCTTTCATTCAAACTCAAAGTGAACCATTTGATGAAGAGAGTCTAGAGAGCTCACGAAAAAGGCCAAAAGGAGCATTGGAGAAAGCATTTAATATTGAAAAGAGGGAGGTTTTGATGAGGTTGTTGCTCGATGCATTTATGCATGTGGGCTGCCCTTTAATGTATTGAGATCTCCATATTGGCATCAAATGGTGAAGGGTATCAATGAAGCTCCACAAGGGTACAAATCCCCAGGTTACGAAAAAGTTCGAACCACACTCTTGGGAAAGGAAGTGGAACACATTCACAAGACTTTGCAGCCAATCAGAGACTCATGGAAGGAAACAGGGGTTTCCATCATTTCAGATGGATGGAAAGATGCTAGAAATAGACCCCTCATAAATGTTGTTGCAGTATGCCCTAAAGGGGCAATGTTCCTTAAAGCCATTGACTGTGAAGGGCAAGTCAAGGATGCACAATTTATTGCTAACATTTTAATAGAGGCAATTGAGTCGGTGGGCCCCCATAATGTTGTCCAAGTCATCACGGACAATGCTAAAAATTGTAAAGCAGCAGGAATGATCATAGAGGGTAGATATGAGCACATTTTTTGGACCCCTTGTGCTGTCCACTCCCTTAACTTGATGCTCCAAAAGATTGGGAAAATCCCATGGATTGAGCAAATTTATTCTGAGGCAAATGACATTCAAATGTTTATCACAAACCATCATATGTCACAAGCCATGTTTAGGAAATTCTCAAGGTTAGAGTTGCTGAAGGTTGCAGAAACTAGATTTGCGTCTCACACGCTTGTTTTGAGACGGCTTGTGAAGGTGAGAGAGGCTTTAACTAGTATGGTGATCAGCAGTGTTTGGTCAGTGTGGAGGCAGTCAAATACAGAGAAAGCTACAAGGGTAAAATCATGGGTCCTTGATGAGGATTGGTGGGCCAAGGTTGAGTACTTGTTGAGTTTTACAGAACCCATTCTCTCCATGATCCGATATGTAGATACTGATGAAGCATGCTTGGGAGAGATATATGATGGCATAGATTCCATGCTTGAGCGTATCAGAGATATAATACAAAAGAAAGGTCTAGATCCAGAAGAGACCTTCTACGGTGAGGTCAAGACTGTGGTCATGAAGAGGTGGAATAAAATGACCACCCCATTACATCTCCTTGCTTATGCACTGACCCCAAAGTACTATAGCGCTGATGTACTTGGGCTACCAAACAGGCAAGCACCATTTTCTGACTCCGAAGTTGGAAATGGAACCAGGGCAGCATTCAGAAGAATTTTTCCTGATCCATCTATAGCCAGTGTGGTCAGAAGTGAAATGGGCATGTTTACTGGTTCAGAAGGCGTCATGGGATCGATTGAGGCTCTTTTTGACAAGAGTAGCTTGACTCCAACCACATGGTGGCGTGTACATGGCCATGATGCCAAGTACTTACGTCCTGTTGCTATAAAAGTTCTTTCACAGGTATAACATTTATAAATTTTAAAATTTAGAATCATTTCAAATATTTTAAATTTTATTAGGTTAGAACTTAGGATACTGACTTGTCTTTGAATTTCAATTTTCTTTGTTGTAATAGGTGGCTAGTAATTCTTCCGCAGAGCGGAATTGGAGTACTTATAGCTTTATTCACTCATCTAAAAGAAACAAGTTGGCATCTAAAAAAGCTGAGGATTTGGTATATGTGCACTCCAATTTGCGCCTCTTGTCACACAAGTCTGAGGAGTATGCTAAAGGGCCTCACAAACTTTGGGATCTTATTCCAGAGACCACAGACTTGGATGCCTCCGTAGCCACGCTTGCCCAACTTTCATTATTTGATGGCGAAGATGACGCTCTAGGGAGTTCGCAAGGAGCGGAGAGTGGAGTTAATGAGAGTGGAGCTAGCGCAAGTGGCACACGTGAACTTGATTTTGAGGAAAATCTAGATGATATATTCTAGATTTGTTTGTATTCCTATATCATATGTATGGCAGCCACATGAACAATGAAATCATAAATGTAAAATCTTAAGTATATTGTTTGTTTTGAAAATTTGAACATGGATCTAGTTACTAGTATATTTTTCAAATTTCAAGTTTTGTTCGTATTCATGTTAAGTTTTAACATGATATTCGTATATCATATGTATGGCAGCCACATGATCAATAAAAATGCAAAGTCTTAAGTATATTGAATGTTTTGAACATTGATTCAAGTTTTGTATTACTATTTCAGTTTTTTATGGACTAAAAAATGAGTAAAATGAGTAGATGTACATAAAAATAAATATATATATATATGTACGGACGTATCCAAGACGTATCGTATCCAAGGGTTTTTTAAAATTGACGTATCCGCGTATCGTATCGTATCCAAACGGATACTCGTATCCGTATGCAACATAGGCCATGAAGAAACCCTTGGGCATATCCTTAGAATTTCCACAGTTACCGATGGCTTCCAGTTAGCTTGGACACAGATCTTGAGGGTTTGAGATCCTAGAAAAACTTCTATGAATCTGTACATGAGAATTTTTCCTTTGAGGATGCAGAGAAGCTTTTCCATCTAATCTGAGAAAGAGACCTTTGGAGGCTCAGCCTTTTTGAGGTAACAACCATTGGTTTTCTTGGCCGGAAAGGAGGGCCTTGTGATGGTACAGTAAGCATAACATTGCAGAAATTGTTAGAAATCTTCTTTGCCTACTACAGGGTTTTCAGATGAAACCGTAGATTTAAAGCTCAGCACATTCAGGGGTGGCGGATCAGAGGAGGCCATGGCCTCCTTCAATGGTGGTAAAGAAGAGATCAGATCAGCAGGCCCGTGTAAGGAGCTAGAACAGCAATTGACAGTGTCCTTGTTATGTAGATAGAAAAAATGCAGATCTATGTCCAGAAATCGTAGATTTAAAGCTCAGGATGTTTGGGGGTGGCAGATCATAGGAGGCTATGCCCTCCATTGGTGGGAAAGGAGAGATCAAATCGGCAGGCCCATGTGAAAGAGCTAGGAGCAGCACAATTGACAGTGTCCTTGTTATGTAGATAAAAAAATGAAGATCTATGTCCATAAATTGCAGATATGTGCCTATGACTCTGCCTAGAAGTTGCAGATAGGTGCTCAGAAGTTACAGATCTAATGCCCAAAAATAGCAGATTTGTGCCCAAAATTTGCATCCGTGGCCAGAAAGTGCAAATCATTGCCCAAAAGTTGTAAATTGGTGCCCAAGCGTTGCGGATTTGTGCCCATGAATCCAAGACCGGGGCTCAAAATTTGCAGATTTGTTCTCAAAAGTTGTAAATCAGTGCATCTCAATTTCAAACCAGAAACAAAGTCAAGAATTTGTGAGATCTTGGTACCCCTTACAGTTCCTTAACAGGAAACCCTTGGCAATTTTATCATGATGTTGATATTATGCATACATCAAGACAATCTAAAATTCAGAATCAACTACGGATTCTAGCATCTGCAACAAAGGACTATGTTCTTTAAGCAAGCATGTTCCATTTAGAGAGGTACATTACTGGCAATAATGTTCCATATGTATACAACTCCTGCATGGTGAATTTCAGAATACCAAGTAGACATGCTACCTTGTGAGGAAACTTGTTAAAGAGAGAAACAAAGGATGAACACAAAAACGCCGAATTTGGTAGAAAAATAAGACCTGTGACAAATATTTTTTTATGAGACATTTTCTCATTTACAAAGCTCTAATATAATAATATATTGTTCCTTTTCCTTTGAATGGATTCTTTTTTTAAATGCTTAATGAAAAGGCGAGCACCAAATTACATCAAGATTGTCAAGACTCCATATCCGATTTGGGAAATTTGACCAAACAATGCACACAACAAACCTCTATAATAACTTCTCAGAATTTACATTTAAACGTGCCATGATAAATTCAAACCATATGCTTTCATGCATTACACTATTGGGCATAGATATAAACGATTTAAATCAAGAGACATAAAAGTCATAAACCCTAATCTTTAACACCAATATGCAAAATGACCTGCAAAACAGTATCAAGCCTACAAGAATGTGCCTTACATTATAATAATATAATATTTAATATCATAAACTTATTACTTAATTCTTAGGCTAACAAAAATCTCATCCTTCGATAGATCATCATCAAGAACTCCTTTTGATCTAGAAAAATTGTGTTGCCGATGCTGATTTTCTGATATCTAAATTCTATGTCCACTTTGATTGACATTGATTATAACTGCTTGTGATCTTCATCTGCGTTTTTCCCATACTGGCATCATATAGTTCACTATAATATAGCATTCTTACTGGCATCTCCTTCATGCCTAATTCCTAGTTTTAGCCATGTCTAGGTCTTGGTCCTAGACATGTGTTGTGTTGTTGCAACACCTAAGTAAAAACAACACTCACTACCTTCTGCGTCATCACAACCACTTGAATTCAAATCCAAATACCATACTAGAAAATACCCTACCAAAGTGCATTTTTGAGCTGCAAAGAGATCAGGAGTCCAAAGGGAAGATTAGATAACAAACTCTTGATGACCTAACACTTTTTCCAGATTGGCCAGGATTGTTTCCATATTTTCTAAGGTATTATACTGCATACTTTGGGAAAATACTGCGCCATCTATAATTGTCCAATTTTTGTCCCGCGATCAACATTTTTATGTATGCTCATATGGTGGGACCCCTCTAGCTATGCTGCATACCTGTACACAACCTACTTTCAATTTATAGTGCAATGAGATATTTTATGATAAAGCTCATGGTAATTTTAAGCTTTATCACAAAATGGATCATAAAATGAGCATCATCACAAAATAGTTGCAGCTTTTCTGTTAGGTTTTTCATCTTTCTAGTACCACTCACAACAAGGTAAGGACTTCTCACCTCATTCTCTCCCTCCTAACCTCAAGCAACCCTCTCAATAAGCTATCTTCCCTAGTCATTCATACCCTCATCCTTATATATTAGGGTGGCTGCCAACATTTTTGGATTCCTTTGGTTCAACCATACTAGAGAGGATGAGTAAGTGCTATGTAGCTTTTCAATCAAGTTCCTCATTGTTCTAGTACCACTCACAGACAAGTAAGAACTTCTCACCTCATTGTCTCCCCTAACCTCAAGCGACCCTCTCAATAAGCTATCTTCCTTAGTCATTCATACCCTCAACCCTACATCTTGGGGTGTCTACCAACATTTTTGGGCTCTTTCCCTTGTGCCGCAATTGGCATTCTCATCACTAATCCTACAATTGTTGCCCTCACAATCTACTTTGAAGCTTTGCTTGGTGATTCAACTTATAGATAAAATCTTATTTAAATCGAGGCACAAATAGTATCTCATCAATAGTTTTTGTTTGATCGTTGGGTAGTCTAATGGTAATGGTTTCAACCTAAGTCACCACATTCGAATTCGCGGAGTATAAAATTCGTGATTAAATTCGACTAAAAGATTTACTAATTTATTATTATTAATTAATTTAATTTATTAATTTATGTACTAATAATAAATTACTATACCAATTTATTTACTATTCTGTATTTACTAATATATTATTACTTATTATTATATATTCATAATTATTATTAAATATTACTAATACTTACTAGTTATTGATATATTTAATCGCATATATTTATATAAGTGACTTTATTACCAATTTATTTACTATTTTGTATTTACTAATATATTATTACTTATTATTATATATTCATAATTATTACTTAATAATTTACTGAATAATATATAGTTACTATTAAACATTTATTATTAAATATTACTAGTACTTACTAGCTATTGATATATTTAATCGCAAATATTTATATAAGTTACACATAATTCTTAAGCTCGACTAAAAACAAAGAATAAGCCCAATTTAATTCGTAAATGGCATGTAGGTTGTATCTATTTATTTGTGTAAGCTCCGAACCTCCAAATAATCATTCGATGCCATTGCCGACTAAAGCTTTGTGGGTTCGAATCTGAAGGGTGTTACACGAATGCCATTGCTGGTGCCATTATTTTTAACTTCACACTTAAATCTGCAAAAAAACCTAAGTCACGATACAAAAATACGGCATTATTTTTGCGAAAGTTCCCGTGTATGCACTCACAAAAAGCTGCTTTCGTGGCAGAGATAACCCTAAATCGCAAAACAAAAAGATGAAGAATTAAATCGCGAATCCCAACGATTTTTTGGTGTGTATTAAATATTCGGCGAATTTCAATTTTTTTTGAAAATCGTCGAATGCGGTGACTTAGGTTTCAACAATAGTTCAAAAACTCATAATTGGACATCACTTGACAAAGCAAATTTTGACTTGTTTCTCGGGACTAAGAGTTTCTCAGCAATTACTTGACAACTTTATTGCTATTTTAAAAAACATATAAATTCATAAAATAAACATGAATAACATGAGAAACACTATTTTGACATGGGAAATGGATGCAGAGAGAGCATAAGTATATTTTCTATTAATTTTCGACTAGGAAAGAGTACAAACTACAAATTACAATCATCAACTGTAGTAACATAGTCCTCAATGCACCAAAATATACCAATATTAAATATGAAATATACAATCATCTTTGGTGCTTAGAACAAGTATGTTGCCCTTTGAAAGTGGAAGGTTAAAAGATTCCTCCTCCGGAAAGATATCTTCGTTCTCACCAACATCTACAACTCTTGATGCCTCTCCTATTTTTGACGTCATTGCTTCCTCTCCCTGTCTCTCCAACTCAGCGATGTCCTCCTCACTAAACATGGGCTCCATATGATCAGCAGTCCACTCGGCATATGGATCGATATCATCCAAGCCAATTGCCTCGTTGGCCCCTTGAAATGTCCCACTTTCTAAAATAACCAGTCGAAGACCCTTAGCCCAATTTTGTTTCCCGACGGCTAAGGGGTGATAAAAAGGGAAACTATAGTCTTAATAAATTATTATAAAGTGCATAAAAATACTTATATTAATTTATTAATGACTTAATAAAAATAAAAGAGAAAAAAAAATGATATAGTGAAATTAGAAAAGAAAAAGAAAAGCCACTTTATATTTTTACTTCCCCAAGAGGAAAAAGTAGTCCATGTTGGGGATGAGACAAGGCCAAAAAAGAATTAAATGCGGGCCAAAGGAGGTGATTGGTGCTTGTGGGTGGCTACTAAGCCAAGATTGCTTATAAAAGCAAGTCGACTTGGCTTTGTAAAGCATCTCTTTTATTTTACAAAATATTTTGATTTTTGTCTGAGCTTGAAAGCTTTGCAAATTACTTCAAAGGACAAAAACCCATTGAAGTCATCTCTAGAGGACAAAAACCCTCTTGAGATCTAGGAGAACAAAAAAATCTTCGTCTATTTGAAAGGATTCTCTATTCAGGGTTTTCCATTGCAAATCAAGGATTTATTTGTGTTTTCCAGTGTTTTTCAGCAGAGTTTGAGGGCTGTAATGTGCAGATTTGGGCAAGGTTTGAAGGAGAAGAATTGTTGCTGAGACTTCTCTTCATTTCCAGCTTGTCCTTGGTGGAGCGACCCATCTAGGGAACTGATTTATGGTGTTTTGGATCTATTTTGGAGCTGATCTAGGTTCATAATTCTGATTTTTAGAAATCAAATCAGCCAACTTGCATGATTTTTGGGTCAAAGAACTGGGGTTTTCAGCTGTGTCTAAAGGAGCATTCTGCAGATTTTTATAAAATAAATCAGCCTTCAATTGGATCTCAAATTGGTATTTTTCTTATGTATTTGCATTATAAAAATCAGCTGATCCATTTTGATGTTTAAAAGTGTTATTTAGCTTCATTGTTGAGTGGTTTACATATCCTATGCAAGTCACCATTTCTGTATAAAATTCAGATCTGCATTTAAAATTTATTGCATATCTTCTATAATCTGTCTTTTGGAGTGGGATTTGCCTCTATCCCGTTTGAGGTTGAAAAATGTCCATTTGGGGACATTACACCCCTTAACTTGTCTCGCACAAAGATAGATCAGATCACACAAAAACAAGGTTTTTGAGGCGTTGTATTGTTAGTTTGTTGCGCTTCTTTGAGTGAATAGCTTCAAACATACTCCAATTTAGTTCACAACCAGAAGCACTACACAGCTGGCACAAAATACAAATGCTAGCTTCTGAAGATTTGGTGATTTTGCACCATAATCTTCCCGCCACAAATCTATAAATAAGACATTTATAATGTTGTAACTCAACTAGACTTGAATAAATGAAAGAATTCTATTATCTAGTTCTAGGTGTAACAAGACTAAAAACAAATTATTCAATTTTTTTTAACCTAGTTGAGCGTTATTTCTTCTTTTCATGCATAGAGCCAATAAAAGAGCCTTCCCTCTGCGGTCTTGTAAATTCGCAGCTTGTCAACAATTACATCTCTAATTTCTTCGTCAAGAATCATCCTCTTCATGCATGTATTGAGGCCATCCAACCTCCTCATCAGCCTTAAATGACGGGGAATAGAAAATCTTCAAGTTCAAGTAGTAGGTTGTTACATGTATATGTTGATGGAGTTGTTTGTTCCATCTCCTATCAATTATGTGCCAAATGGGTTCATATTTTCTTTGATTTTGGCCATAATATTTTGCTATGGCCTCCTTGGCCATGTCCATGGCCTCATACAAATAACCCATTGGGTTTTTCTCCCATCCACCAACCGTAGAACTCTAACCAAAGGCTCTAGCACCTCTGACAAGTTAAAACAAAAGCATGCTAATTTTAAATTGAGGAATTAAAATTGAATGAAATTTAAAATTTTAGGCTAAACAATTATAAAAAATAAATGATAAATAAAAACTTACTTATGTTTAAACTTACCTTAATGATTTCCTCGGTGTGATTCGCAAATACGTCTTCAAAAACCATCCTTATATAAAAGCCACACACTAGTTTCGCACAAACAAATCCTTCTTCACAATAATACTTGCTGTCACATTAATTAATCATTCGGGTCATCACAAACTTATAAACTTCATACTTCCTAGTTAATAGGAGACCCATTAACTCTCCTATAACCACTCCCAATATAACCCTATGTTTACTCAACCATACAACCACCTAACAACTTACGTTTACCACTATGTAAATATAATCAACCCATAAGGTGAGCACTAACAATATAATTTCCTAACATCCACCATGTGGTGATGTAACGGTTCTTGGGTTTCCTTGTAATTGGGAGGTCCAAGGTTCAAATCTCGGCTTCGTGTTAAGGTGGCCTACTACCAATAGTTTGGATACGCTGGTGATAAGGCACCACAATAATGTGGTTTAATCCGTGGGTTGGCCGAGAGCTTAAAAAATCAATCCGTAGATGGTTCCACGGTTGGTGTGGGTTGGTGATGCCACAATGAGCTAAGGCCCTCTCCCTAGATAACCCTAAATGAAAAATATATATAATATAATTTCCTAACATTCCCCTATTAGTGTGAACATGGTAGAAAAACTTTATAATGTCCCCTTTTACAAATTAATGGACGCTAATAATATTTCTAAGTTGGGCCCGGTCAATTCATCATCTAGGGCAACTTATTAATATTATTATAAGAATAAAATGTATTTTTAAATATTGGTAGGTAGAAGACCCCTTTTTAGCGTATTTTCCATTGTATTCAATCGGCTAAAGGGAGAATAAAGGAGGAATTAATAATTTAATTTTAGTACTAAAGTAATTCTTATTACTGGTACTTTAATTAATTATTAAAGGTGGGTGGAAAAAGTAAAGTAATATTAAAATAGAAAATAAAGTTACTTTATTAATCCCACATGGAACGCCCTACTTGAAAAATAGAGACAGAAAAGTATAAAAGGAGGTGAAGAGGGGTTCATTTGGCATCTTTTGTCATTTATCTAATTTCACTTTGGAGAGTTGAATGCATTTGCATTCAATTTCAGCCATAGAGGACAGAAACTCACCTCGGTATCCTATTGGGGACGAAACCCGTCAATAGAACTCAGATTTGAGGACGAAAACCCTCAACATCTATTGGGTGACTTCATTCAAAGGTCACATTTGGGTGCACAGATCATATTTAAGGGTTTTTGGTCTCTATAGCAGCTCACCATATCTAGGATATTTCAGATCTGTATTTTGTGGATAAATTGCATTATTATCCTAATATTTCTTCATCCAGATTGATGTTATAAATCAGAAATTACAGGGGTTCCTTGTGGATTATAATACATCCCATTGGGGACATTATGGTGATCCATAAGGGTTGGGTATAAATTCAGATCTCAAGAATTTATATTCTTTCTTTAAGGGTTTTTCTTGGAAGATTTTAGTTTGCAATTAATTTATTGAAAAGGGTTTGCTAGAAAAATCCAAATTAATCTTATTTGTCTAAGAAAGGGACATTACAGTGGTATCAAAGTGATGATCTCGCTAGATTGTGGGAAGAATTAAATTTGTTGTAGATACTATTTGATGCATAGTCTTTGAATCATGGAGTTAATGAGTAAAGATGAATTGAGAACAAAGCTTTGCAGATCAGGGAAGGAACTTGAGCATCCACCTTATTCAAAAAATGTTCTTCTCAATATTTTGGAGGAAGTGGCAAACTGTTTGTCCATGTTAAGACAATCAGATTTTGAGTCTATGTTTTGGGCAATGAATCCATTAGTGATTCATTTGGCTAGGCCCAAGCTTTTGAGACACTCGAGATCTAGATGTGAGACTTGTAGTTATCACTTGTATTAGTGAAATTACAAGAATAACAACTCCTGAACAGCCATACAACAACACCATGAGAGAGGTATTTCAGTTATTTGTGGAAAGTTTTGAGGGTTTGGATGACATCAAAAGTTCTTTTGCTAGGAGGGTCACTATCCTAGAAACTATGGCAAAAACCAGATCTTGTGTTCTAATGTTAGATCTAGAATGTGATGATCTTATTCTCCAAATGTTTGAATATTTCTTTGCTGTTGTCCATAAAAATCATACGGAAAATGTAGTAGCCTCAATGCAAACCATGGAGGAACATGCACCATCTTTCGAATTTCCAAAAGGTGAGCTCCTTGTTGGTAGTCTAGACTCTAAAGTACGGAAATGATGATCATAATTCAGATTTGTTGCTTCATCCTATATCACTATAAAATTCTTGTTCTCATGAGAAACATGTTAAAAGAAGTGAAAAATAAAGGAAACAATTTGCAATATGGGGGATGTGGACTCCTTGATCCAAGTTCATAATTATGGGCACCAAAGGGTATAGGATCCCGGTAATATTTTGAGTTCTACAAAGGGTAACAATTCTAATTTCAATATCTTTGATGTTGTTAATGTCATTGGAAAAGCAAATTGGTAATATTTTGAGTTCTACAAAGGGTAACAATTCTAATTTCAATCTCTTTGATGTTGTTAATGTCAAAATTGATTTTGGATAAATGTAAGAAAAGCTTGGTACAAGTTTTAGACAGTAGTACTAAAAGAAATTTGGTTTGAATACAAAAGGCATTCAGGTGGGACAAGACTTCTAACAAGGAATTTGGTGCAAGCATTTGGGCCAAACTGTTATTATTCAAGGCACACAAAAAGTGTTAAACAAGGAGTATATGAGACTAAGTTTCATGACAACCTTATTGGAGAGCCTGCACATGAGAAAAGCACCTTACCGGGTAACAATGCTAATGTTTAGTCTGCTGTACTTTTCATAACAGCAAGCAATAAAAGGCAAGTTGATGGTTGTTACAACCTCGTTAAGGCCCATGAAGGTGTCCCATGCATGTATCAACAGGTTATGGGTGTAGTCAAGGAAAAAGGGACATCATTAGGTGTTTACAAGACCATGTACGGACATTACAATTCCCAAATTGTAGCTATACAAGTGAGTTAAGCCATAGAGTTGCTGATTAGTAAAAGATTTTTGAGTAAGCTTTTGATTGTTGAAGAAGTTTCAGTCATTCTTGGATCATTTCCAACCTCCAAATTGTTGATAGGGATAGTTTTCAAAGAGAAACTTCAGTATTACAGCTATTATATTTTTTTAATGCTCAAGGAATTGAGTTGGGACTGCTGCAAACAGCCACTTACAGCCTCACATTGACGGATTTGGAACATTCTGGGGCTGCATACAGCTGTTGCACTCACCTATCAGCATTTTTAGGGCTTGTTTCAAATCAAATGTTGAAGAGGAAAGCTCGGGCCAGCATGGAGAGATCACTTGGAGACCAAGGTAATCATGATGTCAATAATCTAAAGAAAGGTGAACAAGTTGAGGACAGCCAAAGGTATGAAAGTATTGTGGAATTGATTCTTCTTACTATGTCATTTCAAAGGTGTTATCAGGGGCAGCTTGTTGAAAAGAATGATCATATGTCAAGTTCAATGCTTTATAGTATAGCACAACAAATGTATGGTCAACATGAACACCAAAATGTAAATAAGGGTAGAATGAAGAACATGTTGAAGGGCAAAGAGCACATAGATCTTCTCATACAAAGTCCAAATTGTTTGTATATGAAGATTTGGAATCTGAATGGTCTTTGGAGATGCAAGACGGATCACTTTTGGAACCAAGCTTCACACTTGAAAACAGAGCTATGAGAATAGTCGCCATTACCAAGGCAGCGAGATGTTTGATATTGAAAGTGGATAAGCCATATGGTCTTTTTATATTTGTTGTCATACAAGTAGTTTCAATCATTGGAGTTAGTAAATGGTTGTTCTTGGACATTGTTGGGGCATATTCCATCAATGTTGCATTGTTTCCAGCCCCCATGTCATTGATAATGTGGAATTTTTGGAGAGATGTCATGCTTACAACTGTTGTACTTTCCTTTCATCTGTTGTTCACAACTTTTCCAGCTACTTTTCTACTTATAAGACACCTGAAAAAGAGCTTCTAGTCATATGGTTGAAGAAATTCCAAGCTACTACTAACATTGGCATATTTGTAGTTGTTTTAAGGTGGTTTCCAGCCACTAACATTCTGATTTTTGAGAGAAAAATACAAGGTTACAGTTGTGTTTGGGACAGCATTACTAAAGTTTTGGGAATCCATCATTTGAATGGAAATTATGAGATGGTGGCAAGCAAAGGAAGGGAGCTAGCTATCATGTCCATAAGGCATGATGAAGAGATTGTAAAAGTGTTGTTAAACACTCTTGTTTTCTTTGATACGTTTGTTCCATGTCCACATCTAGGAATGACGGAGAAAAAGGCTACTTGCAACTTTGCATGCATTGGTGAAAAGATCCAATTGTTAGACCTGAATTCATGTTGGTACGAATTCTCTAATTTTTCTAACACATACTAGAAAATTGTGGAAGATTCAGAGACTTTCCAAGTTGGGCATCATGAGGGCTACATACAAACCAAGGCTCAAAACTCAGAACTCGGATTTTGGCAAGAGCTCTCTCATTTGATAGGCACGGGATCTAGGCTTTTGGAGCACTACAACATGTTTTACCTCTTGGACATGGTACTTGGCATATGAGCTTGCATTTGCTTGAGGGCAAGCAAATTTGGAAAGGAGAACTATAATGTCCCTATAATGTCCCTCTTTCTCGAATAGTTCGATCGAAGACCTTTGGCCCTTTTTGTCTACCCGACGGCCAAAGGGTGATTTCAAGGGTGACTTCGGTTTATTAATTTTATTATATCGTGCTAAAAATAAAATAAAGTACCACTAAAGCACATATAATGAATTAATAGACTTTTTAAGTGACTTCGACTTAGGAAAGTACATGTAAATAAATTAATAAATTATTTAATGTGCTTTCCTAGGCAAAAAGTGCGACTTGCTTTGGGGAGAAATTAAATAAGCCAAAAATGCGACTTGCTTGGAGAAGGAATAAATTAATTAAAAATTAATTATGCTCCTTTGGAAAAAGTGCGACTTGCATTTTGGAAGGGTTTTTTGGCTATAAGGGAAAAGTGTGACTTGTGTCGGCACTATGCAGATTATTATTATTCTTCTTCCCGGCAGTTAGCTCTGAGCTTTTGCAGACAAAATCCAAGGACGGAAACCCTCTGGATTATTCCTCTTGTGGACGGAAACCCCAGGAGCAGTGAGAGGAGTTCCTATTCAGGGATCTTCATTGTAATCACAGGTCTTTTATCATTTCAGCAGTTCAAAGAGAAATAAATTGCAGCAGTGTGCATTCAGACTTCTTCTAGAGTGGGGCGACTTATTCTACAGTTGTTTTATGCAGTATCTGAGGTATTTTTCATGCTAGATAATTATTGTACCTTTCAGCATCAATTATATATCAAATCGATTTGGTTTGAATCATTTACGGTTGGGTTTTGGACAATCTTTTGTTATCAAACTATCTGCAGATTTATAATTGTTTGCCGTAAATATTTAACATCAGAAATCATTATTCAATACACGGCTGAATTGTTTATGAAGAAATCTCGAGTTTAAACCCTAGGCGCCTTTTCTATATTCACCCGGTTTGTGGGTTTATTTTATTTAATTTATCTATGCAGTTTGAGTATGGTGTTCTATGGTTTCTTTTGACATTATCAGTTCAGATCCGAGCTTGAGCAATATATTTAAAAAAAAATCAGGCAAAAGGGTGCAGGATCTTTCATCCGTTTTACAAATTAATGGACATTAATAATGTTTCTAAGTTGGCCCTAGTCAATTCATCGGCTAGGGCCAACTTATTAATAGTATTATAAGAATAAAATGTATTTTAAAACACTAACAGGAAAAATAAATGAAAGGAAAGAAATAAAAGAATTTTCCAAAAGAGATTAAAGATAGGAGGTATGTGTGGCAAAAGACTATACTTAATATGGCAGAAACTATCAAGCAAAAGGTTTCCCTTCCCTCTACTCTTACTCTGGAATGGGTTAATATATGTAAGGTGTTTTCTTTACAGTCTATAAGCTCCATTTTACCCGTCTTTAAAATGACAAAAAGCAAACATGGGTTCCTCCTATGCAGTTTGGTAAATTGAATTTGGATGGGGCTTCCAGGGGAAATCCAGGGAATGCTGCGATGGGGGGTATTGGAAGAACTCATGATGGGAAAATAGTCTTTATGTTTTTTGAAAAACTGGGAACCGCTACTAATAATATTTCTTTGGGGGAAAAAAATTGTTTCTCGGGGGTGACCGAAAGAGGCTATTAAGTGTGGGTGGACTCAAGTGCAGGTGGAATCTGATTCCAAGATCATTGTTAGGATGCTAACCATTACTAAGAAACAAAGAAGCTCAAACTAATAAATTGAAAGAGAAATAAATAAAATTAAAGGTCTACATGCACAATTTTAGACTATGGAAATCGAGATATATTCCTACACAAAGAAATCAAGTTGCAGATGCATTGGCAAATTGGGCTCTGGATAATCATGATATAAGTTGCTATGGTGATCCTCCTCTTTGGTGGCCTCAACGGGATCAGGAAGATATGAGAGCTATTATAAAATTAAACTATCCTCAATGATTTTTGATATGTTTATTGTTAAAATATAAAACATTATATAGCATGTAAAACAGTTATGTAGTTGTTCGGTTGGTAACTATCAACCACCTCTCTCTTGATAAATAAACCTCTTCTGTCTCATTTGGACAGTGCAGTTTTTGCCTTTTGTATTCTTTCTTCTCTTTGCATATTCCAACATTGGTATTAGAGCGACTTGCTCGAGGAAACTCTTGGACAAGCACGGGAGTGTTGTATGAGGTTCGAGGAAGACCCGATATGGGTACGAACTGTGGAGAAGAAGTTTGAAGTCGCTGAAGGAACTCGAAGGGCAATTATTTTGTCTTAAGAGAATCGTGGAGATCCAGGACAGACTTCGCTGGAGGAATACATGAGGGAAGCCAGCACAAATCCTGCAAAAATCGTGGCAGAGATGAGGGCAGAATCCCTTCGCAATCGTTGGCACCTGTTGTGGGCAGAACCGCAAAAACGTGGGCACGTGGAAGGGCAGAAGGGAAAAATCGTGGAGCAGTGCTACCTGAGCAAAGAAAAACGAAGGGTGCAAATACACAATCGTTTTGCACAAAAAAATGTGGGTTTATCTTCACGAGGGCAGAATCGTGAAAAAACGTGGATCCCGTGAAACGTGGGTCACAACACCTACAATCACCAAAATCGCGGAACAAACAGCAGAATCGTTGGAGGAAAAACATGGGCAAAATCGTGGTCGAAAAACGTGGGCAAAATCGTGGTCGCACCTGCAAAAATCATGGGTTATAGACCATTTTCGAAATCGTGGCAGAGGTAATCGGTGGCAGAGGTAATCGTGGGCAAGGGCAGAATCATCGCAAATCCTGGCAAAAACGGCAGAGGCAGATTCGTTTCCTGTTCTTCCCTTTTGAAACGTCCGTGATTTAATATGCTGAACTAATATTATTTTTCAGCCACAAAGGTATTCACCTTACATTTGCATAATTAATTTCATATGATTTGCTGGAGAAATTAATTTTATTACTTATTCGAATAACTAATACTTGGTGGAATAAGTATTATTTTATTGAGTGTGGGCAAAACTTTATTTTATTATTTCCGTTACTTTGGAATAATAAAATGGCAAATATATCACACTTGACGTTGCCGGAGACACAAAAATTGACGGGCACTAATTTTAATGTATGGAGTCATAAGATTTTAACGGTCGTGGAATTTCGTGATTGTGATAAAATAATCAAGGGTGATGAAAGTCGACCAGCGGCGAACTTCGAGGATTATGACAAATGTCATAAGAAAGCATTATTGCTTCTCAAGTTATCGATGTCGGATGATTTGATACCGGAAGTGCGGAATGCCACTATGGCAAGCACGTTGTGGACTAGTCTGAGGGATAAATATCAGACGTCAGAGAAGAGTCGGGTTTTATACCTGAAAAATATGCTCTTTTCCGTAAAGTTACAAGGTGGATCGCTGTCTGAGCACCTACTTCGGATGAAAGATCTCCGAGATCAGCTTGCTTCCATCAATAAAAAGTTGGATGCGATGATATGGTGGCTTTGGTTTTGAACAACTTACCTTCTTCATATGAGTCATTTGTGGAGGCACTCCATTTAATGGCTGAAAGTCAAACACTCACGTTTGACAAGGTGAGTTCCTACCTGTTGCAAAAGGAACGAAGACAACTTCAGGCAGAATCTAATTGTGACCATGCAGAGAGTGCTCTTGTCACTCAGTCAAAGGGAAAGTGGAAACGTCACTCTGGTGAATCTTCCACTCGGTATCAGGTCACATGTTATTACTGTCACAAGGTTGGGCACCTCAAGAAGGATTGCTGGAAGCGGATGTATGATCTTTCGAAGCAGAACAAAAAGCCATGTAATGAGGAACATGTGGCAGCAGTTGCAAAAGAACGGATTCGGATGACGAGTATGCTCTTTATTGTCTTACGACATCATGCTCAAATGATAGTGGTACCAGTTGTTGGATCATTGACTCTGGTGCGTCTGCACACTTTTCATGTCGTAGGGACTGGTATGTTTCATTTACTGCAAATATTTGTTTTGAATCAGTAGTACTAGCTGATGGAGAATCACTTGCAGTAGAAGGGATAGGAGATATATGCATTGTATTGAATAATGCTCATAAATTGTTGGTACGGAATGTTAGATATGTACCTTCTTTACAAAAGAATCTTCTATCTATTCATCAATTGACTGAAAATCCCAATATTTATGTGGATTTCTGTGGAAAGAAGTGTGTTGTCTCTGATGTGAAACAGAGACGGATAATTGCCCTTGGTATTGGGGTAGGTGGTCAGTATCGGCTTGTTGATCCGATTGCGATCAACATGAATGCACGTGTGGAGGACAACTCCACCATTCAGGATGTGCAGGAGGCTGCAATGCCTTGGGAGGAAGCCATTCCTCACAAATCTATTGACTTGGATACAGTCAACCTACATGCACCTATTGTGGAGGGAATATCCACTATACTAGGTGTACGGGAGGCGGACATGCCTTGGGAGGATGGATTTCCTCATTCTGAAGAACAATTTGTTGTGGACGGAGACTCCACTATTCCAAATGCATTAACGGTGCATGGTGAGATGGCATGCCCAGCCACTCACTCAGAGGTTCTTGCTCGAAGGACAATAGAGCATGAACAGTTTGCTCATTGTGTTGTGAAGGATCTTTCCCAACAGAGGGGGATAGATGAGCAAATAGATAAGACGGAGGAGTTGGTTCTCACTCCTACCACTGTTGTGATGGAGATGGTTATTTCTCCTGTTGAGACGGAGACCACTGCTGAGACGGAGATGGTTATTTCTCCTACTATTGAGGAGTTGGTTCTAACTCCTGCACAGATGGTCACATTCTTCTTCTTGAAAAAGTTGGATGAGCACTACATGGTGGTGCAAGGACGTGATCGAGGTGACTTCGATTATAGGATAATTGAGTCTTTGTATAGACTCCTACAGGCTACACAAGCCTGGAATAGATTTTTTAATCCACATCTTCGAGGTTCTGATTTCAGCACTCTGGAGATGGGGCTGACACTCTCAGCCATTGGTGATTCATCACCGGTCATGAATCAACTTGTTGGCTAGATTTTCTGCATAGCATCAAACCTAGGCAGTCATGAGATAAATCTCCCTCATTTAACCGGTGAGGCTCCCGTGTCAGATTTGTCAATATAAATGTGTTATTATCTATCAGGGGGTTTTACTTTAACCACTTAGTTCATGAACCATAACTAAGAAGTTTTGCAGCAAGTAAGCAGTTGTTTAAGAAAGGAGAATTATAGATGAAAGAAGTAAAGGAAATGCAGAGAAGAAATGGGGAAGATGTGCATCCCAATTAGTAGATAACAGAGCTAATTGCATGCACATAGAAGAAACTTAATAGATATGAACACACAGAATTATAAAGCAAAGGCAACTCTAGATCCAGATCTAAAATAACACAAAGTTTATCAAGAGATCTAAGATTCAAAGCAAGAAACAAAGTACACCGTGACACAAAGTTCTCCGGAAACCTGCTCCTTTGTATTCCTCTGCTTCAAGTTGCTCTCAGGGGTTCAGCACAAAGTCTAAAACACAAGATTAGTTTGAAAATTCGATTCCTCATTAACTCGGAGGTTCTTCTCCTACTTATAGAATGTAGGAGGAAAGTACAAATAGAAGACTCAAACTGAACTAAAGTATGAACAAGTAAAGATGACATTTGGCAATCATCCTCAACTAACTTCTTCTTAAGTGACACATGTATCACTTAACTAATAGAATGGTTCCACATGACTTCAAGTAATGGTTGCAAAACCAATAACTTAGAAGTTTTACAATTTCATCCAGGAACATAGAAAATAGAAGAAGAAAGAATAGAAGAAGTCATGCCAGCTGTAATGTTTACATCTTCTTCTTGTTCTGATATCTGATATACTTGTCGAACATATAATTCAGCATCCTTCCATCTGTTTTAGCCACTGCTTCCTTCTCTGTCCTGAACTACAGCAATCCTTCATTCAACACTTTGCTGCATGCTTCCACCTCTTCCAAACTCGGCCCAAACCTCGCAATGTCTGCCTGCAGCGCCACCAATCTATTGATAGAATTCATCGTGAAAGGCTTGGTAGCTTTATCAATTCTCTTTTGCACCATCAGAAGAGAACCTTCCAGGGAATTAGGCACCTCGTTAGAAACAATCCGCACGTATGAAGTAACACCTCCGTCCACTCTTTCCTCAGTGAAAGAAATGATACTTTCTGTAAATCTGATGTTCTACTCTCAGTGCTCGTATCCTTTTCAAGAAACTCTGCGAGATCTCCAAACGGAAAGATACTGCAAACTCTAAAAGCTTTCCCCTTCTCGACCGATCCATCCATCGTGAAATTTGTTTTGCAACCAATACATCTCCCTGGCGAAGCTTGTTGATCTCGGCCAAAATACTCAAAGTTACTCTCTGCTTCAAAATTCATGCCTTCTATGCTTTCCATCGATTGCTTTAGTTGATTTGTTGCATCGTTCATAACCTATAATGCGGTGGCACTTCCCAAGCAAGTTGCACGAAGCTTGACGAATAATCAATCCTTCCATTCGTCAATAGCTTTTACTTGATTGCTTGCATCTTCCATTTCTGCATAAGATGATCACTCACCTGCTCTGAAATGGGTGAATGGAAGGTTTAGCAACCTTGGCTATGATCTCACATAATTGAGACATTTACTTCTACAATCTTCTTTCTCCACCTTTTCACTTTATCAAGCGTAAGGAACAAAACATCCATCAACGTCTGTGTGTCCCGCTTCAATCCTTCCTTCTTAGGGTAGCTTGTACCGAGTGGTATTTTGGTCACCATCACATCTTCTATCGTGAGCTCCTCTTCTATCTTTCCTTCCGCCGAATTGATATCTCAAAGGAAACTTCTCTCCGAATCCTTGATGATCAACCTAGAAGTTGCTTTAGCAACTTTAGGCCTTCTCTCTTCTGAACCGATCCTGAAATAGTTGCAAGTCATGCTCCTCTAAATTCATCTCTACTCTTGCTTCCGGAACCAACTGCAAAGCTAACCATTCCGAGAAGTTACTTCTCGGGGAGTAAGAAGTCGCTGAGTGCACTACCATCTCCCGCTCTGCATCCTCTCCGTCAGAAAGTGCCACAGTGTCATGGCTGCCATCTTCTGAAACATCCAAGGACAAAGCTCTTTCGAACTCCGTCATCTGCAGCTTCAACATCTCCTCTGGAACGGGTGATGAACGGAGTGGCTGCGGAGAGAAGACGAACGTCGCCGGATTCAATGAAGGCATGGAAGCGTCCTGCTGCTGCGGTGCAATAGTTGGTGAAGTCGGAGTCAAAACTATGGTCGTAGAAGTGGTCTTCTCCTTCTCTTGAGATCTTCTGTGTACTTTCAACTTCTCGGACCTTCTGCTGCTTTCTCCTTCATGCTTTCGCTTGAGGGAATCTCCTGCGCCAAAGTTGCCCGTGATTTGATTCATCAAGGCGGTATCCCTTCGCTTTTAGCTGACCGATTCAAGTATTCACCAACATAGCCCCAAATCTCTCTTCAATTGAATGGCAGCCTCCATTGTTATCCTGCAGTATAGCTTTATCTCCTCCCATTTTATGGTAAGTGTCAAGTACCACGTTCCCATCATCTTTAAGATCCGCAGGTATCCGCGCTAATCCAAAATCGAACACTTGCTTTGCTGATAGCCTGCTGAAATCTTTCTTTTTAACCTCGTACTCACTTCTGCACTTCATCCAGAAATCTTCTAACGAAGGCACATGTGCGTACTCCTGGGAGATTGTCTTCCTGGCTACTCCAAATGGATCGAAGTTAAGCCGTGCAAGGAAGAACTCTTGCTCATACTCGGATAACATTTGCGCTTCCATCCCTCGAGCTCTGTGAATGCCGATGCAACCAAATATCCCACCATGATTGGGAAGAAGCCCGTAAACTTATGCCGTTTATCAAGATCGTGTAACTCCACAAGTTGCTGCTCGGCTCCATGGCGATCAATCTATCACTCAGATACCTGGGCATCTTTATTGGTTCTCCAGAAAAGCCCGTAACCCTGAGGTATGTGAAATCTGCAAACTGGATGAATAAACTGCCAATCTTGGACACTGCTTCCCACACTTCCTTGCTTACCCCGTGAGTCTTCAAATCTTTGTCTAGCAAATGCAGATGAAATCATAGAAGAAGTCATCGTTGATCACTTTGAAGTCCTCGCACGCAGGTACACAGAAGTCGTGGGTAGCACTCGAAAATGGGGTCCTTGGAAAGAACACCACATCTATCCAGCTTGGAAAAGACACCCTGTGAAGTCAGCAGACACACCAAGTATGAAGTCATCTTGAAGTTGAAAGTACGCTTCACGCCCGAAGCTGCTCACCGATGTTCTTCTTAATAATTTCCAACCACCGATTATAGAATCAACCTTGTTGATTTCAATGGTCCTGATGAAAGCATACATCCATGTACGGAAAGTGTAGGCATTCGCTTCGCCATTCAACCTGCATAGCAATTTGACGACATCATCTGCCTCCTGCACCAAATTGGACCGTGGAAGAGTTCTCGGGAACTTTGAAGGGGATCTAGGCTTCTTCATGAACCGGCTGTTCATTATGCTCACGCAATCAGCTCTATGTTTTTCCCATCTACTGTCAGCATCCTGAATGCTAATAGAAGTCACCACCTTTCGCACTGGAATCTTCAGACAATAATTGATGAACTCCGCATCCAAACGAATTATTGTCTTTCCCGCAACATCACGCACTGATCTGGATGAAGGATGATAAGATCTAGCACACTCCATCACGAACTCTGGCAATTGGGCTGTACATGGGAAAGCTGCAGCTCGGATAATTCCGCTACTTTTGACCGCACGCATGAGTGAAGTCTTTCCCGCTCTGGATCTATCAATCAAATCAGAAAGAGGTTCTGGGCCTAGATCCGTGTCTCCTATGTCTGCAAGTTTGGAAGCAATACATGAATCCATCTTGCTCTCTTTTTCATCTCCTTTCGCCATGGCTTTGTCTATCTTCGTCTCAATAATTCTTTTCTTCTAACTTGGCGGATTTCTTCAATACTTTTCAAAGGTGCGGATCTGGACAATTCTTTCGATTCGGAGGATATTTGCGATGTATTGGACATTGATAAAACTCCTTTTCTTTTGTAATGCACCCGTAATGAATTCCCGCAATTTATTCAGACAAAAATGGCCACCGGAGCATGAATAGTGAATTTAAATTATAAAAATCTGCACTTTTCAAGCCTGCTGCCCCAAAAATTGGTGTTTAATTTGCACATAAAGAGAGCATGAATCCTTTCAATCAACACCTGAGCTCCTGTAACACCTGTGAAAACAACTATGCAGACAAAGATCAACCTCCTCCAAAGCATGTGCCAAATCTGGAAGCTTTTAGCCTTTTTAGCACTTTGTCTGAACAAAATCCTTCCTCTAATGGGGGCGCACTTTTCCTCTTGGCTGCAATTCTTTACCTGTGAATTAAATTATTCACCCATATGGCTGCCCATGCTTATATAACCTTCACAATTCTATAATTAATAATTGCCCTAACAATTAAAGGCAATTAATTAATTAAAAATCATGCTTTTCTCTTTTAAAAATAGCATGTTTAAGGACAGCCATCCAATAAATTAAATTAATCCAATTTAATGTTTCACACAAAGACTTCACTCAAGCTCCACAAAGTGTGCTTTGACCATAGCCACTTTGAAAATAGAAATTAATTTAATGTTTTAATGCCTTAAAAAACATTAAATAATACCCAAATGGGGCGCACTTTTTGAGAGGAAGAGGGCAGCCATTAAATAAATTTAATTTAATGCATTTAATTCCTTTCTTTTATTCCATCTTTGACTTTTTGACCTCCTCCAAGCTTGGGCGCACTTTTTGAGAAGAAAGATTAATTAAAATAATCAAATTTAATCCTTTCATTCTCTCACCAAAGGGGGCGCACTTTTTTGCACATGTAATTCTATTTTTAAGAATTTTTCATAATGGGATTCTTTACCCTGCCAGGCAGGCACCAAAATCCCGTGATCCACTTAAGTGATTTAACTTTGACAATGGGATTATTTACCCTGCAAGGCAGACACTAAAATCCCATGATTTCACTTAAGTCACTTTCCTTTTATTATATCATGGGAATTTTTACCTCGCAAGGCGGATAATAAATTCCCACCGCCTCGCAGCCTCTATTTTTCCCACTGCACTTTAAGTGACTTTTATAACACGGGAAAAAGTACCTGCTTTGGCGGAGGCGGATATAAAATTCCCACCCCGCCTGCGGCTTATATTTTTCCCATCGCAGCTTAAATCCTTTGTTTTCCAAAATGCGCCCATCCCCTTGCGGGGCTTTTCTGCACGCCGACTTCGCTTTTTTCCCAGTGATCCGTGCCTCGATGGCGACTTCCTCCGGGCACAATGTGCGTATATGTTTTCCAGTGCTCCAGGCCAAAAATCGGGCTTACCCGGCGAAGGAATTGCTCCAGAGAAATTTCACAGAAAACAAAACGAGACACCACAAAAACACGAAAAATTGCCAAAAGTTACAAATAAAGCCCAAAACTTAAAATAAGTTAAAACCCTTCTAGCACATAGGAATAATAACATATTCGCTCATAATAGAGTTAAAACAAAGTGCAAATAGCTTCATACGGGGCTCAAAATAATTAAATACAAATTTTCCGCAGACAAATCCCGACAGGCAATAATAAAATGATTTTGGGCATCCGGGTATTTGGCGAAAAGGGCTAATATGGCTCTTTGGGATTATCTTGACGTAATACAAGAACTTTCGTGCAATAAAAACAACAAACGCGACCCGTTATTTTAAAAGTACGAAAAATTTTCGGATAGGGTAGTCGTAGATTTCAAGGTGAAATCGAGTGACACCAATCACGAAACAGAGAACCAAAGTGGACCACTTGCCATATCTTTTGTTCATGGGACCAGATTTTTGTTTTGCGGTTCGTCTTCATTCGACAACTCCATCACAGTTGAGGACTACTGATTTTAAAGTACAACTTATGGCACAGATCTGTAAATGTAATGACTAAACATATGGGCTTTAGAAAATTTGTAAAATTTCGGGACAAACTTTGTCTTATTTCCGGTTTAGTCATTAAGAGGGGGTGTTAAAATATAAAACATTATATAGCATGTAAAACAGTTATGTAGTTGTTCGGTTGGTAACTGTACAACCACCTTTCTCAATAAATAAACCTCTACCCGTATCATTTGGACAAAGGCAGTTTTTGCCTTTTGTATTCTTTCTTCGCTTTGCATATTCCAACATTTATTTTCCTTTATAATGCTTAGGATTGGACTAATAGCTTCCAAGATTGGCATAGTCCTAATTGTACAAATATATTTCCTTTGAAATAATTTTTTTGTATTTTAATAAAAAAATCTGGTATGTAGAAGAACCCTTTTTAGCCTATTTTCCTTTGTAGTCGATCGGCTAAAGAGAGAATAAAGGAGGAAGTAATAATCTGATTTTAGTACTAAGGTAATTCTTATTATTGGTACTTTAATTAATTATTAAAGGTGGGTGGAAAAAGTAAAGTAATATTAAAATAGAAAATAAAGTTACTTTATTAATCCCACATGGAACGCCCCATTTGAAAAATAGAGACAGAAAAGTATAAAAGGAGGTGAAGAGGGGTTCATTTGGCATCTTTGGTCATTTATCTAATTTCACTTTGGAGAGTTGAATGCATTTGCTTTCACTTTCAGCCATAGAGGACGGAAACCCTCCTTGGTATCCTATTGGGGATGAAACCCCTCAATAAAATTCAGATTTGAGGACGAAAACCCTCAACATCTATTGGGTGACTTCATTCGGAGAGGTCACATTTGGGTGCAAAGATCAGATTTTCAGAGCTAGGGCACACTTGTCGACACGTTTTCTACATTCCCCGCTTCAGATCTGCATTTCAAGCAAAGAAATTCAGCCAGTGGAGAGACATCTACCAAGGCTTCGAACAAGGACAGCTAGGGCATGATTTGCAGCCATATCTAGGGTTATCTACACCCTTTGGGATTTCAAACCAGCATTTAAGGCATCATCTGTGGGCAGATTTCTTCAATTCTGGGTTGCATATTCATCAATTGGCCTCTTCATGCCACAGGGTGTCATTTATCAAAAAATTTGTTGTTATCATACACGTGTATTTTCTTGGTTTTGGGTGTGAAAATTAAATAAATAAAAATCAAATCTTTATTCGAAAAAAAAATCTTCCATATTTCTATTCCTAGAGGATTTCTAAATGCTTTGAGCCTTCTGGGTATTTTTACTTTGTCAGTATTTGTTGAATAAAGGAAAATTTCCATATTTCATTAATTCTGCCCAAAAGGGTTATTACAGCCATAAGGGTTGGGTATAAATTCAGATCTCAGGAATTTATATTCTTTCTTTAAGGGTTTTTCTTGGAAGATTTCAGTTTGCAATTAATTTATTGAAAAGGGTTTGCTAGAAAAATCCAAATTAATCTTATTTGTCCAAGAAAGGGACATTACAAACTTTCACGCATTCAACAACAATATGCCCACCTCTGGTGGCACGCCCATTCTCGTGGCTCATGATCTTGATACAAAAGAAAGGCATCTCCTTCCATGGTTTTCAGCAGGTTTACCACAAACCTAGACATGAACAAGAACCATCAACTATTCACCTCATGTGGTTTTCTGGATTTCCATGAACCTTTTCAAGATCCATGATTTACATTACTTTGTGCTTTCGCTCTCCCACTACATATAGGAATTGCTCACACAGAATAGATTTCACATTACATCACATAAGAACAAAATGTTCTCAATTGTAGCCACCGTTGTTGTCGACCGTTGCCACTAGATCTCGAACAACATAGGAAACTGCTACTACACTAGAAGTTTCCCTTGACTTTAGCCGATTTGGTGCAAAATGGAAATGGAATATTGGTGTTATATTCCCCCACAATGTGAAATTTCCATTTATTCACACAAAAGAAGAACATTGAAATGAAGCACATTGCACACAACTAAAAACAAAAACTCTGAAATTGTAATACACCATAGCGGAAAGCAAAACACATGCCAAAAATGCCACCATAGCTTCGCAGCCCATTGTTGGTGAGTCGACAAGGGGTCGTTGATTGATCTCCAACCTCATGTGCCTCCGTCCTCTAGTTTGACGTTGCTTAATTACTCAACAAATTTGAATTTGTAGCTCAAATTTCATTTTTACAAATCAAACGTCATGTTCCACCATAATTGTGTTCATAAGGCAAATATTTTTATTTTTCAAACTTTTGACTCTTGACAATGCGATATGTTGACGACATACACTTGAAAATGACAATTTATTTGACACCGACTTTTGATACAAATAATAGACTCAAAAGACTTATTGGAAACTATAGCAATAAACTCAAATATTTTTATTGACTTAGTTAAATAAGAAAGACCTAATAAATAAAGATGATTTGGCTTACAATTTTGATTTAAATAGAATAATGGCTCACACAAACTTTAACATAGAATACTAACTTCAAGGCATACAATATAAACTATATAAACAAATCTCGCGTGGACAAAATCTAGACTTATGAAATTAGACTCTAAAGTGAAAATGTTGGAGGATACGGACTATTAGACAATTTTGGAAAAAATTGCAACAAGTGTATAAGTAAAAGAAAAATACACAGAGCACATTAGTGACAGTGATGGTGAGTATAAGACCGAGAGGATCGAGTTAGAGAATGCAAAATGGTCACGCAATACTGGCGAGTGTAGACAACTGGATCTGATCACCACGTATTTAATAACTTCTGACTTTTTTAATAAACTAAACAACAACTCAAATAGATCGGGCCTGAGAATTGGACACATGCCTTTGTATTAAACTTTGAACCTCCCATATATCAAGAAACAAAAAGATGCATATGTGGACTGTCAAAGAAGGCACACACGTGACTGATTATTGCAATGAAAGATATTATTCTGCAGAGGAGACTAAGAGCAAATTCGGATCTGCACTGTCACTGGGTGTCCTCAGATCTACAATGCACAATGATGTCCAATGTCAGGTTCTCAATCATGTTCAAAGCTCGTGAATGTAGAACCGAGGCCGAAATATATGTATCAAAAACACAGCCTGACAAACTACATGTGGAGGAGAGTGCCATGTGAGTGGTCAAACATATCATCAATCAGACAACGTTTAGGCGTAATATCCACAGGATTGGTATTGATAAATCTGTAGGAGATTGGATGTAAATAACAAATATTTCAATGCACACGCAATCAGGCACATAGACCATTGAATAAGTTGATTAGATCACCCACGTATGGCAGCACCTATGCTCATCAATGCCTCTCATGTTAGTGTAGGATTTATTTTCCTTGCTTTATTTATATTATCCTACTCAGGCTATTCCACCTCACTTGGAGTTTTCCTACACTTATGGGATATGCTTGCTTAGGCGTACACTTGACTACACTATCCTAGGTGTTGGTTAACACTTGAATATACTATTCTAAGCATTGGTTGCCACTTGACTACACCATTCTAGGTGTTGGTTACCTCTATTCTAGGTGGAGATTGCCATGATTCTAGGAGGAGGTTACACATTCACCTCCTATATGTACATCTCTTACATTATTCTATTCGATCGTATTGAGTTGGAGTTATTTTTATGTGTTATTGCAATTATCTCTCTTGTATTTTCATAATTTGCAGTCTTGTATGCTTGCATTGTTTTGTCTTGGAACAATTCACATCTCACATCATTCACCTGTGCATTCTTCGAACCAACAGATCCATGGCGCTTCTTTGATATGGTATCAAAGTCGAGCTAGTATTGAGCTTGTCTGGTTATTATTCTACAAGTTTAATTTCATTTGAGGTCATTATTTGCAAGTATTTGGGTTTTTTTTGTGTTGGTTTTGCCTGGTTTGTGGGTATATAGCCTATTTGCAGGCTTCGAGGTTTATAGACCCGCATAGTCCATATCTCGATACTGAAATCTTAATACAGAAATCGTGATTTATCGGCGGTTAATCGCGATTTATCTTTTGCTAGAGGGAAAACGATTTATCTTTGGGAAAATCGCGATTTTTGCCCTCCCGATAAATCGGCGATTTATGGCAAGAAATTTCAAGAAAAATCGTGGAAAATCATTGCTTAGGTATAAAACGTCAAAACTGAAAAAAAAATGAGTTCATTTCAAAACGCTGGTTGACTTTCTCCTACGCAAATTCATCCCTTGTGTTTTGCTAGGGTTTCAACCACGATTAGCTTTATTTTATTATTATACATTTGTTTTTATTTATTATCAATGTTCAACTTCATGCTCGTAGATTAATTTACATTATCTCAGAGCCTGCAGGTGTCTAAGATTCTGAGTTCGTGTATTTGAGCTCGCTTTCATTTATTTTCCTTGCATTCGAATTTGTTTTATACATGAACTCAAATAACTCAGAGTCTCAGCCTCTTGAATCACGATTTCTGGTATAGTTCGTGTCACATTGGTAAAGTTAAATGAAACATTGGTAATATAATCGTTAGTCATTTTCCATTACAGTCAAATCAAGCTTTCTTCAAGATAAGGACTGCTAAGTTTTATGATATTCCGCAGCATATGGCAACGTTCATGATTAACACTAACAGCCTCTTACCGTGCCCAAACGTTCTCAGAAAATTTATCCTCTTTTATATATTGTGTGACTGTGAACTGTGACTGTCTCGCCATGTACTGGCATATTAAAACGTATTTCAGGTCTGCAGTCTTTTGTGTCTGTCTTTTACCTTAAGCGTATAGTTTATTAATATGTAACTTTTGTCTGTGTGAAGTTGTGAAAATATATTTATGGGCCTATGGCATTCTATGAATCTATACATTCACTTCTCATGTCATTTAACAATGTTTTACATTTAATTTAAGTGTATTTTATGAATTTAAATGTTTTTTAAAGTAGCGATAAAGTCATCGATTAATGCCAATAAATTTCCGAGAAATAATCGATTCCCGATTTCTGAGTCAAATTTTGGCCTACCAATAACGATTTTTTGAACTATGGTCCATATATAGTTTTGGAGATTGTTTTTTTGCAAGCCCTGAATTATTATTGCAGGCTCCTTGGAAGATTTATCCATATCTAGGCATTTTCAGACCTGTGAAGGGCGTTTTCACCTGTGGTAGTGCTTTGCATGCATGTTCAGACTTGCAAAGGGTGTTTTTCCTGATCAAGAGGCGTTTTCAAACCTGCAACAAAATTTCCAACAGCCCATACACGCATTGAAGATCCAGCTTGAGTTACTGTTTTAATTCCCACAATAGAACAGTTTGCTACATGCAGATTTGTCGAAATTTAAGAGCCACGATGCATTTCTTCTTGATCCAACGTGGCCATAGCCTATGTACGGACGCAAAAATAAATCTTCGTCTCGGCCTAACAACCTCGTCGGAACAGCCTTCGGCTATAACAAGGTGGTTAACACCAGCCCCCCTGTAACCCCCTAGCATTTTAGTGAAAAAAGTGCATTTCAAGTTTAGTGCAAATTCATTTAAAATAGGGCTTATTTATGGGAAATAATTATTGTAAAACTTTTTATTGGTAGCTCGATATTGAGTGCCATTTTTTTTGCAAAGTTAAATATTTTTCATTTCCCAAAGCATTGGACCTATTTATTTTGTAAAACGCACTAAGTTATAAAGTGTCAAAATGTGGGGGGCTTTTTGATAAATTTTCTGGAGGGGTGTACAGTGTGTTTCCTCTCTTGTTCGGAACTTCTTTCTTTCCGCACATTTCTTTGTTTTCTAAAGAACTACCACAACTTTTCTTTTTGCACTATGGATCTAAGTACAATTAACCCACTTACACCTTTTAACTACCATGAATGGAAATCAAAAATGACCATTGCACTTAGGAGTAAAGGGTTGTATTGTATCACAATGGGGTTAGAACTTGAGCCTAGTGAAGCCGCATGTAGATAAAGTTAAGTGGTTTAATAAGTGTGATGAAGATTTTGGTATTTTGTGTCTTTCAGTGTCTCCCGAACTCCTCTTTCACATAGAGTCACCACATCTCCCAACCAGTGTGGAAAACCTTAGAAACCTTGTTTGGAAAAGTTGACACTATGAGGGGTCATGAGCTAGAAATAGAACTTATCAGCTTAAGTCCTAGCAACTTTGACACCTTGGAAGATTTCTTTACCAAGCTCAAGTCCTTACAATTGCAATTAAAAGAATGTGGAACAGAAAAGAAGGATGAACAACTAGTTCTTTCAGTGCTTGCCAAACTAGGTCCTGACTACTCTATCTTTGTCTCTACCTTTTATGCTACCAAGAGGGCTCTTGGATCCACATGGTCTATGCCATCTTTAGATGACTTTATTTCCGATTTGACTAAGGAGCAAGACAAGTTAATCCAAATGGGCACCTTGAAGTCATCCAAACCTCAAGCCCTCATTTTCGGAATGGGAAACATAAATCCTCTAAAGAACCAAGAGAAGAAGCAAAAGAGCAAGGATCTAAAAAAGAAGAAAGAACAGAAATCCACTACCTCTTCCAAGTCTACCACTAAAACCTCCAATTCAAATGGGAAACCTAAGAAGGAAAAGGTTAAGTGTGCCTATTGCAAGAAACTTGGGCACGATGAGCACAAATGTATGAAGAAGCAGATTGACCACCTCAGTCATCTCCTTAAGAAGAACAACATAGGGGTCCCTGAATCTATCAAACAATCTTCATCAACCCAAGAATCTACTAAGGCAAAGGAAAAGATAAAGAGAAACATAAGGAAAGGCACTAGTTGTAGTTGCATCCTCATCTACTCCTTCGTGGGTTATCGACTTTGGTGCTTCACACCACATGGGTTCATCACAGGTTGATTTTTCTTCCTTAGAGCTCTGCAACATGTCCTCCATCACTTTGGGTGATGATACTCTAGCCATAGTTTCAAGGAGAGGGTCTGATTGAAGTTGAAGGTGGAACATTCACAAATGTTCTCAAGTGTACCTTCACTTTCAACTAATCTCTTGTCATTGTATCAGATCACTCATATAGGGAAGGGCATGAGAGTCCTATTTTATCTAGATTCGTTGAGATCAGGGAGTTGCATAACGACACTACAATAGCAGTGGGAAGGGCAGATCACCATGTTAGGTTATATACCTTCTCACACTTTTCACCTGATGTTTCCCCTACTGCATTGCTCACACATTTAGATGGAGTTAGTAGATTATGACATGAGCGGTTTGGCCATCTTAACTACCACTACCTTGAGCAGCTCAATCAACGATGACATGGTTATAGGATTGCCTAGAGTTTGTTTCTCAAAGGGACTTTGCGAGGGTTGTGCTCTTGGAAAACACCTGAAGAGAAATTTGACAAAGGCAAAGCTTGGAGAGCTTCAGCACATTTAGAGTTGATTCATAGTGATGTCACAGGGGCTTTTCCCCATCCTTCTTTCACTAGGGCCAAATATGCTCTCACCTTCATAGATGACTTTTCCAGATATACATGGGTCTACTAAGGAAAAATCTTAAGTGTTCGATTACTTTCGAGACTTCAAGGCACTCGCTGAGAAACAATCTGGGAAAAGCATCAAAGTTCTTCAAACAGATAATGGGGGAGTATGCTTAAGCACACATTTGAGCAGATTTGCACCACGAGAGGCTATTGATACAACAAACAAATGCCTTACACTCCTCAACAAAATGGCGTGGCAGACGCAAAAATTGGTCTTTGAAAGAGATGAAAAATTGTATGATCCACTCTAAATCTTTGACTTCGTAGTTTTGGGCAGAAGCCATCAATTGTGCCTATTATATACAGAATCGGGTTCCCCACAAAGCTTTAAAAGGTATAACTCCCTTTGAAGCTTGACACAACAAGAAACCGGAAATCGAAGTTAAGCACTTCAAGGTCTTCGGATCACCAGCGATGGCATGCATTCCCAAAAAGAAACGCAAGGCAATGGAGCCTCAATCCAAACCTTGCATCTTTGTTGGGTATCCAGAGGGGGTCAAGGGCTATAGACTTATCCATCCTACTACTCATGAGTTGTTCATCGAGAGAAGTGTTAAGTTTCAGGAGAGTCCCACTGACTCTTTACTTGATGCTTCTCCATCTACTTTGGCTTCACTTAGTTTTGATGAGCAACTCGAGGATTCGATCATCCACAACAGAGTTCCCGAGGTAGAGTCCTTTACTTCTTCCAGGTTCGATAGCGAGCGAGTAATGAGGAGTCATCCTCATCTACTTCTAGCCATACTTCAAAGGATGAGGATTCGACACATGACTCACCCACTTTAAGCCCTCTTTGGGCTAGGCAGACACTTCAAAGTGCAGGCACTTGGGCAGGGGATCCAGAGGATGACAGATGTACTCGGGCAGACTATCAGAGTAGGCCACATGCCTTCTATGCTTTAGTGACAGATCCACAAACATTTTGAGAGGCATCAGAATACCTGAGTGGGATAGTGCTTATGCATGAGGAATATAATTCCTTAATCAATAATCACACTTGGGATTTGACTTCACTTCCTAAGGGAAGGAAGATGGTTCAATTCGATGGATATATCGGACCAAATTTGTAGTAGATGGGTTAGTTGATAAGTACAAGGTTCGGTTAGTAGCCAAGGGTTTTTCAAAGGTAGCCAACATAAACTACTCAAAGACCTTTGCACCATAACCAAGATGACTTCGATTAGACTCACACTTTCTTTAGTCGCAGCACATGGTTGAGTGTGTACCAAGATGGATGTGAAGAGTGCTTTTCTTCATGAAGACCTATAGGAGGAGATCTACATGGAGCAACCACCTGGGTTTGTTCAGGATTCATCCTTAGTTTGCAGACTTAGGAAATCCATCTATGGCCTCAAGCAAGCCCCTCGGGCTTGGTATGCCAAGATGGATTCCTTCCTCCTAGCTTCTGGTTTTACTTAGTGTCATTCAAATCCCAATGTATATCTATTGTGGCGGGATGATTCATTACTGATACTTGGTACTTTATGTTGATGACCTTTTGATCACTAGGAGTACTTCATCGGCTATCTTAGCAATGAAGACAACTCTTCAAGATAGATTCGCCATGACTAACTTGGGTCTATTGCACTACTTCCTTGCATTGAGATCATACATCGATTCAGGATTTCACTTGCACAACCCAAGTACTCTCTCAATATTCTGGCTCGGTTTCACATGGCTAACTGCAATCCATCTCCGACTCCATTCTTATCTGGAGTCAAGCTTGAGGTTGATTGTTCCACACCCTTGGTTGATGCTACTTTGTATCGACAACTTGTTGGCAGCCTTATTTACTTGACTCACACCAGACTGATATCTCTTATGTCGGTATTGTTTCGAGGTTCATGCAGGAACCCCATGAGCTGCATTGAAAGCAACTAAGAGGATTTTGCACTACATTCAAGGATCACACAGATATGGGATTCATTATAGGGTTGGTTCAGACATTGACTTGGTCGACTACTTAGACTCGATTGGGTTGGCGACACTGAGTGTCGTAAGTCCACTTCATGTTATAGTTTCTCATTGGGTTCTAGTCCTATCAATTAGTCGAGCAAGAAGAAAAATGTTATTGCTCTATCATCCACAGAGTATATGGGAGCTGTTAATGCGACTACTGAGGCTATTTGGCTTCAGGATTCTTTATGAGCTTGGCATCAAGATCAAGCAACCTACAGATCATCTTTTGTGACAACTAGAGCACCATCCAGATATGCAAGAATTCAGTCCTTCATCAGAGGACCAAACACATTGAGATTCACATGCACTTCATTCGGGAGCTCATTCATGAGCAAGTCATCGATTTGATATTCTGTCTTTGAGCGGAGTTGCAGCCGACATCTTCACCAAACCTTTCACTGAGAACAAGTTCATTCATCTACGAGCTCTTCTTTGGGTGCGATCTACATCAACAGCTTCATCATCTTCAGGGGGCCTTCTAGCCTCTTCACTTCTTCATGTCTCTCTTTTGGGTTTTTTCCTTTTACTCTATCTTATGAGAGATCGCATTGTACATGGATACCTCATCAAGCCTTGTTGTTGGGACCCACTTTCCTTTTTCACTACCCACCTAAGTTGTGCTTATTGGGGTGTTAGTGTAGGATTTATTTTCCTCGAAGTGACCACATTCTATTTTTCTTGCCTCTACTTGGTAATCCTACTCCTACAAGACACCAGACCTCTACAAAATTATTACATCTACTACAAATATTTCTCACGCAATTGACATAAATTGGGGCAATCAACAAATATAATTATGGCCCCTTCATCAACTTATAACAACCACCATTCTCCCATTAGATTTTTACTGGCTAAACTCAACCTGCTTTAATACCAAATGAGAGCCACACACTAGTTTTGCACAACAAATCCTTCTTCACAATAATATTTTTTGT
This sequence comes from Taxus wallichiana var. yunnanensis, assembly GCA_018340775.1. NCBI lineage: Eukaryota > Viridiplantae > Streptophyta > Pinopsida > Cupressales > Taxaceae > Taxus > Taxus wallichiana. Next base: position 172,277,474 of record CM031233.1, read on the forward strand.
ATATTAATCAATCATTCAGGTCATTATAAACTTATAAACTTCATACTTCCTAGTTAATAGGAGACCTATTAACTCTCCTATAACCACTCTCCTAATATAACCCTATGATTATTCAACCATACAACAACCTAACAACTTATGTTTACCACTATGTAAATATAATCAACCCATAAGGTGAGCACTAACAATATAATCTCTTAACATTATGACCCTTTCCTCTTCAAGCTTCCTAGCATAGGAAGACCCCAACCATTGTGTGCTCATAAACATCCGCTTCGAGAAGCTAGTGAGGCTACAACGCTCTACAATGTGATGTTGTGCTGAATCGAGTGACTTCGCTCACACAAGCTCCTTTTTGTCAATGTGCAATGTGCTCTCTTATCAAGTTTAGCACCTAAAGGTGATTGTATATGGATTTTATAATATTTCCGACCTCTTCAACCACATTCTTCACCCATTTCATCTTTACTATGTCCTCATGTCGGAAATCAATGCAATGGGCTACGCAATGGGTCCAAAAACGTGTAGTGTGCCTCTCCTCAAGAAGTCTCCCTACACCTAAATATGTTGCTGCATTATTTGCCACAACTTGGCCGACATTCTTCACATTGATTTTCGTCACCACCTCATCCAACATATCACATAGAGTGTTGGCATTTTTACTTGATGGGATGCATCAATTGACTTCGAGAAGACCAATTTGCCACTTGAAGCCACTAAAAAAGCTAATCAATGTGCGGAATGTCCCATCCATCCACCCATCAAACAAAATGGTGCAACCTTTTTTTACCATGTTTTTTTTGTTCTACAATACCCTATGTATGTTTGACAAAATCCTCCAACAACAGACCACTCAAATCATGAGTAGGAGCATTGAACCCCTTCTCTGCAACAGTCAATGCAACAACTAAATTATCCCAGTATGGACTTTTCGCCACATTAAATGGAATGTTGTTGTAGTACCAACAGTTTGCCACAACTATACTTTGTTCTTTATGCACTTCTTGGTTCCAAGCAGTACCTTCAAGTGAAGGTTGTGATCGATGACTACTTCGAGGGACGAAAAAGGCACCCGAATTACCTTCATTAGATGAGCCACATCCCCGTCCTTGACTCCCTAGGGGACAATAGAAGAGGCCTCAATGTTATAATCATCTCGTACTACCCTCCACTTCAAGAGCTACATCTTTCCTATTTTTTCTCCGCAAAACTCATATGGTATGCAGCCATCTCTCTTCGGGCATAAAGAGGCGCTCATCTGCACACTACCACATCTTTCCCAAAAATATGTGCAATCTGGTATTTAAGGCGGCTGACACCCCCACACATCTTCATCCCACAATAATCGTATATCACACAATTATTCTCTACTTGTTCACGGTGCTTCTAGGAAGGATCATTAGACTTAGGCTTGCAAAGTGTAGTTGAGCCTGAACTAGATGCTATTCTTCCAAATGTAAACAATAGAAAGTAGAAACCCTATAAAACCAAAATAATAGGTTTTAGATGCAAGCCCTGGCTATTAATAAATGGAATAAGCAGAAAATTTAAGCATTTGAAAATGGAATGTTAAATACTCTAGGAAAAGAAGAAACTAAAAACTAGAGTCTAGAAACTTAGAAAAATGGAAAATTCCTACCTATATGCTTTAAAATTTGATCTTTCTTTCGATTCAGGCTTGTTTTTTTTTTGCCAAGTTACAAGTTTGATTGTTGGTATATGCTGATGATTCCTTTAAATACTGACAACCCTAGCTCCAATCAATCACATTCACTTGACAAGTTGACTGTATAATGCAAGGCAGACCCTGTAATTGTATAATGCTCAAATGCTGAAAACCGTGGCTCCAAATCTATTTCTAAACTTGCCAAATTGATGAAAACCCTAGCTCCAATCAATGATTCAATCACATTCACTTGTCTGTATAACATATTCACTGTATTTGCAAAGCAAAAATTAGAAAAATGCAGGGTTCAGTGTGAAAATGATTTTTCTATTGGGCGTTATATTCATTCCCGGCTGAGTCGACAGAGAAAACTCAGCAAGTTTTGTCGAGTAATGACGAAATTACTTGGCAAAACTCACTGATTTTTCATTGCTGACTACGCTCGGCGAGTTTCAGACGATTTCTCATTTGTCTTTTGTCTCGCAAGTACTTGCAATTTATCGATGAGTTTTGCCATGTTTTTAAACAGAGGTTTCAACTCCCCGTACTGTTAAATTTGCATCATCCCCGAGTATTACATTTTTATGGCAGTACATTTTTCAGCCAGCTTACTGAACCATTCTTTCTTGTATGTCGTATGCCTTGAGGCACCAGAATCCACATTACTTTCCTCTAAGGTTGCTTTTTTATTATTATTTTGAATAGATGCTTCATATATTAGCAAATAACAATATTGACAAAAAGGTTGTACAAAAGAATCAAGAATTGTACAGCAATATTTACAAGATAGATTACTGCTTGGTTCGTAAAGAAACCAGAACAGCAAGAAAATCAGAATAACTCATAGGTTCTAACTGCTTTGCCTCCCAATGCAACTGAAAACCTTTTGCAAGCAGTTGCGATCGAATTTCACCATTGCATCAAAGATCTTACAAACAAGTGATTTTCATCATTTTTAGTGTCACTAAATTACCAGCAAGTTTCTTATGAGCTATGCTACTAATATCCTTCCCGCAATTCCTCTCAGGGCACCAAGGTTTGCCACAGTGAAATCACTTTCCAAACTGCCATAGATTTGCTTTGTACATGTTTAATTCTTTTGTTTGTTGTTTTGATGGTGCTTAGGTGCAGATGGATTTGATTCTTACAACACTTATCATTTCACAATAAAGAAATTTGAAGGAGATAAGATAAAATAGATAGCAATAAAGATGAAGACAAAGAAATATTATACTAAGGGGAGGTCTCAAATACTTCAGCTTCATTGCAGACTTGGGCAAGGAATTTAGTTGTTATTCAGTATGACCAAATTGAAGATAATGCTATTATCGACCTAATTTTAATATGTTCCGATACCTCGAACATTAGGATATTGAAGAAATTATTGTATGATAATATTGCAATGGTGCAAAAATCAAGCATCTAATATTATCATATTAAGAAAAGAATGAAAGAGTCTGCCAAAAGAAAATGGATTATGATGCTATTTCTAGGTAGCCATTACGATTACGGGGATCTGGTACACCGGTACTTTGTGTTCAGCTATGGCTTTAGGTACAGCCATACAAAAATATAAAAATATTAAAAAAATTATATAGCCAAATAAGCAAAAATAACTAATTAATATGCAGAGTTTACAAAATAAGCAAAATAACCACAAAACATACAAGAATTAATTGTCAAATGTCATGATATTCATTCATCGAATTAGAACAAGTACATTGTGCAAAGGTTACAATGTATACACAAAACTCAAGAGAAATGTATAGTCATTATATTCATAATCATAATGCTTCCAATGTATTCATTAAGAGCCTATATTTTTCGAGCTCCTTAAACTATTTGACACATGTAGTGGCGTAGGATTAGCCCTAAGAAATTGAAAATCTGAGGGTGATAGCAAATGTGCAATGACAGATGAGTATGCAATATGAGGTAAATGTGTTGTTTATAAAGAGTATGGGGGTGTCTTTTAGGCTTTAGTATTTTTTAAAATATTTTTTAAAGGTATTTTGCTTTTTTGGACCACAAAAAAATTGTTTTTGGCTGCGGATTCGTGGGGATACACGAAGGGTACATCAAAACGTACTTGGGTATGTCCATATATGTACTTTTCAATCTTTTTAAAGTCATTTTATCTTTGTTTACCACAAAAATAGCATTTTTGCCTGCCGGTTCATGGGACATACACATAGGGTATGTCATAATGTACCTAGGAACATCTAGGTACGTCCTTGGATGTACCTAGGTACATTTTGACATACCCTGGCAATATACCCCATAAACAAGCAGATCTAACCAAACCAGGTACATACCATACCCGTACTTACAGCCTGTACATGTTTGTTAGCTAGGGTAGGTAGTAACTGATATACAGTAGTCTACATGACATGCACCTTGTGCATCATATGTCAGGTTTAATCCAGGATCCCACAAAAGGGATAGGATGTTTATAGAATAAAATCTTGCAAAGGATTACTGACCTGCCCTCATTCCTTACCTGTAGTACTTCTGAAGCAAACCTAGATTGCCATACTTTGTTTCTCTACGGACTACATCGTCAGTGAATCCAGCCATAAAGAGAAGTGTAATCCCTAGAGCTTTGAAAAAGAAACTTCCAGTTCGAATATGAACTAGCATAGCCATTTGACACATCAGAGGCCCAAAAGACTTCAACTTATTCCTTCCCATGCGCTGTCTCACATACCTGCATGCATTAATTGCAAGAAACATTAATACTGTAAAGGTAATGAAGATGACAATGATAAAAAGCACTTCACAAGTATCACTAAAAATTCTTAGTGATGCTACTCATACATGTTAATTGCTAGATTTTTATAGGAACATCATTAACACTTTCATAGAAAGATAACTTTATGGATCAAACTAAAGTTAAAATTATATTAATATGCTTGAGGGACCAGATGTGGTCAATAGGATTATAAGACCTGTCAACATATAAGACACTCTAGCAGCTCATGATCAGTCCATCACATCATCTGTATTCAAAGGCATAAGGCCTCTGGACCCTGATTAAACTGAAAAATCAGAAAACACCAGATTCAGCTCCATGTCTCTCCACTGATAATCATATAGAACTATCGATGAATAACAAACAAGAACCTGCTGATTATGCTCCTGATACCAAGAAGCATGATGTAGCTGCAAAAGGCTTGAGAACCACTCCATACTACACTATTAATCATCAGGAATGAACATTGTCATGTAGTATCTTTCCTTGTACAATGTATACTAGTTTATTAGTCTCTCGCTCTTTATGCTGGCTGTTTTCAATATAGGGTTCCATGGGAATTTATTTTCTAATTTTGTAAGCTGGCGACCTTCTTTCAGTTCCAAAAGTTGCTACTTCAAGATGTAATCTCCTCCTAACTAATACAAAATGTTTTTCTTGTCAAGATATGTCAACATATAAGACAAGCAAAAATGAAGTGTCGAAAGCATCTCCTTTAATTAATACTCCTCACATAAGCGAATTAGCAATAAATAAACTAAACATAGCATGCCAGCTTGATAAAGAGGCTACATAGAGTAATGGTGTATAGTTGTACTCCAAGCAACTAGTTACATAAAGCCTAGAGTTCAACACGCTCCTCTTTGCAGTAAGCCCATATGAATTCAAATTCGGAGTTGAAATATAGGTATGATACAGTTGTACAAGCACTAAGTCTCTTATGACCCCAATCATTTCCACACTTCATTGAATGTATCTCAAAATCATAAAAATATGAATTCAGATAAGGGGTTCAAATATAGGTATAAGACAGTGGTACAAGCACTAAGTCTCTTATGACCCCAATCATTCCTTCATCTAATGTGTCTCAAAATCATGAGAGTTTAAAGATGGGGAACAAGGACCCTTAGAACCTGTAATGATATCATCAAGGATTTTGTTTTGGGAACATAACTCACCAATTCAACATTAAATGAGCATCAGTTTCAAAGAAAAACCTTGAATAACTAAAATCACACTCAGAACACAAAAATGATGCTTATTAAATGTGACAGTATGTGTTGGAGTCTTTTGTAGTCAAAACCCTAAAAGATGATATTTTCTGTATTTACTATTTTCTTAATTCTTCATATTGTTAGGCCGACCAGCCATTCTTTTGAAGATTAAGTGAGGTGATATGATGACTATGTCAACTCATGATAATAAATTAATCAATTACTTTTATAAATAGGATTACAGTCAGCTCCTTTCCTTCATGATATCATATAAGTTATCTCATCTGCTCTCTTTGTCTTTACTTTCTAATCTAAGGTCCTTGTTCTTTCTTTGGACGTGCATAGGGGACGGGGAACATGTAACAGGCCTTTCAAAGGTTGCTTCTTTTGGAGGACAGTAGATGCCTTCATGCCCACTCTTTTCATGGGAGATTTCACTTTGATATTATATAGCCTATCACTTCAACCTTTTCTGATTTTCATAGTAGATTTCATCTGGAACCTCCTCGTGTCTCTTCATAATTGAGATCCTTGACAAATTCTTCACGTCTTGAATTCATTGGAGTGAAATTCCTTGTAGTAGTTGTTTTAGTCTCTCAACGTGCCAAAAATGCAATCACCCACTTCTTGTCATCCTAGGAATTTGCAAATCATATTGTTTCATAGTTGTTGCATTGTCATACTAGATCTTTGCTTTCACTGCCACTAAATGTGAAATTTATGTTTATAATATAGTTCTGCAACTGTTATTTATTTTGAAATGAATGCATGTTACATAATCAAAAAAATGAGTTACAGTGAAAACCATAAGGTTCAAATAAAATACCTTGACCAAAGACCAGTAAGCCTAGCATTTGAGCCTTTCCCCCACAAGGAAAAGTATAATCCTTTTGAAACAAATTAATTCAAGGAAAAGTGTCTACGTCTTTTTGAAACAAACTCATTCAACTTGTGATATGTAAAATCGTATCCTTTTTGAGGATATTAAGTTCTCCCAAATGCAAATGAGGTTTCTCCCATTGGAAAACCATCCAACAGCTTCATTTCTAGAGGGATCTAATAGCTAGCAATCTTATTGTGTTCCATAGATTCTTATATCACTCAACATATCACCTAGAGCACCAATAAAGTGAGCCAGAAAAGACAATAATAAACTCAAATTGAAGCCCAGCCTAGAAGAACATGGAATTTTGGCATATCCAAACATGACTCAACAAATCTTTCAAAAACCGAACACAATGAGTTGGAGATGCTCATTTTACTTATTGTTGCTTTAGCTTCTATTCCCTGTGTGAGCATGATCTGCAGCGGGCCCAAGAGTGACACAGAGGATAGCTTGCAAACTAAATATCAGACAGATATTTAATTATCCTAAACTACTACACATTATAATTGAACATGCGATGGAAATGTAAATGCAAATTAAAGCACCATGACATATTCAATGGGAACAAGAGAGCATAAAAAGTAGTATTACGCGGGGATGCGTTCCCCAAAAATGTTAAGTCTGGGACGTCCCGGACATTTTGGGACGTCAGGGGGTGGAAACGTTTTCCCCACGTTTCCAAAGAGGCAGGGGCAGAGGAAACGTCCCCGGGACATTTGGCGAGCAAGGGAGACGTCTCGGGGACGTGGGGAACGGTTCAGGGACGGCGGGGACGTCTAGACATTCCCGGGACAGTCGAGGTATGTCCCGGGGACGTCCAGACTTTCCCTGCAACTTCAGCACTCTTTTTAAATTAAAAACACATTTTAAACACTTTTAATTATTATTTTTTTGATTGAAAGGTAATTATAACTTAAAACAAACATTCCTAACCTAACCCTAACCCTAAAAGTGTCATTCTATGTTATAAAATGACAATATGGGCTCATTCCATATTCACACTAAGCAAGAGCAAGAGGAAGAGCAAGAGTGAGAGAAAGAGCAAGAGCAAGAGTGAGAGCAAGAGCAAGCAAGAGGTATTTATAATTTTATTTGCTTACAATGCTTGTTAAAGTCTCTATTTTTAAAAAATTTAGATTCTATTTGCATTTTTAGGGGTTGTTTTTTAGCTTTTGTATCTACATTCACAATGTAATCATGTTTATAGTTTGTAGGATTTTACAAAATGCAAACTGGTAAGGTTTTTTTTTAATTCCATTTTAAAATTTAGATTATATTTGCATTTTTTAGGGGTTGTTTTTAGTTTTTGTATCTACATTCACAATGTAATCATGTTTATAGTTTGTAGGATTTTACAAAATGCATACTGGTTAGGTTTTTTTTTTAATTACATTTTAAATTCCATTTTAAAATTTAGATTCTATTTGCATTTTTAGGGGCTGTTTTTAGTTTTTGTATCTACATTCACAATGTAATCATGTTTATAGTTTGTAGGATTTTACAAAATGCATACTTGGTTAGGTTTTTTTAATTACATTTTAAAAGTTAAAAATAAAACATATTGCATAGGGTTTGGTTGTAACTTGTGGTTGTTTTCATTGTTTATAAATTAAAATTAAAATTATGATCATTGCTTATACTTTTTTTTAAAATTAATTCATTACATAATCAATCAATCATATAGTTATGGTTTTTTTAATTCATTGCAGCAATCATCACCATGAGTTCTTCTTCTGAGTATGAGTATGAATCAAAGCAGGAGAGGGTTGAACAGAACTTGAGATAGGTGGAAGTGTTGGTGATGCCACAATGGGGGAAAGTGGAGAAGGGAGACAAAATGTAGTGGCAACGGCAATTGGTAGTTCAGCTAGTAGTGCTACCAATTGCCCCTCTCAAATGTTGTCCAGATTTGCCATTGGACCATTTGATAAGAAGAAGCCATTGCAACAATTTGTTGAGATAGTTGAGAACCCCAAGTCTGGAGGGGGAGCAAACTATGGAAGTGCAACATATGTGCACTGACTTGGCATGGCAACGCATCACCAGGACCAATGCACACTTGTTGCACCTTACAGGAAGGGGGTTGACGTTTGTAAGGGCCTTTCACTAGAGCAAAGAGCTGAGATGGTGAGAATTTTCAATGGAAATACCATGAACAATGTTCCAGAAGTTCGTGGTACTATGGCTAACACTCCTTTGAGCTCTCATAAGACTGGCAAGAATAGTAATAATTTGGTTGGTTCTAGTTTTGGAATGTCAAAAGTGGAAAGCAGAGGGAAGAGAAAGGTCATGGGGGCAGCCCCCAATCCAGTTGTAGACATGTTTGATTCAAAGGCAAGGGAAGAGGCAAATGATGCTATTGGGAATTTTTCTATGTTGTTGGGATCCCATTTAATGTCACTCGCTCTCCTTATTACAAGGAGGCTATGGCTAAGGTTGCAAAAGCAGTACAAGTTATGTGCCTCCTAGAGACACCAAACTTGAGGACAACAATCTTGGATAGAAACTATTCCAAGGTTAATCTGTTGATGGAGGAGATGAAGGTCACATGGATGTAGCATTATCATGGATGGGTGGACAGATATTGACACAGTCCACTCATCAATATCATTGTCTCTTGCAAAGATGGGTCGTACTTCTTGAGCAATTGATTGGTTTTGGAAACGGAAAGATGTTTAGTTCTGCTTCAGATTTTGAAGGATGACATTGAGTTGGTTGACCTTCAAATGTTGTACAGTGTCATTGTCATAGATGCAACTTATGTGTGTAGAGCAAAGCAAACTAGTGGAGCGAGAGTATAGACATATTTATTGGACCCCATGTTGTGTGCATGCCATGAACAATGCACTGAAAGACATAGGGAAGATTCAATGGGTCAACCAGATAGTGAATGAGGCCAGGGACGTGCAGAAGTTCATATGCAATCACCACACATCATTGGCACTCTTTCGAAATTTTTCGAAGAAGGAATTTCTAAAACCAATTGACACCCGCTTTGCATCCTATTTTATTTTGTTGGAGAGGATGTCTGAGTTGTAGGAGCCCCTGCAAATTATGATTATGACACAGATTGGGACTAGGTGGCATGAGTCCAAGACAGAGAAAGGGAAAAGAGTGAAGAACGTGGTGTTGAGGGAAACATTTTGGGTTGATATGCAATACATCATATCAATCATAGCTCCAATTTTTAGTGTCATCAAATATGGGGATTCTAACAGCCCCAATCTTGGTGAGATCTATGAGTGCATTGACAACATGCTTGGGCAAATGAAGGCAATTATTTGGGTGAGGGACCCCACTTTGGAGTTCTACAATGAACATATACACCCATTATTTAACAAGAGATGGGAGAAGTTGAACACCCCTCTTCATATGGCCACGTATGCACTGAATCCCAAATGGTATGTGGAGAGGCCAGGTAGAGTTATCCCTTTGGATGATGATGAGGTGAAGAAGGGCCTTATGAAGGCCTTTAAAAATGTATAGTCCACAGGAGGCTTCACAGATCAGGTTGGAGTGGCTCAACTTCACTGAACTTGATGGGTACAAAACATCAGCAAAGGCGGATAGGGTAACATTGGCATAGGAGAAGCCAATGAGTTGGTGGCGACTGTATGTGGTTTCAGACTGCTACGACCACTTGCCATTCGCCTCCTTTCCCAGGTTTCTAGCTCCTCTGCCTCTGAGAGGAATTGGTCTACATATGGTTGGATCCACTGCTTAAGAGGAATAGGCTTACCTCTGCGAGAGCGAAGAAGCTTGTAGCTATACACAGTGCTTTGCGTCTTATGGATCACAAGACACCTCAATACAAGGAGACCCCAACATTATGGTGGGATGTAGATCCCGAGGAGCCGAGGCAAGTTGAAGAGGACAATACTTGTGCAACGAGGATTGATTGGGCTTACCTTTGAGGACGAGGATGATAGTTCCAACGAGGAGTTCATGGATGTTGCTTCAGATGTTGATTCTAATTTTTAGGTTGATACTTGTCCTCTTTTTTTTTGTAATATTGACAATAGACAATTGTTGGTGTATTTGAATATGAGATTAATGATATGAATATCAGCTATTGTCACTTGATCAATCATAAATTAGAATGGTTTTATAATTTATTTCAGCTTATTTAATTTTGAGTCTCAAATTCAAAATTCAAATATGACATATGTAACTTACATTAACATATTGATATTATGAATCATGATATTAAGGAATGTATTTGATGTTTATGAGTTCAAGTTTCAACTTATTTAAATCTCAAATGGTTTTATTTCAGCTTATTTATATAGTTTAGTCACTATATCTTTATATTTTAAATATTTATATATTTTTTAATTAGTCGTCCCCTCGCCGTCCCCAAAATTTAGAAATTTTTGCCATCCCGAAAACCTCGTCCCACCATCCCGAGTCTTAGGTAACTATGATAAAAATCTTTTCTATTCATCTTGGACACGGTATAATACATACAATTACAATGCTTTAAATGTGATGCAATACTGTGTATCCCAAGAACCCGATTCATAGATGAAATATGTGGCATGAAGATGTGAATCCAAGATTGCGAATGACTACATGAACAATCCAAGTGAAGGAACATTTCTTTCAACGTTAAAATAATGCTAACAAGATAACTTAATGAGAATCAAGTGCATTAAACTTAAAGACTTCCGGATTAATTACTTTCAAACATGGTGTCCTCGATTTCAACCCGAAATGCGAGACTACCCCATGTTAAAAAATTCGCTTCTTTTAAAATAACGGGTCGTTTTGTGTTTTTATTTCCAGAAAATGTCAATATGACATCAAGATATTCGCAGAGAGTCATATAAGCCAATTTCGATAAATACCCAAATGCCCAAACTCGTTATATTCTGTCGCTAGGGTTTGCCTACGGGAAATTTTTATTTAATTATTCTGAGTCCCATTTGAGGCAAATTGTGCTCCGGTTTAAGCCTGTTGTTGTCTTACATGTCAATATTCCCATATACCAGTAGGGTTTTAACCAAGAATGAATCTTGGGCTTTATCTGTGACTTCTGAAAACATTTTGCGTTTTTGGTGTTTTCCCGTTTTGTTTTCTGTGAAATTTTTCTAGGTCAATTCCTTTGCCGGTCTAGTTTGTTTTCTTGCCTAGAGTATCTGGAGATCATCTACGGACGTCATCTTTAGAAGGAATTTGTCACAAGGGGTCCGGTTCTCTCTAAAAGATGAAGTCATGCACAAAAAGGCCTCTTCTGCAGTTGCATTTTTGGGAAAGGAAGGTTTTAAGCTACAATGAGATTTTTGGTAGCAGCAGGCAGGTGGGAATTTTGTACCAATGTTTTAAAAATCGGAACCGGACTCGGAACCGGTTGAGGGTTGGACCGGACCGGAACCGGAACCGGACCGGTTCAAACTCTATGAACCGGTTTACTAAAAAACACATAAAAATTACATTTTTAAAGAAAACAATATATTTGAAAAACTAGAAACCATGATTCCAACAATTACACACAAAATATGCAAAGTTTGCTCATGTATATAGTGATAGTTGGAATGCTCGCACTCGGCAAATACTCGGCAGACCCCAAAAAAAAAAACTCGGCAATATTTGGCCAGAATACTCGCCGAGTTTTGGAAAGCTATCCAGTATTTTTAAATACTAAATTGTGTACAGGCAATCAAAGCTCATGATTCTTTCAGAAGATTGCAAGAAGCTACTTGGTCCAAAAAGGTGCAAAAATGGATTTTATGAAAATAAGAAAAATATTGCCATCAATGTGTAGAGCTCGAGAAAATATGCACTTTTAGAGAAAACGACACACGAAACGAGCCACAAATGAAAGTTATGGCACATGCAAGTTTTTGTTGCTACATCTTCCCGGACCCTTTCCAAAAATGGCAAATTTTATTCTATCCTTGTGTTTTTTTCACCAAAAATCCAAAAAGGAAAGAAATGCTTGTCTTTACATAACTCGGCGGTTGATGAAACCGACCGGTTTGACCGTTTTAGCCCAAACCGGTCGGTTCTGGCTAAAAAACCGCCGGTTTGGGCTAAAACCGTCAACCGATCCAGCTTACTAAACGGTTCGTGCTTTAAAATGTTAAATCGGTCAAACCGGCCGGTTCCGGTTCCGGTTTGACCGGTTTTTAAAACACTTTTTTACACTGCTTGGCAAGGTAATTTTTCCCATGAAGTCAAAATCACTTAAGATGCAATGGGAATATTAGATGTGGCAAGCAAGCGGGAATTTCTTACTTGCCTTGCAGCCTTACAGGGTAAAAATCCCCATTATAAAAGAAAATCACTTAAAGCATCGTTGGGAATTTGTTATCTGCCTTGCAGGGTAAAAATTCCCATGATGAAAGTCAAATCACTTAAGTGGAAGAAGGGATTTTTAGATCTGCAGTGCAGGGTGAAAATTCCCATCAAAAAGTGACTTTTAAAAATAGAATTCACCCTTGCCAAAAAGTGCGACCCACCTTGGGTGAATAAGAATGCATTTAATAATATTTATTAATGTTTATTCACCCAATTTTGGTGCCCAAACATGAGGAAAAGTCAACGCAGGATGAGAGGATAAAGGAAATTAGAAATAGAATTCTAAAATTAAATAAATTTAATTTATTTAATGCAGCCCCCTCTCATGCAAAAAAGTGTGACCCATATTGAGGAGAAATAATACTTTTTAAAGTATTAATTGATGGAATTAATTCCTATTTTTAGTGCATGAGGTCAAAGCACACTGTGAAGTCAAAGTGGACTAGAAGTAGAAAGCTAAAATTAAATAAATTTAATTTATTTAATGCAGCCATGAACATGCACAATTTTGGCGCCCAAGTTTAAAGAGAGAAGCTGATTTTTAATTAATTAATTGTCAGGAATAGGAAGGGCAATTATTAATTATAGAATGATGAAGATTATATAAGAATGGGCTGCCATAATGATGAATTAATTAATTCTTTAGCAAAGAGGTGCAGCCCAGGCAATTTTGGCACCCAATTAAGGAGGAATTTTGCTCAGAAGAAGGTGTTTTCACTGCCGGAAAGCTTCAAAGTTTGGCGCCTAGGATTGGAGGAGCTTGTTTTAGGCTTGGTTAATTATCTGCATATTGGTACACGTGCCTAGGTGAAGTTGACAATATTTATGCTTGCTTTGCATGCAAGCAAAGCCTCAAATTTTAGGGCAGCGGGCTTTATATGCAGATTTTTATGATAAAAATCAAGTGTTCATGCTCTGAATCCGTCTTTGTCTGAATTAATTGCAGGTATTCATTACAGGTGCTTATATAATTGAAAGGGAGCTTAAATCAATGTCCAATACATTGAGTATATCTTCCGAATCTGAAGAAATTCCCAGATCTACACCAATTGTAAAGAATTCGGCCGAATAAAAAGAAAAAGAATTGCTCAAACAAAGATTGCTCTGGCCATGGCGAAGCATGATGAAAGAAAAGGATCAATGAGAATCATGCATAGCTTCCAGATCCAGATCCAGATCCATAATTGCAAAGGCTTCATCCTCTTATTTCGAATGCAGCCCATGAAGAAGTCAGTGCATGGAGAATTCCTTCTAGGACCTTGTGCATGTGCTCCCAATCTTCCAGTTGAAGCCTTCATTAAATTTGCATTCACCCGGAGTGCTTTCCAGAATTTTTCATTGCTCATATGCAATTAAAAATAAAAATGATGAGTTATTTACGGCAAACATTGCATTGATGCATGTACTGGAGAAGCACTGCAACAGCTTCAAGGATAAGAGGGAAAACAAGTTAAAGTCAATACCCGCAAGCAAATCCCAGTCACTTGCTTCCAAATCTAGCCGCTTCCAGATCCAGTTTGGTGAGAATCAAAGGCAAAAGAATCAACTGCATGCAGAATATGAAAAAGGACAAGACTGCAGCTTTCCTTTTTCTTCTTCTTTCTCTTATTTCCTCCGACAAAGTAATTGAGCGATCAATTAAATTATAAAACCTAAGTGATTGGTTTAAAATCCATTACTTAGAAATAGGTGGCAAACATGCAAAATAGAAGGTTCTATCTTCAGTTGCAAATCATGCATGTCATGCAAAGAGGAATTCTAGGAGGGAGATTGCCAGTTGTTTCCTTTCCGACTTCCACATGTGTCAGTTCACTAAAAGCTTCCGACTTGTAATTGCCCCTCTACATTCTATAAGTAGAGAAAGAACCTACGGGTTAAAGATCGAGAATTTGTAAGCAGCATTCTTGTGTTCCAGACTTTGTGCTGAAATCCGTGATAGCTATTTGAAGCGAAGGAATAGAAAGGAGCAGATTTCCGGAGAACTTTGTGTCGACGGTGCATTTTGCTTCTAGCTTTTTCTCTCAAGATCTACTTATAAACTTTGTGTTATTTTAGATCTAGATCTGAAAGCTATCTTTGCTTAAAATTTTGTGCGTTAATATCTATTGTCCTGTCTATGTGCATCACAATCAACTCTGTTATCTATTGATTGGGTTGCACATCTTCCCTCTTTCTTTCATGTGTTTTATTATTTCTTTCTTCTTTAGATATTTCATTTCTTTAACAATTGCACATAACTGTTTTCTGCAAAACTATACAACTATGGTTCATGAAATTTGAATGGTTAAAGTAAAACCCCTAAATAAATACTAGCATATTTTATTGACAAATCTTACACAGGAGCCTCGCCGGTAAATGAGGGAGATTTATCTCATGACTACCTAGGTTTTCAGCTATGCAGAAAATCTAGCCAACAAAACAGTACCCAGACTATCTCATATTCCAATCAATTCAGTTGGCCAAACCAATTCTCTCTCTATGTTGTAACGTGTTGAAAAGACTTCGGGTATCATACGTGTTCCACGAATGGTTACCTAAGACGCGTGTGTGTGTTCCATAGTTACCAAATCCAACCGGATGCACACAAAATCCGCCAGATCCGGATTTTTCAAAATTTTATGTAGTTTTTGGGAAAAGCAGTCAACTATTAACCTTAAATATATATATATGTATTAAAATACAAAGAATTTATTTCAAAGGAAAAATATTTACAATTTCGACTATGCCAAGCTTGGAAACTATTAGTCCAATCCTGAGCATTATAAAGGAAACCAAACATAACAGAAATCATTAAGGATAATCTAATTTTAAAATAGCTCTCATGTCTTCCTGATCTCGTTGAGGCCACCAAAGAGGAGGATCACCATAGCAACTTATATCATGATTGTCCAGAGCCCAATTTGCCAATGCATCTGCCACTTGATTTCTCTGTCTAGGAATATGACTGATTTGCATAGTCTGAAACTTTGCCTGCAAACCTTTGATTTTACTTATTTCTCTCGCAATCTGCCAATTTGAACTCCTTTGTTTCTCAGTAATGGTCAGCATCCTAACAATGATCTTGGAGTCAGATTCCACCTGCACCTGAGTCCACCCACACTTAATAGCTGCTTGCAGACCCCTATAAACAGCTTTGACCTCAGCAATATTATTAGTAGTAGTTCCCAGATTTTCAGCAAACATAAAAGTAACTTTCCCATCATGAGTTCTTCCAATACCCCCCATCGCAACCTTTCCCAGATTTCCCTGGAAGCCCCATCCGTATTCAATTTACCAAACTGCATAGGAGGAGGAACCCATGTTTGTTGTTTGTCTTCTCTCTTTTTCATTTTAAAGACAGGAAGAGTGGAACTAGTAGACTGTAAAGATAGCACCTTACATATATTAACCCATTCCGGAGTAAGAGTAGAGGGAAGGGAAACTTTTTGCTTGATAGTTTCTGCCATATTAATTATAGTCTTTTGCCATACATACCCCCTCTCTGTAATCTCTTGCTTGAAAATTCTTTTATTCCTTTCCTTCCATATATTCCAAATTAACAAAGAAATACATGTCCATAGAGCGGGAGTAAATTTTGTCCTTTTGGGATACCTTCTTGCCAATCTTTCATCAATTGCTCAAAAGAGTGAATTCCATAGTAATGTATGCAAAACATATTTGCAAGAGATTGCCATAAAGGTATGACCCACGGACAGAGGAAGAAAAGATGATGTTTAGTCTCCTCATCATTCCAACATAGTGTACATCTAAATGGGCCATAGAAACCTCTCTTCATAAGTTTGTCTCCTGTGAGAATTCTGCCATGGGCCAAGAGCCAAATAAAAAAACTAACCTTGGGCCATATTGTTGGCTGCCATATCTGCTTAAACATAGCTTGGAGAGGGTGAGAGATGCTTTTAGTTAACGCCTCATATCCTGAATGAACTGTATATTCTCCTGCTGAAGTATTCCCCCATCCTATTAGATCTGGTTCATTAGAAGAGGAAAGAGAATACTTTTTCAATATTTGGTTAATCAAAGCTTGATCTTGCTGCCCGAAAGAAATAGGAACTATCAACCTTATATATTAAAAACATAACATTTTACATTACATTATTTAAGTTTTTCATTTTATTTGTCAAAGTTACATATTTGTAAAATTCAACTCATATATATTTCGAGCCAGATTTTTCCGAACTTTCTCAAGAATTCCGGATTTTCGGATTTTTGCCCTCCTGAACGGATCCGGATTTCCCGACCTAGTAACAATGGTTTGTCCAACGTCCTAGTTTCGTCAAGTAGTGCTCATGGTACCCGAAGAGCCGATTGTTGGAGCAAAAGCTTTCCTCATGTAATCTTGTTTTTCACCTAAGGCCCTCTAAGAAGTCCCTTACAAAACATATATGTTTATCATGAAGACATATATGTATGGTGAGGTAAATCATCATCCCATGTACCCAAGACCACTCCTAGTAAGACAAGGAAAAATGCTTACACCTTAGATAGTGGGAGCAATTGTCCATTAACAAACTTACAAATGTGGGCAGAGACACTTGTAACTTTTTTTTTTTTTAAACTCCCATTTATATTATAGAAAAATCAAGTGTACATATTCTATTGTACCAGGCATGAAAGCTATTAGTCCAAGCCTGGGCATTATACACAACAAGGTACATATTAGCAATCATTATTGCAAATCAAAATCTAAAATCTTTCTCAAATCATCTTGAAGCTTGGTTGACCACCACAACAGAGGAGGACCATAACATAATAAATTGTGGTGATCAAGAGCCCAATAGGCTAATGCATCTGTCACTCTATTAATCTCTTTAGGAACATGGCTAAAGTGGACTTCTTAGAACTTCTCCTACAACCTATGAATTTTACTCAACTCTCTTGCTATTTGCCAATTTTTTTGTGACCTAAGTAGGATTGGATAGCCAACTATCAATTTTCAGAGAATCAGATTCAACATGTTCTTTCTACAATCCAATTTTCAGTGCTTCTTGCAGCCCCCTATAAACTGCTTTTATTTCCACTAAGTTGTTCATTTTGTATCCAAATTTTTCAGAGAAGAAGAAGGCTATGGAGCTATCGGAAGATCTACCTATGCCTCCCATACTTTCCTGACCCGGATTCCCCCTTGAAGCACCATCAATATTCAACTTTCCAAAACCAATTGGAGGAGCTGTCCATTGTCTATTCAGTTGAGTTTTCTTTCTTGGTCTGAAGGCAGCCACGGTAGAAGTCATGGGTCGCAAGGGAAGCATTTTACACACTTTATTCCCTTCCGGTGAAAGATTGAGGCATATAGATCTTATGTTGGATAGATTTTGCCGAATTCATTTTTAGATTCTCCGACACAAAAGAAACATCCCTGCTGTTTTGCTGGAAAATTCTTCAATTTCTTTCTTTCTAGGTATTCCAAAGCAGAAGGGAGATACCATACCACAAAGTCGGTAAGAGGTTTTGACCCTTGGTCAGATGTCTTCCCCATTCTCTAAGCAGTTGTTCTAGAGACTAAATACCAACCCAAGAAAGGTCTAACAATTTAGATAAAAAATACCATAAGTGATCCACAAAGGGGCGCTGAATAAACAAATGAATGATAGTTTCCTTGTTATCTAGGCAAAAAGCGGGTCAGAAAGGGCAATGAGATCCTCGTTTCATAAGCCTATCTCCAGTTAATATTCTTCTCCTTAAAACCAACCACATAATAAACCTCACTTTGGGCCATAAAGTTGTTTGCCACAAATGATGGAAGACGTCCTGAAGGGGGTGAGGATCAACCTGACAAATAGAAGCATATCCAGAGGAGACTGAGTATATACCTATAGAGCTTTCCCCCATGCTAAAGAATCTGGCTTTGGAGATGTTAAAAGAGATCAGGATGAAAGGATATTATCCATCAATTGTTGTTGTTCCTCCCCTAGCCTTATTGGCCATTCCTGAATAGGAATCCAACATTGTCCAATTTCCCATTGATAGGTTGTAGTCTTACAGTATTTGGCAACCTTAATCCAACCTTTTCCATGAAGAGCTTCCATGGTTAGCTGTAACTCAGAATGCTAAGTAATAAGTGGTTGATGACCATCCCATGAGTTAGTCCAAAAGTTTGCTATATGGCCATTATTAATTATCCGAAAGGATTATCTTTTAATCAGCTATTCTCCACGTGTTCGAACTGAAAAGATGAGGGAACCTTTAGAAGGAAGAGTCAATCTAATAATCTACTCTGGTGGTTTGTTTTCAGCATATTTGGCTCTGATATTAGCAGCCCACAAATCATTTGGAGCATTTCATAGCCTCCAATAGAGATTTGTTGCTAAAGCTCTGTTATGCTTTGAGGTAGATCTGAATCCTGATCCTCCCTCTTTTTTTGGTTGGCATAGAATCTCCCATTTGACTAGCAACCATTTTCTTCCTTCATGTACTCCACTCCAAATGAATTGTTGACATAGAGAATCTAATTGCTTTAGGATCCCAACCAATTGACCAGTAGCTATTGAAAACAATTGAATATTTTTTTGCATTTGGTGTGCTTCCAGGCAAATGGCCTTACCAGGAAGTGTTGAATCATCCACAAACTGTGAGTAAGAGGAAAAACACCTGTAGCCAATTTGATACCGCTAATCTTCTTTTCACAACATGCTTTACTGGTCAATCTACCAAAGCACTCAGCCAAAATGATAAATAAGAAGGGGGATAAAGGATCACCAGTGACACCTATAACTTGTAAGTGAGGTTAAGGTGAACTTACACTCTTCTCTAAGTGAGGTCCAATCACTTATGCCCCTCTTTATCATGAGGATCAAACACTTGACTAACTATGCATGTCACTAAAACATGTATAAATAGATGTCAAGGTGCCTTCTTTGTTTACCTCGCCTCACATATGCAATTGCTTCAGCGTCTTTCGCCGCCACCAAAACTTGGACAATTTTTGTTCTCCTCATTTCTCTATCCTTTTCAGTTATAGATTAAATGGAGTACTAGGGTACACTTCACTAATTATGTATGTCACTAAAAGATGTATAAAAATATAAATAGATGGCCCAGCGCCTTCTTTTGTTACCTCACCTCACATATGCAAGTGCTTCAAAGTCATTTGACACCACCAAAACTTGGACAAATTTTATTCTACTCCTTTCTCTATCCTTTTCATTTATACGTTGATTGTTAATTATCATTTACATGGAGTAGAATAGTTGTTGCATGGATACTTCAATGATGTTCTAGGGCTAACTAGGTACGAAATTTTGTTCTAACATGATACTAAAGCTTTTTGCATTAAGCCCGGGGGATTTTGAAGCATTTTTGGGAGGTCGATAGTGATTGAAGGGGCACTTGGGTACCTAAAGAAGGGTTCTATTTAACTTTTTCAAGGAGGTTATCTTAGAGGGGTCGATGGTGTGGAAAAAATTTGTCATGCTTGAAGAGAGTAATTCTAGAAATATAGTTTCTCAAATAACCCTAATTTCAAAAGCTACAAGAAAAAAAACTAAGTCTTAAGTCTAGATCCAGGTTCTTTTGAAAATCCTTCAAGGGCAATAGTCTTGCACTTTTCTCCATTTTTTTGTTTTACCCCTTGTTTTTTTATCGAAGATTTGTCAATTTTCAAGGTTTTGAAATTCAAATTAGTGGCATATTCCAAGAATATCTCCCAAAGCAATTAATGGTAATGAACCAAAGTGATCGCATGTAATATCCCCTTTCTCGGTCGAAGACCTTTAGCCCAATTATGTTTCCCAACGGTTAAAGGGTGTTAGAAGGGAAACTTATCATAATAAATTAATTATAAAAGTGCAAAATAAAATAATATTATAAGCACTTTATATTAATTTATTAATGATAAAGTCAAATTAAAAATAGAAAAGAAAATATAAAGTGATAAAGTAAAATAAGAAAAAGGGAAATATCACTTTATGTTTATTATTCTCCCTAGGAAAAAATGTGACCCCTTTGGAGGATGAAAAGGGGGAAAAAAACATTAAATGCGAGGGGTGAAATCTGATTGGAAGTTGGGGAGGCTATTTGGCCTATTACATCTATAAAAGCAAGTTTACTTGCTTGTTGAAGGCATGCTTTTCTATTTTACAAAAAAATCTGAATTTTGTCTGAGCCTTTGGCTTAACAAAAATATTTCTAAGGAATAAAACCTTTAGAAATAATCTCTTGAGGACAAAAACCGTCTAAGAGATCCAGTAGAAGGACGAAAACCCTTCTCCTAGTTGAGAGGATTCTCTACACAAGGGTTTACATTGTGCATAAAGGAGTTAGCTGATTTTTCTAGTGTATGAAGGCTAGATTTGCAAATTTGTATTACTTCCACCGATGGTTTGAAGGTGGAAGCTTGTTGCAGATTTTTACCTCTCATTTTTACTAGTCATATTTAGGGTTATCTACACCCTGGTTGATAGAATTTGGTACATTCTAGGGCTCGGCTTGTCCCAAATCTCATCACCAATAGCTTTGCCATAATTTTAGAAGCCAAAATCTACTGATATGCATAATTTTTGGGCCAAGAAAACTGTATTTTCAGTCAGTGCTCGAGGACTATCATCCGGAGATTTATAATAAATAATTAAGCCTTCTATTTTGATCCAATCTAGTATTTTTCTAATGTTCTTGCCCTTATAAAAATTATTGATTAGTTTGGGAAAGAAATTTAGTTGAATTACTTTCGCTTTTGAGTGGTTTTCTTCCTTCATGCAAGTCACTATTTACCTAGGAAGCCAGAAATGGCTAGGGGGGTGACGTTTCACCCTAGAAACATTTCAAAAACGGAAACGAATCGGGAACGCCACCAAAATGTGTCGACATTTCCGGAAACGTCTGGCACATTTCCGCCAGATTTTTTGATTTTAAATCATATAAAAATTTTTAAATAAAAAATAGCTTCATTTAATGAACCTAAACCTAATCTACCTACCTAGACTTGCTAAAGACACTTCCTAAAAGCTATATAATGACATCTTGGGTCCATTCTAAATCACTCTCATTTTTCTCTTGCTAAATTCAGTTTTCACTAAACTAACATTTAGCATTGTGAAGAGCAAAGAGACATCAAGGAGCAGCTTGAAGGAAGAGTTTAGGAGGTGCTGCTAAGAGCTAAGAGCATCAAGGAGGAATTTCAAAGCAAATTTGGAAGGAGGGAACAACTTCAAGGAGGAAAAACCAAGTATTTTCAAGTTTTTTTATTTTTGTAAAGAAAATGTTAATGTGATCAATGATCACGAATGATGTGTGCATAATGCACACATCATTCATGATCATTGATCATGATATCAATATGTAGTTTTAATTTAGTAATTTTTAAACTCTATGCTAAAAATGCAAATATATGTTCTTTTTTAAAATTATAAATATCATCCAAACTTTGTGTATGCTCTCACCTTGCACCTATATGATGAACTTGGTGATCAAAAGCAAAATAGGATGTGTAGGGTTTAACACAATATTTCATAATAATGATCTCAATATGCAATTAGAATAGCTTCGCCACTTCGAGGGGGCAACCTCCAAACCATATAATAAGACTCAAATGCTCAAATGATAATGAAATACTACCTATAATCCCCTATATATACTATTCATATGCTATGGCCATCACCAAGGCCGACCTATTAAGCATGAGAAAGTATAAATGATATAATAAAATGATATGGTAAGCCACAAGTCGGCTACTCATATCCTAATACAAGCAATAGGTTAAGGGCGTAGCATGCCCTTCCCCTTCAAACCAACGTTGTCCTCAACGTTGAATAATCCTGGATGTTGCTGCAGAAAACCTTCATCCTCCCAGGTGGCGTCTTCTATGCTCAGATTCTTCCACTTGATCAGATATTCCTTAATGTCTCTAGTTCTCACCTCTTAAGACGTGCTCGTAGAATCTTCTCTGGCTCCAAAATGATTCTTCCTTCCTCACAAGTTCTGGTAACTCGTCTTGGGCTTCAAATTTCTATCCAATAACCTTCTTCAGCATGAAACATGGAATACTGGGTGTATGTGTGAAGATGGAGGCAACTCTAGTTTATAAGCAACACTACCAATTTTCTGTAGAACCTGATAAGGGCCATAATATTTAGGAGCAAGTTTGTTTTCCTTTTTCTGTTGCTTTAGGGACATCTGTTTGTAAGGCCGAGACGTACAAAACCCAAATACCAATTTCAAAATGTCTTTCACTACGGTGTTGATCTGCTTGTTGTTTCATCCTGTTTTGTGCTAATGCTAAATTCTCCTTCAAACTAGCCAAAACCTGTTGTTGATGTTGAATGTGTTCCTCAACATCTCTGACCTTAGTTTGCACCCTCAAGGAGGAAGTGATAGAAGGTGGATGGTAACCATATAATGCTAAAAATGGGGTCATTTGAGAAGAGGTATGAAAAGATGTGTTATACCACCATTCTGCAAATGGTAGCCATTTAATCCACCTTTCCTGCTTATCTGATACAAAACAACGTAAATACCCCTCTAAGCATTTGTTGACCACTTCTGTTTGCCCATCAGTTTGAGGATGATAAGATGAACTGTGAGCTAGCTGAGTACCCAAACATGAAAATAATTCCGTCCAAAAATTACTTGTGAAAATAGGATCACGATCACTTACAATTATCTTTGGGGTTCCATGTAGCCTTTGAACTGTCTCCAAAAAAATAGTCACGATCAGATCAAGCCGTGCAAATGGATGTGATAGGGCAAAAAATGGGCATATTTTGTGAGCCTATCCACAATCACGAAAATAACATTCTTACCCTCTGAACAAGGCAATCCGGTGATGAAATCCATGGAGACCTCCTCCCATCTCTGGCTAGGAATCGTAAGGGTCAGCAATGCACTGGTGTCTTAATTGTTTCCCTTTGTTCTGTTGGCACACTAAACACTCTGATACAAACTTTTGTACATCCCCCTTGAGTCCTTCCCAAAAGAATTCTCTTTTTATTCTATGATATGTCTTCAAAAACCCAGAGTGTCCTCCAACAGGTGAGGCATGTAGCTCTGCAAGAATCTTATGCTTCAACTCAGAATCTTTACTCAAGTATAACCTATCCTTGTACCATAGGGCATTACCTTTCCACTCAAATTTGTTAGATGTCATAGATCCTTGCTTGATATTCTGTATTAGAGATTGTGTATCCTTATCTTGATTCCATTCCAATCTTGCTTCATCCACCCAATCGGCCGTCAACATGGACATTCCACATAAGTAGGCATCTCATGCGATGTATCCCTTCTGGACAACGCATCAACTACTACATTTTCTTTACCCTTTTTGTATATGATTTCAAAATCATAACCCAACATTTTTGTTACCCACTTTTGTTGTTCCTCAGATGATAACCTTTGCTCCAAAAAGTATTTGAGACTATCATGATCAGCTTTTACCTCAAGTGTCTACCCATGAGATAGGGCCTCCATCGCTTGACCGCATGAAGAATAGCCATCATTTCTTTCTCATGTATGTGTTCGAGCAGATCTTTTCCTTTGAATCGGTGACTCTCAAATGCAATTGGTCTTCCTTCCCGCATTAGAACTCGCTCCCAATCCCGATCCTCAAGTGTCACATTCAACAATGAAGGTTTTTGAGAAGTCGAGTAGCCAAAAAATGGGTGCCGCACATGGCTTCCTTCAAATGCTCAAAGGATTTAGTGGCTACGTCTCTCCAATGGAAGGCATCCTTCTTTAGCAATGCAAGAGTGGGGTTGTTATTCTACCATATCCCCGCACAAATCTTCTCATAGTACCCTCGTTAGTCCTAGGAACCCACGAAGATTTTTGAGATTTTTGGGCCTCGCCATTCCACCATAGCTTTGATCTTCCGAGGATCAACTTCACGCCTTCATGGGATACAATATGACCCAAGTACTCTACCTCTTGTACACCAAAAGAACATTTGATGGCTTTGCATACAGAGTATGTTTCTCCAAAACTTCCAACACGTTATTTACATGTCAGAAGTGTTCTTCCCATGTCTTACTCAGAAATCAATATGTCATCAAAGAAAACTAATACAAATTTCCTTAAAAATGGCCTAAAAATAGTGTTCATCAAGCTTTGAAAGGTCGAGGGCGCATTTGTAAGACCAAAAGGCATTACCAAAAACTCATAATGGCCCTCATGAGTCCCGAAAGCCGCTTTTATGAACATCTTCCTCTTTTATCCTAATTTGATGGTACCTCAACGAAGATCTAATTTTGTGAAATAAACAAAGACCATGCAATTCATCAAGTAAATCATCAATTATCGGAATAGGAAACTTATCTTTGATGGTGTACTTGTTGAGTTCTCGTAATCTGACACATCCTCCATGTTTCATCCTTCTTACGTACCATGACCACCGGTGAAGAATATGCACTCGCTATGCCTCGATGATACCTCGCCTTCAACATTTCCTCCACCATTTTCTCGATCTCACTTTTCTCGGGAATATGGGTATCTCGTATGGTCTCGATGTTAGGTGTTTGCTCCCGGAATCAACCGAATGGCATGATCATGATCCCTAACTCGTGGTAGTCCCTTTGGAATTGCATCAAAAATAGATGAGTGAGCATCCACAATCTTCTCAAGATCGGGTGGCATCAAGACTCGTATTTTGTACTTCTATGGAAAATAGCTTTGCTATAAAGCCATCCACTCCTTTTCTCGAGAACCTTCGCATCCGATGAGAGCTAATAATTTGTGGAGACTTGCTACCATCCCATTCAATTGTATTGTCCTTCCATCCGAATGAAATCGCATGAACAATTCTTGAAATTCATCTCTATAAGACTCTAAGGTCAGGAGCCATCGACCCCCAAAACAATATCTGCCCCTCCCATAGAAATAAAAACATAGGTGAGTCTAACATGTAGTCTCCCATGGAAAGCTTCGATACTATGGCACTTTCCCGTGCACTTGATCTGTCCCACCATCCGCAATCATAACTTGCATTTCGAGTCCGGGTAAATAAAACAATTGAGGCGGCAACTAACTTACTATTTATGAAGTTATGAGTACTCCCCGAGTCAATCAACACCGTCACCTTCTATTTTTTGAGATAGCCAATAACCTCGAGTGTTCGAGGAGTACTAATACCCGACAATGCATGGCAAGAAATCAGAGGTCAGTGATCCTCTACTTCATCTTCTACTCGGTTCCTCACCTCTCCTATAATTTCAGCTTCCTCATCATCCTCATTACCTCCAATATAGAACAACTTCTTCTCAAAGACATTTATGTCCCGGTCCATATTTGCTATCACAGCTTAAAACATAATCCTTTTGCTCTCTTTTCTTCCATTTGTTGAGGAGTCACTCTAATCGCCTAAGAAATGAAGGGGAAGAGATACTACGGTCTCTGGTGTTAATGAAAGGTGGCCTCCTACTACAAAGAACTTTTTCCTCTGCACGACGTGCCATGATAATAGAATCAGAAAGCTTGATTGGATTAAACATACGTACCTCATGCTCGATGTGGTCCTTAAGACCCCCAAGAAACAAGTCATTCAGATTCTCTTCTGGAATATTCTCCACCCTTAAGGATAGGTTTTGGAATTGATGCACATAATCTTTGACTGATCCTGTTTGTCGTAACTTTGCTAATTGACTAAAGTAGTTCTCTGAAACACTGGAACTATAGTGCAATTGCAACTCCTCGGTAAAAACTGTCCAAGTGACACCTAGACCATTCTTCTGCCTCTGAGCACATAACCAACGATACCAAACAAATTGGTCGGGTTCAAGATATAGGGATGCCAATGTCACCTTTTGTCCTGATGGTGTTTGATGTAACTCAAAGAAGTTCTCCATTTGATTTATCCAATTCAGGGGATCCTTACCATCAAATTTGCGCATATCCACTTTCGGCATCATGTTCCGTGGTTGCGAATAAGTTTGATTCTGATGGGACTGGAAAAGTGATCCAATATGGTTAGTTTGTCCATGATTTTGAACTGAAGGTCCTCCTTGGTTGATATGGGCCGATTTGGGCCATACTAGTTACCCTTTACATGTTGCATGATATCATCCAACCGATGATTGATTTGGGCTATGTCTCCTTTAGAGGCCATCTCAGATTGTACATTTCGCAACTCATACTCAAGTTGGCTCACCTTATGATCAACTGAAGGTAAACCCTAGTGCTGAGGAATCAGATTTACCCCTTCTGACTCCATCTCTTCAATCACTACCCCATCTTTATCTAGGGTTTTACCCGGAGTAACCGATTCTTTTTGCTCTTGTGGAAGGCCCCGCCATGATGTCAAACCTTAGGGTTTAGGGTTTCGATACAATTTCGGCCGAACAGAAAAAACACAGAGAAGATACTAATACTATTTTTTTGAGAGCTTTCCGAAAATGTAAAGAACTTGAAAATTTTCCACAATTTGCACCCTAGGGAGCGATTTTATGAAAAACCCTAAATTTGTAATAACTTTTGCAAAATAAATCAAAAAGTCTGAAATTTTCAGGAACCTTACTTGAAATGCTTCACAACTCTAGTAAAAATATCTCCCACCAATTCACTCTGGTTCGCAATATGTGGCGGAAACAAAAAATTAGGGTTTTTGCCCTAATTTCGCCCAGATCGCAACTCTGATACCACTTGTAATGAAATTACTTGTATAATTCAGATTAAGAGCAACAATAGAACACCAAATAACACAATATTTCAGAATAATGATCTCAATATGCAATTAGAATAGCTTCGCCACTTCGAGGGGGCAACCTCCAAACCATATAATAAGACTCAAATGCTCAAATGATAATGAAATACTACCTATAATCCTGTGAGGGTGAAGTGAAAGATGCTCAATTTATTGTTAATATTTTGATTGAGGCTATTGAGTCAAGGGCCCTCAACATGTTGTCCACGTCGTCACTGACAATGCCAAAAATTGTAGAGCGGCACAATTGATTGTTGAGGGAAATATGAGCACATTTTTGGACACCTTGTGCAGTACACTCCTTGAATTTGATGTTGCGAAGATTGGAAAAATACCATGGATAGAGGAAGTGTATACAGAGGCAAATGAGATTCAAATGTTTGTCACAAAATCATCATGTCCCATGCTATCTTTAAGAGGTTTTCAAAGTTGGACTTGTTTGAAGGTAACGAAAAATTTACTAATTTCTAATTTTTATTTGCTAACTTTTCTATGAATATCAAATTATCATTTGAATTTCTTTTAAATTTAATTTTATATTTTATTAATTTATTTTAATAAGTTGTAGAAACAAAATTTGCCTCTCACACACTCGTCTTGAGACAACTTGTGAAGGTAAGACAAGCCTTAAGGCTTATGGTGATTGATGATGTTTGGTCCGTGTGGAGGCAAGCAAACACAAAACGAGCCATGAAAATAAAATCATTGATACTTGATGATGATTGGTGGGAAAAGGTTGCATACTTGCCCAGTTTTACTGAGCCTATTTTATCTATGATTAGATATGCAGACACAAATGATGCTTGCATAGGGAGATCTATGATGGCATTGACTCTATGCTTGAAAAAATTAGAGACATCATACAAAAAAAAAAGCAGGATCCTGAAGAAAACTTCTACATTGATGTTAAGACTATGATCATTAGAAGGTGGAATAAAATGACCACCCCATTGCATCTCCTTGCCTATGCCCTGAATCCCAAATATTATAGCAATGAAATACTTGGGCTACTTGGTAGGAAAGCACCATACAATGACCATGAAGTTGCAACTAGAACTAAGACAACATTCCGGAGGCTTTTTCCGATCCAGTTTATAACTATTGCAGTCCGCTATGAAATGGCATGCTTTGTCTCTTCATCTAATGGTAGCATGGGTGAATTAGATGCATTAAGTGACAAGTACAACCTGAAGCCATTCATGTGGTGGTATGTACATGGCCATGATGCCAAGTACCTACGACTTGTTGCCATTAAAGTCCTCTCACAGGTATAAAATATTAAAATGAAATCAAAAGTTTGTTTATTAATTAAAATTTAAAATGTATGTTCTTACTTAGTAAATTAATTTTATTACTAATTGAAAATTTCTAACTTCTTTTTTGTAACAGGTGGCTAGCAATTCTTCAGCAGAGCGGAATTGGAGTACATATACCTTCATCCACTCAGCCAAACGGAACAAGTTAGGATCCAAGAAGGCTGAGGATTTAGTGTATGTACATTCCAATTTGCACATCCTCTCACACAAGATTGAAGGCTATATTAGAGGTCCCAACAAACTTTGGGATATTGATCCTGAGAGTAGTGACTTTGATGCTTCTGCTGCTACTCTTAGCCAACTTTCACTGCTTGGTATTGATGAAGAAGAATTGGGATCTTTTACACAAGGGATGGAGAGTGGAGCTAGTGGGAGTGGAGCTGCCAATGGTGTTCATGGAGATGATTATGAGGAAAATTTGGATGATATATTCTAGAATCTAGATTATTATCATGTATATGTGAATCATTGAAATTGTAACCATGTTGAATGATGACTCTTTAGAAGTTCAAATTTCAATGAATACAAAATATTTTGAGTGCTTTATCAATTATCTCTTATGATCTACAATTATAAATGAGTAGTATGCATATATTTATATATATGTATGTATATATATATATATATTATACGATATTTTTTTAACATTTTATCCAAGGTTTTTTGAAAATTGTCGTTCGTTTCGTAACGTTTCGTATTCTGTTTTTTTCATTTCTGCAACATAGCTATTTACTAGTAAAATTCAGATCTGCACTTGGTTATTTTTGTATAATTTCTACTACTTGCATTTTTGGTCGAGATTTGCAGGAAATCCATCCAAGGTTGAAAAATGTCCATTTGGGGACATTACATGGCACCATGGTGCAGAGTTGCAAACCTGCAGAGAGTCACTACATTTGGTTAAGGAGTCACAAACAGAAAGGCACCATGTAACACCCTTTTGTCACGTTTATGGCACTTCATAGGCTGATGGACCCCACAGGGAAGGTCTATGTTGGTAGCCCACATGGTGGGCAACCCACCACCGAGGATTTTATGATCTGCCGAACTGCGAACTCGATTTTTAAAAGGTTTGATGGCCCTTCAGTAAAGGATGCCTGCCCCATTGGGTAACAATGAAGCAAGCTGGGGTCCCCTACCAAAGTCATGAGCTCTTGGGAGGTTAAAGGAAATGACTCTTTGGGGGCCTCTTTATACTCAATTAAACAGTGACATGTACCAGCTTCTCACTGGGTCATATGGACTATACAGAAATTTTGAAAACAATAAAAATAATTCAAAAATCAAGCACGCAAGTGGCTAGTTAGGATTGGCTGAAAAATAAAAACCATAAAATTTAAAAATTGGTATAAAAGGAGGTAAATCAACATCAAATCAGAAAATTCAAAGCAGAGAATTAATATGCGTCAATTGTTGCAATCAGATCAGACATAATAATTTCAGGTTCATTTTTGCAATTATCAGGATTTATAAAGCAATCTTCCAACAGCCATAACTTGGGCATTGATGTCAGTTTTTATAATAAATTATATCACCAAAAAGCTTGGAAAGATCTCTAGGTGGTAGGATAGGTTTGAGAAGATTTTGTACCAGTTATCATTGTGGCTATCTGAATGAAAAATATGAAACCAGAAACAAGGATCTCTCTTCTTGAGAGCATTGGACAAAATTATGATAAGAGCAAACAAGAGATGATTGTTTTATTGAAGAGCAAACACCTCTAGTTGATTGCACAAAGGTTGGTAAAGGTTCCAATCAAAGGAACCAAGCTACAGAAGTTCAACAACATAAATGATATGGTGGTTGACGCTTTATATATTCACATGGATGAAGAGAAAAGGTATCACGTACAAAAATAAACGCTTCTTGGGACAAGGTAATATGTTTACTTGCATCAACCAAATAAGCCAGAAATTGTTCAAATTGTGGCAAAATAGAGCACAAATGGGAGACATGCTTCAATGGGACAAGTGATCATGAAAGGAGAGTTATGAATTTGAAATGCCAATATGAAAGGCATGATATCACCATCAAGATTTTGTGGAGGAAATAACATTAGTAGAGCACATGATCAATGAACTTGAAAGAAGGATTGGATATCAATATATTGTGTACTCAAGTAAGACAAAATGCAATCAGGCCAAGGAATCAAATGAGCCTTCCATAAATCAAAATGAAGACAGGAACTCAAGAGCAATAAAACAAGTCATTTTTCTTTCATTCCTCCAAATCATACAGATCGTTCAATAAGAATATGCCAGAAGATGAGTAATGGGGAGATTTTGGTGCCTACTAGTGTCCTTTTTTCGTGACAAGGAATGGGGAGATTTTGGTGCCTACTAGTGTCCTTTTGTGTGACAAGGAATGGGGAAATTTTGGTGCCTACTAGTGTCCTTTTCGCATGACGAGGAATGGGGAAATTTTGGTGCCTACTAGTGTCCTTTTTGCATTATGAGGAATGGGGAGATTTTGGTGCCTCCTAGTATTCTTTTTGCATGGGTAATCATTATCATACACATGGCTATCCTACACCTAGTAATACATACGTTGGGGCCCAGTTGATAAGGTGGAGATTCTTCGAAAACAATTTCACTACTGAAACTATTCTGTCTCTTCAACTTGGTATGTCCTATCTGTTATTGATGAATTTGTGAACCTGCTAATGAATGACTCTATGAGTAATACTTCTTTATTGATTGGAATAATCACTAGTGATGATTTGGAAGGAACATTGATTGGACTAATCAATTGCTAGGAAAAATGATTTTCATAAAGAACAGGGATTGGGAAGATTAATTGTGTTGGAAATGGTTGATATGAACATTGATTGGAAATTTAAATGCTTTTGGCAAATGGTTGATATGAATTAATGATTGGAAATATTAATTGTTTATAAAACATATAAATTGCATTGATCTATCATCTCATCTATTAAGGATAGTCACACCTATTCTATTGGGCTTATCCTTGTAGATGATATCTTCAAAAGAAGTCTGTCGCAGTAGATATTTTTATGCTCTCATGTTCTAGGGGGATCTTGTTCTTTGACTAGGACATCTTATGGATCCATTTGTCCACACTTAATGATGTTGTGTTCCTAAATATGTTAATGTGGAGTGTCTTTTTATGGATAGTTGTACTGGAATTATTGGGATTGTTCTTATAATCGGTGTTTCCATAGCCTACAGGCTTGATTCTTATTTCTGATTGTTCATTTGCTTGTATTTTACTCATTATTAGATGATATTGAGTTGCTAGTACAATATTTATGATTCACTGCAACCAAGTGTTCATTTTCATCATTTCAGATTCAGTGGAATACCACGACAATGGTTCTACAATGATTTCTAAATGTTGAGAGGCTTCAAGAGAGGTTCATTTTCCTCTACATCTACAGCTTGTGTGTACCTGATGGACCTAATTCATATGCTTCTTCGGTATTCTCTAAGGAAAGCATGGCTTGATGGGGGATTGAGTTGGGATAATTCTCCCTTTTCTTGTCTTGACGATGGTTACTTCAAATAAAGGTACGGTACTCAGTTTTGAGACATTGTTTCAGCATTGAATGATTGTGTGACTACCTACAACATTGTTTCAAGTCTTTCAACATTAGTATGATTGAATGACAGCCTGGAACATTGTTTTAGCATTGGTATGATTGAGTGACACCCTTGCTCCACCATTGGGACCAAGGACTGGGATGCAGACCATCAAGTTGAGCAAGAGCTCTTCTTTATTCAGGCTTCAGGAAGAGCAAGAGTTCATTTTTCATTTTTTAAACTGGACAACACCCTTATTCAGGTTTTTAGGTCAAGCGAGATCTCACATTGAGTCAGATTCAGTGACGACCCTTATATTTTCAATTCAGGTGAGAACCTGTGTTCAATTTCAAAATGGGTGACAGTACTTATTCAGGTTTTTAGGTTGAGCCAGAGCTCATATTCAATTTCAAATTGGATGACAATCATTGTTTAGGTTTGAGGCTGAGAGAAAGCTCATATTTAGATTTAGATCAGGCAACAAACATTTATTAGTCTCGAGGACAAGCAATAAGCTTCTATTCAGATTTCATATTGAGTAACAACCCTCGCTTGGGTTTCATATCAGGCAACAGCCCTTGTACCAATTTTTCAGATTAGGTGACAGTGACACCCATTATCATATTTTGAGATTGAGCAAAAGCTCCTAGGATCCTATATCAGATTTCTAGATCGGGTGACAGTCTACATTTATACATTTCAGATTGAGCGATGCCTACCAATTCACCACATTCTTCCGCAAGCAAAGAAGTTATCTACAGTGACAAGAAGTGACAATTCGGTGAGGCAATGATATTTCGTGGCACTATATGCCGCTACAAGTCAATATTAAGTGGTGGTTGGATCAAAAATGCTATTTGCTTATGTAATCAGGTGTATTGTCTAAGGGCCCTCTTGAAATCCCTTAGAAGACATGTTTATCATGCAGGAATATATGTATGGTAAGGTACATCATCATCCCATGTACCTCGGAACAGTCCTAGTAATCTAGGGGCAAATGCTTACTGCTATGCATCAATGTCACATTCCTAGGTATAAAACGCTTACCCCTTAGTGGAGGCATGACACTTGTACCTTATACTGCAGTTAAGGTGCATTTACACCCTTCTTAGGTATGGGTCAAACATTATGCTAATCGTGCATGTAACTAAAAGGTCTACAAATATATGGCCTCGTGTCTTCTTATATTACATCACTGAACTATTCAATTGCTTTGGGGTCTTTAACACCACCAAATCTTGAACAACTTCTATCCTCCTCCTTTCTCTATTCTTTCCATTTACAAGTTAATTGTTGACTATCATTTGCATGATGGAATGTAGTAGTTATTGTATGCATGCTTCAATGATGCACTCTACTGGGGCCAACTAGATCCAATATTTTGTTCTAACATGATCCAGGTTAAGTGCCAAGGAAACCAACAAGGGTGCAAACAAAATTCTCAATTGCTGGAGTTGAAGGCCAAAATTTTCAGAATTTGCTTAAGCCAATAATACATGACAATTAGTCGCCAAGGCTTTGGAGAAATGTTTCAATTTCAGGTGTGAAAGGACAAACACCCCAAATGGTATCTCTGGAATTTCTTTGTTTAGACCCCAAATGTTAATTTGGCTAATTCTATCCTACAAGCTGTGCAGCTGTGTTTTTCCTCAGATTTCTGGAAGCAAGATTTGGTCTATGAATGTCTTACTTACATATGTTATAAATGCAGAATAATAGGACATAAAGCTAGTAGCTGCCCAACAGATCCCAAAAAAATACCTAACAAAAATCATCCCTTACCTCCAAATACGATGATTTAGAAATGGCATCCTAAACTTACTTGGCAAGAGCAGCAGAAAGCTTTTAGACGATAGAATCATGATCAGTTTTTTGCTATGTTCCACCAAGTTTCCGGAACGGGGGGATGCTTTTCAGGGACGGATTTTTTTGTAGGCCTTTTTTTAGGGGAGGCAGGGACGGCTATTAAAAAATAAGGGAAAATTTAAAAAATATAGGAAATTTCAAATATTCATATGATAACATTGCTAAAGCATTCATCACACACATTATAGAACCTTAATAAATAAAATTAGAGTTGAATTGAGATTTCACATAAGATTTAACCTTAAAAATATTGGAAATTTCAAATTTCAAATATTCATATGAATAATGATAAGTATAACTGTAACACATTGATAAACTTAATAAAGCATTCATCACACACATCATAAAACTTTAATACATAAAACTGGAGCTGAATTGAGATTGCACATAAGATTCAAGTTTCAATTACAATGAAATGCCCAAGGGCAACAAAATGTCTGAAACATAGAAAATCAAAATGAAAATATATAGCTGCCCCTAATCAAACTCCGCTAAAGTGGCATCAAAATCAGACTCTGAGTCTGAGTCACTGGAACTATGAGGGGCTGCCTCATCCAATGGAACCCCAACCAATCCCACCTGTGCATCCTCCTCATCAATCTGTGAAGCATCTTCGGATCAACATCCCAACGTGTGGCTGGAGTCTGACGATACTCAAGAGTCTGTCGATCCTGAAGTCTCAAGGCACTATGCACGGCTACTAACTTCTCTGCTCGTCGAGAGGTAAGATGGTTCCTCTTAACTGTGTGGATGAGGCCATATGTGGACCAATTCCTCTCTGCAGCAGAGGAACTAGCAACCTGTGAAAGGAGGCGAGTGGCAAGAATCCTCAAGTCTGGTGCATCCTTGCCATGCCATGTCCACCATCCAATAGGGTCTACTTGAGCTAATGTAGCTCTATCTGTCCTCGCCTCTGGCTTGCTAAATGTTGGTCCACAGAGATTGACAAAGGATAGCCATTGGGTCCGCAATAAAGTGGACTCCTCATCAGTGTACATCTTTCGAAAGGCCTTCATGAGCCCTTCTTTCACCTCTTCATCATCAGATGGAGGCACTCTCCCAGGTCGTGCTGCATACCATTTGGGATTTAGAGCATAGGCTGCCATATGAAGCGGGTGTTCATTGTGTTCCACCGCCGTGTCACAATGGGCCTAATATGCTCCTCATAAAATCCCAAAGTAGGATCCCTGCTATGAATGGCTTGCTTCATCTGTCCAAGCATGCTATCAAATGTCTCATAAATCTCTCCAAGACTAGGAGAGTCTGTATCAACATATCTTATGACCCCCACTACAGGTGAGATGAAGGAGCAAACATATCTGCAAACAATTTACAAAAAAATTAGAAAACATTAAGATTCAAGAATGAAAAACTAAACTAATTTACAAGTTATAAACATGGATAAAAATATTTAAAAATTAAAAACTAAACTTACATATATAAAATCAGCAATAGCTTACCTGACTGTGGTCCACCAATCATCGTCGAGGATCTTTTGTTTCACACCTTTTCCTTCAGAAGTGTTTGCCTCTGGCCATCTACCCCACTCCTGATTAACCATCATTAATTGCAAAGCCTCCTGC
Organism: Taxus wallichiana var. yunnanensis; assembly: GCA_018340775.1. Lineage (NCBI taxonomy): Eukaryota > Viridiplantae > Streptophyta > Pinopsida > Cupressales > Taxaceae > Taxus > Taxus wallichiana. The sequence goes on from CM031233.1 coordinate 172,313,216, forward strand.
ACCTCAAGCATCCTCTCTAACAAAATGAAATAGCTCGCATATCTAGTGTCCACGGGCTTGAGGAATTCCTTCCTCGAAAAAGACCTGAATAGAGCAAGTGAGGTGTGATGGTTGCAAATGAACATCTGTATGTGTCTAGCCTCTGCCACCACTGCCTTCACCCAATCTATCTTTTCAATGTCTTTCAATGCGTTGTTCAACGCATGAACACAACATGGAGTCCATAAAATGTGCTTGTAAGCACCCTCAACCATCATGTCCAGCTAACTTACATATGCGGGTTGAATCAGTCACTACTTGTACAACATTAGAGGGCCCAATCTCCTCTATGGCATCCTTCAAAATTTGAAATTGGAAGGTTGCATCCTTCCTCTTCCCTGTACAATCAATAGCTCTAAGAAAATAAGAGCCAGCAGGACATGTGACAATGATATTGATGAGTGGCCGATGTTTAATATCGGTCCACCCATCCATGATGATAGAGCAACCCACCCGTATCCAAGTTTGCCTCATCTCCTCCATCACCACACTCACCTTAGAATATTCTTTATCAAGGAGGTTGGTTCGTAGTTTGTGTTCTCCAGGAGGGACATATGAGGAACCAACAACAATTACATCTTTGAACATTTGTTTGAAGAAAGGGGAACGTGACACATGAAATGGTATAGCATTGGCAAAGAAGAATTTGGCAATAGAAGAGTCAACTACTTCCCTTGATTGCACATTAAACATACTTGTAATAGTAGAAGTCTTTCTCTTTCCCTTGGCATAATCCCCTCCTCTTTGACTTTCCACATCCACACATTGGGTAGGCACTTGTGTAGTCTCCAATGACATCCCTTTTTTCGTTGTCTCACCCTCCATGTGCAACCTAGTCACCTCGGTCTTCTCCGCTAATGATATTCTTTCACAACCTTTTACCCCTTGTCCAGTTATGCCCAAAAGATGTGAATAAACCCGCGTGTAGCTGCCCCTAAATTCTTTGTTGCACATATGGCATAACCACACTCTACTCCCCCCTGAATTCTTTTTTTTTCTTTGTCAATGGCTGTTACAAATTGTGAAAGAGGCTTTTTAGCATTGAATGGCCCCTTTGCATAGATTTTGAGTTGTGAAGGGCAATCAAACGGATTATTTGAACCCATTGTTGGTGCAACACTCTCACTCCCTAAAGAAACCCTATTTCTGGTTCTACCTCTATGTTGCATTGCCAATTGAATCTCTTCACCCTCACTACCCTCACTGCTGCTCATTGTTTTGTATTGGAAATGCAACAACCCTGCAACTGCAAGTGAAAACAAAAAAAAAACAAAAAAATAAATAAACTTGCTAAGTTTGTGAAGCTTGAAACTATGATAAAAAAAAAAAATGAAACAATGAAGAAATAGTTTGTGCAAATTTGTAAAATGAACAAAGGATGATAAACATACCTCTAATGGAGTAGAATATTGCTCTCTTGCCTTCTTCTCACTGCTGCTCTCTATTCTTCTCTATGCTCTTTTCTTTCTTTGTCTTCTCCTTCACAAAATTAGAAATGAGTCAAATGAGTTTCTTTTTTTTTTTTGATGTTTGTTTTAGGTTTAGGGCACTTAGAAATGCAAGTGGGGGTCCTTGTGGGCCCCCACATTGCTTTACTTTTATTTAAAAGTTTGTTTAAAAAAAACGTTTTTTAAGTTGAAATGCGCGAGGGGACGACCGGACGCCCCTAGCATGGTCGAGGGACTTCTAGAAGTTCCCTAACCATACCAGGGACGTCCCAGCCCCTCCCTGTGCTTTTTTGACGCCCCCAGACGCGTTTGGATTTTTCGTAGAGTTGGGGGACGAGAAGGGGCGTTTACCCGTCCCGAGGTTCCAAACGTCCCCAAAGACGAGGACGAACTAAAAAATGTAGGGGACGCGTCCCCGTGGAACATAGGTTTTTGTTAATAAGAAGAATCCAACAGAGAAAGAAGGTGAAGATCTTCAAAAATGAACTTGAGAGATATCCCAAGTCAAATGCTTGTCGAGGAAGGTTGTGGAAATGTTTCAAATAAGGGGATAGAAGCTTTGATCTAGGAAGCAATGAGGTTAGGTTTTGAAGAGGCACCAAAGAATGCCCTAGGATTGGAGGAGTTTGGAAAAAGGTCATCCACCATCTCAATGGCACCAAGGAGATGAAGAAAATAGGGCTAAAAATATTGAATATACACAAGATAAGGACCTTGAATCAGCAGATCGGCTCTAATGTGTAAAGCAAGGTACGTCCCCACCCTGCGAACCCCCGATATGTACCCGATCGATATGTCTCGGGTACATATCGAGTATGTCACAAACGTACCCAAACATATCTATGATGTACCCATACGTTCTTGGAGTTGCTTAAAAACATTCATATTTCTGTCGTTTTGAACCTTGAAAATGGAAATTTTCTGCATATTAAATACTAGCTATACCAAGCACTATCTATACTAGCTTAAGGTTATTAGATCTATAGTGCAAAAATAGCAAGACTGATCAATCGAAATCGAATTGATCCCTGAATAATGAATACAAAGCCTAGACAAATGAGTTGTATTATATCGAGCATGAAATGCCCTACTTCCTAAAAGTAATCAGTTGAAGACCTTTAGCCCAATTTTGTTTCCCAACGGCTAAAGGGCGATAGAAAGGGCAACTTATCATAATGAATTAATTATAAAAGTGCAATATAAAATAATAGTATAAACACTTTATATTAATTTATTAATGATAAAGTTGAATTAAAAATATAAAAGAAAATAAGAAAAAAGGAAAGTCACTTTATATTTATTATTTCTCCTATAGAAAATGTGACCCCTTGGTGGATGAAATAAAGTGGAAAAAGAATTAAATGAGGGAGGTGAAAGCTGATTGGAAGTTGAGGGTGGCTATTTAGCCAAGTTCATCTATAAAAGCAAGTCGACTTGCTTATAGAAGGCATCATTTTTTATTTTATAAAATCTGAATTTGCATGTTGAGCTTTGGGCTTGCATCAAAAATCTTCTAAGAACGAAAACCCTTAGAGATAATCTCTTGAGGACGAAAAACCCTCTAAGAGATCTAGGAGAAGAACGAAAACTCTTCTTCTAGCTGAGAGGATTCTCCATATAGGGGTTTCCATTGGGGATCAAGGATTTGTTTATAATTTCCAATAGTTTTCCAGCGGAATTGAAGACTTTTGTAAGGCTGATTTAAAAGAGGGTTTGAAGGAGAAAATTGTTGTGTTTCTTCCTTATTTCCAGCTGAAGCGACCTACCTTGAGGGTTGTTTGGAGGTGTTGAGAGTGGACAAAAACAGATCTGGGTTGCTGTTTTAATTGCAGATTTTTGCTCATCTAAATAAGCCTTTTTGCACTAGATTTTGGCTCCAAAACATTATATTTCCAGCCGTGTCTAAAGACAAGGGTTTGCAGATTTTTAATAAATAAATCAGCCATCTTTGAAGTCTCAAATTGGTAATTTTTATTGTGTATTGCATTCTAAAATCAGACGTTTCATGTTGAAGATAAACAGTGTTGTTTTCTTTCAGTTTTGAGTGGTTTGTGTCTTCTAAGCAAGTCGCCATTTCTGAAATAAAATCAGATCTGCATTTATAATATTTGGAATATTTTCTATATTCTATCTTTGTGAAGTGGCATTTGCTTCAAATCCATTTGGGGTTATACTATGTCCATTTGGGGACATTATAGTGGTATCAGAGCAATGTATACTCCCAGCCTGTGAGGAAAAGAAAAATCAGATCTGAATGCAATCAGGAAAAAACACTATACTCTATCAAAGAAGGAATACCCCAAAGAAGGTGACAATGGAAGAGCATGATCAAAGAGCTCCTCCCAATGATGAGCTTAGCTACATGCATGAAGTAATCACAAGAAATCAGAGAGAGCTGCAACAGTCAATGAGAGAATCACAAAGAGAAATGTGTGATGCATTGACCGGTTCCATTAGAGACTTGGCAAAGATCCTACAAGGGAACAATGTGTCTACCAACCAAGGAGCAACCAACAATGGAGAAGGAAGCTCTACGGGACCAGTTAGGACCTCATCCAAGCCTACACATCAAACTTTCAGAGCTAAGTTTCTCCAAAGAGAGGAACCAGTTGAGGAGGAAGCCCAAAATGATGTTGATGATGTGGAAGCATGGGGAGATGAGTATGCAAACCTTAGTTACAGAGTAAGGGAGATGTTATCCTTCCAAGACTACTACCAAGTGAAGAATAACAAAGGTTTGGGGAGAAATCGAAGAGTTCAACAAGAGCAACCAAGGAGAGTTCGAGATAAGTGTTCTGCTAGAGCTTGGTTACAGAAATTAGATACATATCTTTCTTTGAATCCAATGTATGAAGAAGAGGCACTCAAGTTTGCAACCTTGCATTTGGAGGGAGTTGCACATGAGTGGTGGTACCATGGAATCATCACCCAAGGGCATGGTTCTATCACCACCCTTGAGGAATTCAGTCTATGTTTGACAAAGATTTGACAAGATGGATCTGGATATGCAAGAAGGAACTCAAGCAAGAAGGAACTCTAGATAAGTATATTTCTTATTTTCAAAGGATTGCAGTAATGGTGCTTGATATTAGTGAAAGAAGACTTGTATTGTTGTTTGTTGAAGGGTTAGGAGAGCCACTAAAAGGCCTAGTCAAAGCCTTTAACCCTCCATCTCTTCAAGGTGCCATTAAGAAATCATTGGACTTAGAAATTTCAGTCCCAAAAGGGAGAAATCTGCAGTTTGGACAGCAACGAACAGCACCTTTGGGGCAGCAAAAGAATTCATTTGAGCAGCCAATAACAACTCAACATGAACAAAATGATGTTTCTCTATGTGTGTATACGGACGTACCCAAGACGTATCGTACCCGAGGGTTTTTGAAAATCAGCAGTATCCGCATACCGAACCCGTACCCATATCCTCGGGCCCTAGCAACATACCCTCTAATCTATAAAGAGAGAGAAGTGTTAAAGGAAAGAAATGGTCTTAGTCAATTCAAATAAGGAGTAAAAACCCCAATTTGGATCTCCGACTAAAATGAAATCAGCATAGTGGAGCAACCTACCGACATATAGAAGGCAATAGAGAGACTTGGCTAAAATTCTCACCTCTCAAGAACTAATATCCCAACTTGATTTTGGGACTCGAACACAAGGGGTAGGAAACCATAGTTGTCACAAAAGCGGGCTGAACAAACCCCGGAGAGTGGAAACCAAGACCTTAGAGACTTGTATAGCAAGAAAGTAAAGGGAGAAATCGTATCCAAAATAAGCCCCCGCTTATTTTGGCCAACTTTCCTTCACTCCTTCCTTGTGCCTCAGTCGAAATTTTTCACTTTTCACGCACTCAAAATTTTCTGGGTATTGCTTCATCAAATAGAGGATCTTCTCCCCTTTCCAGAAAGGTAAAGAAGTCCTCCTAACTCCTTGTTTTTTACAAGTTATGGCCCGGCAGAGTTTTTTGGGGAAAATTTCCCTTGACAGCCCGCGGCCAATGAAAAGGTGCCACATGGCGGCGGAGGTCGGGCCGGCGGAGCGAAGTTGGAGAAATTGCCAAGGATTTGGCGGAGGGCGCAAAGGGAAAATATTGAAGCGCATGCCCGCGGAGAAGAAGGAAGCGCGTCGGCGGAGGCAGGGAGAAATTTGGGCACTTAGCCCCTTTTGGGGCGAAAGTCAAAAATCAAAATTGGCCCGAGCCCGCGGACCAACCGGGAGACGCCACATGTCCGGGGCGGCAGAGGTCGTGCCAACAGAGCGAAGTTGGAAAATTCGCCAAGGAGTTAGCGGAGGCGAAAAGGGGAAACCGCCCGCGGGCCCGTGAAGGAAAAAAATGGAGGGAAAAGCCCGCCGAGCAACGAGATGGTGCCACATGTCTGCCACGGCGGAGTTGAGGCGCGAAGTATTTTGAAAATTTTCAATAGTTGCATAAAGCGCCAGGAGCCCGCACCTCCGCAGCCGAATGGGGAAGTGCCACGTGGCAATGAGCGGCGAGGCAGGGGGATTTTGGGAAATTTTCCCAAATTCAAAAAAGGGGAAAAATTCAAATTTCGGCCCGCGAATCCATTTTTGCCCTAATTTTGCCAGTTTTGCCCTAAATCTTCAGAGGGCCATATCTTTTGATCCAGAGCTCGGTTTTCGTGTTCTTTATATCAATGGAAAGCTTGTGAAACCCTCTACACGATGGACTATTCAATTTTGTTTTTTGTGGAGTTTGGTGGGAGAAAATGAAAACATCTCTGGCACGCAAAAAATACAGAATTGACATTCAACCACCAAAATTAATGAAGTATGGGTCATTTTTTGGATCTGCAGAGCAATGTACTTTGGCGTATGGGTTTGTCCATGAAGCCCATCACCTTGCAGGTGAAATTGAAGGGATTTGATTGGTAGTTGAACTCATAAATCATTTTGCCCGCGTTTTTGCTTTCCCTTCTTCTGCTTCGCCATTAAAAGCCAGATTTGGCTCATTTGTAAAGGGTTGGACGTTTTGTTCTTGCAGACTCCCCTCTTCCTCTTGGCACGTGAATTTGAGGAGTTTCAGACCTTCCATGGAACTCCGTGACACGTTTTTGCCTTTACGCCGGTGTAATGCATCAGTATCAAATTTGGGAATGGTAATGCATGTTTTGTGAATGATTTTTCCAATCCTCTCATGCGTATATTATTGTTTTCTAGGTCTTTCATTACATTCTGGCAATCATGCATGCTTGGTGTTACATCTCTATGATTTGTGTTTATTTGCAAGACAGAAGTTCATCACTCCTTTGGTGTATCACCATTTTTACTTAGTTTTGTTTCTTTTTGCATCCTTTATCTCTGTCTCCTTGGAATTTAGAGTAGGATCTAGTATTAAACCTCTGCAAATTCATGCATACACCTAAACAGAGGAGTAAGAACCAGCTTCAATCTGAGAGTTTTCTCCCCTCTGCAAGGTCCCACACCTTGGAGAAAACTCAATGTTGTGTAATCACACTAAATGACCCAATTCTGAACTGCAGATCTGGAGGTCATTTAGGGGTGCTGTAGATTTGCACTAATAGTTTTGGCACGCCTGGTGGGACCTTAGAGGTCTTCATCTTCATTACAACAAAGTTGATGTGCATTTGTTGTAAGTTTCTTGCTTGAAAAGAGCCTTGATTTGCACATCTAAATGACTCCAAAAGGATAGAATCAACTGGTTTCAACAGTCCAAGCTTGAAGATTCATGAGAAGAATCCAAACAAGGTCAAGGGCCAAAGAAGAGGGATTGTCTGAGTATCTGCAATTATCCCTAGGAAGAAGAGAAAGGGGAAGAAGGATTCAAAGGTCTCCATCTCCACCAAATAGAACTCTATCAACTCCTCCACCTGGTAGACCTTTCACCCAATCAACAAGGGTTCTCAGGCCAATCATAATGGCACAACCCAATCCTTATGTCAACTTTACTAGCAGCAGCCCACTTGCTCTCAATGCACAAAACCCAGTTCCAATTGCAGCATTGAAGAATATCCCATACTTTACTAGGGAAAATCAAACCACTCCTGGTGATCATGTCAAAGACATTGCTAATGTTTGTGCAATCCATGAGATTGTTGAGATGCAAATTGCTTTGTCAAATTGTTGGCATCTTCATTCAAAGGGAAAGCCTTGTAATGGTTCAGGAGCCTTGAGGCAAGCTCTATCCAAAATTGGAACCAATTGTGCATAGCTCTCCACAACCAGTTTGGAGAAAAGGGGGACAACTTGTCTCTATTGGAGCAACTGACAACTATCAAGAGAGCTCCCAATGAGCAGCTAACAGACTTCAATTTCAGATTTCAAAGAACATGGGATAGGATCCCATTGACAGTGAGGCCAACAGCTCAAGGTGTTTTCTTATACTTTCTCAAGGCTTTAAATTCTGACATTTCTATGTTAATCCAATCCATGGGAGGTGCAACTGTACTTGCAGCTTATAGCATCGCCATTAGGGCTGAGAATTGTTTGATCCAAGCTGGTAAACTTGCACCTAGGCCTCCTTTGCCCTTATATCCAGACTTGGAAAGCCCAAGTACTAGTCAAGCACCTACTTTAGCTCCTATTCCCACTCCTAGAAATCAAAGCTCAAATGAAACTTCTACTTCATCCTCTAGTGCCTCAAATGAGCTTCAAGAAGTTATGAAACAATTACAAAGTTTGGGCAATGAGCTGGTTACGCTCAAGAGGCAGCAAGCTCAAAGTTTTAGGCCTTCTTATCAGCCTCAAACTCAGCCTAATAGGCAGCCATATCAGCCTAATAGGCCACCCAACCCAACTGCAAATCAGAATCAAGTAAGGCCTCCTACCAATAGACCATTTCAGCCCTATAACTCCAATGCTACATCTACCTCTAAAGCCTTAGTGCCAGTGCAAAATAATGTAGCTCAAGAGTATGATTGGTGTTTCCCATGTAGTGAACCTCACAACCAATCTATGTGCTTCAATAGTGCTTTGAACCAAGCTTTGATGGTGACAATTGGTGTAGGGAGTGAGGCGAGTCAAGAAACAAACCAACAAGGGACATCTCAACAAGATACAACTCCAAATGAGACTACACTTGTGAACTGGCAGACTGAAGATTTATGTGGTATGAATCAAACAACTTCTCAGAGTGTAGCAGCTGACACATGGTCAACGAAGAGGAATATTGGTGAAGGGCAGTCATTAGATCCAAGTGATTCACAACCTTCCATCACTCCACAGGGTGTTGGCAAGCAAAATGCAGTTCCAAATGTGCAAGGACAGCCCAAGCCACCTCCTAGACCGGCTCAAATGCCAGTTGTTGCAACCCATGTACAAGAGAAGAATGTGCAGATTAAAGGGCAGCAAAGGGATGTTTCAACCCCATTTAGCATCATTGAACAAATGAAGAAGACAAATGTGAACATATCTATGTGGGAGTCACTATCCATCCCAGGCCAAAGAGATCTACTACAAGCTGCCATGAAGAATTGGTCAACCTCAAGTCAGCAAGCTCATATGCAAGAGAAGGTACTCACAAACGCCACTCAGCCTGAGGGGAAGTTTGGAGGACAGCAAGGTAAAGTTTTGAAGCCCCCTCCATTCTATGTTTCATTGATCATTGGGGATAAACTAGTACATAATTGCATGATTGATTCTCAAAGTAGTTCCGTGATGCCCAAGCAAATAGTTGATCAGCTAGGCCTCCAATATGAAGTCATATCCAAGGGGGTAGTGCAATTAGATGGGACAGCAGTAGCCACAGTTGGGGTAATTAAATATTTGAGCCTCACTTTGCATGCATGCCCCAATGTCACTATTTTGCAAGATGTGTTAGTGATAGATTTGCCACCACTCTTTGCCATATGTTTGTCAAGGGATTTCACAGCTAAAATTGGAGGCTACTTATCTATTGATTGGTCACACATGTTGTTTAGGACAAGGTATGGAGCCAAGGCCACAATCAGGTCTGAACCTATTGCAAACTTCCACATTGAGCCTCATACTCCAAGCCCAATCAATGCCAACTATTCAACATTTGATCAAGAGGACTATCCAAGCACACATGAAGCTGATACCAAAGTTGGAAGCATCCCAGATCTGACTCTTGACGAATGGGCAAGCAAGATACATGCTTTTGATCCCTACAAGGAAATAGAGGAATCTGAACTAGGAGTTTATTACATGCATGAAGAAAATCAGCCTATTCCTAGCATCACCAAGCCAGACCATAAAGATGACAATGAGGTATGGCAACTGTTCTTTGATGGATCAAGAAGTAGACAAGGTGCAGGAGGAGGAGCTATGCTTGTTTCACCTCAAGGCATTAAGTATTATTCAGCCTTTAGATTTCAGTTTGCATGTTCTAACAACACTGTTGAATATGAAGCCTTGATACATGGGTTGCATTGGTCAAGGAAAAGAGGCATCAAGAACTTACAAGTCTTTGGTGATAGTGAGCTGATTGTTAATCAAGTTAAAGGACAGCATGCTGCCAAGAATGACCTGCTCAAGAGTTATAAGAATAGGGTGTGGGACCTCATTGAGGATTTTGAGGGCTTTGGCATCAACTCCATCCCTAGGAAAGAAAACCAAGCTGCTGATAGGCTTGCAGCAGTTGGAGCAACTTTTGATGTTGTAGAGAGTATCAAAAGGGATAAAATGCAGCCAAACATCCATGCGATTGTGAGGCCATCAGTGTCGACAATAATGTAAGTTGGCAAGTGTTTGAGAGTGACCAACAAATCATCAATTTCTTGCAAGAAGCTGAGTTCTCAACCAAAAATCAAGAAAAAGTTAGAACAGCAATATGGTGATCAAGTGGTACAATTGAGAACCAACAAACTGCCAAAAGGACTTGTGACTTTAGAGTCTATCTTCAATCCTAATGATCAATTTAGGAAGGAGAAAGCAAACATCCAAGTCAAGGGAGAGGATTCAGAGCCCATCTCAGTTGGAGAAGGCAAGTCACTTCAAATTGGTAAAGTGGCAACCGAGCAAGAAAGGTATGAATTCATGCAACTTTTCCAAGAGTTCCCGGATGTATTTGCTTGGAGCTATGAAGACTTGAAAGGTTTCAATCCCAAGCTAGCTCAACACACAATTGAACTAGATCCAAGTGCTAAGCCCATCAAGCAAAAACAAAGACCAGTCAATCCACACATTGAGCCTCTCATGAAAAAGGAATTGAATAAGTTAATAGAGGCAAGTATCATATTCCCCATCAAGCATTCAAGCTGGGTTGCAAACTTGGTTCCAATCAGAAAGAAGAGTGGAGAAATCAGGTTGTGTGTAGACTTTAGAGATTTGAATAGAGCATCCCTCAAGGATCACTACCCACTTCCTTCTATGGAGCAGATTTTGCAAGTCACAGCTAGCTCGAGAGGTTTTCATTGCTAGATGGTTATTCAGTGGTATAATCGATCATGGTAAAGGAAGATGATCAGTTCAAAACAGCCTTCACCACCAAATGGGGCACCTATGCATATAAAAAAATGCCATTTGGGTTGTCTAACGCCGGAGCTACTTTCCAAAGGGCAATGGATATGGCGTTCAAGGGATTGATCAACAAAATAGTGATGATATGCCTAGATGATATTACCGTATTTTCTAAAAGTGCAAAGCAGATCATCTCTTTCATTTGAGATAAGTGTTCCAAAGATGTAGAAGATTTGGGGTATCCTCAATCCCAAAAATGCATTTTCTTAGCTCATGAAGGTAAGCTCCTAGGCCACATTGTTTCCAAAGAGGGATTAGCAATTGATTCGAGAGAGGGTCAAGCAATAAGAGCACCTGCTACAAAGCATAAGAAGGCTCTTCAAAGTTTCTTGGAAGAATCAATTTTGTTCAAGGTTTGTTCCAAACTTTGCAGCCCTTGTCAAGCCAATAACTATGATGTTGAAAAGTATGGCATTCAAATGGACAGCTGAAGGTAAGGCAAGTTTTGAGGCAATCAAAGAAGCTATCTCACAAGCTCCAACTCTCATTAACCCAGATTTCTCCAAAGATTTCATCATTTATGCATTTGGCGGTGATGACACAATTTCGGCAATTTTAGTACAACAGAATGAAGAAAATGCAGAGCAGCCAATTGCCTTCTTTAGCTAAATTTTAGAGAACTATGAAGTAAGGTATTCCTTCATTGAGAAGCATGTTCTTGCAATGATTAGGAGCTTGAAGAAATTTAAGCATCTAGTTTCAAACAACAAGGTTCAACTCGTTGGTTTCTCATGTGGAGTTAAAGACTTCCTCCTCAACAAAGATGATTTAAATGAAAAATGTGTAGGGTGGATTACTCGTGTCATGGAGTATGACATTGAAATCAAAGTCACCAAGCTGGTCCGAGGAAAGGGATTCTGTGAGCAATTGGCCTTGAGCCAATCAATTGAAGCAAGCAGAGAAACGAATGTTGTTTTGGTGTTGCAAGACAGCCAAGAACAAAGAGATGTTCAAGAAGAAAATTGTGTTATGCTCACTCCTTGCTGGACCCAAAACATAATGCACTTCTTACAAACAGGCCTATGCCCTCCAGAGATGAACAAAGCCAAAAGAAGACACTTCAGATTGCAGGCTATTCCATATGCACTTGTTGATGGCATCTTGTTCAAAAAGGATATCAATGGAGTGTTGCTGAGATGCATTGGGACAAATTAGATTGAGAGAATGTTAGAAGAGTTCCATGGTGGATCAGCTGGGGGTCATTTTGCTCCAAGAGTAACAGCTCTCAAGATCATGAAGGCTGGCTATTATTGGCCCAAGATGTTTAGTGATTGTTATGCATGGATCAAGAGGTGCAAGAATTGTGCATTCTTCACAGGTAAAGAAAGATTAGCAGCACTTCCATTGCACCCAATCTCAGTTGACCAGCCATTCATGCAATGGGGTTTGGACTTCATTGAGTCATTAATCCAAACTCAAGCCAAGGACACAAGTGGATTCTAACAAAGCAATAGACTACTTCACAAAATGGACTGAGGCGGTGGCACTCAAAGAGGCAAATGAATCTAGCATTCTAGACTTCTATGAGGGGATAACAACCAGGTTTGGCATACCTGCCACTATAATATCAGATAATGCATTGGCATTCATAGGATCAAGGGTCACTGAATGGGCTATTGGAAATGGGATCTATTTGAGCACTTCATCAAATTATTACCCTCAAGGTAATGGCCAAGCTGAATCTACAAACAAGAATCTATTAAGGATCATCAAGAGGACTCTTGATGAGAATCGAGACTTGGCACACTAAGCTCAAATCAGCTCTATGGGCTGATAGGATAACTCCCAAGAGATCCATAGGTAACTCTCCATTCAGACTTGTTTATGGGAGAGAGGCAATCTTGCCTATGTCACTTGAGTTGCCAACATTGGAACTCATGAAGCAATTGGAATTGTTGGAGTTTGAACCCATGGAGGTTAGATATGCAGAATTGATGGAACTCCAAGAAATCAGAGAGCTTGCAGCCCAAACAATGGAGAAGGACCAAGCTTTGATCAAGAGAAGCTTTGATAGGAAAGCTAAGGCTAGAACCTTCCAAGTTGGAGATCTAGTGTTGAAATGGGATGCAGACCGAGCAAAGCCAGGAAGGCATTCAAAGTTTGATGCCATTTGGAGTGGCCCCTACATGGTCACAAAATGTAAGGACAGCAATGCCTTCCAATTGTCTACATTGGATGGTGAAGAACTACAGATTCCAGTTAATGGAATCCATCTAAAGCATTGCTACTAGAAGGGAAACTTCTCACCTTGTACATATTAGCTTAGATTTTTATTCCTCCAAGTGCTTATGCACATTGTTTTGTTGTAGCTTAGTTTTACATTTCCCTAAGTGCTTTGGCACAGTTTTGTTGTCCCAAGGATGCATCTTTTGCAGATCATGTTCCAGATCAAGTAATGTTCTACTCTCACAATCTTCATTCTAGAGATTTTCTAATGGATTGAGAGTAACAAGCAGTTAAGTTCATGACTCCATTGCCCAATGGATTGCTTCAGCAGCTGGTCACTTCATCCAACAGGCAGATGACCCTCTGAGTCGCCAAAATTGTTATCCAAAATAAGCCCCTTGCTTATTTTGGCTAACTTTCCTTCATTCCTTCCTTCCTTGTGCCTCAGTCGAAATTTTTTTCACTTTTCAGGCACTCAAAATTTTTGGGTATTGCTTCATCAGATAGAGGATCTTCTCCCCTTTCCAAAAAGGTAAAGAAGTCCTCCTAACTCCTTGTATTTTGCAAGTTATGGCCTGGTGGAGTTTTTTGGGAAAATTTTCCTTGACAAGCCCGCAGCCAATGAAAAGGTGCCACGTGGTGGCGGAGGTCGAGCCGGTGAAGCGAAGTTGGAGAAATTGCCAAGGATTTGGCGGAGGCGAAAAGGGAAAATATTGAAGCGCATGCCCGCGGAGAAGAAGGAAGCGCATGAATGGAGGCAGGAGAAATTTGGGCACTTAGCCCCTTTTGGGGCAAAAGTCAAAAAATCAAAAATTGGCCCATAAGCACGCAGACCAACCGGAGGACGCCACGTGTCCAAATGACGGCGAGAGGTTAGGCCGGCGGAGCAAAGTTGGAAAATTCGCCAAGGAGTTAGCGGAGGCGAAAAGGGAAAAGCGACCAAGCGGCCCGCAAAAGAAAAAATGGAGGAAAAGCCCGCCGAGCAACGAGATGGTGCCACATGTCCTGTCAAGGGGAGTCGGGGTGGCGGAAGTATTTTTGAAAATTTTCCAAAGTTACATAAAGCGCCAGGGCGAGTTTTGAGCCCGCACCTCCGCAGCGAATGGGGAAGCACCACGTGGCAGCGGAGCAGCAAGGCGCGGGAATTTTTTGGAAAATTTTCCCAAATTCAAAAAGGGGAAAAATTCAAATTTCGGCCCGCGAATCCATTTTGCCCTAATTTTGCCAGTTTTGCCCTAAATCTTCAGAGGGCCATATCTTTTGATCCAGAGCTCGGTTTTTCGTGTTCTTTATATCAATGAAAAGCTTGTGAAACCCTCTACACGATGGACTATTCAATTTTGTTTTTTGGTGGAGTTTGGTGGGAGAAAAACGAGAAAACATCTCTGGCACGCAAAAAATACAGAATTGACATTCAACCACCAAAATTAATGAAGTATGGGTCATTTTTTGGATCTGCAAAGCAATGTACTTTGGCGTATGGGTTTGTCCATGAAGCCCATCACCTTGCAGTGAAATTGAAGGGATTTGATTGGTAGTTGAACTCATAAATCATTTTGCCCGCGTTTTTTGCTTTCCTTCTTATGCTTCGCCATTAAAAGCCGATTTGGCTCATTTGTAAAGGGTTGGACGTTTTGTTCTTGCAGACTCCCCTCTTCCTCTTGGCACGTGAATTTGAGGAGTTTCAGACCTTCCATGGAACCTGTGACACGTTTTTTGCCTTTCTGCCAGTGTAATGCATTGTATCAAATTTGGGAATGGTAATGCATGTTTTGTGAATGATTTTTCCAATCCTCTCATGCGTATATTATTGTTTTCTGGTCTTTCATTACATTCTGGCAATCTGTGCATGCTTGGTGTTACATCTCTATGATTTGTGTTTATTTGCAAGATAGAAGTTCATCACTCCTTTGGTGTATCACCATTTTTACTTAGTTTTGTTTCTTTTTGCATCCTTTATCTCTGTCTCCTTGGAATTTAGAGTAGGATCTAGTATTAAACCTCTGCAAATTCATGCATACACCTAAACAGAGGAGTAAGAACCAACTTCATTCTGGAGAGTTTTCTCCCCTCTGCAAGGTCCCACACCTTGGAGAAAACTCAATGTTGTGCAATCACACTAAATGAACCAATTCCCGAACTGCAGATCTGGAGGTCATTTAGGGGGTGCTGTAGATTTGCACTAACGAAACCATCCACCAAGAAGTCGTGAAACTCACGAGATGGGACATAAGAGGATTGAACTCCTCTCGACAAAAGACACTCGGTCAAGCAGCTTAGTTGAAGAAGCTAGTCCAAATATTCTATTACCGCAAAAAACAAATATAGATAAGCTAAAATTTGAAATGATTGTGAAAGGAATTTGGAAACACTGTGATTGGTTAGATGAGGAAGCTAGAGGTACTATTGGTGGCTCGGTTGTTTTGTGGAACCCAAAAACATTCAAAGGTACAAATATTTCTCAACCTCCTTGTAGAATTGATATTTTCATGGTAAAATGTAGGTGAGATACAAATTTTGTCCCCTCCAATGTTTGCGGTGCAATAGGATTTGAGGAAAAAAAGGACTACCGAGAAACCTAGAAAGACTATGGAGAGCTCATGAAGGGCTCAAATGGGTCTTTGGAGGAGACTTCAATGCCATTTTCAATGCAAAGGAAAAAAAGGAGGCAATTCAGTCTTACCACCCAATGCACTTGATTTTAATGAATTTTATACGAAGTGTGTGTTAATAGATGTCAAGCCCAAATTAGGGATCTTCACATGGACTTGTAGAAGCCAAGGAGATCAGGAAATCATGGATAGGCTATACAAGTTCTTTCTTAGTTATGTGGGGTATGGAAAACATTCAGTTCAGCTCTGAAATTTTACAATTCTCTATATCAAATTATTGGCCAATAGAGCTGGAGGTGAAATAAGATAAAAAAGGAGACTTGGTTCCATTCGAGATGGATTTATGTGGTTCCAAGATCCGAATTTCAAAGCAACTTGAAGTGCTGGTGGAAAACTAATGAGAAAGGGTCTAAGTGATTATTGCTGATGAAGAAACTAAAAATGTGAAGGAAGAAGCAAGAAAGTGGAATAAGGAAAAATTTGGGAATTTTTTGGGGAAAAAGATTTCTTATCAGCAGAACTAAGAGTGGTACAGAAATCCACAATGGGGACAAGTGTGAGAAAGGAGTTACTTGAGGAAGAGAAAAAGTTGAAGTTGGAGTTTCAACAAGTATTTTTGAATGGAATAAACCAATTAGAAGCAGAAATCAAGGGTGAAATAGCTGAAAGAGGGTGACAAGAATACTAAATTCTTTCATATGTGATCAAAAAATATCAATTGAATCAAGAGGATTGTGCTACCGTTAGGCAGAGTAGTGAAAAAGGAGATAAGAGAGGATGGACTTGGAGTAGCATTCTACAGAAAACTAGTGACAGCTGAAGATAGAGTAGATAATGGGGTTCAAAACGAAATGTTATGTAATATTCCAAAGCTCATCTCAAAGGTTGATAATAAGACCTTGATGGACCTAATATCTAAAGAAAAAAACCGACTGGTCATGTTTGCTTTAGCGACTGATAAAGCACCTGGCCCAGCTTGGTTTTAGGCAAGATTCTTTCAAAAGCTTTGGCATATTGTGGGTAAGGATGTTTGGGAAGCAGTGGAAACATATAGGAAGAAAATGGCAGTCTTGAAGGAATGGAACTCAACCTTTATGGGTAAGGATGTTTGGGAAGCAATGGGAAAATGTAGGAAGAAAAAGGCAATCTTGAAGGAATGGAACTCAACCTTTATGGCCTTGATTCCAAAGAAGGAAGAGGCAGAATTCTTTGATGCTTTTCGACCTATAGCACTATGCAACACTATTTGTAAAATAGTGTCCCTAGACCGGAGATGCTTGGAAAAAGTGATCTCAAAGGAATAGAGTGGATTTGTGATGGGGAAGTATATTCTAGAAGGGATCCTCTTAACCCATGAAACCTTTCACTCTTTGACACATAAGAAAAAAGCAGGTACAATTATAGATCTTGATATGAATGAAGCATTTGACATTAATTAGGTGTTCCTTTTATATGTTTTGAAGAAGTTAGGTTTCTCAAAGGATTAGATTAAGTCAATTAAGAATTGTATATCAACTCCTAGTTACTTTGTCCTTATCCATGACATCCCTATTGGATATTTTTCTGTCTCCATGGGCCTTAGACAAGGAGATTCCATCTCTCCATATCTCTTTATTATTTTAGCTCAAGCACTAGGCAGAATGATAAATAAACTGGTGTGGGATGAAAACTTAAAAGGACTTCAGGTATCATCTAGGCTTGATCTAGTATCTCATCTATAATTTGTAGATGATACAGTACTAATGGGTACCCCCATGGTTGAGGAGGCACAAATGTCGAAAGATATCTTAGATAAATCTGGATATTTGCACGAAACCCTAGGGCAGCAGTATGAAATACTAGCTTCTATGGTGGCTGCAATAATCTGATTTTTTAATAAAAAACAATAACCACAATATGTAGGAAAAACAGACTTTATTTATTTATTTCAAATCAGCTTTAATAAAAACACTAGAATGTTTGAATACAATTTTTCTCACAAAAGATAAGAACATGCAAACTGCGTTGACTGAACATTGCTTCCAAATGTGGCGCCAATACTGAAATTCGTTCTCCAGAGGACATCCTAGTTGTACTTGTTGTTTTGGATGCTAAAACAGCCCTGAATATGATGCCCTAGCTGAACTGGATGAACACTTGTACCACTGAATGACCACTGCAACCCCTGAATGGAATTGCCAAGCTTAGATATGAGGGATTCCGTCCTCAAATTTGTATGCAAATGAGGGTTTTCATCCTCTATTGTTGATGCAAAAGCAGAAGCTACTTGCAGACAATGAAGTAGTTGATAAATTTTCAAGATGAATGTAATAATAAACCCCAAATTTGTCTTTATAACTTCCAAGGCCTTCTCCAAAGTTGGTGCCCCCTCCTAAAAATAGGAATAAACAATATAAAATTGTTTTATCCTCTCTCCCATGTTGGCGCTCCATCCTAAAAATAGGAATAAACAATATAAAATTGTTTTATCCTCTCTCCATCCTAAAAATAGGATCTTGATGCTCATGCAGCCCATTCTATCTTTGGCACCCCATAATAAAATGCTTTATTTAATTATTATTCTATCTTTAGCACCCCATAATAGAAGTTTATCGTTCTATTATCATTTTATTCTATTTCTTCTTTTTTGGATTAAAAATATTATTTAAGTGTTCTTTTTCCAATTAAAATAATAAAGTACCTTTAACCCACTAAAATTAATTATTTCCCTCTTTAATTTCCTTTTAGCCTACAGAAAAATAATAAAAATAGGCTTCAGGTATCCAGAATTAATTAATTCTGAAAAGGGGACATTACAATTACTTTGTCCTTATTCATGACATTCTTGTTGGATATTTTCCCGTCTCCAGGGGCCTTAGACAAGGAGATCCCATCTCTCCATATCTCTTTATTATTTTAGCTCAAGCACTAGGCAGAATTATAAATAAACTGAAGTGGGATGAAAAATTAACAGGACTTCAGGTATCATCTAGGCTTGTTCCAGTATCTCATCTATAATTTGTAGATGATACAGTACTAATGGGTACCCCATGGTTGAGGAGGCAAAAATGTTGATAGATATCTTAGATAAATTTATGGCGATTGCAGGACAGAAGATCAATGCAGATAAATCAAAGATATCTTTGTAATTGTTTCACTAGAAAACAGAGGAGGATACAAAGAATGGTAAGATTTGGCATTGGAGGATTACCATGTTCATACTTAGGTATGTCCTTGGTCAATGGGATTTCAAGGCAGGAAGTTTGAAAACTAGTGCTTGAAAGAATTCGGAAAAAACTGTCCGTTGAAAGGAAGATACTTAATGTTGGCAGGAAGAGATCAGTTAGTAAAATCATCCTTGCAGGCTATGACAACCTATATAATGTCCTTATCCAAAATTCCAATCTCGGTGACCAAAACAATGACAATTCTACAAAGGAATTTTTTATGGAATGGCACAGAAAATAGAAATAAAAGTAACTTGTTTCTTGGAAGAAAATTCGTTTGCCAAAGAGCATGGGGGATGGTATTCCGTGACTGCAAGGAAATGAACAGAGCTTTAAGTTGTAAGCTCTTTTAATGAATATACAAGGAAGGAGATAGGTTATGGAGTATAATAATTCAAGCAAAATACCTTGATAGTCAGGAAAACACTAGGTTGTTTACACAAGAAGAGTTGCACAGAGGATCGGCAATTTGGAATTTTGTGAGAAGTTTCAGAAGTATCCTAAGGAACAAAATCAGAAGAAAAATTCATGACGATAGTAAAGTTGCCTCCTGGCAAGGTGCCTAGCTCAAAGACATACCTCTAAATCAAGGAAGACCTGGCAAGATTGATAGATTATGCTAAAGACCAGCTAGGCGCTCAAGTGAGAGATTACATTGTAGAAAGAGGAGGCAGAAAATAACGGAAGGTTTTTAATTGGCCCTCAAGAGAAGAAGAAAAAGGGAAAGCTCTAAATCACCTACCAATCTGCCACCTAGTACCATCTCATGAGGGAGAGAACCAAAACTCGAGTGATTTGGGATGGTATGAAAAGTAGCAGATTTACGGTAAAAGAATACTATAAAGAAATTTTCACCGAGGCTCGGCATGATATACCCTATTTTCCTAGCAACAAAATAAGGATTTGTGAAGACCTCCAAAAGACCATCAATATTTTGTGGTTAGCCGTGGAAGAAAAAGCTCAAACGTATGAGAAACAGATCAAAAGAGGCTTCCGCGGTCCCTCAATTTGGTTCATGTGTGGTGAAGAAGATAGTGACAGCCACATTTTTATTTATTTCCATTTCCCTTCGAGTATTTGGAATTTTGCAATACAGAAGTGGGATTTTAACTTTGTATATCCAAAGATGGTAAAAGAGTTGCTCAAGCAATGGAATTTAAAAATTAAGAATTCAATGTTAAAAATGATTTGGCAATCTCCCAAGCCATCATAATATGGAATGTCTGGATTGAAAGAAATAGAAGGAATTTAAAAAGTGTCTCAACCAAGTCACCGACTACTTAGGCTCGGGAGGAATTGAAGCAACCATTAAGGAATTGGGGAAAGTGAGGTCAAGAAGTGAGAAGACAGTTGGCAGTGAGGAGGAAAGATGGTCAAAAGGTTGGCCTCTGATTCCTTGGTCATCTAAGCTTCCTTTTTCCTCATAATGGGGTAGGGACATGTGATTGTATACGAAGGATTTTTAATTGGTCTCCCTTTCTATAGGATATATTAAGCTGAAATTTGATGCAGCAGCAAAAGGTAACCTAGGCCCAGCAGGAGGTGGACATGTTTTTAAGGATGCATCTGGTCTGCAACTATTTCTAATTGCCATAAATATGGGAAGGGACACAAACAACCAGGCAGAAAGATTGGCAATGCTCAGAGGAATCCAGTATAGCAATCATCAAAAGATAGAAAAAATTAGTGATGAAAGGTGACTCTCAGATTCAGATTAATGTCGTGAAAGAGGACAAAACCTTTCCCTGAAGATTGAAAGCTTTGGTAGATGAAGTGAAATAGATTGCTTGAAAATTTGAAGATGTCACCTTTATAAATGTTAAAAGAGATGGAAATCAAGTAGCGGATAGATTAGCTAACATTGGTGTTAATTTGATGTCATCTAAAGGTTATCCTAAATTCTAATCAATTTGAGGCACAGAATTTCCCGGTGACTTAAAGAAGTTAATTGTTAGGGATGCAGAAAGGTTCTTCTCTAGAGCGCCTCCTAATCCTTGGTATTCTAATATGTCTGGCATCCAATATATATACTCAATTTTTACCTGACTTGGTTTTTTAGCTCACACAAGGAATGCAGCACATAAAGATTCTCAAAGGGTTCTCTTGATTGGGAATACAGAGAAGAGCAGAAATGAGTCTTAAGGCTGTTGTACGGGTTTAATGGCAAATAGTTAACCTTTTGAGCTAAAACGGAGGTGTCATGGGCATGTTGGATGTCTACAATGGAAGACTGGGTAACAACAACCTTAGGCATTTACCCCACCTTCATGAGGCAGAATTTTGTTTCACCCTTCATATATGTTTTTACTTATGTTATAAGTGTTCAAAGCATATGCTTTTTCCCATTGAATGAATGGCCTTGGGTTGTCTAAGGCGTAATAGATGGCTGCCAAGTGGATTCTATGTGGTAACATATTGCAACAGGGAGCAGTTCGCTAGTTTGTATGTTGTACGATGGAATGTTGCAGATGTGTGATGAACGTGATATCTGATGATGCAAGATCATGACACATGGCGTGAAAGTGCAATATCATAGTATGGGGCTCCGCGGGTGAGGTAGTTGAGTTGTGCAATAGGAAGCGAGATCAAGATGTGTGGAACCATATTGCATCCAGAGAATGGGTCGCAGGTCCAGGCAGTGCAATAGACTATCAAAAAGTGTGTTGAAGGTGTGGTTTGTGCAATGATGCAACATAATGGCACGTGGTGGCCTCCCACATGGTGCAGAAGTTGTGGGGAGTGCAATAAGATGCGGTGTGTGAAGGCAATAAGGTAACACGTAGCAACATATCGCAGTAGGGAACAATTTGCAAAATTGTGTGTAGTAAGATAGAATGTTGCAGATATATGATGAATGTAATGTGCAGTGATGCGAGAATATGGCACATGGCCCGACATTGCAATATTGCAGTATGGGGTTCCGCAAGTGAGATAGTTGAGTTGTGCAATAGGTTTGTGTGGGGATGTGAGATCAAGATACATATATCGCATCTGAAGAATGGTCCGCAAATCAATGTGATAGACAATTGCACATTGCAGTGAAGGTGTGGGTTGTGCAAAGGTGAGACATAATGACACATGGTGGCCTCTTGCATAGTGCAATAGTTGTGGAGAGTGTCATAAGGTGTGGTGTGTGAAGGAGAGAAGGTAGCCCATGGTAGAGTATTTGTTGTTAACACTTCTGTGCGAAACTATGGACACGTGCAATAAAAACACACGTGGAACATACCCAAACAAGAATATGACCAAAAAGTGAATAAGAACAATTCTGAAGGAAGGAATTGTGGGGAGAAAAACTTACAAGATGGGGTCCGCCAGAATAATGCATGCAAGGGGAATCCTTCGGGCAAAAAAAGAAGAGAAGTTGAAGCAAGATCATTATTAATGGCAGTTGTGTTAAAGCCTAAAGGTGGAGATGATCAATTCCTTATTTCCCACTTTGTCCTCTGGATTATTTGTGTGGCTTGCTTTGAGTATACTCCTGAGTTTTGCTTGATAATATGCTTTTTAACTCGTGGTGCTGATGAGCCTTTGTGTTATTGGTCACCAGTTTTTCAACGAAATTTTTCTTGGGCTAGGGTCCTCTCACTAGGTATCTTTAGCTAAAAAAAAGAAAATTGTTGTTTAATTTTTTTACAATAGCAAGATGAGTTATGAAAGTGATAATGAAGCCGATTAGCACATGTTTCATGAGATGGACAGTGAGGGGAACAAAGGGAAACAAAAAGAGGCAACACAAACTCAAATTTTAGTTGCGAGTGTCCAAAATTTGATTGTCACTTGACACTACTCACCAAATTTTCTAAAGGACCATTCAATAAGATGACACCTTTGAGACAATTCGCTAAAATACTTGATGGTAATAAAATGTGCAATTCAGGGGTACTTAATAGTGGAAGTATAATATTTGTGGGGAGAATCTGGGGAGCAACATCACTAGGGTGAATGCACAGTTCCTACACAATAGAAAAAGGGGTGGGGTTTGTGGAGCTCTTACACTTGATTAGAGGGGAAGTTTATTAGGGTGTTTCATGGAGATATCTCAGACAACATTCTAGTAGTTTGTGCCCCTTCTTATAAGGCTTCATGGAGTTGTTTTCTCATGCTACGCTTGTGTTACATCTCCTATAATTCCAAATTTTGAGGTGAGTGGAGTGGAGGCTAGGGCGAAAGAAAAGGCGATGGCACCCGATCGTGTTAGTGACATGTTTAATGCACAAGATATGGAGGAGGCTAACGATGCCACTTTGAAAAAAATTATTTATCATGGGCATCACATCTGATGTTTCTCACTCTCTTTATTACAACGAGACTATGTCTAAGGTAACCAAAGAAGATGTATCTTATGCGCCTCTGGACAGATGATGAAACTAAGGACCTAACATTTTGGACAAATAATATTCCAAGTGAGCTTATTGATGGAGGAGATGACATATCAAACGCCTCCCACCAATCAATATTATTTTCACATATAAAGACGGACCTTATTTCATGAGGGCAATTGATTGTTCAAACAAATGCAAGGATGTGGAGTTCCAATTTCAAATAACGAGAGAGACAATTAAGGAGGTCAAACCTTCCAATGTGGTACAAGTAGTCACATGTAGCTTATGTGTGCGGGGAAATAGGTAAGCTAGTTAAGGAAATGTATAGGCATAGGCCCCCATGTTACATGCATGCTATTAACAATGCATAGAGGGACATCAGAAAAATTGATTGGATCATACAGTAGTGGTCGATTTCGAGAGAGGTGCATATGTGCCTCTGACAACCACCACATTGGCTCTCTTTCATACCTTTTCAAGTAAGGAATTCCTCGAGCCAATGGAGACCCACTTTGAATCCTAGTTCATTTTGTTGGAGAGAATGTTTGAGTAAAGAAGAGCCCCTACAATTTATAATCGCAACACAAGATAAAACTTGGTGGGAGAAGTCCAAGACAGAGAAAGGAAAGAGGGTGAAGGAGATGGTGGTGAGAGACACATTACAAGTAGATGTAAGATGCGCCATATCGATTACATCTCCAATTTCAGCATCATCAAATATGTGGAATCAGGATTCGACAGCCCCGACCTTGGGGAGATAGATGAGTACATTGATGGCGTGCTTGGCTAGATGAAGGTTGTTAATCGGGAGAGGGAACCCACCCTAGAGTTCTAAAATGTACATGTTCATCCCATCACTCAATGGAGGTGGGAAAAACTAAACACCCCGTTTCACATGGCCACATATGCAATTAATCCAACATGTTGAGCGTTAAGACCGAGTAGAGTCATCTCTTGGATGACATGGAGATGAAGAAGGGCTTGAAGGCCCTAGGGAAAAAATGTACGGTCTAAAGGAAGCTTAAAAAAACTCAAAGTTAGGTGGCTCAAGTTTACTTAACATGATGGCTACAAGACTTGATTGAGATAGACAGGCTCACATTGGCACAAGACAAGCCAATAAGTTGGCGGTGACTGTATGGGCCCCCAAGATTGCTAAAAACACTTGTCATTTGCCTCATTGCTCAAGTTTCCAATTCCTCTTTTCTGAGAGGAATTGTTCAACATATGGTTGGAAGACTTTGTTAAGAGAAACAAACTTACCTCTATCTTCTAAGAGAGCGGAAAAGCTTGTTGGTATACATAGTTCCTTACATTTAATGGATCACAAGACACGTGAGTACAAGGAGAGCCCAGATTCCGGTGGGCTGTAGAGCCCGAGGAGCCATGGCAGGTTGGCGAAGACAATGATGTGCATCCAAGTTTCGTTGGGGTCTCCTTGCAAAAGGTAGACAACTCCAACAATTCCAACCAAGAGGAGCGGTTCTTGAGATTTCCCTCAAATGATAACACCAATTTTTGAGCTACCAATTATTTTTTTTTTGTTTTGGGCCTTACCATGTTTATGTACTCTTCTCAACTCTGAATTTGACAATGTATGTAATGTCCCCTTTCCTACGCCAAAGGCCTAAGGGCCAATTCGAGTCCAAGCCTTGGTCATACCCAAGGGCTATGGACACTGGGAGCTATTGGGTATGAATATCTAGTCCATTTTGTTATAATTCTTCATTGACATAAGCAAAAGGTGTTTTGGAGGGACTAGATATTATGTTTTGTCGTTAGGAAGGGGCCACATGGTACTAATGTTCTAATTTTGCGTTGGGGTCAACAGTTTTACTTAGTAATTTATTGTTTTAAATTTCAGCTAAATGTAGTTTGTTTAGGTTTATTTTTAAAAAAATTATTTCTTAAATTATTTTTATTTTAAAGATTTAAATATTAAATTTTATATATTATTTTAGTAGCCATCCCCAAAATTCGAGAATTTTTTTGTTGTCTCCGAGACACATGGAACACTAGCAAAAGGGCAGGTTGAATCTTCATACAAAATCCAAATGAATGTTTCAATAAGACCTATAGGATGGATCAGAGAGAGTGGGGTGAGAAAATTCGAGCAGACTTGTTGGCCCTCAAGACTTGCTCAAAAGTGACAAGAAAATGGAGAACCTTCTAGTTGGTTTAATGTCAATATGCAACAATACTAATGGAATTTATTGTTCCAAACTCATAGCAGTGAGAAGCTATGCATTCTAGCATTTGACTTACTTTCCACCAAACAGTTTGGATGATTGCCTCTCTATGCTAGATCTTGTGACTAGGTAGAAAACCCACACTGATTCAGTTCAATGCCTGTATCAATACATATTTTAGCTGGATGAATGATACCATTATTGTTATCTTCAACATCAAAACCTTTTAGAATACCAGTACTAACCCAGAAAGAAGAATTCAATAAGTTCAATCCACAATGCAGCATATAGAGAGATGCTCAAATTTAGAGGGGGAATATGTTACCCAGATTTTTTTATGTCAACTTTGTACTTGTTTTGAATTTAGCTCAAAGTTCAGGCCAATGTCATGGACATGTTCTGGATAAAGCAAAGCTCTATTGTCAATGGTCATATGCAGGTTATTGATGCAATATAATGAATTGAGAATATATAATTACGACAACTCAAATGGTTGATGACCAGTTGTTCCCCATGATCGTGTATGTTGTAAGACACCTCCAACAATACCATTATTTTAACCAAAAGTAGAGACAACACTAGATGGATCAACGATACCATAATTGTTAGTTACAGTATCAAAAAAATTTACAATACCAGTACTAACCTGGAAAGAAGAATTCAACAAGTTTAAGCCCCAGTGCAGCATTTTGAGAGATGCTCAACTTTAGAGGGTGGACATGTTGGCCCAATTTTTGATTTCAACTTCATACTTGTTCTGAATTTAGCTCAAAGTTCAGGCCAGTGTCGTGGACTTTTTCTGAATAAAGCAAAACTCTAATGCCAGGTGCAGGTTATTGATTCAATAGTGAATTGTGCATATATAATTTTGAAGAGTCAAATGCTTAATGAGCAGCTGTTCCCTGTGATTGTGTATGCTCTAAGATACCTCCAAGTCTATAAAGGTATCCCCACCCACAACTAAAATCATGATCACATTGGTAATTGTGCATAGGACTGATCACAATGTACTGTGTAGGCATTGAAGCCAACTTTCGAGACCATTCTGTTCCATGTATTCACACCACTTATATTACTAAAGTGGCATTACATTCATTTGCCTTAAGTGACTAAATACTTTCTCATGTGAGTCTACTTGTGGCAACTGCAAATGCTCTCTCTATGCTTTATCACTGAGAGATCCACTAACTCTGCAAGAATTGCTCATAAGAAATGCTAAATGAGATTGATTTGGGAACAAATATACAATATCTCGTTTATTCATAGTATAATCAAAAAAGCCCACACACATTTGTTTAAAACAATGCCAACAGAAAAGACAAACGCTTCCATACATATGAATCGTTGTAGAAGCTTTATCAAAGAACTATCCCACTCTTATTGAGCTGAGAAATTTACTGCTGCCGAATGTTTCTTTCAAGAGAAGTGCCATAAAATAATGTTCAACAAACTATTATCATATTTTTTGAATTGTCTTATAACAATCATATAAAGAAATATTGCATTGTAATTATTGAGCTGTACAAATTTGTGATTCAATAAAATTAAAGCTCTTAGGCAAGGCAGAGCCCAAAAGTGTCTTCATATAAAATTGTTTCTTATATCAATATATTTCTTAATTTACCTCTCAAAGTTATTACTTACTCATTTTGAGGAAGATTCCGTGTCCTCCCACCGTATTTGATGCAAAGAAACAAGCATGATGGGCAACTTGGATCCGACGGGCGCATTACCCTTTCCTCTTCGAGGACAGTAACAGGGCACAGGATTGAATTTTGTCTATTAGGTAGAATATCTTCCTCCGAACACCAGGTTGCTCATACAATACATGCTCCTAGGGAACAATATGAATTAGGTATACGTATGTTCCCCTCAAAGAAAATAAGGAACAAAACTTAAAATTGTGTCAGGAAGGAGTCTATCATAAGCATACAAGAACTATATATTCTATCGATGAACAAAAACACATGGGATTCTATCAATTTAAAATGTAATGTTAGAAACAATTGTTTCCTCTATTCTAATTTGCAGCCAATGAATTGTAATCACAACATTTGAGAGTTTCTTTCATAAAAGAAAAAATGAAAATACTTCAATCTCTGTTTGTGAATTTTCTTAATTCCCACCTTTACTGCAAACCATTAGTGACAATACTTCTAGAAGGGTGTCCATAACTGACCATTTTACTTATTGATCATGATATTGTCACTCGATTTCCAATTCATTTTCAACGATATTCTTGATTACATTTCTTATTTTTCACGTGTGATTGAGTTAAGCCAACCATGAGATTACTAATATATATATATATATATATATATATATATATCACTTTCATTTGAGTTTTAAGCTTCAAGGAGGCTGGAGATGCATCCTTCATTCCCTGCTTTATGAATATTTTCTTTAGGTTTCAAGGCAATTGACAATTTCTTGGTCTCCTATGGACAACAATGGCATTTGTTTCATTATATGGTGGAACTTTAGTTGTTTATAATTCTCTAAATCAGAAATTATAAACAATTTGTCTGTCGTGTAGCTCCATTTTTCAAATGAATCTAGGTTGACATCCATCATATTTGAAACAATTCTTTTAAAAATGTTGCTAGATCTGCAGCTAGTGTTTTATACTCCTGTACAAGTTCCGAAAAATCTCTGGCTACATGCCCCAATACAGATATTAGTTCTTGAAACAATGCAATGAAAACTTTCTCCTTAACAGTACTTATACGATTTCAGAATTAACACAATCTGCTTGTTGAATTTCTCAAACCTATATCTTTGATAGGATTCTATCCCTCGAAACTAAATTAGTTATCCTCTTGTTTGTTACAACAATCGTCCTCTTCTTCAACTGATATTTGACAAGCTACTAATAGAATACAAATATGTAGACTAACATCTTGATACAGGACGCATTATAACTGATATCTGGATTATGAGAAGACCCACTAAGAGTCTATTGCAAAGGATCGCGAGTGCATGTAAGGTTTCAAACCTAGAGGCGCACAAGAAAAAGTAGACATGCATGTAATACCTACAGCATAGGATGATAATTATTGTTTAGAAAACACAAGAAGTATCCCCCAAGTTATTTCTCATACTACTTTTCAAGCCAAGGAGGCTAAGAACAGGAATCACCACCGTGTATAATCATTCCTCAAAA
Organism: Taxus wallichiana var. yunnanensis; assembly: GCA_018340775.1. Classification (NCBI taxonomy): domain Eukaryota; kingdom Viridiplantae; phylum Streptophyta; class Pinopsida; order Cupressales; family Taxaceae; genus Taxus; species Taxus wallichiana. The sequence goes on from CM031233.1 coordinate 172,341,820, forward strand.
CACAATTAATACAATGCTAGAGATAGTCAGGACAACATATGAGAGAGAATCTAAACAAAAGAGTGAAAATGAGAGCAAAAAGTATTTTTAATTCTAGAGTAAAAACAATCAAAACAATAACATATAGGATCCACTTAATAGATTGCCTGTAGATTTAAATTTAATCCAGTCACTAAAAACTAGATATTACCCATAGCTAAAACTAGATAATATAAGATTTGCTGAGCAAAAAAATTAGGACATTGAGCATCAAAGATATTGGAGATCAGTTTCAAAAACAATTGTGGCATTTTACCAGTACCATCCAGTCTATTCAGGCTTGAACTATTCATAGCATGGTCAACGTTGACCAAATGAAGAAAAATTGCTTGATTGAAATGTTCTATTAAGAAGGGGAAACAAAACATTTTTATTTTCAAATACCCATTGCTCAAAAATGTGATCTCTGAGAAACAGCTGATATGTTTGGTCAAATTCTCTGAGCTGTGGAAAAGTCGTTAGCTCATAATCTTGATACTTTTATGAGTTGGTTGTTTGTATACTATAACTTGTTATTTAAATATATAGCCCTTCAAAAGAAACAAGAGGGAAATCAGTTCAGTTTCTAACTCTGAAAGCAATCCTTCGGTTAATGTCAACCATCCCCAGAGTTTGGTCAAACTGGCCAACATTGTCGAGAGGATTGAAAAATGTTGCTATTCTCTATAGCAAAACAAGGTTCACACAAATCTGGGACATTAAGACTGACATATGTAATTTAAGGGATTTATGTACATTGTAAACCTAAAATTTGTGCAAAAATCAGATGAGGTTTTTGGCCATCTCATCATGGATTTTGCTTACCCAATATAACTGCATTTCTTCTATGGTTAAAACAAAATATTATTTCCCAAGGACATTCTTGATGAGAAAATACAGTGACGCCAATCAGAGATAGTGTCAATGAATTGGAATATACTTCCACTAGCTGAATAAATGTCACATTTGGACATGACATTTTGTAAGGATAAAGTTGGATGGGTCCGTGTCAACTCCCTTGGTAGGTGTGAGGTGATGTATTTGTGGGAAAAAGCTAACAGACACAAAGTTGGCCCATTTCAGATATTGTAACTTTTCGTCATATATTCATTGACCATGCTTCATGTTCAGATTAGATTCAAATAAATGTATTCTCAATAGGTTATATACCAATAGGAACACTTCATCCCTCTCGAAGAGCAGTTTGGCTTGCTCTGCCTAATCATTTCTTACCAACCTCTTCAAGAGCCTCGATAAGAATGGAAGGACTCAACCTCTTCAGCACGTAAAATCTGTACTTGTTTCTGCTGTTCATCTTACAGGGCCGAAAAACAAAAAAAGAAGCTCAGCGTGCCACTTCTATTTTTCAGCATATTCATTGACTTGTATAGAAGCTAGTTTGATGGAGTACAAATATTTGTCAAGGAGGCCTTGCCTAATGTATCACAGCACTCATTTAAATGATAATCACTCAAAAACTGCATGTTAGTGTGTTTGATAAGCGTTAAGGTTAGAAATCAGGATTGTGTTGATATTGGAGTCTTCTAAGCTACATAATATTGAAATCAATAAGAATTGAAATCTGTACCTTCAAACCATTTCCCAAAAATTCAGTTTATCTTAATAAAAGAAGAAAAAGAAGAGGTGACAAGAATGCATAAAGAAAGACTGAGGATGCAAGCTAGATTTCCACTTTAACCAGACCTTTCGTACATGTTGCATTACTTTTAAAAACTGTTAGGAGTGAAGAATATAATGAAATGTAAACGCATTACCCCAGAAAATGAAAATGGCCAATGTAACATAATGAACAAGCATGTGCATTTCGATTTTGGATGAGTAATCACTAGAATGAACAAATATTAGATGGAAAGAACAAGGCACTTTACAAACACAAACAATATAGCATGGCCATAAAAAGTATCACATACCCCAGGATCTTTTGGAGATACATATGGCTCTCCTTTCCTGAGAATGGTAAAATTATTGAAATCCAGTTCATACATATCTTCACATCCATGTCTTATTCCCAACGAAGCAAACACAATAATTTTACGCATAGTATGTGACTGTGCATTTTTAAGTGCAAGAACTCCTGATTCCATAATCCTCCTAACCTCCCTGGGACAAAAGGCTGTTTTTGGTGGCTTCTTATATGAAAGGACAACCCTGGAGTTTTCAATGGACCCATTTCATAACGGGATATTTTTCACCATAAAATGCCTTTTCACACCTTTTCTTCTTCCCTTCTATCTTCTTTTTCAGTCTTTTGGCTGTCTTCGCATCTCCTGCATCTTTCAGACAACAGTTAGTAACAACTAGGAGATGACCTTCATCTTGCTCCTCCTTTACCTTGACATCTAAATTCTTCCCATCATCTAGAACATTAGACATGCTCTCTACTTCCTGAATCTCTGTTCCCTCGTTCTTTCTTTGCCACACCATCATATTTCTTGCACTGTCTTTAATTTCTGTATGCTCATACTCATCCCCTTCATCAGCATCATATGCATTATCAGAATCATCATCTGAATCATCACTCTCATCGTATCCCTCAGAAGCAACATCGAATTTATCAGAATCTGGAAGCTGAATTTCCTCCTGACCCATCCAATTTACGAAGGTGTCCTGTTGAGCGTTCAGTCCATTACCTGTTTCCACACCTCTATGTTTGATGTGCAACACATTATCAGGGTTTTTCTTCCTCTCTGTATCTTCACCCTCACCGCCTTCCTCTCCAATCCTAGTTTTCTTGAGCTTCCTGATATCATTTTGCATGATCGCGGGAGAATCATCCTAGCAAAGAGAACAGAGCATTTATCAGCTTCATACACATACTTTTGAATAAGTGCAATTAAAGATCCATTGCTGAAGTAAAGCTGAAAAATAAGAACATACTATATAAAATCCTTTTCCCTAGAAAGTAATTGGGATCGGGACATCCCGTGATGAATGAAATCACACACACATGCTCAAATGTTGAAAAGATTGTTACACTGCGGTTCATTTGTAAGAGTCCTTTTCAGTTAACAAAAATTACGATGGGGATGACACTAAAAGTTGCAATGAGAAAAATCTGAACAGATGGCGCTAAAGTACATATGAGGACCAGAATATGCTTTCATGAATCACACAACTTCAATATGACATCAGATATCACATGCTGCATTAATTACACAAGGAACAAATCAAGAGGATTGTTTGTTATAATTGCATTAATGTAAAATCCCATTTTTTTAGTTTATCAGGATCCCATAACTTATAGTTTGTTACTATGGTGAATGAATTATGAAACTATGAAACCATATCATGACCTTAACTAGAAACATGATCTCAATGCAAGGACTGTGAACTGCACTTTAAATATATCTTTGAATTTGTGTCGTGATAGGTAGAGGAGATTAATCCATATCCCTTTCATGGGTACAGGAAGAAGGTGGATAAAAAACTGCCTGAGTTGCTAAACAAACAATGATACCTTCCTTGAACCTTATAGAAAAGAAACACCTGAAAATAAAGGGCTCCCAGTCTCTAATTCATGGGGGAACAAAGATATATGATATAATCATATATCCTCTCTGTACACAAAATGTAATGGTCAGTCTACATCCTCAAACCGTGTGAGTCTGTGACCATAGATATTGGGAATAGCCATGCCAAATGACAGTGCTGTCCCCAAATTATAAGTAATGCTCAACATAGAAAGCCAGCTTGGTGTTGAGCAGATTAGTCTTGAATGTACTGTCGATATATATCCTCTATGACAACTCTATTAACAACCTCCTTCGAGGAAGACGGAAGGTTGCGGTATCCAAGGACTGTGCGAATAGATTTTATATGTAAACTGGTCTCAAAGTACCAAGGATGTTAATTCCCTATGCGACCTAAACAGGCCAGTCCTCTCTTAAGAAAAAAATGCCAAGTATGGGTACCTTGCACAGCCTGAGGCAGAATCGCCTGGGGACATGAGTACATGGATATAGAAAGTAAGCCTAAAGGTACTCTCAAGGAAAAAGGGTTTGTCAGCAAAATCAGCTTGATCAATGTATTGAGGGACCATCCATTTTCAACAGATCATTAGCTGAAGCATGAAAGTGTGAACCTGCTCAATATGAGCCCAATCAATAGATCTGAAAGTGGGGCCCCAAACCTCAGACCTATAAAGAACCGTGGCACATCTTCGAAAGGATGTCCTGAAAATGGTCCATCAAACTTAACTCCTTATAAAATATTGTGATTGCGACTGGCTCTGCTATGGAGAAAAATAATCTAGAAAGAGTGTCTGGAGATATTGAATACCCTGACATTAGTTTTATTAATCTTGACTACAAGCTTAACGATGCATACAAAAATGAGTAAAACATCAAGTTGCCTTTGTAGACCACGAGAGTAAGCAAGGAGGCCCACATTATCAACAAAACAGAATCTAACAAACAAGACGTGATGTAATATACAACCATCATCAACATGAGTATGTTGTTGAAGAAATTATTCAAGCTCATCTATGTAAATAACAAAAGGGTTGGAGACAGCAAGCGCCCTTGTTTGAATCCCATGGTACGCTTAAATTTTAATAGAGTTAACGAGACCATGTGAAGTTTGAAATTGTCCAAGAACCATCTCATAGAGCCTTGTGATGCCTGTGATGAAAGAATCTGAAATACCAATCTTGCAGTTTCTGAAAATGTAGATGTCTAAAAATGAATTCGTCTTATTGAAGGCTACATAATTGAAAAAGACCTTACAAGACCAATTGTCCACGCAGAGAAAACAAAACTGCTAGACCTCGCTTATATACAAACCTAGCTTATCCTTTCTGTTTTTAGGTGATAAGCTAGCGCGTATACTCATGGAACAAAATCTCTAGAGATGGCATTAATGGTTTTCATGGCTAGTCATCTTTCATTCTTTAATTCAACTTTTGATAAGTCTATTTTTGGTGCTAATAGGAATACTGCTAACATATTTAAAACCCAATTTTTAGTATTATTAAATCGAAAATTACTTCCTTCAGATTTTACTTGCCATATTATGTTTTGAGATAAGCCTAAGCTTAAATAAATAAAGATGGTACCAAATTAAATTTGAGGGTCAATTTAAGGGGTTATTAATGAAAAACATGGCAGAGAAAAATTAAGAGGATCTATAAAGACAGAGAAATTAGGGTGTGTAGTAAGGAAATATCGAATGTGGCTCCCATGGGGAGTTCCAATGGTCAAAAATGTAGTGTAAACATGTATTATTCAAATAATAATAAACCATACATTTGTAGTGCAAGAAACTGAACAATGTAGAATACAGAAATAACAATTTGCAGAACTAGATGGAACACTTCACTTGTATTCATACACTGCAATGTACACCAATCATGGACAACAAGAATAACAGTGAGAATATACACGCAAGCAAACTTCCTAACTAACTCTTAGTCCATACTATAAGTACTAATGTCATCTTGAGAGCTGTGTCGGAACAACCCTCCACCACCCAATGGATACCAACTGCGACCAGCCATTTTTCAAGTATGCCCATGACCTTTACACATAACTCAGCCATTTTACTAGTGCTCCATGAGGAAGAGTCCCTTGCCCTTGGGAGGCACATGGACTTCCCAACCATTCGGAGATGTGAGGATGGAAACTATATATATATATTATATATATATATATAATTTCTGAACACGACAAACAAGAAGAAACTAAGGATAACATTTTCTTTTATAAATAAAGCCTCCTAGACCTTCAAAGTTAGTTGTTGCATAGGATTAAATTAAATTATCAATGAATCACTTGTGTCTCCATCAATGCTTGCTTGAAATTGAAATCTTGCATTGCTGATAGATAGGATGTAAATTTACACCTTCGGAAATTATAATCCAAGATAATGACCTAGTCTTGATCATATTTTGACATTGAATGGGCACTCTTATTATAGTTAATTATGTGACCAAAATCCTATTCAAAAAAAATTGAATTTTAGTGTATTTTTTACTTATATATACACATGTATGTTTATAGATAATTCGGCATCACCAAAATTCAGCAATATTTTTTTTTGCACCCGAAATATGCCCCACATCCTGGAAACATAAAGAAATATGGCATCTATACATAACATGGGGGCTTAATGAAAAATGTCCAACTAAACTCTAGTACAAACATAAATGTACTTATTTTAGACCATGCATGCTCCCAACCCCTCCCCAACCGACTCTAGAATTTTCGCACTTCTTCCTTTTGAGATAATTAAACCAAAATCAGTTTCAAAATTTAGAATTTTCCCAGAAATATTTCTTTAAAACATGAAATTGACTGGAAATTTGAAAAATTGACTTCATGTCCCCAAAGAGAGATGTCTCTGTCACCTTGGCAACACTTGTCAGTCTACCCCAGTGTTACATTCCCTTGATTTCGTGCCGACTTCATCCACTTCTATAGATACACCAATAACAAAAAAATTTGTTAAGAGATTTTAAGCACAGAGCATAATACTTGAAATCAGATTTTTGGGAAGAACTGTGAATAAATATTTGACATCTAAACAATTTTTTTCGAAAAATCCGATTTCAACTTTTTCTCAAGTCAACCTCATCCACCTCGATTTAACCCCCATGAAAAAGTTTTACATGTCAACCTCATCCACCTCCATACAGACCCCTCTAACCAAGTCAACCTCCTCCACTTTTGTATGGAGTTGTTATCACGAAATTACAACACCCACGAATGGCCCGATTGTGGAGTGGGGCATTCGAGTGTAATTTGTTTAACATTGGATCATCTCTCAAGTTGTGGGACTTGCGGGGCTTGAGATGTAATGTCCCCTTTCCTACGCCAAAGGCCTAAGGGCCAATTCGAGTCCCAGCCTTGGTCATACCCAAGGGGCTAGGGACGTTGGGAGCTATTGGGTGTGAATACCTAGCTCATTTGTTATAATTTTCGTTGACATGAGCATAAAGCGGTGTTACGCGGGGACGCGTCCCCCTGTTTGACACGTCCCCGACGTCTTGGGGCCGCAGGACGTGGGGAAAGCTTTCCCCATGTTTCTTTTTTTTTTCTAGGAAACGTCCTGGGGACGTCTGAAAACGTTGGAAAACGTCCCGGGGACGGGGAAACGTGGGGGAGGTGGGGGCGTGGGAAGCGTGGGGGGGCGTCCAGCGTCCCCACGAATTTATTTCCTTTTTTGGCATTTTTTTCCTTTTTGGTGAAAAAATCACAAGGATAGAAAAAAATTTGCCATTTTTGGAAAGGGTCCGGGAAGATGTAGCAGCAAAAACTTGCATGTGCCATAACTTTCATTTTGTGGCTCCGTTTCAGGTGTTGTTTTCTCTAAAAGTGCATATTTTCTTGAGCTCTATGCATTGATGGCAATAATTTTCTTATTTTCATAAAATCAATTTTTGCACCTTTTGGACCAAGCAACTTCTTGCAAACTTCTAAGAGAATCATGAGTATTAAGGAATGTATTTGATGTTTATGAGTTCAAGTTTCACCTTATTTAAATCTCAAATGGTTTTATTTCAGCTTATTTATATAATTTAGTCACTATATCTTTATATTTTAAATATTTATATATTTTTAATTAGCCGTTCCCCAGCGCCGTCCCCAAAATTTAGAAATTTTTGCCGTCCTTTTAACTCCGTCCCCGTCTCGTAACTATGACATAAAGTGATTTGGAGGGATAAGATGTTATGTTTTGTCGTTAAGGGGGAACTCATAACACTTTATTATTCTATTTCTTCATTGGGGTCACTTATGGTACTTTATTATTCTATTTCTTCGTTGGGGTCACTTAAGTCATTTTTAGTCCCACATGGAACTCCCAACGTGAAAAAGGGTAATGAGATGTTATAAAAGGAGGTTTGGGGGAGTGATAGAGGACATCCTTGCATACATAATTATTTTCCTTCATGTGCAACTACTTTTGTGCAAATCTTCAATTTGTGGAGTGAAATCCCACAGAACCCTAGCTTTGGTAGTGAGAGATCCATCCCTAGCTAGCAGGGCATTCTTCGGTAGTGAGAGATCTACCCTAGCTTGTCATTTTGGAGTTGTTTTTAGGGCTGATTTACAGAGATATTTTCAGAGGTTTCAGAGGAAGGGTTTTGAGGGTTTTGGAGACATTTGGTGAAGATAATCAGAGGGTTTTCAGATCAGATTTACGGCAGCCATTTGGGCAGGGTTTAGCATCACTTTGAAGGCCTTTTCATCAATTTCCAACCCTTTTCCAAGCTAGGTGACTTGTTTGGAATATTGCAGCCTTTATTTGGGGGGTTTCCAGTGGTACAAATTCAGATCTGAAGGTTGGAATATCATCTCCTATATTTGTAAATGTTATTTCCAAAGTTTCATAATTTTTGCACTTGTATTCAGAGAGTTACGAATTTTAGAAGTTTTCCAGCTGTCTAGGGCACGCTGTAATTTTCTGGCAGCATTTTATTATCTGAAAAATTCCAAAAATAGTTTTCTTATGTTCTTTATAATATTAGCAAGCTCTCTTTAAATTTTCAAGTGATTTGAGTGGGTATTTTGGGAGATATTAATTTTCTTTAGTTCGCTGCCCTAACTGTTAAAAATCTGCAAAAATCAGTATTTTATTTGGCTGCAAATTTTCAATATTTTGTGCATTTTTAAGTGGTATCCCACAAGGGATATTACATGAGATGACCCTCCAAAGAAGGTTGGTTCCTTCTCCTAAACTACCTGCCACAAGCTACTCTCAATGTAGGCACAACTATCTAATCCTATCCCGACCTTCCAAGGACCAGGAAAGAGAGTGCATGAAAATAAAGCCTACACTAACAGCGGTGATACACCAGAAAAGGAGGTTAATCACAATCCCAACTACCTAAAGTGAAGAGAGGTGAGCAATGGAGAGGATGGACAAGATGCATCACAGACCAAAGATGAGATTCACACAGAACAACACTTCAAACCCATTAAACACAACTCCCAAAACCTGCAATAGACATCAAGAGATATGCACAGTATACCCTGCAATGGTGAGAGGCAAAAAGAGACAATAAAATAAGCAAAGGATGGACAAGATGCATCGAAAACAAATTTTATTGCTCCATGAATTCACACAATACATCATTAGTGGGCAAGAGGCAAGAAAATGCCATTACAAAGTAAAGAGAGGAGGCTAAACTCCACATTCAACCCTAGCAGAGGAGAAAGAGAGAGGGGGCAAGAGAGAAAATGACCAACTCCTTTACAAATGAGCCCAAGATTATAATTTATAGAATTGAGAAGGAGAGAGAGAATTGCAATCCTAGATTTGTCTTTTCAACCACTTGCAAGTTGTCATAAATGAGCCCAAATGATGATACATGACCTGCAGAAGGCACCCCATATTGTCCCATGACTTGTAGTAGTGAAAAATGTCTTCCCATGCCTATTAATTACACTCCCAACCACCAATAAAATCACTGCTCCAAACTTGGCCTGAATTCCTTAAAAAATATCCCCCAAATCTTCATCAATTTCTAGACTTCTCGGGTTGTTGTGTGTCGGGCTCAAAACCACGATTCCAACAAGACCAATTTTGAGTTGCATAGGCTTGCTTCACGAGACTGGTAATTAATTTATTGGTTGGAAATACATTACTTCTCCTTTCCATAGTTTTACATCCTTACAAAATGATTTTGAGCATTTAAATATTGGTGGGCTCCACCTTCTGATTTATCCTTGCTTGAAATGGGGAAAAGGTTGATGCTTCAAAGTTTAAATATCTTGCCCGTAGCGGCCGAGATGGCTCTCTTCCCCCATCCCCGAGTCCTCTATTTTGAATGCTAAGTCACCCCTTTCCCATTGAGCCAAGTTGCTCCACGTGGCGACATATTAACTGAGATCCCGCCACCTTATCACTCCAACACACCACTTCCTTTGTAGACGAGCGCCAAGCCACATTTTACAATGCATTAACCTACCTTGATTTCGTGGCCGACCCATCTAGCTCGGCATCGTATCCTCCGACTCGCCCCTCTATTCGCTAAGTCTTGAAGCCACATCGCATCTTTCCTGGAGACCGCGCTCAATGTAGTTCGGGTCATCCATACCCGCAGAGAACTCGGCCCCGTGCGTCCGTGTCGCCTGTGTGTGCCGAACTCTCGACTCACCCACAACTCGGGCTTCCGCACTCCTTCACATCCGCAGGGGTTCTTCAAACTTGTCGTTGACTCGCATGGGTCATTGATCGAGCCGCTACCCACATTCCAACTCGGGCCCACATCTTATCCTTTATCAGCGAAGTCGAACTTCTTTGTCCCACATGTCCCATGCTCCTCGTGCTCGCATCCTCCAACTCGGCCGACTTACTACGCCGGGTGCATCAGCTTTCCAGACGAATGTCCCAGTGCTCTTCGAGCCGCTTACACCCTCTTTACCCGAATATTACTATAACCATGGCGATATCGACTTTTGGGAGCCCACATGTCCATGGGATGCGCGGCCCTCTCCCTTCCGACTTTGCCGCGAAAGTCTTCAACTCGTTCGATGGCTCAGCGAGCCATAGCAAAACTCAACCGCCTATTTAGTGTTGGCCTTCCTTGACCGAGTCTAAGCCCCTGGATTTTCATTCTCTTGACAACTTTGCTAACGCGAGCCCCGCAGCATAACTCGGCCTTATCCAAATTGGATTGTTTTTGCTCTTTATTACGGGCCTAATGGTGATTGATCGTGTTCCAAGCCCTTGGGCTTGCTTTCTAACTGCCTTTAGTATTGCTGGCTCGAATGCAACAGTGAATTCCATGCATTGACTCACCCTTCTGCATGGCTTGTCGGTGAGCTATTCATTCCTCTCGAGTTCTACCTCGTGGCTCCCCAATGTTTCAAGGTTCCTGATTTCGAGCCAAGCCGCACCTCCAATTTGGCCTAGTTCGCAAGCCGATCCCAATCACCACATTGTGTCATGAGCTCGACGAGCTTTTGACCGAGCTACCTTAGTGTGAAAGCCTCCCCAACTCGGTATGAGCTCGTTTGTTCAAGCTCGACCGCATATGAAAGAACTTGGCTCTTCTGTATAACAGCTCGGTCCATCTTAATAGTTCAGTTACCATTTTTAAATAGCTCGGTTCTCTACATTAACCATATAGCTCATTTTGTAAGGAGAATAGCTCGGTGGTAACCAGCAGAGTTTGACCCTTCTTCAACAATGGCTTGGCTTTTCCCTGCAAATCAGCTCGGCATTTTATAAAAATAGCTCAATGTACATGGGGTAGCTCAATTCTAACTTAAAACAACTCAATGAACTCCTCCTTCTAGCACAACTCGATGCATGCTTAAAAGAGCTCAGTGTTAGGAAGTGGCTCGCTTGTGAACTCGTTGAGTTGCATCCTTAGGCCGGAGACTACTCTCTTGAAGTCTATACACTCCTTTGAACATTTTGTGTTATTTCTTGATTCTCCAGCTGTGCCAAGGCTGAGTGGGATGTATGAAGGTGTCCCGGGGTTGTGCATTGGATTTTCCATTTCTTACCAAGTGGGTCCCTATGACTGGTTGTCACAATGCAAGCCTGCCTGTCATCCAATTTTGCCAGGGTAACGAAATTGGATAACAGGACCCCTCCGACCAAGTCAACATCTTCCACCTCTGTACATACCCCTCTAGGTAAGTCAACCTTGACCACATCCACACAGGCCCCTTTGAACTTGTATGACTACTAGTTTAGACATCATTGTGGCATGTCCATAGTACAGAAATGCAGTATGCAATAATAAACCAAACAGTTGTATGAGAAATAGAACGCTGAGGTAAACTGACAGTGTTGTTAGTCTATCAACTTTTGAGTGCTTACAGAAAGGACTGCTCAATGGGCAAGGAAAACAAAGTGACTAATCCCTTTCTTCACTCCAAGTGTGTCAGGATTTAAAGTGACATTGAGAATACTACAAGACCTTGCAAATCTCATTTGAAGCATAGCATACGATAGTATGCTGCTAGTGATGATAGAGACTAGCCCAGAGATCATGCCAAACAAATACCATGAGTCACCCGAGGAAATCCAAGAATCTTCAGGGTTGCCAGTACCCATTTTCTGCATCGTACTGGAGTGCAACCAGATTTTATACTAGTCTGAGGATTGCTTTCCTTGCAGCAAATTTGAAGTTCATACTCTTCCAGAAGTTGGTCAATTTGTGTCCTCAATTGAAGGAAATCTTGTGTTGTTGTTTTGATCCTTAAATCTTGACTCATTTTCTGCTGCAATCAGCCTACACAACAGAATGAAATTTATAAGGAATATTAACAGCTCTATCTCTCAGTTGTGCAATTGAACTTTTGAAAATAGAAACAAATTTATTTTTATTCCATCTTTTTCTAGAATACTTCTCTTTTCCAGCATAAATTTAAGATTGTTTATTCATTCAATTATTGCATGATAAATTGATGATGATAACCCTAGGCGACCCTAAGCTGGTTATTGTTTGGGACAGGTGAAAGGATGAAAATGAGGAGATTTATTGTGTTATAAGAGGGTAATTTCTTGTGTCAATAGGTAATGCCCTCTAGCTGCTGGTAGCCCTAGATTGTCTACTGCCACAAATTTGCCTCCTTCGACACTAACCATGTTGCATGGTGCATAAGTGGCCTACTTGCATATAGCTGTGTTTGTTGACTTACTACCTATAGCGGAGGGCATAAATATCATGTCAGAGTGTACTAAGGCTTGCACATGCATATGCATCTTCCTCCTCAGACATGATTGTAAATGGTTATTTCTATGCTACCTGGGAAGTTTGTAGACCTGAAGACCTTTCTCTAACAATATAATGTCAATAGATATGCTGACCTAGAATGCAAGAATAATAGGTTATAGTGCAATAAGATGGGAGACTCTAAACAGTTATCAAATATTTGACTAGAAGTTACTTGCAATCATTCATGCTGCCAAGACCTGGATTCTTAATAATACTGGTTCTGATCATTGGCCGGTGTGCCTGGAAATGGGAAGAATGACTCCATGCAAGACCCCTTTCAGATTTCAGTTGATGTGGCTCCGACACAAAGACATTGCTAGATATGTTCAGCAGTGGTGGATAGAAGGAAATCCCAGATCTGGTAATCCTATGTACAGGTTTGTCAAGAGACTCACCTTCCTCAAATTCAAGCTTAAAGCTTGGAATTGGAATGAGTTTGGTGACATTAAAGAGCAAAAAAAGAGGATTCTCTTGCAATTGGAAGATATTAATGTTGTGCATAGACAATCTGGTTTATCTCTAGAGCTTTTTAAGAAAGAATGTCTTCTAAAGGCTGAATTACAGGAATGGGATACTAGGGAGGAAATAATGTGGAAACAAAAGCTAGGATTCAGTGGCTAAAGGAAGGGGATAAAAACTCTGCCTTTTTCCATAAATCTGTTTTAGCTAGAAGGGCCCACAATTATATACACTCCTTTGCTAAGGATGATGGCTCAAAGGTCCACTCCATGCTTGGGATGCAACAGGTGGCTGCACAGTATTTCCAGAAGCTGTTTACTTCTCAATCCTTGGATATGGACTCGCAACAACTTCTAAATGTTCTTCCTAATTGTGTTTCACAGGATAATGAATACTTGACCCAACTGGTTACGGAGGAAGAACTTCATGGAATTGTTTTCAAAATGAAGAAAGGTAAAACCCCTGGTCTGGATGGCTTTCCTATTGAGTTCTTTCAGACTTTTTGGGACATTATTAAAGGAGACCTGTTACAGGTGGTTGAAGAAGTTAGAATGACTAATAATTTGCTTGAGGACATTAACAAGACGTACATTGCCCTGATCCCTAAGGCAAATGAGGTGGAAGATGTCTCCGGTTACCGTCCTATAGCCTTATGTAATGTTCTGTATAAAATCATCACTAAGGTTATAGCGGAAAGACTTAAACCCATTCTTTACAAGATTATATCTCCTGAGCAGGGGGGCTTTGTTCCCTGGTCGTCATATCCATGATGAGATTGTGTTAGCTCAGAAATTTTGCATTCTATGGAGGTTCAGAAAACTCCAGCTATGTTTATTAGATTGGATCTCTCCAAAGCTTATGATAGAGTGGATTGGGGCTTCCTTTGTAAAATCTTGGATCGATTTGGGTTTTCTATGAGATGGATTCAATGGGTGAAGACTTGTTTCTCTTCAGTCTCTTTTGTTGTGTTGGTGAATGGGTCTCCCTCCAGTTTCTTTGGAGCTTCTAGAGGTATTAGGCAAGGAGATCCCTTATCTCCCTTCCTATTCATAATTATGGCTGAGTGTTTGGGCAGACTTGCTCGTAAAGCCTGTCAGGAGAAAAAAATACATGGTATTCAATTGGCCACAAATAGTCATCCGCTTTCTCATCTCCAATTTGTTGATGATTCCACTATGTTGGGGAGGGCTACCCAACAGGAAGCTAAGCAGTTTCATTTTCAGTTGCTACAGGTCAGACTATTAATCATGGAAAGTCTAACATTTTCTTTTTTCACTGCTCTGAAAGACGAGCAAATTCTGAGAATTTTCCAGTTTCAGAAAGGAAGGCTCCCGTGTCAATATTTGGGGGTTCCTTTAGCTTCCAAGAAGTTAAGAGATTGGCAATGGTTAATCAGCAAGTTTGAACACAAATTAAGTAAGTGGACTAATAAATGGCTTTCCTCTGGAGGAAGGATGACTTTGATTAAGTCGGTCCTTCAAGCTATGCCAATCTATGTTGCCTCGGTCCTAAACATCCCTGGTGCTATTTTGAAACAGGTGGATACTATTTGCCAGAAATTCTTGTGGAGTGGAGTTCAAGATAAGAAAAAGTGGTCATTGGTTAGATGGGATGTTCTTTGCCGGCCAAAAATGCTAGGAGGTTTGGGATTCAGATCTTCGCCTAAGCAAAATAAGGCTCTGGCAGCCAAGTTATATTGGAGAATGCTTGTTTATCCTAATGATTTATGGGCAGCCATGTTCAGAGCCAAGTATGCTTTGAGAATAAGTCTCCTGAGGAAATTATTAGATCTACACTGCCTACTAAGGGATCTCCTGCTCTAAAGTTCATCAAAGGGGAGAAGATATGATTAAGAAGCAACTTTTTGGATTGTTAATAATGGGCAATGTGCCAAATTCTAGACTGATTCTTGGGATGGGCAGGCCCCTATCATTCATCAATATCCCCAGCTTAAACCTATTATGGAACAAATGCAAAATTTGGGATGGGTCAGGGTTGCCCATTATGGTAAACCAGCTAGTCAGTTATGGGAGATTGGGAATTCTGGATTCCGCCTGAGGAGTGGCCAGTAGCTTTGGATCACCAAGTGCAGCTATTCCTTTCTCATATCTTGAAAACACATCCTATTTCTTCATGAATCTTCTTTGGCTGCGTATTGCTTTGCCTAGTGAATGCATTTTCTATTGCTTTGCGTTTCCTTTTTCCTCCCTTGGCTTTTGCATGGACTGTTTAAATGGCAAATGGAGTTGCTTCAATATCCTTGTAGACTTGTGTTTTGCTTTGGACTGTGTAGACTCTGCCCAATGCGTGGAATTTTATTGCTGCAATGTGTGGCCTCTTTTGCTTGGCGTGGACAATCTCCTCCTCCTGCGTGAAGACTTAGACTTTGGCGTGGAAACTAATGTCTTTTGCCTGAAAATTTAGAAAATAATTACTCTTTCTTGGCGTTGAATTCTCCTGGTTTTTCTTTGTTGGGCAGCGTGGGCTGTGTGTGGGCTATTTTCTATTCAATCAATGCGTGAGGACTGCTAAAGAATGCATGTTTTGGACTATTATTTGCTCCTTTCCCACGTGGATTGTCTTCTTGCTTTGACTGCGTCTAAACTTGTTTGATTCTTAGACTATGGTTTCAACTCCTTTCCCACGTGAACAGCTGCCTGAAATTTCTTTGGATAAATGCGTGGAAAATTCTGACCAATGCGTGGCCTGGAGAGCTCAAAACCTGCGTGGAAATGTGGCTCTTTGCTTCGGTAAATGCGTGGATCTGCAAAAAGAAATGTGTGGACTCTTGATCTTTGGCGTGAACAGAGACTTCTCTTTGCAACCTCCTCCTTGCAGATGCGTGGTTTCCTTGTTCGTGAAGAATGTGCTTCTACAGGGGAAATAAGTTGGAAATAAAGATCTTCAAAGCTTCTTCGCACGACTTTTTCCAATAGAGTTTCACGGAGAAAAGTTACGAGGATTAAAGAAGCTTTCCCATAACCGTTTATTTCTTTCCATTGAAATAACCAATTTCCTCTTTCTCCGGGAAGTGGGCATTAATTGCCAGGGGAATATGGGAAAAAGTTTAATCATTTGCTCGTGACAATGGCAAAGCGGGCTGGCAATTCCCATCCATTTCCCCATGTGGGAAAATGGGAGATATTGCCATTTTGACATCCAATTGGGTTGGCAATCAACAAGGGAATTTCCAACAAGCGGGGAAAAATGAAAATTTTGCCAAGAAAGGGAAAACCGGGAGCGGAGAGCCAACTTGGCATTCCCGAATTGGAGGCGATATTTAATTGCCCATGGCAATGAGAAAAACTTGTCGATCAATTTTTAATGAATGTTAAATTAATATTTATTTAATTAAAAACCCCCAAAATTTAATAAAATTAATTTTATTAAATAAAAAGGGTAAAATATTAATTAATTAATTTAAACACAGTTTGCGACATGGCGAGAGTACCCGAAATGGACGAAACGAAGGCCAAAACGATCGAGAGAATAAAACGATCGCAACAAAGTTGATAAATTACGAGAAATAACACTTTGGAAAAATTTTAAATTTTCACGCGTTGTAATTTTGCGAAGTCAAAATTAGCTGATAACAACTAGGCTCTAATTGGGGACAAGGCCTTCACGGATGCAACAACGGACCCAAACCCAAAAATTTATTTAACGAACATGATCCCAAACACGATGATGAAAAAAACGAGACGACAAAAGAGAGCAAAACGAAAAACAAAGAAGGGAAACAAACCAAAATCCTAATTACCTATGTACATACAAGGGACAACCCGTTTTCAATTTTGATAGTGCTTGAGATATTGCCCATTGTAGGGAAAAGGCAAATGAGTTCCATCAAGATACGCCAAGTAATAGGCGCTATCTCCACATAAATGACTGATCTTGAAAGGGCCCAACCACAGTGAATCAAACTTCTCGTGCTTTCTTTTCGGTTCACGCCTCTTGTCCCATAGTAGAACTAGGTCATTGATTTGAAATTGTCTCTCCTTAGTTTTTTTGTCGAACAATTTCTTCACTTTTGATTGGTGTTCTCTATCATGTTTGCCACTTGACTTCTTTGTTCTTCAAGCTTGCTTAGGAACATGATCCTTTTATCTAATGCATTGGTGAAGCATTCATCATCAATTGCTTGAGCCAATCGTAATGCCAGTAACTCCAATTTAATGGGAATTTGAGCATCGGTTCCATACAAGAGTTGGAATGGAGACATCCCGATTGCCCTTTTGGGAGTTATGTGGTCGACCACAATGCATCATATAATTTTTGTGCCAAGTTCTTTGATTTTCTTCGACTAACTTGCGCATGATAGTAATGATGTTTTTGTTACTGGATTTTGCCTGGTCGTTTCCCTGCGGGTAGTAATCTGATGAATGAGACAAAGATATCCCATACCCATAACAAAAACCTATCATCTCTAGAGAAATTGGTAGCATTATCCGTCACAATCTTTTGTGGAATTCCGTAACGAACCGAATGTTCTCTTTGATAAAGTCACAGATTACCGTAGTAGATGTTTGTTTTACCGAATGGCTTCTACCCACTTCAGTAAAGTAGTCAGTTGCAATGAGCACATGAGTATGACCAGCACTGGAATTAGGATTGAACCCCAATGAAATCTAACCCCCATTGTTGAAAGGGTTCTTCAATGACAACTGGCTTTAAAGGAAAAGCTGCCAATTTAGGTCTTCCAACAAATTGTTGACAAGCTTCGCATTTGGCTACCCATTTTTGGGCATTAGAAAACATAGTGGGCCAGTAATAATGTGCTCGCAAAATCTTATGAGTTGTTACTAGTCCAGAGAAATGACCACCGCAAGCATGATTGTGAAAAGCTTCAAGCAACCTAGGTTGTTGTTCCTTATCAACACATCTGAGGAACATGTCATCAATACCTTTCTTGAATAAGGTGTTGTCCTAGATGACATACCTGGCAGCTCTTAACTTATTAGCTCTTTTTCCTTAGCTATCAGATTCTCGGGACATTCGCCATATGTGAGAAAGTAAGCAATATCATAATACCATTCATCTGTGGTACTAACGAAAACCATCTGTGGTAAGCTTTCTTCAATTGGTTCTTCCTCTGAGTCATCTTGTGGCTCATTTTCAGCGATGAGTTGGCAAAGTCCTCTTCCTCGAACCAACTTGGTATGCTTGATGTCCAAGTCATATTCCTGGATCTTGGATACCAAGTTACCTCTTTTAGATCCTAGTTACCTCTAATCACCGCGTCGCATGCCTCTCGAAGGGGAGTGCAATTCGAGTTCATGTTTCTTGAATCCGAAACTTGTGAATGCAAT
Organism: Taxus wallichiana var. yunnanensis; assembly: GCA_018340775.1. Classification (NCBI taxonomy): domain Eukaryota; kingdom Viridiplantae; phylum Streptophyta; class Pinopsida; order Cupressales; family Taxaceae; genus Taxus; species Taxus wallichiana. The sequence continues at coordinate 172,360,300 of CM031233.1, forward strand.
AGGATATTCCATTCCCTCTTGATTGTGTTGAGTTTGTATGGCAGAGATCGTGTGCGGGGAAGCATAGCAATAGATTATGAAATCCTTTTTAAAATCAGGACACACCAATGTAGGAGCTTTTGCAATAGCATCCTTGATTTGTTCAAATTCTTCTCTACCTTCCTTCGACCATTTGAAGGATTCTTTACCTTTCATCATATCAGCGATTTATTTGGTTAGCTCGGCAAAATCTGGCATGAACCTTCTCAAAAAGTTCACCTTCCCAAAGAATGAGTGACTCCAAGCTTACTTGTGGGTAAGGAAAGATTCTTGATAGCTTGAACGCGTTCAGGATCAATCTTAGTTCCCTCTTTAGAAATAATATGACCTAGGAGTTTCCCTTCCGTAACTCCAAACACAGACTTCTTTGGATTCAGGAGATTCTATGAAGTCTGCACCTTTGCAATATTTTCTCCAAATCTCTTAGGTGATCTTCTCACTTCTTTGAGAAAACCGTCAAGTCATCTAGGTATACCACGATGATCTTGTCTTTATAATATGCAAATGCCATGTCCATAGCCCTTTGAAAGGTTGCACCAGCATTGATCAAACCAAAAGGCATTCTTCTATATGCGAACGTACCCTAGGGGGTGGTGAATGCGGTTTTATGTTGGTCTTCTCTAGCCACTTCAATCTAATTATAACCGGAGAAACCGTCTAGCATGGATAGCATTTCCGATCCAGTTATTGCCTGCAAATATGGTCCATGACCGGCAAAGGATAGTTATCCTTCAAGGATGCTTGATTAAGATTGCGAAAATCCACACAAATTCTAATTTCTTCATTTTTCTTGCGAACTAGGACAATATTAGCTATCCAAGTTGAATGTCAAATAGGAAACACTATTCGTGCGTCTAACATCTTTTGAACCTCATGGAATATTGTCCCTACTATCTTGGGATTATACTATCTTTGCTTTTGCTGAATGGAGTTGCACTAAGTTTCAAGGGTATGGCATGCTCCATTTCCCTAGGTCGGAAAGACTTCAAGTCTTCATATGAGTAAGCCAAGACGTCAGAATATTTGGTAAGGAGGCTTACAAATTTCTTACGCTCCTCAGGTGAGCAACACTTACCAATGTTGACCAAGCAAGGTTTGTCCTTGGTACCAATGTTAACTTGCTCATAGTCAGCAGAAATTCACAGGTCCTGCCTACTCTTTCTCTTTAATAAACTGTCGTGTTTATCAAAAAGTTCAAGTGAAACCAATCCTTTTGGAATTTTATTTCCTTTGAGTTGAATGATGCCATCGCCAGGATCCTCGTTCTCAACTCCTTGAATGGGTGAGGTCGTCGATTCACGAAATGCATAATCACTTCCTTCAAAGTACAACTATTCAAAATTATCTCTCTTTTCCAAGAAGGCAATAATTTGTTGATCATCATTGAAGACTTGCCAATTTTCTGCATTGTCAAGAACACTTGGCCTAAAACCATTTCAATGGTGTATTTGTCTTGATCAAACTCTGAATGAGGGATCATCAATGAAGTTGAGATCTGCTTAGGGAATTTGCTTTATCATTCTTTTTACGAAGGATAGATTCTATGGAAAAAGCATCGAAGGTTTCTATCGCATCCCACACTTTATTTCTGTAGTGTCTCAACCAATCATTCTTTACCTAAAATTGATTTTTACTTATTTCACGATCAACTCTGCATCCACAAAGACTTTCAAATTTTTGATCCCTTTCTCTTCTGCTGACTTGGAGGCCAAGGATTAATGCCTCATATTCTACAGTGTTGTTAGTATTTGAAAATTGGAGTTTGTAAGAAAAAGGAAACATTTTACCATTTGGAGATATAAGCACCACTCTGCGTCGGAACTTGTTGAGCAACAACTTCCATCGAACTCAAGAGTCCAGATCTCATTGGGATCTTGGCAAGTGACCTCAGGTGCATGAACCTCTGTAGTCATCATATAATTACCCATACTTGAGTTTTGAAACAGGACATACGCGGGATCATCGGTTTTTCGTTACAGTGAACTTTGCCTAAGTTTCCGACATTAGCTTCTTCATTTCTCCACTAATAGGGATCATAGCATGAGACCAATCCATTTGAATCTCACCACCCAGATCTCTGCAAAATTTCCTACTCAACAACATACCATATGAAGCGGGAATGAATGGTTACCTTGACTCGCTTTTGAGGAAATTGAGCTAAAACCATTTGAGCGTCTTTAATCTGTCCAATCAGAGGAACTTGTCTTGTCTCCATGGAGTAACAAGATCCAAATGTTCTCGTACAAGTCAACCCAAGAGCATGTGCTACTTTTGCAGGCATCACATTATCCGAGGCTCCAGAATCTATAATGCAATTACTTAATTTGCATCCGTTGATCAAAAAGGACATAAAGAAAGGTTCAACCTTTTCATTTGAAGGTGTAGTGGCCGCCACAATATTTTGAGTCTTCCCGTCTTTGGGAGTTTTCATAATTCCTTTAGAGGAATGATCAATAGAGTCGCCTTTGATAAACTAGACCAATTTCTCAAGTTGATCCTTATTGGACTTCAAGTACTTTCCTTGTGACGTGGAAATTTTTGTTTTATAGATATGATCAATGATATCAAAGTTGGGCAAAATGGCCGTACTTGATGTCTCAGATACTAGTTCTTTCAAACTTGATGATGGCTCACTTTTGACCTTTGCTTCGGGCTTGGTTGATACTAATGTGGAAGAAGAAACTTTCTTTGTAGCTGATTTATCAACTGATTGACTTGACAAAGGTCCTCCTTTCTTTAAGATAGTTTTGACCTTGGAAACCTCAGTCCTTGGACTCTTTAGGAATCTCAGTTATTTTAGATTCTTTGGAAGTTTCTTTAGTTTTAGATTCTTTAGGAACTTCCTTGGAGCTCTTTTTATCTTCCACCTTAGTGGTACTCTGCTCCTTTTAAGAGAGCATCGAAGACAAATGAAGGATTGACTATTCATATCTCCTATAATTTCTTCGTAGTCATCTTCCTCTTCTTTGAACAGTACTCGAAGAAATGATTATTACTTTCTTCAGAGGCTCTTGACTTCAAGTTTAGATGTTCCAGTCCGACTCTTCTTCGTCAACTCACTTTCTTCAATGACATCACACTTTGAGTTAGTTGCAGGAGTTGCTTCAATAGCAAGCCTTGTTGGAGCGCTTGTGATTCTGGCTTTGTTGGGAACATAGCCTTTTCTTGGGATGTCTTTATAAGTAGCAAGTTTACTACTTTGAGCAACTTGCTTTTTCAAAGCTAGCACATCATTAGCCAACTTAGTGAGTATGGTCTCAAAAGCATTGGGGGTTTCTTGACTCTTTCCCTTGAGGGAAGTTTTCTTGAATTTTCTGCCATGATTAAGTCATCCTCAATTTCTATGGCCAAGGATTGAGAAAGTTCCAAAGTAGCCACTCTAGCCCTTCTTAGCTGATAACACACTTCTGGTTGTTGTGCGTTAATAAAGAAACATTTTTGTCCGTCGTTAGGATTCTAAGTGAATTCCGGCAGAACTTTGTTCACCATTTTGTTGAACTTAGCCACGAAATTCCTCATGGGTTCTATTGGTTCTTTATTTGCCTGAGATAGTTGGGCAAGAAGGGCATGTTCATCTTCTGCCATTTTGAACCGGTCTTCAAACTTAGTTTTCATATCATTCCAGTTTGTAATGCATCCATTCAAGAGATGATGAAACCAATCCGCGGCAATGTCTTGCAATGTTTCAATGAAGAGGCGAACAACAACATCTTCATATTCTACTCGACAAAATTGCACATGCAGCAAAGAAGGCGGAAATGTGGTCATCAGTGAAGTCTTCCCATCTCCATTGAACTTGGGAAGGATCTTCATCGATCCTCATGGGAGGTCATGTCGAGATGGTAAGGCCAATGGGCCTATGGCATTTCCCCATGGTACGTTAATTGCCATCTTGGGAAAGGTGGTATGCGAAGGTAAAACAACATGAGCAAGAACAAGTGCTTGACTTGTAGTGATTCCTCCCTTGCTCTTTCGGACTTGATGCAAGGCTTACGGATTTACGGGGAGTGTTCCTCCTTGGAGGAGATAACTTGAAACCAAACTTTCCTTGAAAATCAAAAATGGGATCAAATCGACCTTTAGCTTTTTCTCCTCATGTAAACCTCTTTCCTGCCAGTTTGAAATCTTTACCGTGAAAGGATCACTGACACGTTCTGATTAGCTCTAGCCTTTTCTCTTTGCTCTCTTTCTTGATCTCTTTGCACCTGAATGACTCTGCAAACGCTCGCACTTGATTTTCTTCGTTATCCAATACTTGATGCGGCGAGATGAAAATGATAGTCGTTCGTGCGCTTTTCCCAAATAGCTTGCCTCAAATCTGATGATATGTCTTCTTGAGTATCTACAAAAGAAGATTTGGTTGCAAGATAGGTGAGTTACCTGTAATAGTCATACAGATTATTGCCTTGGTGGAAGAGGGTCGTGTCGGTGAACAACGATCAACATGTGTCCAGGAGGTCTTCTAGCCACAAGTGCAGGTGCTCTTCTTCTAAGGTCTTCAATGTAGATTTCTCTGTCAATGGCTCTATCAACAGCCACAAATTGTTGCAAGCTTTCGCGATTTTCCCAAGCTATTATCCGAAGGCTGGCAGCAATGTCTCCTTGAAAATATTCATTGGGCACAAGATTCGGTTGAAGAACTGAGCTTGTGCTAGAGGGGATAGTCATAAAGATTTAACCAAGCACTGGTTAACGATTCTTGAATCCCTAGTGGAGTCGCCAAAAATTATTAGCATATGGATTTGCATGCATGCAAATGACATGCAGCAGTAAGGGAACGGAGTCCCTCCTCAATGAATGTGAGGCACCCTTTATTGAAAACCAAAACAATATTTACATATGTACATTCAAAATTGTATGTGGGGTGTTTTGGAACATCAAACGGAAAGAAATGTGAATGAGGGAGATGGAATGGAATGAAGGAAAGAAATGGAAAGGAATGAATGGAAGGAACATGCAATAGCTAGGTAAAAGCAGAGCCTAATATTACATAGAGGAGAACAATGAATAACTAACTCAAATAAAGCAGAGTTCGAATCAGCTAAACAAGAATAAGTAAAAGGGAACACACATGAGCAAGTAAATATCAGAGCTTGATCACTGTGAACAAGAACAACATATTAATAGCATTGATAATAAGATCCAAGACAATATTCGCATGCAAGATTTAAACACTAACATCTAATGAACATAAGAACATCAAATGCTACAAGAGATAATGAATGGGACACAAAGTTCATATTTCATTAACTCCAAAATGTCTTCACAAAAGAACACAAAGTTTCTTTCCTAAAACAAAGCTTGCACACAAAAGTATTTTCTTCTCCTCTCTCAAAGTCACCCTTACAAATGAGCCCCTAACTTCCTTTTATAACCCAAAAGTTGGTTACAAAGTAGTTAGGATTTACATGAACATTAAATAGGGCACCTTAAGTGACTTTGACTTTTTCAACCAATTTTTGAAAAGTAACTTGAAAATAGAAACCATTTAAGTTATCAAAAATTTGTCAAAAGTGAGTTTAACAATAACATCACTTTATAACAAATTTTAAAGTCATTTTAGGAAAAGTACATAAATAAAAGCAATGGGTACATGTGGACCCCACTTAAATGACTGGTACACACACATAGACATCTTAGTCAGCAACGCGCCACCTAGATCAAGACACCTAGAATCAGTGCCTTATCCATTGGGCCAAGAGTCCACATATCCCGGTCGTACAGGAATGAACTCATTGACCGTGCTTCGCAATCCTCCAGATGACAAGAGAGTCGAGCTTGAAACTTGAGCAATTCATCCACCTGTCCATTTGAGCAACATCCTGGTGTGAGCACTTTTGTCTTTATTCGCATTCGCATTCACAATTTCATACATTCTCCATGCTGCTCGAATAACTTTTCATGGTGAACTCTTCATTTGTCGCGAGATCATTGTCGTTACGCCACCTTGGCTTGTCAGAATCCACCTCCGATCTATCTGCACTCGAGAAACTCTTCCAAGAGTCGAGATTACAATTCACTTCTTGGAGTTATGTCTTTCGTCTTTGTCACCATCCCAAAGTGTTGTCATTCTGATTCGCTCACGATCATCCAATTCGAGAATGCTCCAACTTTAAGACTGGTCGATGAAGTATCGCGCCCGCTTACTAACTGAGAGCTGACAGGGACACACTTGAATGATGTGGCCTTGCTTGATGATCCGCACAACCGCACTTGTTTGAAGATGACATGATTGTGAAGACGTGACAGAAGCTTGATTTTTGGCTATTACTTCCAGACTTCAAAACTGAACAAATCGCCTCTGAAACCCTGGAAAAAATAGAAAATCTTGTTTTGGGAAGCTCTTACTGGATAAGGGAGTCTATTAACGTACCACAAGTCTCAAGGTGTCGAGGGCTTTTCCCAAATCAAATTCTTCAGTCAAATATTAAAGGTCAAAGATGACTCTTGTTGGCTAGATTTTCTGCATAGCACAAAACCTAGCGATCATGAGATAATTCTCCCTCATTTACCGGTGAGGCTCCCATGTCGATTTTTCAATTAAAATATGCTAAGTATCTATATGAGGTTTTACTTTAACTGCTCAAATCATGAACCATAGTTATGTCTGATTCTGCGCAATGCAAGTAAAGTTGTTTAAAGAAAGGAAATATTTATAGAAGAAAGGAATTATATAAACACAGAGAAGAAATGGGGAAGATGTGCATCCCACTTCAATAGACAACAGAGTTGATTGCATGCACATAGAAGAAATCAATAGATATAAACACGAAATTATAAGCAAAGGAGCTCTAGATTCGGATCTAAAATAACATAGTTTATTTAAAAGATCTAAGATATAAAGCTAGAAACACAATACACCGTGACACAAAGTTCTCCGGAAATCTGCTCCCGTATATTCCTTTGCTTCAAGTGGCTCTCAAGGGTTTCAAAGACAAAAGTCCTGGAACACAAGAATGCTTAACTTACAAATTCTGATCATTAACCCGAAGGTTCTTCCTCTACTTATAGAATGTAGAGGGACAATTACAAGTCGGAAGCTTTTAGTTGAACTAGCACATGTGGAAGTCAGAAAGGAAACAACTGGCAATCTCTCTCCTGGAATTCCTCTTTGCATGGCATGCATGATTTGCAACTAAAAATAAAACCTTCTATTTTGCACGTCTGCCACCTATCTCCAAGTAGTTGACTTCTTCAAGTAATGGCTTTTAAACCAATCACTTAAGTTGTATAATTTAATTGATCGCTCAATTATTTTGTCGGAGGAAATAAGAGAAAGAAGAAGAAAGAGGAAAGCTGCAGTCTTGTCCTTTTTCATATTCTGCATGCAGCTGATTCAAACTAGATCTGGAAGCGGCTGGATCTGGAAGTGACTGGAAGCAGCTGGATCTGGAAGCAAGATGGATCTCGAAGCAAGATGGATCTGGAAATTTTGCTTACGGGTGTTGCCTTCGCCTTGTCTTCCCTTTTATCCTTGAAGCTTTTGCAGTTCTTCTCCTGTACATGCATCAGTGCAATGTCTGTCATAAATAACTCATCATTTTTATTTTTAATTGCATATGAGCAATTAAAAATTCTGGAAAGCACTCCGGGTGAATGCAACTTCAATGAAGGCTTCAACTGGAAGATTGGGAGCACATGCACAAGATCCTGGAAGAAATTTTCCACGCACTGACTTCTTCACGGGCTGCGTTCGAAACAAGAGGATGAAGCCTTTGTGCCGGAAGCTTTTGCAATTATGAGATCTGGATCTGGATCTGTTGACTTCAGCAAATCTGGAAGCTATGCATGATTCTGTTGATCCTTCCCTTTCATCCCGCTTTGCCATGGCAGTATCTGTGTCTATCTTTGTCTGAACAATTCTTTTTCTCCTTATTCGGCGAATTCTTCAAAACTGGTGCAGATCTGGATAATTCTTCAGATTCGGAGGATATATTCAATTTTGAGCTTGATATCAAGCTCCAAAGTTGATTACTTCGACAGATACAAACCGTGGCAACCTTCGTTCCGCATCTATCGTTTTCTTCATTAATTTCATTTTCTTGTGCTGATATATATCTTGTTTGACATTTTTCAAACGGTTCACGTGATTTCTCTTCACGCACGTCTTCCTCTTCTCGCAATTGCGTGGCTTTCAAAACCGAGTGCATGAATCTTCTTTGGCTGCGTATTGCTTTGCCTAGTGAATGCGTTTTCTATTGCTTTGCGTTCCCTTTTTCCTCCCTTGGCTTTTGCATGGACTATTTAAATGGCTAATGGAGTTGCTTCAATATCCTTGCGTGGATTTGTGTTTTGCTTTGGACTGTGTAGACTCTGCCCAATGCATGGAATTTTATTGTTGCAATGCATGGCCTGTTTTGCTTGGCGTGGGCAACCTCCTCCTGCCTTGTAGGGTAAAAATTAAATGCGGCGGGCGGGAATTTCTTACTCCTTGCGAGGTAAAAATTCTCATTATAAAATAAAGAAAAATCACTTAAAGCACTCGGTGGGAATTTTCTCCTATCTAAGCAGAGCTAACATTTCCTATCGAAGGTTTTATTCACCCAAACAAGTCGCACTTTTTCAAAGGGGGCTAATTTTAATGCAAGTCGCACTTTTTGGAAAGTCACTTAAGTTGCAGTGGGAAAATTAGAAGCAGCAGGCAGGTGGGAATTTATTACCTGCCTTACAGGGTAAAAATTCCCATGATGAAAGTCAAATCACTTAAGTGGAAGAAGGGATTTTTAGAGCTGCGGTGCAGGGTGAAAATTCCCATCAGAAGTTGACTTCTTAAATTTAGAATTCACCCATGCCAAAAAGTGCGACCCATTTGGTGATTAAACAATGATATTAATGACATTTATTAATAGTTTTTCTGCCTAATTTTGGCGCCATGGATGAATAGAAAGTCAATGCATGAAGGCTAGTCAAAGAGAACTGAAGGTAGCATGCTAAAAATAAATAAATTAAATTTATTTAATGGCAGCCAGCAGCATGCAAAAATAGGCGCCCAATTTGGGTGAATAAACATGTTTGTTTATTAATTAATTGCCAGAAATAGAATGGACAATTATTAGAAATAGAATGTTGAGAGTTATATAAGCATGGGCTGCCATAGTGAAGATGTAATTAATTCTTTTTGCAAAGGATTGCAGCCCGGACAGTTTTGGCGCCCAAGGAAGGAGGATTTTTGCATCAAAAAGTGTTTTTCATTGCCGGAAAGCTTCAAAGTTTGGCGCCTAGGGTTGGAGGAGCTTGATTTAAGCCTTGTTAATTATCTGCATGTTGGTATAAGTGCCTAGGTGAAGTTAAAAATATTTATGTTTGCTTTGCATGCAAGCAAAGCCTCAAATTTTAGGGCAACGGGCTTTATATGCAGATTTTTGTGATAAAAATCAAGTGTTCATGCTCTAGATTCCATCTTTGTCTGAATTAATTGCAGGTATTCATTATAGGTGCTTATATAAGTGAAAGGAAGTTCAAATCAATGTCAGGTACATTGAATATATCTTCCAAATCTGAAGAAATTACTAGATCTGCACCAATTGCAAAGAATTCCGGCAAGATTAAAAGAAAAAGAGTTCAGACAAAGGTTTCTCAAATAAAGATTGCTTCGGCCATGATGAAGCGGGATGAAAGAGAAGGATCAGCGGAATCATGCATTACTTCCAGATTTGTTGATATCAATGACACAGATTTAGGCCCCGAACCCCTCTCCAAATTGATTGACAAATCCAAGGCTGGAAAGACGTCTCTTATGCGGGCAATAAAAAGCAATGGAATTATTCGAGCTTCAGCATTCCCATCCACACTTCGCTGCTCGAATTTGTCATGAAGTGTGCAAGGTCATACCATCTCTTATCCGTAAACAATCCAGATGCTTTGCGGTAAAGACGATAATCAAGCTGGATGCACAATTTATCAATTATTGTCTGAAGATTCCAACGTGATCGGTGGTGACTACAATTAGCATGCTGGACGTTGGCAACAAATGGGAGAAGCACAAAGCATCGTGTGGGCATAATGAATAGTAGATATATGAAGAAGCTCAAGTCTCCATCAAAGTTCCCAAGGACTCTTCCACGATCCAATTTGGTGCAAGCATCGAACTTTTGAACTAAGGATTGCTACAATTCAAGTAAGAGAAAGAAGTTGTGGCTAAAGCGGATGGGAAATTTCTTAACTATATGTTTGAAAAGTATATTCAGTATCAAAACAAAAAGAAAGTGTAGGACTTACAACTGCAGATCTTCTTCTTTTCTTTCTTCTCTTATTTCTTATGTCCCCGGATGTAATTGTAAACTTAAAAGTTATTGGTTTAAAAACCATTATTTTAAGTTATTTTGAATGACTCTTTGAGTTAAGTGACAGATGTGCACAATTTTGGCTTGAACTCTTGATGCATGTCACTAAGAGAGGAATCAAAGGAAGATGATTGTCAGATGTTCTCTTTACTTCTTGTTCATGTTCTAGTTCAGTTATAGTCTCCCATTTGTAATTTCCCCTCTACGTGCTATAAATAGAGGAAAAGCCTACGGTTGAAGGATCGAAATTTGTAATTAGCATTCTTGTGTTCCAGGACTTGAGCTAAAACCCCTGATTTCTGCAAGCAGAGGAATATAAAAGAGATTTCCGGAAAACTTTGTGTCAACGGTGCATTTTGCTTCTTACTTTCTTTCTAGATCTGTTCATAAACTTTGTGTTATTTTAGATCTAGATCAAAAGTTTCATTTTCTTTGAATTATGTGCTTAATGATCTATTTGTTTTAATCTATGTACATGCAATCAACTTTGTAAACTATTGCTTGGGTTGCCCATCCAAAAATTAGAAAATTTTGAAAAGTGTTACTTTGCGTGGTTCATTGGACTCATTGCGATCGTCTTATTTTTGTGATCATTTCGGTCTTCGTTTCGTGATTTTCGGGCAAGAACTCTTCCCGCCAGGCTTTAAAACGTGTTAAAATACATTAAAATAATTAATTAATATTTAATTAATTAATTGCTCCTTGTTTGATTAAATTAATTTTTAAAAAATCACTTAAGGAGTATTTAATTAAATAAATATAAATTAAAGTTCATTCGACAAGTTTTAGTGCCGGGGAAGTAAGCTTTTGTTTCCAACATTGGGTTGGCTTCCCGAACCCGGATTTCCACTTTCCTGGCAATTTCCTTCAAATTTCCCGCACGTGGGTTTTTCTCTGCCAATTGCCAAATCATGGATTGGCAAACGGGCATAAAATTCCCCAATTTCCCACATGGGGAAATTGGACGGGGATTGCCAACCCATTTTGCCATTCCCGTTGGCAATTGTCCGTTGCTTTCCCCATTTCCCCTGGCACTTAAGCCACTACCCGGGATGAGAGGAAGTTGAATTAATCCTCGTAACTTCCTCCATCAAACCCGTTGAAAAAGTCGTGCGAAGCTTTCAATTGCTTCTTTCTTCAAGAAGACATAATATTTTGTCAGCCTTATGCAAGAGAAACTAACGCCATTGTGAAGAAGAAATACAAGAAGGTTTTTGGTTTTGTTTTCAAGCTCCACGTATTGCATAAGAAGAAGAAAATAACAGCAAAAGGAAAGAAGAACAGTTTCAAGAGCAGATTGAAGGCAAGCCGCCCAGCCCATGTGAGATTACACACAGTTCAAAAAAAAGAAAAAAAAATACGCAGCTATGAAAGGAGGACAGCGCATGAAGGAGTTTTCCATGCGCTGAGGGACAAAGAATCCTTTCCCACACGCCTTGGGGAAAGAGCAGTTTTTAAAACAAAACAAAATTGTTTTTCAATTAAAAGGCCACGCCTGGCAAAGAGAAAGGAACAGTTTTTAAAAACAAAGAAAATAAATACAGTCCAAAGCTGCGTATTGGGTTAAGGCAGAGAGATACAGCAAAAGAACAGAGAAAAATTGCTTGTCACACATTAAAAGAAAAAAAGTCCACACTCCACACGCACCAGCCAGAGGAAGAAGCAAATCCGCGCCCAGCCAGCAAAAAAAAAAAAATCACGCTTGCCAAGAACCTTTTAAAAAAAAAAAAAGCGAACCGACCATGGGCAAGTATGTTTGAAAAACTGAATTGTTTTTGTGACTTGTTATATTCTGCATTTTCATCGGCCTTCAGGAAGAATGCGTGATGCATACGGATCAATCTGGGACCTGATAAAGCGTACAGATTAATTGCTAAAGCTGCAACAAATGAAGGTCACAAATAGCAAACGTCATGCAGCTGTAGGCTCTTCTTTATTCTGAACTCAGATTCATGGCAGCCACAGGAAACAAATATTCACTGCCGTGTACAATAGATTGGGGTCATGCTATTCAAGGCTTCATTAAATTTTCCTGAATCAGGAGAAGAAGGTTTTTTTTTCAACAAGAAAATTAAAGAAATACAGTTTCAGCAGCCAGCTAGAAGAAAAGAAGATTTCTTGTTCCCACGCATTGGGATAAGGAAGTAAGAGCAGTCCACGTGCTGCAGGTTAAAGAATAAAGATTAAACACAGAACAGTTTTAAAAAGAGGCGCAGGTATGGTAAAGCACGCAGAGGTGTGAAAGTGCTTTTTTGTCTTCATTTGGAGATTTTCCACGCAAGGAAGAGATAAAAGGCGACCAGCCAAGGAAGACAGCAATAGACAACAAGAGAATAAATTTGTTTTATTTGCCTAAAGTCAGGAGAAAGAAAACGTGCCAGCTGAAACAAGATCCCACGCCGAAGAAAGGAAACTCCATTCACGCAAATATTAAGATCGGGATATTTCAATTGTTATTGTCAGAATTAGAATTCGAGCTTAGTCTCGATTTGTTTGTATTGACATATCGAATCCGGGTGAATTTATTTATTTTAAATAAATAACTAAATAAAATCGAAAAATTGTAATCCAGAAATTACTCGGTTTTTATTGTTTATTATTATTATTGTTTTAAAATAATAATAATAATAATAATAAAATTTAAAGTGAAAAGTATTTTTTCTGCATCAACGGGGTGTCGGAGACTGAGACCCAGCCCCGTTTGCGTTGTTTGGCGTGCCTGAGTCACCTTTTTGTTAAATTCATAATGGCCGAAAGATCCAAATCTGCAGGGAGATCGAGGAAGCCAGTGGAAAAATCTAATAAATCTGCCCTGAAATATGAATTCCAAGGAATTATTCCTCCCAGCTCCATTAAGTCGGCATATGACAACATCACCGATACAAATCTGGGTCACATCAACGTGCAACAGTTTTGCGAGCGAGTGAAAACTGAAGGCAAAACCATTTTCTCTGATAGGCTTTACCACAGTGGCCTACCCCAAGCAGCAGCATTCCCTGTCTCGGTGCAGTGTCCGGAATTGGTGATTGCTTGTGCAGAGCATTACGATCCTGAGAGACGAGGAATTTATAAAGACAACCGCGAGCCTTTCCTCTTAATCACACCTGAACACATTGAGGAGTTGCTCGGGATACCTGACTTTCCTGAGAATGCAGATATCACTCGCCAGTCTGCGCAAGAGTTCTGGGACGAAGAACCCCTAAGATGGAGCAAAATGGTTAACAACAATTGGCTGGTAACCAAGAGACCTCGGATTGACAGGCTCCCCAAAGAACTGTACCGCATTGAGTTCGTGGAAGAGATTGGAGACATGATCACTCTCCTAAGTCGAGTTTTTGGTTTACCTTCTGCAAGGGTCTTCCACCCATGGATGTACCAGTTTATCTGTATCATCCTAGCTAAAGAAGGAGTTTGTGGACTGGCCACCATCATCAATGCAACACCATTCACAAGCAATTGATAGAAGTCAAAATGACTGGATGCTTCTACATGACCTCATATCTGACCTATGCAGTAGCACGAAGAAAGCTATTTTCGGGACTTGAAACGAGAGGGGTCCTGGGGTCATCAAACAACGTTTTTCACTATTATCCTCAGCTCAGTTTCAAAAATAGTTCTCACCATTTTAGAAGAGTCAACGATGCATTCACCTTCCGCGTGATCCGGAACTTGAATCGAAATACCGAGGAAAGGTTTTCCAAAGAAGCCATGAGTGTCATTTCCCAATGGGGAACCTGGTTTATACAATTTTCATCTTTTTCCTACATTCGCGTGAGTGGCTTTACTGGGACCCCGTGGAAACTTCCCAAGTACGTCAGTGATAAGTGGGCGTTAATGGAGCTGGCACGACAATTGTTCCAAGTTCATCGCCTACTTAGTAATGAAAGCACCGTCAGAATTCATTTCCCGATCCAAATCGGGGAATACCAATGCCCAAATTTATTCAGTGCACAACTAATGGAAAAGGAGTTTTCTCTCATAACCATCCATCCATATGTGAAGAGAGCCCAGTTCGATATCAATGGTTATATGCAAATGATTATGGGAGCGAAGTATCAACATAATCCTACCATGGAGGATTTCTGGGCTGCTTGCTCGGATGAACATGAGGTAAGGAGACGGGAGTACTCTCGCCTAACACTTGCTCAGATCAAGGCCTTCCACATCCGGAGTCCTCCCGATTCATTCATAACCGATGATGAGGATGTCGTCGATCCCTCGTATGATGCCATTGCCTTCACACCGTTGCCTCGAATCGACTGGACCAAAAGAGATGAATTTTCTCTCGATGGCAAGAACCAACCAATTATCGAAAGAAGCATATCTTGGTATGATAGGGAGCTTGCCAAATTTCAATCAATTCCGGATCACGTTTCGAATCACAAAAATTGCCTATATCAGGGCACCTCCATTCAACCAAGGTTTCTTCTCGATCAACTTCGTTACCATCCAATCATACACGACATACAAGAAAAGAATGGTTGCCAAAATCCACTTCGCCGAGCAACGTGTCACGAGGAGAGAGATCCAAAGATCCAAACCCTGAAGAAGGAAAGGAGCGTGTGTCTGGATTTTCTACCTCGAGTAGAGATTCTTCCACTCACATCATTAATAGCACTCAGACGCTGGTAGCAAATGATCCTCAGCCATGCTTCGAACAAACACCCACTCAAGTGCAAGTAATTCAAATATCAAATACTTCGGAGCACGTAGTTCATGAAGGGATTTCCCAAAATCTCCCGAATGATCAGGAAGTGGACATTGAGGTTGTGTCTCCTCAAATCGAGGCCGTTGATAGGATTCAAGAAGGATCTCATGATGTCAGGAATAATGAGAATATTGATTCGAGCTCCAGGATTCTATATGCCGAGATAGTAAATGAAACTCCTTCTTGGGTTGATTCTGAAGTGAAGAAAAGGAAGAGAGTTGTCAAGCCAATCGACATTGATTTTGATGCCCTTTTCAAACTGTCGAATGACGCCATTCCTAAGAAGCCTAAGGTACTTTCTCGAATAATGGTGGATAATGATGGAAACAAGTTTGCAGACCTTGCCATTCCACAAGTGGATAAAGAGCGCAATGCTATGATGCCAGCCAACTATGAAGTTTCCAGACTAGGACTTGGGAGATCCACGTTAGAAAGTGACATGGCGATGGCTCGAGATTCAATTGATATCGTGCTAAAAAGACTGGAGAAATACAAGTCCCAAAATTCTCGGCTCAAGGCTGAAAAGAGTCAATTGGTGGAGTATGTTCAGCATTTGATAAATCCCATATCATCCACCTTCCCAGTACCTGATGCGGTGGCTGCCCCAGATGAAGAGACTCTTAATTTGTCAAAGGAAATAAACACGTTGGGCCATGTCACTAAAACTTGGCTTTCGGAGATTCTCGTTTTGGGCCAGGGAGCGATCAAGACTGCAGTTAAGCTTCATGAAGATATCAGTGTATATCTGGATCCAATTCTTTCTTTCAAAGAAACTTTTGTTTCTACTATATCAAATTTGGATGAGATATTGCCCAGTCTGCAGGAGATGACAAGTATGGAATCTTCAGTGTTGGCTATTGAAGGGATTCTCGAATTTGAACATCGAGGGACACGTTTTCTTTGGTGTCTACATCTCAAATCAAGAAAGACGCTTCTTGTGGATTCTATGATCCATTATGACAACATGTGCAATGAAGTTTTCACTTCACTTTCCTTGATCCAGGAATTCATGGCTGAGATTCCCTGCAACCTAGTAAATGAGCATAATCAAAGGTGTTCATCGGAGCAGGTGGAAGAACAATTTTCACGATTGTTCAAAGACATGTACACTCCCGCCAACAATTTCTCATCGGTTTCCATGGAGCGGTGTATCAAATTGAAGAACTTGTTTGAGAATGCTCAGTCTAAAATTGTTAATTTAAATGATATGCCAAGTAGAATTCTTGAATTGCAGGTATTTTGTGAGGCTATTCTTCGGCCAAGTGAACCTCCAGAAGAAGAAAAGATGTTTGAAACTTTGGGAAGGTTTAGATCCTTTCAACTGGCAAAAGCAGCGGATCCTAATTTCACCGGCGGTGTAGGGAGTTGATTTTCTTGATATCTAGCGAAGTGGGAGAGTCCATTTCTCATACGTTTGAGATAGGCGGACCCCGTTTCAATGGATAAGGCACTGGTTATTATTGTATATTTTAAAAGGTGTTGTTATTTGGGAAACATTGGATATTTTAAGTAATTTCTATTTTTGGGTTGTCTTTAATAAAGTTGGTTAGAAAAAGTCAAAGTCACTTAAGTGCCTTATTTAATGATCATTTAAAACCCTAACTACTTTGTAACCAACTTTTGGGTTATAAAAGGAAGTGAGGGGCTCATTTGTAAAGGGTGACTTTGAGAGAGGAGAAGAGAATACTTTTGTGCAAGCTTTGTTTCAAGAAGAAACTTTGTGTTCTTTTGTGAAAAACATTTTGGAGTTAATGGAATAAGAACTTTGTGTCTCATTCATTGTCTCTGGTAACATTTGGTGTTCTTATGTTCATTAGATGTTAGGTGTTTAAATCTTGCATGCAAATATTATCTTTGATCTTATTGTCAACATTAGTAATCAGTTGTTCTAGTTCACAGTGATCAAGCTCTGATTGTCTACTTGCTCATATGTGTTCCCTTTTACATGTTCTTGTTTAACTAACTCAAACTCCGTTTTATTTGTGTTGGTTATTCAGCTTTCCTCTTCATGCAATATTAGGCTCTGTTTTTACCTAACTCTTGCATGTTCTTTCAGTTCATTCCATTCCACTCCTTTCCTTCTTTCTATTCCATTTCCTTCATTCACTTTTCTTCCATTGATGTTCCAAAACACCCCCCACATACAATTTTGAATGTACAGATGTAAATACAGTTTTGGCTTTCAATAAAGGCAGCCTCACCTTCATTGAGGAGGGACTTCGTTCCCACACTGTTGCATGTCATTTGCATGCGTGCAAATCCATATGCTAATCAACATGTACCAAGATCAATGATCCACGAAGAATGCTCACCGGTCACCATAACGATCCTAGATAAGATGAAGATAATCTCAAATAGCCAAAACAAAGGCCCAAATACAAATGAGACAGTTGAATTACCACATGAAAAGTTATATGATGAATTTCCACAAGAAGGAAAAGATGCCCAATCTAAAACAACCAAAGTGGAATCAGAATGTGAAAGAAAAATAGTTGTATCACCATATCAAGATCCATAAGAAATGTTTTCTCAAGAGCCTAGGATGAACCTCACAAACAAAGATGAAATTGACATACAATGTGAATATAAACAAAGATGAGATCAACGTAACATACCCATCAAGAATATCCAATGTTTTCCACACAAGCCACCAGGAACCAATGGTGCAACAATGCTTCACCAACGAGAAACTAAATAATCCATAAGAAATTACAAATCTGAAAAGGAATTCAATGTATGTTCTCCAAAATGAAAAATTACAATGCATACGAATCATTGCATAACTGCAAAACATACGAAATATTTCATAATTACAATGTATATGAATCATCATTGAGCAATACATGCATGAATACCACCCAAATCATAATGTAAAAGAAAAATGGTTGTATCACCACATTATGATCCGTAAGAAGCATTTGCTCAAGAGCCAAGAATGAATTCCCACAAACAAATATGAAATTGACATGATATGTGAATAAAAACAAAGATCGGATCATCGTAGCATGCCCATCAAGAATATCCAATGCTTTACAAACCGCCAAGAACCAATGGCCCAACAATGTTTCGCTAACTTAGAAGCTAAATAATTCATAAGAAAATATGAATATGAAAAGGAATTCAATGTATGTTCTCCAAAATGAAAAATTACAATGCATATGAATCATCATTGAGCAATACACACATCACAATGCATACCACTCAATCAATGTAGATGGCTCAAAACAATGCATAGACAAGGATGGTTTCTCCACCACAAACTCGTGCCACTAGGGGCAAACAATAAGTTCTAACTTCTCCATAACAAGCAATAATGAATGAGCTTCGTGATAAGGCACAAGTTGCTCGATCCACAAGCTGTTCTCCAATGCTGTCCCAAAACTGATATAAAAATCTCTGAAAAACCTGATTGTAGAATACCTTTCACACCCTTGCAATCACTGAATATGAATGCCCTTCGTATCCGGAGGTTTCCATCCCCAAATACAAGTATCCAATAGAGGGTTTCCGTCCCCTATGGCTGAACTGAAAGAGGGTTTCCGTCCTCAACCAGTTTCATCTGAAGCACTGCTCCAAATTTGCAAAATCTATTTTTTGAAGAAATGACATAATACCCGTATGAAATGAAAGAGAAAAATATATAGATTCCAACGAACCAACCCTGGACTCCAAATTCCTCTTAAATCTCATTTTATGAACTTTTAGGTCTCCAATATGGGTCGCCCCCTTTGGGAAAAATAGTCTTTTATTTCACTTTTAATATTTGCACTTTATTTTAATAAAGTCACTTCGACTTTATTAAGTCACTTTATAAAATAAAGTTATTTTAATAAAGTCACTTTCATAATAAAAGACAAAGTGAGCTAAAGTGACTAAACCCATGTATTTTCTCGCAAAGCATTCCCTTACCATCTCCATTAGCCTATGGGAAGCCAGCCTCTTGTTGTGCTCGTCTACGTGTGTAATATCTATGTGGACCAATCTCTCGTGGTTGCATAGAATCAAATCGAAACCTCCACGCAGCTGGAAAGATCATTGCTTTGGTTTTTGTTTTTTTCTTCTCTCACGAGGCTAGGAGAATACACTTGCTCACGATACCACTGAAAGATCCCTTCCTATGCTGCCCTTATTTTTTCTGATTGATTTGGGGCTTGGATCCTTGCTTACAACGTTAGATAACAACAATAAAGCATATATATGAAAGAGTAGATAGATAACACAGTATGGAACCCAAAATAATGCTTTTCCAATATCAGACAAGAGGGTTTTACAATAAGAATCAGAACTGATATGCTGCTGGTCTGTTTATGACAGCCAATGATTACAATGCAATTTTAATATTATTATCTCAAATAAAGAACAATGGCATACCCGGAAATTAGGGGAAACCCCTTACAAATAGAAATCTGCTTTGATGCCCTAGTCGTCCCTCTTGGAGAAAAGCATATGTTGTCTTAGAACCCTCAGACAAACCCACACACTGCTGTCCACACACTTCTGCCCTAGACGTCACATTAATATTATAAAGCCACTTTATAAAATAAAGTTATTTTAATAGTGACTTTCATAATAAAAGACATAAAGTGAGCTAAAGTGACTAAACCCATGTATTTTCCGCAAAGCATTCCCTTACCATCTTCATTAGCCTACGGGAATGCGGTAATAGGCCAATTTTAATAATCGAGTGATCTCTTAGGAAGATAAGATAAGATAAGATAATTACATTAAATGTCCAACAAATGACCACAAAAATAGGTCAATGGGACTGCACCATACAAAGCAAGGTAGAAGCAACGGGGAAAACCCAAAGGGGTCTCCGAGAACAACAAAAGAAGAAGAATGAGAGAACAAAGAAGGAGAGGAGGTGACGGAAAACCCACGACACCAACTCTCACGACTGTCGCCCAAGGCCAGCTGGAAAGAAACTGGTGATGTGCTAATGTCTGGTGTCAAGAACTGGGAGATGTCTAAGACGCCTATGATCCGTGGAAAAACGAGCTCTCTGGGTGAACCTAGTGGTCTGCACGCTTTGTGGGAGAAGGCCCTTGGCCGTGTCTCGAGTCCGATACCTCTCAGTCCGGGAAGAAGCCCCTCTAGTCCTAACATATCTAAGCTGAGGATCGCCACTAGGATCAAGTCCCCTGCTTGGTGCCTCTCTCACCCGAGAGCACAACAAAGAAAGATGTGATCCGTCGAGTAGTAGTCTCCCTGGAAGGAGGATGGAGGACCCCATCACGGAGCTTGAGAGCTTCCTATAAATAGAGAGCGAGACACCTCTGATCATGATACCTGAAGAAGGTCGTGAATGTTGGACATTCACGGAAAAGACAATGAAACCTCCCTCTGATCTCATAGTAGATGGGGCACCGGAAAAATGAAGTGTTCCTCTATCTCAATCTCCTAGAGGGAGCAAAGTTGGCAGATCCTCTCGACCGATCCAACTGGTGATCGCTCTCGACCCGAAGCCTGTGGGAGCCAACTCTGAACTGGCCTAGGGATATGCGAAGAACATGCATCCAATGACGGGAGATATAGGTGGGCCGAATGATGAGTCCATTGTTGACTTCGAGGAAGTGTTTGGCGTAGAAGGCCATCTTCGGGCGTAGCTCATCCCGGGGGTTGGTCCAAGTAATCTGAATGAACTATCTGTATATGTCGTCTCTGATGATTCTGTGCAGGTCCTACGTGCTCGGAAGGAGGTGAGCAGGAGCATCCATGGAGTACCTGAAAGGTGGGAGACAATCCATGTTGATCCCAAGGGATCCAAGGAGACAAGAGACCCTGGCATACCAGCAGCGAACACGGCCACTACGGTCAAAAATAGCAATGGCCTCAAAGGAATGGTAGGCAAGGAAGAGAGTGACATTACACATAGCGAAGAATCCCATTTAAAATACCAAATGAATATCGAAGAATACGAAGTATAAAGTGGTTGTTGACACAATGAACGGCTATTTTGCTCGTGTGGATGGTGGCGACTTCATGAAGAAATATCAAGGCATGGTTGAGGCAATTCTTGGTAAGAAGACCACGCACATGATAGAAAAGGAATGAACCTATTGCAGTGTGATATACAACGAAGCAAATCTCAGAAACATGGATAATAAGACAGCAAAGCCAGCACATAGAGGAAGCTCGAGATCTCAATTCAGAGGATAATACTCACAGGCAGCGATGAAACCTCACGCACAGCATAAAATTTTATTGACACATGGAAATAGTCCAATTTCTTTTTGTCATTGCGAATAGATCTATAATCAAGATAAATAGTCCAAAATTAAGCCCGTGTGGGAGTGAGATTAAGGATGGCTCAAAAACGCAGGTTTTCTTAGAGGGCACCGCCGATGGTGGACTACAAAAAGTGTATAAGCAAGTTATTGCTTGGAAGCTAAGTCTTCAGGAGTAAAAGCCTGTTGTAAGTGCCATAGTTAAAGAAAGAGGCTGGATCCAGCTTCAAAAGCCTAGAAAAAGCATCTCCAAAACTGTCAGTAAAGAAAGAAAAGAGCACATTTGGTGGCCGCGAAACTGCACCTCCGAAGGTTCACAGTGCTTCTGAATTACCTAAGAAGGTAACAAAGGAGATAGGGATACCATCTTCAGCAAGTAAGGAGGATAAACATTCTTCGTTGGAGATAAAAAAGAGTCTGGGTCCAAAAGAGGGTAAATGCAAAGATTTGGAGCTGAATAAGCATATAGCTGTCAAGGGATTAACCTCTTCCAAACAAGATCAAAAGAAACCTGCCATTGTTGCACCAGATTTTATGGAAAATGACATCAAAATTACAATCATGGATATTGTTGAAAGATCAACTTCTGGGATAAGTCTGGATGATGTATGTGCAAAGCATCAAGAACCTTCAACACACAGAAGTTACATCAGGAACCTGGATAAGTCTAACTCAAGGAAAGGTAGAGGGATCTGTTGAGGCTGTTCGTACGGCTCTGAAAAAGCTTGAAGAAGGTGGCAATATTGATGATGCTAAAGCTGTTTGTGGACCAGATATACTTAGTCAAATGCTTAAATGGAAGAACAAATTGAAAGTTTATCTGACACCATTTCTACACGGGATGCATTATACTTCTTGTGGTCGGCATTTTACTAAAGTCAATAAACTGCAAGAGGTGGTTGAAAGGCTTCATTGGTATGTGCAGAGCGGTGACACGATCGTCAATTTCTGTTGCAGAGCAAATGATTCTCAAGGTTGATGAAAGCAAGGCCTGAACAAGCTGGGAAGAAATGCTTCTATAAGAATTTTGACATAATTCACCAAAGGATGATTTTGAGTTTGAGAAACGAGATTGGATGACCATTCGTAAAGATGAATTGGCAACAGGTACCAGATTGATAATGGGGTAATCCTCCATTTGGTGTCAACGCTGCCCTTACAAATAAATTTATAGACAAGGCTTTGGAGTTCCGACCAAAATTACTCACACTTATTGCTCCCAAGGAAACGAAAAGACTAGATGAGAAACGAGAAAGATATGATCTTGTTTGGGAGGATATGGATCTTTTGAAAGGAAAGTCATTTTAGATGCCAGGTTCTGTTGATGATGATGACAATCAACTAGGTCAGTGGAATACAGTGGCACCACCACTTTATCTGTGGAGCCGACCTGATTGGACTACATAGCACAGGACTATAGCAATGAAACAAAGACATGTTAAGGGTCATACGGTAAAAGTTGAGGCTGAGATTTCTCATATGAAACCGTCCCTGCTATTTGAAGAAAATCTTGGTTCAGGAAAACACACGGAGAAAAATCAGCAAGGTTCTGTGTTAAGCAACGAGACTATTAACTCTGGTGTTGTAGAAAATGAGAGAGAATCCATACCCGACTCTCTATCTTTGGTACATCAACAGGACGGGTCAAGGGAGAAGGATCTTCCATCAACCAATATAAAATATGAAGAGAAGGAATCCCAGTGTGAAAGAAACATTCCTGAAAAGAAAATTCATGAAGAGAACTGTAGTCAGAAGAATTATGAAACTCGAAGGAATGACAAGGATTTTGATACACATGATCATGGTCGCTCAAATTTATATTTGGAACAGGATTATATGAGTAGACAGTGTTATCAGCCAATTTTGACTTTGCAAAATTATAATAAAAAATGAAAATTTTGAAAAGTGTTACTTTGCGTGGTTCATTGCCCTCGTTGCGATCGTCTCATTTTTGTGATCGTTTCGGTCTTCATTTCGTCCTTTTCGGCAAGAACTCTTCCCGCCAGGCTTTAAATCACGTTAAAATACATTAAAACAATTAATTAATATTTAATTAATTAATTGCTTCTTGTTTGATAAAATCACTTGAGAAGTATTTAATTAAATAAATATAAATTAAAAATCATTCGACAAATTTTAATGCCGGGAAGTAAGCTTACGCTTCCAACTGCCAGAAGCCAATTTGGCTTCCCGAACCCGATTTCCCTTTCCTGGCAATTTCCTTCAATTTTCCCGCACATGGGATTTTCTCTACCAATTGCCAAATCATGGATTGGCTAACGGGCAGAAATTCCCCAATTTCCCACATGGGGAAATTGAACGGGATTGCCAACCCATTTTGCCATTCCCATTGGCAATTGTCCGTTGCTTTCCCCATTTCCCCCTGGCACTTAAGCCACTACCCGGGAAGAGAGGAAGTTAGATTAATTCCCGTAACTTCCTCCATCAAACCCGTTGGAAAAAGTCGTGCGAAGCTTTCAATTGCTTCTTATTTCTTCAGGAAGACATAATATTTTGTCAACATCCCATAATGCAAGAGAAACTCACGCCATTGTGAAGGAAGAAATATCAGTCGTGCATGCAAGGAGGTTTTATCAAAATCTAAACAGACACCAGCCAGAGGAAGACAGCTAAAGGAAAGAGGACAGCAGCCTGAAGGAATTCCACGCATTGGAAAGAACAGTCTTTAGACGCCTAGAAAGAATTTGAAGGAACAGCCAAGGTAAAACAGCAGACCACGTGCAAAGGGAAATAAAGAACTGTTTTCAAATTCCCACGCCTAGCAGACAAAAAGGAGGCATTTGTTCTAATTTCCACGCAGGTTTTAAAGAAGTCAAAGCTAAAGGCCACACAAGAGGTAATAGAAGTCAAAATAGCTGTTCAAAGTCCACACAACTGTTAAAAAAGAAGGAGAATCCACGCATGTGAGGAAAATTAGAACAGGTTTTTTTAAACAAAGTTAAGAGATATTAAAAAGGAAAGCCGCGCCCAAGTGAGGAGGGACAGTCAAAATTTCCCACACTGTTAAAAAAGAAAAGAAAAGGAAGCATTTGCTTTTAGCCTGCGCATTGATAAAGAACTAGAACAGTTTTTAAAAGACTCAGAAATTGACAAAAAGCCACGCATTGGCCAAAGAAGGAATAAAGAAGCTTTTCAAGACCCACGCGCCTAAGGAGAGAACTGTTTTTAATCCAAACGCATTACTAAAACACAACTTTCCAAACAGTTTCAAAAGGCGCACAGCCCAAACAGCTGTCCACACACTGAGGGAAAAGAAAGATAGAGAACAGTTTGAAGACAGCAAAAGACAGCCAGAAGTGCAGGCCGCGCCAGGGAAATAGGCCAGTTTTCAATAAAACAAAGGTTAAAAACCACAGGCCACGTGTGAGGGAAATAGAACAAGTTTTTAAACAAAGACAAGAAGAAGATTTCCACGCATCCACCAGGATTTTCCACGCAGCCAGCAAAGGAGGCGCTTGGCAAAGCAAACTGTTTCAAATCTATGTGCCCAGCCGGCAAATACAACACATTGCATGAGAAATCTTGACGTATTGCCCAACCAGGAAGAATTAAAAAAAAAAAGATTAAATCGATCTGCACAAAATATTAAAATTGGGAGATTTTAATTGTCATTGTCGAGTTAGAATTGAGCTTAGTCTCGATTTGTTTTTATTGACATATTAAAAAATGAAGTTTGTAATTCAAGACAATTATTATTATTATTTTTAAAATAATAATAATAATAATAATAATAATAATATAACAGGAAAATATTTTTCTTGCATTGACGGAGTTTCGGAGACTGAGACCCGGCCTGTTTGCATTGTTTGGCGTGCCTGAGTCACTTTTTTGTTAAATTCATAATGGCTGAAAATCCAAATCTGGGGAGATCGAGGAAGCCAGTGGAGAAATCTAACAAATCCGCCCTGAAATATGAAT
Organism: Taxus wallichiana var. yunnanensis; assembly: GCA_018340775.1. Lineage (NCBI taxonomy): Eukaryota > Viridiplantae > Streptophyta > Pinopsida > Cupressales > Taxaceae > Taxus > Taxus wallichiana. Next base: position 172,385,496 of record CM031233.1, read on the forward strand.
TCCAAGGAATTATCCCTCCCAGCTCCATTAAGTCGGCATATGACAACATCACCGATACAAATCTGGGTCACATCAACATGCAACAGTTTTGCGAGTGAAAACTGAAGGCAAAACCATTTTCTCAAATAGGCTTTACCATAGTGGCCTACCCCAAGCGGCGATTTCTGTCTCGGTGCAGTGTCCAGAATGGTGATTGCTTGCGCGGAGCATTACGACCCTGAGAGACGAGGAATTTATAAAGATAACCGCGAGCCTTTCCTCTTGATCACACCAGAACACATTGAGGAGTTGCTTCGAAATACCCGACTTTCCCGAGAATGCGGATATCACTCGCCAATCAACGCAAGAGTTCTGGGATGAAGAACCCCTGAGATGGAGCAAAATGGTCAACAACAACTGGCTAGTAACCAAGAGACCTCGAATTGATAGGCTTCCCAAAGAACTGTACCGCATTGAGTTCGTGGAAGAAATCGGAGACATGATCACTCTCCTAAGTCGAGTTTTCGGTCTACCTTCTGCAAGGATTTTCCACCCATGGATGTACCAGTTTATCTGTATCATCCTAGCCAAGAAGGAGTTTGTGGATTGGGCCACCATCATCAGTAACACCATTCACAAGCAATTGATAGAAGTTAAGATGACTGGATGCTTCTACATGACTTCATATCTGACCTATGCAGTAGCACGAAGAAAGCTATTTTCGGGACTTGAAACGAGAGGGGTCATGGGGTCGTCAAACAAGTGTTTTTCACTATTACCCTCAGCTCAGCTTCAAAAATAGTTCTCACCATTTTAGAAGAGTCAACGATGCATTCACCTTCCGTGTGATCCGGAACCTGAATCGGAATACTGAGGAAAGGTTTTCCAAAGAAGCCATGAGTGTCATTTCCCAATGGGGAACCTGGTTTATACAATTTTCATCTTTTTCCTACATTCGCGTGAGTGGCTTTGCTGGGACCCCGTGGAAACTTCCCAAGTACTTCAAAGGATGATGGGCATTAATGGAGTCAAGCGTGACAACTATTCCAAGTTCACTGCCTTCTTAGTGACAAGCACCGTCCAGGAATCCATTTCCCGATCCAAATCGGGAATACCAATGCCCAAATCTCTTCAGTGCACAGCTCATGGAAAAAGAGTTCGCTCTCATAACCATCCATCCATATGTGAAGAGAGCCCAGTTTGATATCAATGGATATATGCAAAAGATTCTGGGGCGAAGTACCAACATAGTCCTACCATGGAGGATTTTTGGGCTGCTTGCTCGAGATGAACATGAGGTAAGAAGACGGGAGTACTCTCGCCTAACACTTGCTCAGATCAAGGCCTTCCACATCAGGAGTCCTCCCGATTCATTCATAAATGATGATGAGGATGTCGTCGATCCCTCATATGATGCCATTGCCTTTACCCCATTGCCTCGAATCGACTGGACTAAAAGAGATGAATTTTCTCTTGATGGCAAGAACCAACCAATTATTGAAAGAAGCATATCTTGGTATGACAAGGAACTTGCCAAATTGCAATCAATTCCAGATCACGTTTCGGGATCACAAAAATTGCCTATACGAGGGGGTCTCCATTCGACCAAGGTTTCTTCTCGATCAACTTCGTTACCATCCAATCATACACAACAGGCAAGAAAAGAGTGGTTGCCAAAATCCACTTCGCCAAGTAACGTGTCACAAGGAGAGAGATCCAAAGATCCAAACCCCGAAGAAGGAAAAGAGCGTGTGTCTGGATTTTCTACCTCGAGTAGAGATTCTTCTACCCACATCATTAATAGTGCTCCGAAGCTAGCAGCAAATGATCCTCAGCCATGCTTCCAACAAGCATCCACTCAAGTGCAGGTAATTCAGATATCAAACACTTCAGAGCATGTAGTTCATGAAGAGATTTCCCAAAATCTCCCGAATAATCAGGAAGTGGATATTGAGGTTGTGTCTCCTCAAATTGAGGTCATAGATAGGATTCAAGAAGGATCTCATGATGTCGGGAATAATGAGAATATTGATTCAAGCTCCAGGATTTTGTATGTTGAAATAGTGAATGATACTCCTTCTTGGGTTGATTCCAAAGTAAAGAAAAGGAAGAGAGTTGTCAAGCCAATTGACATTGATTTTGATGCCCTTTTCAAACTTTCGAATGACGCCATTCCTAAGAAGCCTAAGGTACTTTCTCGAATAATGGTGGATAATGATGGAAACAAATTTGCAGACCTTGCCATTCCACAAGTGGATAAAGAGCACGATGCTATGACGCCTGCCGACTATGAAGTTTCCAGATTGGCACTTGGAAGATCTACATTAGAAAGTGATATGGCGATGGCTCGAGATTCAATTGATATCGTGCTAAAAAGACTTGAGAAATACAAGTCTCAAAATTCTCGGCTCAAGGCCGAAAAGAATCAATTGGTGGAGTATGTTCAACATTTGATAAATCCCATATCATCCACCTTCCCAGTACCTGATGCAGTGGCTGCCCCAGATGAAGAGACTCTCAATTTGTCAAAGGAAATAAACACATTGGGCCATGTCACTAAAACTTGGCTTTCAGAGATTCTTGTTTTAGGCCAGGGGACGATCAAGACCGTGGTTAAGCTTCATGAAGATATCAGTGCATATCTGGATCCAATTCTTTCTTTCAAAGAAACTTTTGTTTCTGCTATATCAAATTTGGATGAGATATTGCCCAGTCTACAAGAGATGACGAGTATGGAATCTTCAGTTTTAGCTATTGAAGGAATTCTCGAATTTGAACATCGAGGGACACGTTTTCTTTGGTGTCTGCATCTCAAATCAAGAAATACGCTTCTCGAGGATTCTATGATTCATTATGACAGCATGTGCAATGAAGCCTTCACTTCACTCTCCTTGATTCAGGAATTCATGGCTGAGATTCCTCAACCTCGTGAACGAGCATAATCAAAGGTGTTCATCGGAGTAGGTGGAAGAACAATTTTCACAATTGTTTAAGGACATGTACACTCCTGCCAACAATTTCTTGTCAGTTTCCATGGAGCGGTGCATCAAATTGAAGAACTTATTTGAGAATGCTCAATCTAAAATTGTTAATTTAAATGATATGCCAAGTAGAATTCTTGAATTGCAGGTATTTTGTGAGGCTATTCTTCGACCAAGTGAACCTCCAGAAGAAGAAAAGATGTTTGAAACTTTGGGAAGGTTTAGATTCTTTCAGCTGGCAAAAGCAGCAGATCGTAATTTCACCGGCGATGCAGGGAGTTGATTTTCTTGGTATCTAGCGAAGTGGGAGAGTCCATTTCTCATACGCTTGAGATAGGCGGACCCCATTTCAATGGATAAGGCACTGGTTATTATTGTATATTTTAAAAGGTGTTGTTATTTGAGAAACAATGGTTATCTTAAGTGGTTTCTATTTTTAGTCACTTTTTAAAAGTTGGTTGAAAAAGTCAAAGTCACTTAAGTGCCTTATTTAATGATCATGTAAAACCCTAACTACTTTGTAACCAACTTTTGGGTTATAAAAGGAAGTGAGGGGCTCATTTGTAAAGGGTGACTTTGAGAGAGGAGAAGAAAATACTTTTGTGCAAGCTTTGTTTCAGGAAGAAACTTTGTGTTCTTTGTGAAAAACATTTTGGAGTTAATGAAATACGAACTTTGTGTCTCATTCATTGTCTCTTGTAACATTTGATATTCTTATGTCATTAGATGTTAGGTGTTTGAATCTTGCATGCAAATATTATCTTTGATCTTATTGTCCATATTATTAATCGGTTGTTCTAGTTCACAGTGATCAAGCTCTGATTATCTACTTGCTCATGTGTGTTCCCTTTTACACGTTCTTGTTTGGCTAACTCAAACTCAGTTTTATTTGCGTAGTTATTCATTTTTCTTCTTCATGCAATATTAGGCTCTGTTTTTAGCTAACTCTTGCATGTTCTTTCAGTTCTTTCCATTCCACTCCTTTCCTTCCATTCCACTCCTTTCCTTCATTCCACTTCATCTCCCTCATTCGCTTTTCTTTCCTTTGATGTTCCAAAACACCCCCACATACAATTTTGAATGTATAGATGTAAATACAGTTTTGGTTTTCAATAAAGGCAGCCTCTCCTTCATTGAGGAGGGACTTCGCTCCCACACTGTTGGATGTCATTTGCATGTGTGCAAATCCATATGCTAACAAACAGAAAAAGAAGATCATAATAGTTCGAGATACACGCCAAGTAAACCATATGAAAACAGAAGCCCGCACCTCCCTACAGCAAGCTGCCAATTCCAAAAGACTAATTCACTCATGAGACATATTGGAAATATATGAGGTTTCCGCTCATTGCAGTGCAGAAGATCAAGATCAGTTTTCTTTTTGTAATCACTATTGTTGATCAAAGGAGGATGACAACTCTTTGGATGGAGGGATTCCTATTCAAAAATTATTGCACAACCTGCTGTGAAAATACAAGACATGAGAGAATATGTTGTTGATTTGCTTCTCCAGTACAATGCTAACTGCAGAACCACATATTCCTCTGGATTAAAGGAGGCAGGAAAAGTAATTATTGAATCACTTATGAACCTTGTAGCTAACAGGAAAAAGCAGCAATAGTTTTCTTGAGTGATGGTGGCAACCATGAAGGTGGAGATGGGTGACTTTATTGCCCAATGGATTCGATTACTCATCAGGCTTATTCAGTGCCTAGGTGACAAGTTGTTTTTGACTGGTCAACGTCAAGTGACATGAGTAATTGATGTAATATACTTTGCCCACATGGAATATAATTTCATAAAGCGAATTTTTAAGTTACTTTTATTTTAATTGTTTAATGTAATTGTCAAATTGATGAAATTATTTTAATTTCATCAAGTGACTTTATGTCACCATAATCGTGCCCTAATGTGATGTAATGAAACCCTAACTACTTTTTAACCAACTTTTGGGTTATAAAAGGGAGTTAGAGGTCATTTGTAAAGGGGCTTGGAGATTGGAGGAACTTTTTGTCCTATGGTCTTAAGGCATTGGAGTAAATAGAACTTTGTGTCTAGATGCTTCTTATGGAGGTTCAAGAGAACTTTGAGTCTAAGAATCTCTAGGAGATTGTCCATTGTGAAGACTTTGTTGAAGAGAAGACAAGAAGGAAACTTTGTGTTCCTTTTCAAGAAGAAATACAAGATATGCTTATGGAACTGTGTCTTGAGATTCTTGGTGATTATGTTTGTTCTTATGTCAAATGTAATCTTTATTTCCTTCCTTTTGTAATGTCCCCTTTTCCAATCGAAGACCTTTGGCCCATTTTGTCAACCCGACGGCCAAAGGAAAAATATAAGGGTGACTTAAGTTATAATAAATTATTATAAAGTGCTATAAAAAAATAAAATAAAATTATTAAAGCACTTATATTAATTTATTTAGCTTAATAAAAATAAATTGTAATCCCTATGGAAAATACGATTTGCCTTAAGGGGCAAAAGTCATTGTAAAGGGATTTATTATATTTTAATCCTCCTAGAAAGGATAATGGCGACTTGGGCCAAAGGGGAGTAATGAAGCCTAGGGAAGATAAAAACATAATTAATTTATGTATTTTCCCTAGAGAAATGCGACTTGCACTAGGAGGGAAATATTGTTGGGAAAAACATTTAATATGGAAAAATATTAAATGTTTGCATAGGAAAAATCATGTGAGCTCATTGGCTGATTTGGAGGTTAGTAGTTGGCTCTTTTCCTTTAAAAGGAAGTCGACTTGCCTCTTCTATATGGCAAATTTTTCATATGATAATTTCTCTTGCATTTGAGCTTTGAGCTTTTGCAAATTATATTCTAAGGACGAAAAACCTTAGTTTATACCTCTTGTGGACGAAAACCCCAAGAGTTCTCTTGTGGACGAAAACCCCATGGGATTGAGAGGGGATTTCACTCAAAAATTTCCAGCGTGTTAATCAGATTTTCCAGGTTTATTTCAGCAGTGTTTGTGATAAGTTTTGAAGGTATTTTCAGGGTTTTGGACAGCAGTTGGATCGATCTGTTGTGGGCAGTTTGGCAGCATTTTCCAGAGATATTTCCTTTAAAAATACTTGTCAAATATTCTCCATATTATTATAAACCAAATCATTGTATTTTCATCATTTTCTTAAGTATATTGTAAGGGTTTCAGTAAAATATTAATCAGATTTCAGATCTGATTTCTGGGTTGTTTTGGCTGCAATAAATTCAATTTTTGCATGATTCAGTTGCTAAATATTTGGGTAATCATTTGGAAATGAAAATATAATTTTGGGTATCATTTGCATTAAGATCTATCTAAAACCCTAGTCGCATTTTCCCAAATAAATTCAGATCTGCATTAAGATTTTTGCCATAATAGTCATAAATCAGCCTTTGGTGTTTTTAATTGATCTAATATTGTTGGAGAACAAGAGAGACCCATTTGGGGATCTTTCAGTGGTATCAGAGCAATGTTCCTCCCACCTGGAGGGTTTTGATTTGATGCAACCACGAGAGGTTGGTGATAGAGTTGAATCATGGGAGTTAGACAGAAAAGCTTTCCATGGAACATGGATAGCGATCTTCTTAGGGAAGTGGTAGACACCCATCAGCAGATGATGCAGACCATGCAGCAGTTGATGGATGTGGTTAGGTCAAGAGGTACGAGAGACAGTTTGAGAGTCAAACAAGATCGGAGGCCTAAGTCATCATCACTTTCTATTCACAAAGGTCCAACACCACAAGACAAAGAAGTGGAATTGTTTATGCATGGAAGGAATAGAGAATCTTCACATATGGTTGATACAACTCTTCATGAGAGTGCTTTGGTGTCTTCAAGTTCCAATGAGGTATGCAAAAATTTATATGATGAATTTGATAGTGCTGATTTGAATTTGGTCATATCATCTACACATGAAGATAAATCAGAGTTGCAGCCAAGGGAAGAAGAAGAAGAGCCTAGAGAGAAAGTGCAGGAAAAGAAATTTGTATATGCAACCAATGAAGATGTAATGGAAACTCTGAAAAGGTGTGAGGAATGGAATACCAGAGCTAGAGCTGCCAGATTGATAGCCGCTCAAGCGAGACAACACCTACAAGAGTTCAAAACAAAGATGGGGACGAATGATGCAAGGGAGTCTACACCCACAAAGGAAGGCTCGATGGAGCAACTGGCACATGAGGAGAAGCCTCACATGGACACTTGTTTGGAATTGCAGGTTGTTGCAATCTCCAAACCAGCAGCTCAAGACAAGCTGATTGATGAAGAATTTCAGCTCTTTATGAACCAGGATGAAATCATAAGGTATGATACAAGTACGATAGTTTCATATATGCAGCGTTTTCATATTTTTGTGGAAAAAAGTGATGATCTAGATGATGAAATCTGCAATTTACATTATGAAATGTCGTGGGTTCAGTCTTGTATATATGAGCAACTTGTTGATGGAATATGGTGGCAAGTTTTAGCTCACTTGACAGAACATGTGCCAAGCTTGCGGATCACTTCGGCATGTTTTGTCTCTTGTGCATGACACTTGGACAAAACAAGATCAGAATTGCTTGAGGGCAAGCAATTTTGGGAAGGGAGGACTGTAATGTCTCATTTTCCAATCAAAGACCTTTGGCCCATTTTGTCAACCCGACGGCCAAAGGAAAAATATAAGGGTGACTTAAGTTATAATAAATTATTATAAAGTGCTATAAAAAAATAAAATAAAATTATTAAAGCACTTATATTAATTTATTTAGCTTAATAAAAATAAATTGTAATCCCTATGGAAAATACGATTTGCCTTAAGGGGCAAAAGTCATTGTAAAGGGATTTATTATATTTTAATCCTCCTAGAAAGGATAATGGCGACTTGGGCCAAAGGGGAGTAATGAAGCCTAGGGAAGATAAAAACATAATTAATTTATGTATTTTCCCTAGAGAAATGCGACTTGCACTAGGAGGGAAATATTGTTGGGAAAAACATTTAATATGGGAAAATATTAAATGTTTGCATAGGAAAAATCATGTGAGCTCATTGGCTGATTTGGAGGTTGGTTGTTGGCTCTTTTCCTTTAAAAGGGAAGTCGACTTGCCTCTTCTATATGGCAGATTTTTCATATGATAATTTCTCTTGCATTTGAGCTTTGAGCTTTTGCAAATTATATTCTAAGGACGAAAAACCTTAGTTTATACCTCTTGTGGACGAAAACCCCAAGAGTTCTCTTGTGGACGAAAACCCCAAGGGATTGAGAGGGGATTTCACTCAGAAATTTCCAGCGTGTTAATCAGATTTTCCAGGTTTATTTCAGCAGTGTTTGTGAAGAGTTTTTGAAGGTATTTTCAGTGGTTTTTGGGCAGCAGTTGGATCGATCTGTTGTGGGCAGTTTGGCAGCATTTTCCAGAGGTATTTCCTTTAAAAATACTTGTCAAATATTCTCCATAATATTATAAACCAAATCGCTGTATTTTCATCATTTTCTGAAGTATATTGTAAGGGTTTCCAGGCAGAATATTAATCAGATTTCAGATCTGATTTCTGGGTTGTTTTGGCTGCAATAAATTCAGTTTTTTGCATGATTCAGTTGCTAAATATTCGAGTAATCATTTGGGAACGAAAATGTAATTTTTGGGTATCATTTGCATTAAGATCTATCTAAAACCCTAGTCGCATTTTCCCAAATAAATTCAGATCTGCATTAAGATTTTTGCCATAATAGTCATAAATCAGCCTTTGGTGTTTTTAATTGATCTAATATTGTTGGAGAACAAGAGAGACCCATTTGGGGATCTTACACTTTTCATGCAAAGTGTTAACATTTAATCTCTTTTTTCATATGTATACATAGGAAGCACATACCTCAAACCTAGGATACATGGAAATGCCTGCCCCCCTTACGTTGGGACATACCCAAGACATGTACAAGCAATGGTAAACCCCAAAATGTTTCGGAGGCTCGCCAAATCCTAGGTGCGGCTCACACATCGTGCACTGGACATACCTAACCCATAACAGCAACACTGCAATTTTATTTTATTTTTTATTTTTAAATCCAAAATAAAAGGAATGAGAAACAATTAGAGTTCAAGGAGAAAATATTCAAGGCTTTGCACGCAAACTTGCTCTTTGACATATATAAAGGATCATGATTCTAAACGTTACTGAATTAAAACACAAAACCTTACCTGAATTGCATGATATTTTGTTCACAAGTTGCATAGGCTACAATAAGCCATAAATCTACAAAGTGAAGTATGTGCATTGAATAATATGTCAAAAAAGAATTAGATTGCATGACATGAGTAGTGAGGTGTAAAAGGAGTTGGGTAAGAGCACCTGAGAAGTATAGTTATGCCATTCTAAATTATAAAAGGGAAAACATTTCTAACAATATCCTAACTTCTTTGCATAAGACATAATCATACTATATAACATTATCGATTTTTATTTAGTGGACAAACAAGCATGGCCAAACTCAAGCTTTGTAATGAGAGTTAAAGGGAAAATCTTGTTGTGATTATAGCTTTAGGAAAATGAGTATTATATATATATATATATGTTTTTACAAATATATTGTATGGATGTACCCGTGTTGTAACCATACCCAACATTTTTTTAAATTGCATTTTCACATTCCGAACCCATACCCCTACCCATTTCTGGCAACTTAGCCTCAAACCAATAATCAAGAATGTTCAACTTTCATGCTGACATAGGGATAACACTCCTTGAAATGCCCAAATCTTGTGTAGACATAGAACATACGTGCCTCAACGCAGTCCATCTCTCTCCATCAATAAACTTAAATGAAGTGAAATTAATATTGAAACCATAAAAACGTATGTGAGCCCAAATGAAGCTGCCTACACAAGAATCAAAGAAAGTTCCCCCTGAACAAAGCCCATCAATATAGTTTCCCAATATAAAATTCTTCATCCTCGCCATTGAAAAAGTCATCATCTAAATTGTGTTCATCGTCATCTACTATGGACAAAATCCTCTTTGATATCCAAGTCCCACCCTCATCAATCTAATTTTTGGCTTAATCGTTGTGTTAGCACCTAATTATGTGCACCTAGTTCTCCTTCAATATAGTGCATCTTCCAAGCATCTTGGAACCAAAGCGTTTGGTATACTTCCCAAAATCATCCAAAGGAACCTCTTCTTTCTCATTATCAAGTGCACTATTTTCAACAAAGACAAGATTATCGTAAATCGTCAAATCACAAGAATTTTTCTATGACAAATGGATGAAGCAAAAACATGTCATATGAACTCCTCAACCTCTACCAACTTTTGTAATTTTCAAGGAGATCGGCATAGCCCTGCTGCAATAAATCACTTATGCGGCTAATATCCTCACCAACCTCGGCAACATAGGAGAGGTTTTTGAGGCTTGACATGGAGCTAAGTAAACTTATGCAATTTATTTCTTTTATCAAGAGATTCAAAGGAAATGACTCTGAAATTATCATTAATATCCTTCACAACAAATCTATTAGGCCATAAGTTCATCTTTTTCCCAGTTTTAGTGATTTGATATATCAAATACCTAGCACTAGAAATATACTAAACAACATTGATAATTCCCTTCTCAAGATGAACCTTATGTTAGGAAAATATTGTTTATTACTCACATGGTTGTGAGAATATAATATTGTGGGTAAATGAAATTGTGTGGGTGAGTTATTAATAACCCACATAAATAGGGTTGAGAGAGTTAGAACAACTCACGTATAAAATAGTGAGTAGTTGGACAACTCACCTATTTTAGTGTGATTTGTTTGTGGAGGTTTCCTATTTCATAGGAAACCATTTTCCTATATAATTGTAATTCGAATGAATAGAATAATATAGTGAGTGCAGCAGTATTATTTTGTAATTTGATTATTCAGTTTACTGTGCAAAACTTTGTCCAAATCTTCATTTGATATCAAAGCAATATGGGATTTTGAGCATTGTGAGGGGCACCTACAATATCTTATTGCCCGATTAATGAGAAATTTATTTTGTTTAACTTAGATTTATTCTGTTTGCAATCAGAGTGGCGCAGCCAAAAGGAGATTAGATTTTGTGAAAGAAAACAACAGTAGAAGGGTTGTGTTCTTGTGCTGAAGGGCCTGAAAAGTGGCGTCCAAAATTGCAACTTGAAGGCATGAATAAGCACTATACATTGAGCGCAGCCATAAAAATATAATAGAGTCAGAAGCGCCATTTTGTGAGCCTGGAGGAGCACCATCTATTGTTCAATGCAGCTATAAGAGAAGGACGCATTTGTCCATCTAACCCGACAAACTGCAGATCTATTTTACATTAATTGGTGACGTAGAAGGGTCGCATTTGTGTCATTTGTTGGTATATTCTACTTCCTATGCATTAGTGTGCAGACCAAATCTAGCTTTCAGTATTAAATAAGTGCCAAAGAGATTTGACATCTCCACGTGGAATCAGTATATATGTCTGAGCTTCAGCAACTAAAACGTTCCAGGCATCATTGATTCAATGTTTGTCTCAAGATTGAAGACTTGGCCGGCATATACGGGTTTGCTATACCATCAACATGTGGCATCTTCCTAATTTAATAAAAATTAAATCTAAGATAAGGGCACTGCTGATCAAATAAATACAACAGTGCTCAAGTAAGATCTAGCTATAGAAATACAAGCAAGAGTGATAGATAGGGTTTGTAGAATGACTCAACTTGCCTCTGTAGGTTTGAACTGATTTTGGGTTGGTGATTGATCTAGAAAGGCTAATTCTGGATTGTTTGAGATCTATTTCTGATTACTGGAAAATGAAGATCACAGGGACGGAACCCCTGGAATGGAATAGGGCCACCCAAGCGCTAGTGTTTGTTACGAAGCGGCGTCTGCAGAATAGCTTCGGTCCTAGTTCTTTCTATGTCACTTCTTGTTCACTATAGGTCACGCGGAGTTATTTATAATTATCCTCAATTGCACATGTACTGCAAAAAAGAAACCCTAGCTACCTGCATAATACTCAAGCACACATTAGATGAATAAATAATGCATATGCTTGAGTCGGATTGACCTCGACAATCACCCTAATGTGATTATCACCAAGCACTATACTACTTTTCAGACTCGATGTAGTTCTAGTGTGTGTGTGTGATTGGAATAGTGTCCCTTGAGCTAGGTTGCCCTAATGCCAGTGGCACAAAGAATAGCAGGTTACAACTACTTTGTCCTAATGCAAAATGTGTGGTATGGAATTCAAAATAGCTCCCCTATCCAGTGAAAAATGCATTCCTTTGGTGATGTAGTAGATTGGAAATATTTAGCTCCTTGTGGTAGTAAGTGCCTCTTGAAAATGTTTGCGCCCAATTGCCCCTTAGAATAGTTAGTAGGTTGTGTATATATATGAGTTCTTTATTTGAATTTTGGCACATAGTGACACCAAAAGCCGACCTAGGTCATGAAAAAGGGACAAGAAAAGACTCAAAGCCAAAGCAAACCGATAAAACAAAAAACCAAGCGAAGAGGACAAAAGCGCCCAAAAGGACATTAGCGCCTCGGTGTTACTGTATTGTTTGGGCAGCACTATCTTGTAGCAAACAAAAAAAAACAGAACGAAAGACAAGAACAGGGATCCCTATGACTCGACCAAAAAGATGCAATTGCCAAATAAAAGACAAGAGCGAGAGCCAAAAAAGCAAGAAAGCCTAGTATCCATACTTATAAATCATGTATATAACAACATACTAGAGGCGTAATGTAATAGTAATAAGTCTGTATTTTAGTGACTACACTTCCATCAAACCTCCCCAAATACCACGGTTTAGCACTCCTCAGGTTACCATAAAAATAAAATGTGGTTTTAGGGTTATGGTCCATATTTATTATTCATAGTTTACATTTTATTGTTATAGAATTATTTTAGTTATTCAAATCGGGTCATAGTGATCATTGGTAACCTTATTGTTAAAATAGTCTTCATAAAAGACATTGGTCACATTTGTTTGTTTAGGATGTGGTTCATTTTTAAAAGTTGAGTCATAAAATTAGTTTTTATTTTATAACCATTTGAGTCAATTAGTTTCTTTTCATTTAGTTTAATATAGAGTCATTAGGTGTCACAGTTTGTAGTCTTGTTGTTAATGCAAACAAACTATGTGTATGTCGTCATACATTCACAATTTAAAAGCAAGTTTGTTGTTCAAATTTAATTTGTGTTGTATTGTCCTGTCGTCAAAAGAGTCTTTGTGTTCAAGTCCATGTATGTTGTCGATAGAGTCATTATAGAATGTCGTAAAAGGTGTTAAAAATTAATAGCCAATTACTTTTTTGTTGTCGTCTTTTTATCAATAAGTGCGGTATCATTGTCCCTACTAGTGTCATTTGCAAGATTCAAACAAACATCACATTGTGTCAAGTGCCGAAGTTGTAAAAAATTAAAAAAAATTACCTCGTGAACACTTTTGGTTTTACCTGACATCTTGAAAATAAACGATTTCACATTGTGGGGGAGATAACAAACAATGTGGAAATCATTGAGCTCAAAAGCATCATTTGTTGATTTAACAAAGAACACATTGGAAGACGGAGGAGCGGAGGAAGGAGGTCAGCCAGCAACCTCTTGTCGAGTCACCAACGATGAGAGGCCGCGCGCATGATTTGGTGGTGTGTTTTTCAATTGTGTGTTTGTTTTCCATTGTGTTATGGTGTGCTTCATTTTCAGAGTACCTATATTTGTTCATGTTCAATTTGCGGTGTGTTCAAATTTGTAATAAGTGAGCATATTATCCCATGGAATCCCCTAACGTGTAAATATAGTGGAAAGATAAAAAGCACAAGGAGAAAGCAGCATCATGATATTTAGGTTGTTGGTTGTCCTGTAAAACCATCCTTATAGGTTGTTGGTTGTCCTGTAAAACCATCCTTGTTGTGGTTGTTGGTAAGCCACTAGAAAACCATCCTTTGTTGTGGTTGTTAGTAATCCACTTTGATACTTTGTTTTGGTTGTTGGTCAGCCACTTGCAAAACCATCCCGGAGGTTGTTGGTTATCCTAAAAAATATCCAAATAATAAGCACGCAGGGAAGCACACTACATAAGAAGTGTGACTATGTTTTTCCCATGTTCACACTAAGGGGGAATGTTAGGAAAATATTTTTAGTACTCACATGGTTGTGAGAATATAATATTGTGGGTAAATGAAATTGTGTGGGTGAGTTGTTAATAACACACGTGAATAGGGTTGAGTGATTTATAACAACGCATGTATAAAATAGTGAGTAGTTGGATAACTCACCTATTTTAGTGTGATTTGTTTGTGGAGTTTGTGGAGGTTTCCTATTTCACAGGAAACCATTTTCCTATATAATTGTAATTCCGAATGAATAGAATAATATAGTGAGAGCGGCTGTACTATTTTGTAATTTGATTATTCAATTTACTGTGCAAAACTCTGTCCAAATCTTCACCTTACCCAAACTGTTGACAAATATGGATTTTTTTGCAGCAAGTATTTTCTCATCCTCTGCTTTTCAAAGAGAAGCAAACAAAGAACTATCCTTACCCAAATGATGAGAGCATCCAGAATCAGCTATCCATATAAAAGTAAGGGAATGAGAATGCAACTCCTAATGGGTGAAACAGAAGGCATTGCCATGATTTTCATTCTCGGTGTGCTTCTATGACTTATCTTGCTTTGGTTGCACTTCCATGTTCTTGAACATTTCCTCAAGGTCCTTTGATTTCTAGAAACACTTGCTGTTATGATGTCCTGATTTCCCACAATAGTTGCTTGCATTCTTCTTCCATTGGTCATCATTTTTGGATCCATCATAACTCTCCCGCTTCCCATCAATTTTTCCTTCAATTTTGATCCCCAATTGAGATTTTTCTTTCCTTTTCCTTTAGTGACATTTGCTTGCTCCTTCGTGCAAATCTTCCCATTTTGGATTAGCTTCATTTGTTCTTCCAACCAGAATAGAGTAAAAGTCGTCAAAGGTTAACTTCTCTCCATTTTCTTCATCATAGCTCACATAGAAACTAATCCAGAATGAAAACATATACGAAGATTTCAAATTTGAAAAAATGATCTCAATCGATTAGGGATCTTTCTAATGTTCCGCTCCACACTCTTCCAACAGCAACTAGAGTTCTATGATATGGGAAATATAACCTTCAATTCAATCAAACCCTAGTGAGTCAAGGGTTGAAAGGTCCTATTGAAATTGAACAGCATGAACTTCTTTCGGCTTGTTGAAGAGTTCCTTGAGCTTATCCCATGCCTCTTTCCAAGTCTTCTTTCTGCAAATATAGAATCTTAACCCCTCAATAATACGTTAACTAATCATACCAAAAGCCTCATTGAGTCAATTATGGAACTTGAGCAACTTACGTCTTATCTTAAGCATTTGGAAGCATAGTTACCATGTTCGAAAAGTTCGGATAGTTCGAGAGGGGAAAAAAGTTTGGAAGTTCGAAATTTTTCAATAGGTTCGGTTCGGTTCGGTTTAGAAAATTTACAAATATAAAATATATATAAATAATAAATACTATACATATATGATGATATTTGAAAAGAAAAACCAATTACACATAATAATAAACAAATATATTATCTACGGAGTTTTTCTTTACATGCTTAGGTATTAGTGTTTCTTGTTTCATTTTTGTTTTGTGTTGAAGTTCTTTTAATTTAAACGCTTTAATTTTTTAATTAAAAATTTAAAAATAATAATAATAATGTTCGACCGAACTTGTTCGGTAAGTTCGGTCAGACCAAAAAGTACGGTTCGAACAGAATTTTCACTAAGTTCATAAGAACATGGTAACTATGTTTGGAAGAAACAAAAAAATGAGTTGTATTTGACTTATAGTACACCTCAATATTTTTGTCATCCTCAATATGCACTCCACCTATGCAAATTGTTTGTTTTAGAGAGCTCAAGTGTTTAAATACCCCATCATTGTTATATTATTGTCAATCTTCCATCCAAACAAATTACGTCTTAAGAAATACATATTATTCTGGAATGTTGAGCCAAACAACTTCTTTGTCTCATCCTAAATATCTTTCAAAAGCTTGTTTAGATCAGGCAGATAAAACTTTAAATCTACTATAAGTCTATACCGAGCCAATAATTGTCTTGATTCTATTATCCTTGATTTCTACTCTGTTGATTAATCGACCATTGCAGGTTTGGCTTCACTGATACTGAGATAAACTACTTTTCATAAGATGTGATTGCATTTTAAATTTCTATCTATAAAAGTTCAATCCATTGAATTTTTCAGCTATGACTATGGAATCCATTCTCTCTTATCTTTTCGAGCGTCCCCATAACAATTACCTAGTATACATTCGTGCGATAAAATATGGGAACGTTTGGTTCAATCTGCTACTTGGGGGATTGTTTATTCCAAAAGTACATTTTTATGAGGCAGTTCCACCTGATGCATGGGTTACTACAAATGACATTGTGTAAAGCATGTAAAACATGCATTTCACTATTCCTTTAAATATTATTGAATGTACTGAAAAGACTCTCTCATGTTTTTGTTGTCTTCTATTTGAAAGATATCATTTTGAGGTGTTAACATCCTCAATTGTTTTAAAAAGTGAAACCAAAACAATATGTGAGGGAGCAGACATCTTTCACAAGAAATATATCTATTTGGAAAGTGCCTATCAGCTTTTCACAAGCACCTATGAATGATGTTGCTAGTATCTATTATACGTCTATACCCAAGCCAATAATTGTCTTGGTTCTATTATCCTTGATCTTCCACTCTGTTGATTAATCTACCATTGAAGGTTTGGCTCCACTAATTACTGAGAAAAACTACTTTCCATAAGATGCAATTGCATTTTAAATTTCCATCTATGGAAGTTCAATCCAATGAATTTTTCGACTATGATTATGGAATCCATTCTCTCTTATCTGTTACAATTTTATTCTTCCTACCATAAACTTGCACAACTGCTGAAATGAAAATCTTACTACTGATCACAAAATATACCTAAACCTCTGGTTATTTCTCTTGCTGATTTTATAAAACTTCCGACTGATCTTTATAATAAATATTAGTAGTATGCAGAAAATGATCACAGCTCTTAAAATATTCTCTATTTTGAATCTCTGACCAAGAATTAAGAATTCATATAGATTTTTACAGATTTCCTAGAAGACCTTCAAGATTCTTCTGCAATTGCTGAGCAATAGATGGCACAATCGAGCTACTTGTGAGTGGAGTCAAGAGTGGAAGCACCTTGTGAGGAGGGGGAGAAATGTCCCTCACACCCCCTGCACCACTACAAGTCCGGGTTGAGGCTGTGTCCTCTATCCTGACTCTCCCCAAATATTATCTAAGATCCTCCAGTTGACACTAGAACCTTCTCACTATATGCTACATCAGCATAGATGTCTGTCACTTTAAACTGAGACACCTGATGGATTTGCAGATTCTTGAGACAAATCGGTTTTTCCACTGTATGTATTTTCCTTTACACCTTACGCAGCTATCCATACATCTTCTATAGTTGAACAGATCAGACAGGTATCACTTACACAACTTGGCACTATGACTACACAGATGCAGCATGCTTATGAATACAAGAATTCTAAACACAATACCTTCGGGCACACCTCAGCAAATAGGTGACTGCAGACTTCGGGATTGCGTCTATTCTGTATCATTACACATTTGAGACAACCTACAATTTTTACACCAGATTGTAACATTATATACTCTACTCATGTAGAAAGTGTACATTACAAAAACGAACGTGCACTATACACTGTATGCTACTCAAGCACGGGATTCAATCCTTATTCCCCTGAAGATGGATCCAAATTGTCAGACAAAAACTTTTTTAAGCAGTTAAATCCAAAGATTTTATTTTATTATTGCACTGCAAAGAAACCAAACTTGAAACTAGATTGAACATACAATTTATAACTACATTATCTATAGGAGTGTTGAACACTCGCATCCAAGAATCTCTTCAGCATGCCATTGTAACAGCAAAATAGAGCCAAGCCATTACACATAAAATTTGAATCAAAAGGTCTCTGTTAATATTGTCTCACATTTACAATCCAGATTATTTTTACAAAAGAAGTCTTAGGTAAAAATAAACGTGAAAGGTTTGTTTCAGACAGCAATAATTTGTTGCATGAAACAAACATTAATTGGGACGAAATATTTTCATTTACCAAATAGTACTTGCAAATATTCCTCACACAACAACCAACTAACAAACCCCTAATTTTAAGCTTAACTCTAGTTGTAGTGTGAACTAGGTGAAAACTAGGCTAGATAGATAGATTCTAGTTAGACTAAGCCTAGTGTGAGCACAACTCCAACAACATCCCTTAGGCAGAAAATTGGAAACTGAGAAAGAGAAAAGCTAAAGACTGATCCTCAAATATGAGTCCCAGGCTCCAGCAACTAGGCCTAATCAGGTACCCATTTACAAATAACTAAGAAAAAGGAGTTAACCATGGATGAAATATGTCATCCAACAACTAGTTACCCAAAACTAGTGATAACAGCTAAAGTGGAGAGAGCTATCTCATGTTGCAAAGCATCCCCAGAAACAAAGCTCAAGAAAACTCAACACAATGTTGAAGAAGGTACACTGAATGGAATGAAGGCCATCAAACGCAAATGCACTTGATTGACTCAAAAATCACAAAAGATTTGGTGAGAATAAGTGGTCTGAAACTACTACTGAAGCATTGACAGGTGTTGGGGATGCCAAACTTACGAACACTGTCAAGTTCAAATCCACTACTCTTCAATGAAGAGCTGACAAGTGTTAGGGATGCCAAACTTACACAACTCTTGAAATAAAGTTCTACTAACCAGAAAGTGTTTGGTAGATAGAAGGACACTTTAACTCAATTATGCACTAGTGGTCTAGATCCTCTACTCAATCACAAAAAACAAAACTGAATCTGCATTTCACTAGAATAGCTCTATTGAAGGAGACAGTCAGCGATATCGATAGTGCAAGAGTTCAACAAACTTAATTCAATCAACTGCCACAAGATGCGGTGGCCAAATACCAAAAACAAGGTTGTGCAGGGTGCACGGGTGCGAGGGTACGCAAGGTGCGGGTGTGCAGCACCCGGTGTGGGCTCCCAAAACTTGGGTACGCAGGTTTGAGGGCGCGAGGGTATAACAGTGCGCAAAGTGCGAGGGTGTGAAACCTTGAAACTTGGCCATGCTAAATACAATCAGTTGTAAACCACAACTATTGTCAATGAAAACAACGTTGACTTTGTGTTTTAACATTAGTCTTTAAGCATTTAGCTGTTATGGATAGCTTTTAGGCTTACAACCTACTAATTATACATTTTTTATTAAATATTTTTTTCTTTTACATGCAATATTAGGGTGCAGGATAAAATTTGAAAAAAACACCGGGGAGCGGGGGTGCGGCGTTTTGCACCGATTGCGGAAAAATTACATAAATGGGTGTGTTTCGCACTTTGCACCCGCACCCACACCCGTGTACACAGTGCAAGTGCCTCTCAAAGGTCGCCTAAAAATGGGCAAGAACGCACACCCGACAACACTTGCTTAAAGCAATTGCGAAGGCAAAGGGACATGAAACCTAAAGAAGTAAGATCTGCACCTTTTGTTGTCATGCAAAATGTCTAGCATGAAAAATTCAAAAAAATTGTCATGACAACCTAGACCTCATTTGAAAATCCCTCTCCAGTCAATGTAAACATGTCCTCCGGCCAACTCAATTACTATGTTACCCTCATAATGGCCAAGAGGAATGTGCTAATATGATTTTCAAGTGTGTTTCATGTGCAGGGAAGTGATTCATGGATTCATTCAAAACCATTTAAAAGGAATTGCTCCCAGAGGCCCAAAAAGGCCTATTTTCAGCCTTTTTGCACTGTTTGAAGCACTTACCCGAGAACATACGGAGAAATGTTAAAGCACCTCGGAAGTGTGTGGCAGAGCTATGCAATAATCCAAGGCAATTTAGGAAAGTTCTAGAAGAAAAATCAGGTTTAGGAACAAGTTATGCAATATTGGGCTATTTATAGCATGGTATAAGGAAATGAAAGCAGTGAAAAAGCTAATTGGCTTGTTCCGAATGTTTCAGGAGCCTCGAGAGGATTTGAAAAGCAATCAGATACTCATTGGAAAGATAAGAATGCGTACTTCATAATGCAAAAGGTTTCAAGATATTTGGAGGACTATATTTGTAGATATTGGATCAACAATACAAGTAAAAATCTCCGATCTGGTGAAGATTCAACTGAGGATTCTGGGAGTTCCAGGGAGAGTTAGAAGTTGATTCAAAGGCCAATGTGACATATGTGAGGCCCTCTTCACATCCAAGGTGTTGGTTCTCCTTTTGATCATCATAAACTTCGGTGGCAGTTTCTTTCACCGGCATTGCAGGTTGGGCAGAATTGAAAAAGGGCCAAAATTTCAAATTACAAGCAGAACTGGCTCCTGAAAATGGTGGGAATGTTTTCATCAGCCCTTTTGGAGTCAAAATCATATAAGGTTTGCCCTTGAAAGTCCACTCATAGCTCCAGTGGCGAGAAAATGTGTTCAGGTGGCTATTTCAAGTAGTGTTCGGTGAAGGCAAGCATCTATTTTTGGCTATTTCGCACTTGGAGACCCCTGATGTCCCTTTTTACCTTTGACCAAAGTCAAAAGGGACATGGGGAACACAAAGTGCACCCCACATGAGAAGATGAGTTTGCGTCACTTAAAAGACAACTTGGTGGTTAGAAAATGTCATACACTCACCTAACCCCACCTACCCCCTTCTCATGATGAGCAGACCCTTGGCACACTTATGAAGGGGTGATGTCCCTTTGTCCCCTTGCCAAAGGGACATGGGGGACACTAGAATGCACCACCACATGAGGAGATCAAGTTTCGTCACTTAAATCACAAATTGGGTGGTTAGGAGCATGTTTTCACCTCACTCTCAAATTTGGCCCCTTCCTCATGATGAGCAGACCCTTGGCGCATTTGGAGAAGGTTGATGTCCCTTTGCTTTAAAGGGACATGGGGGACACAAAAGTGCGCCACCACATGGAGAGGAGAAATTTCGTCACTTAAAGTCACAACATGAGGTGTTAGACAAGTGTTTTTAACTCACCCTCATGACATGTTTTGGCCCCTTTCTTCATGATGCTTCCACCCTTGGCACATTTTCACACCCTTGATGTCACTTTGTCCCTTACTAAATGTGGTAAGGGACATGGGGACATCTGAGACCCATTTAAAAGTTTCCACTCCACCCTCGAGTCTCCCTCTAACCCAGGTTAACCAAGGTGAGTCAAAGGATGAGTTAACTACGTTTATGAAAGAGAGAAGGTATAACGCTCATACTGAAAATCTAGGTTGAGCCTAATTCCTTGTAGTAAACAGAATCTCCTAGCTTAAGGGAAATATGAACCCAAATTCAGATTACCGTAATACCATGTACAGTTAGTGACATTGTCACGAACCCGACCGTTAGGAACGGTAATGGTTAAACTTTGTCTAGAGTATGTGGCTTCCTCCTAGGAATGGTAATCGTGTGTGTAGCAAGGAGAATGTGTTCTCTTAAGATAGTACTCCATGGGAAACCAACTTTAAATCTAATGCAAACCCTCTTGGGCCGGCACATGAGTAGAACAAAGGGCTTTAGGTGGCAAAGATCGTCAACTACCCTTTGAAAGTCATCTTGAGGAGTTGGGGTTATGAATGAATTCCATACCCAATTTCAATTATCGTTTTGGTTCTATAATACAATACTAAGAGTTAATTGTGGAACATAACAAAATTTTAATTTATGCTTAGTTTGTGAAAATGTAACCATGAGATGATGTGTTAGGAGAAAAAAGAAATTTAGATCTTTCTTGTAATCATGTTCTTAGAGACGATTCCCTAGGACAAGAACTAGTAGTCTCATGAGCATACAAATGTCCCTATTAACAAATGGGTTACACAATTAATTGCAATAAGGTATATGAACCAAATTAAGTGAAACCATTTTAAGTTGAATGTAAATGACTCGAGTGGATCCTATGTTTTTAGTTACCTACACATGAGAATATTGAGTTTGAACCCCTTAAACCCCTCTCAAACAAGAGTGTTAGCTTGGCAAGAAGTATCGAAGTTACCTTGAGTTGCACGAAGATTGTGGGAGATAAGGGTGTTTGATTACTCTAGTTGTGACCTTAGTAGGGTGTAGAGTATGGAGAGAAAATGATTTAATTAATTGTAGTATCTCCTTGAGATTATTGGTATATGAAACCTTGAAAATACGTTACCCAATATTTGTTTTAGTGTCTTAGAAGGCCTTTGGAAGTGTAGGTGAGTTGGAGTCCTCTTGTGTAATATGTGCTTAATGTTTGTGTGGTTAATGATAGTGAAATGAAATGTTTGGCGTGAAATCACTCCCCCTAGAGTCTTGAGACCCTAAATGTTGAGCAAGTTTTGTGTAACTTGATATTGTTTAAAAGAACGCTAACAAAAGACCAAAGTAATAACATAAGTGTAATAAGATCATGAGTGAGGTGTCGGTTAGGGGCAAAGGGACACTCGAGTTCTCCTCATAACATAATTAGACTTTGTTTTATGTTGTTAAAAGGAGGGGTAGATTGCTCCTAGTGAGATTAAACTTTCGTGAGAACATGAATTCATATGGAAAACAAAACTTATGACATGTAAATATTAACAAAGACTCAAACCAAGCATTGAATGATAACAACTTCATAAAAAGAATTAGACATGCCTAATGGATGGAAGATTATATGGAAAGGGAACTTGGACCCTAATCTCCTTTAAATCTTAAGAATACTTTCCCAACTTCATGTCAGTTTTGCTTGTGTAATGAAGGTAAAACTAAACTTCAAGTAAACTTATTTCAGGAACAAACCCTTGGCATAAGATCCAGCATCAAGGTATTTGTACGTGTTTAAAATGCATAGAACTAACAATTGAGTTATGGAAATTATTATAATGGAGAATGAACCAAATTTAAGTGTACTTATTAAAAATTTAGATTTTAAATGGAACCATCATAGGTAAAATGTTAAATGCAATAAAGAAAAATGCAACCTAGTTTTAAGAGGAAGGTATACATGTTAAGTGTTCTACAAATAATTAAAGTCAAATGATGAAAATAGGACTGTAATAAATATATAACCATGAAAACGATGTGTCATGGAAGGTGCCTAACTTGTAAATGTATATTGTTGTTGGATCGTTATATGTACTTTGTCATTTGGGGAAAGTGGCTTTGATGTGCATCATGTGTTTTCATGTTATCTATGTGGGTTCATGGTTGTGCAAATGTCTCATGTGTTGTGTGTTATCCTAAGTGATCTCATGTGGTGTCGTGTATATAGCAATGTAAGTCAGAAAAAGAATTATTATGGTTTTCTTGTTGTATTTGTATCTCAAAATTGTGGGCGTGACAAATACATGCATCAAAACTAATGCCATGGCAATTATTCTAGGTAACAAGTGGATAGGAGCAACTATAACCTGTGAATGTGTATCAATACCTTTACCAAGATTACATGTGGAATGGAGCATACGAGAACCAGAGGCAGTAGTATACTTCTCAATAGAGCTAGGCAGATAAGCAGGTGGATCTGAGGTGGGATAAACCTAGTGTACAACAATAGTAGGCACAAAAGCTAACAAACCAGAGTCAGCAGGTACGGGAGCAAAAGCCATAAGTGGAATAGGAGCAGGGGTCTGTAGGTCCATAATATTAACTTGATGTTGTAGGCTAGCAAGAATCTTTTGCAGGGAGTGAATAAGGGCATTCTTGTTGTGAATGAGGGAGAAGAGAAAGGGATTTTGCTTTTAGATTTTGTTCTTCTCTTCCATAAACTTATTTATATCCTCCTAAAGTGCACAACCTTTGGAGAATAACATCTCATTTTCTGACCATGGATCAAAGAGGTTAGGGCAAGAAACCATTGCACAACGCAAGAAAGTAAAACAAAATAGAAATGTGTTTATTTATGAGGAGTTCTAACTGCCTGCAAGATCAGACCTCACCCTGCAATCTTCAACAATCGGAAGAATAAGTTTCTCCAGGTAGAAATTACACCTTGCAAATAATGTCCCGAATGTCTTGACAAGGGTTAGGGAGAGTGGAGTGCAGGGGCCGAAGCCCCCAGCAAGGTCAAGGGGCAGCACCCCTCTTGGGGTTCAGGGACAGCACCCTAGGCACGCTGCCTGTCATGATAGAAGGTAGGGTCAAGGGCAGCGTCCCCAATGCTAAGCACAATTTTGACCATGCGCAACCTTTGAAATGGCCAAAAAATATTGTTCGTGAACAAAATAATAGCCCCCTTTTAACACAAAATTTCCACCTTTTTACAAAAACTGCCCTTAGTTCACAAAAAAATTCCCCCAATGTAATACAATATTGGCTTCTTTGCATAATTATAAACCCCTCCTTACAAATATATTCCTCCTCTTTAAAAATTACATCCCCTTTCAATGTAAATACCACTCTTTACAAAATACCTCCATCATAAAAAAATTATGAGTGGAGAGGAAGGAGTAAAACCTCTTGACTACCTTGCAATTGAGGAAATTATTAAAAGGTTTTTCACTAGTAAACTATTCAACAACTTAATGGTCTTATTACCACAAAGTTCAATTTTATTGAATAATATACAAAGGAATTCTTAAATTAAAATAATATGCCTGAGCTAGAGCTTAGGTTGGGTCACCTTGTGGAAAAGTCCCAGGAGACCATGTTGACTGTTGAGTGGCAGTCTTGCTTAAGGTTGGTAGTGGATGGCATGCAGCAGTGCTAGAGATGCATGAGGATCATACGGGCACCATTAGACTTGCAAGTCTTGAGAATATGTTAAAGGATAACGCGCAAAGACTTGGTTGGTGATAATTCACACCTAACGATGGGAGGCAGATGGGCGAAGGGCCAAGAGAAGTCAGATGAGGCAAATAAAAGGCCTTGGCATCGAGAACTCAACAGTGGAGCCAGTGAAGCTATGGAACTACTGCGAGGAGCCATCAATTTGAGGGGCGGCCTATGCATGAGCGGAGGATAACAAACACCAAAAATAAACTCAATGGGACCGATGGAGGTGATACTAAATAACAATGCATATTTCCACTGCTCCAATTATTATTTGACAATGCCAATCTAATATAATTGAATAACTATCTGCATGGAGCTTTATTAGCTCAATTCCAGCGCTTCAAATACATTTTTCCAATGCGCTAATAATAATCATACCACACCAATATCCATGCAAACGCGGCTTGAACAGAGGACAGCATGCTTGTTGGAGGTATGAGAGGCAATGCAGGTAACCCAATTCAAGGCAGTCATGTGGTGTTGGAGACAAATCTTTGATAGCAGGTGCATCTCGATGGAGATTTTCCAAGCAAACATCAAACTTTAATTAAATCATACAATGCCAATACATGCCATATAAACTCCACGCTAATGCAAATATGAAATTATAACCTTTCAGTGCCAATTTGACAGTGCCAAATGTCAATGCAGCATTCAAATGCAAAGGGAGGTACCTCCAATGGTCAGCCAATGCATCAATATTGTAGATATCCATTGGCTCAAATATGATTAAACAATGTTGTTGTTGTTGTTCAAAGCTGTGAGATGAGCTGCCACCTATAGAAGGCCATGTTAAAAAGGGCTTCAATTACCAAAGCGAGGCAATTTGTGAACCATTTGGCATTGAGATCAAATGCGATGGCTTTAAGCTTGGGCCGTGGATCAAGAATGTGGCCAAGATGAGTGGTGATTAGACTGATCCGAGCAGGTCTACAATGAATAAATGATCAGAGCACAAGGCCAAAAACCAAGGCCAAGTGTGGCAAATGGATACCTTCGATGCAAGATATCAGTCAAACCAGCAGCATGAGAGACATGAACAGCACCCGACCAACTTCAATGATTATCAAACCGTCAAACACCGATCCATTCCAAAGCCAACAATATTTACTTAAGCTTGTATATTGGTGTGATCCATAGGGATCCAGAAAAACACGCCACTTCATCAATTCCATCAACACCAAGAAGGAAAAGTGAAGAAAAGTGAGGAAAAGGAGGTTCTGTAAGCTTTTTAACAAAATCAATGCTCTGCAGAACGGCAATTACAGAACCATCGCCCAACCTGGTGGCGATCCCCGTAACCGCCACCCGGCCCGGGGCAGCGGTCCTAAAACCGCCCGATGCACGCAGGGCAGCAGATCCTGACACTTTTGAACAAGAAAAACAAATGGAGCGTGAATGGACACGAATTTGAAGTGCCCGATTGTGTCTCTTCCCTCCCTGACCTTTCTCATTCTCCAATGCACGGGAGGACATGGGACAAAGCTATAAATACAAGGAAGAGCAAGAGGATTGGGCATTCGAGAGATCTAAAGAGATCAAAGAGCAAAGGTTTAAGTTTAATGAGAGCAAGTGAGCAAGATCTTCAGTGTTGGAGTGGAATTGTAGGAGCAAGGTGTAGAAACAGAGCAAGCAAGCATAGGAAGGGAGAGGTTTACATTGTTGTCTCCATTTTCTACTTCTTGTAATTTGTAATTGTTTATAATTGACCAATAAAAGTGGGAAGAAAGAGTGTTTTGCCCTTTCGACTAGTTTTCCTCCATTGGAGGTTTCCAGGATAAAATTGTTGGTGTTTGGAGTTTGAATTTGTTTCTCTTCTCTACAATTTCCTTTCTATAGCACTAGATAATCAGTCCCTAAATCTTTAATCTTCAAGCAAATCTGTCATTTTCCAAGTTAAAAATAGAACAGCATAATTGTGTGATTCGTAGAGTTCCAAAGTAGAAGTTTACGGATCATTTTGGTATCAAAGTCGATTATATATCCAGGACTGTGGTATTCGATTCTTTCTTGTAATTTGTATGACAGTGACCAAGTCCAAAGGCGAAGAAGTTTTACCTCGCGAGCGGATATTTCTACGAAGAAATGGAAACAGAAAATTCGAGCTCAAATGGAGGAAGAGAACTTGGTCCGTAGAGTTGAGATGCTAGAGACCATGATGGATAGGTTGCATAGAAAACAACAAGAGCTTTCAGATCTGCAAAAGACGGCTTCGGTTAAGCAAGATTCCATGGACTCAATGGTTCAAGCACTGGCCGAAAAATTCGAGTATCGGAGGGAGCCACGATGAGGAAGATTTGGAAGGGCATGAAGAAGAGACTCAATTGTAAGCGAGAAGGTAAAATCTTCTCATACACCTTTTAAAGTTGAAACGAAAGTGGAAATAAAGAACTTTGAAGGACAAGTAGATGCAAAATTGCTTGATAAGTGGCTAAAACAGTTGGAAGTCTATTTTAGTGTGCATAATGTCACTAAGGCACAAAGGATCACCTTTGCACATCTCAAAATGGAAGGTCATGCTCTGGTTTGGTGGGAAACCCATCTAGCCACTTGTGAAAATAAGAAACGTCCTATTATCAGTACTTGGAAGGGTTTTAAAGAGTTGCTTAGAGCTAATTTCTATCCTATCGGCCATAAGACTGACAAGATGATTAAGTGGCAGTACTTTAGGCAGGTCAGCGGTCAAAACGTGCAGGACTATAGTACGGAGTTTCGGAGACAAACTATGTTGCTTCATATGGACTTGGAGGATGAGGACATTCTAACCAAATATTTGGGAGGACTTCACACTCACCTTCGGAGGAAAGTAATCTCCACGAAGCCCAAGGATCTCAATGAAGCTTGCGTGCAACCATACTATATTGATGGTGAGAAGAAGCGAGAGAAGCAAAGCCAAAGGAAGACCATCAACAAATCAGCAACAAAAGGAGCAAGGATCAACAAGTTCTGACAAAGGTAAGCGAGCCGCCATGCTTTGCTTTGCATACTAAAGATCCTAATAATTTCTGTAAGAATTGTGATATAAATGGACACATTGACACCACATGTTGGCAGTTGCATCCGGAATTGCACCCAAAGCACTGAACCAAGGATTCCAAGAAATCCATGGCCACTCAAAAAATAGAAGAAGAGGTGGAGGATGATTCGAATGTAGACGAGAGGTTGGGATGCACGGCCACTAACATGTACGGGGAAAAGAAGAAGAAAGGATGAGTAAGCTATTTCAAATCAGAATCCAAATCAAGAAGACTAAGGTAAACGCTTTAGTAGATTCTGGTTCTCAGTCAAATTTGATTTCTGATATGGTTGTAAAAGAGCTTGGTCTAGAAACTTATAAGCATCCACGTCCATACCCATTGGGATGGGTAAAGAAGGGTGTAGAAATCCAAGTAACAAGAAAGTGTAAGTTCAGATTTGGGATAAATTCCCAATACATAGATGTATTAGAGGTTGATATCATTCCACTTGATGCATTTGATGTTGTCTTGAAGTCCTTACTTGTATGCCAAGGATGTTGTGTTCACAAGGAGGGAGAACCGGTACAGATGGGTCAAGGACGGAGTCAGTTTCAACATCCGGGCACACCAGAGAAAATCAAAGAAGGCTATGGTAAGTGCCAACCAAGCACCAAGACTTACTCAGGCAAATCATCAATTTTGTTTACTTTCATTGGAAGAAAAACAAAATAGACGTGAGACACAGATATTTCGACCAAAAGATGGAGCATTTGGATAGCACTTGCCATTTTTTGCAGAAGAAGCCACCACAAGAATTGCTCATTCAAGGAGCAATACAAACTTCCGCTATGCAGTCACCATATCTACCTATTGATTCACTAGACCTGACCGTGGGGCAACAAGGAGAAGAGGAGATACAAGGAACAGTGGTGACTATAGCAGCATACATGGAGAGGATTCGGCCAATCCATCTCAAGAGACAAAGACAAGCAAGAAGGACTAAACCACTACAGTATGGGACCTTCGCCATACTTGAGCAAGTTGGAAAAGAAACCTTCAGGCCACACTTCATACAGATGCACACGATAGCAAGTTGCAAGAGCTCGCACCTACTAAAGCCATCTATGCATGACAAAGAAGGAAACATACAGAAGTTGCCTTCCAAAGAGGATTGTACTCAAGGCAACTCGGAGGAGGATGTAGCACTGGAGCAGCAAACCAGAGATCCACAGGAGTCTTGGCAGGTTGGACGAGAGAAGACACCAAGGCAGACCCAGTGGTACTCGAAGGAGCAAGAGAGGGAGTTGATTCCTCTACCACTCCCCACTAAGCTTTTGTGGGAGGTATGATCCATAGAGATCCAGAAAAACACACCACTTCATCAGTTCCATCAGCACCAAGAAGGAAAAGTGAAGAAAAATGAGGAAAATGAGGTCCTGTAAGCTTTTTAACAGAACCACCGCTCTACATAGAACGGCGGTTGCAGAACCACCGCCCAACATGGGCGGCGGTCCTGAAACCGCCGGTCTACACAGGGTGGCAGTCCTGACACTTCTGAACAGAAAAGAAGAATGGAGCATGAATGGACACAAATTTGAAGCACCCGACTATGTCTCTTCCCTCCCTAACCTTTCCCATTCTCCAGTGCACGGGAGGACATGGGAGAAGGCTATAAATACAAGGAGGAGCAAGAGAATTGGGCATTCGGAGATCCAAAGAGATCAAAGAGCAAAGGTTTAAGTTTAATGAGAGCAAGTGAGCAAGATCTTCAATGTTGGAGTGGAATTGTAGGAGCAAGGTGTAGAAACAAGCAAGCAAGCATAGGAAGGAGAGGTTTACATTGTTGTCTCCATTTTATACTTCTTGTAATCTGTAATTGTCTATAATTGACCAATAAAAGTGGGAAGAAAGAGCGTTTTCCCTTCCCGACTGGTTTTCCTCCATTGGAGGTTTCCGAGGATAAAATTGTTGGTGTTTGGAGTTTGAATTCGTTTCTCTTCTCTGCAATTTCCTTTCTATAGCACTAGATAATCAGTCACTAAATCTCTAATCTTCAAGCAAATCTGTCATTTTCCAAAGTTAAAAATAGAACAGCATAATTGTGTGATTCGTAGAGTTCCAAAGTAGAAGTTTACGGATCATGGTGTTAGGCAAATCCGATGGCTATACAATATGCGTAGCAGATAAGACGGTGCCAACAGTGGTAAATAAATACTGTAATACATGGATAATTGTAAGACTACTCTTACACCAATTGAGACTGGTATAGAAAATTTGCAAAGGCATTTAATATCACTAGTTAAGGTTTGTTGCACTATCCTCGTGATATGCTAACTTAACAGGGAAGAAATTTTCTATCTCAACCAAAGTATGCCTTGAATTTTCTAAAAACATTTGAGATGGATGATTGTAAGACTATTCCTACACCAATTGATACTAGTATAGAGTCAGTTGCTAATTCTACTAGCTATAACACTTTGTTTAGACAGCTAATTTGTGGTCTCATCTACTTAACAACTACTGGACCAGATATTTCCTATATTGCTGATATGGTTTCCTGGTTTATGTCAAATCCTCAAGTTGAATATTGGAAGGCAATGAAAATATTGGAGAGATATGAATTTATCAACTAGGTATCGAGCATGATTCCAATCTTGGCAGAATACTGATTTTGATCCTATCAGTGACATTGATGACAGAAAGCCAACTTCTGGTTATCTCTTTCACTTTGTCTCATGTTGTAGTTTCATAGAGCAGGAAAAGAAAGCTAATTATTTGGTCTATAAGGGAAGCTGAATATAAATAGGTACAACATCTACAGAAACAATTTGGTTAAGAAGATCCTTGATGAATTAAATATCCCCAAGAAAAGGTACCACCTCACTTGTGACGATCAAAGTGATGTTCAACTGGCCAATAATTCTGTATTTAATGCACATGGCCAAGCACATTTAGATCCACCGGCGCTAGGAGAGTGAAAAGACTCAAGAAGGTGTCATTATACTTCAGTACTGCAGACATGAAGACCAAGTGAAAGGTATCTTAACCACACCTTTGGGAGAATCCAGGTTTGTCAAAATTAGGACTATGTTGAATCTATAGAAGTTTCTATCGAGAGGACTGATGATGTGATGTGATGATAAATGAAGGGGAAGGGTTGGAACTAATAATACTGATTAGTTCATTAAAGGACCCATGGATTAAGTTTGGGTAAATGACCTAGATTATTTTGTAATGAAAATATCCTTACTTCAATAAGATGTCTTGTGATGCTTCCCGGTATGCTAGAAAGGTTCTCTCTTCTAAAAGGATTATATTTGTAGTCTACGTACTTCATTTTGTGGATCATCTAAGTGCTAGCATTTCAAAATGAAAAAAATGCATTTTGTTTATTGGTTTTATTATTATAGGTCAAAAGAAAAGATTAATGATTTCAAATACAATATTCCTTTTGTTATAGTGCTTTCTACTGTACGAAATTTTTAAAATTCTAGCTGTCCAGCCATACAAAACTAAGAGATTCAATAACCATCTTGAACTTTAAAGAAATCTGCTGAAGCTCCTGAGGCCAATCTAACGTTAATGTTAATAATTACAAAAGAATCCGTGTTACATATAAGGCCTTTCTGGTGTTTGTATTTTGTACCCTTTCCTTTGACAACGCTAAAAGAACACAACTCCAACAAGATTGCATTTGATAGTGAATTTTAAATACAGAAGCTTTTCATTGTATGAAAGAAGTTCCTTTATATCAGCCTTTTCCAATCCTATTCAACATGATTTTATTAATGAATGATATAATGTTTTCAAAGTCCACATGATTAGAAAGAACACTTCTGGAAAAACAGGTTGAAAGTTAATTGATCAACATTTCGGATCAGACACTGTGATTTTATTTTTTATGTGTAAGTTCTCTATAGATACCCATCAAAGCATTCCGAATTCAGTGATGAATCATCAACATGGGAACAGTTTCTCCAAACAAACATGCAATTCGAATCAGTCATCTCCCATGGTGATGTAAAACAAAATATAATCAATATCAAGGTTCCTATGTATAGCATTGGTCATCAAATATTTTTCTACATGGAGATGAAAGGTCAATGTGACCTATGTACACTAATAAACTTGAGTTCCAAACAGTTATATAACTTGATGATATGGAGATTTAATGGTTCTTATGTATTAAGTATTCACATGTGTTTAGGCTATGAAAAGAATCAGCAAGCCCTGCTTCAGTCCCTGTATTAAAATTAGCCTTTCTGGATCCTTACTCAAATTCAAAACTAAAAATCTAAATATAAGACTCAAATACTTGCCTGTGTGATCCACAGGGTTCAAGTCACTGCCCAAGCTGATGAAATTCATTTTATGCTCCGCAATATGGAACGTGCAGGCACTGTGCTCTCAGTTTATAGGGTTGGGACATCCAAGGTGGGTGCACTGGACAGTTAGCTATAGAACTCTATAATCTTAAAGAGACCACTCTATTCTCTTTTACAGAACTGGATAAACAGCATAGTCTTACCGAGGGGCTTAACAAAAACTGTGGGTTATTCCCTAAGGATATCCATTCAATGCAAGCTCAAAATTTGTATGGGTAAAAACTATGGGGCTCAAGTACAAGAGATTAGTCCCTGGAGGATATCTATCCAATGCACATTGCAAGCAAGAATGTTAAACTGGGCAACGATTGAAATAGGAAGACCTAATTTTTGGGGAAAACCCGTGGGTTTGTTCATCATCAAACAAAATGAAGAGTAATACCTGGTCAGATGAGATTGCGGAAGATTTTTCCTTTGCTTGTAACTGTGCCTCCAACGAAGAAACTCTGCCCAGTAGCTCGGCATTCTTCTGGCGTTCTCTTTCAAGCTCAGCCAAGACTTGACCCACATTCACCTCATGCCCATTCACATTGGTCTCCTGTTGACTGGGAATATTACTGTTGTATGGTGATGAAATATGGATACCATTAATGGTGTTGTTCCCAATGGTAACATAGGGCAGCTGCCCAATAAGGCCATTTGGACATGAAGAAGAGGGTGGTATCACTGTAGCAGAATAGTTTGGAATGGAAACCAAAAACCCACCAAAGCTTGAAGTCTGTGGAGCTAAATCTGTGGCGAGATTTACATTTGACTGCCGACAAAATGATGTTTTTGTTGTAGTAGTACTAGTTTCGGAATGGATGTCTTCCCATCTAGGCTTCAATATTGTGCCGCGAGAATGTAGCTCTGCCATTGAAATGTTTGATGGGTATGAAGTGAGAAGGTGGCAAAGGTGAAAAATGAAAAGACCGTCTGCGAAAAAGGATTGGAGGGTGACCAGGCATTTTCACCCTTTTGGCATGCAAACATTGGAAAAGGGGATGGATGTTATAATAATGGGTTTGAAGCAGCATTGTTAAAGGGCAGAATTTTGGAAAGAGCAAGGAGTGTCCCCCTTGAGATGGGTGTTGGCGTGCTTCTGTAATGGATGTCATGTGATATGCTCATTGGAAGTGGAGAACATATTTTCATTTCACCGACGTTTTGAGTTGCACATTAATGACAACATTGGCTAGTTAATATATTACTCAAATTTACATCTAAATAACAATAGATAGAGATTTTAATAATGTCTCATACGCTGAATAAATTAATGGAATTCCAATAACAAAATTATATTCAACAGGGTGAGAAAATGTCGAAACATGAAAATATAGGGGTATGTTTGTTTATCATCTTTGATATTGAAATAGTTAAGAAGAAGAACAACAACAAAAATTTAACGTCGTGAGGCTACCAAAGACAAGATATGGGACAACGGATCTTGCTAAAAAAATTCGACATTCGGATCTCCTGTTGGTGAGTTTGATGATAATCAGCTCCCCTGTTTTTTTCAACCATAATCACACTAAAAATATCTTGAAATGAAGCACTAGCCACCGTGCTAGCAAATTGGGCCCTAATGTTATTATAAGCATTACACTACAACATTAAAAAAGTTTCTGTCTCCTTTGACCGGACATGCAAAAGACACAAATTCTCTCTTACCATGACTCTTTAGGTCTTTTCCATCGTCACGTTTTACATTGAAGACGATGTACATAAAAGGATGGGTTCAAATGAATAAGAAATTGCTAAAACATAAAAGGATGGGTTCATGTCTATTTATCGTCCATGAGACTAAAACAATTAATAAGACTCGATGAACAAAAACATAATCTAAAGAGTGAGAAATTGCCAAAATGTAAAAGTATCAACTTATACCTATTTGTTAACTTTTTTACTCTTTTTAGGGTCGAAGGAGTGAAATTTGACATAAAAGTATGGGCTTATGATTATTTGTTCTTGATTTTTTTTTTTTTAAATGGTGGGTTTGGGGAGGAGGTTTGTATTACATTTTTGTTTGAACTACTTGTAATTGAGCATCACGCAATGATATATAATAACATAATAATAATGTATAGTTAAATGTTGAATCAAACATGGAAGGAGATAGAAAAAGAAAATTTTCTTATATTGTTTACGTATTGTCATAAAAAAATTCATTGGAATTTGAACTCGGAAACACATTAGAAGTAAACACTATCGTTACACTCAAAAATGAAATGATGCGAGATGGTTATGAAGACTATACGGATACTCATGGTCACAAATGCCCATAGTCAAGGTTTGTCAACTAAAATATGATCTTTTGGATATATTTACCTACTCCTACTCATTTGCCTTCTTTCTTAGTTTTAAGTGTTAGGACTTTTGTCTTTATGTAATGATTTGATTTTGTTTAATTGAGAGTGTTAAAGAAAACAAAGTTTGGGGGTTTGTGTTAATGTTTGGGGGCTTGCATTAATGTTTGGGTGGCTAGTGTGCACTAACTAGCCCTTTGATAGTCACATCCCTTGGATTGAAAAAAAGACATCAATAATGTAAAAGGTATAATAAAACTAGAGTATATCACACATGTATCTAATAAGTGTTAGATGTGATGTGATGTGTGTGTCCTTCCTCCTTTTGACCGAACCCACTTACTAATGTATACAACGTTGAATTCAAACTTTAATGGCATTGGCGTGCATGATGACCTTCTATTAGTTAGAAATGAAAAAAAGTGAAAAGCGGTGAAGGGGATTCTTAACTTAGAAATGAGCACAAAGAATGAGACCAATGAATCTTGAACCAAGATATAGAGAGGCAAAAAAAAAAATAGAAAAAAGATTCTAACCATCAAAATTGATCAAAAAACTCAATAGTACTTAATTTAAACCAATCATCCCAATGAATCTTAAATCAAGATAAAAAGAAGGCACAAAAATCAAAAATAATTTCCAACCATCAAAATCTTTAAACCAAGCATCCCTATATTTAAAATTGAACATAAATAATTATATACATATTAAAGGACCATTTTTAAATTTAATTTTTGTTATTTTATATTTGTGTCATGAATTTAATTACACTTTTATGTCAAAGATCTTCTATGGAAGAGTCTATAGAGTCATAAAATCTTTAACATAATCAATAGTTAAAGATCTCGTGTATTTAATATTTTTAGTATTAATTTATAAACAATTAATGATAATATTATTATATTCTCAAACTCCAATCATTGATGATTGTTTATATAAAAACCATCTTAAATAGACGATAAATCTATACCATGTTCAATTTAACATATGGAGAACATAACTTAATACACTTTGCTTTTGGCATTGGACAATGTAGGCCATGAAAATGAAAGAAATTATTTCTTTTTACAACTTTTGATGTTTGATGGATTTTTGTCTTCAATTAAACTATTCGCATACTTACTCAACTCTGTTTATCTATTACTTTGGATATAAATATATGTAGATTTGATATTTAAAATATATTATGGTTGCTTATTATTTAATGCACGTTATAGATTATGTTGTCTTCTCTCCATAAAGAGCACATAGAATTAGACGCACCACGTGCATGTCTCCATGCAAGGAGGTCGTGACTTTCTAGTATAATATAAACGTAAAGATTGAATAAATGTAAGAACAATTAATGTGTTTTTTAACACCCTTTTGCTTACTCCTATAATCTTGATAGCATAAATTAAAATATTTAGACCCTCATAATATGTGTTTAACCAAAGGAACATGGAATTATGCCTAGCAATTTGTTGGTTTTGATGTTAAATTTGATGACCACTTATGGGTAAGTCTCTTTTTACGGTTTAAATTTATGGTTTATTATTTTTAGTTGTATATATTTCTTTGATACATTTTAGTATTGTTTGTTTGATTGATTGATCGTAATTTCAATTTGTATTGATGATTTATTTTGTGTTTTTAATTATGTTTGATAGGTCAATATAAATATAGTATAATGAATAGTAATTATCTTCGATATATTTTAGTATTGTTTGATTGATTGGTTGTTATTTTATTTTTATTATTAATGACTCTTCTCGTGTTTTTAATTATGTTTGATAGGTCAATATAAATATAGTATAGTGATCAATATTTTTCAATTTATTTAATTTTTTAGTTAATAATTTTTCATAAGTACACTTTCTTTATAGCTATTGTTTAACTCCTACTCATGCTCCGAACAAATCAATGCACCAGTCTTACACTCATTGGGATAGTAGAGGAAGTGGGCCCCAACAACTCCTTCATTTTTACAAATATGAAAGAAAAAGGTTGTGGTTATCCTGGCGATAGAATAACGCGCGCATGTTATATGCCCCCTTGCATGCCCCATCCATACATGCCTAGGAAGGTCCCACTAGTTGTGGTATACACACATTTCAGGGATCATCAAAATAAATACAAATGAAATTAGATAGCGACATGTGGTCGGGTGCTAGGTGGATTTGTATCCCTGTGCGCTAATATGTGAGAGGTTGCGGGTTCAAATCACATATTTTTTGTGGTATACACACTGTGTGTATACCACAAAACTAAAAAAAAATCTAATCAAGTTAGTTTTGTGACACCCATACATGCATGTATGGGTGTTGCATTTCCATGTCGCCAATTTAGCGGCGCGAAAGAAAAGAGACTCCTCTTTCAATTAAATGCTTTCCTCCTAATAAATGAATATTTTATGTTGTATAGTCCATCGAACGAACTAAATTATGTCCATTCACTTAAGTTGGCCTTGTGCGGTATGATGGCACTTGTCTTTCGATCTTCATAACATTGTCACTTTAGTGTCTCATGTTGGGACTATTGAAACCAAAAGAGAAATTGACCATGAAATATATTGAGCATGTCCTTAAAATTTATATTATTCTTTGAGTTGCGCGGGGTTTTGCATAGGTTACAATGAATCCTCTATCTTTTTTTTTTTTATGCCTCTACCTTCTTATACAATAAGATAACATCATGAATCACTTTAATCATAATATGGAGTTGTGGATCAATTTTTTTAAAGACGTAGATATAAAATTCCTCGTATATATGAAAAACAAAAGAAGAAAGCCAAATTTATTGGAATTGTTTTAAAAATATATGTATTCAATTAATATTATAATAAAATTATCCGTAAAATGAAAAAATAAATTGTTCTATTAAATTTCACAAAGGTTTTAAGAGTAATAACTATATTGGAAATGTCCTTTCACAAATACTTACAAATATTTTTGCTAATTAGTTTAAATTAGATATATTACTTCACTACATTTTAATATCGTTTGATTGATTTAATCTACGATATCATATAAATAGTTATATATTATGACTCTTATGTGAATGGAATGATGTCATTATAGAATTGGCATAACATTAATTGCTTGCTGCTTCTACAACTTCAAATAATTTAGTTTCCAGTTTATAGCACATTACGGGTGGGAAAAAAAAAAAGACGTGTAAACAGTTATCAATTTTCATCTGAATTTTGTTCTCTGACTTTGACCCTCTGATTTTTACGTGCACACGCATGTCTTTGTGTGCACACGTGCATGTACAGATGTCCGCAATAAAAAAATATTAGCTAACACGTGCAAATGTGCCAATGTAGCCATGAAAGGAGGAACACTCAAACATTGAAATGTATTTAAATAATTGGACTTTGTGAGTTAAATTGAGATACTATTTGTGTATATATCAATGGTTCTATTATCCAAGTGCATCATATTTTAATGGGTTTGTTGTCTCATCAAATATTAAAATAAATATTAATATAAGTTGAAATCATAATTAACACCATGAATATACGATTATATTGTCATTCTTAATAATAGTGATTTTTACGAGATCAACAAGTTGTAAATGTTATATCATTCTTTGAATACAGTACTCAAATGGCTCGCTAAGATTTTCAAGATATTTATGGCCAATATACCTAACCATTTCCATTTGGTCACATAATACATTTCAATATTAAAATCAAGAAATCGATTTCACTATCATAAATGAAGAATTCATGAATATTTATGTCGAAGCGTTCCAAATGGGAATGACCCTAACAGTTTCGACATGCGTGAGGAATCCAACAATAGAAATTGTGTTGTCATGCGACGTTGACTTAGGGATCGATAAAGACCATCCACGTGTTCGAGGCAAAAATATATGTTTTTAAACCTACCGAAAGTTCCCTTCACGACGGTGGAGTCCGAGGCGGAATCGTGTACCACCCAGGCGGTTATTTGTTGGTGGTTCAGACGTGGGCAACAACATTTTACAAAACCCTCCGAATCAACAATAAAGTAGTCACCATTAACACACTTAATAAAACCTAAATTGTATTCATTATTAGATATAACTAATTATTTATAATAATTACTTATAAGCCAAAAGTTTAAAAACATTAAAAACGGCTAAACCTTTGCATGACCACATTCGCTACGAAGGCCTATGAAATAATTCTTTATCGCACACCGTATTTTCCCAAAGACACGTGTCACCGCCATATCATTGACAACCACGTGTTAGTGCCTCTGCTTCGGATAGGGGTTAAATTTAACGATCGTTTAGATGTTTTTCATTATTTTAGACGTAAAATACTTGCAAATATTTTATAAAACCGTCACGTGTGACTTGCATATTTAAAATGTGACCATCAATTTTTATATACATTCATATGTAAATTATATTAGTATATATTAAGAATAGCTAAAAAATATGGAATGGTAGTTTTTAAATTTTATAAGTAGTGCATAAATACCATTGTCTTGTATTTTTGACCGGTAACATTAAGAATTTATCATCACCTGAAAATTGTTTGAGAGGCATAGGTGACCATAAAATTTAACCCTTGGTTTCGTATAACTCGATATTTTCTACATGGCATTTTATGGAAAAATACTCTTTGTAAGAAAATAGTGTGGTTACTTCTTTTTCCATGAATATTGGGAATTTTTATCCAAAGGAATCGCACTATTTTTGTTAAGTAATTCAATAAGAAAAGTATTTCGGGGTTGATGGTCTTCACGACATTAAATGTAGGAAGCACTTGAAAGGAGTTTTATTTAGGTTTTATGAACTAGTTTGGACACATGTTGAAGTTGATGTAAGGAATAACTTGCATGTCGGTTACTTCCATGCAATTATGCAAAATACAATATTTACGTTGAAAGCATTTTTCTAAGTTAGACTCGCCTCCAACCCCGAAATTTCAAATTATGTGTGTTTGTTAAATCAAAATTTATTGATTTGTATAGCTCTTTGAGGTGGTTATAAATTTTATTTTTTTCTATATTTATTTTTACGTTTTCTTCACATATATACAAATAAATTATATATTTTGACATAATTTCTATATATTTATTAATGTCTCTTTAAAAAATTATACGGTTTTATAAATTTTCAAAGCATGTCATTGCTATGGCCACCTAAATTTTTACCGTTATTATACGGTTAAAATCACTAAAAATGGCCTTCGCCTGTCAAATTCAATGCCTTCTTACCTCACCCGTTAAGCGAGTCCTTTTTAACAACATATTATTTTTAATGTCCTTTCTAATGTGATTCAATACCATCCTCTTTCGACAAGCAATTAAATTAAAAATCCAATGATAAAGTATAATGTCATTTCGCATGTGATTTTGCACCATCCTCTCTTGACAAGCAATTAAATTAAAAAGCAAACAATAAAGAATGACCTTTCAAATATTCAACTACATTAGCCTTTGTACACACACTATACCATAAAGTCACCCATTTAGGGAGAGACACCAATAGTTGAGCGGGGTCTAATTGTGGATATAGTGTCTTGAATACAAAACACTCAATAGTTGTCATAAAAGTACCTGGTGATTAGTCATTTTTGACATGACAACACTCAATCATATCATGACATGTAAGATTTGCCTTTTTGAAAATTTAAATGTTCAACCATTTTCACCCATGATCAAATATGGGTCCCAATCAAAATGTAGTGTAACTAAAATTTACTATTTTAAATAAATTCAAAATATATTTTTCCCTCCAATTCAACATTCAAAAAAATATATGTAATTTAAAAAAATCTTAAACTACATGCTGGTGAAAAAATCAGGCTCCCACATTTTATAGAATTTATTTTGTGGGCCCCCTAACATAGGGTGCACCACTATTGGTGTCTCTTCCTATAACATTTCAAAATTCAATTACATTAGCCTTTGTACACGCACTAAGTGTACCATAAAATCGTGCATTTTAAAGGGATGGGACGATGCCAATATCTAACTAGGCAATCGTGTCCCTTTTGTTTTTCAACTTCATTAAATAATGTCATACAATTTGCAAAATAATTAAATACAACTACTTTTGTCCATAGTCATTCGTTATCCTCCATGGAAACAATTTTTGTTACCAATGTTTAAGAATCTTTTCTAATATTTATCCTCATGTAATCTTTGAATGAATGATTGTTTTTAAAATTTTATAAATTGTTTTTTTAAGTTATAATGAATAAAGTTCTTTATAATATAATGGCACTTTAAAAAGAGGTGGTTGAAAACAAATAATGAGGAAGTCTATTTTTTACCAATGTGATTTCAGCTCATACCCATCTCGTTACTCATGCAACATAGTATGTCTACATTTACAAAAAAATTGTGTTGTTTTTGTTGTTTATAGGTTCTATGTGAACAAGTTGAACTAACTTAGAAATGGTTTTATGCACAATTTGATCAATCTCATGTTGAGTTGATTTAACTAACTGCTTGTGAACAAATGCGGACACGACATAACAAAGACAATAACTTATAATAGCCAACATGACCTCATTGGCATTTGTTATTTGTATTAGAAAAAGAGTTGAGTCTTTGTTCTCATACTTTATCTATTACATATAAAATAAAACATTTAACATTTTCCTTTTGTTTTGTAATCTTTGGAATTGTGGATATACCCAACACTAATTTTATTCTTTTGTATATTTTATTTTAATGTAGAATGATGGCACAGTGTAACGTTGACGACCATTTACAAATTTTTGTGTTTTTGACTAAAATGCTTGGTCATTTTTGATATACCCTAGGTCTCTTCCGCTTTGTGTGTTTGAAATAAGATTACATTCGCTTTTATAATATTTTATTAATAATCTCTTTCACATATTTTTATTTAAGTTATTTTTTGTATGGATATGGTGCACATAATGCTTCGATGGTGGTCCATGGTTATTATCACAAGCCACAAGTATTTAATTCCCACCTTTTTATTTACATCTTTCCATTCATGTATTCATCTTATCTAAAGAATTAAATGTCGTTGAATAGAAAACCTTGAAGTCGTAAAACAATAAAATAAAAAAGTAACAAATCTCACCATCGTATAAAATCTACCTTTCACTCATACTAGTCGTTGGAAGGGCTCAATCATCAATGATTGTTCGCGCATCAACTATTTCCTGTAATTTTGATGGGGTTTGGGTGGAGTGGTTAAAGCGGATAGTTGTATCCAGCTCCACCCAGGTTCAAATCCCACTTAGGCACGATCCTCATTCGGGGTGGTAATGTCCGAGGTGGAGCGGACGCAAGGTCGATTTAACGAGATGGATTCTGGTTCAAGATTGCTTGCGCTAGAAGTATGTTCCTGTGTGGTGGATCTTGTTCACTAATTGTTGAGCTTAAATTCTACACCTTGGTTGAATGTACCTCGATTCATATCTCCGGTCAAAAGCATTTATCTATAAAAAAATGTTTCCTACAATTACTTGAGCTTACAACTAAAAGGAGGGCTACAAAGTTCTACAAGAAGTAGGTATTACAGTTGGGTCTTGAACCGGGACCTATTGTTTTTCCCCTTTTTATTTTGGCCCCTTTAAGCTGAAATTACACTCACATATGTAGCGCGAATGAGACCAAAACTCTAAAGTGGAGAAAAAATAGCAGAGATATTATTTGGGAAAGAACAATCGATATGTGGAATAGGTGTGGGGCATGCAGGTATTTAATTTCTGTCATTTTCCCCCAACTTTCCATTCATGTCTTCGTCTTATCAACCAAATTAAACATCGTCCGATAAATCACATTTAAGAAATAAAAAAATAAAATTTTGATAGGTAGATAATGCCGTTATACGATCAACCATTGGATGAGATCAATTATCAATTATTGTTCATGCATCCCCTACTTCGTGTGATTACTTGAGATTAAAATTGAAAGGGTGCCTACAAAGTGCTACAAGAAGCAAACATTGTGGTTGGGTTTCAAACCTTTAACCTATTGGATGTTCCACTTTTTTTATATTTTCCCCTTTAAGCGCCAATCGTGCAATCACATGAATAATGAAATTGAGATTTAGATGATAAGTAGAGCATAGATAACGTATATTATTTAGGTAGGAACAATATGAGCCATAAAATAGGTGTGGGACATGTAGGGATTTAATTCGCACATTTTTATTTCTATTCACCTCTTCGATTTATCATATACTCACATGAATAGTGCTAATGAGATCCAAACTATAAAGTGAAGCAAAATTAAATGTCGTCTAATAAATGACCTCAAAGCTATAAAAAATGTAAATTAAAAATAAAAGTTTGAGTGTAGCTAATGTCACTTCGTAAGCTCAATCGTTAGACAAGATCAATTTTCAACGAGTGGCCATAGATCACTTGGTTTTATGCGATTAAAATGTGGTTGGGTTTCTAACCTTTAACCTAATTAATTTCCCCATTTTTTTATTTTCCCCTTCAAGTGTCAATTGCACTCATATGAATAATGCAAATGATATTGAGATGATCAAGTGGAGCATAGATAACATATATTGTTTAGATAGGAACAATATTAGCCATAGAATAGGTACAATACATATAGGGATTTAATTCCCACCTTTTTATTTCCATCTTTCCATTTACATCTTCGCCTTATCTGACAAATTAAACATTGTCTAATTGAAAGCCTTGACACTAAAAATAATAATATACAAATAGTAAAGCTCATTTTTTTATAGCCACCTTACTTTTGTCGTTAGATAGCCCCCGGCACATGCCAACAATGGTTGTCCTTTTCTCCAATCAAAGTATAGATAACACCCATAGATGAAGGACATGGGCACCATTTCTTCCCTAGATGCAAACAAGGAACATGGTCTATTTTATTCGATTTGACAGTACTAGACTGTCAAAGTGTGGAGGATGTTGGATTTTAAATTTCTAGATTTCATTCAAGCTCAACACATTGTCATCATTTTTGGTGTTGTCTGGGTTGGTTTTTTTCATCCGTTTCATTGACTATATGCTTAAAGTGTGTA
The DNA here is from genome assembly GCA_018340775.1 of Taxus wallichiana var. yunnanensis. Classification (NCBI taxonomy): domain Eukaryota; kingdom Viridiplantae; phylum Streptophyta; class Pinopsida; order Cupressales; family Taxaceae; genus Taxus; species Taxus wallichiana. The sequence goes on from CM031233.1 coordinate 172,428,892, forward strand.
GGAGGTTCAGGGCCACTCGATACCATGTAGTCATATTCTTTCATCCAACTCCACTCATCATCTCCCTATCTTTAAAGTGTCTCATGAGACACACATGTAAATTCCCCTTACAGTTACGTGTGTTCTAACTACCCAAAAATACAAGGCCTAAAATTACAAACAACTATTGGCTTCAGAAGCATTGATCAACCACTACTTACATTTTGAGATATCTTTGAAAGAGTTTGTTAGGAATTATTATTAGTGCTCACATTATTATAAAAGTTAGATTATAATTATGTTGAGTTGATATTACAATTGTTATAATATATTGTTTTAACAATATATTATTTTAGTGTTTTGTTGTACCCGTAAAGTTATAAACGGGTAAGTGGTTTGTTGACTTACCTATTTTATAGGAAGTCAGTTTTCCTATGTATATGGCTATTTAATAGCCTGTGTATGTAATTCAGATATGAAGAATACAATATCAATTTATATTTCCTTTGTTAATCTGTTGCTGCTCTTAGATTTGGTATCAGAGCAGGTGAATCTGCTGACAGAAATTAGAGAGGATTGCTTCATGGAATGTTAAAGATATTGAAGGGCTTCTCCAATTTTTTTGGTTGCCCTGATAATGAGAGATCACGTTTGAGTGAAGAATAAAGTTTTGTAGTTCTGAAATAATAGATACAGACTACCATTTGAATCGACGTCTCCAGTTGTACATCGTGTTCTGTATTCAAGTTCTGCAGATCCGTGTATATCTTTCTCTTCAAGATCGACTTCCAATTCGGGTATCAGTGGTGCCTCAGGCCTGCATACAGTTCTAATTACAATTGTACAGCGGATTTATTGCCTCATGGACGTGTTGCTCTTTGTTATCTTTGTGAGGATGTAATCTTGTTTAAGATCTAAATAAGGCGTGTCGACATGTCAATTTTTTTATCTGCATTCATATCGCAACGCAATAATCCACTCAGAAATCTGTGCTCTATCAATAGAATCAAATCAATCTTGGACCCGTCAATGATCCCAATCCAAGCACGTGACTTCATCCACATTCCACGCTTGTGATTCGCAATGTTGAGTTATTGAAACGACTCTCTTCTCACCGTTCTGGGCTTGATTCGTGATTGTCGGGTCGTATGAATTCCATATTGCTTATTGCTGTCAGGTGTGCCGAGTTTTCCACGTTTGAGTTCCACATTACTAGTAAGTCATTTTGTCAAGTTTTAAATAGTCTATCTACTGTTCCATTATTTATTAGTGTCTTTATTATTATTTTAGTATAGTGAGTCCGAACAAGGCTTAAGGTTCATCGATGTTATTAAAAATTGTCAATGTTCTTTACCAGTCGAGTCTATATAGAAATGCCATCTTCGGTTCAGTTGTCTATTTGAATTGTTATAGTTTCTGGTTTGTTTGTAGGTTGTGTCGGTTTGTAAAGTCCTCTCTTTCCTATAAAAAGTTTTTTTATTGTGTAAAAAATAAAATAAAATAAAAATCATTTTAATAGTCATTTGATTATAGTGTCTATATTATTTGTTAGTCATGTATCGTCAAATAATTAACTTATAGTCAAATTTGTAATGTCGTCAAAAGTATTGTTTTACTCATCAAGTGTCATTATTTTGTGTTAGCAATTTTGTTGTCAACATCGTTTGTCAAGTCATTGTAAAAGTCTAAAAATTTTAAAAAAAATTACCTCACGGACGCATTATCGCTGGAACGCGACGTCTGAAATAAATTAATGAGCCTCAAAAGCAAAATCCGTTGATCTAGCAACTTGTCAGATGGAGGAAGGAGGCATCGGAGGAAGGAGGTCGAACAACGACCTCTCGTCAGTCGCCAACGACGGGGGCGCATATCGATCCGCACAGTGTGCAGTGTGAGTATATGATTTTCAGTGTGGTTTCCATTTTCTCAGAGTGCTTCTATTTGCAGTGTTCCTGTTTTGTGTGGTATTTGATGGATGTTGGAAAGAAAGTTGTGTTGGAGCGCGAGATGATCCGGTGATCCTCTAACCGACTTGGTCCTCTCGATGTTGCCGTGCCGTTGGAAGATGGTCAGCTAGAAGAATACGTTCACTAGCATTAGTGACCATGTGCAGCAAGACCTAACTAGCAAGATCCATTCAGGAGTATGTTCTTCGATGCAGTTTGCTTCTCAGTATCTATATGAGTGGAATTTCACATTGTGGGGGGGAATACATACCAATGTTCCATTCCCATTCTGCACCCAAAACGACTTAGTCAAGGAAAGCTTCCAGTGGCAGTGGCAGTTTTCTATGCTGTTCGAGATCGAGTGGCAGTGATCAAAGACAGAGACTACAATTAAGAACATTACGATTCTTATAGGAAGTAATGTGAAATTTTTTCAGTATATCTTCTATTGTGCAGTTTTGTGATATGCATGTTGTGTTTCCTACATAATTCCCTGATGTATAAGCATAGTGGTGAACAGTAGCACCAGAGTAAGTCAGTTCATGGATCTTGAAAGGGTTTGTGGGAGGATCCAGAAAACCACACGAGGTCGACAGTTGATGAGGTTCCTGTCACTTCAAGGTTTGTGGTAAGCCTGTTTAAAACCATGGAAGGAGCGAGCCTTTCTTTTGGATCAAGGTCATGAGTCACAGAGTTGGACATGCCACAGGGGTGAGCATACTGCAGAGGAGTGTGTGGATGTTTTTCTACCATGTTCGCACTAAGGGGGGGAATGTTAGGAATTATTATTAGTGCTCACATTATTATAAAAGTTAGATTATAATTATGTTGAGTTGATATTACAATTGTTATAATATATTGTTTTAACAATATATTATTTTAGTGTTTTGTTGTACCCGTAAAGTTATAAACGGGTAAGTGGTTTGTTGACTTACCTATTTTATAGGAAGTCAGTTTTCCTATGTATATGGCTATTTAATAGCCTGTGTATGTAATTCAGATATGAAGAATACAATATCAATTTATATTTCCTTTGTTAATCTGTTGCTTCTTGCTCTTAGAGAGTTTACTTTGATTACTTGCACAAACACCCTTTCTCCTTCGGATGATTGACATAAGTGTCATGTGGTTGTAGGAGAATAGAGTTTCACATTGGTTCCCCATGCCACTTTCCCCAACCTCACACTTTTCCTCCCCCAAACCCCTTCTTCATTGCCTCTCATCCTCTCCCATAGTTTCAATACCTCCAATTTGACTTCTTCGATGTATCCCCTTTGGCGTTTGCATCGTACATTACACGTATAATTTTTAGTTTAGACAATGAGAAAGTAGGGGCAAAATGGAATGTAAGGGCTTTAGAGTGATATATGATTTAATCAAAATTTTAGAGACTGCTATTACAAATAGGTGGAGGAAAATATGTTTATTTAGTGAAGTAAAATAGACTTTCAAATAAATTAAGTGAAACAAAGTATCTTGCTTGAACCATATACTTTTTAAATGGCACAAGAAAAAAAGGTAGCGATGTAGTTTTGATCTTGTCAAATCTCAAGCTATTGATTAGACAACCTTGTTGCTTTGTTCTTGGGATTTCAAAACCTCACTTAGTTTTCTATATTTTGTTGTGATTCACTTAAAAACAATTGTTTTTTATTGGAGCCCCAGTAAGCTTGTGATACCTTGCTAACTTGTAAACAATGGAGAGAATTAATGGGGGTCTGTGTTATATCCCTCCATTATTATCAAGCCCCTAAGAGTTTGAACAATTTGGAAATTATTACGCATTTAGTGTAGCAAGATAGTGGTATTTGGAGATGATGTTGTCATGGAAGAAAGAATATTGGTCCACCGCATAAAGAAAAGGGGCTCACACTAACGAAAACATTTGAGGATAAATCAATAAAAATCTATTCAAGTGGGGAAGATGTCGAAGAATGGAAAAAGAGAAATTGGACAAATAAAAATACGTAAAAGTTGTGTGACACATAAAGGATGAGGCAAATAATCAACATACGAATTTAGTTGTCTCATATGGATCCAGAGAGGTCATCGATAAGAAATAACATGGATTTCGAACACAAGATGAACCATTCAAAGCCATACAAGTCAACATAGGAAGTAAAGAAGAACCAAAATTGGAAACAGGTTGGTTATTCTTTGGAGCGAACAAGAAATTACAAAGTCAAACATTTTTGTGAGTGTGAGGATATATTACCAAGATACTACCATGAAACTAAGGGGTTACACCCATATCTGGGAATAATATAAATAAAATTGATTGAAGGAGCCAAACTAGTCAAAAAGTGCCCATATCAGATGAATTTCAATTTACACACAAAAGTCAAACAAGAAATTGATAACATATTATCGCAAGATTCATTATACCTGTGGAAGAATCAAAATAGGTAACTCCAATGGTGATAAGCATAAAGAAAGATATACGCATACAAATTTGTGTGGACCATCGAGCCTTAAACTTTGTGTGCATAATTGACCCATTTCCTATGCCTTTTACCGGTTTTTTTAGAAGAGGTAGCGAGAAGGGAAATATGTACCTTTAAAGATGGATTCTTTCAATATTATCAGTCAAAATTGCAAAGGAAGATAGGGTGAAGACAACTTTTGTGACCAAATGGGGATTGTTCGCCTATACAATAACGTCATTCAAACTAAAAAATGTGTCCTGCCAGCTTTTCTTGAGTATCATTATAACCGTGTTTAAAGATTTCATCCTAAAGTTTCTTTGATTATACTTATATGATTGGACGGTCTATTGATTGATGTTATATAATTGCAATAACTTTATACTATTGTTTGAATGTTGCGGACCTCTACAAATTTTCCTCAATTTGAAGAAATGTGTATTTGCAACACCATTTAGCACCTGTTATGGCATATAATATGCAAAGATGGGTTGTTCGTGAATCCAACTAAAATAACAATAATAATTCATTTCAAGCCACTATGAACATAGAGAAAAGTCCTTGTATTCTTAGGACATTGCAGATATTATACAAATTTTATTAAATATTATGCCAAAATTACAACATTGTTGGAAAAGCTATTGCGAAAAACAAGAGAATTTAAGTGGGGTGTGAACAAGAAAGAGCATTTGAGCAACTAAATGAGAAATTAACACAAGCCCCCATTTTACGCTTTCGGATTGGACAATTCCATTTCATGTGCACGTGGAAGCCTCGGGAATGGTTATTAGAGCAATCTTGGCTCAACCAAGAGAAGGAAATATGGATCATCCCATTTACTTTGCTAGTAGAAAATTGATGAGCGCGGTAATAAATTATACCACAACAGAAAGAGAAGGACTATCAATGGTGTATGCGCTACAAAATTTTAGACACTATCTTTTTGAAACTCCATTTGTGTTCTTTACAAATCACATGGCCTTGAAGCACCTAGTGAATAAAGCAAGATTGCATATGTAGATGAATTTTGTCTTCTAAGAATTTTAGTTTTCAATCGTAGTGAAGCTGGGTAAAAATAATGTTGGAATTGATCATTTGTTGTGCATAAATATAGGGGAAGGAGCACATCCAATAAAAGAAGGAATGAAAGATACATAATTGTTCCAAATGCAAAGTAATATTGATGAATTATAAGACGTAATTCACTTTATCCAATATGGAATCACACCATAAAATTCTATAGTGAGTCAAAGAAAACAATTAACCATTAAAATTGTGTCGTATTAGTTGTGGTGAACAAATTTACAAGATGGGATGTGATGAGATTTTATGGTGATGTGTTATGGATCATGAGAGGGCATATATTCTCCACGAGGCACATGAAGGGATTACTGAGAAGGTCATTATGTTGAAGAAGCTATCTCGTGGAAGATTCTTAATGCGGGGCTATGGTTACAAAGTTTGTTTCCCATTTAGTTATGTCTTTACTCCATACACATGAGGTTATGGAAGTCGAACGCACAAGTTTCCTTTATCTTTTGCATTGGCCTATCACGTCTTAGTATAAACTAGGGTGAGCTCACTCGAAGTGAGGAAAGGTTATGGAAAACATCAAAGCTAGCATGTTTGAAGTGGAGTTAGAAGGTTTAACATACATAAGCTATAAAGTAACTCAAAAATATAATGTACAAGCATTATTCTTCCCCAAAACACACTTGCTCATGTATTAATCATCGGTTGTACACTTACATAGTATTTAAGTGACTTACAGGACTCAAACTAACTTAACAACAAGCTCTCTTTCTAAAAAGGATGCAAAGCTCAACTATTCCCACTTTCACACGTAACCCCTTATAATGGATCCCTTAAGGGGTATTTATACTAGTGGAGACTTGACCTTCACTAGTCTTCCAAGTGTTATAAATATCCCTTAAGTTACAACTATCAATTTTACTAGTACACCCAAGTGGCGGTTAAATATAGCGACTCGCCACCATACCTCTACCCTGCATGGCGATCCTTCTAGAAGTTTGTTGCCTTATCCTTAGCCAAGTTCCAATTCTATCAATTTTTTTCGTCGATTCCATGCAAGTGTTCCAACTTGCAATCAAGTGGCGGTCTTATTCTCGGCCTGCCTATATTTGATCTTCTTTATCCTACATGCCTTTGTCCAAAATTATCCTTACTACATAATCTCTTAACCTTTGTCGGGACTGCATTTTCCTTACTCAAGTCCATGTGTGGTCTTCGATTACATTTTTGTATGTTTGTCCCTTTTTTATTTTCCCATGCTCTTACTTCTTCTCCTCGTGCATGCTTCTTCTCTACTTTTCCTCTATGTGCATCCTTTCTCAAAGTTTCATGTGTCCCTCTAAATAATAGTAGACCATGAATAAAGAATGCTTAGTCGTAATATATGACTTAATGAATAAAGAATACAAATTTATGGGTCCAACATCATCCAATACTAAATTTGTTTCCCTTACTCATGAAACAGTTATTGGACTTCATCAAATAATTATGGTACCTTGACTTTTATTAGGTCTTCATACGCCTTCCATTTATTTATTGCCTCTTGAATAAGTTGGCCTAAATTGTCTAAGCGAGTGGTTATTTGGCTAAAAATATTTGTGCTCTTAACTCTTGTATTTATCACCATACGTAGATATTCAGCTTTCTTTTGTAACTTTTTGCACGTATTCTCTAGCTTTGTTTCAGACTTACTGGTGAGCTTCCTTAGTTTTGTCAACCTATGCTTCATCCCTTCCTTATTTTCCGTGATCTCTTCACCAACCTTTTCAAATTCCTCAATTAACTTATTCTTCTTAGCTTTATCAAGAGAGTCATCCTCTAGCTTGGCCTCTATAAATGTGATCCTATTGGTCTCCTTCTTCATGCACATGTTTATTATTCAGATTGTTTGTAAATCCCTTCAACAATTTCTTAGCCTCCGTATCCTTTTTTCATTTGTGTTACGATATTTTTGCAAGCTTCTAACTTTTTGGTTGGTGAATCGTATGTTTTCTTGGTTACCTTTTTTATACTTATGCCTCTCCCTTTTTTTTCTCAATTTGTTTAAATAACATATATATGAGTTTTTTATTTCATCAATATTTTCCCCTTTGATGGGTGGGTTGGCTTCGATAAGCTCGGGTTCATTATAAATAATTATTTCCCACGACACTTTTTATTTGGCATCGTCTGCAATCAAAATTTTTCCTTGAGGCTTTTATTCTCATGTTGTAGCTACCACAATTTACTATTTGCTTCCTTGAACTCTTGCCTCTAATTTATATTATCATGCCCTATATATCTAAGATTCGTGGTTATTGTGTAAATTTTGTTGAGCCAATTCCCCAACAATTTTCAGTAACGTCTCGCCCACTTGATTTTTACATGTTGTAAGTTGTTACAAGGAGGATAGGATCCCCTTCCTTGGTAGGAAGGCTATGGATGTTTTCAATTGTCATCTCAATTATCGGATCTTGTGTACATGCCTCTAGAGAGAATGATAGTTCCTTCTTCAAGCGCATGATGACCAAGGTTTTTTGAGGTAATCCTATGAGAATAATTCTTTGGCATTCTTCCCCTTCTAATATATCACCCACATTGACCTTCTTGTCTGTTGGGATGGATTCAAAGTTCCTCTACATCTTCATTTGTCTTGTTATCTACCTCCCGAATTGGTCTTTTCACAAGCTCGGGTTCATTTGTGCTTTTTCTTCATCACCTCTATGACCACCTCCTTCCCTATGGTTTTCTTTAGCATTTCCACTTGTTTCATACTCTTTATCATTATCCTTGGGATTATCTTCAACCTCAATTACTTTTGAAGGTAACCTTTGAGTAGATGATGCCCATGCGCTTGCATCTTTGGAGTCCATGTTCTCATTTGGTCCACCTTTCACACTAGTTTGTATTGGAGAGTTTTACATTATATCTTCTATGTTTAGCTCCTCCCCATCCTTCGGTGACATAGCAATTTCTCCAATCCCCCTTCTTCTCTTGTTCCTTACATTGTTTCTAGGGTTTGGCTTGGGTCCATTGTTATTTCCACACATTTAGGATACTTTGTGTATCTTTCCTTATTGACCTCTGTGTAATGATAGGTTCTTGCTTTGTGTTCAATCTCTTTTTCTTCCTAGGTTGCCTTGTTTGTGCATGTACACTTTTTTTTCCTACTTGTACCCTTTTTATGCACTCTAGTTGTTCTTGAGCACTACACCTCTCACGCTTAGGCATAACCATTTTATCACCCTTCTCATATGGCTCCCCTTTTCTTTGAGTGCATATAAAAGAATAACTTTTGCATTCATTTTTTACTACAATAGTCTCCCACCTTGTAAGTTAAAATATAGTTGTCATCTACTTTTCTTTATGGGAATCCCATTTAGGGTGATTGTAAGTTACGCAAAGTGTATGAATGTCTTCATCAATTCTCTACATGTCAATCGTTATTATTTTGGAATCCTTGATCTGATTGACAAATCAAAAAAATAATCAACAAAGTAAAGGCATAGGGAAACTTAACCCATAGGGACCAACTTCCATCTACCTTATTAAACCTTGCCAAGGAGTAATTCATTACCAAGGTGAAAGTCTGCCTCTCCATCCAATTCCTTTGGAATTTTTGTGAGATTCTTTAGTCCGATTGGAGACATTTCTCAAATGCCTTAACCAATTTGTGAACCACGCCTTGTAAGCATTATTGAGTGTGGTGGGTGTCATGAATTATTTGTTCTTTACTCACAAAGATGGATATTCTTGTAGGAATATCTATGTTGGTTCTACATCTCCTTTAAGTATGCCGAGTTCATTGAACACTAAATAAATTAGGATTGTGCCCTAATGAAATTTGATTCTTTTCTTTTCCTGCTCCAACTCTACATGATCAATTATGTTGTGTGCAATAAATTGGGATAAACTACATATTGTCCCTTGTGTCGTCTTATGGGGGACGCATGAATATCTCTTATTTACCTTTTTCATCTCTTTTCTCTAGCTAATTTGGACATTTGTAGTCACATTGCAACTCTTGTCACATGGTCCTTAACGTTATCAATTGGCATTGATTTTCCTCTACATTTATAATAGGAAAGGTTTCAATTTTATCTACCTCCGTATCATCCTCAAGGATTTGTGTTAAATCTTCTCTTTGGGTGTTTAGCCTTGTTGCCTTGCTAATAAGGTGGCATGAAATTATTATACATTGACTGCAAAGTAGAAATACCCTTCTCTTATGTGTGAGATAAGGTATTGGAATAATTCAATGGGATTGTTGAAGAAAGGCATATTCAATTATTAAAGTACCCATTTTTTCTCTAGCGTCTTATTTATGCCAATTTCATAGATGTCATTCCCCTTGCTATCCTTATGTCTTGTTGGGTGCAACATTTCCTTTTCTATTGTTCCATCCATCCCATGCATGAGATGGTTGCACTTTGACATTTATTACATTCCTACTTGAGTCCGCCACTACCCTATTCTTTCAACGTCCTTCGGGTAGTGCATCTAAAAGTTTATAGTTGACAAATTGGGACTTTTTCCTTCTTGGCCTTCTTAGTAATAACCATAGACTTTTTGCCCTTCTTGGGCACGGAGAACTTTCTCCCGATTCCCCTTTTTGTACTTCTTTTATGACAACCGCTTCTTCTTTATCAATAGGGTCTTGTTTAATGACTATGAATTCTGCCTCACTTACATTTAATTTGAAATACTTGTAGAGCTCAAAGTTTCGATTCTTACACCTTTTCTATCTAGTTTTTATTTTTCCACATAACTCGATAACCACTTTGGTTTACCCTGGGATGGTTGATTGCCCCAAAGTGCATCATTCAGATGAGGGAAACTCGACCTCCATGTTAATGGAAATTGAGCGCAAGTTTTACTCAATGTATTATCTTACCCATTTCTATTTGCTTTGTTTATAATAGTAAAAGCTTTATTCTTCATCAATGATAGTTGATATTTTAGTATTTTCAGGCGTTGAATCATTGTTTCACTTTTTCTTGTTGTTTTTATCCAAAGATCTCATTTTCACTATAAGGTAATTAAAATGATTGTCCCCCTTCCTATTTATAACCCTTACCATAGGTAATAAATGCTCCTTTAATTTACTCTTCACATATGTGAGTGTTATATTCCCCACAACTGCCATTAATACCTAGTTGTTAATAGTTGTCCTTAGATCTTTTTTTCCCACTTGATTTTAATAATTGTCGAGTGTGCGTTGTGAACCTCTCGTGTTGTTTATTTTTCCTTTGTGCCTCATCTGGGTTAGGTATCATATGTTCTCGGGCCATGTCACTTTCCCTTGTGCGCATCCTTCCTTTTGTGTTATCTCCTGCCTCGTAGCTCCTTATAAAGCTAACATTCCTCTTTCATAGATTCCCCTATCTTCTAAAACACTCAATTTATCCCTTCGATCATTTCTTTTCAAGTATTTTCTTATCTCGCATGCAAATTTGTTTCCATGTTCTTTTTCTCTTATATCTTTCCAGAAGTGTATCGAGTCATTTTCATGTGCATCCTTCTTTCCCGAATCCCCATAGTAATACCTCATATCATCAATATTTTTCCCCCAACACAAAACATTATGTGATCTTCAGGCACTTCAACTTGTGTAGTAAGTGTATCTATCATTTTCTTAGAGCTTAAAAAACACAAAACATTAAACAAATATGTGAATTTCCTACGCTTATTACATGTAAGAAAGAAAATTTAATTTACAAATTGAAATAATAGCTAATCTAATGGCATACACCTTATTTCATTACAATACCACTTTATTGGAAGTAGTATTTCAGCCTACTCCAATTGAAAGTAGCCTGAAGTAATTTCCGCTTAGGTCCATTAATTTACATGCCCGAGATAACAATATTGTTGGTATCTCATAGGGACCTAGCGAATGTGTTTTGAACTTTCCTAGATGGTGCACAAAATTTAAATCATACAATAAAAAAATTTCTCCTACTTCAAGAGTCTTATTATTTATAATACGATCATGCCACGCCTTTTGTCTTGCTTTCTCAATATTCTATGAACATCGGGCTTGCATACCATCTTCATCCAATTGTAACAATTTTGTTAACCTCTCAGTAATTGAATCTTCTTCATCCAAGTTTTCAATTCTCGTGATTCTAAGTGATGGTTCCATGAATTATATTGGCAACATTTCTTTTGTTCTATAGACTAGTTGAAATGGAGTCACTTTATTGAGGAGCTTAAATGTTTTTTTGTATGCTCAAAGCACCACTGAAACCTTGTCATCCCGGTCCTTGCGTCTCACGTCATAAATCTTTGATAACATGTGACTTAAGAACTTGTTGAATGCTTCAGTCGTTCCATTGGCCTATGGGTGATATGGTCTTATTTTATTGTGCACGTCATAAATTCTTGCAACAAAATCTGTTTAATATAATTCAAAAAGTGTGTCCCTTGATCACTTGTTAACCTCAATGGACATCCAAAATGACTAATGATATTTATCCAAAGGAACTTGGTATTTGTTGTTATTGTACAATATTTGGTGGGTGGAGTAGCCTCTACCCACCTTGTTAGATAGTCTATTGTGGTAATGATATAATGCACTATAGTTCTGCGCGTAACATAATTGATTAGTCTCACAAAGTCAATTGCCCATTTTACAAATGATTTTTATGTTATTATTAGTATTAAAGGCATTTCATCACACTTTTTGATTTTTTGACACATTGGCATCAGTCACATTCCTTGGCATATGCCTTAGCATCCTTAAAAAAACTTTACCACCAAAGTCATGCATTGATAATCTTTCGTGTGGTAGCTTCTAATGACCTCCTCAAATCCCTTCATGTGTCTCACAAAGAATATATTACCTCTCATGATCCATAACACATTTCAATAAAATATCATCATGTCTCATCTTGTAAATTTGTTCACCTATCAACTGATACGATGTAAAATTAATGGCTAATTATTTTCTTTGACTCAAGATGGAATTCTACAACTTGATTCCATGTTACGTAAGTGAATTACGTCTACAATTCATCAAGCTTACTTTTGATTTGGAATATTTGTGCATATGTCATTTCGTATTCTATTTGATTTTCTCCTTCCTCTATATATAAGTTTGACAAATAATATGTTCCAACATTATTTTTACCGATTTCACTACAACTCAAAAATAAAATGCTTGGAAGAGTATAATCCATCTGCGCATATTATCCCATGCATTATTGCTTTATTCATTGAGTGTTTTAAGGCCATGTGATCCCTAAAGAGCACAAATGAACTTATTAAAAGATAGTTTCTAAACTTTTGTAATGCATACATCATTGATAGGCCTTCTCTTTTTGTGGTGGTATAATTTCTTTCTACGCGCGTCAATATTCGACTAGCAAACTAAATGGGATGATCCATATTACCTTCTCTTGGTTGAGCCAAGATTGCTTCAACATCTGTTCTTGAGGTATCCATGTGCACATGGAAAGTGTAATCCAATCTAAGAATTATAAATGGGGGCTTGTGTTAATTTCTCCTTCGCTTTCTCAAACACTTTTTTTCCTACACCCCACTCAAATTCTCCTATATTTCGCATAGTACATTTTCCACCGATGTTGTAATTTTGGCATAATCTTCAATAAATTTTATATAATTATGAAATTTCCTAAGAAAAGGTAGACTTCACTTTGCATTTGAGGCGCTTCGAGATCAATTATTATTGGTAATTTAGTTGGGTCCAATAATAACCCATCTTTGTATATTATATGCCCCGAGAAGGAAGCGAAATGGTGTTGCGAATATACATTTCTTCAAATTGAGGGAAATATGTAGATGTCTGCAACGCTCAAACATTAGTCTCAATTTATCATAATGATCTCACACCAATCCATAGACTTTATAGTCATCCAAGTATACATAAAGAAACATTAGGATGAAATCTTCAATCATGGTTACAACGATACTTGAGAAAATTACAGGTGCATTTTTAGCCCGAATGACATTATTGTATAGGTGAATCTCCCCCATTCACTCAAAAAAGTTACTTCACCTTTTCTTCCTCTTCAATTTTGACCTAATGATATCCAAATAATCCATTTGTGAAGGTATATATTTCCCTTCTCGCTACCTCTTCTAAAAAAAATTTGATAAAAGATATATGAAATGGGTCAATTATACACAAAGTTTAAGGCTCGATGGTCCACATAAATTTGTATGCGTTCATATTTCTCTATGTTTATCACCATTTATATTAATAATCTTGATTCTTCCATAGGTATAATGAATCCTTTGGCTAGCATATTATTAATTTCTTGTTTGAATTTTACGCGTAAATTACGATTTATCCGATATGGGCATTTTTGACTGGTTTGGATCCTTCAATCAATTTTATTTTCATTGTTTCCAGAGAGATGGTGTAACCCCTTAATTTTATGGTATCCTTTTGGGATTATATCCTCATATTCACACATTTTTTTACTATCATTGCAATATCTTGTTCGCTCTAGTAATTGTCAATTGTTGCCAATTTTGGTTCTTCTTTACATCCTATGTTGACTTGTATGGTCTTGAATGGTTCATCTTATGGTAAAATTCCATGTTATGTCTTATCAATTACCTCTCGGGATCCATATGAGACATCTATATTTAAATGATGATTGTTTACCTCATCCTCTACGTGTCGCACAAATTTTTACGTATTTTTATTCATTTAATTTCTCTTTTTCCATTCTTTTTCATCTTCCCCACTTGATTTATGAGAAAAACTTCATTTTTGGGCATGGGGGTTTCTGGAAAATTGCAGCAGCATAATAACATGGAAATGAAGTTTGGGAGGGAAAAATAACACATTCAAATGTTTAAAATGGTTAAGTGTTTGAGTGTTTTAACCATTTCACCCTTTTAGCATTTTAACTTGATGTTAACTTCACAGGCTTAACCCAAGTCAAGTGGAGGTTAGAGGGTGAGTTGCACCCATGAAAATAGGGGACAATTGAGGTGAGGGGACAATGGGGACACTAAGTTACACTTTACATTAGATTGTGATAAGTGTCACCATGTGGGAGCATGTGAGGGAGATGGAAGTGCCAAAACATGCTCCCGAGAGCTAAAATGAGGTTTTGCATGTGACATGGGTTAAATCCATGAGCTTGGGAACACTTTTGTGTCCCCTTTGTCCCTTTTTTTTTTGGGGACAAAGGGAAAGGGTAGAAGAAACATCAAAAAGTACACCAAGGGTCAAGTTTCTCATGAGGAGGGGCCAGATGGGTCAAAACACATTTTTGCATGTTTCTTAACAACCCATGTTGTCACTTAAGTGACAAAAAGCATTCCACAAAAAGTGGAGAGCAACTTTGTGTACCCTTTGTCCCCTTGTCTATTGGAACAAAGGGACAAGGGACAACAAGCTTCAAAAAGTGCACCATGGGTCAAGGGGGTCATGATTTCAAGTTGTGCACATTCCTAGGACACAAGTGGTGTACTTTAAGTGACATAAAAAAATCAATAGGGGATAATGGGGACACAAAATTTAACCGCCTAGCTTATGAAGTGTGTTGATGTCATCATGCCAACACGAGAATAGAACATGAGAATGATTTTTTCTACCCTAGGAGAAAAAATTGGAGTTCCATGGTTGAAAATTTTATTATTTTATTCCAAAACACCCAATTATTTTGTTACCAAAAATTTCTAGACTTGATTCTACTTTAAATTTTAGTTTTAGGCCCAGCCACCCTTTTAGCACAAAGAAGTAGCAACAATAACAAAAACTACCACAAAGAGTAATGAGTTATAGGATCACAACTGATGTATTAAACATGTAGTGGACTCTAAGATCTTTATATTGACTATTTTTAAGCTCCTAACTCTTCCTAGAACTCCCAAAATCTTCATAACAAGGTAACTTTCTATTGACGCTCACATTCCATGTACTCGTAGTGAACCAATCTTTCTTAAATGGATCCCGACACAAAATTCTCCATAGGTTTCCTTGAAAATTCTATGGATCTCTTCATTTTTCTCCTTTGCAACCTAAAGATTTGTTGAGCCCTTGCAATTAGTTTTCAATGGATGTCCCCTTGTTGTAATATGGCTATAAATAGCCAATTTATTACTTCATGGAGTATTATTCCACCTAAGATCTTAGTATCACCATGAAATCTACTTTGATCTATCCCCTACACACTAAACATAATTTAAATCCTTGTTAGTATGTCCCTCTCAGCTAGAATGGGGTTGGAACATACTCAAAGGGGTTGTATGATTTGAAAGGTGGCAAGTAAGAAGAGTCTACGATGACTAAGAAAGGGGATTTCAAGTGGGGGTTTGGTTGTCATGACCAAAGTTTTAAATTTTACATGTTAAACATTTATCATTGCAACAAAAGAATTAAAGTAGGATATTTGACAAAGAGATAGCTTAGAAAGTTTAGTCATATAAAGTAGACTAAAGAATAAATAAACTTGAGATGTTTAATCAAAACTTAGGAAGCTTTAAAGAGAGAATGGGGTGGTAATCAAATTGAGTTATCTTTTCAATAGAAAAAGTGATGTAATGTTTATTGAGAAATTAATTTTGAATAATTTGGCAAATTAATACTTACAATAAGAAAGTGTCCAATTATCTATATGATTGAGTCATGTATAAGCATTGGATAAAGTCAAAGTGTAGTGTTTGGATGTTGTAATTATCTCATTGAAATAAAATAAAGACAAGTTCAATGTTATTTTATTTGATGCGAAGAGTTATGCCACTATGTATCGTGAATGCTCCATAGTCTAAGACTATTATTTATTTGAATACTTGAGTGTGACTATGTAAAAGATTTGAAAATTCAAACCATAACTAACTAAATGAGAAATGGGAATGAAATAAAACTAAGTCGAGTAAAAATTATAGAGAGTATTTAAATCAATTGTGCTATATAAGTAAATCTAACGTTATCTTTTATATTTTCATCTTAAATAGAAAGGGTTCTCAAATTTTCAACACTTATGAAGGAATATCTAAACAAATCATTAGATTAATATTTTTGAGCTAGGATGCATAACTTGAACCAAAACTATTACCTTAAATTAACATAATGAATTGATCAAACTATAAATCAACCAAGTGTCATCGATTAGAGAGAACTGTACATTTTCAAAAGAATTATTTATGAATACTACTCATTATTATAATTTGAGTACTTAAAGTGTTATTATTCAAAGAGTACAAGTGATTCTTCTTACATTTTCCAATCACCATTTATGTAGTTTAATTTCCTATTGATCATAAAAACGTAGAATTAATTTTATATTTACTAAGTAAATACTTGAAAATCAAATACCAAGATGATACAATACCGAATATCATTTCCAAGCTATTTTCTAGGTTAAAATTCATCGGACACCCCTATATGTAGTACTCTTAAAGATAAATATCCTTTCACGACCATTTCTTTTACCCAAAAGGTACCTCGCTTAGTGATGTAGTCATGATTAAGGGCCTTAACGAACCGATGCCTTAGAATACACAACCAAAAATTTAGAGTTAAATCTCAACAAAGCAATACCTTAAGCAAAAATTTAAACAAGAATAAAAATGTTTCTTCTATTTATATTAATAAAATAGTTTGAACTAAAAAAATGAAATTACATTCCAATGATAGTATTATGGTAATAATCTACAATAATTCCAACCCTATGATCTATCCTAATCTTGTAGCATATGTAAAACTTCTATATAACCTCACTCAACTCAACTCAACTCAACAACTTTACAATAGATTCTCATATCACACACCATTGGATGCATGGGTAAATAGATACCTTACATGCTCCTAACTCCCTCAAAATATAGAAATTGTTGTGAAAAAGGTAGGAGAAAAAACATGACTTTACAAATAAATATACCTTGCGAGGATTCCTTAGAGTGTACAAAATCACCATTAATCTCCCATATGTTTTCATCCATTGGATAAATCTCAAATAAGATAATCTATTTTGTCCTTCAACATGAAAGACAAATCAAGTTCTATGTGTACCCTCCTATATTTGTATTAATGTTGAAAAAATATTATGTTAGAAGTAGATTCAATCACAATGAAATATGCTAGTGGTCCTAAATGTTTAACGAGGCTTCATGACACTAACTAAGTCTTATGTGGCATGTGTATTATTTAGAACTTCCACATATAAGAAAAGTGTTGCACATCTCAACATGCATTATTGTTTTTGTACGATGTAAATAGGTGTACACATAACGGTTTACGGGGGCTAAGCTAATGTTATATGACATCGAGAATGATTCAAAGGATATGTAGGTTTATGTGAAATAATTAAGCCTTTGTATAGGAGTATATGATTGTGTGGATTCCAAAATAGATGGAGAAGACATTAATATTAAGGTTTAATCAACTTTATCTAGAGTGGAACAACAATGTGCATGTATTATTTCACCAAATCTAATTTTTTTTTAGTGATGCCAAAATTTCTCATGAACCAAAATGCTCTTATATCATACACCTTAGGTAAGAAAACAGTTGATCCCCTACACAAGCATGTCTCTATATTTATTCAAAGAAATGAAAATTTCTACCTGCTAAGATGCATCCTCAACTTCTCTACCTCTACATTTCACCATATATTTTGTATGGTCCTTTTAGTGCATTGTATTCACTACATGGTCATCTTAAATGAAATAAATTTCTTCCCACCTCCTCTCTTGTATATTGGGCCTCCAATATAATTCTACATGGTATTCTTATCCACGTGTCTTCTCCTTAAAATATGGGTAGAAATATGCTACATTTGTAAGGTCTATTATCATTACACTAAATTTTATCATACATTCCTTGCAGAACCTTTATTTTCAAAGTCGTATGAGAACTAAGTCTCCAACTTCAAACTCCAAGTGTCTTATCCTTAAGTCTACATTATATAATATGTTAATATTATCCAATTTCAAGTGAACCTACACATGCAATTTCTTCATGTATTGCATGAAGTCGTCAAATTGTGTGCCCCTTATTTTTGCAATAACTCCTAAACTTCACAATGCCTCGGTGATTATCCCATAAAAATATGGAAATTAGGTGAATCTGTTAGTGCTCTTATTTATAGAGTTTTTATAATAAAACTCTTCTTGTACAAGAAATGAATCCTATGTTCCTTCCTTCTCTAATATATATATATATATATATATATATATATATTGATCGTTGTTGAGTTATTGGTCAAGTCACAATTTTGTTAGGTTACATTAATATACGTGCATGTATTGGTGATGGGAAAACAAACATTCGGCCTACCAACCATCCACAAGAGTAGAGAGTTCTCTTGGGAAGCTACTAGGTCCTATCACTAGGAAATAAATGTGGATAGAACATATGACCATTGCGAAATTCAAAACCAATTTTGGATTCTATCTGTCCGTGAAGGTGCTCATTCATCTTGGCCATCCGACACATATCCCCTCTCTTTCACAGGCTCACACATATATTTTTGTATCCATCCTTCTCCATCCAATTACCTTTGATGTATAGAATCTATGGGCACTCGACCTGTCATCACCAATCCGGCACTATGATAATTCTTCACCGAACTCCTCGCTGCTATGATTATTCACTAATGCACGTAGACCCTACTTCTCTAATTACCCAAACTTTGACATTTTAACATTACCGGACCACTTACGACAAATATTTACTTTTTACAACATTCCTATTGTACTTTGACTGTTACTGTACTCCACATTATTGGCGGCACGGCGCCGTTATCTTCTATCAGACGCTACTACTAATTATACTTAACAACATCATATTCCTAATACATACATTAATGAAATAGAAATTACGGAGGAAAATTTTAGTGTCGACATCTTCCCCCTTCCTAGCTTCTACTCCGTCCTCGAGTAGACTATTCACAGTGCTTGGAAAATCTTCAACTTATCGTGGTTGACCCATTTCGTAATGGGAGTGCCATCCAATTCCTCCAGTCAGTACGTACCATTTTCATGCACAGCTGCTATTTTGTAGGGCCCCATCCATTTTGGAAGAAATTTTCTTTGTCTTCTTTTTTTTGTATCTGGAATCATATACTAGAACCAAGTCATTCACATGAAATGGAGACCACCGGATCTTTTGATCAAAGTATTCCTTCTGCTTCATTTTCTTCTTATGGCTTGTATCCTTTGCTATTTCTCTCATTTCCTCCAGCAAATGAAGATGTACCAACCTTTCTTTTACTGAATCACTTTCATCCATCCTTTCATTTTTCATAACTCTCATAGTGGGAATATCAAACTCAATAGGAAGAACTGGATCAATGTCATAGGCCAACTGAAATGGGGAGTATCTTGTTTCTGACTTTGATGTTGCCCTATATGCCCACAATGCTTTGCGTGAATCCTTTTATCCCATTTATGTACCTACAAGGCTGCATCTTTTGTTAGAATTTGACACAACACAAAATTTGTTCGTTCCACCTGTCCATTTGTGCTTGGCTTGTATGTTGTTGCCTTCATGTGCTTAATAGAAAACTTATTGACTAGGGCTTCTACCACCTCATTAATGAAGTGGCTTCCTTGATTTGTTACAATTTCTAATGGGCAACCAAATCTGGTGACAATGCGTTCATACATGAACCTTGCCACTTCATCCATGGAAGCTGTTTTCAATGGCCTAGCTTCAACCCACTTGGTTAAATAATCTGTGGCAACTACAATATACTTATTTTGGCGTGATGTAGTTGGAAGTGGACCTACAATGTCTATTCCCCACTTTTCAAAGGGACCAAGGGGAAGAATAGGACATAATGGAGCTGATGAAGTCTTACGGTTACCATGTGTTTGACAAATATCACATGTCTTACAATAATTATAACAATCTTTAAAAAGAGTGGGCCAGTGATAACCTGCATCCAAGATCCTTCTTGTTGTAAGTTGTCCAGAGAAGTGCCCTCCACATGTACCATTGTGGAATTCTTCTAGCAGTTCCTTCCCTTGATCATGTCCAACCGCCTCTTGATCGTCCCATCGTGTCCTATTCGAAATAATACTCCATGCATAATAGAATATGGATGACTGGCTTGAGTAATCTTTCTCTTAGTCTTTGCATTGGCACCATCAGGAAACTTGAATTCATTCAAATAATTCCAAATATCTATGTATTCACTAGGGATTGTGTCAAGGGATAACAATGTTGCATCGGGGAAATCATCATCATCACAAGATGATCCTAAACCATCATAGGCTCGAGAGTGCATCTGCATTGACATGCTTCTTTCCTGGCCTATCTATAATATCAAATTCAAATTCTTGTAGCAAAATTATCCATCTTGCTATCCTCCCTGATGGGTTAGGCTTATTTACAATATATTTTAGAGCCTGATGATCTAATACAACTAGAAATTTTTTCCCTAGCAAGTAATTTCTAAACTTCTTTACAGCAAAAATGATAGCCAGAGCCTCTTTTTCAGTTACAGTATAATTTACCTCAGCACTGCTCATTTGTCTACTCCCAAAGTAAATTGGATGTTCATTCCCATTTTCATCCTTTTGGCTCAAAGTACTTCCTAGTGCTGCATCTGAGGCATCAGTGTACACAATGAATGAATGGCTTGCTCCACTGATTCTTCAAAACAGTGAAGACACCAGGGCTTCCTTGATTGTCCAAAAGCTTCATGCGCTTATTTCCTGGTTCAAAAGTAACATCCTTCTTCAAGAATCTGGGTTAGTGGTCAATGCAATCTTTGAGAAATTCTTGATGAACCTTCTATAGTAACCCACATGGCCTAAAAATGATCTCAACTTACTTCTATTAATAGGAAATGGTAAATCTTTGATTTTTGAAACTTTATCAGGATCAGTACCAATACCATCTCTAGATACAACATGCCCTAACAAAACGCCTTTAGAACATCCAAAGACACACTTTGTAGGGTTTAGTGAGGCTTGTGCTTCATCTAACCTTTGAAATGTTGTCTCCATTTGGTGCAGGTGGTCCAACTTGCTCCCATAGATGTAAAAATCATCCAGAAATACTCTGATGAAGGTCCCAATGTAGGGTTCGAACACCCTATTCATCAAACGTTGGAATGTTGTTGGAGCATTACACAACCCAAAAGGCATAACTCTATAAGCAAACGTTCCCCAAGGAGTGGTGAACGTGGTCTTTAGCTGATCTTTCTCTGCTATACGAACTTGGTTGTAGCCGCTATATCCATCAAAGAAAACTATAGCACTCTGCCGCCATACTTCCCAAGATCTGATTTGAAAATGGAAGAGGGTAATGATCCTTCTTTGTTGCCTTATTGAGCTTCGTGTAATCAACACAAATGCATAGCTTCCCATTCTTTTTATTAAGATCACAATGGAGAAACCCATTCTCGAATTCTCCACAAAGAAATATTAATCCCGCATCAAGCAACTTATCTATTTCTTCTTTTACGGTCTTGGAAAAATTAGGATTCATTCTATATGGCATTTGCTTTATGGGCTTAGCACCATCATCTACCACCAATACAATGTTCTACCCAATTTACTTGACAGAGTTCCTTGTAATCAAAAGTGAATAGGTGTATGTACCTTCAAAAGAGCTGGAGGTAGGATTCCTTCTCACTCTCCATCACAGCATCACCAATCTTTATTTGTTGGAGATGATCATCAACTTCTTCTTCAGATAATTTTATGGGGTCATGAGTTGGTGTGACTAGAAGGATATCCATGACTGAAACATCCACCTCGCTTTCTTCATCTTCAGTGTCCACTTCACTGGTACTAGAGTAATCAGAGGATGTCCAATCATCAGTTTCATCACTTAAATCCATAGGTTCTGCTTTATGATGTCGAGGGATCACGTTTATCTTCACCCTCTCTCTACCACGTCCAAGTGTCATAAAACCTTCATTCCAGTAGTTTCTTGCATGAACTCTCCTTAGCCATGGTCTTCCCAACAACAGCATTGGGTACGCAACAGTACCATTTTTCATCACCTGAAAGTCTACCACACATACAACACCCATAACAGATATTTCCACATTTGAAACTACACCTTCTGGTTTAGTTTTTCCTTTATTTAATGACCTTAACATAAGTGTTGAAGGGCGATCAATTTTTAAACCCAACATATTCATTACAGACTCGGTCATTACATTAACTACAGCACCTCCATCAACTAAGACATCATGAATTGAAATACCATTACATAATACCTCAGCTTGTGGAGCATAGGGATCCACCTCTGCCTCCAAAACAGGGACCTCAACCTCCTTCCTTCGTCGAGCATTGAGTCCACTTCGCAACTCCCGCCTCTTCTCAGAAGACATAGCCAAGAGTTGACCATATGTAATATTTGCAGGCCTTTTGGACAGATCTTCCAAGATGGAGTATGGTCCTTGCCCTTGTGAAATCAGAAAATCCTGCACACCCAACTTTCTTCTCCTATGTTTCTTACTAGTTTCTTCTTTCATCTTCTTAGGATCATTTCCATCTTGATTATCTTTTTCTTTCTTTCTTTTTGTTATAAGCACATCTACTTCATTATTTATGCTCTTATCTACTACATCAAAAGAATTCATAGGTGCTTTTCCTTTATCATTATCTCCTTTACTGGATGTGTAGAAGCTCTATCTGGACAATTATACTTATAATGACCCTTTTTATAACAACCATAACATACAACTTCGAAATATTTCTTTTGGACCTCTATCTCCTCCCCTGAGAACTAAATTCCTTTCCTTGAAAAAGATTAATAGTTAATCGACCCATCTTTTTGAGCAAATCTTCATACTCAGTAGATGTACTAGGAGAAATATTTGTGCTCACCGGAGTGGTTGTGGATTCTGGACCAAAGGTGCTGGTGTAGGCTCTACTTTAGCAACAATTTCTTTGGGCTCCTCTTCCATGCTTTCTTCTTGCCTTCTTGCAATCTCCTTTGCTTGTTCAATGGTAGTTGGGCGGTCATACTTCACTCGTTGTCTGATCTCTGGCTTCATCCCAAGAATAAAGTGCTTACAGAGGAGATTATCCACACCATTCATCAACCCATCCGCTAATCCTTCCTTCCGGATCTGGGCATTGAGCTTCCTCCTTAGCTCTAGAACACGAGCATGATAATCCCTTATCTTCTCCTTCTTTCCTTGGGATAGCTTTGTGATCTCGATCATGAGATCTGCATATTTATGTTGTTCACCAAATTCTTCAAGAAAACTTTCAGTTAATAAATCCCATGAATTTTTCACATTATCACCTAGTGTTTCAAACCACCTAAGTGTTGAACCATCCAAAAAGGTAGGAAAAATTTAGTCCATTGTTCCCTTCTTATAAGGCCATTACAAATACAAGATCGCTTAAACTCTTGAATTAAAGAAGAAGCATCTTCATTAGATTGAGCTGAAAAAAGCAGGAATCTTTCCCATTTTCAAAAGTAACCACCATGAAATTCCAACCCACAAGTACAATCAACAAGACTTATGTGCACAAATAATTGGAATCACTATACTAGAAAGTGATTTTACACCTTTCTACAATAAAATAGAAATGACCACGGTAAAAACTATGGTAAAACTTGACTTATCATGTAAAAACCGACTTTACCTTGTGGTAAACACTATTCACGGTAAAAGTGAAGTTACCGCGTAAATACTATTCACGGTAAAAGTGACTTTATCATGTAAATACTATTCCCAAAAAATGACTTTACCATGGTAATTACTATGCACAAAGAAAAACAAGGTTACCCTCCAATTGATTTTTGACTAAGTGGGAATATCTCTCCGTAAAAATCCACCAACGAGGAATGGTCCCTGAATCGGAACCAAAATGTCATCACCAATCCGCACTATGATAATTCTTCACCGAACTCCTCGTGCTATGATTATTCACTAATGCACAGCCTTTAGTTTGGTGGATGTAATGCTGAAACAAAACAACAAACATAACACAAGAATACCATCGACTATGATAAGACATTGATGATGACAAATCTGAAATATTAAAGTAAATTATAATATTAACATGAAATCTGTATAATCTCACCCATGAGGTACTTCAAGTGTTATTGACTTCACTTGCCTTTCACCAAGACTATGGGAGAAACTTTACAATTACACCTCTTAATGGCTTCTTCAACACACCTTTAAACTGATGGCTTCCTTCGCACACTTCCTACAATATTTCTCACTACTTCCTTCTATACTAAATGAGGGGGTGGCCTCTCTTTTATAGAACTTCCAGCTTATCCATCTTATCTCTAAGATAGGATAAGAAATCCACTTTGACGAATCATATTCCATACCTTAACTCTTATCTGTACATGTAAGCTTATCTTTTAAGATAAGATAAACCTTATCATTTTACATGGGTTCCACATTTTTAGACTTTTTACAAATAAAATATACAAAATATTTATGACCTCACTCCTTGTCCTTATTACCAATATAATATTTCTAATTCCTAATCACGTAGACCCTACTTCTCTAATTACCCAAACTTTGACATTTTAACATTACTGACCACTTACGACAAATATTTACTTTTACAACATTCCTATTGTACTTTGATCATTACCGTACTCCACATTATTGGCGCACGGCACCGTTATCTTCTATCGATGCTACTACTAACTATACTTAACAACATCATATTCCTAATACATACATTAATGAAATAGAAATTACGGAGGAAAATTTTAGTGTCGATGACTCCAACCCTAACCCCTATCTAGAAATATATAGTTCACGGTGGGGGCACTCCCCATATCCGTATTCACCCTCGGTCCCATCCCAACCCCCAAATGTAGATAATCCCTATATAGAGATATGACCCCTCTATATCTCTCGACTCGTATGATGTAGATAAGTCCTATACAAAGATATGATATGATGCACATTCGAATTTAAATAGTTCTACACATGCTCTCAAGATTTTTTTAAAATATTCATCCTTAGTGTAGATTTATTTCATCACCTTTAACCATACTAGTCCCACTTACATCTAACTTACTAAGGCAAATCTTCTATTCAATGCATCTACATTTTTATTTGATTTTCCATGTCTCTACATCAAGAAAAATAAGTAACTTTTTAAGAGTCGAAACTATTTCATGTCTTAGATTCCCATAGCTATTTATGAATTGTATTTATTGGTGTTCTATATATAACACAAATTCTATTGAAACAAGTAGCACTTCCATTTATTCAAATCTTGCACCATAGTGTAAAATATTGATTATAAGTTAAATATATTCTTCTTGCACCATTTAGCTTCTCATTAAAATGTGCAATGGGTATTCCTTCTTAATGCATCACAAATCTAATGGATACTCAAATCACATCACAATCAACCTTGAATACTTTATTAGAATAAGGAAAGGCCAACACTATCTTCTCCATGACTTTCTTATTTATCTTTTTGAAAGCCATACTAATTTACACCAAAAAAATCCTTGTCTCCCACTAATTTACACCCTAAAATTCAGGAAAGTTTAGTAAAAATGTTAAACCATAATCAAGGATTGAAATCTAGAAAGAATGCATATTTAGGTTATTAAACTAACATTCAAGATATATATATATATATATATATATATATATATATATATATATATATATATAATAAATATATTAAGATGATTAAGATGTCGATTAAATATGGAACATGCTCTATATAGTGAGCTAAAAATATGGTAGTGCAATTAGTGGTACATGGATTGAAGTGCAACCTGATGGAAAACACACTAACAATGATGTTTAATGTGTTATAACAATAAAATTCACAATGAAAGAGCTATAAATGAACAAAATTTATTGCACTTCCAAATGAATACAATTTGGCAAACTCCATAAGAGAGATGTATGCTTGAGATCTATCTCTTTATTCAAAACAAGCTACTTTATAGTTATACAAGGATAATATGAAAATAAATACTAAAAATAGAACATGAAGGGTTCCAGATGGGAACCAAAGGTCATCCTACATGGATACCATTCATATCCACCTTAGGGATGGATTCAAAATGATAGAAGTGGAAAAATATGAAATCTAGCCTATTATTATTATTGTTAATCCATTGACTTGTTTTGTGGACCGAAAGAAGCGTTGGAAAAGTCACATAACAAAATTGGCATGGGAAGATCTAATGATGATTACATTTTGTTTCATCATCTCTATCGTCAAACCTCCATAAACACTTCAGAGGCCCTCAAAATTGCAAAATAGTAAAAGTTGTTGAAAAACCGCTAAAAAAGATTTTCAAGACTTTCCAAAAATAACTTTTTGGAAAGCCTTTTTGATCAATGAGATTCTTTATGTTCTAATGGGTTGATCTAGACTTAAAACTAGGAGAAACACGTTGAGGGAGTTTTTTAAATGATTTGTTTCGAAAATGGAACTATGTTTCCGTTTGGAGAAATTGACCAAATGGACAAATCAACTAGCCTATTTTATCCTATTACATGGAATTTTCTTGATGTTATTTTTGTAATTGTATTACTTTTTGTATTTTCATCTTATTTATCTTTGTTTTTTCAATTTCGATCACTTAATATGCACACATGTACCCATAATAGTAAACCCAAACTTTCATGTAAAAGTACTTGATTTGGCATTGACAAGTGAATAGGATTAAGGAATTTTTGGGGTTGTATCACCCATGTGCCACCTACATTACCCCATGTGGAGATTAAACCCAAATTTAGTTCTCCCACCTATATAGGAGTACAATTGTGGTCCTTTTGACTATATGTATGTAATTAGATTTTGTCTCTTTAATGCTTTCTTTCTTTGACTTGGATTTGAATGCTCTTGAATTGGTTTGGAGTGCATCATACCTACTGAAGGGATACTCCTATCACATTCTATTGCAATGATAAAGAAAAGGGAATATTTCTTGATGTTTTAATGATGATGACCAATTGATTTTCCAATTTTTACCGTGTGATTCTCAAGTGGGTAGCCAATGACTAAATGAGAGGGTTTGATTTGTATTTATACTACTCCAAGGGTATCACACCAAGGAAAACATAGAGAGAAAATATCAACTCATGAAAAGGTTCCCATTTGAAAATTTTATTGTTAAGAGGCTAGGGAAATGACTGAATAGTACAAGTCCAAAATTGATTTGTTAGTTTAGTCACTATTGGATGGTTTTTACCAATAGGGAAAAAACATGAATTGATGATCTGTAGAAGTCTATGTATTTGGTATAAGGATTTTTACTAACAAAAGTGCTCTTGTAGGTGATTGAGAAGTATAATGAGGTATTACAAGCCTTATGATAGAGTGAGATAGTGTGTTTGGGCTTGGTTCATGTGCACAAGTCTTTAATAAGGGATATAAGTAAAAAAACACTACCAAATGTAAAACTACAAAAATTGGGTTTCTATATTTCTCCTCCTTTATTATAGTAAATTAAAATTTATAGCTAACTCGAAAATATGCATCTAAGTGTGTAGACGCACTTTTTATTTTCTCGAATGCTTGAGTTCTTAAGATGTGTCTAATGTGAAACCTACAAAACAAGAGTGTAGTCAATATTTATAATATGAAAATTAAAACTTTAACTATGAAATTTGATAGTTTGAAATTGAAATAGAAGAGAGAAAGGAAGGAATACAACTATATGTGTAGAAACTACTTTTTCCTTGGGAATATTGAGTGAATCACTGGAGTATGTTATGCCCCTTGGATGAGAAAAATGGAGAAAGAGATTCTTTCCAAATAAGTGGAGAATTGGGGTGATTAATACTCAATTTAAAAACTCAAAACTATCCAATGAGGTTGGGGGAAAAATAGACCCAATACTCACGATTGAGGGTAATACACAATGTATCACTCAAAAGGAGAAACCACTATGAGTTTGTAAGAAATTATGTCAAGGCTTATGGATGTCACTAAACCCAACCTACATCACCCACTTCAAATGAACCAAACTACTGCAAATGGATATAGATTTCAAGTTTTCATGATCAAATGGGATTAAGTACACTCATGCCTTCACCATACTCATTGTCATATGATAGCATTGAATAATTGAAAGGGGAAAAAGATATTGATGCTTCCATATGATAACATAATTTTTTTGAAAGAGAATAATATGTACCATAAACTATTGTAAATTGAATTCAACCACGAACTAGGTTCTACAAAAATATAGTGTTAAATCTATTGAATTTTATATAATTGTTAAAGATTCATTGTCTTGTTTAACCACTTTGTATTTTTTTGTTTTTTGTTTTTGTTTGACATTGAATATCTAAACTGTTCTAAATAAAAAAATTCATAAGGGAAAAAATCAACTTGTTTATTCTATATGAGCTTGAAAGCTTTGTCCATCATTAAATTTTATGACTGAAACTATATATAACCCTCTACCCTATACATGTACAATTGTTCACTCCATTCCATATCTTGTAATTTTGTATTCTATCTGAAAGTGAGCTCATATTTCTACGCTAAGCCCACTAAAAACCCCCTCTATTAAGGTGAGGAAGATATATTATAAATATATTGTGTTAAAATAAAATATTAGCTATATTATGCCATGGAGAGGAAGATAACAATGTGTAAGATCATACACACATGTGGAGCATGTTAGTGTGAGGGAGTATTATTCACTTATTATTTATTATTAGATGAATTATCCTCACCCATGGTGAGTCATCTCACTTAGGTGAGTCATAGGTCTTTAAATGAGTCATTAGGAGTTATATGAAAAATGAAATATTTTACCATAAAATATGTCATATGCGTCATTGTGTCATCGTCATATGGGAGTTACATGTTATTCTTGCATTATAACTCCTCTCTCCTATTTTTGGCGGTATAAAAATTCCAGGCATGGGAGTTACACAACACTCCTTCATATGTACTTCCTTTTTTGATCTATGAGGATGAGTAGACCATTTTTGTATGCACAAGTTCCTTGAGATGTTTTCTTGTTAATTACTTGGAGTTCTTCACATTTTCATTAAGAGTGAAACTTCATTGATGTGCACACATTCTAGATGATATTCGTGCCCTATTTTATGTTATTAGATCTTATATCTCGATAATCATGTCACTCGGTTTTGTTATTGATTACTCTTGATTTTTTGTTATTTTCAACTCTTAGTGAAGGTATTTGTTTGTATTAGTTTTTGTGTAATATAATATCATTTTGGTTAACCTTAGTTTTGTGGAGTTTTGATTTTTTTGGTTTTCTTGAGTCTCAGTGCAAGATTAGGCATTTTGTAGTTAAAATTGGTTGGCAAAAACTAGTTTGGAGGATCTCAAAGTTTGGGGGTCCTTCTACCCCAACTCGCCTCCATATCACCACCCAACTTGGTTGAGATGCTTGCATACTCCCCTTGCAGCACAACTTAACTATCGTCTTCTACCTCTACAAACTAGGCTCCTTGCTCACCACACATCTCCTTCTCGCATCGGGCTCCTTCTTGTTCAAATTCTAGCTCTTTATTGCACCTCCCAAGCTTCTTCTTTCCTAATCGGGCCATGTTATATATCAAATCCTCGAGCTACGCCATGCCGAGCTCGCCTCATCTCGCCGTCCCTCTTGCACCTTACTCAACCCTCCGAGCTAACCCAAGCTCCCACTTCTACAATGTCGACCATGTTTGCATCATTCATCGACATTGTATTGGTTCAATTCCATCTTTCTCGAACTATGCTCACTCTTGTTTTTGTTTATATCCTCATAACTCCCTCCTCTACTTTGACCCGACTCATCTCTCTATCGCAACTCAACTCTTGACCCCGACTCACCCTTTGTGCATATTGTGGTCTACCATTATCACCCCTTTCTCACACTCAAGTTGTGCATTGATTCCTTAATGAGCTACACATTACCGTTTTACCACATTGATATTGAGATCCTCATCGACCTAGAATTCTCTCGCTCAACCTATTACTTTGGACCCTTTCCTTGAGCCCATTTCCTAACTCACTTGCCACATCCTCATGAGCTAGCTTGGCCATTACTTCACACAACTCGTTTGTCCTCAATTCACACACTCACCTCGATGAGTGTTACGGGACAAATCACTCAACCAAATGTTAACCCGATTAGCCAATCCAAGCCGATAAAACTTTGTCCCCCTTCAAACTTGACCCTCCTATTTTTTACACTTAGTTTTATAGATTTTTAGACTATAGTTTTTCTAAAACTTAGTTAAATTAATTTTATTAACCAGTGTTAGTTAAATTTAGGGATTATTTTCTTTCCTTTGGGTCTTTTGAGGGTTCATTACAGTTTTTTCTATAATCGGGTGATCATTATAACCGACTCTTTTTGCTTACGGTTTAGTGATAGCGCCCATACAACCTTATAATAAGAGAGTTAAATTTTGTGATGTGAGACACTTTTTATCACATATGACCATTATTTTCTTTTCCTTTCCCCCATTTGACCCTTTTGTGTTTCTTATGATGTCACTTCATTTTTCATGTGTTGAAAGACACTATGGTATCCACTCTTGCACAAACTCCACTGATTGCGAGGTGAGTGTGTGATCGTTTAATACCACACAAACACACTTGATTGTAATCAACACAATAAGTATAAATTTCTGCAAATAGGGGGTGATATTATTATTCTAGGGTGCATGTGTTTCCTTTCCTTTTCTTCTCCTTCCTCATGATGGATGTTGATACAATTATGATCATGGATGGAGATCGAGAATGATAATTACATTATGGGGTAACTCGTTGTATTGCATCATTTTGGGAGTGGAGAAAAAACCAACATCTCGAACTTCAAAATCCAAATGGTTCAACAGATGTGATGAAGCCTGAAGTATTATTTGTATGTCCATTTCTCCCAACCTCATCTTTCACATCGGGTCTTCCAAAACACCCGATAGATCCTGGAAAACTCTAGATGACATGTTTGGAAAACAAGATGACATGAGATCACATGAGTTAAAGAACTAACTCCCATGATTGACCCTTAGCAAATTTGATAACCTACAAGCCTTCTCCAAATTTATACATGCTAGAATGTTGTTATAATAATGCGGAGTTGATAAGAAGGATGCCCAATTGATCTTCTATGTGATTTCTAAGCTTGGAACTGAATACTCTATCTTTTTTTTACCTTCCACACCATGAAAGAAGCTTTAGGGACCACTTGGAAGATGCCCTCATTCGACAAATTTTCTACCCAACTCATTCAAGAATAGGACAAGTTAATCCAAATGGGTGCAATCAAGTCCAAGTCACATGCCCTAATAGCAAGTAATGGTAAAGGGAAGGGGAACAAGGAGAAGAAATCGTAGAAAAGGAAGCTAATACTACCCCAATAAAATCCAACACCGGTGCATCCACTTCTACCTCTACTTCTGAGTCTAAACCAAAGAAGGAAAAGTGCAAGTGTGGTTATGGAAAGAAGTCCGGTCATGAATATCATCAATGCATTAAAAATTTTTTACCAACTAACTCATTTACTTGAGAAGAACAAGATAGGGGTCCCTAAGTTTATCAAGATAAATGATCCAAAACTCAAGTCTTCTAAATCAAAGGAAAGAAAAAGTCTCAGAAGAAGAAAGGTAAATCCCTCATAACAAGAGTAGCCCCTTCATTGACATGGGTTATATATTCCAGTTCCTCACACTACATGGGTTCATCTCTCGTTAATTTTTTTGACGTGAAATATTGTAGCATGTCCCAAATCACCTTGGGTGATGACACATTTGTCATAGTGGCTAGTAGTGGATCAGTGGAAGTTGATGGTGGAACCTTCAATGATGTCCTTAGTGTTCCCCAAATTTCTACCAACCTATTATCAGTCTACCAAATCACCCATATTGGCCAAGGGATGTGTGTGGAATTCAACCCTAACTCGATGATCATTAGAGAGCTTCTCAGTGAGTCTCTACATAAGGTGGAGGGAAATGTGGGCCACTGGCTACTAGGTTATACACATTATCTAACTTTCATCCCAATGCTTCTCCCACTACTTTTCTAACTCATGTTGATGAAGTTAATAAGTTATGGCATGAACAGTTTGGCCATTTAAACTATTGTTACCTTGAGCAATTGAGCCAACATGAGATGGTCAATGGATTGCCTTGAGTCAGTTTTTCAAAGGGTCTTTGTGAGGGTTGTGCCCTTGGGAAGTACCCCAAAGAAAAATTTGGAAAGGGAAAATCTTGGAGATATTCTCAAACCTTGGAATTAGTCCACAATGATATATTTGAGCCTATTCCATATCCTTCATTCATTAGAGTGCAATATCTCCTTACCTTTATAGATGACTTTTCACACTTCACATGGGTTTATTTTCTCAAACAAAATATGATGTTTTTCACCTCTTTCGAAACTTTAAGGCTCTAGTTGAGAATCAAGTTGAAAAGTCCATTAAGATTCTGAGAACCGACAATGGTGGGGAGTAAATTAGCAACATGTTTGATGATTTTTGACACATCCAAAGGAATTGCCTTGCAATGTACAATTGCTTATAGTCCTTCACAAAATGGAGTTACATAAAGAAAGAATTAAACCCTTAAGGATATGGCCAATTGTATGATTCAATCCAAATCCCTTCCACCATAGTATTAGGAAGAAACATTGAAATTTTCTTGTTACATTAATAGGATTCCACATAAAAACGTAAAGGGATGATACCCTTTAAGGATTTTAATGGACATAAACATGAAATAAACAGTTTTATGTCTTTAGTTTAACTTTCATGGCTCGAATACCCAAGAAGAAAAACAAATCCTTAGAACCACAATATAAACCTCAGTATCTTTTCGGGTATCTCTAAGGTGTGAAAGGCTATAGAATTTTGAACCCCACCACTCATGAGATCTATATTGAGAGAAGTGTGAAATTCCAAGAGACTTCTTCCACTTCCAACTTTCCACCCACAAAGGTGAATATGCACCTCTTACAATAATTCGACTCTTCCGATTATTTTTCCGATCCTAGGCCTACCGCTCCCGATATTCCCACTGCTCCAACTTCTCCATCCATCGATTCCAACAAAGAGTGATGATGAGGACTATGTCCTTTCACACTCGTGTCACAACTTGACATATTTTAAGCCTTGAATCTCCTCTTGGTCCTCGTTAGGATAGATATACATTACAGAGTGTTGGTGATTAGATAGGGATCCTTTAGATGAGATATGAAATTGATCGAGTTTATTAGGCCCCATGCCTTATTTTCCTCTACTTTTGATTCACAATATTTTCGGGAGGAAATGGGATTCCCGATTGGGATTATTCTCGTGGAGGAGGAGTGTTCCTCTCTCATAAAGAATCACACTTGGGATATCACCCCTCTTCCTAAAGGAAAAAAATGGTTTGGTATAGGTGGATATATCAAACCAAGTATGGTGCAGATGGGAATGTTGAAAGTATAAGACATGACTCATAGCTAAGGGTTTCTCCCAACTTCCTAAGGTTTATTATTATAAGACATTTATCATGTTACCAAGATGAATCATATTCGAATGAATCTAGCCATAACCACTCGCTAATGATGGTATGCCCACTAAATGGACATTAAGAGTGCCTTCCTTCATTGTGACCTAGAGGAAGAAATATATGTGTAACAACTACCAGCTTATTTCTAGGATTCTTTCCATGTTTGCAGACTTAGGAAGTCTATTTACGACCTTAAAAAATCCCCTCAAACTTTGTATGCAAAGATGGAATCCTTCCTTCTCACTTTTGGGTTCATTAGGTGTCATTCTAACCCAAATGTTTACATTATGCAAGATGAGTCCATGCTTATCTTAGTTTTATACGTTGATGACTTGTTGATTACGGAAACTCTTCCTTGATTATTGATTTTTTCAAGACTACCTTAGCCAAAAATTTCTCCACGAATGTCTTGGGTTTGCTTCATTACTTCCTTAGGATTCGTATCACTCAATATGACTCGAGAGTCATCATTTCTTAACCCAAATATGCCATTGATTTTCTTGTTAGGTTTAACATGGTTGATTGTAATCCATCTCCCACTCCCTTCCTTTCTGGAGTCAAGTTAGTAGTTGATTTCTCCACTCCCTTAGTTGATGGCACCCTTTATTGCCAATTGGTTGGGAGCTTGATCTACTTAACCCATACTAGACCAAATTTATCATTTGTTGTTGGCATTGTGTCTAGATTTATGCAAGAACCTCATGAGATGCATTGGAAAGTAGTGAAGTGGTTTATTCATTATGTTAGAGGCACATATACCAATGACATACGCTACTTGGGGGAACAAAGATAGACTTGGTTGGATACTCAAATTTTGATTGGGCTGGTGATCTTGATCATCAGAAATCTACCTCTGGATATAAGTTTTCTCTTGGTTCATTTCATGTCAGTTGGTCAAGCAAGTAGAACATGATTGATATATCTGCTGCTGAAGTAGAATACAAGGGAGCAGTCAACACTACCACGAAAGATATTTGGTTACAGGGAATTCTACCAAATTTGGTATTCAATTTAGATGGCATACCATCATCTATTGTGAAAACCTTAGCATTATCTTCATATGCAAAATTTTGGTTCAACATTAATGGATGGAGCACAATGAGATCCATATGCACTTCATTAGGGAGTTGATTTTTGAGGACATCACCGATTTTCAATACTTCTAGACATCGATGAAATTACGTATATATTTATAAAACCGTTCACCGAATCCAAATTTCTTTACTTGTGCTTTCTACTTAGGGTGAGGTCTATTCTTGTAGTACTAAAAGGAACGATAACCGCCATACCAAGCCAAGAACTCAAATGCTAATAAAATACCATGATTAATAAGATAAAATAAATTCACTAGAATAACTTTACCAAAACCTTTGCAAAAAATGAGCAAAAATATCATATATTATTATGGAACTCAATGAAATACAATGAGAATGGGCCTTGCTTATATAGAAAATGAATAACAATCTAAGAACCAAATACAAGGTCATACATCAAGCCATAAATCAAGGAAAGAACTAGTCATCAAAGAACTAGTCAAGGCCATAGATTTAGGAAAGAACTAGACATCAAGGATCTAGTCAATACCATAGATCAAGGAAAGAACTATACTTAAAAACTACATAATATCCCCCTAATATCTAAATAAATAAAAGAAATATCCACACACATAAGTGGGTGAGGATAAATACAATAAAGGTAAATAAAGTACCTAGGTGAACATGAGCTAAGGTAAATACCTACTCTAACACACCCCTCAAGTGAAGCTAGGGGCCAAAATAGAAGTGGTATGTCCATAATATGAGTCTCGAAAACTAGGCCTGATGAGGTACTCATATACAATATATCCATGAAGAAATATCGAACCAAAATAAGGAAAGAATCTTGCTAGAAGGAAAGAGAAAGAAGAAGAAGAAGAAGAAAGATGTTCTCACAAACACCCCCCAAGAACAAATTCTGAAACCCCAAACATTCCATGCAACTCAAGGTAGCGAGGTGATGTAAAAGGCTTTGTAAAGATGTCTACAACTTACTATTGAGTTGGATAAGTTGGATTGTACTCCAAGAAAAGAACTCCATCCTGAATGTGTTGACGAATGAAGTGAATACATATCTCAATATGCTTGGTATGTTGGTTCTCAACTGGGTTGCAAGAAAGGTGAATTGCACTTTTGTTGTCACACCAAAGTACAGTT
Source organism: Taxus wallichiana var. yunnanensis (assembly GCA_018340775.1). NCBI lineage: Eukaryota > Viridiplantae > Streptophyta > Pinopsida > Cupressales > Taxaceae > Taxus > Taxus wallichiana. The sequence goes on from CM031233.1 coordinate 172,464,819, forward strand.
GGTGAATCCTGTGGGAATTCAAACTCGTTAATAACCATCGAAGCTAAAGAATCTGTGACTCACCAGAATCGCTACCATGTACTCGCCTCAAGATGAAACCGCAATAGCATATTGCTTTTGCATGCCCAAGAAACTGGAGAAGAACCAAGATAAAAAAGATATCCAAAAGTGGAACGCCTGTCATCAACAAAACTTGCCTAATCAATCTTTATATCCAACCAACCGAGTAGAACCCCCTAGTGTCGTGTAGGCCAAAGCGGGTAGTTCCGTGCAAATAACACAAACTCCTTTTAGCATCTTATCAATGACTACTATGAGGATAATGTGCAAACCGAGATACAATCCCTACTGTAAATAAAATATCAGGGTGATTATGGGTCAAGTACATGAGACTTCCAACCAACTTCCTATACAAAGTAGGATCAGAGAGTGGAGTGGTACATGTGGAAGTAAGAGTAAACCCCAGACTGAAAAGGAGATGGACTTGGCTTGTAATAATCCATATCAAAGCACTGAAGAAAATCATGGGTGTAATTTTACTGAATCAATTGAATCCCTGAATTTGTCTGAGAAATATACAAACCAAGGAAATAATGCAATAATCCAAGATCAGTCAAGTTAAACTATGTAGAAAGAGCCCTCTTAATAGTCTGAATATGGGAAGAAGAGTTTCCAATAAGTAAGAGATCATCAACATACAATACAAGTATCACAATATCCTCACCAACATGCTGGAGATACACTGTATGATCAGAGTGGCAATGAATAAAACCAATAGATAGAAGAAAAGAATCCATCTTCTCATAAAAGCCCGAGGGTCTTGTTTGAGACTGTAGAGAGACCTTTGCAGCCTACAAACAAGAGAAGAATCCTGAAAAAATCTAGCAGGTTTCTCCATGTATGTTTCCTCTTGTAAATCTCCATGTAAGATGGCATTCTTCACGTCCATTTGGTATACAGGCCACCCTGTGATGCAGTAATAACAAGTACAAGGCATACATAATCCATCTTGGCAATGGGTGCAAAATTCTTAGAGTAATCAATACCTTCAACTTGTGAAAAAACCTTTGCAACAAGATGAGCCTTATACTTGTCAATGGACCCATTAGCTGCATATTTGGTTTGGTATACCCACTTACACCTAACCATCTTTCTTCCTTTAGGAAGAGATGTCAAATCCCAAGTATGATTCTTCATCAAAGATGAATACTTAGCTGCCATCGCATCATCCCATTCCTGTATCCCATGAGCCTTTGAAAAATATTGTGGATCCTCATAAATTTCCTGACACAAAAGTCTAGAACCTGTAGAATGTGCGTGATGATGCCTAGTGGGTGGAAGATATTGTATGAAAGGTGTTGCCTCAAAAACTGTAGTACAAGCCCACTTAGGCATAGTGACAACATCAATGGGAATATGATCATCAATGAAATGTATAACCTCCTCAAAGAAATGATCCTCAAGATGAGATGAAGAAGGAGGAGGAGGCATGAAAGAAGATGAAGAATCATGAGGAGTGAAGCACTCATTAAACTGAACATGTGTTCGAAAAAGAACATCATGAGTATCAAAATATAGAATTTTATAAGCTCTCATATCCTCACAATACCCTACAAAGATCAAGGGTTTTCTCTTCTTATCCAAAGCCTTCCTTTTATTCTTTGGCACAAAGGCCCAAACATGACTCCCACGACTTGAAAAAATGAGACATTTGGCTTAGTGTTGGACCAAACTTCCTCTGGAGTCGATTCTCAAGTGCTCTGTGTGGTGCACGATTATGAATGTAGTTAGCACAATTAATTGCTTCTGCCCAATAGATAGGAGGTAAATCTCTAGAATGCATCATATAATTAGCCATTTCCTTCAAAGTTCTATTCTTCCATTCTGCTAATCCATTCTGTTGTGGAGTATGAGAAACAAAATTCTAGTGAATAATGCCTTGAGTTGCCAAAAAATCATAAAACTCATTCTAAAGTACTCCCACCCTTTATTAGTGTGAAGGTTCTTTATGCAATTAGAAGATTGTTTCTCAACCAAATCCTTAAAGACTTTGAAGAGTGAAAAACATCACTTTTTTACTTGAGAAAATAAACCCAAGTACGCCTTGAGAAATTATCAATAAAGGTAAGTGCATACTTAGCTTCATTGAAAGAGGGGGTAGAAAAAACCATCAAGTCACTATGCACAAGCTAAAGTGGTGAAGAAACTCTCTTGGACAAATTCTTAGGAAATGGATCTTAGTGTTGTTTCCCTAATGCACAGCTAGAGAAACATCCCTCAAGATAAGAAACTCTAGGAAGACCATCTACCATGAGTGCTCAACTCCTTCAAATATCTATAATTTAGATGGCCAAACATTTCATGCCAAATATTACTCTCTGAATCTGCATGAGAAACATATCATGTCCCTATAGAGGAAGTGTCATCAAAACCCTCAAACTGATATGGTCTAGAATTATGATCAACAATACCTTGAGAAATAAGTGAATGAGGCTCCGAAAATTTCGTACTTCTACCCCATATGGTGTAAAATTCATTGTATTCCCTTGACCAAAATGAAAAATTTGATATACAAAAAGTAAATTTGTAGTTATGTTAAGAACATATAATGCATCTTGGATATTACCACCATCAAGTTGTATATCACCTTTTCCTTTAATAGAAAGAAAGGAAGAATCTCCAACCTCAATTTTGGAAGTAGAACTCAAATCTAGAGAATCAAAAGACTCCTTGGAAGAAGTCATATGGTGAGAAGCACCAAATCTATAAGTCAATTGTCTGCAAGTGGTGATTGAGATCTTTGAATAACATTAAGTGCTTTTTCATGATGATTAGAAGGAGGTGGAGTGGAGATAGAAATTTTTTGTTTCTTGATTGCATTCTCTAAGGATTGTATTCACTTATAACAACTATGTTCTTCATGACCACTACCCCCACAAAAAGAGCATGGAAGGCTAGACTTATTCTTGGATTTAGAAGACTACTTGGGTTTAGAGTTGTTTTCTTTGGGTTTAGGAGAATTTTAAGATGGAGAAGGGGTGGATTTGGTTTTACTTTTAGGTTTCCCTTGCCCTTAGTAATACCTTTTGAGAGGTGGAAGACTCAAGGCGAGACAATTTGGATTCTTTCCTAGTAAGTCTTTCACAAAATGTTTCTAAGTCAGACATTTTGAATGTGTCAACTAAGGCATCTATGCTAGAGAAAAAGGTAGAAGAAAATATTTGAAATGGTCCTCTCAACTTAGATAGAATCAAGTAAACATACTCTTCATCTTTCTGATCTCTTCCACTCCCCTTTAATCGTGTCAACAAATGCTTGAACTTGGTAAGATAGTATATAATTGTTGGAAAATCTTCAGACTAAGAGATATGATATCAATTTCAAGTTTCATGGCTCTCATATGATCCACCTTACCAAATAAATCTTCCAATTTCTCCCATATATTTAAAGGAGAGTCACATTTTTCCAAATGAAAAAAATACTGTCACTTACATAGGTTCCTATCAAATCCATACACTCATCAAATTTGCACCTTTGGTATGAAAATTTCTCATATTCTCTAGTGAACATTAGTTGTTACAAGAAGTTAAAGCCCATAATCCTTTCCGCTTAATTATTGTTTACATGTGTGGTAATTATGTGTTCTTAATGGATCAACATGATCTAATGCGACTTAGATAAAAACGCCATCCTAAAAAAATCACCAAAAGAAATGCAAAAACCAAGCAATACTACAAGACCCCGAGCAATGCAACAAGAGCCCCCAGATTTTGGCACTTTATAATGAGTGCATATTACAATATGGAACTTTATAATTATAGTGTGATTCTCAACATAAATATTTCCAATGGAAAGAGCACAAAAAACAAGCACTTTTGCAAAAAATGACACTCAAAACCGAGTTACTTGACGATCAAAAGATACAAGATTTTCAATATTATGCTCTACTATTTATCTTAGTTGCCACTAAAAAAGAATAAAATATTCTTGTCTTCACCACACAAAAGAATAAAATGAAAGGGGGCTAGAGTTAAGCACCTACTAGTAGGAATCACAAGGTTTAAGCCATCATATGACCAGGGCTAAGGATTTCAATTCTACGTTTCTCTCGCAACAACAAAAAAACCAAAAATGACTACCTCCGAAATGGTCAATCTTAGGGTTTTTCCACCTTCTGGATCCAATGGAAGCCTCTGTTTTGCATAAAAATGCACGCAACAACAAAATACAGATAAATTCTGAATATATGAATATACAAAAAAAAATTTGCAAAACAAAATTTATAGATGGATGTCAACAATAATCCCCTGCTGTGATACCATAAAAGGAACAATAACCAGATCATACCAAGCCAAGAACTCAGATGCTAATCAAACACCATGATCAATAAGATGAAAGCAATTCACTAGAATAACTTTACCAAAACCTTTGCAAACAAATGAGCAACAATATCATATATTATTATATAATTCATTGAATACAATGAGAATATTTCTTGCTTATGTAGGCAAGGAATAACAATCTAAGAACCAATCAAGGCCGTAGATCAAGCCATAAATCAAGGAAAGAACTATTCAAGACCATAGATTTAGTAAATAACTAGACATCAAGGATCTAGTCAATACCATAGATCAAGGAAGGAACTAGTCAATACCATAGATTAAAGAAATAATTATACCTAACAACTACATAATATCCCCCCTAATATCCAAATAAATAAAAATAAATAAAGCAACACACATAAGTGGGTGAGGATAAATACAATAAAGGTAAATTAAGTACCGAGGTGAACAAGAGCTAAGGTAAATACATACTCTAACAAGCACATCTAGTTCGACTTTCTAGTCCTCTTCTCTTCTTATTCTTGTAAAAATATTATAGTTTGTGCATGGGTACCTCATCAATCCTTGTTTTTGGGACCCATATGAGAGATATTTTTAATTTTTTTTTTTAGGGTAGTTGTTATCCAAATAGCTCTCCTAGCGATTTGGATAACTTGCATACACATCCTGCTCCCCTTCGCATTCTTCTATCTCCTTCCATTTTCCCTTGCGCGCCTTCCTCCTGTGCACCCGCTTTCTCTCCTATCCCATCGCTTCACTCCTTACGCACAAATCCCAAGACTTACCTCCTAATCAGCCAAGTCACCGGCATTCCTCTTGTGTGTGTAGCGTGTGCCCCCTCTTTACCTCTTTCTTCCATTTCTCCCTTGCACCCACACTCCACACGTTCACCTTCTTTCTAGTCAGCTCGGTGCACCTCCAAAGTTAAATCCAAAGGGGAAGACCCAAACGAGTGCCAAGCTTCCATGCGTCCAAGAGCCCCAAAATTTTCACCAGCCATTGAAAAGTCTTCAACTCAGTGGAGGGTGCCAAGTGTCTCAACGACGCAATGTCAAAAGGAAAGTCTGGAGGCAGTCCCCAAAGAAGCGCGGGCCTTCCACGTGTCCCAAAGTCCAAAAAGGGGACAAAGTCGGGTTGAATAGTCATGTAGAGGTAGGCTAGCAGAGGGCACCAAGTGTTAGCATGATGCTATTTCAAGGATCAAATTTGGGGCGGGCTTCCAAACAAGTGCCTAGCCTCCACGTGTCTTGGGTCGATATAGTGCCTCCACCCATGGAAAAGACTCAGGAAGAATACAAAGGAAATAGGAAACCTACGGATGCCGCCACGTGTCACATGGGCACTATTCTAAGAGCAAAGGAAGGAGTCAAATCTCAAATGAGCATAGAGCTGCCACATGGACCTAGTATGACAAACTCTTTAAAATATTGTGTGCCTACGATTCAAATTTAAAATGGGCATATCTTTTGACTCGGGGCTCAAAATCTGACAAATCTGGCACCGTTGGAAAGATCTCGGCCTCATCTATGCCTTGGAGATATGAATATTTATTTTTGGAGAAGTTAGGTGGGGAGGAAATGAAGAAACATCTATCAGGCCATTAAAGCAGAATCGATTTCTTCAACCACCAGATCTGATTCAATTTGATCCGTCATTCCTCCTCCTTCAAGGCACCGAACAAGTAATTGATGCAGACATGATAGATTTGGGGTGGATTTTCTAGGAGGCATTAATGATGGTGGTTGAGCTTCGAATTAGTTTTTCCCACTTCTCTCTCTTTCTTCCCTCTGTGTTGAATCTATAAAAGACAGGTCAAGGCTCATTGTAAAAGGTTGGACACTCTGGATCCTTATGCATGTTGCTAAGGACTCCACATTTTCTGTATTTTGAGTTGCAAACCTCCATGTTTGGCTCTTGCATGTGGATATCAGCCTCCTTATCATTGTAATAGTTATGTGCATTTTTGGAAGTAATAGAAGCATTGTTTTATGACTATTCTTTGTCCTAACGTGTTTGCATTCCTTCTTCTTGCCTCTTCTCTTGCATTGTGTATTGTTGTGCTACTTTAGGTCCCTGCAGTTCCATATTTGGTTGTGTTCCATGAGAACGATTTGGTGAATGCATGTTTTGTTGTGCTACTCGCTCCTAGCCTCCATCCACACATTCCTGTCATTCTTGCTTAGAAATGAGATAGTGTTCATCCCACTTTTCCGTGCTATCGCATTTTAGTGTAGTTTACTTCATGTTATCCTTCTTTCCCTGTCCTTGGCATTCTTAGCTTAGTTTCCCCTTTCAACACTAGGAGTAGTAGTAGCAGTAGAAATAGATAGAGGAACCGGCCTTCTCTCGGAGATCTGTCCCAAGCACGCAAGGTCCCACAACTTGGGGATGGTTCCATTGTGGTCTCAAACACCTTAGCCCTTTCAAGATCCAAGATGTGGGTACACGTCCAGTAACCGATGAGTATTCTATCTCTTGTAAGTGGATGTTTTTCCCCATGGGTTTTCTTCTAGTACTTATGATCATTATTGTACATTGGTACTTCATCAAGTGTAGCTTTCGATACCCATTTCTCTTTTTATCTTACCATGCATGCCACATCCTAAGCTATACTAAATGAGGTGTTTGTGTGAGGGGTATTATTCAATTATTATTTTTTATCGTGTGAATTACCCTCACCCATGATGATTCATCTCACTTAGGTGAGTCATAGGTATTTAATGTGTAATTAGGTGTTATGTTATAAATGACAGATTAAATGGCACATATGCATCATTGTTTCATTGTCATATAGGAGTTACATTCAATTCTTGAATTGTAACTCCCCTCTCCTATTTTTGTGGGTATGCCAAGTATAGGCATGTGAGTTATACATCAATCCTTCATATGTACTACCTTTTTTGATCTATGAGAATGAGTAGACCATTTTTTGTATGCACAAGTTCCTTGAGATATTGTTCTTTCTAATTACTTGGAGTTATTCGTGTTTTCATTTAGAGTGAAACTTCATTGATGTGCACACATTCTAGATGGTCATTAATGTGCATGCATTACATATGATAGTTTGAAATTGAAATAGAAGAGAGAAATGAAGGAATACACTTATATGTGTAGAAACTATTTTTTCCTATGAATATTTAGTGAATAAACTAGAGTATATTATACCCCTTCGATGAGGAAAATGGAGAAAGAGATTCTTTCCAAATAATTGGCTAATTGCGGGTGATCAATACTCAATTCAAAACTCAAAAATATCCAATGAGGTTGGGGGAAAAATAGACCCAATACTCATGATTGAGGGGTAATACATAATGTAATACTAAAAAGGAGAAACCACCATGAGTTTGTAAGGAATGATGCTAAGGCTTATGGATGTCACAAAATCCAACCTACATCACCCACTTCAAATGAACTAAACTCTTGCAAATGGATCTTGATTCCAAGTTTTCATGATCAAATGGGATTAAGTACACTCATGCCTTCGCCATACTCATTGTAATTTGATAACATTGAATAACTGAAAGGGAACAAAAGATAATGATGCTTCAATAATTGATAATATTGAATTTTGAAAGAGAATAATATGTACCATAGACTATTTTAAAATTACATTTGTAAATTGAATTCAACCATGAACTAGCATCATGCCCCTATATTTGTACAAAACTATAGTGTTAAATCTATTGAATTTTATACCATCATAATGTTAACTCTATTGAATTTTATATAATCATTAAAGATTCATTGTCTTAACCACTTTGTATTTTTTGTTTACATTGAATATATAAATTGTACTAAAAAAGTTTGTCATAAGGGACAAAATCAACTTGTTGATCTTATACGAGCTTGAAAGTTTTTTCAGTCATTAAATTTTATGATTGAAACTATATATAACCCTCTACCCTATACATGTACAATTTTTCACTTCATTCCATATCTTGTACTTTGTATTCTATATGAAAGTGATCTCATGTTTCTACATTAAGCCCACTAAAAACCCCCTCCTTTGAAGTGAGGAAGATATACTATAGATATCTCATCTCAAAAAGAAGATATGCGCTACATTATGCCATGTAGAGAAAGATAATAATGTGTATCATAAATGCATGTAGAGGGTAAAAATATGCTTCCCATTTGATATATAGTTCATAATATGTAAGGAGTGCATGATATGCGTCATGACACAAAAGTATAAGGATGTATGATGTAGATCATGAAATCAAGTGTAACAAGAACACAAGCTCAAAATGTGAACTTCGCACGCAAAGGCCACATACAAGGTTGAAGAGGCTACATATAAGGGACAATAGAGTTCCACATAAACAAATAAGTGACATGGGCCATGAAAGCTACATAGGATGCAAACATGGGAAACTAATGTTTCACGCATGCATACAAAGGAAAAGGGCCACACACAAGAGAATAAATAACAAATTCATTTACAAGAAATTAAATAGTAGGCACATAAAATAAGATACATGTATGTCATGTTGTGGGGGCTTGTGTATCTCATGTGTATTTGTACAGATATATTATAACTCGATGATTGTAATTTCTATGAATTATAGTTGATTATGTTGATTTTGTCTTTGAACATCTTAATATTTGATATAACTATTTGACATTGAACAATGTCATGTCATGCCCGTGGTGGAATCATAATAATGTTTTCCATTTTTATTTGATAATCTACTAGTCATACGATTGCATGTAGATGGTAATATTAGTAGGACGTGGTCAAGAACTAGAGGAAATATGTATTTTTGTATATCTTGTTTCTATGATATTTACATAGAGATAGGCATGAAACTATGTTTAATATTATTAACTGAATAATATGTTGTGTGTATGTTTGAAGTAACACTATATAATTGTTATTTCTCTCCAGTGTAATTTAACAAAGAATTTGCTTAGTGGCATTAGAAGGTGAGAAGAAAAGGTAGTAGATATATGAATGTAATATTGCATAGACAATAATTTCTCTTTATTGTAGGCCTCCCGAGTGGGAGATTATTTTTAGTCTCAACCATTTAAAATTTATCTCAATATTACCCTAGATTAGAAGAGTTGAAAAAAAAATGGAAAAAATAATCATTTTCATTGATAGGATTGAGCTTTAATTTTCATAAAATCTCACATATCATATCTTATATATGATCATCACCATTGCACCAATATGTTACTTCCCATCATGTTATTCTAAATTAACCAATAATAGTAAATTTGGGATGTCTTTAGGTTTATTTCCTACTTAGTTCCCTTGTTGTACTTTCTCATTAGTTTCTTGTGTGGATTGATTTGTTAGTGATAGCTCATGTTTTTTCTATTTTTTTTGTAATTTATCCATGTTATTTTTTTTGTTGAGCTAGTTGTACATGTCCCTAATACAATTTCTCATTAAAGATCCTTAAATTCTCTAATAAATCACTTGATAAATTTTATCGTGATAATTACTCTTGGTGTGATTGCATGATTGCTTCAATATCATTTACTTTGTTGGACTCTCCTAGCTAAATTGGAATGGGTTGTGTTGAAAGTATGATTGAGTTCTCTTGAGATGATTATTGTTACAATTTACAAGACTTAAAAGGTGTATCATCTATTGTAACAATGTTCTAATGTCCATCATGTATAAATTTGACACACCCATGAAGTGTAGATGGTATTTCCACCATATTAGAAAGACATGGTTGACACATTAGAAGATTGAAATGGAGGGTGCTATATATAATGAGGAATGTGATGGACATCAATTTAGCACTAAATAAAAATTTAATACAATTTTACCATTATAGTGCATGTAATTTTGTAAAATCCTTTAATAAATTACACCCATTTTAAACATAACTCGCTTGAATTCCCATTTTTATAGCAAAAATCTAAGACATATTCAAGGTTGATCCATTATTGAGAAGTAACTAATTGATTAAGAATCTTTCAATAAATCATGTTGAATAACAATTGGTATTGATCCCTAATATGCTTAAGAGGTAAATATTAATGTCAAAGGTGATAAATTTATCAATGCTTTTAAATGTGTCCATAATTGAAGTGAAAGCAACAGATGTGTGTTGTTAGGAAGAGTATAATTGGATACTAACTCATATAAGATGTCATTGCATGTGGTTGATCTCTTTAATAAGTATAAGTAGAAAATTTAGTAAGATTATTTGCATAATTTCTCCAATATATCATATCCATTTTTTTATTGTTCTACTAAGAAAGGGAAGTAGGGATGGAGGAGAAGTTGGTTAATTTACCTTGGTTGGTGGTTTTCCTCATTTTGTATTGACAACATAGACCAATAATTTCAATATAAGTCAAGGGTGAATAATGGAGGTGGGAAGGCTCAGGTGCTTCTCGACAATGGAATTTTAGGTCGCTTGTTGAAACCACTGCAGCCTCGCTTGCTATCTCTGGTGCTAGCTCGGATGCCGGACCCCTCTGGTCTGGATCAGGGGTCCCTCTTGTTAGGGGCCCTCACTCCAAAGCCACCTGATGCATGGAATAAAATAGTGGAGGGTTCCACCTCTGCTCCTAGCTCAAAAATCTCTCTCCTTCGCTGTCAGATGGGTCCTTCTCTCTGCGCATCCCCTCTCACATCACGGAGGCTACTGCTGCTTCTCGTGATCTTTCCTTGGTGGGTAAACTGATGGGTCCTAGACCCCATTGGAAGATATCAAAAAATGGGCACGGTTGAAATGGAAACCATGTGGAGCGCTTGAAATAGTGGCAATGCCTAATGGTTTCATATTATTCTCCTTCAGCATGAAAGAAGATTTCGCTAGAGCTCTTCTAGGTGGCCCTTGGTTTTTTGGCAGACGGGGCTTCTACCTCAGGAAATGGTCTCCAGGTTTCAACCCACACACTGAATCCATGACCCAAGCCCCAATATGGGTTCGCCTCCGGGGCTCCCCCTGGAGTTCTGGCATCTAGCGGTTATTGAAGGTATTGCCCTCTCCATAGGATCTTTAATTGCTATAGATCAAGCAACAAAAGCTAAAACTAGATTCATCCATGCTCGTTTTTGTGTTAATGCTGACGTAAGTTGTCCCCTCCCAAAAGAGATAGAGCTAATATCGGATCTTGGGAACTGGAAACAAACCATTGACTATGAATATATTCCTCAAGCATGCTCCTGTAAAAGCATTGGTCATCGGGCCTCTAGTTGCCCCTCCAAACCTCAGCCAAAACCCAAAACCCAAAACCTTTCCCCAAAACTAAGAGAAGCTTTATTCCTAAACCGTCCTCTGTTGAGATCCCTATCATCCCCACCTCTAATTCCTTTGCTCTCCTGGAAGAAGGAGAAATAAACACTTCCTCTGATCCTTTTTCCGAGGTCGTCCCCCTCTCTCGGCCCTTAAGTCCCTCATCATCCCTTTGTCTCCCTCGGCTCTCCCCCACTTCCTCTGAGGAGGTTAACCTCTCCTTGGTTGTTCCCTCCTCCCCCTCCACCCCTGTCTTCTCCACTTCCCTTCCCATCCCCCCCTTCCCTCCTCTCGGTCCCCTTCCCTCAGAACCCCCTTCCATGAATCTCCTTCCCCCCCCTCTCTTTCCCCCTACTTTGGACTCTGCTACCTCCCCCTCGGGCCATTCTTCTGATGATAGTTTCAACCCCGCTTTACTAGAAGTAGCAGCAAGAAACCCGATATTGGCACTGAAAAAGTAAGGGGAAGGATTCTGAGCAATATCAAACTCCAGCAAGAAGCTGCTCTTAATGTCACTCAGGGAACCCAGAGCACAATCCCCATGGTGGTGGGGAGCAAATCCAAACCAAAGAAATGAAGATCATCTCTTGGAATATAAGAGGGCTCAACTCTCTTCAAAAGCAAAGAGTTATCAAAGATATCAAATTCCAGAACTCTCCTGATATCATAATGTTGCAGGAAACTAAACTAAAAAAAGACGATCGACTCCTAAAAATCTGGTTGGCGGCTTCTTTTGAATCTCAACCTTCAGCAGGGAACTCGGGAGGTCTTTGTACCCTATGGGATCCCAGAAGCTTCAAAGGGGATTGTTTGTTCAAGCATCCCAACTTTTTATGCATGCTCTTCCAAGAGGTTGGATCTGACTCCACTTGGATTGCCATCAATGTTTATGCCCCCAACTTAGAGACTCAACATGGGAAATTATGGAAAGATATCACAAACTTCATCAACACTTGTGGTAAAATTCCCATTTTAATAATGGGGGATTTTAATTGTCCCCTTTTTCCTTCGGAAAAACAGGGAGGAATTCCTGCCATGACCGCCAGCATGGATGCTCTGGCTGACTTCATCAGGGAGAATTCACTTCTTGACATGGAACTCCACGGTTCCTCCTTTACGTGGTCAAACCACAGATTGGGTAGGAACCATATTCAAAGCAGATTGGATAGATCTCTGGGCTCTCTGGACTGGATCTCTCTCTTTCCTGACTTCTACCTCAAATCTCTCCCTCGGCCGCCTCTGACCACAGCCCTCTCCTGCTGAGCGCAAATCACAATCTGAATACCAAGAATCCTCCCTTCAGGTTCGAGCTTGCATGGCTTGAGAATAATCACCTGAACCCTCTTGTTGCCAAATGGTGGAATATCAAAATTGAGGGCACTGACATGTTTAGATTTACCAGCAAGCTCAAAGAAATTAAAAACAAGTCAAGATATGGAAGTCTACGGTCTTTGGCAACATCAAGCTCTGCAAACAGAAGCTATCTCAGGATTTGGCTAAAGTCTCTGCTCAAATGGAGATTGAGGGGAGATTGGATCACCTTCACCAAAAAGAAACCTCCCTCCTCAGTGATTATCACAATACGCTTCAAGAAGAGGAGACCTATTGGAGGCAACGCTCTCGAGCCCTTTGGCTCGAGCAGGGGGATCGTAACACCAAATTCTTCCACATCACTACTTGCAAGCATAAGAGTAGAGACAAGATCCGAGAGCTGGTGTCGTCCTCGGGTACCCTGTTAACATCTGAGGCTGATATCTCCAATGAGCTTGTCTCCTTCTATTCTAACCTCCTCCAGTTGACCAGCCCCTTCGAGCAATCAATGGCTACTATGCTCCAACATATACCGCATCTTGTGTCTTCTGAGATGAACAATAATCTGACCAAACCTTTTTCTATGGAGGAAATTCACAAAGCGGTCTTTGCCATGAAAAGGGACAAAGCTCAGGCCGGATGGTTTTCCTGCTTTGCTTTCTTCCAAGTGTTCTGGGAGACCATCAAGCAGGATCTCTTTAAAGTAGTGAATGAGTTCTGATTAATAAAAATCTTCTAAAAGAATGGAATACCACCTTCGTTGCCCTTGCCCCAAAAGTGCATAGTTCAAAAGATGTCTCCAACTTCAGGCCAATCAGTTTATGCAACACTGCTTATAAGATTATCACTAAGATGCTGGCCTCCAGACTTAAACCTCTAATGAAAGATCTCATCTCGCAAAACCAGAACGGATTCATAAAGGGACGGCTCATCCAAGGTGGTATCATTACAGTTCATGAAGCCATCCACTCGGCCTATCACTCGAAATCCCCAGGAATGATCTTAAAGCTTGATATGCAAAAATGTTTGATAGAGTCAGCTGGGCCTTTTTAATTAGGGTCCTGGAAAAATTTGGTTTCGATAAAAGATGGTGTAGTTGGGTCTTCTCTTGTATCATGACTCCTTGCTTCTCTATTCTTATCAATGGAATTCTGGCAAGTTTCTTCAAAAGCAGCAGAGGTATCAGGCAAGGTGACCCCCTGTCACCCTTCCTCTTTGTCCTTATGGCGGACTCCCTCAGCAGAGCTCTGGAGGTAGCTAAAAGTCAGTCTATCATTTCGGGTCTGAAAATCACCTCTAGCTTCCCTTCTGCCACCCATAGCTAGTTTGTTGATGACACTCTGTTGTTAAGTGTTACCTCTATGATTGAAGCCCGGGCTATCATGGATATCCTTTCTCTTTACCAATCAGCTTCTCAGCAAACTATCAATTTCAACAAGAGCAACATCTCCTTCATCAATACTGCACCTAGGACTCAGAGAAAGATTGCGGATATTTTTGGGTGCAATATTGTGGATCTCCTACCTCTTATCTTGGCATCCCCCTCTTCCATGGTAAGCAATCTAAAAATCTCTGGAATCCAGTCATTGAAAGATATCAAAAAAGTTGGCTGCCTAGAAAGGGGCTCTGCTCAGTCAGGCTGGCAAACTCCAACTGGTTAAAGCCACCCTCCAAAGTCTTCCTACTTACTTCATGTCCCTTCTCAAAGTTCCCAACTCGGTGAAGGAGGTTGTGGAAAAAATCCAAAAGCACTTTCTGTGGTCTGGGACGGATGAAAGGAAGAGGATCCATCTTGTCTCATGGAAGGAAGTGTGTAAGCCAACTTCTCAGGGTGGGCTTGGTCTACGAAAAATGGCTGACATGAATGTGGCCCTCCTGGCCAAACTTGCCTGGGAAGTGGCTAAAGGTAACTCTCTTTGGGCTCAGCTGCTCAGAGCTAAGTATCTTGCTAATAACGAAGATCTTCTCACTTCCAATCCAATTAGAGGTTCAGCCATCTAGAATTATGTTATTAGCTCCCTCCCCATTATCCAGGCTGGCACTAAATGGAGATTTGGGAATGGTAGACTTATTGACTTCTGGCGGGATCATTGGATAGGGGTCGAGCCTCTTGATCGCAATCCATCATGGGATCCTGTGAAAAGAAGCCTCATTAATAAGCAGGGAAGATTAGTTTCGGGCTATTGGAAGATGGTGAATTCCATTCCCTCTTGGAATATTCAGGTCTGGGATGATATTAGTGAACAGCAGAGCAGGCTCCTGACTTCGCTCAGAACTGTGCTCGCTTCCATCTATATCCCCTTCTCCCAAAACGAGGATGAGCTAATTTGGCCCCTCTCCCCATCTGGCTCTTTCTCGGTTAAGGCTGCTTATCTCTCGATGCATAGTGCTGACTCTGGTCCCCCTCACCAAATTCTGGCCGAATGAGATCATCCCCAAAATTGGCTTTTTTTCCTGGCTCTCTTCTAAGAATGCTTTCCTCTCTGAGAAAATCTGAAAAGGAGGGGTTTCTCTCTTCCCACTAGATGTGTGCTATGTACTAAGGAGGCGGAATCCTCTACCCATATTTTGATCCACTGTCCCTTTTCGCAAGTTATCTGGCATTGGTTCTTATCGAGGATGGGTGTTTTTGGACCTTCCCTGAGTCCATTCAGGACACCCTCTCTCAATGGAGTTCTCCCTTCACTCACTCGCTCTGGTTCTAGCTTGGAAACTTCTCCTCCCACATGGCATATGGGGCATCTGGAAAGAAAGGAACAAGAAGAATCTTCAAAGACCAGTATTGAACCCGATCGGTGGTACCAGTTGCTCTTACTTTCGTGAGTGGCACCTTTGGTCCAAATATCAGCAAAAAATCCAAATCTGTAACTCTCAGGAGTGGCAGAGGCTGTTGGCCATTCATCCTGTTAGTAAAGGCACTTCCTCTGCACGGGGATTAGTTCGTTGGCTACCTCCCCTTCGGGCTGGAGAAAACTTAATACGGATGGGGCCTCGAAAGGCAATCCTGGTAATTCTGGTGGAGGAGCCATTCTTCGTTGCTCATCGGGCTCCATCGTTGCTGCTTCTGCTCATAATCTTAACTATGGCACCAACCATCGTGCGGAAGCCTTGGCCATCCTCAAAGGCCTTGAGCTGGCTATCAAATTTGGTGATGATCCCCTCCAAGTTGAAAGTGACTCCCTCAACATCATCAAGCTCCTGCAGTCAGCTGATTTTGGTCAATGGTCGATACAAAATATCATTGCTGATATCAGAATTCTTCAAAGAACTTTCCAGCAAATCCAGTTCCAGCATGTCCTTCGGGAGGGGAACAAAGCGGTTGACCACCTTGCTAACATTGGTGTTCTCCTTGAGAGTCAACAAAGCTGGACAGACAACTTCCGGTTGATCTCTTCCAAATTACTCAGAATGATATATCCCAATGCTGACTGGTGGAATGGGGGACTGATATGGGTTTCGGCAAAGCCTTTATGGCCCCCTCAAAAGGCGGTGGCATTTATGTTTGATTTATTTGATTTGACCCTTGGCGATGAACCTTTTGATGACGGTGATGTGTAATGATGTGGAGGATTTCCGCACGCATGGGGTAATTCCTCCCATAAATCATTTGATGATCTGGCGAGGACAATGATAACGAGGCCGACGGCTCCCATGCCCTGGTTGGGATGTTAAATGACCCCCATCGCTCTCACTTCTGCACTTTTCAAAAAATTTATACAATGGGTGGCCAGCTGAAGCATCTTGAGCCTACTTCCTGTGACTCGGTTAAAGATGATGTGGAGGTTTGGAACATTTTACTGGAAAATGGAATTATGACCTTCCTGGAGAGAATGGCGGGCTACTCACCTCTGTTTCGTACGCGGTTATGGCTTCCTGGTCAAAGGGTCGGGTTCAGATTGGCAACACGTGCTTTACAATCTCCACCAATGCTATCGCTGATGCCATGGGTCTTCCTGCCACCGGCGACATCTACTTCAAGCTCGTTGCATGCTGAAATGTAGGATTTCATTGCTCCTGGGGACAAGCCGGTCAAATACCTCTCTGGCTACACTCACGATTCCCTGCCTCCTCCATGGAACAGATTCGTGGAAGTTATAATGCGTTACTTCACCATTGACGGTCATTATCAGCTTGTTTACGGCCCTCACTTCTTCATCCTTTCTCATCTGCATTGGGGGAAGAAGATAAATCGCGGCTTTCCTTTATCAGTCTTTAGAGCACTCTGTTCAGCTGGCTCGTGATGGGGAAGGGGCTATTCTCCACCAAGGCTTACTGTACCTAATTTTTTCTGATGCTTTGCTTCGCATGCCGACTTGATTCGCTTCCCCCAAATCTAGTCGTCGCCGCCGCTCTCCCTCGCCTTCCCCCCGCCCCTCCTCCACCTCCCTCCGCTTCTTAGTGCACCACCATCATCTCGACTTTCCTCGATTCTCGACTCGGATGTTGCCATTCTTAGCCCTCCCCTCATTGTTTCCGAGCCCCCCCCCCTGTTTTCCCCCACACCTTTCATGCTTGTTATTAGAAGGCACTGACACCAGCTTTAAAGTGTCTCCCCGGTCTCAAGCCCCGATACCTCTCTTCTGAAGACATTCTAGGCCTCGCTAAGCTCTACCCGACTCCCCGGCCTTGGATTAGTTAGAGATAAACCAGCTTGTGGACGACCCGAGCTCTCAGATCGTGGGAAACAATCCACTCTTTAACGACAACAATCCTCCTACTGACACTATGCAATCTTCACCAAATCTGAATTCAACTCCCGCTGAGCCTGGGACTGCTGACACTCAAAGGGATGAACGCAGAGTCGATATGGTTTCTTCTATTTTAAACAAGCTTCAGCGTGCCTTCACTGCTTTGAAGGCCTGGGAGGCATTCACTGATTCTACCAGAGCGCCATTGCCAAAGATTGCTCGGAGCTCATCACCCTTGCTGAACAACTTGCGGAGGATTCGGGTTCTCCTAGAGCTAGAACTACTGTCTCTGAGCTAAAAAAGCTCTTCTGATGTTTTCTTCTTTCCTTCTGTTGTCTTTTTGGCTTCCTTTTTTTGGAATCTCCATGGGTACTTTTTTGCTATGCTATATATATTGCTAAATCTGGCCTGAAGGGATTTTTGTATAAGGTTGTGGGACCTTCTAAAACCCTCTTTTTACCCTATATATTCCAAAATAATAATGGAGGTGGGATGGTAGTTAATACAATTGTGATAATTGAGGGAAAGCATGGTAAAAGGTTGCATACAAGCTCTTCAATGTCGTGTAGTGATAGAAACTACCTTTGACTAAATAATATTGCAGTAAAAATAGAAGAGAGGAGGGGTTTGATGATGTTTCGTAACTTTATCATCATCTTTTTTTCACTTCCATTGATAAATTTATAAGTGATAACATTGGCATAAACCTTATTGAAATAAAAATGGATTCTAATATACAATTTATGTTTTGGAGAAAAATCCTAAATAAAGATAGGATTTAAATCGAGGTCCCATTTAGGTAGGGTGTATATTATAAAAATGGCTAAACATGTTCACTAACTAGTGGGTTCACCAAACTATTTTACCATAAAATTTAGGTGGGTTTAGAAATATAATTAAAACCCTTATTTAAGATTGAAATGTAGAAAGAAAGTATATTCAAATTATCAAATATTCAATATACATATATGAACATACAGTTAATGATTAAGATGTTTGATTAATTACAATGCATGTTAAATATGGTAAAATGACAAGAGGATAGCGCTCTTAGATTTTCTATGTTTTAATGGGTTGATCTCATCTTGAAACTAGGAGAAACAAGAAGGGATAATTGATGTAGATAATTTGTATTTGAAACTAGAATTATATATGCCTCTAGAAAAAAATGACCAAGAAGGAAAAATCAAATATCTTATCCTATCCACATTACGAAGTAATTTTCCTAGTGTTCTCTATGGCTCTGTTTTAGTTTGTGTATCTTCATCTCAGCCAAATCTATAGTTTTTCACTTATTTTCACTCCTAATGTGCACAAATGTAAAAGTAATGAAATTGGAATCAGATTAGGGAATAAGGTTAAGGAATATCAAGGTCCTAACACTCATGCACCACCTACATTGCTCCATGGAGATTAAACTCAATTGTATTTCTCCCACCTATGGAAGTGCAATTGTAATTATTTCAACTATAAGTATCCAACTAGTTTTGCTCTTTGATATTTGATAATTCTTATTTTGAATTGGATTTGAATGCTCTTGATTTAGTTTGGAGTGCTTTAAATCTTCTTAAGGGCTTCTCCTAGTGCATTCTCTTGCAATAGTTAAGAAAAATAACTCTTGGTTGATTTTTTGATGGAGAATACCAAGCAATTTTCTAAGTTTTACCAAGTAAGTACCAAATGAGTAATTAAGAGGGTTTGATTTCTATATATATTTCTCCAAGGGTAATATTTCACAAGTATGACCTAGGGGAAACATATATCTCATATAAAGGTTCCCATTTAAAAACATTACCACTAAGAGGCTAGGTATATGATTTACCAACATTGAAAAAATCAACCATTTGATTATGTCCCTATTGGACAATTTATTCTATCTCTAGAGAAGTCTATACAAGAGGTATATGGTGTTTTTCTTGACATAATTATTTATGTAGGCCACCGAGAAATATATTTATTAATTTATGTATATTAACTATTAGCTTCTACTCTTATAATAACTCTAACACTTTATACAAATGGAACAAGTTCTCTTCATGCGTCTTGCTAAATATCAAGATTTCATTCATATAAACAATAGTTTCAATGCTTAATTCATCAACCACATGAACATACTTAGTGCATTGGCTATACCAAAGGACACGACCAATGACTCATATAATCCATCATACATTTTGAAATAATTTTTCTATTCATCTCTTTCTCTAATTTTGATCTTGTGGTATCCACTCTTCATATCAATCTTTATGAAGTATCTTTCTCGACTCAAATAGTCCATAAAATCACCCATGCATATACATGGAAATATATACTTGATATTAATCATGTTGATGAATTTAGAATCAATGCAAATTATCCACTCCCCTTCTTTCTTTGGTGTCGATACTACAGTCATGCACATATTATCAAATAATCTCTAATCAACCCCTTCTCAAAAAAAAATCTTACACTTTCTTCCTCATATCCTCATTGGTAAAATAGACCTTGGTATCAAGTCTATTTATTGACTAATGCTACACATAGGTGTTAAACATGTGCTAAATCATCTCAAATACCATTTAACATAATATTCATGTACTCACCTAACATCTCTTTCACCTCTCATGAGATATCCTCTATCTGTGTGGATTCACCTTCCCATATCTTGTATGTGATTCTTGGAATTATTATATAAAATTTAATATTCAGTTTCATAGGAGTCATGAAATCATTTCCTTAAAACAGAAATATTTTCAAACTCCTCTTCACATCCACACTTGTATCTTTACGAGATTCAAATTTTACTTCCATCTTTCCTTCACCAATGTGTAGCTATTTGAATGACGATCATACATCCCCTTCTTATCATACTACTAAGGTATACCAAGTAATAGATGCCATATGTCCTTGAAAATTATATCACATATGACTTCATCTTCTTATGCTTCAATCTTGATACACACATTGCATCTCTCATTCAAAATAAATTGATTCCTTTTCAAAAATCATGATAGCTTACATATGATAGGGTGCACAATTCTCTTAAAAATATATTTCTAACCATCTCCTTAGAAACAAGATTATTAGAGCTACCACTATCAATAATAAATTTACAAAACTTACCTCTATATTTTTGATGGTTCTAAATATATTATTTCTCTACACAAGCACATTTTCCTCCTTTCTAGGTTTCACCAACACCCTCTTCATTATAATATTTTCTTCGTGTTATGGTTATTTTGTTACACCATTACACAAATTGTTTTCAAATTTGTATGCTTTGGGAAACATGATTTCTAGCATCATTAATCCTTCCAACACTATTAATTTGTGCAACTTGTGGCCATTCAAATGTGTAATGCCCAATATTTCCATGATAGAAACCTATTCTTCCAAATCCTCCCTTGTGTGCATGATTTTGTGCATCACTCCATGTATTTCCACCTAGTTTTTATAAATTTTCTCTTCAATTAGGACCTTTTATGTTGTCTATATGACAAAATTCACCCATTTCTTTAGTGCAACTTCATAAACATCCTCCACAAAACTTGGTTTGATTATACTAAACTTATTTTGAAAGGAAATGTATAATCAATTGACATACCTTGACATATATTCTCTATGTTGTCCTTCACATGACCTACTTGAATAGTGAGCTAATACAACTCCTTTGTTTACTTCTTAACACTTGATATCCTTTCAATGTAAGTTTTCTGTTGTATATATGACAAAATTCACCCATTTATTTAGTGCACCTTGATAAGCATCCTCCACAAAAATTGGTTTGATTGTACTAAACTTGTTTTGAATGGAAATGTATAATCAACTGACATACCTTGACATATATTCTCTAGGTTGTCCTTCACTTGACCTACTTGAATAGTGATTTGATAAATCTCCTCTGTTTACTTCTTAACACTAATATCCTTTCGATGCAGGTCTTATAACTATTTGAAAGAATCAATTGGTAATCCAAAGGTATGACATTAACCTTCAAATTCATCAACAATGTATTCGAACTCTAAATGTTGTATTTTCCTCTATGCACTCTCTCAATCTACACATGTTCCCACCATAAATATGTATGAATCTACAAGTTTATAAAATAAAATATCACCTCCTACGGATCTTCCACACCTACTAAAATTAATTATCCATGTCTCGTGATCTAGTCAACGAGTTGTTTTAGATATATGCTCTTATAATTGCTTGGAACTTCTATTTTTAGCTTAATTCCAATCCTTGTATGCATGCAATAATCTATCCTCTTTCTCCTCATCATGATATTTTTGGTATCCTTATCCTTAGGTGTTGTGTTATCATGTTATTCATATTTACATCATCATCCACCACTAGATGTATCCATTGAGTGGTTTATATCACCTCCAAATGAGATTGTACACCTCTCATCATCATGTCCAAGTACTTTATGAAGCTTGGAACTTTTTTTCTCTATCCATTCTTTTTCCATTTCTACTTTCCTCTCAACCAATCAAAAAGATTAAATGATACCAAAAACCTAAAGGATGGAATATGTTTACAACTACTTTCCACTCATACCCACTATTATGGAAAATAGTAAATAATAAATCAATCACACAATAATCACCATATTGATGTTTATACAAATCTTCTCAGAGGACTAAGAAATACTTTCTCTAATACATGGTTAGGGATCCCAATGAAGGGATTCCTTAAACCACCCAAACAAATTATTTAGAGTTAGATCTCGCCAAGTAAGACCTCAAATACATATTTAAAAAGAAAATATGACATTACATTCTAGTGATAGTATTATGACAAGAATCTATAAGAATTATCTAAAAATTCAACCTTATGACCTTTTATAAGCTTGCCAAATATTTATAGCTTCAACAAAACCTCACTCAACTCAACTCAAAAACTTCACAATAGATTCTTGGATCATACATTATTGGATGGATGGATAGATAATCGCCTTACATATTATGAGCTCAATTCTATTCATGATATTTTTAGGGACAAAATTAGGAGAATAAATATGCCTTCATAACTAAATATACTTTGAAAAAAATCCTTAGAGTACCACATATCTCCATTAAATTCTCCATGAAGTTCCCTTCATCGATCAAGTTCAATCGGATCATTTGGCTTGTTCTTCGGCATAAGAAATGGGGTCCATGTCTACAATCCTTTAATTATATTAATTTTTATGGGATATTTTGGTAGGTTCATATCCAATCATGGCAACATATGGTAGTGTTATTGTTTGTTTAACAAGGCTTCACAACATCAACTAAGGATAAGGTGCCGTTTGTAACAATTCACAACTTCTGCACAAAATAACAATTGTTGTGCAAGTTAAGATGATGTAATATGGTTTTGTGTGACATAAATAGGTGTACATGACACTTAAATATTTACAAGGGCAAGCTAGTGTTGCATGGGATGATCAAGATTCTATGGTTGCATAGGTTTGCATGACTTGGTCAATCCTTCGTGGATAATTATAGGATTGCATGGATTCCATAGGAAATTGCTAAGACATTAATTTTTATATGGCCTACTTTAGAGTGCCATGACATAACATAATTCATTATTCATTAATTCTAACATGGTTTTAGGTGATGCATGATTGGTCGTGAACCTAGATGATCTTACATCAATTTATGGAAATTAATGAATATGACAGATTCTACTAAGGCTAACATATAATTTTGTAGCTAAAATATTCTTGAGACAATAGGGTTGTGAGTACAAAGAACATACTCAAAAGAATCATCCTCTCATACGGTCTGAAACACTTACAATAAGATTCGAGGGGATACTCTTGTAATAAGAGAAATCTCTTTAATACAAGCCAAAACATCTAATATTTGTGTTCACTTTGAGTCAAGATAGTGATTCCATCCTAACATTAGAAAAAAATATTGTGTGTATGTGTTTACACCCTAATAAATATTATTGATTGGTGATTTAAGTACACTAAAATGATATAAGGGGAGTTACTGAAGAGGTTATTCTAATTAATTAGCTTCCAACATTATATGTAATATATGAACAACACATTAATTCTTGCAAAAATGTATACAATATGCTATGAGCTCAAAAACACATCAATACAAGTGCACTTAGCTTATTACGGATGTATCTAGGAAGTTCTGAGTGTGCGGATCTGAAAGTGTGAGATATGTACATGTAAGTGCTTCACCTTTTAGACTATAGTTGGAAAGTGACCTAGTGCAAGACCATATAGATCTACAAGAACATCCATATAGTTTTACACTTGTTATACAATTTTGACCCTAATTTGAATCATGCTTTGTAACTTTCTAAGAGTGTCATCTCTTAGAAATGTCTAACGTTATCAAGCCCTATATTTCACTCATGTTGTGAATCCCTTTGGATATTCCGAGTAAGATCTCAAAATCCTAGTTGAGGGTAGGAGATCATGAAAAACAAACATTAATTGGGATGAAGTTAAATATTTACACTACCCACATTGGCACTACTCCAAAGAGGCCTCAAATTAGACGTTGTTCTCCACATAACATGTGATAAATAATTGAATGTAACTAGTTTGGTAACTTGAACCTAATTGACAATGTTTGGATTGAGTTTGGATCTTGCTAGAACTTGAGATGGGGATGTTTGATTACTTTCAAATGAGGAAGCTGAACTCCTTGACGTGGTAGAGTTCTTCAAATTTGTAGTGATTATTTCCTTAATGATTGTGTATAAGCTATTTTGATATTTAGGGATCCTTGAGAGACTTTAGTACTAGTGTTTACAATAAGAGTTCATAAGAATGTCATATTCATAAATGAGATGAGTTTAACTTTCTTATATAGGGCTTCGAAGGTAAATTATCATGGAAAGGTTGACCCAAAGGGATTAAATGATCTAACAAAGAATATCAAATTGAAAGATAAAATGGAGGATATATCATTCCAAAACCATACAAGTCAGCCACCACTAGATTCCACAAGCCAACCAAAGTGGATATTTCTAGACAAGGATGAAAAGCATGAAAAATGAAGGTTGTATCCTATCAGGTAGAGTTTGCCTATGGATTTTATGAATTTAATTATCAACATTTATCGACATATCAATGTGTATGAATAGTCAAGCTAGACAAGAGACCTAGGAATGTACTAAGTAGGGATAGAAAGAGTGTGTTTGTCCTAACAAGATTGCATTGTCAAAACCAACATTGTTAAAGGGTAAATTTCCAAACTAAGGAGAAGATACCTAAGTGTGTGAACACACTTTTTCTTTTCTTCGAGTTTATTTTGTTGTGTTCCCTTATGTTGGTGTTGGAATAATCCACGACAAAACTTGCAACATAGAGTGTATTCAATATCCATAGTGTGAAATTGAACTTTAACTCAAATTTAAAGTGTAATATGTATATTTGCATTGTGTATAGAGTGAAATAAAGAGATGTAAAACATGGAAGGAATACACTTGTTCATTTTGTGAATGGAAAATCTCTCATTCTTTATTTTCACTTGAAGATTTGGATTGTTGAGCCTGTTGAAGGATTATGAGTGATCAGTCACAAATTGCACCAAGAATAAACTAGAGTATTGGGCACATGTAACCCAACATAGAATGGAGAAGAGAGAGAGAGAATATTAGCGAGGTGATGATATATTCTGTTTTGAATGTAAGAGGAAAGGAAGGAATTTCTATGAAGAACTTATCCACTTTAATACCTTCTATAACCCCATGGACCACACCATTGCAGATAGATCTAGGACCAATTTTGTAAATAAGGAAACACAATAGAAAAGAGAATGAGTGCCCCATGTCATTCCCATGTGTCACAAAATTGAATAGAAACTATAGTGTACTGAAATGTAGATGGAGAAAGGAGACTCATGCCTCAAGATCCATGAAAATATAACTAAAATAGAGTGTCGTGGTGAAGTAATTCATGCCCCTATAAGTGATCTAAGTTGAGTCAAATGGATTTGAAACCGTGTCAAAAAACTATAACTATAGGTGGAAATATGAGACTTTTTAGAAAGTTATCATTTCCCTAGAAAAACAATGTGAAAAGGTCGAAACTATCCATATGGTTTTGACCATTCTATACATTTTTGAACTTGTGCGTGATTGTTTGAATTTCAATATTTGATGATGTTTTTGAGTACATGTACCACTGTATATTCCTGTTTCTAAGTCGATAAGTATGTTTGTGTCTGCTATAGGTGTACAATATACCCATATGAATTCCCCCTCTTTTTAGGCGTGTGTGATAAAGCTTTTGAGCAAGCGACCTAAAAAAATAGATGTGTAGCTGTGTTTGATGAGTCATCAATCGTGTAGAGACACATGGAAGGATGTAGTGGTGGCCACTGATGATGGGATTCAAAACCTACAAAGGGGATGTACAAGGTATAAGCCATGGTGCACAACAATAATAAAAATAATAGAAACACTAGTACTAATGCATGTATAAGAAAACAAGTGCAAAGCGATATCAAAAGTGAAGTTAGAGTCAATAGTATGTAAACAATGTCACATAAAGGCATAAAACCAAAAACATGGGACACCCACGGTGTCACAAGATAATCAAGGCCCTCAAGCATAAAAACATGAGAGATGAGATCATTTAAGATATGTGTAAAGCCACAAATATGGGATACCCACGGTGTCACAAAACAAAAACAAGACATGTAGGTCACACTCAATGAAGCAATTAAATAGTAACAAACACATCTAAAAACATGCATAAAAAACAATATTTTCAAAATGTGATGAAATAATATAGCAAATGACATAGAGAAATATGCGAGACAAGAGGTGTCAACACTACACTAGTCACATGTGTTAGACCTATTATCTCAAAAGATATCATGTACACAATGTATGTAATCAACCGCAAGAGGAAGTAGAAAGGAACTACTATGAAATAACATTACTTGTCTAAATTTTATGAGAGATGCCCCTAGATGTATAGGAAGTATAACTAAAGAGTAAACCGACACTGTCATTATGTGCCACTTTGTGTATGTCCCGCATCAAGCTTAATATAATGTGTGAATGCATGTGTGTAAAGAGTAAATATATATTCTATCTATCAAACCAAAATAACTATCAATATGTATAATGTGAAGTGCTAATAATGCAAGCTATGTGTGCATGTCTTGGTTTTGTAGGTTTTCAAATATTTGAATGCTTTTTGTATTTTATAACTATGTTAATGTGTTTGTAGTTTTTAAAGTTTAATTATATACGAAGATAGGGGTAGCACAAAAATATGAAGTGTCAAAAGAAGGATGTAATATGGTGAGACCCATAGGCCAAGGATGTAACACCACATCCAAAAATATAAGATTTGAAGGTAAAACATGGATCTATAAATAAATAGATTATATAGTAATAGAGCATGTGATCGTAGTGTGATAATGAGGGATACGATCATATCCTGTATCAAGGAAGATGAAAATATAGTACAAATAATATCGTGAGAGATGAGAGGAGATATATTGTGGGTAGATGATGTAACCCATGATGGGTATATATTTTTCATAAAGTAATCGAATATGGATCGATGTATGAGAAAAACAAGATTAACCTTGTTGTAATTATAAGTTATAGTCATGAAAATCCATATCAAGGGTTTAAAATATAAGTAAATTAGGAGAGATAGTAGCACCCATAGAAATAGTGTACATCAATGTATAAAGTGTTGTGATATATATAGAAGGATCCATAAGATGATGTGCACCAAGAGGAGACATAACTACTAATGTGGAACATAAAAGATGGATATCAAATGTATTGTCAATATGGTCATGAAATTCATGAGATTTATGATCATTAGATGTGTATCTAGAATTGTTTAAGTAATTGATTTGAAATCCATAATCATGGTGACATTTGGAAGTGGAATATGATATGCCCCCTAAACCATGGGTATAATAGATGTAGCCATGAGAGGTAGAGTATCATAAAGAACTAGAGGGACGCTATTGAGTGATTGAATCAAATGTTAAATAATAAATTATATGGCAAGAGTAGGTGTCATAGTGAAATCAAAAGGGATATCCCCATTCAAAAGCATGAGCATCAACAAGATCTTGTATAATGTGGTGAAGCTTAACACATCAATCGATGGTGTCCAATGCATCAATGATTACTACAATACACATTAGCATTGAATTTCTTGTTAGGAGGTCTTATCGTAACAACCTAAAATAGAGGGAGAGACACGAGGTTGCACTCAAGTAATTTTTTAAACACAATATGTGGATCACAAGGTAAACATGTGAATTTAAGTCTTGGTGTAACAACCAATAGAGATGACGTGTGATTATTAATGGATGTTTGTTTTTGTAGAGCATAATACTTAAAAGGGGAAGGGTACCATTTGTAAATATCAGTAGAGCTTTGATGAGAAAATTATAGACCAATGGGTGCTAAGGGGATGTGTGTAACATGTAAACAAGGTTTCCCAAGGAGGATGTTTTAGTTAGTATCATTAGGGATGTTATGATACTCATGTTAGGATTTCACTAATGCTTCAAAGTTTTGGTGTAACAGTTCATTACATTTGGTATCAGAGCAACCACCCAGGTTCAAGTCCCAATACAGGTGGTGATCCAAAGATCAAATTTGGGCATCATAATTTCCCAAGATCTCCCAAAACTTGTTCCTTATGGAAGAGCTCATAGTCATCTTTACAGTGCATTTTGAATGGCCCAAAACATACATTGTATGTGTAAGATACCGTCCACACAAGAATAAGAATCAATAGACAAAATAAAGGCACAAGTAATGCAATTCCAGAGCACATTGGTAAATCATAAGAGGGTTGATGTGGAATTGTCAAATGGGGTCCACTCTTGTTTCAAAAGGGGACCCAGCCACTGGAGTTATATTAACAACTCATTTTTCAATTATCTTGTTGAGTTGAAGACCGATTTGGGGTCGAATTGATTACGAGTTGAGGGTGAGATTGACATTGAGCTAAAAACGAGTTACATGGCTAATTCACCAAGCCAACCAAGTCACCCACTAACTATCCTGCGCATAGCTTAGTGAGCCATTCACCAGATAAACAAAATGGAGGATCAATGTGGCCCAAGCCACGTGTTGATTAGGTAGTGCAAGCCTTAAAAAGGATATTCCTAACACATCCCGCCAAGTGTGGGACTAATCCCACCGATGCGCAAAAATGGTGACAACTTGGCATGGGGTGGGGAGTTTGACGGGTCGGGAGACGAATTGGGTAGATAGCTTGGACATGAAATCTTGGTGAGTGGTGGGCGAAGTGAGGTCTCAACGAATGAGTGGATAGAAAAAAGGCTGGTAGGGGGCTTATAACCCCACACTTGTCACGATCCAATTCGGGTTTTAACCAAATCGACCATGGAGTTGGCTATTTATAAAAAACCATGGATATGGTATATATACTATATGTTTGGGCTGAAATGGGGTATATATAGGCCTCAAGCCCCCACTCTAAAACACAAGCATTAAAGTTCAATTCAAAGCTTGATTCGAATAACAAGCCTTAATATAAGGCATTCAAATTTTGTAAAGGCTTATAAATCCTTCTTCCGGTGTTTATTTCAAATCCTAGAGTGGAGGGGTTTCTTGGAGCACACAAAGGATAATGAGTACAAAGATTGTACTCTATGGTTTCCTATTCTTCAAAGGCATGATAAAAATAAGTATCAAGGAGTTAGCACTACTTGGAGGCCACAAAAAGGAGAATCATTTATGGAGAAGAAGACACATATTTTTCTGACTTAGTTCTATGTATAGGCAATTGGAGGTCATGCATCGATGAGAATTCAACACGAAGATACAACCGTGCTAGAGGAAGATTATTTTTTCGGAAGTGATTATCGATTGGAACCTTATAACATAATTTGTTATCTAATTTTAAGCTTAGAGGAATTTTTGAAGGACAAAATTTACCTAGGAGGTTGTGCTGAAACATTGTGCAAGCCTTCTAAGACTAGTCTGGGTCATCTGCGGGACTGATTGGCACATGAGTTCGTGGTGGATAGGATAATTGTATTGAGATCACGTAAGTTTCACGATTCATTATAGTGTTGTAAGTTTAATTTGTACTTACAAATGGAATTTTATAATGAATCGATTTGTTGTTTAACAAACCCGGAGACGTAGGAATCTTCCGAACTCCATTATTAACTTGTGTGCAATGTCCTTTCATACTTGCATTGAATTTATTTTCAGTTGATTTTATTTTGGGATCTGCCTATAAGAACCCATTAAGCAATATTTGAGTAGAAAATACCTATTTACTGAGATCAAGTTTGGTATCGAGTTGGTTTGTCGCCTATGATAAATTTTTCTTGCAGTGAAAATGGATTTTTCCAAGTACATCCAAAGTGGCCCATTGTGCTCACAATATTGGGTACTATAATGCACATGATGATACTACATTGTCACAATCAGGGAAGTCATGTTGTTGAATTGAGACCGAGCATGGAACTCCTACAATCTGTGTTACTAGAAGAACATCAATACCAAGGGACCCAAGAAGAATAGGAAGGTCCTCATGTATGCCCATATTTCTCTATGATTGGGTATGATATGTAAAAATTTTGGTATTTTTTCCCAAACCGAGCACCATGGTGGTTCCAACGTGGAATGGTGGAATGTGGAAAGGCACCAAAAAATCCTAGTAATAGCTACTCTCTCTGTACCTATAGCTTGACACACAAAAACTACACCATGAAGAGATGGTTTCAATTTGACCACTGATCCAGATCATGTGAGGCAGTTTTGGAAAGGGTTTCCTCTTGGAATTGATAGAGAGTCACCAGATTCCATGTTCTAAAATACCACACTCAAGAAGCTCACATTTATCCCTCTGTTCATGATTCTTCTATTTTGAAAGAAGACCGTAAAATCCAAATCCAATAATAATGATAATATGCATCATTCTACTCAATCTAATGATAAAATAAAAAAGTCTATGTAGAAGAAGAAGTACACACCTTGTAGTCCAAAAGAGGATTTTGAATTGATAAAACATCTACAACTCATGGAATTAGAGAAGCAATAACTACAAGACAAGTTTGATTCACAAAGTGAGAATTCCTTTGAGGAATAATCACATAATTACAGCAAGAACAAGTTAAGGAATAGATCCTAGCAAAGTTGTAGGATGGTGAAGAGGTGGTGAAGAAAGATACACCCACCAATAAAAACACTATAAGTGATTCATTGAATTTTATTCCTTCCCAAGAAGATGCAAATCCTACTTTTGGTGATTTTGAAAAGCACACTATGTGCGTTGGATCAAATTGCTTTTTCAATTGAGTTATGAAGGAAAAGGTCTTAGTATAAATAACAAAGGTATAACTAACCCTATCCAGGTGGAGGAAATACCTCAATATGTGTGTCGACATTCGAGCGAGAGAAGGATCTAGCATAGAAGTGGAAAAAATGAGATAGGGGAATGCTCCGAGACATTCGAAGCGAGAGAAGGATCTAGCATAGATCTCATGACACTAGTCCTCCTAAAGTAACCTACAACAGGGTATAGACCATAATCTCTAAAGAATTGAGAGAGCAAAAGTAAGCGAAAAAGTTCCAAGGGAGAGATCATCTAGTCAAGAGAAGATGATTGCTAAGGAATGCGAGAAATATCCTCAAGCTAACACAAGAAAACAAGGCCCAATTTCTACTTGCAAGTCTTGTGAAATCAATATCCCTAAGAGGTATGATTGTGTCTTCTTTGATTACAAGAAAGACAAGCCTATTGTTGACGATCATCCTTGCGTAAGGACCTTCAAAGTCATAGGAAACCTTAGGTTAGTGGGACGCATGCCCTAAGGTCACATCCATATTTTAAAGAAGCTGGATCTTCTCTCTTTGGGTTGAGATGAGGGTTAGAGAAAAAATAAAACCTAGCACAAAACTAACAGAAGCGATGCACCGAAAAGAAGAAGTTAATCAAGAATCCAACTGTTTGAAATGGGAAAAGGTGAACAATGAAAAGGGCTGATTAAATGCACTACAGCCGAGATAGATTCACACAAAACACCACTCCAAACCCATTAAGCACAACTTCTAAAACCCGTAGTGAACATTAGAAATATGCACAATATACCAACAATGAAATAAAGGCTATTAGAGATGATAAAAACATGCAAAGGATGGACGAAATGCATCACAGGACATATTATATTGCTCCAAAATTATGCACAGTATAACAATCAACAAGTAAGAGGCAAGAATTCCATTACAAAGCTTTAAGAAGAAGGCTTGGGCTCCCAGCTCATCCCCCTAGCAGGGAAGAAATAGGGGTAGAGAAGAAACACGACCCTTTTTTCTTTTGATATGAGACCCAGATTACAATATATAGAATGAGAAAGAGAGAAGAGTCCAATCCTAAAATTGCTTTTTCAACCACTTGTAAGATGCAATAAATGAGTGCAATCAATGACACCTTGCTTGTAAAAGACTCCTCCTTTTGTCCCATGACCTGAAGTAGTGAAATAATGATGGCCATGCTCATTAAATGCATTCCCCAACCACTTTTGATCGAAAATAGACCAAAATTTTTATCTACCTCGATCTTCGGACCCTTGTAGGCTTATCAAATTACCGTTTAATTTTTACCCCATTAAAATCAACTTAAAATAATGTAATAAGTATGACACTTTGTAAAAGGGTTGATTACGGAGTTTGGCAATTGCCTACGTCTCTGGGTTCTTTCGAACCGTTCCACTAGTCAAAACTTGTAAGTTACAATAGTACTTTCACAAGAAAACCTAATGGAAACTATTAAGAACTTGCTTAGAAGAATATCTAGACCTTCGGATGACAAGGGTGAAAGATAACACCCGACTTCCACCTTCTTGGCGTATTCTGACAAGCTTTGTGTACCCAACTCCACTATTTAGAATCCTCCGGATCTCGATCGACCTTCTAGACGCTTCGTAACGCCCTATGGCACTCCGGTCAAAACTCTAGGCTTCACAATAATTTAGTGTGGCGCTATGGGCCAACTAGGTAGTATTAAAACTCCTAGCCACAATAATGCCTATTTAAATAAATAGGTCTTCACAACTTTATAATAAGCCTATTAAATAGGTCTTATAAAAAAACTACTCCTCCACTCGCTCGGGCAATATTCCTCAAGCTCTTGCTTTGAGCTTCCAAGTTGTGTGTTTTACAATGAAACGGGTCCCCTATTTATATTAAAATAGGGCCCTTAAAATAATGCCTTAAAATTTATCCTAAGGCTATTAAAATCCTAACCTATAGCATTGTGGATGGGTTAAATCCCATATTGGGCGGCTTAGCATGATAAATGGGTTATATCCCACATAATCCTCCTTTGACCCCTTTTACAAATTCCACGTAAATGTGGATGCATTAGTAAGTGGGTAATATCCCACATTAGGTGGGATGGATAAATGTTTAGGCTTATTAAAGCCTTTTTCATGCATGTATAGTGGTCAAGGGACCACTTGAGGCTTAACAGCCCCTCCTCCTCACATGGAAACTTCCACCACTTGACTTGGTTGCCCCACCACTTATCCACTACGTGGATCCTTGCATGATATGAGGTTGGCCACTATGTTTGGAGTAGTGTGTTGTTTGGTTGTCTATCCACGTGGGTGGCAATGTGGTAATGTTTGATCGCGGGTTGTAAGTGGTCTCACCGAGATAATAAAAATTTGACCCATATATTGTGGCCTAGAAAATAATTAACTCGATCAATAGCTCGATGTGTAACTTGATCCATAACATAGTCCACTTGTCATCTCTTGATAGGAAAATAGAGTGAATTTGACGAGTGGTGGCAAGCCACGTGGTGGCTTGTGGACCCACCATGTCGGTAATAACAAATTAGTCCACACGGCGGTCGGGCTCCCCTTCGTTAAAAAAGTTGAGCCTCTTGTCGCGACCACCAACTTTTACGCCTGATGAATACTGGAGGTCGACAACCAACAAACAACTCCCTTTTGCCTTTTCCCCACGTGTCACAGGTGCCCATTGGTCCAATATTGACCAGTTGACTTTCCCGTTGACTAAAATTTGACTGGACATAACTAGAGCTCCCAATGTCCATTTGTCACGTTCTCATAGTCGTTGGAAATATCTCAAAAATATATTTTGCACTAACACAATTTAGGGATGTTTAGGGAAATTTTGATATAAAAATGATCCCCTCATCACACCTCCCCACTGAGAAAGGATTTTTGTCCCAAAAATATTATATTGGAACATTTTTCCATCCTGTCCCGAATCTTGAAACTCTGCTGCCACCTCGGAAGTGCTGCTTTGTAGTAGACCCTTTGGTCTCTTCCTTTGTAACCTTCTCACTTAGATAACTTTGTTTTAACCATGGGACTTGTGGGTTATGGGTCCACTACGCTTCCACCGTGCCACTCGATATCTGAAGAAGGTCTCCACGCCTCCGTTCTATGTGCTAAGTTTCGAATGAAACTTCAATGCTCCTACTAGGCAGGTGCTAAGCTTCCGATATCCGACAACAATGATCGTTTTTACTCTATAACATAGCTCCTAGCTCCGAGTTGATTCACATAATCCAAACTGGTTTGAAGGAACTCCATGCTACTTAGAGCTATGATTGATCCGATGTCGATGATGGACAATGAATTGTCCCTTTTCAGACCTCAACACCTCCACTTTGTAGTGCTAACTCTAATGATCAACTACCATTTGAATGTGTGGTCACAATGCCTTGACATCGAATGACGATATGAGATGATCCTTTGAGAGATCCTTTCCATACTTCAATGCCTCTAATGCATGATGTTAATCCTCTTTCAAGATCTTGAGCCTCTAATGCACGATGCTAGTTTGATGATCAGCTACCATTCTGCTACACGGTCATAATGCCTCTACACAAAATGAAGTTCTTAGGTGACTTCGGTGAACTCTCTCACTGTTATCTACATAAATGGTAGATCAATCTCCAAGCTTTATATGAGTTAAATCCTACATCCAAGGTGTAACAGTACTCACAAGCCGATTAGTAGATATGTTTGGAGCATTAATCAAAATTTCTAAGTAAGAAAATCCACAGTATTGTAAACCTTTCTCTCGGCATTTTCTCACAAACTCGATCTCTAAACAAATCTTGCATACTATTCATCAATTTGAATTAGCCAATATATAATTGAAAAATTGTTGAATCACCCATTTTAAAGGACTTTCACTTTCGGTATTACCCGGTCATGGGTTGACTTGTCAACTAGTGCTAGATTAGGAACCTCTTTTGCCTTTGTAATAGGCTTCCATTCCATCTTTGGCTTGCCATAACTCTGATGGCAAGATGGATGTAGTTTCTAGCAATTGTCCACCCAAAGTGCCCATTCCTCTGGCAATGAGTACAAAAATTCCTCTTAATCTCCTTCTTTTGGGATGAGGAACTCTTTCTGCCATTTCTTGACTCTGCATGACGAGATTGGTCTTTCTGATTTGCCATGTTCTTGACGAACGACATCAACTTCTTCATCAATGTCCTTCTCTTCCAACATCTGCCACGAATGATTATGCAATCCACAAAAAGTACATGGAAAGGAATTCCACATCTTCTGAAAATCATAACCATACTTCTTAAGCTGGAAAAGTGGATCCGAATTTTTACTGTGCTTATGATTATGGTAAGAAACTGGAGGTGGAATCTCATTACCTCTTCGTTGATTTCTCTTACCACATCCTACCTATGATGACAAAGAACAACTTTCCTGCTCAAAATCTTCTTGCAGGACTAGTGGGGTATTCACTTTGGTTTTAGAATCTTGTCTTTGGTTAGCGTTCTTGGAGCATTCTCCAATTTCCATTCCCGCACTAGGATAACCCAAACCTACAAAATGAGGAAAATCCTCGACCTATATTGGGTTAGCAATGCCTTGGCCATTTTTACCAAGGCCTCTTCCATCAAATCCCATTTTATCTAATAATTTGGATCCAATGCCTCTAGTATGCTTTTCAAACAAACCAAATACTTCATTACTTGAATCTAAAACTGAATGGGAGGAAGAAGAAGATTCTAGTGGTGAATAACTTACAGTGCACGAATCATCTACCATGGTCATTGCATCTGAAGTTGAAGGTATTTCCTTTCTCTGATCACCACACTACAACCTTTCCAAGAGCTCATCCTTGGTTTGCGTTCGATTTTAAGCGAGCATTCTCCTCTTCCAAGGAGTAATACATTGATCGCAGGAGAGAGTTCTCTTCCTGGATCTGGTGATTATAAGCTTCAACCTCATTAAGCTTCGCCTATTTAGACATCTTGACCATAGTCCACTTGTACCATGTTTACACAAATTGAACCAATTGCACCAACTTTAAGAAATCACTTTTTTAATTAGATTTATTGAAAGCAAATATGGAGCTAAACCAGCTGTGATACCAAACTTGATCTGAAAATAGACCAAAATTTTTATTCACCTCGATCTTCAAACCCTTGCAGGCTTATCAAATTACCATTTATTTTTACCCCGTTAAAATCAACTTAAAATAATGCAATAAGTATGACACTTTGCAAAAGGGTTGATTACGGAGTTCGAAATTTCCTACGTCTCTGGGTTCTTTTGAACCATTCCACTAGTCAAAACTTGTAAGTTACAATAGTACTTTCATAAGAAAACCTAATGGAAACTATTAAGAACTTGCTTAGAAGAATATCTAGACCTTCAGATGACAAGGGTGAAAGATAGCACCCGACTTCCACCTTCCTGGCATATTTGGCAAGCTTTGTGTACCCAACTCCACTGTTCGAATCCTCCATATCTTGATCAGCCTTCCAGACGCTTCGTAATGCCCTATGGCACTCAGTCAAAACTCCAGGCTTCACAATAATTTAGTGTGGCGCTATGGGCCGACTAGGTAGTATTAAAAACTCCTAGCCACAATAATGCCTATTTAAATAAATAGGTCTTCACAACTTTATAATAAGCCTATTAAATAGATTTTATAAAAAAAATTGCTCCTCTGCTCGCTTGGCAATATTCCTCAAGCTCTTGCTTTAAGCTTCCAAGTTGTGTGTTTTACAATGAAACGGGTCCCCTATTTATATTAAAATAGGGCCCTTAAAATAATGCCTTAAATTTTATCCTAAGGCTATTAAAATCCTAACCCGTAGCATTGTGGATGGGTTAAATCCCATATTGGGTGGCTTAGCATGATAAATGGGTTATATCCCACATAATCCTCCTTTAACCCCTTTTACAAATTCCACGTAATGTGGATGCATTAGAAAGTGGGTAATATCCCACATTAGGTGGGAAGGATAAATTTTTAGGCTTTATTAAATCCTTTCCCACGCATGTATAGTGGTCATGGGACCACTTGAGGCTTTACCACCCCCTCCTCCTTCTCACGTGGAAGCTTCCACAACTTGACTTGGTTGTGCCCACTGCTTATCCACGACGTGGATCCTTGCATGATATGAGGTTGGCCGCTATGTTTTAAGTAGTGTTTTGTTTGGTTTTGTATCCACGTGGGTGGCAATGTGGTAATGTGTGATCGCCGGGTTGTAAGTAGTCTCAACGAGATAATAAAAATTTGACCCATACATTGTGGCCTAGAAAATAATTAACTTGGTCAATAGCTCGATGTGTAACTCGATCCATAACATAGTCCACTTGTCATCTCTCGATAGGAAAATTGAGTGAATTCAACGAGTGGTAGCAAGCCACGTGGTGGCTTGTGACCCATCACGTCAGCAATAACAAATTAGTCCACACGGTGGTCAGGCTCCCCTTCGTTAAAAAAGTTGAGCCGCTTGTTGCGACCACCAA
Source organism: Taxus wallichiana var. yunnanensis (assembly GCA_018340775.1). NCBI lineage: Eukaryota > Viridiplantae > Streptophyta > Pinopsida > Cupressales > Taxaceae > Taxus > Taxus wallichiana. The sequence continues at coordinate 172,502,108 of CM031233.1, forward strand.
ATTTTACGTCTGATAAAGACCAGCGGTCGAAAACTAAAAAACAACTCCCTTATTCCTTTTCCCCACGTGTCACAGTGGCATTGGTCCAATATTTACCTGTTGACCATAGTTGACTTTCCGTTGACTTAACTTTGACCGAACATAACTAGAGCTTTCAATGTTCGTTTGTCGCGTTCTTATAGTCGTCGAAAGATCTCGAGATATCTTACAGACCGACACAATTTAGGGATGTTTAGGGAAATTTGATATAAAAATGATCCCCTAATCAACTTTCCAATTGTCTCTTTGAACTCGGCTGGTTTTCTTTAAAATCCGCCATCAAAGTTTCATTAGTTTCTACAATTCTTGACCATTGTGCATTTTTCTTGGTTTATTGGAGCTGGATATGTTTATTTTATTTTCACCCACCTACCCTTACTAAAAATAAAAAATCCACTCTTTTTGGTATAGAGGATGTTGAGAGCTTTCTGAAAAGTCCAATTTTGTGAAAATCGAGTTCTGGGTCAAAAGTTATGCTTATTTGAACCTCGGGCCGCACGTTCCATGTGGGCTCTCACAATCTTTTAAAATATCTGAGCATTTAAAATTCCTGGTGGGTTTCATGATTAATCCTACATTGAATTGACCTGTCGCCAATCTTTTGCAACCTACTTTGGGTTCGGAGTCTATCTGTGTTGAGCTCCATGTGGAGGCCAAGCGCATCTCTAGGGTCTCCACTTTTCTTGCACCTTTTGAAAGTGCACTGAGCTGACATGTGGCACCTTTCGCGACTCCTTTACTTTTCCCAAGTTTACTCACTTCATGCTTCACTTTTCACTATGATTTGGCTAACTCTTCTCTTATATTGTTGAGGGCTTGATTCTTTTTACATTTTCTCCGAAACTCTCAGAGCTATCTTGATTAATCAATAGAAATTTGCTTGTTATCTAATTTCAACGGGCGGTGGAGGAAATTTGATAACACCTATAATAACCTCGAGCTATTGTGGAAATATCCATATGATTACCGTGGATCCAATAGCCACTGTGTGATTTGGTGTGGATGACAAAAAAATTCACCAAGAGGGTTATGACCGATGAAGGCAAGGAAAATCCACCTCAAATTAATCATTTGTAGTGCGGTGAGAGGATCCAACAACAACAACATCGGTAAAAGTGTAGTTGTACCATGTGCCACAAGTCTCGGGATCAAATCGTATAGTGGTTGCTAGTTTGAAGGAGTAGTAGTTATGAAGACCATCAAGTCAACTATAGATAACTCATCGAGGTAGTACAAAGTACTAGATCTAGAGCAGAGAAGAAGAAGAAGATTTTGGTGGACCAAAAGCCTCCTTAGTGGGGAGGTGTGATCCGAGGTAAAATTTGGGCATCGAAGTTCTCAAGATCTCTCGAAAACCTATTCCTTACAGAATATCGCAGAGTCAACTTTCTCGCACATTTTTGAACATGCCAAAAAGACACTTTGTATACACAAGATACCGTCCGGTGCAAGAATAGGAATCAAAGGAAAATATAAAGGCATAGGTAACCCCATGCTAGAGCACACTTGCAAAATTGCAAGAGGGTAGACGTCTTTATCAACAAATGAAGTTGTTAAATAACGATGGAGCAAAAAAAGAGGTGGTCTTCGCTTTTAGTCTTCAATGGTCGAAAAGGGGTTTTCAACCGTGGGGTCCAATCTTTTTCGAAGGGGACCTGCCACCGGGTTATATTAAAACATCATTTTTCAATTAGCTCATCAAGTTGAATATCGAAATGAGGTCGAGTTGATGACTCGAGTTGAGGGCGAGCTCCACATTGAGCTACGGATCGAGTTACATGGCTAATTCACCAAACCAATTGAGTCACTCACCAACCGTCTCCACATATATCGGCGAGCCATTCACCAGAAAAATTTAGGATCATCGTGTCTTAAGCCACGTGTTAATCAAGTAGTGTGTTATCAACCAATTTTGACTTCGTAAAATTAATTAAAATAAAAAATAACAAATGGAAATTTTGAAAATTTTCAAAAGTGTTACTTTGCATGGTTTATCACCCTCATGACAACCATCTCCTTTTTGTGATCATTTCGGTCTTCGTTTCATCCTTTTCGGGCGAGAACTCCTCCCACTAGGCTTTAAATTGCATTAAAATACATTAAAATTAATTAATTAATATTTAATTAATTGCTCTTTGTTTGATAAAATTAATTTTTAAATAACTTGGGAGTATTTAATTAAATAAATATTAATTGAAAAATTCATTTGACAAATTTTTATTTTATTTCCGGGAAGTAAGCTTATGCTTCAACTGTCTGGGAATGCCAAATTGGCTTCCCGAACCCGGATTTCCCCTTTCCTGGCAATCTTATTTTAATTTCCCGCTTGTGGGATTTTCTCCACCAATTGCCAAATCATGGATTGGTAAATGGGCAAGAAATCTCCCAATTTCCCACATGGGGAAATTGAACGGAGATTGCCAACCCACTTTGCCATTCCCGTTGGCAATTGGCTGTTGCTTTCCCCATTCCCCCTGGCACTTAATTCCACTACCCGGGAAGAAGGGAAGTTGGTTTAGGCTTCATAAATTCCTCCGTCGGACTCGGTGGAAAGAGTCGTACTGAAGCTTCTCACTTCTTCTTCTAAGAACATAATATTTTATCACATCCCACAATATTGTGAGACCATTGCAAAGGATAAAACACAGCCATAGAAATCAATGCATTCACCAGGCAGTGTAAGAAACAAGAATATTATTTCCTAAAGCTTCACGCAGGATCTAAAGCTAAAATATGTACGCATTGAAGAAGGAGGACAATAATTCAAAGGAGGTTGGGCGTTGAAGAAGGAGAACAATTTTTCAAAGGAGACAACAAAATACAAAAATGCGCAGGTTTTAGATGAACAGTCCAAAATAGCAAAAGTACAAAGAAATCATTATTTCCACGCATCCTTCAAAATTTTGTCCACACACATCAAGGGTTTACAAAGCTCCAAATTTCCACACAAAGGTGAGAGCAGCCAACAGTCCAAATCCAAGCTCCACGCACCTGTCCATAGTCCCACGTAAGCCAAAGGAGGTTGCAGCAGAATCTTCCACGTGCTTTGCAGAGCACAATACAAAAGACCACACACCCATCAAAAAAGGCGTCCACGCATGCAAGATAATCAGCTTAGTCAATAGTCTAAAAACAAAAATCAAGTTCCCACACTGAGGATAGAAGGACAACAAATGAAGTTTAAGATCTCACGCACCCATCAAAGAATTCCAAACACATAAAGGGGAACAACATAAACATTTCCCACGCATGGATTAAATTCCATACATTTTTGCTTTAATTTTTGTTTGATTTTTGTAGCAGAAGCCATGCCACGAAAGAAGGAATCACCACACATCAGTTGTAGCATATGGAGACCACGTGGGGGGAAAGCAAGGAACAATTTTTCCAATGCCTGGAGGGGAGTTTCCACGTGCCAAGGGGAAGGTGGAGCAGTTCGGGCAATAAATCAGGAAGAAAAACAGTCTCCACACAGCCAAAGAACAGCTCATTCATTTCCACGCATCAGCTGTAGGAGGAATTTCACGCAGATAAGCAAACAATTCAAGTTAAATTTCAACGCAAAATAATGAAATTAGTTTCAATGCATTAGTCTATGCAAAAAAGGAGAACATCTAAAGCCAAAGTCCCACGCAGGCAAGCAGTCAGAAGAGGCAAACACAATATTTCATGCAAAGAAGAAGAGAGGAATATTTCATGCACAGTCAGAAAACAACGATTCTGAAAAAAGAGATTTAGTCACGCATTGACGAGAAGATCGCATCGAAGAAGTAAATATCAAATTGCGGGATTATTAGAATCGGGTGATTTTCACATACCAAGGAGAAATTTGATTCCAACAAATTTAATAAAAAAATCGGGATATTAAAATCGGGTGATTTTGTTTATTTTAAATTAAAAATAAATAAATAATCATCACCGGAATCAAAAATTGTAACCTGATCAAGTTATTGTTATTATTATTATTATTTTTAAAAAATAATAATAATATTAAAACGGAACATATTTTTCTTGCATCGACAGGGTTTCGAGACTGAGACCCGACCCCGTTTGCGTTGTTTTACGTGCTTGAATCATTCTTCTGTGAAATTCATAATGGCTGAAAAATCTAACAAATCTACAGGGAGATTGAGGAAGCCAGTGGAGAAATCAAACAAATCCACCTGAAGTATGAATTTCAAGGAATTATCCCTCCTGCCCCATTAAGTTAGCATATGACAACATCACGATACAAATTTGGGTCACATTAACGTGCAACAATTCTGCGAGCGGGTGAAAACTGAAGGTAAAACCATTTTCTCGATAGACTTTACCATAGTTGTCTACCCCAAGAAACAACATTTCTGTCTCGGTGTAATGTCCAGAGCTGGTTATCGCTTGCAGACGAGCATTATGATCCTAAGAGATGAGGGATTTTTAAAGATAATCGCGAGCCTTTCCTCTTAATCACACCAAAGCACATTGAGGAATTGCTCGGCATACCCAAATTTCCGAGAATGCGGATATCACTCGCCAGTCAGCACAAGAATTTTGGGATGAAGAACCCCTGAGATGGAGCGAGATGGTTAATAACAATTGGTTAGTAACCAAGAGACCTCGAATTGATAGGATTCCCAAAGAACTGTACCGCGTTGAGTTTGTGGAAGAAATTGAGGACATGATTACTCTCCTAAGTCAAGTTTTCGGTCTACCTTCTGCTAGGATTTTCCACCCATGGATGTATCAGTTTATCTGTATCATCCTATCCAATAAAGAGTTTATGGATTGGGCCACCATCATCAGTAACACCCTTCACAAACAATTGATAGAAGTTAAGATGACTGGATGCTTCTACATGACATCGTATCTGACTTATGCGGTAGCAAGAAGAAAGCTATTTTTGGGACTTGAAATGAGAGGAGTCATGGGGCTGTCAAATAGTGTTTTTCATTATTACCCTCAACTCAGTTTTAAAAATAGTTCTCACCATTTTAGAAGATTCAATGATGCATTCACCTTCCGCGTGATTCGAACTGAATCGGAATACTGAGGAAAGGTTTTCTAAAGAAGCCATGGGTGTCATTTCCCAATGGGGAACCTGGTTTATTCATATTTTTCCTACATTCACGTGAGTGGCTTTGTTGGTACCTGTGGAAACTTCCTAAGTACGTCAGTGATAGATGGGCATTAATGGAGCTAGCACGACAATTATTCCAAGTTCACTGCCTTCTTAGTGACAAGCACCGTTCAGGAATTCATTTCCCAATCCAAATCGGGAATACCAATGTCCAAATATTTTCAGTGCACAACTCATGGAAAAAGAGTTTGCTCTCATAACCATCCATCCATATGTGAAGAGATCCCAGTTTGATATCAATGGATATATGCAAAAGAATCTGGGAGCAAAGTATCAACATAATCCTACCATGGAAGATTTTTGGGCTGCTTGTTCGAACGAACATGAGGTAAGAAGACGAGAGTACTCTCGCCTAACACTTGCTCAGATCAAGGCCTTCCACATCAAGAGCCCTCCCAATTCATTCATAAATGATGATGAGGATGTCATTGATCCCTCATATGATGCAGTTGCTTTTACCCCATTGCCTCGAATCGACTGGACCAAAAGAGATGAATTTTCTCTTGATAGCAAGAATCAACCAATTATTGAAAGAAGCATATCTTGGTATGACAGAGAGCTTGCCAAGTTGCAATCAATTCCAGATCATGCTTTGGGATCAAAAAAATTGCCAACACGAGGAGGCCTCCATTCGACCAAAGTCTCTTCTTGATCGACCTCTGTACCATCCAATCATACACAACAATAAGAAAGGAGTGGTTACCAAAATCCACTTCACCAAGAAATGTGTCACAAGGAGAAAGATCAAAAGATCCTAACCCCGAAGAAGGATAAGAGCGTGTGTTTATATTTTCTACCTCAAGTAGAGATTCTTCTACCCACATTGTTAATAGTGCTCAAAAGCTAGTAGCAAATGATCCTCAGCCATGCTTTGAACAAACATCCACTCAGGTGCAGGTAATTCAAATATCAAACACTTCGGAGCATGTAGTTCATGAAAGGATTTCCCAAAATCTCCCAAATAATCAAGAAGTGGATATTGAGGTTGTTTCTCCTCAAATCGAGGTCATATATAGGATTCAAGCAAGATCTCATGATGTCGAGAATAATGAGAATATTGATTCAAGCTCTATGATTTTGTATGCGGAAATAGTGCATGATACTCCTTCCTGGGTTGATTATGAGGTTAAGAAAAGGAAGAGGGTTGTCAAGGCAATTGACATTGATTTTGATGCCCTTTTCAAACTTTCAAATGACGTCATTCTAAAGAAGCCTAAGGTGCTTTCTCGAATAATGGTGGATAATGATGGAAACAATTTCACAGATCTTGCGATTCCACAAGTTGATAAAAAGCGTGATGCTATGACACCTTCCGACTATGAAGTTTCTGTGTGGAAATAATAATGTTTGCAATAGGGGAGTGAATGTTAGGAATAATATTAGATATTGTAAACATTATTATTTCCACACATACACTCCCTAATGTGAACAATGTAGAAAAGAATAGTTACACTTTCTCTACAAATTTGCACACCCTGTTTGCTCATGATCTTGGTACACATATGGTCATTAGTCCAAGGTAGGAACCCTGTTCATGAACCTCTATTCATCAATACGAACCCCTGTTAGACAATAACGGACCTCTGTCCCAGTACGAGCCCCCGCTTATGAACCTCTGTTCATCCTCTTCAAGTATCATAATGCTTGACTTTGTACTTGTGTTTTCTTCTTTCTATTACAACATTACATCAAGGAGGTTTATAAAAGGAAATCACAATTGAACAAGAATTTTTTTCTGATCTTATTATAAAACACACAACTGAAATAAATTGGTCACCAAATCGATCTTCTGCGGCCTCGGGCTCGATGGTGCCTGACGAGAGGTCACTGATCAACCTCCTTCCTCCGTTGCCTCCAACCTCCATTTATATGTCCCTGCTAACTCAGTAGAAAGTATAGTCGAGGACGATACGCGCTCCCTGTCGCGATATAGGGCGGGAGTCGAGGCGAGAGCCCCCAGCTTGTGAATGGTTTTCATTTGCATTTTTCCTTAAAAAATGAGTGTCGGATTACACCGAAAATGCACTCATTTGTCCTCTTTTTTTTTTTTTTATATAGTAACAATTTTTCGACTCTTACAAACAACACGACTTATTACATTGACTCACAATGAACATTTGACGAGAAACTCGATAATGACACAATTTTGACTAGACGACACTTATGACTTTATATGACATAGGACTTAAAAAATGACTATTTAAAAACACTCCAATATAAAAACACTTGTGATAACTTAACATGTACTAAAAATGACTCTCCTTTTTTATGATAAAAGACTATACTTTAAACAACATAAAAATACGATTTAAAAATTTCTTTGACTAACTATGACATTACTTGACACCCAATTTTTGTCTATTATAGGAATAACATGTTCAGTTTTGAGACACAACTAAACTTTACATTAAGACCAAACCTTTACAAATAAAAAACTAATGAAACATTCTAGGTTAAATTTTTTTAATAAATCGACCTGCCGAATCAATCGGAGCGAGTTGATGGTCTGATGGGAGAGATGGAAGATCCGCCATGATAAAGGAAGGAGGCACTCGAATCACGCATAGAATTATCTATTTCAGACAAATCAGGAAATGCACTATTATATAGCGGGCTGCACTTATTGGATTTCACGTTTGGCGAAGACATCCACAGCTTTGGAGGACGTGGAGCATTGTTGAACATTCAAATGTATGCCCCAGATCTTCTGGATTCTTCACTGAAGTAGCTTGGACGCATGCAACTGGATACAAAACCACCAATATATCCCATGCATTACGAAGATTCCATTTCAAAGGATATGTAACCACGTGAAATGGAGAATGCACACTAAAGGATCACGTGTCAATGTACTACTTATGATGCTTTTGTAGACCCAAAATATCCACGTGTTAGCAGGCTGTGCATAGAAGAAGAATGGAGAAAATTTTATCTCTAGCAAGCGAAGATTCAGAGGAGGATGCAATGATGAACATATGTTGCAGAGGTCAACAGAAGCTGCGCATCAATTAGCTGGTTTGGTAATCAAGCTTTCGAAAAGAGAAAAAATACACCCGCGTCTCAACTACACGTCCATTTTGAATCAATTCATCCATGTAATGACTGTTCTTAAAAGAGAATATAGCTCAAACAAAATGAATACAGTATAGGCTTTGAAAATAATGGAAGGAAAGGTGAACAGGGATGACCGAATGTATAGAGATACGACTGTGCGAATGAATATGGAACGTAGTACAATATGGATGAGATCACAATTTACATATATGGATCCGAATGTATGTAACCACAACAGATTCGAACATAAACACCTTTAACAGATTAGAACGCAGATTACCACTAAACAGTCTTCAACTTGAATCTTGTGAATGGATACTGAATTTTTAATGATACAAGCTCCCACAGACTCTCATAGAGAATACGCTTCCTCAAGGATCTGTCATGCTCTGATACCAAATCATAGCAATCAACCAGTTTTGCACAGAGAAAATACACCGAATAATGATATTATAGATTCAAATGATTCGGGATATATTATTCACAGGTAGAGGTTACATATATAGAGTTTGATCTCCTTGATTCTAGGAGTCAACACTCATCCCACATATCTCTCCTAATCCCCACAATATCTCACTCAAACTCTCAATCCCATTATTTTCTCACAACAAACATTATCTAGTTACAACTATTTACATGAGTTAACAACTCATAAATAGTTGTATTACATTACACTATATTATTTATTTCCACACTCATAATAATGTTCACAATATCTAATATTATTCCTAACAGTTTCTAGACTTCGACTTGGAAGATCTACATTAGAAAGTGACATGGCGATGGCTCGAGATTTAATTGATATCGTGGTAAAGAGACTTGAGAAATACAAGTCTCAAAACTCTTAGCTGAAGGCCAAAAAGAATTAATTGGTGGAATATGTTCAACATTTGATAAACCCCATATCATCCACTTTCCCCGTACCTGATGCAGTGGCTGCCCCAGATGAAGATACTCTCAATTTGTCAAAAGAAATAAACACATTTGGCCATGTCACTAAAATTTGGCTTTCAGAGATTCTCGTTTTAGGCCAGGGGATGATCAAGACCACGGTTAAGCTTCATGAAGATGTCAGTGTGTATCTTGATCCAATTCTTTCTTTCAAAGAAAATTTTGTTTCTACTATATCAAATTTGGATGAGATATTGCCTATTTTATAGGAGATGAAAAGTATGGAATCTTCAGCTTTAGATATTGAAGGGATTCTCGAATTTGAACATTGAGGATACGTTTTCTTTGGTGTCTGCGCATCTCAAATCAAGAAAGATGCTTCTCGAGGATTCTATGACCCATTATGAAAGCATGTGCAATGAAGCCTTCACTTCACTCTCCTTGATTCAAGAATTCATGACTGAGATTCCTTGCAACCTCGTAAATGAGCATACTCAAAGGTGTTCATTGGAGCAGGTGGAAGAGCAATTTTCACAATTGTTTAAGGACATGTACACTCCCACCAAAAATTTCTCATCAGTTTCAATGGAGCGGTGCATCAAATTAAAGAACTTATTTGAGAACGCTCAATCCAAAATTGTTAATTTAAATGATATGCCAAGTAGAATTCTTGAATTGCAAGTATTTTGTGAGGCTATTCTTCGACCAAGTGAACCTCTAGAAGAAGAAAATATGTTTGAAACTTTGGGAAGGTTTAGATCCTTTTAGCTGGCAAAAGCGGCAAATCCTAATTTCATTGGCGGTTCAGGGAGTTAATTTTCTTGGTATCTAACGAAGTGGGAGAGTCCATTTCTCATACGCTTGAGATAGGCGGACCCCATTTCAATGGATAAGGCACTGGTTATTATTGTATATTTTAAAAGGCGTTGTTATTTGTTTTTAGGAAACTATGGATATTTTAGGTAATTTCTTTTTTGGGTTGTCTTTAATAAAGTTGTTGAAAAGTCAAAGGTCACTTAAGTGCCTTATTTAATGATCATGTAAAACCCTAACTACTTTGTAACCAAATTTTGGGTTATAAAAGGAAGTGAGGGGCTCATTTGTAAAGGGTGACTTTGAGAGAGGAGATGAAAATACTTTTGTGTGCAAGCTTTACCACTTCGAAGAAACTTTGTGTTCTTTTGTAAAAAAACATTTTGGAGTTAATGAAATATGAACTTTGTGTCTCATTCATTGTCTCTTGTAACATTTGATGTTCTTATGTTCATTAGATGTTAGGTGTTTGAATCTTGCATGCAAATATTATCTTTGATCTTATTGTCAACGTTATTAATCAGTTGTTCTAGTTCACAGTGATCAAGCTCTGATTATCTACTTGCTCATGTGTGTTCCCTTTTACACGTTCTTGTTTGGCTAACTCAAACTCCGTTTTATTTGTGTTAGTTATTCATTTTTCTTCTTCATGTAATATTAGGCTCTGTGTTTACCTAACTCTTGCATGTTCTTTCAGTTCATTCCATTCCACTCCTTTCCTTCATTCCATTCCATCTCCCTCATTCACTTTTCTTTCCATTGATGTTCCAAAACACCCCCCACATACAATTTTGAATGTATAGATGTAAATACAGTTTTGGTTTTCAATAAAGGCAACCTCACCTTCATTGAAGGGAATTCATTCCCACACTATTACATGTCATTTGCATCGTGAAAATCCATATGCTAACAGATTTTGGCGACTCTGCTTTAGGGATTTAGGAATCGTTAACCAAAGGCTTGGTTAAATCTTTATGACTATCCCCTCTGCACAAGCTCCAATTATTCAACCGGACCTTGTGCCTGGTGAAGATTTCCAAGGAGACATTACTGCCAACCTTCAAACAGTAGCTTCAGAAAACTGTGAAAGCTTGCAGCAATTTGTGGCTCTTGATAGAGCCATTGATAGAGAAATCTACATCGAAGACCTTAGAAGAAGAGCACCCACACTTGTAGTAAGAAGACCTCCTAGACACATGTTGATTGTTGTTCACCGACGTGGTCCTCTTCCACCAAGGTAATAAGTTGTATGACTATTACAGGTAACCCACCTATCTTGCAACCAAATATTATTTTTGCAAATACTCAAGAAGACATATCATCAGATTTGAGGCAAGCTTTTTGGGAAAAGTGCACGAGTAACTATCATTTTCATCTCGCCGCATTAGTACTAGATAACGAAGAAGAGAAAGCTACGAGAGTTCTTTAGAGCTATTTAGGCACAAATAGCTCAAGAAAGAGAGCGAAGAGAAAAGGCTAGAGCTGGTCGAAACATGCTAGTGATCCCTTCACAATAAAGATTCCAAACTGGAAGGAAAGAGGTTTACGCGAGGAGAAAAAGCTAAAGGTCGATCTGATCCCACTTTTGAATTTCAAGGAAAGTTTGGTTTCAAGTTATCTCCTCCAAAGAAGAACACACCTCGTAGATCTGCAAGCCTTGCATCAAGTCCTGAAAGAACAAGCAAGGAAGGAATCACTACCAGTCAAGCACTTGTCCTTGCTCACGTTGTTTTACCTTCGCATACCACCTTTCCCAAAATGGTAGTCAATGTACCATGGGGAAATGCCATAGGCCCATTGGCCTTACCTAGCTCGACATGAACTCCCATGAGGATCAAGAAAGATTCTTCCCAAGTTCGACAGAGATGGGAAGACGTCACCAGATGACCATATTTCTACCTTTTTCGCTGCATGTGTTATTTTTTCGATAGAATATGAAGATGTTGCTATTTTTCTCTTCATCAAAACATTGCATGATGTTGCTGCAAATTAGTTTCATCATCTGCCCAATGGATGTATCACAAATTGGAATGATATGAAAACCAAGTTTAAAAATTGATTCAAAATGGCAAAAGATGAACATGCTCTTCTTGCCCAACTATCTTAGGTGAAGAAAGAGCCAATAGAACCCATGAGGAATTTCATGGCTAAATTCAACAAAATGGTGAACAAAGTTCCCGCTAGATTCATCCAAACCTTGATGGACAAAAATGTTTCTTTATTAACACACAACAACCAGAAGTGTGCTATCAGCTGAGAAGGGCTAGGGTGGCTACTTTGGAACTTGCTCAATCTTTGGCCATAGAAATTGAAGATGACTTAATCATGGCAGGAAAATTCAAGAAAAATTCCCTCAAAGGAAAGAGTCAAGAAACCCCCAACGCTTCAGAAACTATACTCACTAAGTTGGCTAATGATGTGTTGGCTTTGAAAAAGTAAGTTGCTCAAAGTAGTAAACCTGCTCCTTACAAAGACATCCCAAGAAAAGGATACGTTCCCAACAAAGCCAAGATTGTAGGTGCTCTAACGAGGCTTGCTATTGAAGCAGCTCCCGCAACTAATTCAAAATGTGATGTCATTGAAGAAAGCGATGATGAGGTTGAAGTCATCGAGGTTGATGAGGAAGAGCCGAATTTTGAGACATCTAAACATGAAGTTGAAGATCCTCAGGGGGGAAGTAATAATCATTTCTTTGAGTATCGTTCAGAGGAAGAAGACGAATATGAAGAAATTATAGAAGATATGAATAGTCAATCCTTCATTGTCTTCACACGCTCTCAGAAAAAGGAGCAGGATACCACTAAGGTGGGAGATAAAGAGGTTTCCAAGGAACTTCAAAAGAATCTAAGACTAAGGAAATTTCCAAAGAATCCAAGACAAATGAGGCTCCTAAAGAGTCCAAGGCGACTAAGGTTTCAAAAGTCAAAACTATCTTAAAGAAAGGAGGGCCTTTGTTAGATCAATCAGTTGGTAAACTAACTACGAAGAAAGCTTCTTCTTCCACATCCTTATCAACCAAGCCCGAGGCAAAGGTCAAAAGTGTGCTGTCATCAAGTTTGAAAGAACTAATACCTGAGACTTCAAGTACGGTTACTTTGCCTAAATTTGATGTCATTGATCATATCAATAAAACAAAAATTTCCATGTCACAGGCAGAGTACTTGAAGTCCAATAAGGATCAGCTCGAGAAATTGGTCTAGTTTATCAAAGGCAACTCTCTTTTCATTCCTCCAAAGGAATTTTGAAAAATCCCAAAGATGGGAAAATTCAAAATATTATGGCAGCCACTACACCTTCAAATGAAAATATTGAACCTTTCTTTGTGTCCTTTTTAATCAACGGATGAAAATTGAGTAATTGCATTATAGACTCTAGAGCCTCGAGATAATGTGATGTTTGTGAAAGTAGCACATGCTCTTGGTTTGACTTGTATGAGAACATTCGAATCATGTTACTCCATGGAAACCAAGCAAGTTCCGCTGATCGGGCAGATTAAAGATGCCCAAATGGTTTTAGCCAAATTCCCTCAAAAGTGAGTTAAGGTAACTATTTTAGTTGATGATATTCCCGCCTCGTATGGAATGTTGTTGAGTAGGAAATTTTACGAGAGATCTAGGTGGAAAAATTCAAATGGATTGGTCTCACACCATGATTCCTATCAATGGAGAAATGAAAAGCTTATGCCGAAACTCGAGCAAAGTTCACGGTAACTAAAACCGAAGATCCTTACGCACATATCCTTTTCTAAGGCTCAAGTATGGGTAATTATATGATGACTCGCAGAAATTCATACCCCGAGGTCACTTTCTAAGATTCTAATGAGATATGGACTCTTGAGTTCGATGGAAGTTGTTGCTCAATGGGCTCGTGTAGGAGTGGTGCTCATATCTCCAAATGGGAAAATATTTCCTTTTTCCTACAAAATTGAATTTTCAAATATTAATAAGACTGCAAAGTATGAGGTGTTAATCCTTGGCCTCCAAGTTGCAGAGAGGAGAAAGGGATAAAAAATTTGGAAGTCTTTGGAGATGCAGAATTGATCATGAAACAGGTAAGAAATCAGTTCCAAGTAAAGAATGATCATTTGAGACACTACAAAAATAAAGTGTGGGATGCAATAGAAGTCTTCAACACTTTTTCCATAAAATTTGTCCCTCGTGAAAAGAATGACAAAGTGGATTCTCTAGCAGTCTCAACTTCATTAATGATTCCTCATTCAGAATTTGATCAAGTCAAATACACCATTGAAATGGTTTTTAGGCCGAGTGTTCCTGACAATGCAAGAAAATTGGCAAGTATTTAATGATGATCAACAAATTATTGCCTTCTTGGAAAAGAGAGATAATTTTGAACAATTGTACTTTGAAGGAAGTGATTCTACATTTCACGAATCAACTACCTCACCCATTCAAGAAGGAGTTGAGAACGAAGATCCTAGTGATGGCATCATTCAACTCAAAGGAAATAAAATTCCCAAAGGATTGGTTTCACTTGAAGAAATTTTTGACAAACATGACAGGTTTATCAAAGAGAAAGAGCAGGCAGACTTGCGAATTCTACTTGACTATGAGCAAGTTAACATCGATACCAAGGATAAACCTTGCCTAATCAATATTGGTAAGTGTTTCTCACCTGAGGAGCGCAAGAAATTCACAAGTATACTTACCAAATATTCTGACGTTTTGGCTTACTCATACGAAGACTTGAAATCTTTCCAACCCAGGGAAATGGAGCATGCCATACCCTTGAAGCCTAGTGCAGTTCCATTCAGGTAAAAGCAAAGACAATATAATCCCAAGATTGTAGGGACAATATTTCATGAAGTTCAAAAGATGCTAGATGCACGAATAGTGTTTCCTATTGTCGACATTCAACCCGATATATAATATTGTACCAATTCGCAAGAAAATGGAGAAATTAGGATTTGTGTGGATTTCCACAATCTTAATCAGGCTTCCTTGAAGGATAACTACCCATTACTAGTTATGGATCATATTCTCGCATGTGGTAACTAGATCGGAAATGCTATCAATGCTAGATGGCTTCTCTGGCTATAATCAGATTGAAGTGGCTAGAGAAGATCAACATAAAACCACATTCACTACCCCCTGGGGTACGCTCGCATATAGAAGAATTACCTTCGGTTTGATTAATGCCGGTACTTTTCAAAGGGATATGGATATGGCATTCGCAGATTATAAATATAAAACCATCGTGATATATCTAAATGACTTGACAATATTCTCAAAGAAATGAGAAGATCACATAAGAGATTTAGAGAAAATATTGCAAAGGTGTAGACTTCATAAGATTTCTCTGAATCCAAAAAAGTCCATGTTCGGAGTTATAGAAGGGAAACTCCTAGGTCATATTGTTTCTAAGGAAGGAACTAAGATCGATCCTGAATGCGTTTAAGCTATCAAAAATCTTTCCTTACGTACAAGTAAGCCCGGAGTCCACTCATTCTTTGGGGAGGTGAACTTTTGAGAAGGTTCGTGCGATTTTTCCGAGCCGACTAAGAAAATCACTGATATGATGAAAGGAAAAGAATTCTTCAAATGGTCAAAGGAAGGTAGAGAGGCATTTGAACAAATCAAGGGTGCTATTACAAAAGCTCCTACATTGGTGTGTCCCAATTTTAAAAAGGATTTTATAATCTATTGCTATGCTTCACCACACACAATCTCTGCCATCCTGATGCAACACAATCAAGAAGGAATCGAATCTCCTATTGCATTCATGAGTTCTAGATTCAAGAAACATGAACTCAATTACACTCCCCTTGAGAGACATGTGTATGTGGTGGTGAGAGCCCTGAAACACTTTAGGTACTACGTGTTGAATTCTCACACCAAAGTCTTAGTTCCAAACACCGCAGTGAAATCAATGTTGACACAACAGAACTAGGATCTAAAAGAGGTAATTGGGTCTCCAAGATTCAAGAATATGATTTGGACATCAAGCCTACCAAGTTGGTTCAAGGAAGAGGACTCTGCCAACTCATTGCAGAGAATGAACCATAAGATAACTCCGAAGAAGAACCAGCTTGAAATTTTTTTACCATTGGTAGTTTTTGTCAAGCACTACGATGAATTGTATTTTGATATTGCCTACTTTCTCACATATGGTGAGTGTCCGGAGAATCTAACAACTAAGGAGAAATGAACTATCAAACTAAGAGCTGCCAGGTACATCATTTGGGATAACACGTTGTTCAAGAAAGGAATTGACGACATGTTCCTCAGATGTGTTGATAAAGAGCAACAACCTAGATTGTTGGAAGCTTTCCACAATCATGCTTGTGGTGGTCATTTCTTTGGCCCAGTGATGGCTCATAAAATTCTGAGAGCACATTATTACTGGCCCACTATGTTTTCTCGATGCTCAAAAATGGGTGACAAAATGCGAAGCTTGTCAACAATTTGTTGGAAGACCAAAGTTGCGACTTTACCTTTGAAGCCGCCATTAAAGAACCCTTTCAACAATGGGGTTTAGATTTCATCGGGGTTTTGAATCCTAATTCTAGTGCTAGTCATACTCACATGCTCACCACTATTGACTACTTTACAAAGTGGGTGGAAGCTATATCGGTGAAACAAACATCTACTGCGGTAATTTGTGATTTCATCAAAAAATATATATGGTTCATTATGGAATTCCACACAAGATTGTGACAGACAATGGCTCAAATTTTTCTTCTACAGAGATGATAGGTTTTTGTTATGGATATGGGATATCCTTGTCTCATTCATCAGATTACTACCCTCAGGGAAATGGTCAGGCTGAATCTGATAACAAAAACCTCATTACTATTGTGCGCAAGTTAGTTAAAGAAAATCAAAGAACTTGGCACAAAAAGTTATATGATGCATTGTGGGCTGACCACATAACTCCTAAAAGGGAAATCGGGATGTCTCCATTTCAACTTTTATATGGAACCGATGCTCAAATTCCCGTCACACTGGAGTTACCAGCATTAAAATTAGCTCAGGTAGTTGATGATGAATGCTTCACCAATGCATTAGATAAAAGAATCATGTTCCTAAGTAAGCTTGAGGAACAAAGAAGTCAAGTGGCAAACAGGATCGAGGAACATCAATCCAAGGTAAAGAAATTGTTTGACAAAAAAACCAAGGAAAGACAATTTCAAATCAATGACTTAGTTCTTCTCTGGGACAAAAACGTGAACCGAAAGGAAAGCATGGGAAGTTTGATTCACTGTGGCTAGGCCTGTTCAAAATAAGACATTTTTGTGGAGATAACACCTACTACTTGGCATATCCTAATGGAACTCATTTGTCTTTGCCCTACAGTGGGAAATATCTCAAGCACTATCAAAATTGAAAACGGGTTGTTCCCCGTATGTACATAGGTAATTAGGATTTTGGTTTGTTTGTTTTTCCTATTTTTCGGTCTCCTCTCTTGTGTTGCTCCATTTTTGTGCCCCCTCATTTTGAGATCATGCTCATGAATATGTTGGTTTGGGTTCGTTCTTTGCATCCATGAAGTCCTTGTCCCCAATTAGAGCTAGTTGTTAGACTTAGCTATGTGTAAAGCCATTTAGAGGCCATGCAATAAAGTAGAAATCAACAAGAAGATATAAATGTGCTAGAGGAAGATTATCATTCCCAAAGAAATTATCGCTTAGAACCTTAAAAGACACTGTATTATCCAATTTGAATCCTAGAGGCATTAAGAGACCGCAATTCAGCCAAGAGGCCCTACCAAAACATTGTGCAAGCATTCAAAGACTAGTCTCAAGTTCTTGAGAACTGATTGACACCTAAGTTGGTGGCGGACAAGAGACTTGTACTGAGCTCACACAAGTTTTATGATTCATTATAGTGTTGTAAGTTTATTTGGTATTTGCAAACAAAATTTTATAAAGAATCACTATGTCGTTGAACAAAATCGAGAGACGTAGGAATCTATCGAGCTCCATTATCAAATTACGTGTAGTGTTCATTCTTACTTGCATTGCATTTATTTTGAGTTGATTTTATCACAGAGTTAAAAATTCAACATTTAAAATTAATTTGTCTATAGGGATCCGTTAAGTAAAATTTCAAAGAAGGAAAACTACTGTTTATCGATCAGTGTGGCTACGCCGAGATTGTAGGGTTTTCCCGAGGCTCATATAAGGCATGGAGTGGTCCCACTTTATGGGTACAAATATAGCTCGGGTTTGGGTCAAGGAAGTGTGGTGGGATGTTATGATCATAATGTGCAAATTTCACCAATGCCTCGAGGTGTTGGTGTAACGGTTCGTTAAAAGGGAAAACATAACAATATCAAAGGTATCAGGGCCAATAATGATTGGAATAATGATAGAACCAAATAATTTACGAGGAAATTTCAAACCCTTAGATCTGCTAAGATTAGAAGGAGATATATCCTTAACAAAGGCACATAAACCACGAGATAAAAGAGATGTTGAAAATAGCGAGGCATGATGTTTTGTTAATAAGAGCATGTTTGACCATAGTCTTGTGCACAAAGACTTGAACATATAATGGAATTCCATTGTTAACTAGAGGTTAAGGAGTTGTAATAGAATGGCCATCAATATATTGAAATATAAAGCCTTTTGAAGACATATTGAACATGATCAACTAGTGTATTGGTATAAATCCGAATGTTATAAAATGTTTTAAGGAGCACATCATTACGTTTGGGGTTTCACTTTAGATAGTCAAGAAATGATATGGTTTGATAATTATAGAATAAAATCATTATAACTAGAAGTAGAATAAACATGCCTAAAAGAAGAATCATATAGAAAGAAAAAGAAACCCTAGGGTAACTAGGGTTGATTACTGAGTTAAGTACACTAAAAGGATCTAAGGGGAACCACATGAGGTTATTCTGATTAATTAAATTCCAACATTAATTATGAAATATCGAAACAACACATTAATTATTACAACTAGTGTATACAATGGTCAAAAACACAAGTGAATGAGTTCATTTCGCTGATTATAAATGGATCTCGGGAGGTTTTGGGTGTGTGAACTATTAGAACTAGCATATATGAACTTATAAGTGCTTCATCTTTAGAACTATAGCAGAAAAGTGACATGTTGCGGGACCAAGACAGATCAACCAAAACCATCTATATGGTTTTGCACATGTTGTCGCTTTGACCCCACTCTTAATCCTTCTATATAACTTTATGAGATTGTCACTTTCTTGAAAATATCGTCATTGTTAAACCCTAGTTGTTTCTCATTCTACAAAGCCCTCTAAATATTCTGAGTAAGATCTCAAACCATAAATGGGTAGGAGCTCTTGCAAAATAAACATTAGTTGGGTTGAAGTGAAATCCTTACACTACTGACATCAAGAATACTATGAAGAGGCCTCAAAACACATGTCGTTGTCCACCTAACATGTGATATCTGAATGAATGCAACTATTTTGGTAACTTGAACCTCTTTGACAATGTTTAGATTGATTTTTTTATCTTGTTGGAGCTTGAGATGGGGTTGTTTGAGTCCTTGAAAATGGGGGAAGCATGACTTATTGAATTGGTAAAGTGCTTCAAACTTGTAGTGATTTTTGACCTAATGATTGTGCATACTTTTTGCAAGATTTAGGGATTTTAGGGTGCGTTTAGTACTAGTGTTTGCAATACGAGTTCATAAGAATGACAATTTTGGAAATCAGGTGAGTTTAACTTGTCTATATAGGCCTCCAAAGGTAAATTATCATGGAAAGGTTGACCAGGGGAATTGAATAATCCAATGAAGAACACCAAATTACAAGATTAGATGGAGAATAAGTTGGTTCAAAATCATATAAGTTAGCTAGGATCAGATTCCACAAGCCGACCAAAGTGGATGTTTCTGCAGACAGGGATGAAAACGTGAAAATGAAGGTTGCATCTTATTACCGGTGGAGTTTTCCTATGGATTTTAAGCATTTAATTGTCAAAATATTTCAACATATCGATGTGTATAAATAAACAAGTTAGTCAAGAAACCTTGGGATGTAATGCTTAGGGATAGAAAGAGTGTGTTTGCCTTTGCAAGAGTGTATTTTCAAAACTAGTAGTATCAAAAGCTAAATTGCCAAATTTGAGTGTCTACAATATGAAAAGGAATTTTTTTCTCAAAGTTGTGGATTCCAATTTAGAAGATGATGTAACATTTATAATAGCAATGTGAAGGGGCCAACAAAAATATAGGATATAACGTAGTAATTTCAATACCTTCATTAAACTCATAATTAGTTCATCCTTATAACAAACATAATAAAGAGTGTAATTAGGACTAGGGAGTATAGATCATATTTAATAGCAGTCAAAACCCAAAC
This sequence comes from Taxus wallichiana var. yunnanensis, assembly GCA_018340775.1. NCBI lineage: Eukaryota > Viridiplantae > Streptophyta > Pinopsida > Cupressales > Taxaceae > Taxus > Taxus wallichiana. The sequence continues at coordinate 172,522,335 of CM031233.1, forward strand.
CGGGTATTTATAGATATTCAATTACCAAGTTCAAACTGTTAATCCACACTAAAACATCTCTATACTTCACATAAGTTGGGCATACCCCTATCAAGGCACATAATTGATTGCAAATGCACAAGTCCTTGTTTGCCACATTATGTCCTTTAGAGATAACAGAGGAGTTTTAGAGCATCTAACAAGATCTGATTCTACTCATGAAACTTTATTTTCATGAAAAGGATTTTTTTTTGAAAACCGAGAGAAGATGAAATAGACCACAAAATTTCCTCGTGCAAATTTTTTCTCATCCTAAAATTTCACACATGAATTGGCTACATAAAAATGCTAGAATGCCTTGAAATAACATGGATAAATTCATAATGTAATAACTTATTCAATGCAAGAACATTATGCAAGACCACTAAATAAATCACACATGTATAATCATTATGTAAATTGTACATTATCTCTCTATTACTATATTTCCAACCTTTGTAAGCTTAGCTTGCATTTCACCACAAAGATTATAATTTATGTTTTCTTTCTCATATAGTTTATTCCTTAGAGTGGAAGTTCCATAATAAGATTATAAGATGCATCAATCCCCTTTTATGATTAAAATTAAAGATAAACTAACAATGGATAAGCTAGAGTGGGGCTCTCACAAGAATAACTAATAAAGCAAGACATAAGAATAATTTCCATGCTCAAAGAAAACTAATGATATGAATTTCATAATGAGCTACTACCAACATGTCATTTGAGATATTCACATAATACATAATGCTCGGTAGTCTTACTCCATTGTTTACTAATTACTCCGACACAACCCCTTAGTTGGGTTGAAGAAATTAAGTTAGATAAACTAATCCATATAAAGAAGTTTTTGTAGATACATCATAAATTAACAAAAAACCATCAATGTTATGAGGGAAATCTAAATGCAACCGCTATCTTTAATATAATCAAGTACTTATGAGGAAATCAATCTCCAAATAATAGTCAACATAGAGACACAACCACACCATAATTTCTCTTAAGAGTACAATATTACATTAAAATCTCATGTATAATAGTAAGCAAGCTACTACATTCTTCCCAATAATAACTAAAAAGAAATTAAAGAAATGATAATACAGGCTGGGAAACACTATGCCACTCCTCATTATAACCATACAAATGAACCTTAAATGACATGATTCAAGTAGGATAAGATGCAAAACAAGATGCAGTTTTACCAACCAAAGAAGTCACCCCTTTCTCTTTTGATGTACTCAATAAATGATGCATTTAAAAGATAAAAGATATGATTTCATTTTACATGCACTGGAACTTAGCATGAAGAACAAAGTCACCACAATCGGTCCTAGAAGATCCAAATAACCCATCTATCTAACATTTCTTACAAGTATAATGACCCAGAATTTACTTCATGCACCGACAAAGAAATGAGTGCAAGGAACAATAACATAAACTGATGATATCTTGGAATTTGATAAAAAAATGGGTTAAGAAATGTCATCCAATAATGAAGGAAAACACCATTAAGTAGAATTAGGCATCACCTGCAATTACCTTGATAATTAAACAAGATAAGGATAATTATGATCTTGATAGTTCCCTCCAAGTTATTGATAACCATTCCTCCATTGTTGCATATAAATCTCTTCATTCATTGATGGAAGTACCATGAACAATGATGATGGGAGGCCTTCAATGTAGTCCTTCCATAAGATATTATCTTGACAACCACCGGCAGTGGGGAATCCATCAGATGAAAGGGGTGAGAGGAATATGTCATCAATAAGATCAAGTTCTGTTATGTCCAATGTTGAAGAAGAACGATCTAACCCATAATGTAATAGCTCTGGCCAATGATGTGAGTGTTCCCGTGAGCCATCTAAGTTATTTGCACTGATTGCAGAATGGTGTTCCTCCATTGATAATTTTTCTAATTTCAGTGTAGGATGATGATATGCACTCCTCCCTTAGGGCATTATCATCTTGAAGACCATCAAGAATAAAGATTCCACCAGAAGAACCTCCTGAAGAACAATGTTCACTACTATCAAGAAAAATCGAACCCAAAATTCCATAGGTTAGGAAAATGATGTACATGCGTAGCTTCCCCTTATTGCATGGAACCATCCAAGATATTTAATTGCGTACCTAATGGTTGTAAAATTTATTTTCAACCACCTGCAACTGCACCCATATATTTGTCTTCTGAAAGGAACCCATCATCCAATTTTACATTTGTTATGTCCTTCCTTGAAGAAAAAATGTAGCCTAGAATTGAAAAGCTCGTGCAATAATCTACATTAGCTTGTTGAATTTACTTATCATGGGTATTGACACAAGAACTTGGACTTCCTTCTTTCTACTCACATACTAAGATCTTTTTACCTTTTTTTTCACCATCAATAGGGTTTCCAAAATTTCTTGTTGAGGGAATTCCACTTTTAGTGGTTATTTGGCGCTTCCGTATCTCTAATAATTTCTTTGTTCCAAGATCGTACATTTAAACCTCGCGAGATGTATTTGCATAAATTATATCCATATGAGAGGATCCCTTGCAATTGTTTTCATATATGACGGAATTTTTAGGAACATCTTGAATTACCAAGTTGAGTGGCACACCACGTATCACAAACAACTCGTGACATTTAATGAAGAGTTCATCGGCCCTCTTCGTGCAATGATTGTGGCATTTTGCCTTCTTGGGAACATTGCATATTTCCAACTTTTTCATACCCATGTTCTCGAACAAGACAATTGTCTTGATGAAACCCACTTTGAGTGTTTAACACATAATGAAATGGTTAGGAAGTAAATGCCTAAGTAACTGGAGAGTCGAACTCCGGACAACAAGCACCCACTCCTTTCCTCTCGCCTCTCCTCTACCACTTACTCCAAAACCTTGGGCTATAATAACCATAAACAAATAGAAAACAACAAGTATATTGTCCACGCCAAGATGGAAATTTGCTTTTTTTTTAATTTTATTTATTTTTTAAAAGACAGGTTGTGTATGCACCAAGTCTACGAAGACTAGTGTATCTAAGTGTAACCACCATGAAGTCACATGGAGCGGAAAAGTAATTCAACCACCATGGTAATAAGTGTAATTCATTTTAGATCACAAAGTAAAATTTCCATGCAAATATTATTTAATTTATATTTTATTAAATTATTTATAATAATGACAAGTTTGTAATCGTATTTATATATTTTGTCGATAAGTGTAAAATTTAAAAATATAGGAGTTTTTGGCTAAATAAATACCCCATATTATGAACAAAAGAAAACCTTTAAAGATTTATGTTTATTCATAGTATGTTTTCATGAAAGTTTCCACAAAACCACCCATCCATGTATTTTTAAATCTTGTAATATGCTTTATTTATATCTATACTTGTTGAGCATATTATCACTTTATAAATACATGATTAATTTATCCTTGATCACCCATATTTCTCTTTTGTATAACTTTCCAAGTTAGATCTTTTTTAAGCCACAAGAAAATTCTAGTATTTTTAGGCACGTTCAAATTTCAAATTTCTACAAAGAACAATGTTCGATAACCTAAACATATCATGTACCCCTCAAGATTTTTTGTTCTTAGACCAATCCAAAAATAGTTCTCCTCCTTAAAACTTAATTTGACTATTGTATAAACTATTTACATAAGCATTCCATAGAATAGCATATTTACCTTATAATCCAAAATATTGGGAATTTTTCCATTCATGTTTCCATATACAAGTAAAACTATTATTTACAAATTATTAATCTTAAAGATTCTTGATCATATCTATTGGAAATACATGATCACATTCTTACATTTAGTCAGTGGATCTTAGCCCACCCTCGTCTTCTCCCAATTATCCACTCTCCATACTAACTAGGTCCCAAAAGTCAGGAAAGCTTAGACTATAACCTTCCAATGAGAGTGCAATGAGAAGAAACTTTGGTTATAGATTTCCTTGGATTACTCATCTAGTAAATAAGTGAGCGAAAGACCAATGTACTTATGCTCCCACATAGCTCATGATTGTTGGTTTTACTTTTTAATAGATTTTAAACCCAAGTTTGATAAAAATGGATGTATTCATTGGAAAAGGAAAAATTATACTTTTACGTGTTAATTTTGTATAGCCCCTAATATGGAGGAATCACTAAAGTGCCAACATTGAAATTTCATTCATCTTATGTGAAATGGGATGATGTCACTTGTCCCCACACAATCCTCGAAATGTTATTATGTTAAGATTGATTTTATATCTAAGCTGATTGATGGTTATTTAATGTTGTGGGGAAATTAAGTTGAGGAATGTCAAAATTATTGTGTTGATTTAGATAATTTTTATTGTTTATTCGGGGCTTCTAAACCTGTTATTAAGTAAAGAGGATGCATTAATTTGCAGTATTCATTCATTAAGGATGCAAAAATGTTTTGTGAAACCTTTCCTTGACCTTTTATATTTATTGTATGCCACATACACAACATGTGGATAAATTTACCTTTAGTGAAAACCTTCCATAACAAAAAAAAAGGAGGATATATAATATTTTTCTTTAGTGTGTTTTATTTTTTGATATTTTAGATACCTAAAAATTGTAAAATCTATTTTAATAAAAAAATTTAGATGATTTTGTGGATATGGATGGTTAGCTAATTGTAGACACTTACATTTTATAATTTGTAACTTGATAATATCAATATCGACTTAATCCCTTCGACCACGTCTTGTGCACTTTTTCGAGCCTAATTGATATACCTTTGTCCATGCTTAGTCCTATTGCAAGGTACTACTTAGCCACCGAAAATGTTCACCCTTGTCACAAGCAATCGACTTCTCATGATTTTTGTTCATAGAACATAACAACACTAAACAATCCAATAAGACAAAACTTCTAAATGGTTTGATCCTAGGAAATATAGTCCCATCTAGGCCCCCAAACGATAATTTTATGAATTTTATATCTTTTTGTGGGTCATTATTTTCACTATGGGTCCACATTAACGTAAAATTTAATCCATAGAACAATATATAAGAAAATCTGATGCAATCATTTACTCACTTGAAAATTCCTAGCATTCATCTTGCAAAATTACCTAAAAAGGAATATAAAGTTCTCCTAAATTTTCCTAAATCAACAATAAACATGAGGAGAATCCCTAAAATGGGCCTGAAGCATTCCATACTATGTTCAAGATAAATCTTCCCAAGCCAAGAACCCTCAAATCCAAGTCATGCATAAGCAAGCCAAGTCATTGCTAAACACTATCAAGTGATCAAATATAGTTGAATCCATGTAGTATCATGTCACATCTCAAGGTAGAGAACTACATATGGTTTGAGCCCACTTTGAATTATTTGCAATATAAGAAGTGTACATATTGTACTTCAACCGAAACACTAGCATTTTTACCAGGTTTACCCTAGGTTATGGTTTTGGGTTATTTTGGATCATTACAGATGTGTTGTCACACAAATAACAAGGATTGTCCAAAACATTCACATTTGAGTTCAAATGTCTTGAAGCTACGCGAAAGATGAGTTTTGAATATAAACACTGCATATGAGAAAACACATCTTCACTAGCTTAATTCTAGCCCCAAACATTATAAAATTATCCTATTTTTTCTGATCTCGAATCCCCGATGGAATTCTACATCATTTTCTTTTCGAAAACCCACCTTACCGTAAAATGTTGTTTTTATGTGTTAAATCTTACAAAAAAAAGCAGTTTTAATCGATTGACTCGCTTCTTATTTAAACTAAAGGGATGTTTTTCTTGTTCCCTGGTTCCACAAGTTCTGTAATAAGGTGATATGTCCAATCAAGGATTGATTTGGCTAGTTCTCTGCATAGATGCATTCTACACCTATATCAACTTGAGGGGTTGGATTTTATAATCTGTCTAGCTTCGAGGGACACATTATTCTTGCATATGAAATTAGATTTTGTAAAATCATGCAGAACATCTTTAATTGAAAAAAGTGTTTCTGTTTCTTATTTGGTAGCACCACTTTCAAATTGTGGGTGTAAATTTTACTATTGGGTGACTCACCTATCGAAATAGAGGCAATGTAAATACCATAATCCTATTATAATTATAAAGAAATCATATACCTATGCTGATATTGAAGCCATTCAATTAATGTCTCAAGGTTTAAGAAAGCTCAGTGGAAAGTATCAAATTAATCCCAGACACGATTTGAAGGATATTAAATTTCCATCTTCTTTGCCCAATCCAATCCCGTTCAACACTTCAGTTGTGTAATTAATAAGGATATAAATGGAGAGGATTTGGCATATTTATCTTCCTCTATAGTTTGCTTAGAATTGCAGGTCGCTAAATGGAGACAATTGGACAGTGACAAATAATGAATTCTTGATACCAACCACATCTCTTGTCTAGATTATATCACTCAGCCAACTCTTTATATGCTGACAGTGATGAAGCAAGACATCAAATTCAAATCCAAGGTAGGCATATGCTGACAGTGAGTTTGCACAGTAGAATTTATATGAGCTAAAAAAATCATGCTAGAATTGATCATATCCCTTGTTCAAGTGAAATTTTGAGAAAATGAAACACTGAAACACTTTTGACAAATGCAAAGGCTAGGCATCTTTCACACAATAAATCATCATGTAAATTGTATAGAATCTCCAACCTCTGTAAGTTCCTCACATGGAGAAAATTAGGAATGAATGATTGTAGGAAAAGGGAAAAAAATGTATAGAAAACTTGAGGTTTCCCATTAAAATTTCATTCATTAGCTTCCATTGCAACACAGATTATAATTTATGCTGGCTTTCTCATTCAGTTTATTCCTCAGAGTGCAAGTTTCATACTCGGATTATAAGATGGATCAATTGGTATCAATTCCCTTTTTTAATAAAAATTAAAGATAAACTAACAATGGATCAAGTAAGCTAGAGCGGGCCTCTCACAAGAGTAACTAAGAAAGCGTATCAGTCCTAATAATGGTTGGTAACTAACATAGCTGTAAGGGATGATGGCATGTGCTAAAATTATGTCATGAATCCAATTGAATAGAACATTCACAAACATGCATATATTAAACCCCTAAACAAATATGCACTCTATCCAGACATGGATAACAAGGGCTTCAAACAGAGCAACTTGATTCACTATTCTCAAGGGAAAAAACCTAAACTGGCAAAAGAGTGCATGAATTCCCCTAGGAAACTCAGCCTATAAAGATTTTCTCAGAAGATAATCAACTTTCGGTGTTTCTGATCATACAGGAACAGATTTTACATTCATAACTCTTCTTCTGTCACAAACATTATAATCCATGACTAGAAAAACACATGGACCAGTTTCTGTTTACCTTCAACCACCATCAAAGCCTTCGATTCATTGGTGGCGACATGATATTCTGCAGAAGGCACTGGAGGATATTCCGATGCACCCTTTTCGTCTGGAACATCCTCACTTACAGCAGGAGCTGCAATAGGCTCTGATGGAGAATGCTCTTCGCCCATGTCTAATCCTTCTCCTTGAGATGTCTTACTAACTCTTCAACAACAGAACTAAGGGACAAAGGAAAAATTTATTAAACCATAGAAACCTTTGGACTAAACTAAAACATAAAATCAGTATACCAAGAATATATAGGCGTGAGGGTGTGTTTGGGTAGCTTGATTTAGACTGGTGAGGCTGAGGGTTTGATCTTAACACATACATATTTCCCTACCCAAATCAAACCTAGCCTGCAGAAAAATATCCAGCAGGGGACATGGTAAAAGCCTAATACTAAGAGTCATCATACCTAATCACAGGAAGAATTATTCCAACACTGAAAATGGTAAAAGCCCAATAGTCCTACCTCTACCCGCACTGCAAGAGGTAGAATATGTTGAAGTGTGTGTGAAACTAGTGTATTTGCATGTGTTGGTGGCCATAAGTTTAACTATGTGGCCAGGAGTTAAAATTTCTTAAAAGACAACTTCTAATAGCGTAATATATCCTTAATTTGCCCTCTGGTCTTCTATGCAACTGGCTAAACAAGGATGTAGATCTATTTGTTATCCTCGAGTTGCAAGAGCCTAGTCAGTGAAATTTGATTTTGTGCCATAGCTCATTTACCCCATCTCCTAGTACAGTATGACTAAGATATATCTCAAACATTATAACATGTCCCTTACTGTGTTACTGGGTATCAATCTTACCATACAAATTTATATACCCAATTAGGACTTACCTTGACACGACAATCTAACCAGGCTTAAGCTTAATAGAGCAATTTATATTCCCAACCGTAATGAGTCATCCTAGCAAGACAATCTACGTTACCAACCATAATTAGGACTCAACACAATAATAAATTTCATACTCAACAAAAAAGTACTGTTATGAATAAATTTCATACTCAACAAAAATGTACTGTTATGAATTTCATAATAACTACCATCATGTCATTTGATATATTCACATAATACAGAATGCTCAGTAGTCTTACTACATTGTCCTCTGATTTTGTCTGTTACAAACCCCTAGTTGGGTTGAAGAAATTAAGTTAGATAAACTAAGAGAAGCAATCACATGTAGAGTGCACCATAATTTTTCTTAATAAACAGATGAAAGCAAATGTAATAACCAGGCCTCCCCTACAATTACCTTGATAATCAAACAAGATAAGGGTTATTATGATCTTGATAGTACCCTCCAAGCTGTTGATAACCATCTCTGCATTGTTGCATATAAATCTATTCATTCATTGATGGAAGTTCCCCCTAGAATGCACTTCATGTATGGGAGGCCTTCAATGTAGTTCTTCCATAACTTATTATCTCGACAACCACCGAGGGGAATCCACCAGTGAAAGGGATGAGAGGAATATGTGATCAATAAGATCAAGTTATGTTATGTCCAAGGCTGCTGAAGAAGCATGTTCCAACCCATAATGTAATAGCTCGGCGAATGATGTGAGTGCTCCTTTGGTTCCCGCACAGAGCCATCTAAGTTGTTGGAACCTGATTGCAAAATTGGTGTTCCTCCATTGCCGTCTTCTCCAATTTCAGTGGCATTATTATCTTGAAAACCATGAGGAGTAATTCCACCAAAAAAAAACCTCATGAAGAATAATGTTCACTATCTGTTATAATGTTCCGTGTTGAAGAACAATCCAACTCAGAATTCCATAGGTCAACTTTCCCTTGTTGCATGGAACAATCCAATATATTTAATTCTGAAACTGCATCCATAAATGTGTCTTGTGAAAGTAACCCATCATGCAATATTACATTTGTCATGTCCTTACCTGAAGAAACAAAATGTAGCCCGAAATTGAAAAGCTCAGGGCAATAATCTACATTAGCTTGCTGAATGTACTTATCATGGGTATTTACAAAAGAACTTGGGCCTCCTTCTGTCTGCTCACCGACCAAGATCTTTTTACCTTTCTTTTTACCTTTCTCTGCAGCAGTAATGGGGTTTCCAAATTTCCTTGCTGAGGGTTTGACACTTTTGTTGGTTCTTTGAGGCTTCTTTATCTCCAAGAATTTCTTTGTTTCAGGATCGTACATTTTAACCTTACCAGATGCCTTTGCATAAATTGTATCTAGAGAGGATCCCTTGCAGTTGTTTTCGTAGAAAACTGAATTTTTATGACCATCAATTATCAGGCTGAGTGGCACACCACAGATAACAGATAGCTCGTGGCATTTGTTAAAAAGGCCTTCGATCCTCCTGTTGAAATGGCCATGGCGTTTGGCCTTCTGGGGAACATAGCATATATCCAATTTTTTCCTACCCATGTCTCGAGCAGGACAATAGTCTTGAGGAAACCAGAATCAACCAGAAAATTCAAACTCCACGACAACAAGCCAAATCTAAAACCCTCGTTACCTCTGGCCGCTAACTGCAAAACCCTACGCAGGCTGCGCTATATATAAATAATCAGAAAACAGCTGACGTATTATTCACGCAAAGATGTAAGTTTGTTCGTTTACTTTTCTAATTTTATTTAGGATTCCCTCGAGTCTTCCTCTTCTATAAGATCCTTGTTGGCCAAACAATTCCCTATCCAATATGGTGACTTGTGTTTATTGCCAACATTATCAGATTTGGCTTGAATTTTATGTGTATAATATGGTTTGGATGTAAAATATATTCTATGATCTATGATAGATGTTTGAGTGAAGAACATAAGTTACATTTTGCTAAACAGTTCACATGTCTTTATGTAAGGTTCCACATTCTGCATACATGTCTATCAAAACATTTGCAACTATATCTAACAAAATTCCTCTATATTTTGGCACAGGTTGGGAGTACTTTGGCAAATTTAAACTAATTGGGTTGGAGCCCTGTTTGTTGCATATGGTGAAACAAGGCGAGGAGTATGCTGGCAAATGTAAACAGGAAACCACTCTCTGTGCCTGAGTGGTGCAAGCGGTTGCAAAAGCTGACGAATATGTACAACGGGAGTAGAATCGGATGGATAAGAACACAAAGATGGAAGCCTCGTTTATAAGAAGCGTGGAGATGCTCTTCCGCTACAACATCTTGGGTATCATTGGCAGGTTTCTTAATCTCATCTACCCACCAAACATAAAATTCCCTAGAGATATGTCATCTCATGGAATGAAGTGATTGAAGGATACTGACAAAATGGGATTGTTGTCTATGCTTTGGGAACATTTAAATGCCAAAATATGAACTTTTGTAAATAAACGCAAAGTGTTCAACCAAATGATACAACATGTTATCTTTTAAATGAATATCATAATTGTATCTTACAGAAGACATGGTCATCGTCAAGAGACATTGTGGTCCATAACAAAATACGAGGTTTATAGCAACGTACGGACATCCATCAAGGCATAGTAGGCAATGTTTTTTTGTTGGAAGTTACTATATTGTCCTCTCCCCATCACACAAACGTAAAATAGAAAAATTACAACTCCAATAAACTAAACATTGTTATCCTCTCCAGCGTAAATTGCAACTCGTTTAGAATTGCATCGGATTCTTCAGAAAGTAATTGAATTCTAGAGAAAATTCTTTAGCGCTTAATTAACATTGCTTCTTCACACGATCTGACAAAAATTTCTAGGTGGATACATGATCTCCAAAGATTTGGTTCTATTTTTTGTTAGATGGAATCATTGAAATAGTGTCCCATGGCCCTGAAAGTCTAGTGTGCGCCATCTGTGAGAGCCCTTTTGAAAGGGGCTAACGGATCAAACTACCACATATCCTTAAAATCTGGTCTTTTTGGGACAAGGCTCTTCAAAACACACAGTGCCTTCCCTTCCAAAGTTTCTCAAGTGGCTCGCAAAAATAGAACTCGTATTGTTATGCAAGACAGCGCTGCGGGGTCATATGCCACAACCCTAGCAGAACTGGCCCAATTTGTGAAGTCCCTAGGTGCTATCAATAGAGACATCGATAAGCTCTCTCAATACATAACCAATAAGGTTTTTTTTAATTTCCTTGTTAATCCAATCATACTGCATTTAGGAAAAAAAGGGTATTCTCGAAGACATTACAAATGATGCCAAGTTTCAGCCTTATACATTAAATTTTCTCTACATTCTTATTGACAAGAAAAGGATTGACCTGATTGGTGAGATTTTCAAAGAGTTTGAGGCTGCATTTTAACAAAAACGGCCGACCGAGTTGGCGGTTGTGTGTCTTCTGTAGTCAAGCTTGAGAATCAGATTTCTCTTGGTCCTTCACAAAATTAATGCAATGTTTTTTGTCGATTTAAGTCATATCTTCTGCTAGAGTGTTTCCATAATGGATTTCTTAAATCTGTTAGGCCACAATTCATCTATTGTTGCCCTGCACTCTTCCTCTGACAGAGGAGTTTGGGATTCTTCTACATGAGCGACACCTCTGTCAATAATAACCTGATCATGCCTTGCTTTCTTCAAGTACTTTTGCAACTATGCATACAAGTTTTGAGCACTCAAACTGAGGGCAAAATAATGTTCCGCCACACTCAACAAGTCCATGTTTCCATTACTGGGCTCTCCTTCACTGCGCAGGTTAGGGAAGTAAGGAAATAGATTTCACTCATGATGGTCTCAGGCAGGCCACTCCCAAAAGCAAGGGCACCAAAGAATGGTTATTGCCAAGTCTAAAATGTCATTTAAAGGATGTGGAGTCAAAGATGAATATCTAAAATAGTAAATATCTAGGACTTACAAAAATATCTAAAATCCGGCAACCTGTAAAGTTAAGCCACGGAATTTGACACTTTCCAGCAATGCCTTCTTCAAAGTAAACGCCTCATGCCTTGATTTTTTCAAGTACTTTTGCAATGATGCGTACAAGTTTTGAGCACTCAAACTGAGGGCAAAATAATGTTCCGCCACACTCAACAAGTCCATGTTTCCATGTTTCCATTACCAAGTAAGTCGCATGTGAACTGTGTGCAAGGGAAATGTCGAAAATGTTAAATTCGAAGTAGTTAAATATTGAAGGAGGAAGAGAGGTGGTGAGGAAGGGGATTGAGGGAGGAAGACCAAGGGTGGAGAAAATATTGAGGGAACGTATGTAAATCTCTTCTTTCTTACAACAAGACACATATAAACCATGATTTTTGGCTCCTCCCCATCACAAAAAACATAAAACAATTTAAATTTACATAGACTTCGCTTCTAATTAAAAATCCAACCAACAAACCATTGTTATGCTCTCCAGTGAAATTCAGGCATGCAAAATGCAGTCGAGCAAGTATTAAATGTAGTTTTGACCATGGCCGCCGAAGAGATGCTGAAACTTTCTCCAAGTGTACTGGAAAACTATAAATTTAAGTCTAAGGTGTGTTTGAGAAAGGTTTTAAATGGTGTATTTACTGCTATATCAATGACACATATTTGTTTGGCATTGATATCCTATCCCAAACCTAGGTTTATCTTTGAGCCACCATTTACTTGAACTCGTCATTAAATTACACCTCCAAAATTTAATAATGTCCTAACCGCGTAAATTACAACTCATGTTGTTTGAGAAAGGTTTTAAATGGTGTATTTACTGCTATATCAATGACACATATTTGTTTGGCATTGATATCCTATCCCAAACCTGGGTTTATCTTTGAGCCACCATTTACTTGAACTCGTCATTAAATTACACCTCCAAAAATTTAATAATGTTGTCCTTACCGGCGTAAGTTACAACTCATGTGCAATTGCACATGAGTTGCAAATTACGTCGAAAAGGATGTCAAACTATTCATGTGCCTTTTGTAATCTCCCATATTTTGTATAGACGGTTGTGAGGGATTTGCAAAGATAACATCTAACAACAATCCACTTTACCAATTGCATATGTGAAAGTTACCAAGGCATTTTCACAGTCCACGAGACCACATATCTTCATATTTTGTTGTGTGTGCGCAAGTTTTGGAATTTGAAATTTTCATTTAATAAACATATCTTTATATTTTGTTGTGTGTTCATACCCTGCTCTAAAACTTCCATTTAGGCACAGGTGTAATTTATGGGGAAAAAAATCATAAATAGACATCAAATTTAGCTCAATCTCCAACTACCCTGTATTAGGAAAATCTGCACAAACTGGTTGGGATTGTCCATCATTACCTCTGCAATCTTAACCACCTTGTTAATTCTAATTTTTTCAACACCGCTGTTAAATCAGATAAATTTCTTTGATTTGGAGGAGTATGTGAAATACTAAAGACTATTACCACATCTTTATAGGTTGTTCGTCCCTTCCATGCGGTTTTCTAAACTAATTACGTAAAACCAGTCGCTCACACTTATTACCTTTATTACTTAGGTCCACCCTTCCCAACACGGAGTCGTGTTTTTTTCTTATGTGTTCGGTTCAAACCAATTCTTTTCACTGGGGGGTTTATTTTTCTGTGTTCCTTCCATGGAGTTTCGTATACAAATCACAACCAGGGCTTCCTTTCTTATCCCTATTACTCCCTCTCCTCTTACCAAGTTTTTTAAAACACTTCACCTCCCCAGTACAAACCCTGCTTTCGTTCTCTATGTTGGGTTCATTCCAATCCCATGGCATCTACTTCTACCAGTGTCGGGCAACCAGATAATGAGATTACGCCTACTTTTGATGGAATTGCACCCCGCTATGTATCTACTTCATCCTCAAAGCTTCCCTATGATATATTCATTAATTGTCATGGGCCTGGCGTCAAACACATGCTTGTCAGCGTTATCTATCATGCTCTCAATGCCATGGGTCTCAATGTTTTTCTTGATTCAGAAGAGCTCGATTTGGGGGACTTCTTGCCTACAACAATCCAAGAAGCAATGCATACTGCTTCGCTGCATATAACAATTCTTTATCCAGACAGGAGGCGGCCAAATATTCTGTTTACTCCATCCCTTCAATAGACGGTGATATATAAACATTTTATGGTGGTTTAGAGTCGTGTGACATTTGGAGAGTTAGGTTTCATTTATTTCGGAGTTTAATGCTATTTATTGAAAATACGTAGGAGAGATCCTTAACCTGTCGTGTTCTGGAAAAAGTAGAAGACTGTTGGAGAAGAAGTTGCTGGAAAAAAGATTGCTGCTTTATGTGGAAAGTAAAATTTGTCAAACTTTATGTGGAAAGTAATTTTACTGTAGAATTATGTGGAAAGTAAAATTTGTCAAACTTTATGTGGAAAGTAATTTTACTGTAGTAAAATATCTAAAATCCGGCAACTGTAAAGTTAAGCCACCGGAATTTGACACTTTCCAGCAATGCCTTCTTCAAAGTAAAAACCATTATAATATCCTATTAAAATATCCACTAAAGTAAAATTGGAAAAAGACTTATATCGTTAAAAACTCAAGTGTAGATACGCTATAATTCAAAAGGAGTACATCACTTAAATTAATTACTGAACTTGATACTTCCTCTAAACTCCTTCAAAACTTAGAGCATTTCCCCAAATGAACACCACCCTTTGACGAAGCATTTGCATCCTCATTCAACTACTCATAAATATGAGTAAAAATGATTTTGTAAAACATATTTCCTCACAATTTTCAAGATCCGTAATAGATCTTTACAAATATTTTTTCATTGAATAAGACATTTCTTCTACTTCAAAACTAAACCAGAATGACCAAAAATATACTTTTCAACACTTTGATCAATGGTACATTATAGAATGCATCCTTAAACCAATTTTACATTTTACAAAGTGATCGCTAGAAACGTATAGATTTCCTTCCTCCATTGTGATCTTAGATTTTTTATTGGCTTCTTGTCTTTGGATTGTGGTAGTTAAAGTTTATGAAACATGCATTATAGGTTTTCCTACTTTCGAGTATTAAGATCTTTGGTTGGTTTGGGGAGTGTTTCGGTCTTGAGGTTTTCTAATTTAGGATTCGTGTTGGGGCTAGTCCATAAACTTAGATCGGGAATATCGTAATGGGTGTGTGGATAGTTGATAGGGGTCGTGTTTCGATTTGAGGACTACTCGTGAGAGGGTCTAGAAACTTTGGATTTTATAGGAGCAATGTTGGTGGTTGAGCAACGTTCTTAGGAAGGGGATGTTGGGAGATAGTGTTAATAACGTAACTCGCAGGTTATCGGTACTTTTTTGTCTTGAGTTGGCTGCGTATGAGTGATTAAGAAATGGTTGTTTGAAGATGTCTAAGGATTGGTTTGATGGAGCATTAAGATTATCTAATTGGAGCTCTCCTTTGTTTACGAAATTTTGGACCACATTTTTGAAAGACCGAGATATGTTCACTTCATGGCCTTTTACTTCATGGTAGTTGCAAAATTCATCTTCCCCATACCATGCGGGCTTAAGTTAAAACTTGTCAAATGGATTTTGGAAGGGTGGTAACTCGATTAAGAGAGCCTTCAGGGAGTTTTTAAAGGAAAATGTCATAAGGTTCCCCAAAGGTATATATTGTCTTGGTGGTCGAGTTGTTGATCTTTGAGATTGTGTCTGTGATGAATTAGATTGATTAGATGAGACTGCCTTAAGGATGAAAACGTTAGCGATGCCCTTCGGTTTAGGGAAGGTTTTAGAAGGATTTGGTTCAAATCCTGCAGGAGGTAGGGTATGTACGCCTCGTTTGTAGAAGGTTAATTGCCTCCCGCATGTGAGTACGAGGTAGTCCCATATGCTATAAGACGATTGTAGACCCAAAAATAGGTTGCCCAACATCGTGGACTATAAAAACCTATTATTATTATTATTATTGTGTAGTTTAAGTTTTCCCTCTTCAAGGGCTCACACTTCTAGTTTTCTAGCCATGGTAAAGGCTTATTCAAAGGTATGAAAGGACTAGATTTGGAGTGTGGAAGAAATATGTTTAGTGTAGACGAAGCAAATAACTCGATTAGCTTAGACTGGGAAGCGATAATGATAGTGATTTATAATTCCTCGTCATCTAGTGACAAAATTAGTAAGGGACACATCCTCGAATTGTTTAATGGAATAGAGGTTGGTAATAGATATCTTCCTCGAAATGTTGATGGATAAGTTCTCAAGGAAAATTTGGGCCACTGCATGAATGTATACAAGGAATGTTGGGTGAGGTTATTATACCAGTCTAAGGTAAGCCCGTTTAGGGATATGGGGAAGGTGTGAAGCAAAAGAGCATTGTTGTGGGATATAAGATAACAAGTATGTCGAATGCTCTCGGTTGGTTTTGAGGGTCCTCCTTCATGTGTGTGTGTGGTATGGTCTCGATCGGGACTGCTGGATTGATAGGTTCATTATAGATTTTCTCGAATGAAAACACATTTTTGGGCCCCAGGGCAACAACTTCTAAGTTGACCATCCTGCTCATGAGGGATTGGAGGAGGTCGGATTGAGGTGTCTAAATGTTTTGAGGTGGATTACCTTATTCATAGACTGGGATTGGTTAATTTTGTTGAAATGATAATGGAGGATTTTGGAAAGGAGGAAGGTTTCTGCACACCGTAAGTTGGTCGGGAACCCAATGGTCAGTAATGAAGAGTGTATATATTTATAAGATTAGGGAGGGAAGTCTTAAGGAAGGGTTAAGAGGGAGGGATATTTTGTTGAGGGGGATGTAACCATACTATTAGAAGCCACATTAGATACTAGTTGAGACATAAGATGAGTGATAGTAATAAAACTCATATTGTTAAGAGGTAAATATGTAGGGATGGATACGACCAAGTTTTGGATTACGATCGATGACCGCTGAGAGCCATATGCTTTGAGAGAGATAACCAAGGAACTCATCGTATGAGGAATACCAAAAGAACCTATCGAAAGGGGGACTTGAACACCGTGTGGTTAACCACTTACGATGAAGCACTCATGTGTAGAGGCGTATAATGGGAGATGACTCAAGAAACAGATAGGAGGACCCCTAGGTGGCCAAGTGTGGTATGTGACAAGATGATATTAAGATCAAAATTGGTTAGGAGAGATGATGCGGCAAGTTTAAGTGTTTGAATATGATTGGGGGTAGAATAAGAGATAAATTACTCAACGACCGGTTGGTAGGTGGGTTTGATGTGTCGTGGGATTATAAGTAAAGATACCGAGGTTTGGTCGAGGTTCTAGATTGTGATAGGGGATATAGATAGCTCGTGACGCAAGGTAACTATTAAGGGTGATATGATTAACATATAGGAGTTCCTCGAAGGTAGGATCCTTAATGGAAAAGAACTGTGGGATAGCTTGGTAAGGCATCTAGGGGGTCTTTGATGTGTCCGATCTAACATTGGGAGAGTGCGGTGGTTGTTGGGTTTTATCTTTGAATTGTTGTGGGGATCCACATGTCTGTGGTATTATGGGTTCGGGACTATTGTCGAGTCAAAACCATGAGATTTTAAACAAACAATAAATGAGAGATAGTTGTTTAATACAAATCACATAACCAACGAGAAAATTTTGAATATCTTGATTAGATTTAAAATGTGTGAAGAGAAAAAATTTGGTTTATATAAGGTACTAAAAGTCGGGTCTTATTGAGGTAAGTATATGGTATGTTTAGGTTGGAGTCCTTGAAATACCAAAAGTTACTTGAGGCACGTATCTATATTAGTTTTGGTACGATACATGATATTGGGGCCTACCCCCTCACTTCACATTCCCACAACAATAAGGGTGTCGGGTACTTATCCAATATATTTCCCACCAATTATTTACACTCAACTAGAACACCAAGACGGTTTCCCCCTTGGTGATGAAATCCAAATAGGTAGACATGGTAGGAGATGTTTAGATGCTAATTTAGGTTTTTTTGATTTGGTTGTGTGAGGGAAAGATAGTGATCGATAAGAGTTTCCCCCTATTTAAAAACTATGTGATCAAACAAACAAGAATGAATGTAATTCTTTTTAATCCAAAAGGAATTTTTTTCACTTTTCTTTTGATGAAAACAACAAACAAGACAACTATATGTAAATATACTAAAAATAAAAAGGAAACCTTTATGTCCCACTCAAGGCGTCCCACTATGTTTTAGTAATTTTAGCTTGCATTAATTCCTTTAAGAAATGAAACATTAAAAATCATAATGATAATAGGATTTAGAGTTACCTACGAGACGAAGAATGCGCACCATTGAATTCAAGCGACATAGAGCTCCTTTTTCGTTGGAAAGGAAAAAATTTACACATGTAGACAACTTGACAAAAATAAATTAGTAAAATAATAGGCAAGTTTAAAAATTCCAATCCCGAGAAGGAAAATATTCCCTTTCGTAGATGTCAACCCACTTTTAAACAATCAAGCTAGAGATAACAAATGATGGAATTACAACTAGTTGCATATGACAATATAGATGACATGAAATTAGTAATACATAATGCTTAGATGTTGGGACTCATTCGACATCTTCATTGATGGGATGAGGTGGATTGAAATGATTGGTCCAATAAAGATTGGCTTCATCACTTTGTCTTCAAGGAGGAGGTTCAATTGATCAAGGATGTCATTTAGATTGGGTGTAAGGACGATGACACATATACTCAATTCATGATTGATATCATAGTGGTCCCACACAAAAGGTTAGTGAACTATGGAGAGGTTATAGATGTTGGTGGGTTTGAAAACTTCTCCTATGATGGTCATCTAACAGAGAGCCATGCTTGCACACAGATAACATCAACTATGACTTTAAAATATGAAGGGAATGTATAAAAATTTACTAAAAATGCAAGGTTAAGTATTCTTGAAAGGGATTGATGTCGATCGTGCCAATCAATGTCAATTACTATTTAAAGCTATGTTTTTAATCACAATTTTTCACAATACAAATTTTTTAAGTGGGGGATTAGATGGGGATGTTTCAATCTTGGTTGCTTAGATAAAGTAAAAAATGTTGTTATTGAATATGAAAGTAATGGCTTGCAAATCTCAAATGAAGAGCATACCTTTATGAAAAAGGTGACTCAACTAATCAAATGATGAAGATAACTTCTCCAAAAGGAGGCTAGTGCACTAGGTTGCTTTCACTTCTTCACGCCAATATGGGCTTCAATTCAACTCTCTAAATGTTCAATAAAATGACCTTGTCACATAAAAATTCGCCTCATCCTTAGGAAATTGCTTGTGTTTGTTTATATAGAATCGATATCGTTTAAGAGAATTGGTGTCATTCCGTAATGATTGGCACTAATTTGGGGAATTGTACGATTCATCGCATTTTTCAAGGAGTTTAGTTAGATATGGTTCCAAATACATTCTTTTCGTGGTAGATGCGAGTTTTAATATTTTTGTGGTTGTTTTAATTCCATGGGAAGTTTTGTGGGGGGTTGAGGTGGTTTTTTTTTTCTTTACTTATTTTATTTGTTTTAAGTGGTTACAGGTGGTTGGTGAGGTAGAATTTAGTGAATACGAATGTAAATATGGGTCGGTAAATATTGTGATGGGTAAAGTGGTCATATGGGTTTACAGAGAGGATTTTATAAGGTGTGTGTATATGAATAGGAATTAGGGTGACCTAATTCTAGTGTCTACACATAGAACCACTAATAAGAATCCCTAAAAATGGTTTCCACTCTAGAGACTTTTCTGGTTCAACCGAGGTGTTCAAAATAAAGTTTTCTAATGTCTCCAAGGGAAAAGTGTATCGTAACCTCCAAGGTTGATATCTCGCAATCACTCTTAGGTATGATATTGTTAAAGCATCTTAGATCCCTTTCATAAGATCACCATTAGGATGTCCTAAGCTTAGGCTCATTAACATGATGAGGGAGTGTTGGGATTGAAGGAATATACTATCAAACATTAACTCAAAACTCTACTTTTCTTAAACATGCCTTTTATTAAACACAAGGTGTATTCATAGGTTAACCAATAAGATACAAAATGCATATAATGGATACACAAAGATCTCAACATACCAAACACAAGGTTGATAGAAGCACAACACCCAAGGGTAGGAGGATTAATTGGTTTATACATACAAAGGTACATAAGGCGATCACGTCCAAGGTGACAAATACATAAATGGAAGAAAACCCAAAGGTTTATTCATTTGTTGAAATAAACCCTTTCCTAAAGGGTTTAATAAGACCACTCATGATTTGGGTGCTAAGAGGGTATAAGGTGAGCTAAATCTAATTGTGTTGTTTAGATTGGGCAATGAGATTAATCATGAGTGTTGTCATCTTGATTGGGCAATGAGATTAATCATGAGGACTTAGTTACCCACTAGAGTTTTAGGGTACTTGATATATTGAGGGGCTCGGGTTCATTACAAAGAGTATTGTTTCTACTCATCATGGTTAGTCGGGAATAAGAAACATGATGAAAGAAAATTTTGAAGGACTCGTCCCATCTCAATATTTTAGGTGCTCTACTCTACTGCCACAAATTAAGCAATGTTCCAAGGAACTACAAAAATAGCCAACTTGACCAATTATTCTAATGCATATAAACCATATAAGTGTAATATAAATAATGCATCTTCATAGAAATTTCCTCTTCCAAGTTATACTACGTGAATGATTACTTATAAAAATGCATTTCTCATTCTAACAAAATTACACATTTTACAAGTTATATACAACTTTAATTCAAATTCCTTCATTCATTTCTATTCCATTACATCAAATCACCCGCATCAACATGGTGTCAACACTATACTAAAATGGAACCAACCTTCCAATATTAAATGTTATCAAAGCATGCATTAACAATATATAAGGAGAGAGAGAATAACTTTATATTTTCACATCTTAACAATTTACAATTACACATTTTAAGTTTCGGAGAGAGAGAGAGAGAGAGAGAGAGAGAGAGAAATCATACATTTCCTCTAAATAAGCAACCAATTATTCACAAATACAAGATGAGGTGAGAAAGATAACAATAAAGTTCTTCCATGTGTCTTTTGGAGTTTAAACATGTTTCAAAGTTTGGGAGAGTTATTTGGTTTCGCCATAGTCTTGTTCTTCATTGTTGCTAAGGTTCAATAACTAGTGCGATATTTTTCATAAACCGAGGTTATCACCAATAATTCTCTTAAGTATTCACGCCAACGTATTCATGGTTGATATTCACGTTTTCAAACATCACATTTGTTTAACCTATCAGAAACACATCGAAGGGGTCAAAATGGGTCCAAGGTGCCTAGTTGTTGTTGTATAAACTAGCCCAAGTGGCTACATAATGTCCATATGGGAAGGGCACCAAACATCCTAAAGAAATGTTTAACACTCATAACCTATTATCTACTATACAGAGAGTCCCGAGGAATTGATCGACCCAAATATGATAACCAAGTGCTCAAACCAAACCCAAATTTTTGAAGTCATTTGGTAAAGTTTTATTATTGTTCTTCAACAACCTAAGCCAAGTTGGTTCTGAAATGGATGCGAAAAAGTGCCTTTCATATGGTACAAGAAAAACCAAATATGGAAAGTGATTCCTTGTATGAAAAATAATGGGTTTTCAATGGTAGAATTTATTTCATGAGTCCACATGCACAAAAATTGAGATGATTTTGGAGGGGTTCTACAATGTCAAATTCTCCATAGTGGTCCCGAAATCGACATCGAAAACTCCGTATGAAAAACTATATTGACAATTTTTCTGGGTTGGGAGGTAAATAATGTAACAATAAGGAGTTATAGTAGTTAAAAGCGGGGAAGATATTTAGAGGCAATTTTGTGTGTGGAATTCGAGAGGTGTTTGAGATAATTGGAGGGCTATTTTTGACATCGCAAGGTTGCATTTTTTATCTTATTCATCATTTTTGTTAACTATCCACAATGTGATTTAATGGTTAACAAGTTATCAATTTTTTAAAGCAAGTTTAGGATATGTTATTTTTTCATGCCACCCAAGATGATTATTTTTCGACATTGGTTTATCTTGTTGTAGATATCTGTTTTAATGAAGTTTGAGATCTACTTTGTCATCAAATGATAACTATAAATTTCCATTCTAGATTTAATTTTTTTCTTTGCTTGAATTTTAAGAGCAATATTTTTAAAGTGAGTTGAGATAAATGGGAGGAATCCATTCCTATCAAATAACGAGGTAGTGTATGTAGTTCTCCGTGCGAGTCCACCCACATTCCATAAGACTCCAACTCTTTTTTAGGCATTTCACAAATAGTTTATTACCTTGTATATACTTTAAAATTTGACACACATGTCTACTAGGGCTATTGCAACTATAATATTTGACAAAATTCTTCTATTCAATTATGCTTTGATGGATTTCCATGTCCTATTCTAATGTCCCATTTTGACACAGCATGTAGGATGCTCACAAGAGTTGTGGAATTTTCCTTTAAAGATGTCAATTGCATTTGCTTGAAGTTTCTAAAGCCTTTTCAAAAGAAATATGTTTTGTGTATATCCTGCAATCATTGATGTCCATGAGAACACATTTTTAGGCATTTTGTCACACATTTCATGTGTCTAGTGTATGTCAACCAATCGAGCTAATTTGGGTGTGCCAATACAACCACATGAATTTCCACAAATCCCAAGTGCTTACCAAATTCTGTGGTCCTTTGACCCACCCCAACAAGATTTTGTTGTCACAAAATCTATGCACTTGGGTACATTTCTAGGTCCTAAAATCATGCTAACATTTACATGATTCCTAAGTGAGAAAACTAGTACTTGACAACTTCTTTTAGCCTTTTAATTTTTCTTCTATACTTTTGTTGGCTTTATACATCTTACACTCTTGTTGACATTTGATTGTTTTATCTTTCTATGGCCTTTTATCTTTCTATGGCCTCAAACACTAGTTCCTTGCTAGTTCCCAAATACACTAGTGCTACCTCTACCCTCCTCGACACTCCCCTTCTTTATATTTTTCTTATCCTTTTGAACACTTTTCACTTATTAATTATTTTTTATCACTTTGGGTCGACCTTTCAGTTGTCAATTATCAAATTCAAACAAGGGGATCATATAAATGCATAGTTATATTTTCAAAATAATGGAAAAATTACTAAGCATTATATACTACCACCTAAGCTTACATTTAAAAGGAATAAGAGCATCAAAGGATCCATCTAGCATCCATTCAAGGGAAAGGGATTCATACATAGCATAGTAAGGGGAAGTTTATTCTATTATCCAAACATACTATGCATCTTATAAATTCTAGATCTAGCTCACTATCACCGTGTAACTTGCACAAGGGCATCATAGGGCATCATTTAACACACACACACACACACACACACACACACACACACACACACACACACACACACACAAGAACTACATGGATTATGATATGTATTGCAGTGCTCGGGCATAAGTTCACTCTTCGAGTGACCGCTCGGGTCAATTTGACTCCCATTTTGCATTTTCCTTTTTAGGTTTGATGTGGTTTGTGGGTATGTGCAGGTGAACTTCTTTCTTATAGATTACATGTATACTCGGCGATCAAGGAGTGAGACCAATGTGAAAAGCAATGACCAACATCAAACATATTTCCTCATAGAAAAGATCGATTTCGAGCACCTACACGTACATTGGCACCCGATTCAAAACCAACACCTAGGTGCTCATGTCCGACATAGTTCCAGATCTCAAAATCTCGAGTGAGATTCTACGAATTTTTCTCGGTTTGTTGTTATATTTCACCAGCTCGAGATCACTTCCTATTCACTTAGAAATCAACTAATTTCTCATATTTCTACTTTTTAAGGTTCCATATCATTGCTTGCTTATTGTTTGTGTTTAATTGTATATTAGCATTTATACATCATTAGGTACAAGAGTTACTCTACAATAAGATTTAATTAATTCATATTTAAATTAAACCATTTGGTTAACCCATTGCTCGAACCATACCTTCCTTCTAGCATTTTTTTATGTTCACACCTGTAGTGGTCGTTTTGGTCCCTTTGAGTACATTGAGCTTCCTCCATATTTCCGTAAGTTCTCTACATCAATGGCTAAATCTTATAACCCTTTTCTTGATTCCAATAATGTTCCTCTTGAAAACATCAAAACTTATGACAATGAACATTCATATGATGAGGATACTAACGTTGATCAAGATTAGCTAGACAAGCTTACTAATTTTCGTCTTGCTTTACATGACCACCTCGTGCACATTCCATGTGTCCTCAATGCCTTACTTTCTGCCAAACATGATTGAGATGATACTTTTCACCCTCTTGTGAGTTCCTCTATGGCTTCCATGGCCTCCACACAACCCCTTAACATTTCTAATTCCTTCGTTACATAACTACCGCTCCCCTCATTACTCCCAATACCTCCAATATACAACTTGATTCCTCTTCAGAACCCATGAACTAGCCTCTTTATACCAAGATATCACCAAATTCAAATCCATCATCTACAACAGGATACTTCATGTTCCTCTCCATCTCTTGATTCATTGTTACTCCTTAAAACCCCTTTTGTGCTCGTCATATATGTTTATCCACTTCCTCCTAAATTTGTTACACCTAAGTTTCCCACCTTCAATGGCCATGGTGACCCTCAAGAGCATCTTCAATCTTTCCATGTGGCATGTCTTGACTATGTGGATGACCATACATTACTAGCTAAGCTATTTCCTAGAAGTTTGTAAGACTATGTTATGCGTTGGTTCTATGATCTACCTATTCATTCGGTAACATCTTTTACACACTTAGCTCGATGTTTTCCTTGCACACTTTTCTATCAATATCGGTACTAAAATATCCTATGCACAATTAGCTCAAATCAAACAAGGATCCAATGAGCATCTCACAAATTCTATGTTACAATATAAGAACAACCTTGCCAAGATGACTAATGTACTAGTTGTTTCGTTGCAAGATATTTTTGTTCAAAGTATCTTACCTCCACTTCGAGAGTGTCATATTTGAGACCTCTCCATCATTTGATCAATTATGCCATACACTCAAGATGTACGAAGGAAAAATTTTATCTATGGGAAAATTAAAATATCATGATATTGCCTCATCCTCTTCTAATAGGTTTCAAGCTAAATCTACATTCAAGCCATCCCCTAATCCTACTAAAGCTAAGGCCACTGTCAATGTTGTTTCTCCATCTACCACACTTCAAGTGCAAGCTCCGCATCATACATTTACTAAGTTACCTTACACTCCTCGATTCCTACTACCACAGCTTATCGAAAGCAATATTATTACTCTTCCACCACCACTCAATCTAGATCCTTCTCACCCACGTGGCCGTAACTATGATGAAAATACACGTTGTGATTACCATCAATGCATTGGGCATCCCACTGATCGTTGCTTCAAACTTAGACATCTAATTCAAGATCTTATTGATAACAACTCCATCGAGCTTCTTGTGTCATCTACTTCCAAGCCGATTAATGATAATCAAAAGCTAAAAATCTTTAAAGACCCTTTACAAAACCATGAAAAAAAACCTATAGATTATTCTAGCAAATCATACTTATCGTGTTGTTTCTCCTCCTTCGTTAGGGCCTCTTGGTTTTCTTTTTGCTTCTATTGATGTGCCACCACCACTTATTAGATTTTTGGAACATGATTATCACGCTGCATTTTCTTCTGATCCATTACACATCAATTATTCTATTGGCACCTATGATATCAATAATATTATGGTCTATCCATCGACCTTATACCAATGCATGTTCTATTGCACTTCTTATATCTATTCATTGTCATAAATCATTAATTACATTTCTGGTTCCTCATTCTTATGGTTGTGTCATTCTTCCCATCATAGTTGGGTCTCTTACTATATTTACACCATTCCTTGTTACCTCTGAAATTGATGGTTGTGACATGCTCTTAGGTCTTCCTTAGCTTTGTGCCACATAGGTTATCCCTTCCATGCATCACTTGTGTCTCAAGTTCCTTCATAAAAAACAAGTTGTTACTATCAAAGGTATTCCACCTCACACACCGTTGCCTCAACCCACTCCTAATGCTTTTTCTGCATCATCCAAGACCTTTTGTCCTCCTTTATGGCTCAAATATTGGTAAACCCCTACCACTCCTATTCATGTGTGGCCTCATATGCCTCCTAAGTTTAAATATTTATATGCACCTATTTATCCTATTTGCACATGACATACATCTCAACCTTGTCATCCTCATCGGTATATTAGTCCACCTTGTTGGCCTAAGTCCCCATACTCAAGAATCCCTTTTCACGAATGCTCTCCACCTCCTTATTCACATTGGTATCATTTACATGCACATAGCTACTCTCCTACATCACCGACCTTAGCTCATTGTCATAAACCTTTTTCTCCTCACTTATCGGGTAGAGGTTCCCTACCCTTCACTATCGTTGGATAGTCTTCACTCCTTACACACTTGGGGGGCATCGCGCTTTCTCCCTCTTCTAGCATTATCATTTGTCTTTAGTCTCTACTACTACATTATATGCTTCATGCTCCATATCTCAATTCTCTACAAATTCTCACCTCTTGGTACACATATTGTACCATCATTACCCTATGATGTACTCTAGCTCCACAATTCATACTCGACTACTGAGGGTCTAAATCTGAAATGAACCTCATATTACACACTTCATATATTTTCTAGCATCTACTCACTGAAAAACCCATTCCCGATGACACACTCTTGTTCTATGGTTCATTCTTGACTACTGAGGGGGCATTTATAAATGAACCTCATTTCATGCACATCCATTGGGGAAATGCAACTCCTTCCATTTTCACATTTTCATCTCCCACCATCACATTCATCACATTTGCATATCTTGGTTGCATTTACTCTTGCTTACTTATACTACTTATATGTTGCACTTTGCTTACTATGTTAGAAAGATACTCAATGTGTCATTATATTTTTCTATAAATAAATACATGATGCATGATGTTTGGCACTATAGCTTTTACCAAATTCCCATCGAGGCTCCCAGGGGCATCTAATTTTTTATTATCATTCTCTCCTACATTACAGGTTCTATTGTCACATTATTTAATCCTTTTCATATTACAATCACTTTACTTTTCACCTATATACACGCTTTGACATACTATTTATCTTTCTACAATGCTAACGAGTGCTGCATGTGTAGAATTTTCCTTGTAGGACTACCTACAACCATGGTTACTGATACATTTTTCCTGATCTTGTTTGATATTGTATGCCATTGTTTGTGGGCTACACCCTATGTCTTGTATGATCATTGTATGCTTTTGGCCGCTTCGGCCTTGATTATCTTGTGACATTATGAGCGATTTCCCATGTTTGAAACTTGTTTTTTACAGTCCATATTATTTACACACTTGATTGTTACATTGATTTCTATTACATGCTAGCTACTTTTACAAATAACACTTGCACTATCCTACTTTGTTTGCATGTGCCTTGGTTTATACCATGCACATCCCCTACCCTCCAGGTATTCATTTTAGATCAACATCAGGTCCTTTCCTTTGGGCAACATTCTCCTACGGTTTTCATGATCCAGAGCATCACATGCGAGCATGGAGATCATATGAATGGTGCTTATGGTCATTAGAGTGTTGTAATATAGTTTTCCTCCATTTCTTCCACCATTGAAATTTAAATTTGTGTGTGTAAGTTGTAAAAGTGAAAGTGACAAGTCTTGTAGTAAGTTGTCAATTGTCAAGTTGACTAAATAAGGAGGCTAAAGACTAAATAAGGTCTTAAAGACCATGTAAACAAATGTGCATGAGATCATTAGTTGGTTTTAGATGATATTATCATATTTTCATGATTAGAATATCGTTGAGTCAAAATAGGGATATAATTGAGTATGTTAAGGAGTTGGTTTAGGAATGATTTGGTCAATCCTCTAAGTGGAAATGTGAATATTTGAATGAAATTAATTATAAAAAGGGATATTTTTAAATTTATGTGGATGGATCAGTGTGATTTGAAGAAAGAAAATCATGTTACATTTACAAATTTTGAGTTTGTATTGTATTCTGCCATTAAACTCGTGAAATGACAATGAGCTCAATTTTACATTCCATCTCAGAAGGGATCTTACTCCATATTTGTAATTCAAACATCAAGAGAAGGAAATTATAAGCTCATCAAAATTTATTATAAGTTTTA
Source organism: Taxus wallichiana var. yunnanensis (assembly GCA_018340775.1). NCBI lineage: Eukaryota > Viridiplantae > Streptophyta > Pinopsida > Cupressales > Taxaceae > Taxus > Taxus wallichiana. Next base: position 172,550,795 of record CM031233.1, read on the forward strand.
AAACTCGAAATTTTGGTTTTTATAACAATTTAAAGGTACGCGGGTCCGAACTAGGGTGCAAGAAATTAAATTTTCCAACTAATCAATTTCATTGAAATATTTAGGACATATCTTCCCTAGAAAAAGGAAAAATTGCACAAAAATTTAGATCTTAATTCCACGGGAGGTGGAGATATCGATGACATAATTTTCTCAAGTCATGTAGACAGAGATAAGGTTTCGAGTTGTAAATTTTTCCATTTTCTTGATTAATTTGATAATTTAAACCACCAAATTGTTAGAGGTAATTTTTAAGGGCACTTAGAAGGTGTCTACATTAAATATCAAGTGAATTGGATCTATTCCAACCATTTTGTTACAAATTTCCATCAATATTAGACCTAAAACAAAGACTCATTATACCTTGTTTTGATCAAAATATGTCAAAGGATTCCTAAGAGAATTCTATGTGTTTTAAGGATCAATAAAGGGTTATTTGTATTAGTTTTCAATGTTGTATGATCATTTTTCTAGTGAAGGTTATGAGGGAATAATCCAAGTCAAAGACTTAATAGATCTAGGAAAGAAAGCTAGGAACACAAGAGCATTGAACGAACAAATTGAACTTGTTGATACTTCCGAGACAATCTTGGCATCAAATATTGGTATCAAAGTGGATCAAGAAGACTTGATCAATTCAACAAGAGTTGGTTTCAAGAAGTGATATCAAAGAAGAGAGAAGGGTTACTTGAGAAGGCACAAGACAATAACAGCTAGAGCAAGAAACAAGGTGGAACAAGAGCTACCTGTGCCTAATGGAAGAGATTAGGAATCTTAGAGAAAGGCTTAAAAATGTTGATATGTATCGAGAAGAGACAATGAGCTAGGATATATCAGTGAATAAGATTCGAAGCAAAAATGGCTAGAGAATTAGCTACTCCAAAAGACAAAGCAAAAGAGAGATTGTTGAAGGCCATTGTAGGGGCTAGTTTTAAGCCTAAGATGGAAATCCCAATGTATGAAGGTAGTCTAAAGCCTGAGGAACTCATTGACTAGATTGATGCAATGGACAAGTAATTTGAATATGAAGAAGTGGAGATGACAATAAGGTCAAGTTTTCTATCACCAGATTGAAGAGCCATGCATCCATTTGGTGGGATGGAATACAAAAGGAGAGGATCCAAAAGGAAAGACAAAAATCAGAGATTGGGATAGAATGGTGGAAAAAATCAAAGGTAAATTTTTACCCAAAGATTATCAAACTAGTTTGTTTAGATCTCTTCAAAATTTAAGGTAAAAAGACATGTTTGTGAAAGATTACACTAAAGAATTCTATAGGTTGACTATAAGAGCAGACAAACAGAGGATGATCTAGAGAAGGTAGAAAGATATCTTAATGGTATGAAATTTACTATTCAAGATGAGATCAATATGCTTTCTCCCAAGACAATGAAGGAACCTATCACTTGGCACTCAAGTCTTAAGAGAATCTTTCAAGGAAGATAACCTCATATACAAGAGGAAGAGGTAGAAGTTTCAGAGGTAGAGGCTAGCAAGGGAATATGGTAGCTGCAGTCATACCAAGAAGAAGCTAGCAACTCATAGAGTTCAAGAGGAGGCTATGCACCAAGAGGAAGAAGACCTTACCAAAGAGGAAGAGGAATATTATTGGGTAAGTGTTTTAGATGCAATAAATATGCATATCGTACATCTTATGAGTGTCCTAAAATCCTTCAACCAACAAAAAGAGCTTATAATGTGGCTCAAGGTGAAGAAGAGGAAGAAATGGAAGAATCAAAGGTTCATGAAGACTTACCAGAAGTTGGTGAATCACTCTTGATGAAGAGGATCTTACTCAAACCAAACAAGGAGGTCATGGAACCACCTCAAAGGAATAATTTGTTTATGACTACATGCAAGAGCAAAGGAAAATGTTGCAAATTCATCATAGATAGTGGGAGTACATATAATCTTGTCTCAATAGAGATGGTGGAGAAACTAGGCTTGGAAAAGGTAATGCATCCTACTCCCTACAAAGTGTCATGGCTACAAAAAGGACATCAACTCTTGGTTAATGAACAATGCAAGGTATATTTTCAAATAGGAACTTACAAGGATCAGATAATATGTGATGTTATGCCCATGGATGCTTTCCATATTCTACTTAGGAGACCATGGCAATATGACAGAAGGGCAATGCATGATGGAAGGCACAACACCTATACCTTTGAGAAATATGGAAAGAAGCATGTTCTCAAACCTTTGCAAGAATATAAGGCTATTATTGAATCAATCTCTATAGTGTTGATAATGAGTGGTAAATAATTCCTACATCAAATGAAGAAGGAAGAGGTAAATTTTGCTTTAGTAGGTAAGCCTAAAAGTGTTGTTACCAATACAAAGCTTGCTGATTTTCCTCAAGAGATTCAAGATATGTTGAATGAGTATGTGGATATTGTAGTAGATGATCTTCCTAATGAATTACCTCCAATTAGAAGCATTAGCCATCACATAGACTTGATTTCAAGTGCTAACCTTCCAAACAAGGTTGCTTACAGGATGACTCCAAAGGAAAATGAAGAGATCAAGAAGAAGGTAAAATAATTGTTGGAGAAAGGGCTAAATAGAGAGACTTTAAGTCCTTATGTTGTACCTAAAATTTTTATTCCTAAGAAGGATGGAGGATGGATAATGTGCACAGACTCCAGAGAAATCAACAAGATCACTATCAGGTATAGATTCCCATTGCCAAGAATTGATGATTTGTTGGATTGTTTAAGTGGAGCCAAGTATTTTTCTAAGATAGATTTAAAAATTGGCTATCATCAGATTATAATTAGAGAGGGTGATGAATGGAAAACAAATTTTAAGATAAATAATGGGTTTTATGAGTGGCTAGTTATGCCATTTGGCTTGACAAATGCTCCTAGCACCTTCATGAGACTTATGAATGAAGTGCTTAAAGCTTTCACAAGTAAATTTTTTATAGTTTATTTGGATGACATTTTGGTATATATTAAATCAAAGGAAGAGCATATTAAGCATTTGATATTGGTCCTTGAAAATTTGCATGAAGAAAAACTACTAATCAATCTTAAAAAGTGTACTTTCTTGAAGACAAAGCTGATCTACTTGGGGTTTGTGATCTCACAAGAAGGATTGAAGATGGATAAGGAGAAGATAAAGTCAATCATTGAGTGGCCTACTCATAAATTTTTTTTGAGGTAAGAAGCTTTCATGATTTGGATAACTTCTATAAGAAATTCATAAGAATTTTCAGTGGGATTTGTGCTCTAATAATGGATACAATTAGAGGTGATAAGAGAGAATTTCAATGGACTGAGGTTGTTGATAAAAATTTCAATTGCGTAAGAGAAAATAACGAGAAAAACAAATTTTGTAGTTACCTGATTTCTCTAAGCTTTTCTAAGTTGAGTGTGATGTTAGTGGGAATGCAGTTGGTGTTGTCTTAAGCCAAGAAGGAAATCTTATTGCTTACTTCAGTGAAAAAATAAATGATGCAAAGAAAAGGTATTCAACATATGACCAAGAATTCTATGTAATCATACAGGCCTTGAAAAAATGGAGACAATATATCATGCCTAAAGAGTTTTTTTGTTTACTGGAAATCATGATTTGCAATTTATGACTAGTTAGCATAAGTTAAGTGAAAGGAGTGTGAAATGGATGGAATTTTTACAAAGTTTTAATTTTGCTATCAATAACAAGAGAGTTAAATCTAAAAAGTTGTAGATTCTTTGAGTAGAAGGATTTTGATCATGCAGAGTCTCAAATCAACATACTAGGATTTGATGATTTGAAGGAAATGTACAAAGAAGATGTTGATTTCAAGGATGCTTATGAAGCTTGCATGTATCCTCTTAGAAATGATACAAGCCATTATATGGATTTCATGATTCAAGAATGCATGTTATTCAAGGAAGCTAGTTATACATACCAAGAAGCTCCATGAGAAAGAATTTAGTGAAGGAGAAACATAGTGGCAGTTTGGTAGGGCATTTTAGACAAAACAAGACACTAGCTCAACTAAGTGTTCATTATTATTGGCCAAGTATGAGTAATGATGTTAATAATTTTTTAGAGAGGTGTAAAGTATGTCAACATGCCAAAGGAAGCAGTCAAAATGCAGGTTTGTATCAGCCATTTTCAATTCCCAACAGCCATGGGATTCAATAAGTATGGATTTTGTACTTGGTTTGCCAAGAACTCAAAAGGGGCATGATTCAATCTTTTTGGTAGTTGATAGGTTCTCTAATATGGATAATTTTATTCCATGTACTAAGACAAGTGATGCTACTAACATTACAAATCTCTTCTTTAAGGAGATAGTCAAATTACATGGACTTCCTAGAAGCATTGTTTCTTACAGGGACACCAAGTTTGTTGGTCACTTTGGAGAACTCTATGGAAGAAATTGGGCACAAATTTAAGCTTCAACTCAACCTATCATCCTCAAATAGATGGTCAGATTGAGGTAGTGAATAGAAGCCTTGGAAACATCTTGAGAAGCTTAGTAAGTATGCATCCAAAACAATGGGATTTGGTACTAGCTCAAGCTGAGTTTGCATATAATGACTCACCAAATAGAAGTACATATTTGAGTCCATTTCAATTTTTATGGCATGCACCCTAGAGGTGTGTATGAACTGAGAAATTTAGGGAAAATGGAAACTAGGAGTGTTGATGGTGAAGAATTTGCTAGTGCAATGCTAGATTTACATGAACAAGTGAAGAAAACTCTTGAAGAAAACACCATCAAGTACAAAAAGAGAGAATATCAAAAAGGAGAGAGGTTAATTTCAATGTTGGGGACCTTGTTCTTGCTCATCTTAGAAAGAAAAGGTTTCCTAAAGGTGAGTATAATAAGATCAAGCCCAATTAAATTGGTCCTTATAGGATTCTAATAAGGTTTTCAAGCAATGCATATGAAATTGAGCTTCCAAAGGAGTTGGAATCTCTCCTATATTTAATGTTACAAATCTATATCCTTATAAAGGTGAAGAACCAACTGTACAAGATCCTAAACCAGATGAAGAGTAGATCATTGCATGGGAGCAGCAGTTGCCCAAGGAAACACCAAGACAACCTGAAGCAATTTTGGACAAGAAGGTGATTAAGAAGACCAGGGACAAGGAGTACTTTCAGTACTTGGTAAAATGGAAGGAAAAACCAATTGAAGACTCAACATGGATGACTGAAAATGAACTCATCAAACATGGCACAAGTGTGGACAAGCTAATGCATGGTGAAAAATGATGGAAGCTTCTTTTTACTCCTTGGTAGTATGATGCAGGAGCATCACATGCAGAATGGAGATCATATGAAAGGTGTTTATGGTCATTAGAGTGTTGTAATATAGTTTTCCCTCCATTTATTCCATTGTTCAAATTTAAATGTGTGTGTGTAAGTTGTAATAGTGAAAGTGAAAAATCTTGTAGTAAGTTATCAATTGTCAAATTGATTGAATAAGGGGGCTAAAGACTAAATAAGGTCTTAAATACCATGTAAAAAAATGTGCATGAGCTCATTAGTTGGTTTTAGATGATATTATCATCTTTTCATGATTAGAATATAGTTGAGTCAAAATAGGGATATAGTTGAGTCTTTTAAGGAGTTGGTTTAGGAGTGATTTGATCAATCCTCTTAAGTGGAAATGTGGAAATTTGAATGAAATTCAATATAAAAGGGGATATTGTGAAGGAAATTTGGATAGAGAAGTTTATTTGAAGAAAGAAAACAATGTTACATTTACAAATTTTGAATTTTTATTATATTCTATCATTAAACACTCATGTGAAAGGACAATGAGCTAGAATTTAAAAGTCCATCTCGAAGGGATATTACTCTATATTGGCAATTCCAATATCAAGAGAAGGAAATTATAAGCTCATCAAAATTTATTATAAGTTTTGAAACTCAATTTTTTTCGCTTTTATAGCAATTTAAAGGTACGCGGCCTCTAACTAGGGCACAAGATATTAAATTTTCTAACCAACTAATTTTGTTGAAATCTTTAGGACATCTTTGCCCAATGAAGGAACATGTCAAAAAAAAAATTAGCTCTTAATTCCACCGACAGTGAAGAAGATATCGATGACAAATTTTTCTTAGTTCGTGTGACATAGATAAGATTTCGAGTTGTAAATTTTGAAATTATCTTGATTAATTTGATAATTTAAATCACCAAATTGTTAGAGGTCATTGTTAAGGGCACTTATAAGGTGTCTACATTAAATTTTAGGTGAATCAAATCTATTCCAACCCTACTATTATAAATTTCCATCAATATTAGACCTATTTAACAAGATCATTATACCTTGTTTTGATCAAAATCTATCAAAGGAACTCTAAGAGAACTCTAGATATGTTTTAAGGCTCAATAAATGGGTATTCGTATTAGTTTTCAAATTTTCCTAATAATTTTCTTAGTGAATGTTATGAGGGAATAAGCTAAGCCAAAGACCTACTAGATCTAGGAAAACAAACTAGGAACACAAGAGTATTGGAAAAATAAATTGAACTTGTTGATGCCTCCGAGACAATCTTGGAATCATTATGCATACACCCTAAATGAGAGGGGGTATACATTGGGTGAACTAATCATCCCTATAGCAGCTCAGAGCTATAGTTCAGATCAACACAATACATAAACATCACAAGCATACAATCAAAAATAGTACAAAATCGACTTAGACTTCATACACAGTAGTAGAGACACTAGTGCCTGCACTGACACTAGTGCCTGGGACCTAGACACTAGTGCATGGGTGCTCCTATCCTCCCCAGGCACTAATGTCTCGAGGGTATAAACATGCATTTTCTCAATACGACACGGTTTACAATAGTTTTCAGAGCGGTTCTCCAAAGATGCAAGCACTTGCCTCCAAATACAAAATACATTATCTCATACAATCGCCATACATACAGAACAACATAGGACATACCATCTACAATGGTGCTCATTCGAGAAACATTCATCGAATGAGAGTAAAACTAGACCTCTTTCCCCAAAACTATTCTCGCGTGCATGAGATCGCCCAAAAAACTCGCACTTCAAATGAGATAGCCCAAAAAACTTGCTCTTGGCATGAAATCACCCTAAAAAATCACTATTGGTGTGAGATCGCCCAAAAAATCACCATTTGCAGCATTTTAGGACATCTTTCTATCCTTTACACTCTTATACATCAAGTTCACACTTTCATTTTTACACACTTTTACATACTTTACTCATATTTTTCATATATAGGACTTTGACTACTCTTTTGCTCTTCTTTTACAGGTCCTTCCTTAATACACAAAAAGAAGTAGCCTACATCAAAAAATAGAAACACAACAAAAGGTACAAGATACTTATATGCTTCACCCCTAGGGTCTACTTCCCTCTTTCCTAGTCTCCATGCTTCGCGTTATGATCACATCACGCTTCACTTGTCCACTCGACATGCCACCGACCATACTCTCTACATGATCATAAGTCGCACATCTTGTAACTACTTTATGCTATTGAGTATTCATTTAACAACATAAAGTGGGGGAAAAATGTACTCACAAAATCTATACACTTGGGTACATTTCTAGGTCCTAAACATGTTGGCATTTATATGATTCCTAAGCGAGAAAACTAGTAATTGAAAACTTCTTTTAGTCTTTTGCTTTGTCTTCTATAATTTTATTGGATGTATACATCTTACACTCTTGTCAACATTTGATTGTTTTATCTTTCTATGGCCTCAAACACTAGCACCTAGTTGGGACACTAGCGCCAGGTGCTTCTGCCTTCCTACGCGCTATTGATTTCTTTATCTTTTTCTTATCCTTTTGAACCCCTTTCGCTTCTTAATTAATTTTTACCACTTTGGGTTGGCCTTTCAGTTGTCAATTATGAAATTCAAACAAGGGAATCATATAAATACATAGTTATGTTTTCAAAATAAGGGACCAAGCACTAAACATTACATACTACCACCTAAGCTTGCATTTAAAAGGCACAAGAACATCAAAGGCATCTATCTACCATCCATTCAAGGGAAAGGGATGCATACTTCTACATACACAACATAGGAAGGGGAATTCTATTCTATTCCCTCCACACATATTAAACATCTTCTACATTCTAGATCTAACTCGTGATATCACCATGCAACTTATACAAGGGAATCCTAGGGCATTATTTATACACACACACAAGAACTACATGGATTCCGAGATATAGTGCATCACTTTCGGTCGTAAGTTCACTCTTCGAGTGACTTTCGTGGTCATTATGACTCCCCATTCGCATTTACCTTTTTAGGTTTGATGTTGTTTGTGTGTATGTGTAGGTGAACGCCTTTCTTATAGGTTACGGTATATTCAATAATCAAGGAGTGAGACCAGTGTGAAAAGTAACGACCAACAACAAACCTCTTTCCACATAGAAAATATCAAATCCAGAGCACTTACACGTATACCAACAACCAAATTCATACACCAACACCTTGCACTCTTGTCCTCTCGTGAGCACTCCTATCCGACACAACTCCAGTGTCTCGGAATCTCTAACAAGATTTTGTGATACTTTTCTCTGTATGTTCATGTATTTCACCACCTAGATCACTTCCTATTCACCGAGAAATCATCTAAGTCTTCATATTTCTCCTTTTTTCTTACGGTTCCATATAATTGCTTGCTTATTGATTGTGTATCATTATAGATTAGCATTTATACATCATTAGGTATAGTAGTTACTCGTAATAAGATTTAATTAATTCAATTTACATTAAATCATATTTTTTTGACATACATGTCTACAATCCATTGGAAATATGTACATATTTACATACGTGAGATAATATGAAGTGCCACATTTAGAAAGATCTACTCTATACAAACCGAATCTCCAATTTTTGGCGTTGTCATGATGCCTCCACCGAACCAATTTGTCCCTCCCCAAATATTCCCAAAACCACAAAAGAAAAACACTACCATTAGAAGAAACCCTAAATGCCCTCCTTTGCCTTATTTTCATTTTTTTGGACTTATTATATAATATTTTATCTATAACATGAGTTTCAGTTTAAAATTAATGCATTTTATCGCCAAGGTTGGATTTTCCCCTTTAATTCCACCTTGAAGCCACCTCACAACTAGAAGATATCCATTCATTTGTAAGGAGGAAAAAATCCCAATCAATTATCATTTCATACCTTTATCACTGTGTTATTATTTTTTTTTTTTTATTTTGTTTATCAAGTATTATATATAAACATATTTTTAAACACAATTTTTAAATTTTACTCGTTTAAATTGTTATTCCTATATATATATATATATATATATATATATATATATATATATTATTAAAGATAATAATAATAATAAAGATATTATTATTATAATTATTAGCCTAATCTAGAACTCATGGTTCATGAGTTATTATAGACCCTTAAGGGTTTAATGGACATGGCTCACACAAATGCCTACAAGAACTCATTAACCAAACTCGACGACCCTATATTTTATTATTGACCAAGTACGACGAAAGAATAGTACATCAATGAGGACGTACACTATTTGATGATAACCTTTATTACTTCACATCAACCACATGTGAATGTTCTTGTCAATTTGAAGTTGAATGCAATACGTCGTTACATGAAAGGGGGCCAACATCCACATCGATCAAGTGGAACGAGGTGGGCATTACATTATGTAGCAATATGGAGCCACGAAACCATGTATTTTTAGTCGATGAATGTTGTAAACACTTCAATGGCATTATGACGACAAATGATCATTTTGTTTGGATTGTTGACATTCTTGGCAATATCAAGCTATCTCGAGGAAACTCTAACATTTATCATTAAAATACCAACTAAACTTTTTTCTGTAGATGTGTTTTGTTGGTGCAAGAGTGAAGGGATTATAGTCAATTTAATGCTTAGAGATGGTTGAGAGATCATCTATTTGTGTTTATTTACACCAACCTTTCTCAACATACTCTTATCTTTTACCATATGGAAGCTTTAGAAAAACAGATTTAATACCAATCTCAACATAATCTTGTTGTTAGTTTCTAAGATACATGTTCGAGAATTTGGTCAAACACTAGGAGATCATCCACTATACATCCATACTTGTCATACATATGTATAAGGGTATCTTGTAATAGTTTGTCATACATATGTATAATTTATAAGGGCTTGTGTTCATTATATAGAATGTGTAGTACCTCTTTTAACAAACCACCTCTACATAGTGTTTTGATATTGAGATTAATATTGTGAGTGGATGGAATTGGCGTTGGCATTGTAGGGTTATAATTGATAGCATTGTATGATTAAAATCAGGTGACAATTTATTTTAGCAAATTTCAGATTTCTTATGATATGCATTTCTTTAAGTTTTTTACAGTTTTTTGTTTATACTATGATCATCGAATTTTCGAACTTAGAATTCTCATGCATCGAGAATTTATTTAAGAATGTTTATTTGTTAAATTTAATCTACAATTTTTAAGCTTCAAAGTTCCTCCTTTTCCAATTCATCAGCGAAATAATGTACGAAAGGGGGGATTCATCACTTGATCATCGAGCTTGTGTATATATTTGTCCGCTCTGATGAAGTGAATTATTGAGCTTCTTTAAGCCAAAGGGCCGAGTATTTATGTGCTCTTGGGAAATTGTTTTTGGTTAAAATTTCATGAACAAGATTATGTATTTATTTTCCCACAAATTAATTTGAAAATCTGATTAAAAAGAATCATGAAAAACCCACAAATTCTACATACTGTTGTTGATGCCCTATATGTTTCCCATGTCCACTTTGGGCATTCACTGCTATTCGATTTTCTGTGAGTATTTGAATTTTATGTCAGTCTAAATGATAATAGTTAGTCAACATTTGTCAAAAAGGACTTCCTTTAGTTTTGTTAGCACAGAGATGTTACAGGGAGCACAAGCAGCACTTCTGATGGGCATTTATTTGTGAGATTTGGTGAGGTGATTTCACAAAACACTGAGTTGTAGAATGCACTTTTCATGTCTCCTGGATTCTTGATCAAATAAGTCCATAAGAGTTCAAAATAAACAAAAATCAATTATTTGAATCATAACAAGTTGTAATAGTTATTTTTCTTGAGATCTGTGAGAGAACCTGGATGGATCTCTTATTGAAGTGGCCCAAGTCAGCGAACATTGCCTCAGCACCTGGTTTCAGGCTATCTCTTTGCAGGTTTGAATCCTTGCTTTAAGTAAATACTGGTTTACTATAAATCTTTCTTTTACTAATGGAGAAAGGGAGTCAAATCAATTTATATGTATGAATACATACCTGTTATACACAAGACAAAGCATCCAAGCAACCCCAACCCATTTATTTTTGTCTATGAAAGAAATAGACAAAAATTTGAGCAGTTAAGAAGAAGCAACAGTTGAGGAAAGAATTCTAATGGAAGAAAAAATTGAAATTGCAGGAGTCAATGCTCCATCCCCAAGTACCATATCATGACAACTATGAGAAGAGTCCTCTGAACTTTCATGACACTACTTTTACGGTGGTTGTGTTAAGAATAGCACCAGCTCGCATGGTAATGATGATTAATGATCCCACATGCGTGGCGTGATCAGTAGGAAGGGAGAAGAGAGCCTATAAAATGGAGGAGATGGGGCAGAGGAAAAACATACTTACCTGGGCGGGGTCAATCGGTGATCAAAAAGGCCGATGGCCTAGGGAGGGCACCTTCATTGCACTAGGAAGGGGGCACTGTAGCATCTCCCATTGTGGAGAGTGCACGTCATAATTTGTGGTAGCGGAGGCTCGCGTCCGCGCGGCCTCTGCAAAATTCTAGTTCTAAACAAATGCCTGTAAGGAGAATTACGAATAGGTTTTTTTCTAATGGCGAAACATGAGAATACAGATCCGAGTTCACTGCGAGCAAGGTAAGATTTGTCTGCATGTCATATTAAAATTTAAGGGTATCGTAGAAGATGATTTCACCCTCAAATCCCTCGTAATAGATCTTTTGAAAGCCAAACAGTCGAATTAGAAAATTGTGATGGATTTGAGGGAGATTCAACGCAAGCAAACGATGCACAGCTTCATGGTTTGGAATTTCATCTGGCAAGACTGGAAGGGATAAATGATAAATCTGAGTTGTAGACCTTACTTCCTCTCAACGATGAATAAAGGGCCCTCAAAACGTGGGTTACCTAGCCCAGAAATTTTAGTGCTTTGATGCAGCTTTGGATAAATGATAAATGGGAGTGTAAAGGTCCCATCTTCCATTCCATGGAAAATAGAGCTCTTCTGCAGAGCGAATCTTCGCAGAGCAATCTCATTTCCACTCTTATTATTTGAGAAAGTGTTGATACGAATAGGTATAGAAATGATAGTGATAATTTTGGCTTCAGCATAACTCATGGTTTGTTAGTGATACTTGGTTGTCCTATGGGCTTAAGAGGGGGATTTTACAGCCCATTTGGTTTTATGACTATCTTTAAACCACAAATTCACTATTATTCTAGAATTTATCACAGATCCAGATGACAGCGATGCAATGGTGTTGTTATTAAACTTTGATGGCTAATAGAATTTGTTTTTTAACTGTGGTATATATCCAACTTAGATATCATCATTAAAAAAATAATTCTGGGCCAACTTTCTCTTCTCACAATTAACCACCACCAATTTTTTTCCCTGTTGCAAATTATATTCATGCAACAGATAACTAATAGTTACGCAGTTTGCGTTCCCCCAAATGGGAAGGGCTTTGCGGACATTCATGTCACTATGTTAAAGTTGACGGACGTCTAAACATTTTTGACCGGTAATTGCATGTTGACTGCTTTTCATGTTTTTAGTTTTTAGTTTATGCTGAATGCAAGATATATATCTTATGGTGCGCAAAGTTCTGCGAAGCCATCTCCGATTGGGTTTTGTTTGCAGTGCATGCTCGCAGCCCAGGAAAGAAAACAACAAGTGCCATATCGGGACAACAAGTTGACCCGCATCTTGCAGGATTCACCGGGGGGAACCAGTCGTGCATTGATGATTGCCTGCCTGGTTAGCATCCATCTCTACACGTTTAAATTTCACTGCATTAAAAAAATGGGGACAATTACTTCTGAAGTTCTATATTTGCATGTTTCCTGCAAGAATTATATCTCTAGGGAAGAGGAGGGGAGGGGAGAAGTAAAGCTAATGTGAAATCTTGATGCAAACTACTAATAATAATCATATAATGCCATTTCTTTAAATTTTTACGCTAATTACAACTGAACTTTTGTGTTTCTCTAAGCATCTGCACACAATAAATATATTTCTCATGTTAAAGCTAATATATTGTGCAGTGTCTCTGCCCAATGGTGAGTTTTGGTTCTTGAAGAAATGTTCTATCTATTGCTATGTTTTCTGGGTTTTTTACATTTGTTGAATTGATTCATGAGAGATGCAGAATCCAAGCTCATTCCAAGAAGCAATGCACACGGTGAGTCTTGCTAATAGTAAATCATGTTTGCATTGCAGGGCAAACAAGATACCCCCAGCCAAAAGAAGCGTGGCTTGAGGCCAAAGGAAAGAGAAATGGCAAAAGCTGTAATACCAGGTTCTCCATCTGTGGGAAATTCACTTTCTCCATTGACACCTTGCCAAACTCCTAACCAATTGCTGTCAGGTGCAAAAGCAAGTACTGCCAATGGCAGCTTATCCACGCCAAAAGGACGGTAAGAAATGATGAAAATCTTAGCTACCTGATCTTTGCTTGGGTTTATAAAGTGCTTCCACCTTTTGTCATTTCCTTAAATCTTAGATCCTTTGCTACTCGTTCATAGAAGACTTTTTGGACAAATTCCCTGGCTTGCACTTTTGGTGACAATGATTATAATACCTTGCTTAATGGTATGAAAAATAGTTTAGTGCATACTAGAGAAATTATTTAACTTTGTCAAATGATATGATTCTTAGCTTTGTTTGAACTGGAAGTGTGTTAGTGTTTGTGAAATTTTAAAGATCTACCAATAAAGGCTGCAGCAGAAGCCAAAGTATCAAATAGAACAGAAATCCAAAGCTTAAGAAATCTCAATAATAGTTGCTGAAAAATATGGTCCAATAGAATCAGACAGCTATCTCTTGCCATTCATACAAGAGGAAAACATACTCATATGACCACTGGAAAATAAATTTGGAAGCTATTATGTTTTACAACAATATACTATATGCCTTCTCGTTGAGGAACCTATATTAGATCAAATTTTAAAATTGGTTAGCTGGGTCGGTAAAAACTTATGAAAGAGTAGAGAGAGGAGATTCAAAAGGGCACAACCAATATAATTAATGGACGAGAGACTATGTGAGAGGAGGAATGGTCAAGTACAATTGTAAACGAAGATAGAATTTTATGAGATAGAACTTTAATATAGTTCTAAGTTTTATCGTTAATTTTCATTCGAAAGGTACTAAAAAATGGTGCACGTACCAACACTTGGAGCAAGAAAAAGGAGGAAGCAAGACTACTATCACTCAACCCGTCATAAATACTACACTCTACTTTGATAGCACCTCCGCTACTACTTTACTCAACACTTCTTCTATCCTAAGCGGCATTGCCGTTCAAGGGGTATCAAATGTATTCATGTTTACCTAAAATAAAATTGCCCACAAAAGGCTACCATTCATGATATAATTCTTCAAATGTACGGAGGTCTTCATGTATACATGTTTAGTTCAAATGTCGTGATATAAGATTTGCAACTTTTTATGTACGAATTTGTAACAAATTTAAATGTACACATACAACATTTCAATGTAATGTCGCATCTATATTCCTACACTACCACTATCAATCACACGCCCTATCGAGTGTATGGAAGACTTCATGTATACATGTTTAATTCAAATAAACTACTACCCATAACGCTACCACTCATGATATAAGAATTGCACAAGGCTATGTATGAATTTGTAACAAGTTTGAAATGTAGAGATGGAACCTTTAAATGAAGTGATATCTACACTTCAAATCAATCAAACCCCTTAACAACATCAACTACAAAAGTAATAACTATCCCTCTAAATCAAATAACATATACTATTCGACGTTCAATGTAATGTTGCATCTATATTCCTACACTACCACTATCAATCACACACCCTATCGAGTGTACGGAAGACTTCATGTATACATGTTTAGTTCAAATAAACTACTACCCATAATGCTACCACTCATGATATAAGAATTGCACAAGGCTATGTACAAATTTGTAACAAGTTTGAAATGTAGAGATGAAACCTTTAAATGAAGTGATATCTACACTTCAAATAAATCAAACCCCTTAACAACATCAACTACAAAAGTAATAACTATCCCTCTAAATCAAATAACATATACCATTTGACGTTCACATTGCATTGTACACATGTGATTGCAGTTCTATAATTCAACGCTTTTAGTCCAACTCCACATTGAAAAATTACCATGGGTTGTCTACGTTCAATAATTATGCCGAAGGCGTTCCCCATGGGAAAGGGATTTGCAGACATTCACGGGACTATGTCAAATTTGACAGCTTTACATGATGGTTTAGCCTTTAAAGGAAACATTAACAATTGCATGTTGAATCGCCGTCCATAATGACAGTTGCATGTTATATTTGCGATTGGTTCAGGGTTTTCGAATTCCCTATATTTCTGAATTGCAAAGGTGCCACCAAAAGGGGTTTGTAGTATATAATATTCTATCTCAGAGCTGATTTGATTCGTTTAATAGAGAACCGCCTTCTACCACGCGTAGTTGCAGGGGCAAGTGTTGGATCAATAATTTGCGTTGTAATTGCCACCAGGACATGGCAAGAGCTTCAAACTTATTTTACAGATTTTGTGCCAACCTTGCAGTTCTTTGATCAATTGGGTGGCATATTTAATGTTGTTTGTAGGCTACTGACACAAGGAGCAGTCCATGAAATAAGACGGTTGCAGAAGATGCTTAGGTCTTTGACGAGGAACCTGACTTTCCAAGAAGCTTATGATCAGACATTTTGGGCATTTTAGTTTGCTCACCCAGAAGGCACGAGCCTCCGAGATGCCTTAATTATCTAACTTCTCCCTATGTGGTGATTTGGAGTGCAGTTATTGCTTCCTGTGCTTTCCCTGGATTATTTCAGGCCTAGGAATTGATGGCCAAGGCCTGGTTCCTTATCACACTCCATTTCAGGTCAGTCCTGAAGATTCGGGCGTTGTTGGGACTAGGCAGTGGATTGATGGCAGCTTGGAAAGTGATTTGCCAATGATGCAGCTCAAGGAATTATTCAATGTGAATCACTTCATTGTAAGTCGGGCTACAACTACCTCTCTATTTTTCCCTTAATTTTTTGGTACAGCTACAGGGCATTTGATGAGGTTGAGGGGATAAAATGGCTTGGAACCAAGTGAGGATTGATGAACTTTTACAGAATCTTGATGATCTAGAGAGATTGTATTTTGAAGTGCATATGTTGAATAAGAATATTATCAAGTTCTACAATTCATGGATAGATGATAAAAACAAGATTGTGAATATCATAACAGAGATATTTTCACATCCAACACTCTGAGGCAGTTAGTTTTTCAAAATTCCCTGAACCCTAAATGCTTATAGAGTTACATTAGATTTAGCTTTCACTAAAATTAGCGAGAAGCATTGATAGTATTATTACGCTTATTTTAGCTATTATGGACATCGTTGTGGAGATAAACATGTTGACCTAAACTTTTGTACAGATATCGGAAGAAACATAAACATGTTGACATGAAGGCTATCAAGGGTTGGGCAAGGCAAATTTTTTAGGGTTTCCTTTATCTCCACAGTCATAATCCTCCAATTATTCACAGAGACTTAGAATGTGACAACATCTTTGTTAACGGTAACCATGGTGAGGTTAAAATTGGGGATCTTGGTTTGGCCACTTTACTGCGGCAGGCACATGCTCATAGTGTTATTGGTAAGTTTTATTTATATGTTTTTCCTTTCATTTGGTTGATGTGTGCACTCTTTAAGGGTGGTAATCATTGGGTCTAATTAAGTTTAGCATTTGTTATCTTTAGGAACTCCTGAATTTATGGCTCCAGAACTTTATGAAGAAGATTATAATGAACTGGTTGACATCTATTCATTTGGTATGTGCCTATTGGAGATGGTGACTTTTGAGTATCCATATAGTGAATGTAATAATCCAGCTCAAATTTATAAGAAAGTGACATCTGTAAGTTATTCTCTTCTCTTGCGATTAATTTGTTGTTAATAGAAATATGTGATTAATGTGTACTTAGCGAAGTCTGACCATTACATCCAGGAATAACTTTGTTTATTTAGATGCTTTCCTCAGGGTATAAAGCATGCTGCCCTGAATAAAATAAAAGATGCACAAGTAAAGGCATTCATTGAAAAATGTCTTGTAGCAGCGCCCTATAGGTTGCCTACAAGGGAGCTTTTGATTGATCCTTTTCTCCAATGTGATGGTAGCAAAGATTCTACAGATTATATGCGGTTGAAGCTTCTGTTATGCCTCTAACAGAAGATTTTGAAGAACCATCCATCATTCGAGGATCAGGGTCTCCCTCTATGCATCTTGATGGATCATCAGTTTTTAATGACGCGACTATTGTTTCTCATTCCATATCTAGATATATTTCTGGTGTTCTCGTCGACACTAAAATTTTCCTCCGTAATTTCTATTTCATTAATGTATGTATTAGGAATAGGATGTTGTTAAGTATAATTAGTAGTAGCGTCGAATAGAAGATAACGGCACTTTGCCAAGACGACGCCACCAATAATGTATAAGTACGGTAATAGTCAAAAGTACAAAAGGAATGTTGTGGTAAAAAGTAAATATTTGTCGTAAGTGGTCCTTAGGTAATGTTAAAATGTCAAAGTTTGGGTAATTAGAAAAGTAGGGTCTACATGATTAGGAATTAGAAATATTATATTGGTAATAAAGACAAGGAGTGAGGTCATAAATATTTTGTGTATTTTATTTGTAAAAATTCTAAAAATGTGGAACCCATGTAAAATGATAAGGTTTATCTTATCTTAAAAGATAAGCTTACATGTACGTATAAGAGTTAAGGTATGGAATATGATTCGTCGAGTGGATTTCTTATCCTATCTTAGAGATAAGATGGATAAGCACGGAAGTTCTATAAATAGAGAGGCCACCCCCTCATTTAGCATAGAAGGAAGTAGTGAGAAATATTGTATGAAGTGTGTAAAGGAAGCCATCAGTTTAAAGGTGTGTTGAAGAAGCCATTAAGAGGTGTAATTGTAAAGTTTCTCCCATAGTATTGGTGGAAGGCAAGTGAAGTCAATAACACTTGAAGTACCTCATGGGTGAGATTGTAACAATTTCATGTTAATATTATAATTTACTTTGATATTTCAAATTTGTCATCGTTAAAATCTTATCATAGTCGATGGTATTCTTGTGTTATGTTTGTTGTTTTGTTTCCAGATTACATCCACCAAACTAAAGGCTATGCATTAGTAAATAATCATAACACGAGGAGTTCCCGGTGAAGAATTTTCATAGTGTCGGATTGGTGATGACAGTTCTTGAGTTATCCATAGAATTGTTCAAATTTGTTTGTTTTTTTGAAATTTGTTCATGTTCGTTTATTTGAGTCCTTGGATAATCCTCCTATTTAAATCTATGTTGTAGGAAACCCCACTTTGCACATGTTGTTTCACGCTAGAAATGTTTCCTGATGCAAAATGAAAGGCAAAACCATCTTAAACCTCTACTATATTTGGTGTTCTTTGATTTATCCATCAAAATTGTCCAAATCCTTTTAATTTTTTAGAGTTGTTTATGTTCATCTTTCTATATCCTTGAGACTCCACTTTAAAGCTGAGTTGTAGGAAATGCCCCTTGCACATGGCAACATTTCCTGCTTGAAATGTTGCCCATCTGAAATATGGGGTGAAAACCATCTTGAACCTTTACTGTATTTGGTGTTCTTGGACTTATCTACAAGGTAAATGAAATCATTATTAATGGTGCTTTTTGAATGTTATGGTTTGTAGAGAGTTCTAATCATTTGATATTCTAGTTTTTTATTTGTAGAAATCCAAGTCCCAAAGAATGTTGATTTACAGCCATTTGAAGAAAAACCTTTAATCAAGAGACCTTCAATTGAGGGTATATTAAACTGGCCTTGATGATCCTATCTATTTGTTTTTAATCAATAATAGACTCTCTAACATCATATAATTGAGGTGTTATGTTTGTATTCTTGGGTTTAGGTATAAAGAAAGTCAATAATTATCCTCCTCCAACTCCCAAGGAGAAAGCCAAGTTAGCTACCCTTGTATTGGCCTATCCATTTGTTGTGCTAAAGCCCAATGGGGTTGAAGGAGATGTGACCCTGAATGATATAAACAAGAGAATTTTGATGCCTCCCAAAAAACCCATCCAACATCCTGTTGGGGATTATGCCAGACCTCCATCTGTTGCTTCAACTGGCTCTGGGCTCTCAGGAAAGGTAGTAGTTGCTCTCACCAAAATACACACACAGGGAAAAAGGAGCCATTACAATTATGAGGACAAAAGGCTAAGTTGTATATTACATGCATCCATGTATTATATTGTCAACTGCAAACATGTGTACTCCACTCGGTACTGTAAAAAATATTTCTATATGCAACTTATCGCCCCCTATAAGTTTATATCGTCTTTGGATTTAGGTTTGTCTGAGATTTATCTGGGTTTAACAAGATGGAAACTTTTGCGAAGCTTGAGAATTCTCTCAAGAATGTCAAAGGTTAGTGTTAGTGATTATCTTTTCCTTTCTATTTTGATGTTAAATTTATTTGTATAGTTTGGTTTAGATCGGGCTGATAAAAGGGTTCTATTGCATTGGAAAATTATTAACCGCATCATTTTAGACTGAAAAGAAGCAACGAAAATGGTGTAGCATGAGCGAAAATGGTGTAGCATGAGTGATAATTGTGTCTTTGCAAAAACTTGGGGCCTTCGCCTTGTATGAAATTTGAATAGTTTTCTTTGTCTGAATGGAACAGGAACAAGAACATGTCACCACCTGCAACTTGTGGTCAACAAGGTAAATGGTGATTTTTGAATGCTATGGTTTGCAGAGAGTTCTAATCATTTGATATTCTGGTTTTTATTTGTAGAAATCCAGGTCCCAAAGATTGTTGATTTACAACCATTTGAAGAAAAACCTTTAATCAAGAGACCTTTAATTGAGGGTATATTAAACTGGCCTTGATGATCTTTTCTATTTGTTTTTAATCAATAATAGACTCTCTAACATCATATAATTGAGGTGTTATGTTTGTATTCTTAGGTTTAGGTATAGAGAAAGTCAATAATTATCCTCCTCCAGCTCCCAAGGAGAAGGCCAAGGAGATTTGCTCTGGATTTGAGTGCTCCTGTAGACATGCTGTCCAACAAGATAAAGGAGTTAATTTTGGATGAAATGAAGGTAACCCAGGTTGGTAGGGATATCAGATCTCAATATGTTAGAACAGAGAAGCATCACTGAGTTTTAATTCATTCAAATTAAAACACTAATGTATAATGGTGATTTCGCAGCGAAGGTATGCAATTTTTATGCTTGTGTATGTAGTTGTTAAGATTTTGGCTTTTGCCATTGTGATCTTTTCTTTTTAACTTCAACTAAAAATTTGAGTAAGTTCCATTTCAAAAATTTGTAGGGGAGATTCACGACTTTTGAAAACCATCTTGAACCTCTATTGGTACTTATTGTATTTGGTGTTCTTCGAGTTATCCATCGAATTGTCCAAATCTTTTTGTTTTTTTGAAAGTTGTTCATGTTCGTTTATCTGAATCCTTGGAGAATCCTCCTATTTAAAGCTATGTTGTAGGAAACCCCCACTGCACATGTTGTTTCCCGCTAGAAATGTTGCCTGATGCAAAATGCAAGGCAAAACCATCTTGAACCTCTACTGTATTTGGTGTTCTTTGAGTTATCCATCAAAATTGTCCAAATCCTTTTAATTTTTTAGAGTTGTTCATGTTTGTCTTTCTGAATCCTTGAGACTCCACTTTAAAGATAAGTTGTAGGAAACACCCCTTA
This sequence comes from Taxus wallichiana var. yunnanensis, assembly GCA_018340775.1. Lineage (NCBI taxonomy): Eukaryota > Viridiplantae > Streptophyta > Pinopsida > Cupressales > Taxaceae > Taxus > Taxus wallichiana. The sequence continues at coordinate 172,571,867 of CM031233.1, forward strand.
CACATGGCAACATTTCCTCCTCCATCTCCCAAGGAGAAAGCCAAGTTAGCTACCCCTGTATTGGCCTATCCATTTATTGTGCTAAAACCCAGTGGGGTTAAAGGAGATGTGACCCTGAATGATATAAACAAGAGAATTTTGATGCCTCCCAAAAGACCCATCCAACATCCTGTTGGGGATTATGCCAGACCTCCATCTGTTGCTTCAACTAGCTTTGGGCTCTCAGGAAAGGCAGTAGTTGCTCTCACCAAAATACACACACAGGGAAAAGGAGCCATTACAATTATGAGGACAAAAGGTTGAGTTGTATATTACATGCATCCATGTATTATATTGTCAACTACAAATGTGTGTGATATTTAGGAACAATATGTATTATAAGACCTTCTTTTCTCTCGAAGGTACACTTTCCTAAGTTTAGACAATCAAAGTTTTTTGAAAACCTGTTAGATATGTTGTAGATGTTCTTCCAAAGTCTTGTAATGGATGAGGTGAAATCACTAAATAAAAACACCAAAGGTAGACCTAAGAGGTCAAAGGAGGAGATTAAGGGTATGAGTACAACCAAAGTAGAAGTTAAAGGCTTCACAAAGGAGAAGTGGAGTTTAAGGGCATGATAATTTTATGATCAAGAAGATGAATTAGTAGAATGTTTCTTCTTACAATTAGTTTGTATTATATATATGTATACTAACTGGATTCGAGGCCTAGGGTATACGATCCACATTTGGAACACCTGGATCAAGGGACTAATACAATTAATTCCAGAAAAATACTCTCTAGCCCAATAAATGGAGGAATCCCAATGGTCAAAATAAAAAAACTTATATTGTTTAGCGTTCACATTGCATTGTACACATGTGATTGCTAGTTTATAGATTACTTTTATTTTCTAAAGGGTTGAAGATATAAAGTGGAAAACCCTATTTGAAAATACTAGGAGGTGAAATAGGGTGAGAGAGAATCAAAATTTATAAAATAGAAACGTTGTCTTTGGGGTTTTTGAGTGCGTGTCATATCGCTCAACCTTCTCGGGTGTTGCGGAAATTTCTATTATAGGTTTTTCTAGGGTTTTTCGCCTTTGGGCCCCTATATAATGGTCTCTTCCACTTCTAGCCCGACTATTGAAGTCATGGCTGGAGTTGGAGCTAATGGAATTGCGAACAATTGTACCACCACCGAAACACCCCGGAAGTTCGTCCCGAAAGTCTTTCACGAGGTAATGTTTCTCCTCCTGATGTTGTTTTACATATTCAAGAGTTTAATGTTGTTTGCCAATGGTTAGAGCAATTATGACTTATTGGGTATTTTGTGGGTCACATCTCCTCTGAAAGCATGTTAAAATCTTGGGTTACCTCGGCCTAGTTGTCCATGACAGTCGGCTTAAGAGTGTTTAGAATATGACCAAAGGGTTCTTCCTTTTCCACTTCTCTGACCCGGTAAATGCCCCGACCATCCTTAACCGGTCATCCACTTGGTATGTTTGTAACTCTCTTTTGGTCCTGTCTCCATGGACCAAATATTTTGTAGTTTCTAATTACGCGGATCTCAAGGTGTCGGTATGGGTGGAATTCTCTGGTCTCCCACTACCCTGTGTTCACTTCTTGCATCAAATAGCATCTTTTGTTGGGCATGTTGTGACTATGGAACCTCAACGGTTTTATAATGCTCACCCACAAAAGTGTGTCTGTGTTGAGGTCAACCTCTCCCAGGAACTTAAGGAGTTTGTGGAGATTCAAATGGGAGATAAACAATACTCCCAGCATATCTTATACATTAATTTGCCTAATACTTGTTTCTAGTGTCAAAACTCTAATCACAAGATCAAGGATATGTACTTTATCTGTCACACAACCACCTAGCCCCCAAGGTGGCACCCAAAGCACCAAAACCTAATCAGGAGGAGGGGTGGCAAATAGTTGGAGGAAGAAAAAAAAGAATAAGCCATCCCAAAGTAAAACCCTCGGCTCTAATGGCTCAAGTGAGCTAGTTGTTAAGGAACAAGTCTGTGACTAGCGCCCCAAGGAACAAGTAATTAATGACTCGACTATTCCCTTTCATAAATTTTCCAGCACACCCCAAGCGACCATGAATCTCATGAACCGGTCTAACCCCATTCGCAACTACTTAAATCTTCCGTCTTCCTAGGTCGTGCTAACATCTCATTCACATGGCCCTCTCAAACGGTCCCGAAATTCACCCTACCACTCTCAAACCATAGCAGACGACATAACATGGACTCTACAAAGGAATAATATAACATTGAATATGTTGCACCTAGGAAATTTGAGCTTCAATATTTCTTGAAGAATAATACTTCTCAATTCCTACAAAATCAGTATGATGCCTTGTCAGGCTTGGATGAGGATGGTATGGCCCTTGACCACCGTTTATCATGAATTGTATATCATGGAATGTGTGGGGTCTTACCGAATCCAATCGCAAGTATATTGTTCGGGATGTTCTTCAAAAATTTGTCAATTTAGATGTTTTAAGTTTGTAAGAAATGAAAGTTGCAGGTTTTTAGTGAACGATGCTATGTAAATCCATTTGGCCTAACAACTTGGCTATCTGCAGTAATCATGAGGGGGGCGTTGGGGTTTAATCTCCCTTTTTGCACCTAAATGACGGCCCTTTTTAATGGATTATGGTGTTGACCCCACCAATCATGTGATATGGGTCTTATTTAATGTTGATAACTGCCCTTTTGGCTTCATTAACATCTATGCCTCTAATGATGCAAACAAAGGGCCGACCTATGGCAATGGATAACCACTACCGTTCCCGATGCATATTGGGTTATATGTGGTGAATTTAATATGGTTGAGTTGCCCATGGAAAATCGTGGGCACCTACCTATGAGGTGGACAACTGACGAAAGGGAGGCGTGGTTCTATATGCGTAATAAATTTAGGTTTTATGACCCAAATTCCTCTCACACTCCCTCCTGAAGCTTGGTTCACTTGGTCCAATCTCTGAGGTGGATCCGATCGGGTCCTCAAACGGCTCGATCATGCCATGTTGTCTACTCAAGATTACTTTGAGTTTGACAACATTTATTCCCTCCCTATGGAGGTTATGCCAAATTTCATCCTTTCGGACCACTCCCCCATACGATTTTGTATCACTTGGCATGATAGGTGACCCCTCTTTGTCATAAAGCCCATTTTTTCTCAACACTACCTTAATGGAACATGGGCCCACCCTTAATCACATTAGGAGGGTGTGGAATTTAATTCCATGGCCACGTCATTACCAACATTACCATCCACCCCTACAAGCCACTGGATTCATTGGTGGGAGGATGCTTTGACTCGGACGACTAGATTCTTCGAATTTGTGGTCACCACTAGCCAACATTAGATGTCGCTCATACTCTACCACTTCCTCCACTCTTAGCCGAGTTGTGGTGGCGCTAGAAGGGAACCCTTCTCCAAAAATTTGTAACTCCAAGTGGCAGAGCTCCGCTAGAAGATCCAAATTACGACAATTACAACGCTCGAGGCGCTCAAATCTATGCCCGGCTACACTGGCTTAAATTGTGGGATTGTGTTTCTAAGGAATTTTTTCTTTCCCTCAGAGCTAAGTGGCCTTCTTAGCAAATTCAGGTCATTCGAGATGGAAAAATTTGGGTTTCAGATCCTCAACGTATGCTTCAGACCTAATCATTACAATTTGGTCTTCCAAGCTCAAGCCCCTTTTGAGGAGCATCAAACAGCCTTAGACCAATGCTTGGCAGTTGTGCCTTACAAGGTCACTCTAGTGCAAAAGATGGCATGTGATTGAATGATCTCCATTGAGGACCTGCATGAAACTGCCATGTAAATGGCTAATGATAAAACTCCCGGGTGTGACAACTTCCCTTACAAGTTCTAAAAATCACTTTCGGATATGGTTGGATCGGATCTTCATCAGGTTTACCTCAAAGGTTTTCAAAACCAGTCACTGGGAATGCACATCAATAAAGGGAACATTAAATTCATCCCTAAATCGCGAGCTTTGAAAATTACTAACTCGGCAAGATATCACTTTGCTTAAGGTTTCATATAAGATCATCGCCAAAGCCCTTGCTACTCGACTGCGTCATATCCTTCCTCGCCATAATCTAACCACAAAAAAAAGTTTATCCAAGGGTGTTTCATTCTTGACAACATCATTTCCATCTGGGAAGGCATGGAATGGGCTCACAGATCTAACCAATCTGCCATGTTCATTAAAATTGATTTTGAAAAAGCTTATGACTGGATTAAATGGTTGTTTATTCTTGCCATATTCCAAGATTTGGGCTTTGGCCCAAATTTAATTCATCGGTCTACATCGTGTTCGCTAATGCCTCTACCCAAATCACCATTAATGGCCACAGTTCTGAGCCTTTCAGCCATTTTTGCTTTATCTCGCCAAGGTTTCCCATAGCTCATGTGTTGTATGTTCTCGCGGCATAAGGTTTTGGCTATCTTCTTGCCCAGGCCAAATCTCAAGGGATTTTCGGGGGATTTCGTTGCTTTCTGTAGAAGGATAGCACTTGTTTATTGGTCACTTTGTAGATGACTCCTTTCTCACCCTCATCGAGGAGGAAAGCAACATCCGCAATGCCATGAATTGCTTGGATATCTTCTGCTTAGATTCTGGTTCTTCCATTCAATGGTGAAGGATGCACCGCTTGAGCAATCCTTTCTCCCCGTGCATCCTTGGTCGGCCTCTTTCGACTGGAAACTTCTTATCCATGGTGAGATGTTTAAATTTCTTGGTACTCCTTTTTCTAACAAGCTTCACCTGTGGAGCTTTGGGAGTATGTGATTCAACATGTTACAAAGAAATTGGAATATTGGATTACCAAACCTCTCTCATTAGTGGGGAAATTCCAAGTGTGTTCTAAAATCCTCATAGCCACGCATGTGTACTATTCATCTTGTTAGGTTCCATCCAAAGCCTCTCAGTGCAAAAATTGGAAAATCTTCTCAAAGACTTTCTATAGACCAACGCCTCGTCCAGAAAAGGGTTTCACAGAGTTTCTTGGGAAACTTGTTGCCTTCCTCATGAGTCTGGAGGGATGGGTTTCATGGACATCCTCCGAAAAGGGCAGACACTTTGTGTGAAATGGATTATACGCTATCTCGAAGGTCAAGAAGCTTGGAAAGTGTTGTTGCGACATGGTATTGTTGAGGGATCCCCTTATGGTCGTCCCACCTGGAAAGGCCTAGGGTTTGTTAATCTTCTCATTGCTCTTGTGCTTCAAATTTTTGGCACCTTTGTGCTTAAAAGTATTTGGAAAGCATGGGAACGTATCAAACCGTGGCTCCAATGGAAAGGCAATGGCTTTCGCAATGGCCTTTCCTTTAACCAACAATCCCTGTGGTGGTCACTGTCATTCAAGTCCAAGATCGGTGTCTTCCCGAATTCGACATTCAAGCTCTTCAAGAACATAATTCATTCTATTCAAGATCTTTTTGCAATCACTCTCACTCTTAGTACTCTTGGAATGAGCTTCGTGCTAGATACCTACTCACCATCCAAGATCATGCCAATATAGACGAAATCATTAGGGTAGTCCTTAATTCTATGCTTTGCATAAGCTCACTGTGATTCCATCTCATCCATGGTGGAATGACTTGAATTGGTATGTGGACACACCCTTTCAAAATTATGCGGCCTATAAGGGCTACCGTTAGCTCTCACCACATTTTCCCATGGTTGAAAAACTCAACTCTAGGTGGGGCTTCATTCTTCTCCTTCCTGTTGGAGAAGGAGGTTCGACACAGTCTGGTCCGCTTGTGTGGAGCCTAAGACTGTGCACTTTTGTGGTGCATTTTACATCAAGGCCTTCCTATTGCACTCGTCTGGTTCAAATTGGTGTCCAAATTCCCAAATGCCCCTTCATGGGGCATCTAAAACTCTTATGCATTTGTTTTTGTATTGTCCCAAATCCCAATAGGCCTAGAATTAAATCTATTCATTCTTTCTCCCTCTCAAGATAAAGTGTTTCACTTGGCACCATATTCTTTTAGGAGATAGCCCCATATTTCCTCATATGTTCACCCAGATTTGGCATGCTTTCAGAGGGGAAATTTTGTTTTGGTTATGGAAAGAATGGAATGATTTTTTGTTTGCTAATACTGAGGTTGATCATCATTTTTCCATTTATAATAAATCAATGGTTATCTCCAATGTGTTGCTGCAAATTCAAGTCCAAGCCAATAAAGTGACCATGGAGGTGGAGCATTTGCAAACTCTTCTGCGGCATTGGGGTGATGCCCCATGCAACGTTGCTCAAGAGCCACCTTCTCCTTCTCGGCGCTCTCCACCTCGTAGTGGCAGTCCCCATGGAGGTCGCCGGAGTCGCTCCCAACTGCACTCTTTCAGTCGTGCTCGCCAGTCTCTACGTAGTCAACCACAAAGCCACTCTCCAGCTCGCCGATAGGGGTGGGGCTCCCCCCACCAGTTCGCCAACTCGGTTGGGGTTGGCCGCCCATCCCGAGCCAAGTACCCGGGACATGTGGAACTTGTCACCTCCGCCTCCACCGCCATCTAACAAGTTTCCGCAATTGGCTCTGGCCATTTCTCCCACTCGGGATGTCACTGAGCGGAAGAAGAAGGCCCCTCGGGCTTGGGTTAGGAATTGTCGGACTCGGAAAGGATCTTCCGGCTCGCGGTTGGCCATATGATCGTGATCCCCCTTCACTGGCATGTTTGCTACTATTGCTTAGTCTCATCTCTATTTTTTGATGATGTAATGCTTTGATGCTTTCCTAGGCATTGCCTAGTGTGTTCATTTGCTCGTGGTTTTGGGGCATGCTCTCATACCACCCGTTTTTTGTTGGAAAAATCTTGTATCATGTTCTATTTAATATAATATAAGATCTTTTTCATCAAAAAAATGGAAAAACCTTATAAATATCAATCTTGATATCTCACACTCGAAAACTAAAATAACAATCACATATTTGATTAGAAAGATTATTTATTTCAATTTGTGTTTGCTAAACTAAAATTCAATTCCATTGTAAACGTAATTAATAATTTAATTATATTTAAAACATTTACAAAAAAAAATAATGTAATTTAATTACAATTTAATAGTATGTTATAATAATTATATAATAAATAATTGGAAGACTTTTGAAAAGTAAATTGTGATGAAGGTAACATTAAAATTCATATCATAGTGGTGTTATCTTTAATATAAATTATTTTCATTTTATATATAAATATGCAATTAATTTTGTCCATACTTGAATTATAGATAATCGTGTACTTTAATTCAGCTCTAGGTATACAAGCTAGTTTGAATAAGGGTCATGAATCTCTCACCACGTTTTGAAAAACATTATTTTTTTCTTTGGTTTTAAGATACTCAAAAGGAAAAAATCACCTCTTTTATTCACCGATCATACCTACTTGTTGTATGGCTCTAAGGTTTGGGGACTATGTAGTTGAATTGAGCGCCGATAGTGAATAGAAAACTGATTATCACAATGCAATTCAAACATGTTCATGCGAAGAGATCATATACTCACGTCATGATCCATGCATAATTTAGCGGAATCCCTCTCATTACTTCATGGATTTTTATGTCATGACAATGATTCATAATTTCAAATAGTTGGATAAATTTACAGAGTGGTTGTCTTAGGTATCCACGCCATTCTTGTAGATTCTCTATGGACTAAGAAAACTATAGGGTTGATTCATGTTGGCATGAAACAACCTCTTTGTCTCTTTCCCTCCTTGATCAAGTAATATTGAGAAGCCACCCCAACATGGTTCCCTAGTAGATGGCCCTTATCTATACTTGAGAGAGATTCATACTAATATTTATGGAGCCTACTTATAGTCCATGAGGTCCTATCCTATAGAGTCGTTCATCTCAAAACTTCAACACTATTCGAACTCATATCTTTACTTTAGTGAGGGATTCATCTAACCCTCATGGTACACAAAATTGTATTTATCTTGCATCCCAAAGGTTCCCCTTGCTCATTTCATAGTTTTCTCCCATCACCTTTGCGTTGAAACATACCACCATATCCTTCAAGAGCATTGTATTTGTCATATTTGCTTTATTGAGCAAATGAATGAGACTCGCCATTTTTTAAGTTGCTCTCTTTAATACAAAATAAGAGACTGACTATTCTACTTCTCGAGAGATTCTCTTGGATTTGTCAAGATATTTTTGGCTTATAAAGACTAGAGATGTTTGTCATATTTCTCTGCGAGATGTTCAATTATTCGCTAGTGACTTTTAAACATAAGTCCCGAAGGTCTTTATGGAGGACATGTACCACATTAATTACATCATACTTCCAACAATCTTGCATCATCAATAAGAAAAGACGTCACGACTATCTTTGAAACGTATATGATAGATGAGTAAGACATCGTAGACTCACTTATCCACATGACTTCGGACCCAATACACACTTCTTCACAACCTTAAATATTAGAAGTATTGTTGGAACCCTCTTTTGCAGTCCTCTATTTTATTCTATCGTTGCTTTTATTCACTCAATAGACTATTACACTTGCCCTATTTTCTTTACATTATATCTTTTAGACAAAAACAAAAACTATATTTAAATTGAAAATAATTGTTTGAATGTCATGTGTTTGTGCTCTTTCTCTTAAGATTGGTAAAGAAAAATCAAATTGTAAGAATCTAGAGCTATGATCCGAATGGCCGTCTTGCCAGGGATGACAAGCAAACAATAGGCCTGCGTCTTTTATGTTTGTTTATTAGGAAATGTCAAAACAAAATTCCATACTGGTGAACAAACAAGCCGCTTCCTTTCACCAGCTCCAAAATATTTATAAACTTTTATCACTTCAACCAAATCTTTTAGGGACGTTAGCTTTAAGCAAGCTCTAAGTGAAGACAACCTGTATATTTTGACCAAGTATTGGGAAAATTTGCATAAAACAAACGAGTTGATAAACGTCACTCTATTACAACAGAAGCTAGTTGTGACATTTAATTCTTCCCAACAGCTCTTGGCCTCACATTGTCCATTTTCTTCAACTTTAAGGCTATTCTATGGTAGGTAGTCTAAAAAGACTACAAATCTACCTTAATTTAAGGGAGGTGATATTTGTAGTTGGGTAGTTTCAAGTCAATTTATATGGACAAAAATTTATGATTTGTAGATCTAAAGATCTTATTTTGAAACTGTTCACATTGGGCTTATTATATTTCAATGATATTTATAGATGTGATAGGTAAATAGTCTTTTTAGAAGATTATAATCTCAAGATTGAAAAGAAATGTTAAAAAGAGAAAAAATCAATGAAAAACAAAGAAGATTCGAGGTTGTTGGACATTAATTTGAATTTTTACATTTAAATAGATTATGAAGTTTAATCTTTTTCTTGTTAATTTTAATTTAAAAATTTATGTATTTTAATATTTTATTCTTCAAACATGGTGATTATATTGAATTCGAGGTTGTTGGGGGAGTTAGATTGAATGTGATGAAAAGATTTTTCAAATAATTGTAAAATGATTTTTTAATCAATGTGATTCATCTTTAAGAAAGAATTTTCTCAAAATGTTTTCTAATAATTCAGTTTTAGAGGTGAAAACACGAAAACTTCCTCGAAGGTCACACATCTAACATTTTTAAATATAAAATTTCCTCACAATCATTTACTTGTTTTGCTTTATTAACCCTATTTTCCCGAACTTAAACTTTCCTAAATAGAAAGAGTAAATGAGCATAATCGCATTGACTCTCCAAACCTTGACACACACAAGAACACTCAAATTGAGGTCCTCACATACGAGATAATTTCAAGAATATTAGTTCTTACTTCCAAATAACTCGCCCAAAGACCTCAAGAGACCTCATACCCGGACAACATGGTCAAGACCTATCATGCAACACACATTTTATTGGTTTCAAGATCTTTGATGTTTAGTTAGTAGAATTGTTGTTTTATTTCTCTTTTGTTTTTTTGGAGACGCATTCGGCACTCCCGTTATGTATTGGATTCGTGTAATATCTTCTTATGTCTCACGAGTCATTCTTGATCTCTAGTAAACATTAATATCTAAATTATTCACACTAACACATAAAAGTGTTGATTGAATGGTCAACCAACCAATAAGCTATTTACCACTCTTTTGATGTACTCTTTCATTAGTTGGTTGACCATTCAACCTTTAAAATATATGTAATCTTTAAATTGAACGTTCATAAACATACCCCTCGAAGATAAGGACATACCCCCAAAAGATAGCCGATTTTGCCCCCATTTCTCCACAATTAAGATAAAATTGTGCTATTCTATGGTACCATTAATATAAATCCGAGGCCTGCAGTGCCAAGTGCCAACAAGAGAGTCACTAATCACGATGTGGTTCTCCTCTAAAATTTTATCGATGATCACAATGCTTTGTCATCACAGTAACAGCCAATCCCAACGATGTCTGCAAATACTCATACGCGCTAAAAAAGTTTCATATTCAATACATATATCACATTCGGAGACTTGACATGTTGGGTATCAGAGACATATACACATGGATTGTGGCGTTCTTGCAGCTAACAGAATTTTTCTGAAGAGGGTGACAAGAAAATGGAGAAGGGGGCCATGACCATGCCAGGGGATGTGCCTTATCAACAACTTTCCACACTGAGGCTGCAGGAGGAGATTGAGGATGCAGATGCCCAAGGTCCAGCCCATGTGACCGTGGTGGTTGGGAAAGAAGGGAGAGTTTTTAAGGTGGATCCTCAAACTCTTGAAGATGATTTGTTTAGGTCTCTGCTGGAAAAGGCTACCAAGAACCAGGCAGGGGATGGTTTTGTAATCTTGTTAGAGCAGTGTGATTCCATTCTGTTTGAGCACATTCTTTGGCTTGTATACAACGACGATCGTTCCCTTCTAAGTGTCAATATGGAGGAGCTTGTTGAATTTTATGCTCAAGATTCTACCTGATCAGATCTACGGAGTTTTGAGGTTGGCAGTTTCTGGATATAATTACGTGTAATATTTTTATTTATGACGATGTTTTGAGTCTTATACCAGATCCTTTATTGGGGAGAAAGCCTAGGAAGAGCTGAGTTTTGAGATTGAAAGTTTCTGGATATAATTGGGTGCAATATTTTTATTTCTGACGATGTTTAATGGAGTCTCATACTAAACCTTTTATTGGGGAAAGGTTTAGGAAGAGCTGAAATGGCCAGTGAATTAGTGTTGACTGGTTGTTAGGGCATGGGATGTTTAGCACTTTTAGTGTTTTTGAGTGTTAAAACGTATCTAAACGGCCGTTTAGGTGAACGTGGAAACCAGTGCTCATTATAGACAAATGGCATAGATCTGATTGTTATAGAAAAAAAAAGGCTAAGTTTCTCTCCATTCCTCTAATCAGATCTGAGTAAAAATAATACTCAGATCTTATTATTGAATTTTAAGCCAGATCTTATTGTATGATAGATTAATGGATTTCATTTTTTTACATCGATGGCAGCATCTCTGCCATTATTCTGATTACAAACAGATTACATTCATTAATTCTTTTCCTGGAATGGATTTGAGCAACCTCCTGGAGAGATTTACTGTATATTTCTTGATCTTGTTATGTCTTCATTAACTGCGAATTCTATCATCAAGCAAGGTTCATGTCGAAAAAATGTGGAATAGATATTTTGGTTAGATTGTGCAAGTTGTCACCCACACAAATCCAAGGCAAGACTCTTTCCTCGATTTTGTTTTTATATGAATGAATGCTAAGAGGGTCAAACTCTCACCTTGGAATGTATTTTTATTATTTATGTGTGTAGGATAATTGTGTGGATTATTTATTTATTTTTTAAATTGAAGGTCTGAAATAACTAATCTCGAGAGCATTTTGAGTCTATTGGTTTTGTGGTACAAATAATTAACCTTCTTTAGTTTAGTGTTGAGGACTAAAAGGTATTTATTCCATCAAATTTATCTAATAATCCGTAAACTAAATTTACAACAAAATTATCCTCCCAAAAGGTTGTCTTTGGTTTTAATCTCTTAGCCCTCTCCAAGTAAAGAGCCCATTCACATAATCAAAACCCCCATTATAATAGCTCTAAGTTTATTGCAGAATTAAATTTACAAAAATAGTTCTAATTTTGGTACTTTGGAGAATTTATTTGTTATGTTGCTTTGGTGTATATACATGTTTATCAATTATTAGTTTATATTAAACTTTAGTATGAATGTGTTCTTTATGTTTGTGTAATTTTTGGCACATTTCTCTATATTATCCTTTGTTTCTACCATTTTTTCCTTCTTGTGATTGTTTTCACTTTGCTCGATGCTTTTCTCTATCTCTTTGTTTTCCTACTTTTCTAGATTTTTTTCTAGATACATAACAATGAAACCAATATTGTATTATGATTGTGATGGTAACCTTTTTGTGGATCCTCGAGTTTTGGCCCTTTTTTGTCGCCTTCTCCCACCCCATTGTTTGTAGGTATGCATGCCACAAGCCCCTAGAGCTTGTGTGAAAGGATAATGCACAATTAGAGATAAGAGGTGCATTGTATAATGCATGGGAAAGACTAAAAAAACTTGTTTTTGAGAAAACTTTAATAGGCGGAAGACTTAGATGAAGATATACAACTTCTATTCAATATTAATAATATCTAAGATTAATGGTGCAATCTTATGTAATAAGAAGGAAATTATTCATTTTCGATGTGTCTAGATTGTGAAAGAATCCAAAACTATAGTTTATTTGAAGTTATATAATCGGGCATATTAACTATCTCTTATTTATGCTTTGTGTCTATTCTCTCAACAATCGATTGATGATCCAAATTTGTGGTTAAAATACATGAATACATAAATGATTACATGGAGACAATATTACAACCGACAACCATTATAGGTGAGATGGTTAATAATTCCATCTTTCTTGCTTAAGTATGGATTATGGTCCGATGTGTGCCATGCTAAGGGGATTTTTAATGTGATGTACATGTGGAGTTTGTTGCCTCGTATACTTCTTGGTAACGTGGTGATAACATGTGCACATGGTTCTTTGAGGTTCTATACGGATCTACAACAACACTTGGCATGGAGATAAATAAGGAGAAAGAGTGTGAGGATATCACAAGGGTATGAGGTGTCACACAACATTGTGAGAGGGTGTGAACGAGGTGGTACATAAGATTGCGAAGTTGGAGTGGTAAAAGCTACAAAAACCATGAAGAGAGATTGTGTTGTATATGAGACTAAATGAAGTAATGCACCAAGGAGATTAGAGACTTTATAAATGACACAAAGTATCTAATGAGATGCATGAAAATTTGGAGTTCCATGTTAAGGTATTAGGAGTTGCACCAATGTTGTGAGATACATCAAGACCTTACGTATCCCTCAAGGTGCTACAAGGATAAGGAATATGAAGTCTTCAAGAAAAGTAAGGAGGATTTCATAGTTGTGAGATTCTCGCGAGGTAGGCTACAAGCTTGATCATGGATCATTCACTCTTTATTGAAAAATAATGTGTATGTTAGCCGATATGATCAATATGACTATCTTATTTCTCTTCTCAATAATATAGATTAGGATATAAGTGGAAGACCATACTAGAGCTAACACACGATCCAAGGATAGTGCCAAGGGGCATAATAGTTGTGGATATCAAGAAAAGTAAGGAGGATTTCATAGTTGTGAGATTCTGTGAGGTAGGCTACAAGCTTGATCATGGATCATTCACTCTTTATTGAAAAATAATGTGTATGTTAGCTGATATGATCAATGTGACTATCTTCTTTCTCTTCTCAATAATATAGATTAGGATATAAGTGGAAGACCATACTAGAGCCAACACACAAGCCAAGGATAGTGCCAAGGGGCTTAATAGTCATGGATATAGAAGATAACATCTAGGTCACACTCATATGCAAGGCATATGGTTCAAACCATATGTCTAAGAAAAGGCACAAGATGTTGTTAGAGTCCACATAGATAAACTAAATGTTATAATGTCATACGAAGGATAATAGGAAAAGGTTGTAATATATGTTGAATAGACAAACATATCATATTATATTCTTGTCTAATACATGATACATCAAAAATAATTAATCATACTAACATAAAGGAAAGAGAAAATGTTAAAGACACTTATATTTTTAAGACATTATCAACACATTAACCATCCCAAAGTTAGTATCACCTTGTGAGAGAGTTATTGTGGGTAGAACACAAGATGATGTTGATCATTATCAAGAATTGTATTTAGATGTCAAAATTGTGCCTCTCTCGAGGCAAAGCTTATCACTTGGCCATGCATGGTGAATTATAATGCGGTTCATGTGATGCATAGGATGCAAGTGATAAATATATCTATATGGCCATAGTATTGAGGTAATCAATGGTCATATATAAGATGTGATAAGGTATATCTCATTTACTATAATGTAGTGCTAGTGCATGTGTTTTGTAGTGTATCTCTATCAAGGGGGACATTTTCCCAATACTTACATGATTAATATAAACCATGAGTGTAATTCAATAGGAGAGGTTAAATGGTTGGGAAAGGTAGGGTTTATCGCCACTTAATGTGTTTGGAAGAGCCTGAAGAATTTTAATCATGCCCTTAATTTTGATCTTATGAATTTTGGAAGATAGGGTTTGACAATGATTAACAAAGATGACCATATATGCAATGGTAGTCACAAAAGGGGTGACCGGGTTGTTGGGATAGCTATGTAATACATCAATGTCACATAGCTAGTAGTATAAGTAAGTGAAGATCGAGTAATATAGATGGAAATTTTACGAGACATGTCTAGATGCTCCAAAATAGAAATAGATCCCACAATGAGTATACATTCAAGGGAATTAACAAGTTGTATTAGATCAAGACTAGCCATTGCTGATTATATGTGATCATTATTATTATATAAAACCATGATAAACCATTGCTTGATTATTATAGTTGATTATATTTAAAACCCTAGTATACTTTAGCTTATTATTATTATTATGGTTGATCTAATTTATTATTATACTTTAGCTTATTATAGTTGATTGTGTCAAATTTATTATGATAAACCATGATAAACATTTTTATTATTATTTGATAAACCATTGCTGATTATATGTGATCATTATTATTATATTAGATCAAATTTATACTTTAGCTTTTGTTTATCATACGCGACCATATATGTTGATCATTATTGCTAATTACAGAGTCGCGTATGATAAACAAAAGCTAAAGTATAAATTTGACACAAGTAATAAGCTAGATAAATATAAAACCCTAAGTACAAGAGAGGGAAACAACGACTTCGCTTATTTACACCTTGGTGTCGGGATTGTGCAGACTAGAGAAACTGATAACAGGAAGGACGACTTGTCATAACGTGCTCAAGAAATTCTAGAGTTATCATATGAAGTTGGACCAGGCGCGCCAGGTGTCGAATCCGCTTCAGGCGCCCGTGATCGCTAAAATGGTCGAACTCGGTTTTTCCGGTGTCTCAAAAGTGTCACTCATAGTCATTGTTGGTCGCATGTATTTTGTTGGATGGTCGTCGAGTGCACTTGAACCCCGCAAAGAGATGTTTACCTACAAAACTCTCAATCTACATCAAATCTCAAAAAGAAAAGAAGTAATATGGGGATTCAAACTAACCCAGCGGTCACCCGATAGAGTGATATTACAACAAAGCACCGCATGACTCAGTGTATTACGAGTGCGTGTGTGAAATAATTGTGCCATAGGATTCCCTTATGCGCAAGTGCACTTGATAGTGGGCGGTAGCTAGATGTAGCAATGTAAATAGATGTGTGGATGGAATAATGAACTTCCCCTTCCTATGCAGTGTATGTAGAAAATGCAGTCCCTTTTCCCTTGAATGGATGCTAGATGGATGCCTTTAGTGCTCTTAGATTCCTTTGGATGCAAGCTTAGGTGATGATAATAGATGTTTAGAGCTTGGTCCTTTATTTTAGTCACATAGCTTTGTATTTATATGATTCCCTTGGTTGAATTTCATAATTGACAACTGAAAGGCCGACCCATAAGAAAATAAGATGCCTAAAAGATAAAAGAATCCCAAAAAGAGCAAGTAAGGTGGAAAGTGGTCGGGGCCCCGAGAGAACAAGGGTGCCTGAGCACCGGCATCTTGGCTAGGCATTGGTGTCTAGAGTCATGAAAGATAAAGCAACAAATTATCGATCGGGATGTAGGGTGTAAAATACCATAAAGAAGGCCAAAAATGAAGCAAAGATTCCAAAAATAGTTGCCAATTACTAGTTTTCTCATTTAGGAATCGTATGAATGCAAGTATGCTTGTATGACCTATAAATGTACCCAAGTGCATGATTTTGTGTCTACATTTTCTCCCACTTTATGTTGTTAATTGAATAATCGGTAACATAAAGTAGATAAGAGATTCATACATGATAACCATGTAGATTGTGATGGCGATAACGTTCCGCAGAGACAAGTGAAAACATGGAGTGATAAAAATGAAGCGTGGGAGCTAAGAAAGAGGAAGTGACCCTAGGAGTGAAGCGTGTTGTAGATATTATTGTGCTTGATGTAGGGTTGTTGTTTTGCGTTTTAAAGACAAACTTGTAAAAGAAGAGAAAAGAAGTAGTCAAATATGTGTATATGAATTTTTTTATGCATAAGTATGTAAAAGTATGTGAAAATGTGTAAAAAGGAAAGTGTGCACCTGATTTGTGAAGAGTGAAAAGGATTAAAAATGTCTTGAAAATGTTGTGTAAAGCGAGTTTTTAAGCGATCTCACACCAAGAGCAATTTTTTTGGTGATTTCATGCCAAGTGTGAGTTTTTGGGTGATCTCACGCCAAGTGTGAGTATTTTGGGTGATCTCACACCAAGTGCGAGTTTTTGGGTGATCTCATGCCACGGAAAAGAGTTGGAGAGAGGTCTAGTGTTACTCTCCTTCCATGACTGCTTCCCGAATTATACACCACTACAGATGGTGTGATATGTGTTTAGTTCCAAGTTGTACGAACTTGTTCCATGGAGAAATGGAGAAAGAATGCATTTTGCTTGTTGGAAGACTATGCATGTACTTGAGAAAATTAATCATGTGAATTGTTGATAACTTTTTTGATATGAGAAAATAATTGTATCTACCCCCGGACATAGGATCCCAAGATAGGTCGGGGGCACCTAGGTCCTAATTTCTGCATCTCGGCGCCGGAGTCTCAGATTGAATTGAGGACCCAAGTCAAATTTTGGGTCATTTTTGTAATCGTAGCTTTGTTATGTTCTTGTGCATATCTAATTTGAAGCTTTGAGTTGTTGTATGGGATGACTAATTCATCTAATGTATGCCCCCTCGTTTGGGGTGCATGTGACATCACTAGGAGAATGCGACCCAAACAAAGGACCCGATGCTAAAGTGAATTGTTTTTGTATAGGGGTAGGGAATGTGCATGGTAGAAACCAAGGCACATGCAAACAAAGTGTCTAGATGTATGTGTTAGTAGTAAAAGTAGAAAACATGTCATAGAAAAGCGAAAGTAAACAAACAAGTGTGCATACAAAAGAGACAACAAAAAGTGGGTTTCAGACATGGGACATCGCTCATAATGTCACAAGATAATCAGGGTTGAAGTGGCCAAAAGCATACAAGTGTTCATACAAGACAAAGGGCATAGCCCACAAACAATAACATACAATGGAAAAAATGACAAACAATGTCAAGAAAAGTGTAACAGACAACCCTGGTGGCAAATAGTTCATGAAAGGAAAATATTGCACATGAAGCACTGTTAGCATGTTAGAAAGATAAAGAGTGTGTCAAAGCGTGTATATATCAACTGAAATTAGTGTGCTAGTAAGAAGAAGTAGTAAATAATGAAACAATAACACTTGTGATGTGTAAGAATAGTAAATGTATATGCCCCACGAAGCCTCAATGGGATTGGTAAGAGGTGACAGATTTAGATCAGAATAACATAACAAAATAATATATTGATCTTCATTGTTTTGACATACACAATACATGGCTATTATATAGCCAAACAAATAGCTAAAACAACCTCCTATAATTTAGGAGTAGTTACAAACAATAAACTATATACGTGAAGTTGTTTTAACAACTTCACATATAATACCAAGTAATTATGAGTTGTCTCTCAACAACTCATAATACAATGTTTACACTATATTAATATTCCTAACATTCACCCCCTTAGTGTGAACATGGGGCAAAGTGTAGTTGAAACCAGAATCATATGCCTATGCATATTTTTAGGTCTGCATATTGTTCCTCTCCTCTAGACACCAGCTGCCCTCCTATACAATTGTTTCACTGACTGACACCTTCCACGCCACATCACAACACTTCAAGAGAACATATAGGAATTCTCACATGTACCAAGCAAACATACACAAATTTTTGCTCTTTATTCTACACACCAGATAAAATAAACACACAACTAGAAATAAATATGTCACCACCACAAAATGTGACCTCGTCATTGGCGACTGACGAGAGGTGTTGAGTAGCCTCCATCCTCCGTTTCCTCCATTGTTTAGTTATTTTAGTAGAGATAATCTTCATCACTAGGGCAAGAAAGTTCTTCATCAGTTGCATAATCTTCCCAGTCAGTTTCTTCTTCAACAATATAAGCCTTTTGATCAAGCTTATCATCAAGGAGATCTTGTGCCCGTTTCTTACAATTTAGTATGACATGTCCTACTTCTTTACAATAATAACATTTGATTTTTCCTTTTGTAGGAACATGCTTTGAATTATACCTTCCCTTTTTTATGACGTACTAGCTTTAGTGTGTACATATAAGACTTCTTCCTCTGGTTCTAAAGGTTCATTCTGATCAAGAAGAGTAGAAACTACTCCTTCTAAACCAATTTTAATCTTGCTCAAAGTAAAAACCATATGAGACATTTTTTTAGGCAAACTATTCAAAAGAATTGCTTTGGCATCATCATCTTTTACCTTCTCATTAATACCCGCAAGCTGATTGAGAAGAGAGCGGAACTTGCTGATGTGTTCTACCATTTTTGCACTTTCATCCATCTTTAATCCATAAAGTCTCTGCTTAAGAGTTGTCTTAGCACTATCTGCTTCAGATCCGAATAGTTTATTTAATGTCTCCCAAATTTCCTTTGCAGACTTTGTGAAGTCTACATGGTGTAGGTAGGCTTTTGACAAACCGAGACCAATAGTTCCCAAGGCCTTTTGATCCTTGATATTCCATTTTGCGAGATCTGTTGGATTTGTTGGTGTTGTCATATTTGGTTTAACCACATCCCACAAATCTTTCTCAATCAAGTTCAGCTGCATCTGGATTCTCCATGTATGAAAATCACGTCCTTCGAACTTCTCAACAAGACTCAATTTCTCCATTTTCACAACTATTGTATTATAAATTGATGGTAATAATACCGATAAATCACTATTTAAAAAGTAATAAAGGGAAATTACTTTTTAAATACTCTAAACATTTTTTTTTTAAATTGCAACCCATAAACTCACGTATATAGTTTATTATATATCAACTCCAAACATTTTAATATATCAACGAATTCTTTTATTCACGCCTTTGTTGTTGTGGGTCAGTGTGGCAAGTGGTGACTACTTTAGATAAACCTATGACTACTTTAGATACCACAGACTGCGATTGTTATCCACGGATCATGCGAATACAAGGCACACTTTTTACATCCTCCAATCTGTGTGGACACGACACTCCATACTACACATCCTGCATTCTCCAAGGACACGACACTCCAAACTACACAGCCTGCGTATTCACTCAAACATGCACTGTCATCACATGGGACAAGAGATCATCGACTACCCCTTTAAAATTATTCTCTTATAGATCAACCTCGTATAGATCAACCTCGCTCTGCTACCAAATGATAGATTTAGATCTGAATAGCATAACAAAATAATATATTGATCTTCATTGTTTTGACATACACAATACATGGCTATTATATAGCCAAACAAATAGCTAAAATAACCTCCTATAATTTAGGAGTAGTTCTGACAATCAATAAACTATATACGTGAAGTTGTTTTAACAACTTCAAATATAATACCAAGTAATTATGAGTTGTCTCTCAACAACTCATAATACAATGTTTACACTATATTAATATTCCTAACAAGAGTACAATGCCAAACATCATTGTTGCATGTAAATAAATGTAGGAAGTCTACATTCACCACTAGAGAACAAGTGAATGCATGTGTATATAGGAAAGAGATTGACATACTAAGTATTCGTTTAGCATGGGAAAAAGTAGACATGTAAGTATGAGCAAGCAAGCGTAAAACAACAAAGATATGCAATATGAAAAGTATGAATGTAATGGAATGGTATGCAATGTGAATTTGATAGGGGAAGCATGCCCCCAGCGTGACGTGGATGAGTATGAGATGAGGTTAATTTATAAAAGACCCCTCAACAATCAATAATAAACCATATAACAAGAGTGTGTCATCGGGAAATGGTGTGATATGTGGGAATGTAATGCTAGAAAGATGTATCGTGAAGTGCAAAGTGTGAAATGTGTAGTGTGTGAGGTTCATGGATGTAGTATGCCCTCAACAGTCAAGTGTGAACCTTAGCACAAGAGTACGTCATAGGGTAATGATGATACAAAGTGTATCAAGTTGTGTAATGATTCTTAAAAATATGAAGTATGAAGCACAAAGTGTAATAATAGAAATGATAGACACCTAATGATGCTAGGAGGGGGAGAAAAGTAAGCATGATGCCCCCAAGTGTATGACGTGTATAAGAATTAAGTAATATTGTCTAAAAGATCGTCATTGGCAAGATCATAACCAATTGGACCCAGATCAGAGACTTGGTAAGCAATAGTGTGAGGTTGATCATATAAAGATCCATTGCATGGCATAAATTGTACATGCCCATTGCATATTCTTCATCATTGAAAGGTGGTTGCGGAAAATCATGTGCATACTAGTGGGTGAGATTTTGAGTATAGCCGAGAAATGAATCATTGCAAATAGAAATGTGGCCAAAAGGCATGGGGAATGTGATACTAGTGTGATTAGGATCCAAAGTGCCACCAATGTAGTCAAGCCAAGACTACCCAAGTGTAAGTGGAGAGGAGCGAGGAGTATGTGCAAGGAATATTGATAAATGAAATACCCTGGAGGCCATAACTAGTAGTAACACGATACACATTTATGATAAATATGGGGAGAATGGGGCGGTGGGTGAAGATCATCGGTGTGAAACCAAGTCGAGCTAAGCCATCATGCATGCAAACGGTGTCGAGCAACCGGGATCGAGTGAGATATGAGGCCAATAAGATTTATGTATGAAAAGAGTGCATGTAAAAGGAGGTAATATCAAGGCAAAGTGAGATGAGGTTGGTGATATGATGTCCAATGTATGGATAGACCCCTGAAAAATTATCATAACATTAGTTAAAGGAGGTGGTTTCTTGAACTAACATTCACCAAGGCCAATAACAACAAAAATATCATTGAAATAGGACTCATCTATCTCTAAAAAAGTAAAGATAAGATTGTGTAGTGTGTCATCATTAAGTTCCATGGCATCAAACTCATCATCAAAATCATCGGTGTTGGCATTACCATGTTAAATAGCATGTATCAAGGATTTTGGTAAGAGCAAATCCAGATGTAGGAGCGAGAGGATTCTCGATATGTGGAATGGTAACTATGGGAGTAGACAAGGTGGGTGAATTGATATCAGTGGTATGAGTGGGAATGGATGGTACTGAAAGCACCCTAAACTTTACAAAGCAAATTGCATGACTAACTAAGGAAGGCTAACACCATTTCCACCTCTAGTCAAGGCTCTAAGTCTAGGAATGTAACATTAAGATAGAAGCTTAAAGGAATGCTTAACTAACATGAATACAATTCAAAATCTAACTAAACATGCCTACTAATATGTTCAATTACCTAACATGGGCCTAAATAGACCTAAGAGGGCAATCAAATTGGTATGGTTGCTACTCCAAACAATGGTGAAATGACCTCTCCAAATGACTTGTTAAGTCACTTTAGATATTCATCTACTAACCTTGTTGAAGGCTTTAGGCAAGGATTGAACTTGGTTATATATCATATTTATTATATGAGATGCAAATCAAAGCATGGTGTAAAGTATTAAGGTAAGAGGTGCACTCTTTTTATATTTTTCCTTTTGGGAGAAACTTTTATTTTAGTGCATGTGGGACTAAACACCCCAAATTAGATTAGATTTGATAATCATGATTAGGCCTTGCTAATCACAATTAGTGAATTATCAAGTGATTAAGATGTGAGGAGCCTTAATCAACCACTTAGGGTCAACTAGGAGGCTAGGATAAGCTTTTGAAGCTTGCTTTGAGACGTTGTGGAGGTGAATAGGGTGATTTTGAGTGGTTGGAAGAGGGGTTTAAGCCAATATTAGGGCATATTGACCAAATCAAGGGCAAAATAGGCTTAATTAGCTTATAATCACTAATTATTTGTTTTGAAGAGGATTTTGACTTACAATTCATCGTAAAGTGGCATCCTGAATGTGAAAGGGGCTACGTAATCAACAAAGTGTTGTTAATTGGTTAAAGTGGTAAGAAATGTTAGTTAATTAGCGAAAATCACTAATTATAATGGAATTGGCAAGAATGAGAGTGACTTGCATGCGTTTGGTAATAAGATTGCACAAGCAGAATTTAGATGTCTACAAGTACACTTGTAGAGGTGGAAGAAGACTATGGAGCACTAGATTTTCCAACATCATAAGTACCAATATTGTTATATGGAATAGGTGCGATGGAGGAATAGGCATAACAGTAATAGGGTCTATGCGGAAAAACTTGAATGGATCCGGGTCAATAACAATGGTATGTTCATAGCCATCATGTAATAATTTAATGCATCAATGAACTATAGAAGGGATAGTGTGCATTGTGTGAATCCATGGTCTACCCAACAAGAGATTAAACGAAATTATGCATCAATAACGAAGAACACCGTAGGAATGATCTTAGGCCCAACTTGTATAGGTAAAGTAATAGTACCAAGACATGTGCGAGTGGTGGAATCATAGCCATGAATGAGAGTAGAATTTTTAGTAATTAGATTATCAGTAATACCAATTTTCCCAAGAAGGGAGTGAGCACATAGATTTATAGCAAATCCATTGTCAATGAGTACATGTTTGATACAAATGGTACCAATAGTGGCAGTAGTGATAAGAAGAGGTGCAAATGGATTGTCAATAGTAGATGGTGGAATATCCTCATCACTAAATGATATAGCATGTGGTATATTTTTGAGAGACCGAATGAGATGTGTGAAGGCCATTGACGAATTATTGCTTTCAATATGAATAGAGTAGAGGGAAGCCTATAATGTTTGTCGAGAATCGAGTGCACTTTGCGTAATAAATCATAAAGAGAGATTTTTTCTGTATTCTTAAGTTTCTCTATGATGTCATAACCCTTAGAAGTGGTGGTAGGAGTTGTAGAAGTGATAGGTGGTGGGATAGAAACAAGTTGGGCCTGTAGGAGGGTGAGTACAATGAGTGGTGACGACATTGATAGTTAGATCATCCATAGGAGCAATGAAGCGAGGAGGATGTTGAGTACGAACTTGCATAAAATCAGCAACAATACTAACAATGCCATAAACCTTAGTTGGGGTGAAAGAAGGATAAGAAGATTGATCCATAAATTCAGAAGAAGGAGAACTATTGCAATGCATTCTCAAAAGGTAGGGTTTGAGCAAGCGAGTTCACCAAATGATTTTAAAAAAATAGAATTAGTACTAAATTCTAATTACAGAGTCACGTATGATAAATAAAATCTAAAGTACAAATTTGACACAAGTAATAAGCTAGATAAATATAAAACCCTAAGTGTAAGAGAGGGAAAGAATGACTTAGTTGATTTACATCGAATGTCGGGATTGAGTAGACTAAAGAAACTGATAAACAAGAAGGGCAGACTATCACAACTATGCTTAGTAAATTTTGGAGGTTTTGGATGAAACTAGACCGGGTGCTTGACATGGGGTGGGGGTGCCTGGGTGTTAGAATCGCTTCAGGTGCATGTGATCGAAAATGGTTGGAACCTGATTTTTCTAGTGTCGTATAAGTGTCGTTGATATTCATTGTTGGTCACATGTATGTCGTTGGATGATCACCGAGTGCACCAAATCTGCAAAGAGATGTTTACCTATAAAACCCTCAAATTACATCAAATCCCAAAAGAAAAGATGCAATATGGGAAGTCGTGATCGACCAAATGATCACCCAACATAGTGAGCTTACAACCGAGTGTTGCACTACATCTCAGACTCCATGTAGTTACAGTGCGTGTATAAAAGAATTGTGCCCTAATATTTCCATATGCGCAAGCACAATTGATAGTGGGCAGTAGCTAGATGTAGCAATGTAAATAGATGTGTGGATGGAATAATGAACTTCACCTTCCTATGCAGTGTATACGAAAAATGCGAACATCACTTGTCCCTTGAATGGATGCTAGATGGATGCCTTAGTGCTCTTAGATTCCTTTGGATGCAAGCTTAGGTAATGATAATAGATGCTTAGAGCTTGGTCCTTTATTTTTGTCACATAGCTTTGTATTTATATTGTTTCCTTGGTTGAATTTTGTAATTGACAACTGAAAGGTCGCCCATAAGAAAATAAGATTCCCAAAAGATAAAAGAAGCCCAAAAAGAGTACGCAAGGTGGAAAGAGTTCGGGGTTCCCGAGGGGCGAGGTGCCTAGGTGTTGGCATCCTGGTTGGGCGGTGGTGTCTAGAGTCATGAAAGATAAAGCAATAAAGTATTGACTGGGTTGTAGGGTCTAAAAACTAGAAAGAAGACCATAAATAAAGCAAAGAGGCCAAAAATAGTTTTCAATTACTAGTTTTCTCGATTGGGGAATCATATGAATGCAAGTATGCTTTTATGACCTATAAATGTACCAAAGTGCATGATTTTGTGTCTACAAATGTGAACTCATAGGGGTAAAATAAATAGCTAATTGTACATGAGTAGTTGCATGAGTATCTATCATAGAATATTTTAGCCGACAATGCCTGTGGATAGTTGAGATAAAAAGAGAGTGAAACATATACTCATCTTCATCAAGAGGATTACAAATAATCTTGCACAAGTACTCATCACTAAGTATAATAGAATATTCATCATTATCAAAGTGATAATCAGTAATGTTATCTTACACTTGTGCATTAGTCAATAATTTAGGAGTATCAAGAATAGAAGTAGGAGGTATGATAGAAGGTAATCAACCAATAGGGGTATCTCGAGGTAAAGGAATAAGATATACTTAGATGTTGCTCCACCAATCGTGGCATAGAGGATGTAATGTCGGAATTATCACATGTTTCACCGACCATGTGTGTGTCTAATTTATCCATAGGAATTGGTTTCCTATGAGGGGTAATGACATGCACATGAGTGTTAGATGTATCAATTTTGTAACATTTGAAGGGTTCGGCATTGGTAGAATAGTATAATCTTAACCATCATGTATGAATGTGGTACATTGATGCACACTATATGGGATGACTTCCATAACACAAATCCAAAGACATCCTAAGATTAGATTGTAATGAAAATCATTTTCCATGATGTGAAATGTAGTGTGTAGCATTTTAGGGCCAACTAAGAGATCCAAAGTGATATTGTCTAATGTAGAGAATATGATATTATCAAATCCTCTCCTAGTAGTAGTACTACCGTAAATAAAAACATAGGAATACCCATTTGTTTAAACAAAGAGCTATGATATATATTCAAAACAGGCCCATTATGAATTAAAACAATCTTGATGAGGAATCCTGGAGATGAGAAGTAAAAAAAGTGGAGGGAATTAATACACACCATGTTAGGAAGGAATCATGATAGGGATAAAATTCATTTCGTATCCATAGGTTTTGAATGTGTTTAGAATAGATGTAAATACCATAGGCCAAGTATTAGTCGGTAAGGTGATAGATTACGTTGCTTCATATAGAATGTCCTTATATGCATGTTCTTTCTTACATAATTTCGAAAGAGATTTTAGCAAGGGTATTACTTAATTATTCTATTATTTCATACCCTTTTTAAGAAACACTAGAATTAATGATGTGAGTAATGGTTGGTGGAGGTAAAGATGTGTTGCCCCTAAGTAGTTCCTTATTATGCATTTTAGTAATCACATGAACTTTAAAATATGTAGATGGAGCTATGAGGCATGGAGGGTGTTGGTAGTAACTGGAATGATCTCAGAGTGTACATCAATATAGATAGGAGTCTCTTGGGCCAAGTTTTTAATGTTTCTAAAATAGATGCAAATGCCAAAATCTGAGTATCAATAGGTAAGGTGATAGATTACAATTCTTCATATAGAATGTCTTTATACATGGAAGCTTTCTTAAGTAATTCCAAAAGAGATATTTTAGCATGGGTATCGTTTAATTTTTCTAGTATATCATACCCATTTGAAGGAACATTATACTTAATGATGGGAGTAATAGCTAGTGGAGATAAAGATGTCTTGCCCCCAAATGGTTTCTTATTACACCTTGTAGCATCTCGCATTAACTTCGAGAATCCATAGGTGGAAGTGTGAAGAGAGGAGGTTTTTATATAGTAACCAAAATGTTATCTGATTATATATCAATATAGATAGGAATCTCTTGGTTCATGACGCAAAAAAACAAGTATATGGGTCCCCTATCTCATCTTAAGTATGGGCATGGACCTTGTTAAAGGGGTGGTAGCCCATCTTAGAGTGAGGGAGTGAACTCTTAGGTTTGAGGTGGAGATCACATAATATAGGAGGATACATTAAAGCATAGATCTAAGAGAAGGATTATACACTAATAACAAAAGGAAATACCCTAAATAAACGGGGTTTGAGTGATAAATTTGAATAAAGGTTGAGTTCACACGATATTTTTACAAATTCATAAATGAATGGATGGATGGAAATTAGGAAATGTAAAAGAGGGAAAAAGTTTGATTATTTTAAATAATATAATACTCATTAACCATTCAATCTAGAATAAAATTGTAATTCTTTCAACATAATCATTGTAAAATGATATAAAGATTACTTCACATGGAGGAATAAATATTTAGTTAAATAGAGTGATATATAAGTGATATGAGTTAGCCGAGTGGGTAAAAGGAGTATTATGAGTCTAGAAATGATTTATCTCGATTTTGGAATTAATGATCGCTCTTGTCCAGATCGTATAACTCAACCTCGAAATGATTTTTCAAAATTAAATCTAAAGTAAGGACATTGTTGTTTAGATAAACATAACAATATTCAAGAAAGATTGAGCTAAATAAGTACAAGTAAGAATGACAGATAGGGTTTGTAGAATGACTTGGCTTTGTATTTGTAGGTATGAATTGATTCTCGCACTAGAGATTGGTCCGGAAGGGCATATTTTGGTTCGTGCAAGCTTTACATCAAAAATTAGACTACAATGATCTCAAGGATAAAAGCACCTAGAATGGGATAGGGCCACCTGAGCGTTAGTCTCTACTTTAGGTACTAGTGTCTCAGAAGGAGCTGTGGTCATGGTTATATCTTTGTCACTTCTTGTCACTAATTATTCATTATAGGTCATGTTAGGTTCATTTTACCATTACTTTGTTGTGCATGTACCTACAAAATAAACCCTAGCTACCTACATAATACTCAAGTGCAAATTAGATGAATAAAAATATGCATATGATTGAGTTGGAGTGACCTTGATGGTCACCCGAATTTGATTATCACCGATATTTTTATTACATTTCGACTCAATGTAGTTATTGTGTGTGTGTGATTGAAACAATGTCCCTTAAGCTAGGAGTCCCTAGTGTCACCACATGAGAATAGCAAGTTACAACTACTTTTTCCTAATGCAAATGTGTGGTATGGAATTTAGAATAAACCCTCCTATGCAGTGAAGTATGATGTTCCAAAATGTAGTCCTTAGTGTAGTATATAGAAAATATTAGATCCTTGTAATAATATGTGCCTCTTGAATGCTTGCCCCTTAATGAGGTTAAATAAGACATGTGTGCATGTGTGTGTGTGTGTGTGTGTGTGTGTGTGTGTGTGTGTGTGTGTGTGTGTGTGTGTGTGTGTGTGTGTGTGTGTGTGTGTGACCAAGGGTGATAAAAGAAGACAAGAAAGAAGTAACGTTCGAAAGATCGAAAAAAGAGATGAGTATGGAACCACCCGAGAGGGACAAGTGAGTGCCCTGGGCACTCCTGTCTCTAATGGTTGGTCCCGTAACATGTGCTCAAAAGGTCAGACATTGAAATTAGAGCTGAGTAGGATATCGGATGGTATGCAAAACTGTAAGTTGTCAATTAGAAACAACAAGTAATAAAGATGAAAAGGATAAAATCAATGTCAAAGCAAAGTAAATAGGTGTTAATGAGTAATTATCTTTCTTATGAATCATGTATATAAATGACATATTTAGATGATATATGTAGATAGTAAGTGTGTGATTTAGTGACTACATTTTCCCCACTTTATGTTGGTGAATAAGGATTCAGTAACATAAAGTAAAAAAAAAAAGTGTACCTTGGAGATTCGAATGAATATTGTACCCAATAGCATTCCAAATGGAATAGTGCAAGATGTGTACCATGGAATTCTGAGGGAAGGGGAGGATAAGTATCTTAGGGGTGAATTTTATGTGTGTGTAGTGATAATGATGTATGAGTGTAGTTCCTTGGAATATCATATTTTCCAGAGTGTTCTTGATTTTTGCTTCATGGTTGCTTGTGTTTTTTGCCTTCATTAGGATAGGATAGGACATACAAAAGAAAATAGGTGCAATAATGCTCTAGGTAAATGTAATTTACCTTTAACTTGAAAAATATGTAAAATGGAAATGTGTATTTAGAAAAATCTAAACCAAAGGGTTAAAGTACACCTGAAGTGTTGAAAGAGAAAGGGCTATACATTGTTTCATGTTTGTAGAATTGATGCTTAGGAGTTGTTTGGAATCACATGAAGGATTTAT
This sequence comes from Taxus wallichiana var. yunnanensis, assembly GCA_018340775.1. NCBI lineage: Eukaryota > Viridiplantae > Streptophyta > Pinopsida > Cupressales > Taxaceae > Taxus > Taxus wallichiana. The sequence continues at coordinate 172,600,856 of CM031233.1, forward strand.
GCATCATGTCACCAAACTAGGGATTTGAGTGTCATGGCACTAAACTTCATTTTTATGCATCTTGTCGCCGTTAAGGGAAAGTGTATTGACAGAGCGGCCTATTTTTCCTCCAACCATTAATGCTTCCCCATGAATAAGTGCCACTATAAATGATCACAAACCCAATTTGTAACTTACCATGGGTGACACATTGTTCCAGGCATATCACTTTCCTTCATATTCCCTAGGTGTCATTCCCTTATTTGGTTCCCGCTTTTAGTTCCTTCTTTGGATCCCGAATAAGTAGTTAGTACTTGATTATAATTTTAAACCGGGTTGTGTAATTACTGAAACTAGAGGGTACCTTGTAAGTATGAAGTCATTAAAACTAATCTTGTTACTTATTTTTCCCCGTGAAAGATACGCCCATTGGGACAATAGTTCCCAAGCATTCTTATGCATTTCTAGGTGGTTCCGTGCATAAGTAATGAATTTTGGCTATGTTTGTTTATGGCCCTATTCTGTAATTGATTTTTGTTCGATCATGTTTTTATGTGTTTCTATAACTATTGGGAGGGTGAAAATTTTCACTCAATGTTTTCCCCGCTCGTTTGGGGTGCGTTAGATGAAAAAAGAAAGGAACCCAAACGAGGAAGGCTAAAACTTATGTGTATAACTGATATAGGAATCTTGTAGGGGGGAATTACGTATGGTAGTTACCATAACGCATGAAAAACAATTAGAAAATGTTATCGTACAAGTGTTAGTGACAAACAAGCAATGCACATAGAAATAACAACTATGAAAGAACATATAGGAAAATAGCAAACAAGGACACAATGAGTAGTTGGTTGCATACATGGGACACCACTCGAATGTCACAAGAAAATTGGAGCCATCAAGGCTTGTTTACCAAATGATTTAACAAAATTAAATCTAAAGTAAGGGCATTTTTTATCATATAAATATAACAATATTCAAGCAAGATCAAGCTAAAGAAGTACAAGCAAGAGTGATAGATAAGGTGTTTAGAATGACCGATCTTGTATCGTAGGTCCGAATTGATTATGGATTGGAGATTGATTTAGAAGGGAATATTCTGGGTTGTGTAAGCTTTGTATTATAAACTGGATTGCAAAGATCTTAGGGACATAAGTGCCTAAAATGGGATAGAGCCGTATGGGCACTAGTGTCTCTTTAAGCATTGGTTTTGTGAAGGATCTTCGGTCATGGTTCTTTATTTTTCACAAATTTTTCACTTTGTAGGCCATGTCAATTTTGTTTTAACACTATTTTGTCACAAGGGTACCTATAAAACAAACCCTAGTTACATGAATAATATTTAAGCAAACATTATATGAATGAAAAATATGCATATGCTTGAGTCAAACTAGCCTCGGTGGTCACCCCAATGTGATTTGCACTACATTTCATACTTCTAGTATGTGTGTAATTGAAATAGTGTTCATTGAGCTAGATTCCCTAGTGTCACACACAGAGAGAATAGTGCATTACAACTACTTTGTCCCAATGCAAATGTGTGGTATGGAATTTAGAATAAACCCTCTTATATGTAGTGCCAAAATGCATTCCTTGGTGTAGTAGATAGAAAATATTAGCTCCTTGTAATAGTATGTGCCTCTTAAAAATGCTTTCCCCTTAATGAGGTTAAATAAGACGTGTTTGTGTGTGTGTGTGTGTGTGTGTGTGTGTGTGTGTGTTCATTTGCTTAAGTTTTTCATTAACAAGTGAAAGTAGGGCAAAGGGTGATAAAAAATACAATAAAGAAGTAACTTTTGAAAGATTGAAAAAGAGATAAGGAGGATGGAGGCGCCATATGGGATAGTAACACCGGGTGCTCCTATTCCTAATGGGTGGACTTGTACTAGGTGCACAAAAAGGTCAGACAGTGAAATTAGAGCTGAGTAGGATGTCAACTTGTATGCAGAATTGTATGCTTCCAATTAGAAACAAAAAGTAATAAAAATTAGAAGGATAAAAGAAATGTCAAAGAAAATTAAAGAGGTTAAATATATATATATATATATATATATGTTCATTTAATTTTTTTCATTAACAAGTGAAAGTAGGGCAAAGGGTGATAAAAAAAGACAATGAAGAAGTAAGTTTTGAAAGATCAAAAAAAAAAGATAAGGAGGACGGAGGCGCCCATATGGGATAGTAACACCTAGGTGCTCCTATCCCTAATGGGCAGCCTTGTACTAGGTGCACAAAAAGGTCGAGAAAATGAAATTAGAGCTAAGTGGGATGTCAACTTGTATGCAAAATCTGTATGCTTCCAATTAGAAACAACAAGTAATAAAGATGAAAAGGATAAAATAAATGTCAAATAAAAGTAAAGAGGTGTTAATGAGTAATTATCTTTCTTAGCAATCATGCATATAAATGACATATTTAGAGGGTATATGTAAATATTAAGTGTGTGATTTAGTGACTACATGAATGTGGTATAGTCTTGGTTCCTTTTATGCAGTCCTAGGCCTATGCACAATGCGACTCTATAACTTCTCTTAGCATCACTTGTATAAAATTGAGTTTCAATGTTTATAGTTAGGGATTTCATAGTTTTGACACCACTTGTAATAATGTGTAATTAATATAAACCCTAAACACCTACAAAAACTTCATGAAAGAATTACATAACCAAAGAGAAATCGGTGTGAGGGTGAGGCTCAACCGCCTCTTTTCGCTTAACCCTTATCAACCGATCCAAATTTTCACTACATCTTCTTAAGTAGGAGCAATCCTAATATAGTTATTTACACCCTTTTAAAAATGTATTATACTATTATGGGAATGTACAATAATAGAAAGGAATGTAAGGTTCATGATAGGGAGTTATTATAAATAATTAACTTCGAACATTGACCATACAATATCATAAAAACACATTCATACTTACAACTAATGAATCAATGATTACAACATGCTACAATATTAAATACACAAGAGAAAAACTGCACTTAGCTATACATAGTGATATAGACAGATATTTGTGTACTTGATCGGAAAAACTAGGAGTAATGAACCCGTAGGTGCTTCATTCCCGAGATTATGATAAGAAACTCGCCTCTAAAGATGGAACTCGTAAAGGTCTCACAAGATCAAATGTACAGATCCCAGCACCTATTGTATGGTCTTGTACTTCCCTCGGAATTGGGTTTTGAAGTTTATTTTTCCCTTTAGTAGTCTAGAAATATATGTCATTGTTAAACCCTAACTGTCACACAATCCTAAAACCATCTAAAATTAGTTGAATTGAACTCAAACCACAACCGTGGGTGGGAGACCCTACAAGAAGGTGTATCAAACCTAATTTAACTTAATAGTGTTCTCTTGATTTTATAATATATAAACTAATGTTGCAAATATATTCGAATTATGTTTCAGATCGGATATAAAGAGTATATACATCATAACAATCATTCTAATTGGGAGATACAAGCAATTGTGAGTGTAATCGAGAAGGAAAGAGTCACTAAGTTGGTTATTAGTCAGGATGACATCTCCAACTAGAATAAACCCTGAAACTATGTAAATAAAGTTATGTTCATATGCACCCTCTTGGTTAAGACCGTACAAATAGGGTAGGACTATACAACCTAGCATAACCCTATTATATGGTTTTACCCCTATAGAAAATGGAGTTCTAGAAACTTTGGTGTTATTCTCGTGTCATTTTTGTCATTATTTAGAATATTTCATGTTGCATAAAACCTTTGGATTCACAAATTGGACCTACAAAACAAACCTTATTTATCCCGCAACACACTTAAAAAAACATTAGATAAAATGAATGTAATTTTTTTTGAGTCAAAATGACCTCAAAGGTTGCACCTTTGTGATGTAACCAAGTGTTGCACTACATTTCAGACTCCATGTAGTTCTCCTAGTGTTTTGTGTTGATGTACATGCAACTACCCCTTGTCTTACGTATTCCCTTGTGTTTGCACATTGATAACGGGCTAGAATACTTCATCCCAATCGAACCCTTGTATGTAGATGAGAAAACCATATATGTGCCCTCTAATGTTGTGTGTGCAACATGCAAAAGTGTTCCTTGCCTTTTCAACTCAGTATGTGATAGATAGATAGGTGATTGATAAATACTAAATGCTTTGTTTAGACTTGTGTGTATGTGTTTGTTTGTTTGTGTGAGTTCTTACTTTGAAATTAGGAGTTTATTGGTAGGAAAGGATAACATAAAAGGTATAAAACAAAATATATAAGAAAGAAAAATGTGCCCATATAGGTGAAATAATTGGAAAAAAGGGATTCGAGACCGTAAAATATGGTCATGAATGTGTGTACAGTCTTGACCTATTTTATTGTCTTGACCCAAGCTCAAATAACAATAAGCAATGATCCGCATAACAACCCGTGGCAATTCATGTGGGGTAACTTTCGAGAGTCATAACTTTCGCACCGTAGCTCGATTCACTCCGTTCAAAATACATCGAAATTTTGGAATGTGTAGAATAGGGTGAAAGTGTGTGAAATTTTCCCCTAAATCCACTTATAAAGGTCTCATATTGTAATTTTTGTAGTGATGTTTAAAAGTAGTAATTTCTAAAAATAGTAATTTAAGGAAATATTCACATATGTAATCTAAAATTACTATATAAGTAGATGTAACCCACAAGGGAAAGAGGGACATCTCCTTACAGAGATAGGTATAATAATCATAGTTTTATGAGCAATATAATTCTCTTTTCAAAAATAGTTTATCTATTTACATATGACACAATTGTTATTCTATCCTTTAATCCCAAAACCCCTAATTTTTGGATCAGTGGTATCAAAGAAAATTTGTCTTGAGAGTGTATGAATCCCAGGACAATGTCAGGAGATAAGAAGCTTGGGTAGTCCACACAAGATCCTTCAGAATATTTGACTACTCATTGTAGGATACATTAAATGACAGAGAACGCCGAGATAAATGATTGTCTCAAGAAAATGGTGAATGAGGATCTCATGGATCAAAAGGAGCGTATGTTACAAAAAAATTTCCAAATCCTTCAATAACTACAAATGGGAAATCATGCATCCTCCTCTATGATCCAACCCTTCAATGCCCGACACCCTTCAAGGTTCAAGTAAATTTTGATATTCCTATTTTTTAGGGTAAAATAAATTTTGATGCAATAGAAAATTGGTTGGACCAATTATCCTCCTTTTTTGTCAATAAATTCACTAATAAAGAGAAGATAACATTTGCTCTCTTGAAATCGTCACTTTCTGTCAAAAATGGTGGGGTGTACAAAAATGGACTCAATAGGGATGAACTAGGCATTATAGAGGAGCCCACATGGGATGATTTTTGGATGTCATAAAGGAAAAATATCGCCATGTTAGAGCTGTGATGATCTCAGTACATACAGCTAAAAACTTTGCCAAGGTAAGGACCAGTTAGTTCAAGATTATACTGATAATAACCATTCTCTGTCTGTAAGATTGGGAATTCAAGGCACTTGAACATCTTAAGATCCTCGAGATCATTAAATTGATGAATCGGGTTTTACACTCCCAAAGGAATATTTCCTCGTGGTTCAGAACATCTGATTTAGAGTTTAAGGTAGAAAAAGTGGGCATGTGGAGAAAAGAATGAAAGGGGGAAATTTCCGAGAGTACCTTTTAAGGCCGAAATTACCAATTTTAACCATTATTCCATTTTCCTTTGCTTAATCAAGATATCAGGTTTTACAGGGAATTGGGGCACTTAGGGAACAAGGGAACTATTCCCAAAGTTCTTGGGGAGGTGACTTCAAGAATGGAGAGCAAGGGATTGGATGTTATGCGAGAAAAACTTAAGGAACATAGGAACTCGTTCATATCCAACTTAATCATTACAAGCGGGATGTAGGAAATATGGGTGGTCGAGAGAACCAAGCGAAAACAAGAACAAGTTTTAAGGGTTTTGACTAAGTTCGATTTCTTTTATTCAACAAATGAAGTGGTCATGACAAATGTATTCTGGAACTAGAGGAATGAAGGAACTGCTCCACCTGCTCCTCAAAATATGATTTTTCCAATTTCAGTCCAATTTTCTCAAAAATGGATGACTTCTTTTCAACATTAATCTAAAACAAAGGGAAAATATGACCAAAATGCAAAGGATTTTACCCATGACTTAAATTTTTGAATTTTAATGGTCCATGACAATAGTGTGGGTGCAATTCTTGCGTGAAATAAAAACGAAGCATAAGTGTGTGCTTTGTGCACATGATTTATTTATGTTTTGTTTATGTGCGTCCTTTTATATAACTAACTTTGTGCTCTTATTTTACTTGTTAGAATTGAATGCATGGTCACGAAATTTCCCAAAGGAGTGCGCAAAAGGTTAGAACATCTCGATACACGATTCATAACATGTGACATAGATTGATGAAAGGATGAGATAAAGACTAAGGTTTAAAATATTACAGAAATGATTTCATTGATTGAGGCCACGTGCCTCACATTAGCGTGTCGCAAAACATAAATACCTAATCCAAATCTCAAAATATTTTAGTGAATAGTAAATATAATGCATGACACGTGTTGGATATCGAGACACTATGCAATAAACTTGATATTTGGTCACTAAAATAAGATATGTGCCCCAAAGTCAACAAAAATCACCAAGTTGTTAGGGATAGACCATATAACATTGTTGTACGGATCTATAAATAGATAAAGCATACAAGCAATGAATGCGGAAATAACCGAAGATAAAATAAACAAGAGAAAGATTACACAAATTTAACGTGGTTCACCTAGTGTGGGCTACGTCCACCAAGAAACGGCCAATATTATTATTCAGTGCTTTATAGAGGAAATACAATGAAGATCTGCTATCTTCTAATACCTCATAGGATGTTTAATGCTTTTCCTTCACTCAACTACTCTTTCTTGCTCACCAAGAAAACTTACATGCAAACAATTGCTATTTTTTCCTTCTTACTTACCCTCATACAATGGACACATGCATATATATTTATTTTGGGTAACTTAACTATGTTTTTACAATCAATAAATCATATTTAAAACAAGTGATTTATTCTAATTTTCATCAAAAAACAAAAGCAAATGTCATGCGGGTGGCCGCGAGGGTTACTTTGCTTGATCATCAACGGTCACTTCGACTGGACTAACTAACGTTAGTTACACTACGACCGATGTTGGTTACTTTGTCATAACCATTAATATATAAAAGCAAGTTTCTTGTAAAGCAATTAAGCTCCATAATCAACACTCTCCCACTTGGAGATCAATTGTTACACTGCTCAGTATTGTGCATGACCATCATTGGTTCGTTTTCCTTGGCCCCTTTCTTTCTCTTTAACTCTTAAAATTGAAGACTAACGTAAGTGGAGTGAAATTCCAACTTCTCCCTTACCAATGGATTTGTTAGCATGTCTACACGGTTCTCATCCGTATGGATTTTCTCTAACTTCAGTTGTCCATCCTCCAACACCTACCGTATGAAGTGATACCTCAATTGAATATGTTTTGTTCTTGAATGAAATGTTGAGTTCTTTGCTAGATGAATCACGCTCTGACTATCACTGTATAATCTGCAATCCTCTTGCTCCTTACCTAACTCTTCCAAATCATCTCCTTGCTAGCTTTTGTAGCTACAACATACTCTACCTCTGTAGTAGACAAAGCCACAACCTTCTACAATCTCAAAATCTAGCTAACTGTCATTCCACCTACTATGAAAATATATCCAATGGTGCTCCTCCTATCATCCAAATCTCTAGCCATATCTGAATCAACATAGCTGCGTAAAGAAGTATCTGACCCTCCATAGCATAACTCCATGCCGAATGTCCCTCTCAAATACCTTTGAATCCATTGGATTGTTTTCTAATTTTCTTTACCTTGATTAGCCATAAACCTACTCACAACTCCCACTGCCTGTGCAATGTCTGGTCTAGTACAAACCATGGCATATGTATAAGAATTCCTACTACTGAAGCATAGGGAACATGTGCCATGTACTCAACCTCCTCATGTGATGAAGAACACTAATCTTTGCTCAATTTGAAGTGTTCAGCCATAGGTGTATTAATAAGTTTTGATTTTTGCATATTAAACCTTTCCAACACCTTATTGATATAAGTCTCTTGAGACAAATACAACTTCTTGTTTTTCATGTCTCAGTGAATTTGCATGCCAAGGATTTTCTTTGTAGCTCCCAAATCCTTTATTAAAAATGTGTGAGCTAACCTTTCTTTAAGTTTACCAATGTCTTGCATACTAGATCTTGCAATCAGCATATCATTCACATACAGTAACAAAATAACATAGCTCCCATTTTTAAGCTTTTTAAAATAAACACAATGGTCAAATTCACATCTCATATAACCATGCTCATGCATAAAACTTATCAAATCTCAAATACCATTGCCTTAGGGCTTGCTTGAGCCCATATAGGCTCTTTTTCAATCTACACACAAGTTTCTCCTTACCCTTGACTTCATAACCAAGTGGTTGTTGCATATAAATCTCTTCCTCCAAATCACCATGAAAAAATTCATCTTAACATCAAGTTGTTCTAAATGCAAATCTTATGTTGCAACCAAACTTAGAACAATACAAATAGAATTCATCTTAACTACAAGGAGAAAAAATCTCATCAAAGTCAATACCTACTTTCTGTGCAAATCCCTTTACCACAAGCCTCACCTTGTACCTTTTCAGTCCACCCTCTTCTTCCTTAATTTTGTAAACCAATTTTTTATGTAGTGTTTTCTTACCTGCTGGTAACTTAACCAAATCCCATGTCTGATTTTGTTCCAAGGAGTCCATCTCCTCATCCATGTCATGCTCTCACTACTCGTGGGTATCTACCTGCATTGCTTCTTCAAATATTTCTAGTTCACCACTATCAGTCAATAATAAATAAGAAAATGAAGGTGAAAATCTCTCTAGAGGTCTACTTACCCTTTTTGACCTTCTCACTAAGATCTAGGGTGTCTGGGGATCATTTTGTACCTGTTGCACATTCATGTCAATCTTTGTCAGTGATCGATGTCGGTCACCTATAACCGACCCACGGTTCCTCTGTCTGTTGACCAACTGCGGTTGCCTTATCGACATCGGTTCTAGGAGTATCGACTGGTTCTTGTAGCCGACTTCTCTAAACCTCGATCCTCGTCACCGATGCCGCTTATCATGACCGACATTGGTTCTTATAGAACCGACATCGTGTGTCTGGATGTCTGCTTTAGGTCTGAAAATTGATTTTCCTTCAAAATCTCCTCTATCTGTTCATGTTTAGGCACTAAAACCTGATCCATGTACATTTTTTTCATTCCAATCAACATCATGACTCCTATCAATATTAGAATCTTCTAAATCCCAAAATCTATATCCAAATTCACCAAAGCCATAACCAATGAAAGTACATCTTTTATATTTAGCATCTAACGTCCTCCTATTTTCCTATCAACATGCACAAAAGCTTCTAAGCCAAAAACTCTAAGAAAATAAAAATCTACCTCTTTTCTAGACCAAGCTTCTTCTGGTATTCCACCATCCAAAGTCTTTGTTGAAGGCCCGCGGTTGATCAAGTATACATCATGTAGCCACCGCTCTACCCAAAACTTTAAAGGCAAGCCAACATGTATCCTCATGCTTCTAACATGTTCCATGATTGTTCTGTTCATTCTTTCTAGCAACTCTATTCTCCTGTGGAGTTCTAGGAACCGTTCTTTCTCTTCGTATTCCATTCTCTGAACAATAATCATTAAAATCCTTGTTGCAATACTCACCACCATTGTTAGATCTAAGGCACTTCAATTTTAAGTTTGTTTCATTTTCTACAAGGTATTTCCATCTTTTAAAAGTTTCAAAAACATCATATTTACGCTTAATACAATAGATCCATACCTTCCTTGTGGCATCATCAATGAAAGTCACATAATATTGGGATCCTCCAATAGAAGCTACTACTGGGTTGGTCCCCACATATCTAAGTGTACAAGATTCACTTTATGTTCCTTCTTTGTTGACCCAACCTTGAGAAATCTCACTCTCTTCTGCTTTCCAAATATGCAGTGCTCACAAAATTCAATATATAATTATTTCAAATATTATAACTTACCCTTAGCCTTTAAGATCTGAATTCCTTTTTCACTCATATGGCCTATCCAATTATGCCACATGTTTACATTTGATTCTCGTAGTAGATAGCATAGAAAAGGAATCAATAATACTTTAGTAGACAAATATAAAGTTCCTACCTTTTTACCTCTTGCCACAACAAAAGATCCCTTAGTAACCTTCCCGCAATTGGTTGTGAATGTAATCACACATCCGTAGATTCACCAAGTTTCCCTACGGATATTAGATTTCTTTTAAGGCTTGGCACATGCCTTACATCTTTCAATACCCATGGGTTTCCACTCTGTAACCCGATAAACATTACCTTTACCAAAATATTGCATGGCTCATCATCACCTAAATAAACTTGTCGAAATCACCCTGAACATAATTTATGAAATAACCCTTATTAGGGGTAGCATGGAAAGAAGCTCCAGAATCTAACACCCAATATTCTAATTTATTATCCAAGGAGAGAATAAGGGCATCTTGCTTTACCTCACTTGTAACGTTTTCCTCCTTACCTTTTTCTTTACCTTTGTCTGATGTATTCTATTTGTTTTCCTTGGACCAACACTCGTTCTTTACGTGTCCTCTCTTTCCACAATTCCAGCAAAGTAAATCTCTATACCTAGATCTAGATCTGCCATGTCTTGACTTTGATATCCCATTATTCTTACTCTTAGATGATCTCTCTTTAGATCTTCTCCTTTTCAACAGTTAAAGTGTTTCCAGATTCTTTCTCCCGAGCTTTCCTATGTATTTCCTCATTAAGGATTACACTAACCACATCATCAAATTTCAAACCTTTAGAAGCAGTCATTGTATTACTAACAACCATTACCAAGTTATCCCAACTATCTGGAAAAGAGCATAAGAATAAAAGTGCTTTCACTTCATCATCAAACAAAATTTCTACCGATTTTAATTGATTTACAATAGACCGGAAATCATTCAAATGATTAGATACAGATCCACCTTCTTGCATCTTAGAATTAAACAATTTTTTCATCAAATATACCTTATTCAAGCACTAGGAGTTTCATACAAATTTGTTAAAGATTTCATCAACTCTACCGTGGTTTTTGCATCTGTAAAATTCAAAGCCACCAATGTTGTCAGGCTCAATCTTATAGATCTCGAGCCTTTACACAAGAAGCTTCCATTCTTCATCAGTCATCATACTCGGCTTTCCATGCTCATTCAACAGTAAGTATAGATCTTTTTATACAAATAATCCTCCACCTGCATCTTCCATAGTTGATAATTATGACAACAAATTTCTCTACTCGCTATTTACTATCTTCTCCATTACTTCGCTCCCACGCAATCGAAAACCCTCTAAAAGTAAATCTTGTCAACACACAAAACCTCCAAACAAATCTCTGATACCAGTTGTTGGGGTTAAACCATATAACAATGTTACACAAATCTATAATCAGATAAAGCATACAAGCAATGAATGCGGAAATAACCAGAAGATAAAATAAACAAGAGAAAGATTACACTAGATTTAACATGGTTCACCCAATGTGGGCTACGTCCACCAAGAAACGGCCAATATTATTATTCAATGCTTTATAGAGGAAATACAATGAAGATCTATTATCTTCCAACACCTCACAAGATGTTCAATGCTTTTCCCTCACTCAACTACTCTTTCTTGCTCACCAAAAAAAAACTTACATTTAAAAAATTGTTATTTTTCTTTTCTTTTTCTTCTTACTTACCCTCATAAAATTCATACATGCATATATATCTATTTTAGGTAACTTAACTATGCTTTTACAATCAATAAATCATCTTTAAAACAAGTGATTTATTCTAATTTTCGTCAAAAACAAAAGTAACGTCTCACAAGTAATCGCTGACTTGTGTTACCACTGACTATTGATGGTCACTTCCCCGACTGGATCGACCAACGCCGGTTACACTGACGTATCGCGCTTGCTTTATCGGAACTAGTAACATGTAAAAGTAAGTTTCTTGTGAAGCAATTAAGCTCCATACTCAACATTCTAACACTTGCAGTATCCAAAACTAACATTACGTTAATAAATTTGATCTTGTTTATTCCTTAATAAGAAAAGATGAAGATGATCTCATTGATCACACTATGTTAGAGATCAAGAGTCATATGAATTCAAATAAATTTTGATTTATACTTTACACCGTACTGAGTACCATAGAGCATTAAATTCTCTCGAAGCAAACTAAAAATTATATGTAACATTCTCCTAAATTATCTAGGCATGCATTCACTTCGATTGGTTTATGTATCAACCCATCTACCTAATTTTTCAAATCTACACTTTTTGCTTAGCCAAGGCCATTAATTATAACATTTATAAGTGTGCCTCGAGTAGTTGTGGTATCTTCCTATAAATACCTAGTTAAAAGGCATTATTTGGGTCGGATCCTTATAGAAAGAATCTTTGAACATTTCAATGCATTTGAATTTGTTCACTTATTTCTACTTGTGTTTTCACCGTGTATGTTGATGTTGGGTGTATTCTTTTTACCTAGTTGAGTACATTTTCCTACACTTAATAGATATATCTTTCATTTTTATTGTCTATAGTTAGCATTCACTTCATGCACGTCTAATGGCATTGTGTTCCTCCTTGCTACAAGATAAGTTCCTCATACTCTTGCACCTTCTCATGTCTTGATCGAGAAAATGTTGGTCTGAGCTTTAGTATGGTTTCTTGGATTCATCTTTACCAACTAGAAAAGGGTCTCTAGTCATACGCATTTCTATTTCTACCCTTCCCTTTCTCTCTTTTTTTTTTTATAACTTTTTTAGAGTAGGAATAAAGCTTGCAATCATTTTATATTGTTGCTTGTTTGTTACAAGTGATACTCATTGTGTGTAATCTTATGCACTCGTATTCTCCTATGTAATCAATGAATGATTAACTCATTGGTCTTCTCGTTTTCTCCCTATTATCATCATGAGCTTTCTTCTCATTATGCACTCTCACATGCAAATCCCCACAGAACCTACAAACGAAGCAAAAAACACCCTCAAAATCATGAGCATCCACCCACATCCTTGTCTTGAGCTATTCCCAACAAATCTTTTGGCCACCAAGACCTGGTGAGAGTGAACCTTGAGGAGGGATCTCCCATGCATGTACCTTCCTTTCAATAGAGGTAAAGCCTTTCCCATTTGTGTGAGACTTAGTCTAGGTTTCCCACACTTGTGTGTGCCCCTACTTCCTTCGTGACGAAAACATTCTTGGAGCTATATAGGGGAAATGAGGTGCGAAATCCATAGAGAAAAAAATTTAATGGTACTAAGAGGAAACCATTCATCAGTAGTGTGACATAATGCTTATATTGTGTGTTATGTCAAAAATGTCCTAGTAGGGGCATGATTTTATTGAATTTTACCATGCACCATCCACGATCTACTCACCTTGTTAATTGCTTTGTCGAACAAAGTTGAGGATCCTATAATTATTCCAAAGAGTCTAACATAACCTATCAAATAAATTTGGTCCGATCAAAGTATGGGCCAAGAGGAATATTTTCCACTAAGAAACACATTTTGGCCTTCAAAACACATTGTTCGTGTGAGTAGTTGTTGATGAAGATGTTGATTGCCACTTTTTTCCTTGAACCTTTGATGAAATATCTTACCATTGGTTCCTCTATCTTCCACATGGGTCAATCACATCTTGCAGTACCTTTGATTATGTATTCCTTGAAAGAGAAATGTTTGACGAAATTTTATGAGAGGTCCACGAAGGTGGTGATAGATACCTTTGAAAGGTGTAAGAACCTATCCAAAGCCTCGTCCCCTCCTATACTTCGAGGAAAATTCACAAGAGAAAGATATCATTATATGTCACTTCATGGTACGCGATGGAAAATTATTTAATATGCTTTCTAGGATCATTTTTGCCCTTGTATTTAGCAAATTGGGGTGTCGTGAAATATTTTAGAAAGGGTGTGCATAAGATGTACATATCGAAAGGGTAAGGACGCAATTCATTAAAGTTGAATTATTTGTGTTTTTTTTTCATACCCAAAATGGCATCCTTCATCCTTTTCCATTCCTGAGAAAATGATGAATTGTGTGAATCTACCATTGAATTGAAAGATGGGGTAGAACAAAGAAAAATGGGTGATTGAAGAACTCAACCCTTAGCAAGGTGAATGCTAATATGGAAGAGGAGGAAATTTTTGAAAACTTGACTCTTGGCAAAGTGAATGCTAAGATGGAAGAGGTGAAGAAGTTTGAAATCTCGACCCTTGGAAAAGTGAATGCTAAGATGGAAGAGGTGTTTGGAAGGTTTGGATGATGTGACCGTTAATAAATTGAATGTCAAGCTAGAAGCATACGAGAGTGATGATAAAATCAACCCTTGGAAAAGTGAATTCCAAGATGGAAGAGAGATTGAAAATATTTGATTTGTTTGACATTTAACAACGTGAATGTTAAGATGAACGAAGTGTGAAATGATGATAGAATACTCAACCCTTTACAACGTGAATGTAAATATGGAAGAGGGGAAAATTGAAGTTGCTCGACACTTAACAAAGAGAATGTTAAGGTGGAAGAGACTTAGTGATGACAAGAGGTTACTCAATTCCTTACAAAGTGAATGCAATAAATGAGGAGTGGAAATGATTGGATTGATTCAACCCTTGAAAATGTAAATGTCAAAATGGATGAAGAGGAAATGTTTTGTTAGATTTAACCCTTAACAATGTGAATGTCAAGGTGGACGAAGAGAAGAAGCTTGGAAAGTGAAAGTCTGATTATGGAACTCTTAGAAAAATAAATGCTAAGATGGGAGGATGATTGTATGAGTTAAGTGATGTGTTTGAACCTTTGAACTTTGACAAGGTTAATTTTCTCAACTCTCAACAAAATGGGTGTTAAGAGAGGAGACTAGAAAGATGGCGAGAGTTCTCAACTCTTAACAAGATGCGTGTTAAGAGAGGAGACTAAATAATGAAAGGATGATACTCAAATAACAACAAAGTGAATGTCGAAAGAGAGAGGTGAAAATATGATGATGGAAATCTTGAATCTCAACAAAGTGAATGTGAGAGACGAAGGGAAAGTGAAGGATCTCAAATGAGAGAAAACTGAATTCTCTAAAAGAGAAGAACGAAGAAGTGGTGAAGATGTCGACAATTCAACAATTGAATGTTAAATTGTGAAAACACAAGATGGATTAAATGATTAAATATCAACAATGTGATGTCAAACTTAAGACTTAGAAAGTTGGAATGTATGATATCATTATTATCTTTAATAAAATCACTATCATGTGCACACGTCAAAGTTTGATATTTGTCTCCATGCTCTTGATATAAACAATCTTAACTTAGGATTCCATGGGTGATTGTGTGGGAGAAACAGACTTGGTTGTTGGTCGGATAGATAGGGTTTGGGACATAAATAAAAGGGGTATATTAAGCAAGAGTGGGATTACCCACTAGCATGGGAGTGTAAACATTAGGTTGTGTAAGTGGAATGATATATAAGAAAATGTTAGGTTACTCCACTAAGATAACCATGCATAAAAGTGTGGACAAAGAGGCAAGAGACACAAGGTCTTACCTAATAAACATGGAAAATAAGAGATCTAGTGTGCACACGTAAATTTGGATGGATAAATTATCGACGATGGCATAAGGATCCCTCAACCTCAGTATAATTTCTTTTGTTCTAACTATTTATATTATGCTTCTGATGTTAAATTTATTTACATAGGAGAAGAAGAGGAAGTGCACAAAGAAGGAGAGGCATCTAATGAGATAGAGAAAGCAACATTCTCTCGATTTTTTTCTAAGTGATGTGCAATCCTTCATTGCCAATTGAAAAGTGGCAAATGAGTCACCGAAAGACTACTCTTACATTCAAATTGAGTACAATAGTTTGTATGAGTTGGATGATTTTATTTTTATACCCACTAATGATGCATTTGAACTAGAAAGAAAACTAAGCATCGATGCCTTTCTTGGAGGTGTCAAGCCATAGAGTTAGCCCTAACCAAATGACGTAGAGTACACAAGGAAGCACATGCATAGAACACTTGTGAAGTGTTTTTATCCACTTTGTGTGGGGTCCAGTGCATGTTACGTAAAGAAATGTGTAGGAAAAAGGTATCCAAATGGGAACCATTGCCCCGATGCCACCAAGTTTAGTGCAAAGATGAGCCATATTTAAAGAATTTTGCACTTACCATCAGAGGGATGGAGGAGACCGAAGATGATAAATTTGAAGAGCAAGAGATCCTCTAGGAATCAATAATCCCATAAGAATATTTGTAGTTGAGGATGTTTCCCAATCCGCTTTACACACCATGAGGAATTAACTCTACCTAAGACTATTACACCCACTCTTGTACCCTTTGCAGCTTTGAGGTAAAGGACTTCAATGCCTTCAACTAGGTTGACTTTGAGGTAACAATTTCTCACCCTCCCACATACTTCTACTTCATCCCATTAGTCTAAAGTAGTTGTCATGTATTTATTAATCATAGCCATAAATTTTAAGTTGTAATTATAATTGAGATGTTCTTATGGGCTTAAGGAAAATACTCGATGATTCTATTGCTACAATTAATTGAAATTTGCTTCACTCAAAACTTTTAGGTCCACCCTCCCAGCCCCAACTATACATTATGGTTAGTTTAGGTTAGTTTTGGTTTTCATTTCCCTATATTAGTTTGTTTTCTTTTTCTTGTTGTGGTTTACTTTTGGTAGTTGTTGTTTTCAATAAAGTTAAAATTGTCACATGAAATATTCATCCATGTTTATTTCTACTTTGTGCCCAACCTAGTGGTTTTCATATTCCTTTTGTGCAATTGTTTTATCTCGTAAGGAAGTAAATGATTTGTTCTCTTGTGCACATAGCAATGGTAAGGATTGTTTCATTCTAAGCATGTTTAAATTTTAGAGGATTTAGTAAGCTTCAAATGAATATCAATATTTAAGATCAATTATTTTGCTTCTTAAAATTAAAATCTAAATATTTGTTTTAGAATTTTTGTGCATATTTAGAATAAATTTTATTTCGAAAGATAATTTCCCACACTTTACAAACATAAGATTTATCTATGGGGTGTATGTGAAAGTACAAGAGGAAATCATCTATGCTTTAACCGGTTTGACCCATCCTATCACCTAGCTACATGGGTTCCCAACCCACTAATGCACTAAAATAAAAGAATAAAAGAGAAATCAAATAATGTTTAAAGTGTTTCAAAATATTTATTTGCATACAAGTGTTTTTGGTAACCTCCATTAGGAATATAGATGCTTTGTTGGCAATGGATAAAGGCCATGATTAGAACCAAAGGTATCTTTATCAAGGATATAAACACTCGGTTGGTAGTAGAACAATGTTTTAACCTTCCCCTACATCTATCTCCCATCAAAATATCAAAATACAAAATAGATAAACAAGCAAGCTAAGTGATCACTCTTTGCCCTGAATCGAAATCCCATCAACAAGGTAAATGAACTTCACGCACACACACTTAATTCTCTATAAGATTGAAAACTTAGTATTGTTTGCATCAATTTTAAAGTTTTGAATTCCACTTTTTATTTGAAAATGTAATTTTTGCACTAAGTATTCTATTTGTTTCTAATGAAGACCATAGATTCTAGGTTTAAAAATGCTCAGGATATTTTTGTAAATTGAGTTGATTTTTTTGTTGTGTCCACAACACTCATCTTTAATTTCCTTAGGGAATTCATGGAACCCCTTCTTTTCTTTCTCCAAAATTTATATTCTTATGCACCTTAATTCCATATCCTCCACATAATCCATCTTTTCATCTCATACCCCCTTCACAAATCTTAGTTATCCCTATTCTATTAATTTCTTCACACTCCATACACACATAGATTCACTTGTCCCAATTTCTCATTACAAAAGTAAATCCCCTCTACGCACACCCTTCTAATAACATAACACAATATATTTGCATGAAATCCCCTCATCCATGCAATATTTCTTTGCCTTCTTACCTCACATGCAATCTTTGCGTGCACATACCTTCACATCTTTCAATGTGCTCATTTCATTTTCCACTCTGTGGCTTACTTTTACCTTATGCAGTCATGTTTCATGCAATATATAAATCCGTGTGTAATGCCCCTTCAATTCAAGACTACGTAATACCTTTTGCACAATGTGCCTTATGCGATATATGCTTGGCCTTTGCTACATTAGGTCATCACAATATGTGTGAGTTCCCCATATTCAAACTAGTTGTGTGTGATCCTTGCAGACAACCAAACCATGAGTCTCATGGCCTCTCGATGATTCTTGACATCCTTTTGCTTTCCAAGCTCCCTATTATACACCACGCACAATCACTAAACTCCCACTTTGATCTCATAGTTGTATAATTGAATAAATTATGGACCACTTGAGAAAATCTAACCCCTAACACTTGGTTTTTCTCAAGCTTTATGTTGTGAAAGTAAAATACATGTATTCATAATACTCCAAAACTACACAAATGAAGTGTTAGAGACTTTATAAGGAAGGAAGTGTACATACTTTGATGCACATTCCTTGTATTAGATGAACTATGAAATATCATGCACACACATGGAAATATAAAAGGAAGCATCTACAAAGATTTCATACACGCACGACTTATTTATGTTTTATTTGCACACTCCTTTTATATAAGTAACTTTAAGATCTTATTTTCCTTTTCAGAATTGAAGGCATAATCACATAAGTTTCCCAAAAGAGAGCATAAAAGGTCATAACATCCTAGCGTACTATTCCATAGCATGTGTCATAGATCAATGAAAGGATGAGAAAAGGACTAAGGTTTAAAACCTTAAAGGTCATGATTGCATTGATTGAGGTCACATGTCTCACATTGGTGCATTACAAAAAAAAAAAAAAAACCCAAGATAAATATCAAAAGCTTCTCATGAATGGTAAAGATGATGTATGTCATGAGTTGGAGATTGGGACAATATGTAGCAAATTTAATATTTGGTCATTAAAAGATAAAATATGCCCTAAAAAGTCAACACAAACTCGCAATTTTGACACCAATAGTATCCAAAGCTAACACTATGATAGTGAATTTGATCTTGTCCAATCCTTTAATAAGAGAAGTTGCAAAGATCCCATTGATCACACCATGTCAAAGATCAGTGCCATCTAAATTCAAATTGAGTTATACTAGTACTCACATCATACCATGCACCATAGAAAATTGAATGCTCTCTAAACTAGACTGAAAATCATATGTAACATTCCCTTAAATTATTCATGCATGCATTCAATTTGGTTGGTCTATATCGTTGTCCATGTATCTACTTTGTCAAATGTACAATATGTAGTTGGTTGAGGCTATTAATTGTAGCATTTGTAAGTGTGCCTCAAGTAGTTGTGGTATCTCCCTATAAATACTTAGGTTTGACCCTTGTAGAAAAGAAACTTTGAACATTTTAATGAATTTGTCTTTATTCACTTATTTCTACTCGTGTTTTCACCTAGATGTTGATGTTGTGTGCAATATTTATGCCTAGTTAAAGTATATCTCCCCACTATTAATAGATATATCTTTCATTATTATTGTTTGATAGTGTTCTCTTCTCGTGATTCTAACGACATTTTGTTCCTCTTTGCTCTGTAACAAGTTCCTTAGACTCTTGTACCTACTCGTGTCTTGATCGAGTGAATGTTGGTATGATCTTGTGTATGGTTTCTTAGATCTATCTTTGCTAACCTAAAAGGGGCCACCGTCACTCCATTAGACCTATTTCTCTTTCTTTTATGCTCTTTCTCATTTTTTTCTCTTTTATAACTCTATTAGAGTAGGAATAAATCTTGCAACTGATTTATATTGCTAATTTTTTTATGATTCTAAGTGATTTTCATTGCATTTAATCTTCCTTGCTCATAATATCCCATGTGTGTAATGAATGAATGACTTGAAAACCTCCCACATACTCCTCCTTATACTTATGAGGCCACTTCTCACTATTTTTCCATTACTCCCACTTCCCACCTGTCTTCCTTGAGGGATTTGAGATGGGGTCCTTTCCCTCATATTGAGAGGGCCCTCTCCTCGTATAGAGAAAACAATATTTCAAAATGACAAAAGAAACTATGCTACAAAGATCATACGAGATAAAATAGTCCAATTAAGGAAGATATCAAGTTAAAGATTAGTCACCTTTCCCGGTGTCAAAGATACTTCAAAAGGTCGACTAGAAAAGGATAAGGATGAAAATGGCTAGAAAGGCCCCAAAAAGAAGTGGGAAAGAATGTGCATAGATCGGGATGCCCTAATTTTGGGCTAGAATGACAGGGTAGTTGCGAAATGGACAGATAAGTGCAAGAAATATGTGGGAATGACGAAATAAAATATAAAATAAAGATGGCCAAAAGGTGGGATTAATTAGTACTTTATTCACTTGAGAACCTTCTAAATAGTAGTATAATACCGGGCTAAATAATGTCTAAAGTGCATAATTTTTTGTCTACAAGAAGCTATCCCATAGGTGCCATTAATACAAGTTACCCTTAGGTACAGTCCCATAGGGGCATATCCAGATTCCACATGTGCCTTTGTTGTCGCCACATATCGTGAGTCCACCACATAGTCCACCTAGGGATGGATGGGATGGAGGAGATGGGGAGATGGGGGATATGACATGATGGGGGAGATGACAGAGATGGTTGGGATGGATGGGGTCTCCACCTCATAGTCCAGTGGGTGGAGGATGGCATGCAAAGTACATGTTACCACAAAGTGATCTCCTCTCGAGACAAAGTTATTCAAAGTCCAAGCGATCTAGTTTCCTTGAGGCAATAGTTACAGTAGGTCACCGCAGAGAGGGACTAGTTACAGTTGAGTCAAGAGCGAGCGTGAAAGCGGAGCCCGATGCACTCCAAAGAGGCGGTGGATAGTTAGAGGAGTCCCAAATCTAGTTTTTGAGTGTGCTTCCATCATTAGCAAGGCCACTTATTACATGATGTTATACCATGGGACTCTTCCAAAGAGGTCGACGGAAAAGGATTATAGTCACTATTTGGTAGTCAATGAGATTGAGGTCATACAGGCCATCTCGGTCGGCAAGATCAAGTATAATAGTCATCACTCACCATAGAGCTTCCACACAATAGATGCCACCACCCCAGGCCCCAGCCGACATTCTAGGCATGGACGAGAATCCTAATTGACTCATTATATGATGACATATTTATAGATGTACCTATTTTTGATGTACACCTCGATATGAAGGCACATTTTTGAGATGATGTATATGTATTGTTTTTGTTATGCCTCAATATGAAGGCACATTTTTATCCCTGCCCATGATGACATACTTTGTATATTTGATGATTATGTACTTAGACACATTGTATATGAACATTGACATTTTTGACATATTTACATGATGATGATGGAATTTATTATGATTTATGATTGTATCACA
Source organism: Taxus wallichiana var. yunnanensis (assembly GCA_018340775.1). NCBI lineage: Eukaryota > Viridiplantae > Streptophyta > Pinopsida > Cupressales > Taxaceae > Taxus > Taxus wallichiana. The sequence continues at coordinate 172,622,399 of CM031233.1, forward strand.
TGTGTTTGATTTATGAGATAACATTTGATGATATCACATTATTTTTGATGAGATACTTATGATTGTCCACGTTTTTAATTTTTGATATTGGTGAGGGGGGATAGAAGGTGATCCTATTTCCCCATTGATGATATGGTAGGATGATAGTAGCTTAGCATACATGTTGGATGTTTATTTTCATGATGATGTAGCTTAGCCATTATTGATGATATATGATATATGTGATGTTAGATGTGATGATATAGATGATGATGTGATAACAAAAATGTACAAGTAATAAACAAGCACAAGCAAAAGCTAACAAATATACACACTAAACAAATTGACAACACAACTATGTACAAATATATACAAGCATGCAAAACACACTAAATATAAACAAGAAAGAATGAATCTAATCAAGGAAAGAATAGACCAATCTAAGAAGTATGTTAAGCAACACACTATACAGGATGTACAAGCAAGAAAATAAAACAAGAAACAAACAAACAAATAAGTAAGAAAAGCACTACTATGTTTTTGTGAGACAATTTCGAGACATTTTGCGTTGTTTTTGGGAGTTTTTGAAAACAATGTTCTATTGTTTTTTCTTTTTCTACAAGATGGTTTTCTAATATTTTTAGATTTTCTAACCATATTTGAATGTTTTTGTGATTTTCTAGCATATTTGAATGTTTTTGAAAAAATTGAACATATTTGAATGTTTTTGGAATTTTTTGAAAAATTTTCTGAAGCTATGTACAGAAAACACAGAAACGCGGATGCCCCCAGCGTTAGATGGGAATGTACAAAGGAAAACCCTTCACATATTTACAAGAGGAGGATTAGTCGGATCAAGGCTTGATAGATATGTTCAACATGATGATGAACACAAACCAATGAAGTTCCAAGAAGGAGCAAGCATGCCCCCAGTGCAAGCTAGCCAAGAAACATATGATAGAAAAGAAGTAGAAGATTGTTTTATTAAAAGGGGACAAAGGTTCCCGTAAACATGGTAAAAAGGCAATCTTATACACATGGATGTTCTAAACGAAGTAGAAGAAAAATGTGAATTCTATGGAAGGATATGGAAAATGTAGCTAGAAGCCTTGCAATGAAAAGGTGATTAGCCAAAGGCACAAATCATGAGTCAAAATAAGGACTAAAGTAAGAGTTTGAACAAGGTCCAAACAACACCTGGTAACATACTAATCTTGTTTGCTCATAGAGACCCAATGTGTGCACATGGAAATTAATTACTTCTTAAAGGGAATATTTGATAGACAACAAGTGAAGACATGCTAGCCAATGTGTAGGAATGATTTATTTTAATAGGTGATTTATGAATGGAGGGTGGAAGGAGAGTCGTATATTTCTCTGCTGCCAGCCAAACATCCATAGCCCCGATAGAGATGTATTTGATTCTAGTCACAGATTACTCTCATCATTAGCTAAACATCAATAGCCCTGATAGAAATATTGGAAATACCCCAAGAGACAGTTATATATTGATTTGCTTTTGATTTTGATGTTTTTATTGATTTTCTTTTTCTTTTTAAAAATATTTCAACTCTTTTGATTGTTTTGATAAGGGGATAAGAACCACTAATGGCTTGATCGAAGGATGTGGAAGTGATTGTGATGATGACATTGTATAGTGTCAACAAATATTACCAAAATTTCTTCGCAACAAGTTTATTAGATGTATGATAGTGATAGGATATCTAAAAGGTCAATCGTTCTTTAATTTACCAAGGTGATGAAATACCACGGTCGATAAATGTCACAAAATGAGTGTGAATAGACTAACCAAAATATTATTGAAGGGATGAACATGGTGGATGACTTGCAGAGGAATGGAAAGAAGGGAAGAAATAACATCCAGGTGTATGCAATACACCGATTGTAATGTTTGATCTTTGTACCTTTGATATTTTTTTGCAATGTTTTAATGTTTTCTCTTTTTTTGTTTTTTTGAAATTGGGACCAACAATCTCACTCGAGTGATAAGATCCAACAACAATGTTTGATATTTTTTATAAGGGATAATAGGAGGGTTTACTTATCAAGAGTCATATTATCTCCAATCTCAATGATCGTGGTGATCTCATATTCAACAAATGACTACAACTTATCTTGAAACATGGATTTTTTATGCAGAGATTGAGTTCCCTATCCATAGGTTTATGCACTTTACACCATACTTGATGGTTACGTTTGTGTGCATTCTTAAATCGCGTTTGATTTTTAACTTTATGGTTGCTTGAATTATATAGATATTTGGAGCTCTTTGATTTTTTTATCTTATCTTGATAAATAAATTGTTTGGGTTTCATATAAGCTAATATGTGATTTTTTTGATCCCGATAAGTGGGAGAAGAAAGTAGATGTTTGGGATTGATGATAGGAATGTTAGAAATGATGGTGGGCTTACAAAAGTTGTTGATAGAAGGATGATATGATGGACAAAGAGGATATGGTCCAAGGATTGAAGAGGATGGGATACTAGGAGGTGAGCCACAAATAGAAGATGAAGGCTACTAGGATGTGGCCCCAGAGAGAGAAGAAAAGGGGCTACCATGAGGTGTCCCATAAATGGAAGATGATGGGCTACTAGGAGGTGTCCCATAGATGGAAGATGAAGGGCTACTAGGGTGTGGCCCAAGTATAAAAGATGATGGGCTACCTAGAGGTGTCCCATAGATAGAAGATGAGGGGCTACTAGGATGTGGCCTAATAATAGATGATAATGGGCTACTAGGACATGGCCCAAGAATAGATGATAATGGGCTACTAGGACACGACCCAAGAATAGATGATAATGGGCTACTAGGACATGGCCCAAGAATAAATTATAATGGGCTATTAGGGACGTCGCCAAGAATAGATGATAATGGGATACTAGGACGTGGCCCAAGAATAGATGATAATGGGATACTAGGACGTGGCCCAAGTATAGAAGATAATGGGATACCAGGAGGTGAGCCATATATAGAAGATAATGGGCTACTAGGAGGTGGCCCACATATAGAAGAAGATGATGGGCTACCAAGAGGTGACCCAAGGAAAGATTTTGATTGAGGAATTATGATATGTAAAGAATGATGGGGTGATGAGAAGATAAGCCAGAGATCAATGACACTCCAGAGTTTCTTGATATAATGGGGAATGTGAAGATGGAATAATAAGAGGAGGATCAAGTTTGATGATCTTAGGATCTTCCTCTATTTTTTGACAAAAGGAATCAACTTCTTCCCCACAATACATGAATGCATTGAGGTCAAAATATAATCCTTTCTCATGATCCTCTAGAGGAATGTCATTGTGTAGCCCCATGAATTATTTAATTGCTTCTTCATTCTGAAATAAATTGATCTGGTATGGGTTATTTTTGGTCGATGATAGTAGGTTGATTGGAAGAAAGAGGTCCAACAAGTGTGGAAGATTTAGAAGATGTTTGATGATGATTGATAGAAGAAGATGACTCGAGATGAAGTAGATTTGGATTTAGATTTCGGCAAGTGGAAGAAGATGGGGATTTGGAATGGGTCGGTATTGGTTTCCTAGAAGATGACATAATGTAGGTAGACAAAGAGGATTGCGTAGCGTGCCGGATAGTGGATTACAACATAGGGGTCGACTTGGATGATTGATTAGACAAATTTTGAGTCAAGCGTATTTTTGAAGGAGGAAGATGTCATTGAGGCAACTGATAAAGGGGGTCCTATGAAGAAAGGGAGGACCGTGACTCAAGAGTTGAATTAGAGGAATGATGGGGAGAATTTGTGGCAACAAAAATCCTTAGAGGAGGAAAATTTCATTTAGGAGACTGATTATTCCTTAGAAGAAAGTTGATTGGATGAGGCTCAGGAGACTGAGGGGAATCCAAATAATAGTTTGATCATAACAATCAGCAGACTGAGAGGAATCAGGAGAAATGTTTGGATTATAATAACCAAGAGATTAAGAAGAATCAAAATAAATGTTTGGATTAGAATCATACCACCGAATATGAGATAAAGGTGGGGAAAGGGGGAGCCAAGTGGGTTCTCTAGCATGAAGAACCAATCAAGGTTTAGTCATGATGGGTGTATTTCTATGTGAATGCCTAAACATAGGTTCCCTATTGTTGTAAGTGTGAGGAACCATGTGATAGTTAGTCATTGTTGTCATCGTTGGGTCCAAATGCCTAGACCTAGATAGTGTGATTGAAATCCTTCAAATGGAGGACACTTCTATGTCGATTCAAAGCGCATAACAAAGCCAAATAGAAATTTTGTAAGTATGGAGATGCTCATGTTTTTTTCCAAAGGGGATATAAGGAAAAGAAACATATTGATGGTATAATTTTTATAATCCAACAAGTTGCAAGTGTAAATGTCAAAATGGTTAATCAAAATTTAGCAACATAAAGGCTACAAGGGAAAATATTTCCGATGTTTAGATCGCTTCAAAATTTTCTTGATAGGAAATGTTTTTGCTAAGGTTTGAAAAATGTGTACAAGTACTACAATGAACCTAGGTAAAAATCAAGCAACGTGATAGTCTGCGAAGGTTTCTATGAATGTCAAACAATCAAGGAAAAGAGTCCAAATAATAAGGCACCAAAGAATCAAAGACTCAAAGGATTGTCCAAGGAAACAAATCTACAAGATGAAAGGTCACAAGGAACAATCACGCAAGTTCAGAAAACCAATCCAATCTACAAGAAACTACTCCCTATGTAAAATGTATCTCAATGGTAGTTTGATGCAAGATGATCAACACAATGTTAACACTTAAGTCAAGTTTCAAGTAAACAAGGCATAAGTATTGACAAAGGGTTGACGTGAATTCCAAATCAAACTATACTATAACCAGTCTAGATACAAATAAGGCCTAAATCCCATAAAGTGAAAGTTATAAGTACGAGCAACACAACAACACCGCTTGGATACGTTAATTAAGATTTGCGAAAAAGCAATATATTAGTATCAAAATGATATTGATACGACGCAAACAATGCAACAACACTTTTCAAGGTTGAGGAAATTTTTAGAAGGAAACAAGGTCAAAGTATACCAAGGAGTTGTTAAAGTGCGAGTAACGTAATAGTATAATCTAGACACTTAAATCAAGTTTACGAGAAACAAGATGTAAGTATCAAAATTGTATCAAGACAATGCGAGAAAAGTAACACCTCAAGGGAAGATCGATGATGAAGCAAGCCTAACTATAATGAAATGTATTGACATGGGTATCAAGACAAGGCTACTCAAGATTTGAGGACGTACCAACACACTTTCAACGCTTACTATCATAGTCACAATAAGGAAGGATGTAAGCGGGTGCAAAAGTGGTGGACACAATCTTAAGTAACACTTCATATGTATGCTTTATTTTGTCCCAAAAGGGCAACAAGAAAACAAAGGAGTAGACCAAGTGGTGATGAAAAATACTTGGCGTAACTTCGAAGAGTTTCACCTTGTCTTAGGACAAGTGAAAAACTAAGACAAAGTAACACTTTGTAAATTTCATGATGAATAACACTAGGCTCAAACTTCAATGGACTCTCCCCTTGTTCGACTAACAAGGTTTTAACTCGATTTTTTTTTTTGCTTTGTGAGAGATTTTTGAAACACAATTGGTTTTGGTAAAGTTGGATCTTGTGCAAAATGGTTTCCTATTAGTTCACTCTCTAGGTGTCACAAACTATCTCTGTGAGTGCGGTTTTCTAAGAAAATGCATTGATTAATCAAGGAGTATCCCAAATTTACTTTACCCCCTTTAATACAATGAGCAATAAATTACGTTCAATTGTATCTCATTGGGGTCGTGTGAAGATAATTTTGATGCTAATCTCACAAAGGCGTACTAGTCAAGTGGGTAAGTAGAGTGCTTCCTAAGTTAGCACACCGTTGTATAGATAATATATCATATCTAAGCATACATGCAATAAAAGCAAATATTCTACTAAAAGAAATATACAAAACAAGAGATATAAATTAACACCAGATTTAATGTGGTTCACCAAATGTGGGTTACGTCCACCAAGAAACAAGTCAATTTATTATCCAAAGATTTCAGAAGATATACAATTAACATTTACAATCTTCCACACCTCTCACAATGTACAGATACTTTCTTTCTCTCAAGCTTCTCCTTCTTCTCCAAGAATTTTCTCTCACAATTATTTTACACAATAATCATCAATTCTCTCTCCTCTTGTTACTCTAACCCTAGCTACCAAGCTATATATACCTTATATAAACTTAGGGAACTTAGTCATGCAATTACAATCAATAGATATACTTTAATACTAAAATTAGATATAATTCTTGTGAGTTAAATAAAACACTCATGCACAGGTAACCGATGTCGATTATCCCTAACTGATGGCAGTTCCTTCTTGCCTGACCGATGTCATCCTAGGTGACCAATGTCGGTCCCTACATAACCGATGTCGGTTACTGTGTTTTCCAACGAAGTTGATAAAGCATGCTAAACTTAAGTAATTGAGCTCCACAACTCAACAATCTCTCACTTGGAGATAAATTATTGCACTATACCTATACAATGCCATTCTTGGATCCTTTCCTTAACTTTGTTTCTTCCTCTTCAAGTCTCAAACTTGAAGACCAACAAAAGTGGAGTGTAGCTCTAACTTCTCTTTTTGCTAATGACTTCGTTAGCATATCCGCGGGGTTCTTACTCATATGAATCTTCTCTAGTTTCAAATGCTACCGATCCTCTAATACATGTCGTATGAAGTGATATCTCAATTGAATGTGTTTCATCTTAGAATGAAACGTTGAGTTCTTTACCAAATGAATTACACTTTGACTATCACTAAATAATTTGCAATCATCTTGATCCTTTCCCAACTCTTCCATGAACCTGCTCATTCATATCATCTACTTGCTAGATTCTCAGTAGCCGCAACATACTCTTTCCTCTATAATAGACAAAGCCACAACCTTTTACAATCTTGAAATCCAGCTAACTATCGTCCCACCTACTATGAAAATATATCCAATAGTGCTCCTCCTACCATCCAAATCTCCAATCATATCCAAATAAACATAACCACATAATGAAATAGTTGAACCCCATAGCATAACCGTATGCTAGATGTCCCTCTCAAATACCCGAGTATCCATTGTACTACTTTCCAATGCTCTTTACCCGAATTGGCTATAAATCTACTCATAACTCCCACCGCTTTGCAGTAAATGTATGGTCTAGTACAAACCATAACATACATGATACTCCCAACTGCTAAAGCATATGGCACTCATGTCATGTATTTGACATCCTCATGTGATGAAGGACATTGATCTCTGCTCAACTTGAAGTGTCTAGCCGTAGGTGTACTTATAGGTTTTGAATTTTGTATTTTAAACCTTTCTAACACCATGTAGATATAATCCTCCCGATACAAATAAAACTTCTTGTTCTTCATGTCTCTGTGTATTTGCATGTCAATGATTCTTTTTACACTCTCCTAAACCCTTCATAGCAAATGTGTGAGCTAGCTTTCCTTAAGCTCATCAATGTCCTACATACTATATCCCGTAATAAGTATATCAACCACATACAAGAAAAAAATAATATGGCTCCCATTTTTAAGCTTCTTGAAATAAACACAATGGTTAGATTCACATCTCAAGTAACCATGTTCATGCATGAAACTATCAAACCTTGTGTACCATTTCCTTATAGCTTATTGAGCCCATAGAGACTCTTTTTAACCATGCACACTAATTTATCCTTACCCTTGATTTCATTCCTAATCGGCTACTACATATAAATCTCTTCATCTAAATCACCATGAAGGAAATCTGTCTTCACATCTAGTTGCTCTAAATGCAAATCATTTACTATCGCAACTAAACTTAATACACTACGTATGGAATTCATTTTAACAATAGGAGAAAATATTTGACCAAAGTCAATACTGCTTTTTATGCAAATCCTTTTACTACAAGTGTTGTTTTGTACCTTTTATGTCCACCCTTTTCTTCTTTGATTTTGTAAACTCATTTGTTCTACAATGTCTTCTTACCCATTGGCAACTTAACCAAATCCCAAGTCTGGTTTTGTTCTAAGGAGTCCATTTCCTCATCCATGTCATATTTCCATCAGACGTTGGTCTCATCCTCGCATTGCTTCTTCAAAACTTTATGGTTCATCATTATCAGTTAATAATAAATAAGATAGAGAAGGTGTAAATATTTTTAGAGGTTTACTTACCCTTTGTGACCTTCTCATAGGAGTTTGGCGTACTAGAGGCTCATTTTGGACCTCCTGGACATTTGTTTCCAATTCGACAATGACCAACGCCGGTTACACTGTAGCCAATTCTAGTTCTTCTATAGTGATACCAGTTCATTAGATCGATTTCGGTTAGGGTTCAACCAATATCAATTATTGTGTAACCCTATAGCTATGGATTTTAAATCAAAGAGTTCATTTTCATTCACAAACTTCTCAACCAGTTCATCCTTGGGTATCAAAATTTGATCCCTATACATTCTCTTTTCATTCCATTCAATTTCACGAATCCTAACAATTTTAAAATCCTCTAAATCCAAAAAATGGGATCTGAAATCACCAGATTCATAACCAATGAAAGTGCATCTCTTGGATTTTGCATCCAACTTTTTTCTATTTTCCTATCAACATGCACAAAAGCTTCTGAACCAAAAACTCTAAGAAAATAAAGATCTACCTCTTTTCCATTCCAAGCTTCCTCTGGTATTCCTCCATCTAGTGAGCTTGAAGGCCCACAATTAATCAAATAAACAGCTTTGTCGATTGCTTTTTCCCAAAACCGCAAGGGCAATCCAACATGTATCCTCGTACTTCTAAAGACGTTCCATGATTATCCTATTCATTCTTTATGTAACACCATTCTCTTGTGGTGTTCTTGAACCGTCCTTTCTCTACGTATTCCATTCACTAAACAATAATAATTAAAATTGCTACATGATTCACCACCATTGTCGATCTTAGACACTTTAACTTTGAATTTGATTCATTCTCAACAAGGGTTTTCCATCTTGTAAAAGTCTCAAAAACATCATATTTACATTTAATACAATAAACCCATACCTTTTTTGTAGCATCATTAATGAAAGTAACATAATACTGGGATCCTCCATGAGAAGCTACCTGGGCTAGTCCCCACACATCTGAGTGTACAACCTCCAATTGTTTCTCCTTCTTAGTTGCCCCAACTTTTAGAAATATCACTCTCGCTTGCTTTCCAAAGACACAATGCTCATAGAAATCAAGATCTAAATATTTCAAATATAATAACTTACCCTTAGCCTTTAAGATCTACATTCCTTTTTTACTCATATGGCCCAACCGATTATGCCACATGCATGCATCTAAATCAAAGTAGATAATACATAAAATGAATCGGTAACACAGTAGACATATATGAGTTTCCTACCTTCTTGCCTCTTTCCACAACAAGGGCACCCTTGGTGATTTTTCAAGAGTCACCAGTGAATGTAACCATGTAACCAGATTCACCTAGTTGCCCCGCAAAAATAAGATTCCTCCCGAGGCTTGTCACATGCCTTGAATCTTTCAATACCTATGTATTTCTATTCTACAATTTTAGATGAACTTCCCTTTACTCTAATACCGAAAGGTTCATCATCGCCCAAATAAACATGCCCAAAATTGCCCTGGACATAATTTCTGAAATAAACCTTATTAGGGGTTGTATGGAAAGAAGCTCCTGAATCTAAAACTCAGATTCTATTCTATTATCCAAAGAAAGAATAAGAGTATCTTGTATTAACTCTACTACAATATTTATCTCTTTACCTTTTTCTGGGTGTTGGTTCTCTTTATCCTTTGACCAACAATCTTTCTTTATATGTCCTTTCTTTCCATAATTCCAACAAGTAATTCCCTTACCTCTAGATTTAGATCTTCCATTCCTTGACTTTGATTTCCCATTATTCTTACTCTTGATCTCTCCTTCTTCCTGCCTCTGCTTTCTACATTCAAAGCATTCCCAGATGATGATTCCTCTGTACTTTTCCTACGAATTTCTTCATTCAAGATTATACTAACCACATCATCAAACTTCAAAATATTATTAGCAGATGTTGTATTACTAACAACCATTACCAAGTTATCCCAACTATCAGGCAAAGAACATAAGAATAAGAGTGCTTTCACTTCATCATCAAACGAATATCAACCAATTTTAACTGATTTACAATAGATCGAAATCATTCAAATGACTAGATGTAGATCCACCTTCATGCATCTTAGAACTAAATAGTTTCTTCATCAAATAAACTTTATTTGAAGCACTAGGTTTTTCATATAAATTAGCAAGAGATTTCATTAACTCTACCGTAGATGTCACTTCTATAATATTAGAAGCCACAAATGTGTCAAACTCAATCTTATAGATCCCAAAGCCTTTTTGTCAAGAATCTTCCATTCTTCATCAATCATCTTCGTAGGTCTAGAATTTTCATCCAACAATAAGTACAAATATCTTTGATACAGATAATCCTCAATCTGCATCTTCCATAATTGATAATTTCGGTCGTCAAACTTCTCTACCTTGTATTTGTTTTCTTCTTCCATTACTGTATCTCCCACTCAATCAAAAAACCCTCTGTGAGTAAATCATGCACAACACACAAAACCCTCAAATAAATCTTTGATACCAGTTATTGGGGTTAGCATACCGGTTGTATAGATAATATATCATATCTAAGCATAGATGCAATAAAAGTGGATATTCTACCAGAATAAATTTACAAACAAGAGATATAAATCAACACCAAATTTAACTTGGTTCACCCAGTGTGGGCTACATCCACCAAGAAACAATTCAATCTATTATCCAAAGATTGTAAAAGATATACAATAAAGATTTACAATCTTCCACACCTCTCATGATGTACAATACTTTCTTTCTCTCAAGCTTCTCCTTCTTCTCCAAGAATTCTCTCTCACAATTATTTTCACAATAAACACTAACTCTCTCTTCTAACCCTAGCTTTCTAGCTTATAAATACCTTATACAAACTTAGAGCATTTAGGCATCCAATTACAATCAATAGATTTGCTTTAATACAAAAATTAGATCTAATTCCCGTGAGTTAAATAAAACACTCATGCACAGGTAACCGATGTCGGTTAGCCCTAACCAATGTTGGTTCTTACTTGCCTGACTGATACCGGTCATAGGTGATCGATGTCAGTCCCTTCATAACCAATGTCGGTTACTTTGTTTTCCAATAAGTTAATATAGCATGCTAAATTGAAGTAATTGAGCTCCACATCTCTACACATTACCAAATTATCCCAACTATCAGGCAAATAACATAAGAATAAGAGTGCTTTCACTTCATCATCAAACAAAATATCAACCGATTTTAATTGATTTATAATAGATCGAAAATCATTCAAATGACTAGATGTAGATCCACCTTCATGCATCTTAGAACTAAATAGTTTCTTCATCAAATAAACTTTATTTGAAGCACTAGGTTTTTCATATAAATTAGCAAGAGATTTCATTAACTCTACCATAGATGTCACTTCTGTAATATTAGAAGCCACAGATGTTGTCAAGCTCAATCTTATAGATCCCAAAGCCTTTTTGTCAAGAATCTTCCATTCTTCATCAATCATCTTCGTAGGTCTAGAATTTTCATCCAACGGTAAATACAAATCTCTTTGATACAGATAATCCTTAATCTGCATCTTCCATAATTGATAATTTCAGTTGTCAAACTTCTCTACCTTGTATTTGTTATCTTCTGCCATTATCAGATCTCCCACTCAATCAGAAAACCCTCTGTGAGTAAATCAGTCAACACACAAAACCCTCAAATAAAGCTCTGATACCAGTTGTTGGGGTTAGCACACCGATTGTATAGATAATATATCATATCTAAGCATAGATGCAATAAAAATAGATATTCTACCAGAATAAATATACAAAACAAGAGATATAAATCAACACCAGATTTAATGTGGTTCACCCAATGTAGGTTACATCCACCAAGAAACAAGCCAATCTATTATCCAAAGATTTCAGAAGATATACAATGAACATTTACGATCTTCCACACCTCTCACGATGTACAATACTTTATTTCTCTCAAGCTTCTCCTTCTTCTCTCCAAAATTTTCTCTCCTCTTTGCTATCATTGTAACCCTAGCTACCAAGCTATATATACCTTATATAAACTTAGGGCACTTAGTCATGTAATTACAATCAATAGATCTGCTTTAATACTAAAATTAGATCTAATTCCCGTGAGTTAAATAAAACACTCATGCACATGTAACTCGATGTCGGTTATCCCTAACCGATGGTGGTTCCTTCTTTCCTGATCGATGTCAGTCCTAGGTGACTGATGTCAGTCCCTACATAACCGATGTCGGTTATTGTGTTTTCCAACAAGTTGATAAAACATGCTAAACTTAAGTAATTGAGCTCCACAACTCAACACTTCCCTTTTCATCTACTTGTTCCCTCAATGTGTGGAATACTTTGGGGTTCCTGGGGTAATCCTCATATTGAGTTTTATGGCTTATGTCAAGGCACTTCCCCCAATTTTAAGCGGATGATTTGTAACTCTTAATCAAACCTGCAAATACAATGTTTTGAATAGTGGCATGTTTTTCATCTTTTATCTTAGTTTGGTTTTGCACACCATTGACAACCTGTAAAAAACTATATTAGTATTGGTTTAGATCTTAATTCTTTGACAAACGAGTAATTGGTCCTACACGCAAAGGTTAATAGTTTTCCATAAGATAAAAACATCATGAAGAAGAGTTAAATGTTGTTTTTGATTCTCAAGATTGTCCTAAGACGCAAGAGAAGAGCATACACAACAAGTCACCCAACTATATCAAAAATGGAAAAGCTTGTAAATCAAAGGACTAGGCAATTCGTTTTAACCAATTGTTCATTCCCTTAACCATGAATTTAATGAAGTGTTTTGTAAATGAAAGAAGTCTTAGAGTTGTTTCTGATTCCCAAGATCACCTAAAAGGTGCAAGGGAAGATCATACAAAACTATATCCAAAGAAATAAAAGCATGACATTCATTAAAAATCATTAAACAAGTTAGCAAAAGATAACCCAAAACACCCTACAAACAGAAGTTAGCATTGAAAACCTATAAAATATGTTAAAAATATCAAAGACCAAATCTTGTAAAATTTGAAAACAAAGCCCAAATTTTAATATAGCACACCAACGCAGAGCCTTGAGACAATAAGACGGCCTACTCTAATAAAGAATAGCGCACCCTTAACAAAGCAGTAGTAGTGTGCCCCTAATAGCAGTAGTGTGGGTCCGATACAAAACAAAGTCCGACAAAGCAGCAAACGGACATCGGTGCGGTAGAGAGACATATATGTGCCCCTAATGACATATACACACCCCTAATGACATATACACACCCCTAATGACATATACGTGCCCCGTAACAAAACACATAAAACCTAAAAATAACCTTGTAGTTACATGGCCAGGAAGCAATAATGCACCTTATGTTACCATAAATGTGCATCTATAAAGTAGTAGCGTAGATGATTTGCGCTAAGCACGGGTCCGAACAAAGCACGAGGTGGCAAAAAAAGAGAATTACATCAACGCAGCCCAAAGAGGTGCGAGCGCGCCATGTATGCATTAACACGCCCTATTAACTATAACACGGGGTAGGGAAGCATATACACTGACTGGAAAAATAACATAAACAACTCCGAAAGTAGTGTAACATGTACACGACTGGAGAGACAATAACACGGGGTGGTCACACCAAATACAGACAGTGTAGACAGAAAAGGAAACTCGACTTGACCAAAGCATAACAACATTGTGACCAAATGACATATGTGTGGTTTTGTCAATAATTACGTGCCCCTTTCAACTTATACGTGACCCATTCAAGAGTTTTGCAAGGCAACATAACATCAACGTGGGTTTCTCGGAATGACATCATAAACATGCAGATCTAACATCATCAAACTCAAAAAGGTCAATTTTTTGTCATCTTAGCCCAAAATTAACAACACATCTCCTTTAAACCTATAAGAGAGACTCAACACATGTAAAGTTAGCAAAATACATCAAGTTATTTAACATGTGCATAATAAGGGTTAGCCAAAATTGAGATAAAACTAACAAAACTTGAAATCAAATGCTAAGGACAATGGAGTAAGTCCCATCGGGCATGCCAAATGTGTACATGTAAAACTAACCATGCTATGTGAATTGAAACTAACACCTAATATAGTTTGTTTGTTTGGGCAAGGCTAGCAATTTGATGGATGTGGGATAAACCCCAAAGAGGAAATACAAAGGACATGCATGTTTAATAAAGGATGTGCACTTTGTGGGAGTTGAAAGGGGTTTAATTAATCAAAGGTGATTAATTAATAGGTAGGGGTAAGCTTATAGAAGCTAGTTAGAGTGAAATTAGTATGATTCGGGGGATGTAAGAGAGGAATTTAATCCAATAAGCGGTTATTTATTGATTTAGGGCAACAAGCGTAATTAATTAATAATAATTAATGAACCCAAGTAAAAGCGAACACTAATTAACGAAAGGTCATTAATTGACATCCCGAGTGATAGGAAGACTAAGTAATTAGCGAGATGTAATTAATTAACTGGAATAGAGGGAAAATGGTGGTTTATTGACAAAGTGTCATCAATTGACCAAAAGAGAGTGAAGATCGTGGTTAATTAGTGAAGTGTCGTTAATTGACCCAATGAGAGGAGAAGAGGTGTTTATTTGATGAAGTGTCGTCAATTTATAGGAAAGAAGATCTATAGTGCAATTTAAGTATTAAAACTACGTAGGCGGATTTTAGGTTTCGACAAATATTTTTAAAGTAAACAATATTATACTCATTTTAAAAGGTCATTATAATATATTTTTAGCTAAAATAAAATAAAATATATGTAGGGTGTAATATAAGGAAAAATGACTCGTAATGTCCCCAATGGACATATTTTAGCCCCTAGACGGATTTTAGGCAATCCCAACTTTAAATGCAACTTGTAGACAAAATACCAAACAAGTATCACACAGATCTGAATTAAATAAGGAAATGCGACTTGGGTTAAGTGGAAAACCCACACCAATCAGCCTCTAAATTTATATCTTTCCACTCAAATCTAGTACCACTAATTTATAAAGCCCAAATATGTATAAAATTGCAGATTTCAGATGTAAACAAGGCTGCAATAAATTATTTAAAACCATGTCTCGCAACATAACTTCAAAACTCATATCTTTTGCTAGAGAAGTCTAAATGTGCTTTGAAACTTTGGATCTTGGGCCACAAAAATATGAATAATAATATTCTAAAATTAGTTTTCGCACAACAAACATAAAACCCTAATTTTTCCCTAAAAATTAGGTCACCCAACACATTTAAGGCATCAAATCAGCTCCAAAAATTAAGAAAACAAGCTACTTTGATTCCTAAACAAATCAGCCCTAAATCAACTCCGATAATGGCAAACTAGGGTGGATCTTTCACCACCGAAGAGTGCCCGACTAACTAGGAATGTATCTCTCACCACCGAAGCTAAGGTCCCTGTGGGATCTTACTCCACAAGCTAAAGAAAATCCAAGCCTGTATGCAAAAGCTACAAGCTTAAGACACAAATCAGAAAATATCAAATGGTTATGCAATACCTTCCCCTCAAGTCGACTTCTCCTTATAAAAGAAGAAGAGACCCAAAACAACCTCTACAATATCTAATTAGTTCACAAGGATTTTCCCTATGCAAGCATTTAATATTATCCCATATTAAATGTTTTTCCTACAACTTTTTCCCTCCCAATGCAAGTCACATTTTTCTAGGAGAAATACATAGTAAAATGGGCATTTATCGTTTCTATGTTCTCATTCCCCTTTCTAAGGCAAGTCACCTTTTCACCTAGGATGGATAACAATTTATATTTGAGCCTTTTCCATCCTAGATTTAATAATTATTAAGTCATATAAATTATTATAAGTGCTCTATATATATTTTTCTTTTATTAATGGCACTTTATAATAATTAAATATAACTTAAGTCACCCTTATATTTTTCCTTTGGCCGTCGGGTTGACAAAATAGGCCAAAGGTCTTCGAATGGGAAGGGGATATTACAAACTATATTCTCTATGTTCTTGAAGAAGTCCTTTGGAGCAGTAGGTGGAATTCTCTAGAAAATATGCACTCCAATTTAAAAATACTAAAATGTGTACCATCAAATCTATACACAAAAGACAAATTTCATTGTTTTGTAAATGTTATAAGAGACACGAGTGTGCATAGTTATAAAATAGGTCAATTATTTTAAGCAATAAATTGTAAAAAGTGAATTATTTTTAAAAATGTTGAAATGACAACCACAATAAATATGATGACATCATGGTGCCTCAATTTACGTGAAAGTGGGAATAAAAGGTAAAAGTTTTTAGCCAATCACAAACTAAATAAATACATTTTAAAGAAGTTTTTGTAAAAATGAGCATGTCCAAATTTTAAGACATTTGAAAATCAATGTAGGAAAATAATACTAATTTCTTATTCGTTGAAAACATGTTTAATAATAACTTGTTAAAGTGGAGTTGAAATGTATAGTAACCTGCCAAGGACTAATAATACTTCAACCTATATAAATAGTTGGGATGTCATGTAAACTACTTTATTACTATTTCTTGGCTATTTGATACTACCATGAGACACCTTAACTTATATTAATATTTATGATGTGACCTAACACTAAATTATTAAATGCTTTAATACAACATGACATATCAACTTATATTTTTATAAAAAAATTAAATGACACCTCAATTTATATCACTACTAAACAATCCAATATTTTATTGAACTATGTTTTCAATTTTTATGTAATTAATTAACTTATTTTTGTAATCAATTTTTATCTAATAACATGAATTATTTTTTGCACATTTTCATGTATCATCATCTTTGAGGGTATAACTATGGTTTATTTTTTTATCATGGAAAATTCTAAAATGCATTTGTTATGCAATTAATTTTTCCAAGTTCAAATATATGCATTTTATTGTTGTTGGATTAACCTTTCTTCAAGCTATGATAAGGGCTAGTCATGTTGCAACTATTGTTTAATACAACCACAAAAACACATCAACAGACATTAATAATTAGACATACAACATTGAAATACTAAATACTTTAATGCAACATGTCATATCAACCTATATTTAAAAACACAAAATGACACCTCAACTTAAATTACGAGTTGTGATGTTACTAAACAAATTAATATTATTCTTAAATCATGTTCTCAATAATTTTACATTTTTTAATCAATTAATCTATTTTACTTGAGAGCAACTATAATAACATATATCATATGTCGCATGTTTTCATGTAACATCGTCTTTGAGGCTACAATTATAATTTATTATATGATTGTTGTATTAATAACATAGAGAAATTTGTATCAAGATACATCACGGATAGAATAGTAACAAAGATTTGATATAGGAATCAATCACACATTTTTTCTCTTATGAAAGCTTCTCTTTGTATTCGGCGTACTTTTGTTCTTATTACGCCGAAAGGCGTATCCCAATTAGATATGGGGCGCCAATTTAATAGGATTCAAAAATTAAACAATGGACAATGAAGGAGGCGGTGCGTTGACAATCCAACGGCTGTATAGGCGCGACAGAGGAGGGTTGGAGATCTCAAAAAGGGGACCAATGAGAGGAAATCACATGGATTGTGCTTATGTATGGGCAAAAACAATTGTAGATGTGAGGGACTATTAGTAGTCGTTAATTCAGAAATCGATAGGAGGGATGCGGTGGGAGGAAAACCCAAAAAAAAATCATTTCCATGAAGCAATAGCTTGAAATGGTAAGGTGGCGTGAGGTGGTGGATTACAGAGGTATGTTGCATCGATGTGAAGGAAGAACCAAATGTTGTTTCGTTCTAGGGACGTGGGTGAGGAAGGTGTGTGTTGCATATAGTCTTTGAATGATGCGGCCACAACAGCACAGTCTCGCACAAAAACAAAAAAACACTTTCCATTGATGCATAATGCCTCGATGAGCTCATCCATTGTCTTCCCTTTTCTCTACTACACAAAGTCTTCAAAACAATCTCAGAGGGATTCGATCTGTTGTCAAGTATCTAGCAACACAACTCCATTTTTCCGTTTAAAAACAGAAGCAGACGAAACCTCAAAATAGATTTGTAGCTCGTTGAGATTCCGACTCTCTGGTAGCTCGTGTTAGTATACATTTTCATGTCTGTTGACGGTGATGGCATAATCAGAGATTTCCCAGAGCACAAACTTACAGAGGAGCTTTCTAGAAGGTTTTTGAAAATGTTCTGAAAATATTAGAGACATTAATTTAATTATAATAGCTAAAAATTGCAATTTGCAGGATTTTGTTACAAAAATTAGAAAGGGGTCCGAGTGAGGAGATATTTATAAATAATTAACAGTGCTATCAACGAATTGCCCCTGTGATCAGACTCAGACATTGTAACCTGCATGCATCGATCTCTCCAATCCTGACCAACAAGAAATTGCATCACAAATTCGCTATGTAGCATTTGTTTTTTCTTGTTTTGTTTTTTTAAATAAAATATTTAAGGCATGTCAAAGTTTCATTTACCTCTCTGGTGCAATAATCCAACATTAAAGTGAATTCAGGATTGTATCGATTGCGGATTTTTTATGTGGTCAATCATGGAATCGAACCAGAGTTGTTTGACAAAGTATTCGACCAAATTCGTTTGTTTTTACGCTTCCACAGGAAGAGAAGATGAAGCTTGTGCAAAATGAAAATCACTGAGAGAAGTGCTAAATCCCTCCCTGCAATCCCAGGGTCACAAATTTCTTCTTCCAATCATTTGCATTTAGTGTGTCTTGCTAAACTCATTTGATCCTTATCCCCACTTGAATGTTATACCTACTTTTTAGAATATTTTAATTTGTGTACAGTGATTGGAAGGAGAGTTTTTATATTGGTCCAGAAGTTTCTGAAATGAGGGCCAACCAAGGAAAGAATTTCTGTTGATTACGCCGAATCAATATCCACTTTAATGAACACATTTGTTTGTTAATATTTTTGGTGTACATTTTTATTAATCTCTACCATTTTTCACGCGGAGGCGAACTTAAAGCTAACTTTGTGGTTGATTTGGGTTTTCAAGTGGAAATCCTGGTGAAATTGATGAATGAGCATAGGGCCGAGGTATGGACATATATGACGAACATGAATAACACGATTGTGCAACTAAAATATAGCGTGAGAGAGCTCATAGCCCAACAAAGAGTCTTGTCCGGTGAAATTTCTCATCTGGAGAGTGATGGTTTGGATAGGCAAGGACAAAACGACGATAATGAGGATGAGGATTTAGGGCACAGTAAGCAGGGGGCCAAAGGGAGGAGGCCTATATGTATCTGCACTAGTTGTATTTGTATTATTTGTACAATTGCACAATTGTTTCTTTCTAAATATTTTCCCACTTCTTTAAGGTTTCCAAACCCCTCTCATTCTTGTAACGTGGTGATTCTGGGCTCAGTGAGATTTTTCTTTGTATGAAAAGGTGTGAGTGTAAATTTAAGGCATGTAGTATTTTCTCCGACATCGTTCAAATAAAAGTTGTCTATTATATTTTTTTAACAATAAATTAAAAAAATTGTCAACAAATTGTATGTATAATTGATTTGCAGAATTCTTAATACGAGTGATATTGAACTACCTATTGATAACAAAAGTTTGTTTCAGTTCATGCTCTAAATGTCTAAGTTTGTGAGTATAATATTGGAACTTTTCCAATTTGAATTTATTTTATCATAATGGTATATTGAAAAAAATAGAGAAATAGTTGGTAATAAGAAGATAGCAATGTTGAAGAATTAACATCGCAATACATTGGATTAATTACTTATAAATTTATCACTTATTTTTTAATTTTGGTTAAGTTTATCATTTATGTGGAGAGGTTGATTATTCCTACACATTATAATAGAAAATGTTAAATTTTTCAATTAAGAAAATATATTGTATATTAGGGATGTCTTATTGTATATTAGGGATGTCTTATATATTCCAATCATGTCTTTGTCTTACCTATCAAATTAAATGTCGTCCAATCGAATTTTTTGGTGCCATGAAATTAAAAAACTAGCAAGCTTGATTGATGCATAAAATCTACCTATCCTCAAACATATTCGATTTATGGTTTTTCTTATTTTGGCCATTTTTAGCGTAAATTGCACTCATGTGGATAATGCGGGAGAAATCAAGATGATATAGTGGAGCGCATATATCAAATGTTATTTGGGAAGGAACATTCTGATCCGTGGAATAGGTGTGGGATATTTAGGGTTTCAATTCCCACCTTTTTATTTCTAACTTTCTATTTATGTCTTCACCTTACCTAACAAATTAATGTTGTGCACACAAAATACTTGATGCCATTAAAAAAATAACAAAATTAAAATCTCGATAAACAGATAAAATCTCCCTTTCGGTCATATGTCCATTCCCTTAAGGGGCTCAATCAATAAGTGTTTCTTCATGAAATCATTTTCTTATATTACTCAAGCTTGGAACTAAAAACCATGCCTACAAAGTGCTACAAGAATAAATCAGTGTAGTTGGGTTTCAAAATTGGCCCTGCAGAATTCCTTCCATTTTTAAATTATGGCCCCTTAAAGCTCGTATTTTTCTCACATGAATAATGCGCACGAACTTGAGACAATTCAATGTAGTTCATAGATACTAGATATTATTTGGGTACGAACAATCTTCATCATTGTTGATAATAATTGTTGACGGACCTAGAGAAACCCTAATCCTAAAATTGTGTGCAATCGCTACCTTTCGATGTTACACCCACTACACATCTTCCTATCTATGTCGTGTGTGTCTCATTAAATGTGCACTCGATTTCCCCTTACATTTACGTGTGTTCTGACTAACAAATATATGCAACAACTAGAATTGTAAAATATTTTATGTTTCTTCAATATCATTACACAAAACGCCTTTTCAATTTCAAATGATTAACAAAAACTCATGTGGTTGTTGGAGTGTGGAGTTCGGATTGCTTCCACATTCTCGATTTCCCCACCCTTGCACTCATCCACCCTCAAACCCCTTCTTCTTAGCCCCTCTTCCTCTCCCATTATTCCCTCCTTCCACTTTCGTTTCTTCACAAGATACCGTTCGACATTCCCATTGTAAATTTCACTTACGATTGCTAGTTCCTAAAACAATTAAGTCTCGTGAATGTTGCTAAAATCTCAAAAATCCATCTATCAATCATGGGGTATTCCTTTCCTCACCTTTCCTTTTTCATTTTTAAAAATAAAAAATATTAAATGAGAGGTCTTATTCAGTCCAGACTCCACACGATGAGCAGTGGAAACATGCACTTAATGGATAGAAGTAGAAATAATTGACATTCCAATACGTGGCGGCCCGATCAAGTCTCCATCATTTGGTAGGTGTCCGTGTGATAACGATAGCCTATATCCAAACAATAACTCAATCAAATTGTTTCATTCCTTTTGAAAGGTAAAATTCAATAATGTAATTGCGGCCCCCACAGCCGTGGGGCCCAGCGTGGACGTGAGATACAGTGACGGACCACGGTGACGTGTCAGAATGGGATGCGTTTGGCGGACGTGGACAAATCAGACTGCATTTGCCGGCAGTCCTGCCGTACCCGTACGAGTTAACGGAATATTCAAGCGACCGTGCCGTTTATTTTGACGTTATTAGCAGCTGACAGAAAGTGCTACCGCTGGCAATGGCTCGTGAATCGAATTTTTGGGGCTGCATAATCTTCATCTTCTCTTTATGTTCACATATTTTGAGTGGCACTCTCAACCATCCATGGCTAATATAATCACTTTTCAGAAACACCCAGATGTTTATTAGCGTTTAAATTTGCAGGTGTGTGGACTTTTTAGGAACATTCCAAGATCAGATTTTGGATGTCTGGAGCTGGGGAACTGTAGTGGAGGGTAGAGCAGTTTACACAGGTACCCACTTGTCCATTTTCTGTTTTTGGTGTGCTTTACTGCTTAGTTTATTCAAATGTTCATTTCATGTTTTTGGTGTGATTTTCTGTAGAGTTTATGCAAAACACTCTGATGGTATGAACCAAAACATTAGGTTGTATGGTTTAGGTTTGTGGGATGGATTCTCTGATGCCTTGTGGAGTGTTGTGAAAACTATTTCAGGTCAGACCAAAATAATAGTGAATTCAACAAGATCCAAACTTGTTAGGGTTTTGCATCTTTGTTTCTATGTTGGTCTGTGTTCTTGGAATATATTGGGGCACTTTGTTTTAATGTGGGTAGTGGTATATCTTGAATGGAAATGCATTTTTTTTTTTTGCTTTTATTTGGATTGGGTTTTTGGTTTCTGAATTGGGTATGCTTTATTGTTTGCTAAGAAATATGACCTTATGTGTGTCAGCAGCAGTGCTGGACTGTTGGGAAATTCTTCTTGTATTTATTTTCTTAATGTTTATTGGCCGCTCCTTGTGTTTTGCTGGAATATGTTGCAGATAATGTGACCGGGCTTGTCAATAGTTAACAGGGTGAATATGAGGTGAGGTGAGATGACATAAGAACCCTTATAACCTCAGTTTTGGCATGTCTTGGGTTTGTCAATAATTAGCAGGGTGAATATGAAACTTGAGATGAAACGATAAGCCTTAGAACCTCAGCTAGGCCAAATTGGTCTGTGTGACCTATCAACCTTTATTATTTATTTGGGGAATATGTTGTAGATATTTTTTTCCATCTCCATAGTTTGTTTTTCGTTAGTTGAGTGGATTTGTCAATAATTAGCAGAGCAAATATGAGATGAAATGAGAAAAATCCTTATAACCTTCTTTCAGCCAAATTGATCTTTAAGACTTATTAAAGTGTATCTATCTACCTTGCTTAGATGACTGACCCTATTGATGTCGAGTTTGACACTGAATTTTTCCAAGCTTAGTTTGATTGCCTTCATTTAAGATCTGTATAGTTGTGCCTAACTTGCCTAATATTTCAGCTTTCTGTTTCCAAGGTGTTTTGGGCGAATCCATTTATCGGTTTGGTTGTGGAGGAGTTATACTCCCTTGAGGTGCACATCGAAAGCAGTTTTGGCATCCCTGGAATTAAGCTTTACCCATAGCTTTGTTTTGCTTTATTGGCAGGATTGATGAAGTGGCTTGCGTCAGTACCTGACCATGGAAGATGTTTTTGGGCTTATCTGGAGGTGTACATTGTGTCAATTTTATTAAAATGTGTTTTCCTCAAAATGTTGCCACTTGTAAAATGTCGGAAAGTTGTATGCTTTTCGTGAAACAGAAAGGTCCGTTCATAGCTATGGATAGATCTGATACATCAGGTTTTTGAGTGGAGGAATTGATATTTTTCTTTTATTACATAAATGATAATACATTTCATATTTATAGCATTTATTAATGCTGAAGTGTGATTTGGAAACATACAAATGGATCTCCACTTAGAGAATTTTACATACCCTGCCATTACAAGCAGTACAGCATCCAACGGTATAGGCAGTTGTGATGATACTGTGCTGAGGCTTGACAGTCAAACACAAGCACCTGATCAGAAAATACAAGCTCACTTATTTTGTTCCGTGAATAGGTCTGGTTCTGCCCCAGCAATGCATCTTTGCCCAATGAGATGCAAAGGAAATGCATCACCTTTCATGAAGCTCGGTCAATATCTACATGTTTTGATGATGATTGTGGCTTGGTTCTTGGACTAGGTCGCAGTAGGTGCAGCTCACTTCCCAAGACCACTTCAAGTACTTCTTTGTTATCTTTTGATACTACTTCTCTAGGGAGCTTTGAAACAATGCAACTCACTGGTAGTCTAACTGTAAAATCAAGTTCTGGCCAGGAGTTGCCTGATGGAGCTACTTCTGGAATTTCAAATCAAGACATCCATAACACCATTCAAGACCATCAGAATATTGCTTCTAAAACTGATGCTTCAAAAAATAAAATGGAGATAGAATCGCTAAAATGTTCGAGGGCTATTGTATCAAAATTTCTGGACATTGATCCTGACATTCTTCAGTTGGGACTTTTGAGATCATCCCCAGATTGTGGAAAACAAATGGTTATGAATCCATTCCCGGACGTTTCTCAATCTGATAGTGTCCTTGTGCTTAGTCAGAGGCTGGACGCTCCTGCCAATGGAATAGAGACTCTTAGTCGCATGCATGTTCTTTCGGATGAGTGTTCTACTTCAGGATGTCTTGAGTCCAGACATTACACGCCATCCCTGCCTGTGGCACCCATAATCGAGAATTCAGGCCCAGACTCACTCCCTCAAATAGGGACTGTTAGTTTCAATATTAACCATCCTCCACAAAAAGTCCAGAGACAATAAGAGCATCGTGTAGTGCAATCACTTCAAATGGTTTCCTGGGTCATGAAGAACAGTGCAATACCTCCAAGACATGCAAATTTACAGGTTGTCACAAGGGAGCTAGAGGCTCCTCAGGCTTGTGCATATCCCATGGAGGTGGAAATAGGTGCCAGAAATCTGGGTGCACTAAAGGTGCTGAAAGCCGAACCATATATTGTAAAGCTCATGGTGGAGGTCGCAGGTGCCAACATCTGGGATGCACAAAGAGTGCTGAAGGAAAAACAGATTACTGTATTGGTCATGGGGAGGGCGAAGATGCAATCATGAAGGTTGTAGTAAGGCTGCCAGGGGCAGGTCGGGTTTGTGTATTCGGCATGGTGGGGGAAAAAGATGTCAAAAAGAAGGTTGCCTTAAGAGTGCCGAGTGTTATTCCAGTCTCTGTATATCTCACGGGGTGGGCGAAGATGCCAATATCCAGAGTGCACAAAAGGTGCACAAGGGAGCACTAGTTATTGTAAAGCACATGGAGGTGGCAAGCGGTGCATATATATTGGATGCAATAAAGGTGCAGAAGGCAGCACCTCATTATGCAAAGGCCATGGTGGTGGCAAACGCTGTATGTTTGATGGAGGCAGTATCTGTCCCAAAAGTGTGCATGGAGGCACCCAATTTTGTGTGGCCCATGGAGGTGGCAAGCGATGTGCAGTTGAGGGTTGCACAAAGAGTGCAAGGGGCAGAACAGACTTTTGTGTTAAACATGGAGGAGGTAAACGGTGCACGTTTGAAGGGTGTGGAAAAAGTGCTCAAGGTAGTACTGACTTTTGCAAAGCCCATGGAGGAGGTAAGAGGTGCGTATGGGGCCGGGAGGGTTCAGTTTATGCTTGTGAAGTTCATCAAGAAAGGAATGGTCCTTGTGACAGGTTTGCCAGGGGGAAAACAGGCCTTTGTGCTGCACATGGTGCTCTAGTCGAAGATCATAGATCCCATGGTGGCAAGGCCCTTGGTCCTGGGATAGGCCCTGGCCTGTTTCATGGACTAGCCTGTGCATCAGTGTCAGATGCAAATGGTATTTCAATTGCAGCTTGTGCAGTTTCAGGTGAGACTTTACCTCTTGTCACTGACTTTGAATGGGAACCTTTACGGAATAAGGCATCCCGTTGTATCATGGAGCTGAATAATAACAAAAGCGACAATATTGACTTGGAGTCCAGAGCCCCAAGAAAGATGACCAGGAGGATGAGCTCACACCACCTGTCAATTCTGAATTTAATGTGGAAACAAATCATTTCACAAAATGGAATACGCACCTGTTGGTCGAAAGGGAAATGGTTGAAGCACCCAATCTTGTTGATGACATGAACATTGATAGAGATGATGTTGTTGCAAACGAAGAGACATGTAGATACCAGTTAGCCTTTCCTCGTCCTAATATTGCCACATGTTTTGACCAAAACTTTACCCCTGAAGGTATTGAAGCTGGTGGCTCTACCTTTGGAAAGCAGGGTACCTGTATTGGTTTTCCTTCTGATCGGGTGAACACTATTATCAAGTATGTGGATCAGCAGTGCCTCAACCCCTTACTCCGCTTAAAGTATTGGCCTCATTTCCCAGGAAGAAAGACCTAAAACGTTGCAAATTGAGAAATGCAGTTATGATACAGGTTCCATTGAAGGTGGCCATTTTTCGCTTCCAGAGGGAAGAGTACATGGTGGAAGTCTCATGTCAATGCTTTCAAGAGATTTAAGGCCTGGGCATGTAAGCTTTGTGCCATTTTCAGCTGGGGCATTTGAGTCTGGAAAACAAGTCAAGGTGCAAAGCAACGCGGGAATGTTTCAATATGCGCCACAGGTATAGAAACGTGAATCACCTTGTGTCATTGGTCATTAATGAGCATTAGAGAGAAGTCAATAAATTGATATGTCATGTGTTGCCAAAGCAGGAAAAAAATCTAAGAATGCCATCAACTTCTGGCAGCTTTAACTGTGAAAGAAGAAGCTGGCACCAATCATTTTTAAGATTGCCATCCATTCCACGTTTAAGCACTGTGTAAGCTTACTTTAGGTGTTTGCTGATTCTTATTTTCACAAAGGATTGGATAAGTTGATCTTTGTAATTAATAATTTACTGCGTTCATACATATCTGGATGCCCACTTGCATCTGATATTTATCTACAAAGTTTGAAGTCACAATTAGCAACCCATAAAATTGTGCGGAAATTCCTTTCTTTGTTTTACCCTAGGAATCTGTACATCGATCTTCAAAGATTTGCACGAGTATTCCAAGAAAAGTGCATATATGCTAAACTTTGTTAGCAGCAATCCTGCAGAAATTTGCAAATATTTTTCAGAAAAATATAGACATGTACTCATATGTAATAGCAAGAGATAATTGCAGACCAAAGAAAAGTTGAGGGTGGAAAATAATTTAGGCCCTTATAAGGTTCCTATTTCATGCATTTGATTTGGCATTATTTTCTAGATTGCTTATTATATCACGTTTCTTGGCTTCTTTGAAGTTTCTCAAAGGCTTTTGATCATATAAAGGGAGCTTATTAATAGCAGAAGTGGGGAGTGGGACACACCCACCAACACTATTAACATTTTAAGTCGGTTTCCTGATTGCTTATTGATTTGAACTATTAAAAGTGTAGCATCAACTGTCTATTTTGCATACTAACGGTAACGTTATTTAAAGCTAAGGCTTCTTGTGTATTTTGTTGGATTGGTTTGTAGTGAGAAGTGTGGTGCTTTATTTACATACAGAGTTTTTGATTGTTGATCCCACCGCCAGTTTTTGTTTCAATATACTGCATAGAAAGTAACGAGTTTAATTTTCTCAGTTGAGCCCAGCTAAGTAGTGTACAATTGCTGCTTAAAACAATGCATTGTTTATCAACACAAAACTAAACCTACTAGGTAATTTTGTTTATCAAATGGTGACTACAGGGTATGTTTTTTAATATTGCACAGATTTGAAAGATTGAATCGACTTGTGATGCAGTGAATTTTTCATCTATGGCAGCAAGTTATAAGCATGTACAACTTAGTTTGGCAATTAATCGATTTTAACAGTACAATTGAGGGAATAGGAAATGCTGCTGTAAAAACAAAGGAATTAACCATGAAGCATTGACATAAAATTGAGTGAAAGTCCACAATAAATTAGGAGTTATTGTCACATCAAAATATCTTCAGTCCAGATGACTACACCTAGTTTCTCAGTAATCTGTCAAGCAAGATGCTGATGGCTGTCACTATTCAGTATTCGCAAGTTGTGGTATGTTAAAATTGGAAATATACAAATCTATACAGAAGTCCATGCACTTTGTTTTTGTTGCCTCAAATATTGGTTGTACTCCAACGGTGTAGGTACAAATCTTGGGAGAGACCAAGTAATAAACGATGAGACCGGGATTGTGCCCCGGCGAATTTGGAAGAATTGAAATCCCCAGTCCTTAACAGCTAAGCCTAAGAATTTTGTGCCCGTAACAAGTGCAAACTTCGGATCCAATAAAAAATATGGAATACAAAAATGACAGAAAATAAGGATAGTTGGTTTGGGAATTTTATTTTTTTAATAAAGTTTTAAAGTATTATTCAGCTGACAAAGCTAAAATAGATAGAACTCAAAAACTCATTTTGAATTTCCTGATATCAGCTGACATCAGGGGTCTTTTCTAATCTTCCAATTTTCTTTGAGCGCCAATTAATGTGTTTGAAATTGTATAAATGCATCAATAGTTTTCAAGATTTTAAAGATTAAAACTGATAATGCATCCCATAAAATAAGCAAAAATTATATTTGAAACAATAATAAAATCCTTGAACAAACTTTGCCCAAATGATAACCTTTGGATTACAGTACACGAAATCGATCTTCCGCTCATGAAAAATTGAAGTATAAATAATATCCTGCCACAACACACTCAAAAGAAGTCTTTGGCATAAATTCCTCACAATGTTCCTGCACAAATCTCCTTGCATGTTGGAGATGGATTTTCAGCTGTATATTTCTTACAATTGAAAATGCATTTAGAAACAAATTAAATATATTAGTAGTTAGACCTCCAAGGGTACAAGGGCATCCCAAGCTTTTCCATACACACAGATTCCATGCCTTGTCTAGGAATAGGATCAATTGTGAGCATTCATGTCCTAAGTGCGCTGATTCATTGACTCTGTAAGTATGAATCATATTACTGACTATTGAGAGGACGAGGGAGGTTTTTCTAGCTATTTCCCATAATTTGCAGTTTAAATCCCATGTCACAACATTGATAGTTTTCAAGATTTTCAAGATTAAAACTAATAATGCATCCCATAAAATACGCAAAAATTATATTTGAAACAATAGTAAAATCCTTAAACAAACTTTGCCCAAATGATAACCTTTGGATTATAGTACACAAAATCGATCTTCTACTCATGAAAATTGAAGTACAAACAATACCTCGCCACAACACACTCAAAAGAAATTTTTGGCATAAATTCCTCACAATGTTATTGCGCAAATCTCCTTGCATGTTGGAGATGGATTTTCAGTCTGTATATTTCTTACAATTGAAAATGCATTTAGAAACAAATTAAATATATTAGTAGTTAGACCTCCAAGGGTACAAGGACATCCCAAGATTTTCCATACACACAGATTCCATGCTTTGTCTAGGAATAGGATCAATTTTGAGCATTCATGTCCTAAATGCGCCGATTCATTGACCTCGTAAGTATGAATCATATTACCGACTATCGAGAGGACGAGGGAGGTTTTTCGAGCTATCTTTCCATAATTTGCAGATTAAATCCATGTCACAACATCAATAGTTTTCAAGATTTTAAAGATTAAAATTGATAATGCATCCCCATAAAATACGCAAAAATTATATCTAAAACAATAGTAAAATCCTTGAACAAACTTTGCCCAAATGATAACTTTTGGATTATAGTACACGAAATCGATCTTCCACTCGTGAAAAAAATTGAAGTACGTATAATATCTTGCCATAGCACACTCAAAAGAAATCTTTGGCATAAATTCCACACAATGTTCCTACGCAAATCTCCTTGCATGTTGGAGATGGATTTTCAATTGCATGTATTTCTTACAATTGAAAATGCATTTAGAAACAAATTAAATATATTAGTAGTTAGACCTCCAAGAGTACAAGGACATCCCAAGCTTTTCCATACACACAAATTCCATGCTTTGTCTAGGAATAGGATCAATTGTGAGCATTCATGTCCTAAATGCATTGATTCATTGACTGTAAGTATAATCATATTACCGACTATCGAAAGGATGAGGGAAGGTTTTTTGAGCTATTTTCCCATAATTTGCAGCTTAAATCCCATGTCACAACATAGAATGATTTCAATCAAATAAGCTTCACTACCCAAGAAAATAGAGGACTGTAATAAGCTACCAAAATATGAAAGTAGCCAAAGCTACTTTCTATAAAGAAGAGAATCATCCATATTGAAAAGTGAATAAATAATGAGAAAAGAACAAATTATATATAATGATGTTTATAAACCTTAATTATCATTAATGATTAAGTTGGTTTCATGTATCATTATGATGATAGATATTCTATAATGGCAGCAAGGGGTGAGATTTAATGGTGTGACCGTGTAAACTGATATTTTGTACATTAAATTTGGTGTTTATTTGATCATGTTAGTTGATTATATCATTAATGTCAATAGGCATTCTATTATGGCAACAAGGGGTCGGATCTAATGGGGTGACCATGTAAATTTGAATTTTGTACATTAAATTTCACATCTTTTTACCATCACTTGACCATATGGTAGAGATTTAAGCTTTTTTAAATTTCCCAAGCTTTTTTGCCACCAACAAGTGGAAAATATAAAGAGAATGTAATAAAATTATTAATGAAATGTGATATATGTAAAATTTAAAATAAGAGCCTTGAGATTGATATCTATCGGCATTTTTCAAATGAATGTATTTAAGATATTTGTACTAACATATACCAATTGTAATATAAAGTAGTGATCGAGGTGGTTGTTTAGGGAAAACATTTGACAAAATACTAAAAGAGTAGTAGGCCACCTTGTCGGGCATAACCTTATTTTAACTTTAGTACATCATGATAAAGGTGTAGGGCTTTGAATGGGCGAACTTAATACCTTAAAAACACTTTTGAAATCACAAAATTATAATATATAAATATCTTTAAAAGTTCAAAATACTAAAATTTAGTGTTTTGCGATGTTTCACGTTTTTTTTTCAATTCTTAGATAAATTGCTTCTCTATTTTTAGACCAATTTCCTATTAAAGTCAAAATAAACGTTATTGTTGCGAAAATAACTATAATCCAAATGTAAAAGGTAAGGTATTGTAGCTTTACATCTCTTCTCGCAAGTCATTACCATCTTGTAAATTACTTGCGTAAATGTAGTGAACTTTTCATTTTACATTGCAAAATCATTTGTTTTTTGGTTCATTTCCTTCACTTCAATTTACCATTTTTCGTAACACAATAACTTTATGTCCTTAGTATGTTGTCCACTCAATCACCAATTGAATCTAGACCAATGTTATAAGAGAGTGGTTTGTTCCACAATTGTATAATCCATCGAACAAGGTCAAAATATAGGAAGTATGGGATAGAGACACGTGAACCTTCAAATTATCTTCATTGTTGGTTCAACCAATGTCAAATGGAAAACATAGAGTGATCCTTTCAAAATTTCAATGTTCAAGGAAGCTTGTAGAGAAGCAAATAAGGAGCATGATGGAACATTTTGCCAACATCATTTCATGAATGGCACCCAAGTCATTTACCTCTTCTTCAAGTAGACTTCTTGGGTTTCGATGCACTTTAAGGTGCAAGAGATTTTGTTTTCTCTTTTTGAAGGAAAATTTGAACTAGATGAACTAAATAAATGGCTTGATAAATTGAATATTTTCTAGGGTAAATGATTATTTACCAATCCATCATGGTTTTTGTGTGCATCCTCCTTTCAAGAGAGACATTGTCTCGCCCATTTGTACGGAACCCTACCTATTGTTGCCTACGCTCGTGTGTCGCCACTCTTTTCCCGCCAAGACCAACATCTATGTCATTAGAGGGAGGTGAGGAGCTTTGTGGAACAACATATTTGGTGTTACAAGAAGGGCCTTGACTGCTTTTAGTGCGATACAAAGTGTACATCTTTGTTATGTAGAAAATGTCCCAAGAGGGGTGTAGTTTTCAAACTTGTTTACCACATACCCTTTGAAATCCACCCAACATGACTATTGCTTGGTTGGGCAAAGTTCATGATCCAATAGTTATCCATGGGATATTCCTTTGTGATCTCATCTTCATGCTCCTAAATGTGCTAGTTCTCATCCTACGAGCAACTTCCTAACCTTCACTAGAAACTTTGTTGACTCAATAGAATGTACCGTGGTTGAGGTTGAGAAAATAGATCCCAGATCCATCATTAAGAATATCAACAACAATGAGTACTTTACTCTTGACAAGGATGGAGGTTTTCGAAAGATATCCATCGATGCCATGGAAATGACCATGCCTCATCCTAACCAGGAATGCCCTATCAAGACCGAGACTCCTCCTTACAGATCGGTCAAGGGAGTCTCCCAAAACCCCCACTCATGAGCATGATAACCATGAACAAATGCCCACCTCTAAAGGCCATTCTTCTTATATGGATCCTAACATGGTGATAGTCAAACTCCTAGATCATATGGCTTTATCCCAAGCTACCACCACAACTAGCATGATCCAAATGCAAAATCTAGTGTTACAAATAACATCTTAAAAGCAGGCCAACATGGCTCAATTATTCAATTGCCCTACAACAGACTCTTGGGGCATCATGCCCCCTCCTTTACCAAATGGGCCTACTGGGGTGCCCATCACCCGACCCCCTATCCACAATAAAGTCCTCGAGCCTCTTTGTACCCTTTTGTACCTCAAAATTAGGCCTCCCAAAACAAAAATCTCCCTCTTCTAGACACCATTTCCCCCTGTGGAAAATATCTCGCAGAGGCCGATGGCATATAAAACTACCACTACATTTACAAACAATATTAATCTTTGTCAAAATGCAACTTGTAGGGCCGATAGCATAGAAGTTGAGTAAAAGACAGCTTTCTAAAGTCTCCTAATTGCACTCGCTTCTTTCGGCTTTGTTCTTGAGGACTCCCATCACTCTAAGCCTATCGCACAATTTAGTCATGACAAGTGGGATCCTCTTGAAGCACTTGCCCAATTTCCTACCCAAGTCCCCCGTTTAGAACTTGTGCATACGTCGCCTCACCATTGTGAGCGTCTCATGACAACATTGTTTGACATGAAAATTCCCTTTCCTCCCTCTTTGGGGCAGAGTCCCACATTACATGGCTCATACAAAAGCATCTACCATCAATGTGAGGAGCTCTCTATTTGTATCAACCTTGCCATAGATGCTCAGTCTTGCATTCATTTCCCGATAGCCTCATTATCCTTGATGAGCTCTTGCTCCGCCGCGCAGACAATCCACCTCTTTTCATCTTAGTTCAGATTGGCCACATTACTCACAAACATGCCTCGCGATGAAGGATTTGACACGTGTGTCACCCCATTAGACTTCATTAAGACTCTTGGTTATTCCCCTACACGTAAAGCCGACACTCCTAGAACCAATCACCTTCACCTCAACCGCATTAGACTTCATTAAGACTCTTGGCTATTCCCTATACAAAAACCGACTCTCCTAGAACCAATCACCTTCACCTCAACCAATTAGATCAGAACCTACTAATGAGCCACCACCTCGTCTCACTATGGACGATATTCAATGTGACATTCTCACCCAACTAGAGGATCAGATCGATGACACCTGATTTGCCTAGAGCTCAAGTTCATCGGCAAGTTGTTATTACATAAGCATGTCATGAAAGACCTCATGTCTCGTGCTAGAGGTCACATCTTACATCATGTCATTAACATCATCATTTGACACCCTACGATCTTTTGCCCCTCATGGCTAGCTATCTATAATACATTGACTACATGTTATTTTCTTCTTTAGCTTGAGCTTCCGCCTTCACTTGGGCTCTCAACCCCTACTTGGGTTTTCACACATTTCCTTATATCTCGATGAGCATCCTCGTATAGGCTCATGGCCTCGCTTAGATCTATTCTCCTTTACGCCTTGGTACCTCCTACCGTTGGAGTGTCACGGTCTCGACGAGCATCCTCGTTTAGACTTATGGCCCCGCTTGGATCTATTCTCCTTTTCGCCTTAGTACCTCCTATCTTGGAGTGTTGTGATCTTGATGAACATCCTCGTTTAGGCTTATGGCCCTACTTGGACCTATTCTCCTTTACGCCTTAGTACCTCCTACCGTTGGATTTTCACGGTCTCGACAACCATCCTCGCTGTAGGTTGATGGCCCCGCTGATCTATTCTCCTTTTCGCCTTGGCACCTCCTACCGTTGGAGTGTTGCAGTCTTGATGACCATCCTCATCTAGGCTTATGGCCCCGCTTGATCTATTCTCCTTTACGCCCCAATCTTTCCCATTGGATCAACACGGTATTATGTACATCCTCACTTAGGCTTATGGCCTTGCTTGGATTTATGTTTCTATCTGACAATCTTATTCTTATAATGTCTACCTTATGGTTTTTTACACTTTTTAGTGTTGTTCTTCGTGGCTTGGGTTAATCATCCATCTTCTCTTTACTTACACCTTCGGGTTTATGACAGTTTCTCTTTGTAGCTTCTACCATATGGTTTTTTGCATTTTTCAGCGTTGCTACCCACTACTTGGCTATGGCATTATGACATCTCGACATCAGTGACACTACATCCGTCCCATGGGCCCCTAGCTAGGTGATTTATGTCTTATTTTATTGACGATCCTCTAGTGTTTCCTTTTAGTTTTGCTTCTCCAAGGTTCTTGCAACATTGATTACACCCACACATGGCAGGACAAGCAACACTATCAAGTACACATTGGTGGGTATATTTCATTTCAGCTAGTCCTTTATTACTTTTAGTATCTACTTTCAATATCGATATCATAGATTGTTTCTTTCCGTTGACCACCCCATGTTTCACTATTGCGACATGCGATGATCAACGACTGGGGAATATGTATACACCTAATTTTTCACTTTTCATCTTTCATACCTATTACTAACAATTTCTTTGTGTAGATAAGGGTCACTGATGCATCTATTTCTTGAGTGGGTGCCTTAAGGGGCCTACCAGAATAGGGTATAACCGTCCTTTTTGTTCCATACACATTGCACTCCGATACCTTGCTTGCATTTCACCATTTGGCACCTTGTTCATCCATCTGCTTGATCCATGACACCTCTTTTCACTCTACATGACATTTAGCATCCTTGGTCGACGCCATCACCCGTGGGCGATGGTGTCGGTGTTAGGTTTTTCTGGTCGACATCATTATCCGTAGGCGATGGTGTTGTATATATAGGGTCATCACACTTTGACATTATGAAGGATTCCAAAATCATAGGAGTTTTCATTCACTCTGCTCTCTTGTGCCAAATTCGCATTTGCTCGCTTTGCCCTTGGTTCATCTTGCATTTGACTTGGATTGGATTGGACACTCTTCTTCTTGGTTGGATTGTTTGCACTATTGGGTCATCTATAGTGAGTCTAGGATAGGAACGATGTTCCCTTCTCCACCCAATAACAATTCTCTCTCGGTGTGTTGCTTCTTTAGAGAGATAGATGCATCAACGACCACCCCATAGGTAAGTGCTCTAACTCTCTTTGTCATTTTGCATAGATTAGTTCATTTCCCTTCCCCATTGTTCTATGTTAGCTTAGTGTTACATGTACATTGATACTAGTTAACATTAGCTTTCCCTTATTTACATTTCAGTTATATTGTGCATGTTTGTCTTATCCACTATCGATCTATACCTCTCCCCCATTTATCGATCTCGTAGAGGGTACTCTCCTTTATCTTGATCGTGGGCCTTGAAAACCCTAGGTTGACCTAGTTTAGGGATTTCTATTGTCTGGGTATGCGACCCTAGCACTCGTTATAGCCCCTTTTAAATCAACCCACGGTATGCCGGTTCATACGTGTCTCTTATGCCTCAATACCCTTATCGAGCGTAAGACTTAGGAGTGCAAACCATTGAGATACATTCTTGGCCCGCCATACACAAACCACAAATAAATATGGTTAAACATGAAGAAACTTAAGTTCGAATAAATAAACTCGTTAACATTAAAATCTCAACATAAAACTTAAGCAAAATGAAATCACCAACCAAACTTTTCATCTAGTCATTTTAATCGTGAAACGTGAAAAGCTCTTGACCAAGCTCTTTAATGCCTAGGGATGGGAAAAGAAGTAGGATGCAACAAAACCTCGTCATTTGGTGTTCCAAATGATCTTTAAGAGGATACCATTCCATATAATCTTTAGGAAATGATTCTCCTATTTCATAATCAAAGTCCATGGACAAAACATCATTTGTTTTCAATCTTAGGCTTAAATTTCTCTACAAATTTGACATATGAAAAGTGACGAGGTTGTTGGAATGACAATACCTCAATGAAAATGAAATTGTGATTTCACTTATGACAATTGATGGAGGGACTCAATTATCCATCATTGTTCACACATCCCATGTTTTACTACAATTACTCGAGCTTAAAACTTAAAAGGAGGGATACAAAGTGCTATAATAAACAAGCATTGTAGTTGGGTTTCGAACATGGAACCTATTGGATTTGCCGCATTTTCTATTTTGCCCCATTTAAGCACAAATTATAGTCATGTGAATAATGCGAGTGAGATCAAGAAGATAAAGTGGAACAAAAATAGTAGATATTATTTGGGTAGGAACAATCTAAGTCATGTAACAAGTGTGGGACATGTAGGTATTTAACTCCCACATTTTTCTTTCCAACTTTCCATTCATGTCTTCATCTTATCTAACAAATTAAATGTCGTCCAATTGAAAATCTTGTCACCATAACAAATAAAATAGCAAAGCCCATTTTTCTCAAAAATTGCCATTTCTTTCAATTGTATAAGGCCCAATTTTTTTGCACCCTAAAACTAAAGGACAAGTTAATGACATCGATCGAGCAATCCCTCCATATAGCTAAAAAAATGCGGTAAAAAGTTATTCTTGAGTGGATAATATTTTTCATTAACTTGACTCGTGTTGGTAAATACTTATCGCATCATATCCACATACCAATCATGAGAGATTCTCTACTTGTTTTCTCCTTGATATGGAAAATAAAACCCTTCTCTCTCTCTCTCTCTCTCTCTCTCTCTCTCTCTCTCTCTCTCTCTCTCTCTCTCTCTCTCTCTCTATATATATATATATATTTATATATATATATATAAATATATATATATAAAAACTAAACAACCCATCAAAGTTAATATTAAAAAGTGTAGTGTTTCTACCTACATTGGAAATATGTACAAACATTTGCAAACAATTATGCACAAAACACAAATTGTAAAAGCAAACACCAACACTTATATACACATAAAAAGATAGGCCATCAATGAATTATCCGCAAACAATATTGTAATGATATTGTTGTTGAAATTGTTATGTTAACAAGTAATTACGTTGATAGTCGTTTTTTCCAAATTAGACACGTGCAAGGTGCAAATTCTAACAACTAGTCAACTCAATTGTAATCTTCAAATTGAAATGTTTCTTATTTATGACCTCGATGAGCTAGAGGATCAAGGAAGTCCCGAGCATGCACACAATTTTCCCCTTTTCCAATGCCTCAAACATTACTTACATTGATAAGTGTTTCCCATTAAGAGCCTTAGTGGATGTCCCCGACACACATCCGAAAAAATTGAAGGTCGAGGATTTTTATTGATGATCATTGACAAACAAAGGGCATCATGAATTTTGCCAAGGGAAAACCCTAATCCCCCTTAAATGTTAAAGAGAAACCCTAATAGCATATGTGCATGAAATCAAAGTTTCCATATCTAACATATGTATAACTCAAGATTCAAACATCGGTGGGAGTCTTGGTGGATGTGCATGACATGTATCGAGGAAAATGGAAGGTCAAGGTTTATGTTGGTGGTCATTGACAAATAACGCATCATGATTGTTGATGAGGGGAAACCTTGATCACTATCTTAATTGCTAAAGAGAAAGCCTAATCACAAATGTGTATGAAATCATAGACATAAGAAACTTTAAACACATATTTTCATATCTAACATATGTAGAGTTTGGGATTCAAACATATGCAAGTTTCCTTGGAAGTATTCATCATCCAAAATATGTTTTCTCGAAACCTACACACCGCACCTTCCTTATCTTTCAAATGATTGACAAAAATGACATGTGGTTCATATGTCCTTGGTCGTAAGAAAGAAGAGTTTCACACAATGGTTCCCCCTACTATTTTCCCCACAAGTTTACTTCTCCTCCCGCTAACCCTTCGCATCGCCCCTTTCCCAGCTGATATTTTTTTCCCTCAAATTTAACTTCTTTGATGTATCCCTTTAATGCTCACATGTAATTGCTAGTTTAAATAATACATAATTTAAATTTGAACCTTTTGTTTTAGAACTCAAAAAATTACCATAAAACCATTATAATTTGTTGTATATACATTGTATATAATACACAACTCTGGTATTTGAACTGTGCATGATATAATTTCAAAAAATACTTCCCATTCATGATCTTTGGGGCCAATTGCAGGATTTGAAATCTGCAGAGATGAAGACGAGAACGCAATCGTTTCTATCATCTGCCCACGATGCCATCAACGATGCCACGATGCCATCAACGATGACAACATCAGCCTCAACAATGTAACTAAACATATGCGAAGGACAAACTCCGTGGTTAAGTGTTCGAATCCCCTCAACTCCATCAACAAAAGGCGTTCTTCTATTGCGTACGCTAAAACCCCAAAGTAATATGGATATCCATTTCAGATCAATAAAAGCGTGTGCTTAATGCAACCAGGAGTCCCCAATTCTTGGTCGATGTTTTAAAATCCAAATGGCATATCAACCCCATTTTTTTGTGAAGGAATAAACCTCATGACTTATGTATAAAAATATATCATGTGTGAATGACATGGGAAGAAAATCATTCCCACACACACATCATTCAATGCATTGTAGTAGTTAAAATTTCTAAAATCTCCCGCCTTCTTAGGTTGTATCACTACCAAACTTATCCACTCATATTTCTCCTTAGGGTAGACCAATCCAACTTTGACCATCATATCCAACCCTCTTTGAATTTGGAAATATCAGGTTCAACCGCTCTCGATGTTTCTAAATATCAACCTTACACATTCCTTTAGTTGTATGTGTATCTCTTCTATTAAGGGATCAACACCTTTGATCTCACTAAACTTAGTGTGGAACGTGTCCTCGTAATCATGCAACAATTTTCTATCTTGCTAATATTCTTTTGCCTCTTGTGTAACAAACAACCTAAGTATATATAGGTGCATTCTTCCTCCATGGACCTAAGTGCCACAATGGCCCTCTTTCTTCAATGTTTAAATTGCACAACTTATCTTCTTTTGAATCTATAATGGCCTACTTGTATATGAATTGAGGTTCAAACACACCTTTATCCTCCAAGTATTCTTTAGTATCTGTGTTTTGAAGCATTGTTGGAAGTACTCTAGATTTTATCGCATGACTTTAGAACGAATCCCTCACCTTCGTATTTGTTGGTATTTTCTTTGATAACATGTTATTGACATCACTTGGTTTATTGATGTCTAGGAGGCCACCATGTTAAGACCTCCATGGAACAAGAAAAAATTCATTTTCTTTAATGTTACATGCACCATAGATTCTCATCTTCAAACACGAATGTTTGGATGAAGTCTTGTTGAATATGTAGCCAATCGTTAGTCTCCCTCCTTCACTCCTTGAGCATGTATTGCACTTTTGACATTGGTGTCAAAGTTTCTTATAAGACATGCACATAGTAATAAGGATCATTTTGTTGTTCCTTCTATATGTCTAAGTAGGAGTGAACATGTGCTTCTTAAC
Organism: Taxus wallichiana var. yunnanensis; assembly: GCA_018340775.1. Lineage (NCBI taxonomy): Eukaryota > Viridiplantae > Streptophyta > Pinopsida > Cupressales > Taxaceae > Taxus > Taxus wallichiana. Next base: position 172,661,827 of record CM031233.1, read on the forward strand.
ATTGTTCTCGCTTAGGTGATATAGCTACAATTAGAGGTCCTAATGAAAGGATGCCTTTGACCGATTTGCATTGAAAATTACATAGCAAAATATTAACAACAAATTGTATCAAAAACAATTATTTGATTCATTAATAAGATCACATCAAATTCAAACAATTCATGAACAATATAATCTTACACACACACTTCACCAACCTAGTGGCTTATTATAACAAAACACTCACAAAATCCTACAAGCTTACAAACACAACAACATTGCAATGTTGCCTAGATTATTCAATCCCTCTAAGACATGTGCATATCTCTACATGTAATACTCCTTAAAACCACAATCTAGGCTCTAAGTGCCAAACTAGAATTGAACGCCTTCTACAAAGATAGTAATGCATTTATATAGAAACAATAACAACCACTTACAATATTGCCTCGAAGTAACAAGTGACACATATGACATTAAATGTGCATCCTAATACTCAATGCAAGACAACCCAATATTCATAATTCAATTTGATATAATTAAGTTGGATCAACAATTACAATTATGGGTTAGGTAGATGTATACACCTTATTTTTCAATTTTATTTACTTTCTCTTCACAAACGCCATTGGCACATAAACCTCTCTTGAGTCATATCTCTCAAGATATCACTAAGAGTAGGTGGGTTGGTTAGTGGCGAGACTTGTGAGAGAGATTTCATGTGAATCCATGATACCTTATAGTCATCCTTTTACATCCTCATATTCCTTTATGATCACCTACATATCCATTTATACCACATGTATACCTATGTCGAGTATGCTTTACCAACTCTAGGGTCGTCCTCCATCCCCTAAGCCTTCCTTCTAGTTTCCCATGACATGGAATTATTCGAATTTGATGGTATCAATCATGGTGATATCACTTGGCTCCTATTCCCGATAGTTCATGACATCAACCTATAATGAATTGCAATATCTAATCATGCTCTATAATTATAGGTGGCATTCGAAGTGCATTTATCATCACATCATCATCAATCATTCAAATTGCTTGTGCTCCACCAAGGTACTTTTAAAGGTCTTATGGGTTTAGAAGTTCATATTTCTCACCTTTGAGGTATACTTTTAGATAATCGTGTCTAGTAAATTGAAAATTAGGAGTTGCACTTACTTGGGTCTACCAAGCCTTTAGAGTCCTCAACAAGTGGTTTACCTAGTTCTTCTTCTATATGTCTTTTGGTTCCCCTGTCTCAACTCTCTCCCAAGGTGTTGTTAATATGGGGGGAATTTAATGTGCTAATGGTATCTACATGAAGGTTAATATCTTTAACCTTTGTTTTCTTTTATGTTATTTCATATTTGATTGATTGTTTGATTGGTTGTGTATTTGGTTTAGAGTAAAGTAGTTATTCTTAATCTATTGCATTATTATCTCTTGATCCTTACCTTACAATCACCTCATTGGGCTTTACAACCTATGTTTATAGTGGGCTAACATAGATATCTTCATCTTATTGATAATACTTGTAATCATTCACAATAAGAATACTAGTAAGACATCGCCCTTCTCCTAGACTTAGGGTTTAGAACCCTATGCCTTTGATAAAGAGTGGACTACCATCTTCTAGATCCACGACTTTAACACCTTATAACGCTCTTATGCATGGCCCTAGAATGGTCTCCTTATTACCAAGAAGAGAAAGAGGATGTTCTATACACCATTCTTAGCTTGCATATAAGATCCATGTGACCAGCTTACTTCAACAAAGTTACATTTGAAACTCCAAAGATTACATGACAAAAATTGTGCACTTGTGCATAAGAGTGTCATTTCCCATCTAAGTGGATCCTTGCATACTTGAGACAATTGACAAGACTTTGCACCCCAACAAATATTAGATTAGTGAGTTAAGCACACTTAAAAGGATGTAAAGGGGAGCTACGAGAGGTTTTTTGATTAATTAACTTCCAACATTAATTATACAATATCAAAATAATGCATTAATTGTTGCAACTAGTATTTACAATATGTTATGAGCTCAAAAACATAAGAAAATGAGTGCACTTAGCTGATTATAGATGGATTTGGGAAGTTTTGGGTGTGCAAACTGTTGGAATTGGAAGATTTGAACCTGCAAGTGCTTCATTTATGGAACTGTAGCTAGAAAGTGACCTAGTGCATGACCATATAGATATGTTAAGACCGTTTGTACGGTTTTGCACCTGTTGTATGGTTTTGACCACCGCTTTGAATAAACTTTCTAAGATTGTCACTTGTTTGGAAATGTTTGTCGTCGTTCCAAACCCTAGTTGTTACTCATGTTGTGAAGCCCTTTGAATATTATGAGTAAGATCTCAAACCTTAGCCACATGTGAGAGACCCTACAAAACAAACATTAGTTGGGTTGAAGTGCAACCCTTATGTCAATGTCACTACTCCGAAGAGGTCTCAAACCACATGGCATTCTCCACTTAACATGTCATATCTGAATGAATGCAACTATGATTTGGCAATTGGAACCTCTTTGATAATGTTTGGATTGATTTTGGCTCTTACTAATACTTGAAATGAGGATGTTTGAGTGCTTACAAATGAGAGAAGTTGATTCCTTGACCTGGTAGAATGCTTCAACCTATAGTGATTGTTTCCATAATGATTGTGCATAAGCTTTAGCAAGATTTAGGAGTCTTGGGTGTCTTTAGTGCTAATGTTTGTAATAGACGTTCATGAGAATGTCACGATAACAAATGAGGTGAGTTTAACTTACTTATATAGGGTTCTAAAGGTTAATTATCATGGAAAGGCCGACCCAAAGGGATTAAAATGACCCAACAAAGAATATAAAATTGAAATATCTAATGGATGATATGTTAGTCCAAATCGTACATATCGCTTCGCTAGGACCGGATTCCACAAGCCGACTAAAGTGGATATTTCGAACATGGGTGAAAAACATGAAAACTAAATATCGCATCCTGTTAGGTGGATTTTTTCTATGGATTTTATGCATTTAACTTTAAAAATATGTCGACATATAAACGTGTATGGATAAACAAGTTAGACAAGAGACCTCAGGATGTACTGAACAAGATAGAAAGAGTGTGTATGTCTTAGAAAGAGTGCATTGTCAAAACCAACAATGTCAAAGGGTAAATTACGATTTGAGTGTCTACAATCCCTCCTTGTCGACGATCATTATGCTTCGGCGTTCATAATGACCGAAAGATACTCTTGAGATAAATTTGTAAACACTTTGACATGCACAACAATTTACAAATGCAAAATTAGACTTGCATGACACATCTACACAAACTAGGCATAAATGAACATTACAAAACATGCACACTCATAGGCTACATAGAACAACACAAAACACTTGAGTGCTCAACATGAATCATGTGAAAATATATAAGACAACGTGACACAAAACAATGCTCACAAATAAAGATTATGCAATTAGAAATATTGCTTAAACTTAGCTTATTTCCTAACCTATGATATTTTTGTTTATATAAGATTACAAGTGAACCCAAATTCTCCTCTTCACTAAGAAATTAGCCCATTCATCTCACAATCAAGGGAACATCTCAAATCATGCACAACATTTCGTAGGCCATCCCAAATCCAAATCATCCACCCAATACACTCGCCACAAAATGGTTGTGATCCCATTTAATATGTGATTTAGTGGGTTGATTTGCATCCTTATTTGAGGACGCATATCTTCAAATTTGATGAGAAAATCATCCAAGCTTCAAGTGCCAAAGTATTACAGAATTTCGGGTTCATTGTAAATACCATCCCGATAGGTCGCAATTCATGTTCACCTCGCACTCCACCCAACGGTTAATGTCTAAGTCCTCCTAGTCTATATATCATGTCTATTTCCGACCTTGTGGGTGATTACATTGAGGGAGCCATGTATCCCTTTGTGTATTGTTGTACATGTTGTGAAGGCAGCAAAATCCTAAGGTGGGGATTTTACTTAACACTCATTTCATAATTAGAAAAGAAAATATTCACATATATTTTCACATCTCCACATATAAACAAAGTTGTAATATGGATGATGAGCTTGGAATACTCTTAGTTGGATGACCATCTCACCCAAGGCCCTTTCACATGTTTTTTAATTCACTTAATACATAATTAAAAATTAAACTTTTTTTTTGAACTCAAAATTGTATCGTGCGACCAAATGGGGCAAAAACTTTGATAGCCCTCCACCACCACCTCTAATAATTGTTATGTTTGCCTCTACCACATAATTTCTCTTTGTTATCTTCACTTTTGTATTGAGCAAATCTCTATAATGTGTTGTAATTTTTAACGACTGCCCATGTGTAGATCAAATTCTCTCAAGTATTTTTCTTGATGTGACATTTTGGGGTGTGCTATCATACCATCCACCTTTTTTATGATTAGAATTATACTTTATATTTTCTATTAATAGAGAATTGTTTTTCCAAAAATAAACTTTACCATAAAACCATAATATTTTTGAAATCTTCAAATTTATTACACCGATAGACATCTTTACTATGGACTAAACGTGTCTACCATTGACACATTTCAACGCATATAAGGCAATTGAAAATGCACTATAAAAAAATCCATGTCATTAAAATCTATGGTTAAATTTTAATGAATCTTTGATCCAATGATTAATGTAGGTAATACCTTTTTCTAAAGTTTTTTCAACTTGTCCCGGGATAACACGTGGCTAGACATAACTATTCTCTCACAAAGTGAAATGAGGCCAACTTTCATGTCTAATTCTTCATTCCCACCTCATGAATCATTAACATTTTTCACCAAATGTAGCCAACATGTGTCCAATCTAATTAGTCCACCTTTGCTAGCATGCCACCAACCTATGCAAAAATGGAGCTTCAAACAAGGTGTGGCCATTTGCCAAGCATTATGAAGAAGGGATTTTGGCCAAATATGTATGTTTTAAGTGCTTGGAAAATACATGTGCAAAATGTGCAAGCATGTGAATTATTCTATAAAATACTTGAAAGATATGTTGTCTCGTGGGCTTTAATGATTATGGGATATGAAAAAATGGGTTTGTTGAAAATACCTTGGAAAATTTTCAAGTTATTCAATTACATTGTATAAAGCTAGAGTCCACAAACTTTACTAGCATCCTCTTAGCCTCTATCAAAATGGGAGCTTTAGACGTGACATTTTCCTCCTCCTTGAGAGCCAACATTTGCCTGTGTTTTGAAATGCATGGTAACACCTAAATATGGTAAAAGTGGAGTGTTTTATGTTGCTTATTCACTAGTAATGGCATCCAAAACTATCTTTTAAAAAGCCAAAAAATGAAAAACAAAAATCCACAGAAACACTTTCTTAGCATGGCCAAAGGAGGTTTAAGCAAATGTAAAGGAAAATAAAATTCAAGGCATAATTTTTTTAATAATTATTAACAAATCGATATTTTTTCTACTAGTAGCTCCACATGTCCTCTTGCATGTTTTCCTCTCCACCCAAACACATTACACATGTCAATGGAGTGTATTGGAAATTTTCATTCAAAGAGGAAATAATTCATGTTAACATTAATGTTTGTATTTTTCTAATGCTTGTTGTCTCTCGATATGTGGTAGGCAAGGGCTCCAAGTCAACTATCATTGTTGCCATTCACTGTCAAGCATTCCTATTCCTATCCTTGGGCCTCGCATTCTCCTCTTCAAGAAAATCACACCACTCTTTGATAAAGCACATATTTACTTTCAAGGATTTCATCTCGGTGCTCAAGGAATTCAACATTGGCAACCATGGCCTTAACCACACTGCTCATCGTTACCTTTGTTTTAAAAGGTTTCCTAACAAAACAAAACAGAAAAAAAAACAAAATAGAATGGATATACACAAACCTATGGGATAAACAAAACATAAGGGATAAACAAAATGAAGGTTTTTGACATGGATGGAGTGCAAATCAGATCTAAAATATCCCGAAAAGAAAAAACCTAGTGATCATCCAATCTTGCCCATAATAACTAGTTACTAAGCTAATGTACTTGCATGTGTGATTGATGACAAAAAAGGCATCGAATAACCTCTAAACCAATTTATTAAGCTTGATAGATTCTTTGTGAATACATCCAAGAAAATTAGAGAATAACATAACGCAAAAAGTATCGCCACTATAAAATATGTGCGCGACATGCGCATATCTTTTATTAACAAACAAGGCTATATTAGCCATTACAATTGAACTTGCATGATTATGCATGACAAATGAAAGCATAAAAACTTCTAAAACACCTAAGATAACTATAGTTAACTAATGTCAATCGAAAATAGACTCAAGAAGATACATATCATCCACTTATAAGATATGGTCAACATGAAAGAAGCCACCGTTAGTTTGAGCAACACATGCACACTAGTCAAACTAGGTGCCCCGATTCCGCACAATATAGGAAATGACATAAAATAAGATTAAATTCAATTAAATTAACTCTATAAATGGTGTCCCACCTCTTGGGGCCAAGTGGATAGTGATTCAAGATCGCTTAAGTACACATTCAATGAATTGCACTCTAACTAGCACTTCCAACTATAAAATAAGAATTTGTTTTATGGCGTTTATATTCAACAAATAAATTATTCTAGGACATAACTAAATTAAATAAACCTCCTAGAATAATAAAAAACTCATAAAACTAATTCCAAAATTAACAATTAAGTGCCCATATTGGCATCCTACTAAACACTTTCCCTTCAAATGGGAAATTAATCCATGTTAACGTTAATGTTTTTCTTTTTCTAATGCTTGTCTTTTCTCTTGGTATGTCATGGGAAAGGGCTCCATATTAATCACCATCGTCACTATTCATCACAACATTCATATTCATATCCCCGGTCATGCATTCTCTTCTTCAAGAAAAGTGCAATGTTCTCTAACAAAACACATATTCGCTTTCAAGGATTTCATTTGACACTCAAGGAATTTGGCATTGGTAGCCATAAGCCCAATCACTTGTTCATTGTCACCCCATGTTTTATAAAGCTTCCAAACTATACAAAACAAGAAAAAAAACAAAATGGATTAACAAAAGCTCATTTCAATGTTGTCTCAACTTTCCTCCTCTCGAATGAAGTCTCACATTTCCTCTTGAATGATGTCTCAATCTCATTTGATCCACTAGATCCATCCACACCAATGACATAAGGGCCAAGAGTGTGGGCGAAGTTAAGTTAGAGAGGAGGCCACAACATGGAGTCCCTGTTTTCCTTCTTCTTCCCATGAGTTGGAGTAGAAGTTGGTAGGATCTCATTTAATGATGATAATGGTGTTTCCACTAGATTTATTCCATCCACACCAATGACATAAGGGCCAAGAGTGTGGGTGAGTTAAGTTAGAGAGAGGCCACAATATGGAGTCCCTCATTCAAAATTTGGTCTTCACATCCTTCTTCTTCTTCCTTCTTTCATGTAGAGAATAATGAAAAATAATTCGATAAGTCAGAGTGTAAAGTGCATACAATGATATTTGATGAAGAATATAAAAGACTTTTGGTCCTCTTGTTTAATCAATTCCATAACTATTCTTCTTCTTCTTCATGTGTCAATTTGCCCCGGATTTCTCTTTGCATAAAACTCCACTTCTATATGGCATGATGTGAATGGGTTCCTTTACATTTTTTTGAGGACTATTGCAACTTTCTACTCCGAAATAACCTTGTCATTGTGCAAAAATCCCCATAAGAATAAGAACACCTATAATTTCAACAAAGGCATTATCAACAAAAATTATGTGTCAGAATGGTGAAAGAATTTTTATCTTTTTGATGAAGTTCCATATGATGATGTTGATATCGTATATTACTTCCATACCTTTCAAAGAAAAAGTCAGCTTTCAACCCTTAAATCTCTCAAACCAAAACCAAACTTCGATAGTTATTAAATTTCAAATGTTGGAGCTAAAATTTGTGCATGAGCCAAAACCTCAGTGAAGAACAAGGATTTTAGGGTTTTTTAGGCAATTCCAAGATGTAGTTATCCAATTGTCTTATGAGATGACATCTCCATTTCATTTTATTCATCACTTTGTTGGTAAAGAGTATTGTTGTCAATATCCCTACACTACTAGTGTCACCTAGTGTGTCGAAACAATGGGCACTCACGTCATGACAACATCAATTGGAATTATAGAGCACGTTGAATGAAATTGTTGTTAACTAGTCATTAATGAATTCGAATTATGTCTTCATCGGCCAACATCAATGAGAATAAACAACTCTTCCTTTCAAAATTAGGATAATCTCCTATTTGTTATTATTTAAATGCAAGGTTCAAGGATATCGAATCTATGTGTCAATTTGCTAATATGAAGGATTTGGTCTCTTTCACATAAAACTCCACTTCCATATGGCATGATAGGAACATGGGGTTCATCTTTACATTAGTGTATTTTGTATGGACTATTGTGGGGCTTTGTTCGATGTTCCATGTGTCATCTACCCCGAACAAAACGGAGAAAACCCGCACCCGGCCTAACTATGTCACCATTAACAAAGAGCATCTAGCTTTCACCACCGAAATAGTTGGTGATGATCTGTGTCACTCCACAAGGTTTCCAAGCAAACAAGGTTGCTCACTATCAAGTCACCAAAGAAAATATGTGCTTTTCAACATATCTTCTAAGTGGAGTCGAGCTCACACCACAATTATGTGTCACAAGAAACATTGTTAAATGCCAAAAGTGTCCACTTAAGTGATCCCAATGCAGAGATCGCATACTTTACACCTCCCACAAACTGCTTTTGAGCCCACAAAAATATAGGAACAAGACCGCATCAATATGGGATTTTCCACCAATACAAGTAAGTTCTTTCGCAAATGATCTAAGCTCCTAAGTGACCAAAAATTCACAACTTCTTCTCACCACATCGCCTTAGGAGCCAACCTATCGCTTTCCATCTTCATGGAAAATATTTTGTGCTTAGGGTGAGGTTAGATATATTCTCTATCTTCCATACCTTTCAAGAAACCATGACAAACTACCCCTTAAATCTCTCAAACCAAAACCAAACTTCAAGTGTCCAGATATGAAGTTATTAAATTTCAAATGTTGGAGCTAAAATTTGTCCTCATGGGCCAAAACCTCACAAGTGTGGCTAATTAAAATGAAGGTGCACCTTTTTAGTTCAAATTCATGAATCAATTTAATTGTTTCCATCATTATTTTAATAATGCAAAAGCCATGTAAGAACTTTTTCCCGAATTACAGCTCATCGTCTGGAAGTTAGTCAAATCTACAACAACACTAGATAAATAGGTTTAAAAGGTGGGCAAATCACCCAGACTATGTAATTACCCATGGTGATGCTCAATCGTGGACTCTCCGTGTGCATCTCATATACATCCTCGCTCAAATGAATGTCAAAGTCCTTCTTCATCTCGTGGACAAATGATTGCAACCCACTATCAATGAGTACCAGTAGTGTCTGCCTTCATCTCCTCCAATGAAATGTATCCTCCACTCCATGACACCAACATGGCTAATGCAATGTTATCGACCTCTCTACCATTCACCTTTGGGCATTGCATCATTTCCACTAAATTCTCCATTCTCCTCCGCCGGTTCGTCTCGATCATCTTGTGGATATGTGGATGTGACTCATCCAATTGCCTTATGAGATGACATCTCCATTTCATTTTATTCCATCACTATCCTCTGAGCCAACTTTGCCTATCTGTGTATCATCTCTGTAAAATGGATAAGTAAAAGTATTGTGTGTCAATATCCCTACACTACTAGTGTCGATAGCAAACTTAATGTCCTCTTCACACATGGGAAAGTAAGTCAATGGGCACTCTGAGCCATCGTGTGGAACAGAGATTTGTCCCAATCTCCTCTCGAAACAACATCACTATCTCTCCTGGCTCAGAGCAATTTTGAAATAAATGGGTTGTCCCGGAAACCCTGTCCTAGTGACTTCAAGGTTTCATCCACAATGTCTTATGCTTAAACATATCTTCAAGAGGTGGGCCTAAATCCCCCTTGTCAATGTAATTATGCCTCCCATATCGTGCAACATCAATGATGGGAATACGTATCCTTTGTTGCACCACTTCACGCTTCAACAACTTCAACCCTAACAAGACAAGGGTTTTTTATCCCTCACGGATTTTACCCCGTTGACAAAATAATAATTATGAAAAATCCGATCCACAGGGCATTTAAAAATATGATATCTTGAAAATACTTGCCCAAAACCTTCAAATTTCAATTGCTTTAACCATTTATTTTTGTAGAATATTTTTTATAAGCTCAAGAGGTTGCTTGATATATCTTTTCTCTAAAAAGTGAAATTCTAATAACTTGAAAAATATGAACAATGCCATTAAAACCCTTAAATATCTCAACAGTCGCTTTTGCTTAAAATGGTCAAACCCTTACAAACCCCCGCTATTAGCTTTCGCTTCAAATCTTGTTATCGAACTAAAATTCATTCACGGAAAAGGTGCAAGAGCAAAAACCTCACCACCGAAGAGTTATTAAAAGAATCTTGTGGGATTCACTCCATAAGCGGAACAAGCTTCTCTCACTATCAAGTCAAAAGAAAATATGTATGAAATGATTTCAATTTCATATAGCTTTTTTTATGAGCCCAACGAAGAAATTTTTAATGCTACATATCTATTTTCATAACATTAAATGCCACATAAGAACTTTAGATCCTCCCAACGCCCAAAATATAACAAAAACATAATAGAAATCTACATATCAAGCACATTTAAGGCTAAGACTAAAATATGGCAAGGCCAACTCAACACTATATCCTGCCTTTCAACAATGCCCTTAAAACCTTGACCAAGGCTAAAGTTTAACAATGCCCTTAAAACCCTTAAATATCTCAACCTAAAAAACCCCCTTACAAAAATCTTGAACCTAAATTCATTCACGGGCTAAAAACCTCAGATGGACATCTCCAATTCAAATCCATGCAACCTTCTCTATTTTCTAACAAGGGGTGGCTTTCTAAACTACATATCAAGAAGGAGTTTAAAAAGATGGAATGCATCCATCTACAAGGGGTGGCGTCCTTCCTATCGCGAGCCCGCCTCTCCACCTAGAACACCAACATAGATGATGGAATGTTCTCGGCCTCTCCACCATATAACTTTTGGTGTCAAGCATTTCCACTCACTTCCACATTTACACAATATCCGATGAAACCCTTTGTTGCCATGTAATTATCTTGTGGGATGCCATCTTTGTTTCATGTCAGAACCATATAATAATGTAATTGCACTAATCCCAAAAAGATAAAATGTCATTAAAACAATTTTTTTAGGTTAGCGATTATTAAGACATTTAATACTCAAACAACATTATATTAAATACAAATGTTTGTATCAATTATTTAAATCTAATTTTACAATGACATAGTTATGAATTATTTTTACGCCGAAGGCGTTACCCCTATGGGAAAAGGCTTTGCGGACATTCATGGGACTGTGTCAAATTTGATGGCTTAAATGACGGTTTTGCTATTTTTAACAATTTTGCTTTTGCTATTTTTAACAATTTTGTTTTTGCTATTTTTAACAATTTTACTTTTTGTTTTTCTAATAATTTTGTTTTTTTGATTTTGCATGTTGCTTTGGCTTTACTATTTTTAAATTTTATTTTATAGCTTTTCTAATAATTTAAATAGATAAAAAAATTATATTATTATTATTAAATCAATTTTGATTCTTTAAATAGATAATTACTATTTTCATTCCATTTAATAAATTTAAAGTTATGTTCTTTTTAAGACCTTTGCTTTTAGTCCAAGAAAGTTTCACATACGTACCATCTTCCAGTTATTGTGGGAGTTAACTTAATTACATGCAATTTTTCCATTTCACGATTCAAGAGATTGTAGAAGTTTAAGAAGTTTGATTGTTTCAAACTATTTGAACATGGCTCTCGTAATAAGAAAGACGAGCAAAAGTTTTGCAAGGTGGATTAATCCAGTAAAGACCTCGGGTTTTCACTAAAGGAGTTGAGGAAAAGAGTGACCTTTTTGCAATGTGAATTTGCCAGATCCCTAAGTGGAATTTGCAATGTTTATTTGGTTGGCATATGTTATATCTCTCCTTGTAGTTTCAGAGATGTGAAATATATTGTTAGGTTGCTAAAACCAAAGATTGTTTTTATGGGGTTTGATAGAGAAAGGTTTGAAAATCTGTTGGCCCCTCAAGACTCAAAACTTAAAGTGGTGTCCAGTTTTATTGGTACGGTGAGAAGCTTTTGGAGAAAAGAAAACTATCTATATCATCTTTTCTCTTCATTGGTTTATACAAAGTTTTCTAAGGAAATTTGTCAAGACTCAGATATTCATGAGCTTATGAAAAAGCCTACAAAGAAGCAATGAAATATGGTGGTAAAGTTATATTTGGAGACCACGCTTCTCAAACATTAAGGGAGTAGAGGGTACCGATAGTGATGAGCATCTCAGAGAAAACTAATTCTATTCTTACGGCACTCATGTTTTATTTTCTACCTTGAACCATGTTTAAACACTATATTTCATGGTTTACTAAGGTTGTGGAGAGAGATAAAATCTTAAATGAGAAAAGTTCACCAAAGTTCAAATTTTCAAAAAGATTCCTAAAGGTTCAAATCTATATAACATACAAAATTATACACAAGCACAAAAATATAATATGTATTGATATGGCATAGATATTCAAAGCTCTCTGCATGAGGTGATTTTGCAAGTGCATGATACAAATAACATTCAGACCCTCGATTATTAAACATAAACAAGAATTAAATGATCTAGAGTTTACCATGCATTTGGAATTTGGAGTTCAAATCCATAGTTTTCAATTACGCATGTCATATGTGAATTTTAACCCACAAAGAACGTAACAGAGCTCTATACATACAACACACTGATCCAAAGATAGTAAAATACATAAATCCTGGCACTTTCCTTTTACAATATATACAAAAGATGTCATAAGAGTTTGATACATATATATCATCAGAATTCACAATAGTAGTAGTTATTCAACAAAAACTAAAATCACATATTCCAGTGTTTATTATACTCCTAACCTTTATTATAATTCAAAGGCTATATGCTCAAGTTGCAAATCTGGATCATCATCCACATCAATATGACCATCAAATCCATTTAGCTCCTCCTCCTCGACCCGCCCTCTTCCTCTCCATCCAAATACTTTTGCTTCCATAATTCATCATTTGAAGTCGATATCAAATTCAAAGGCACACACAAACCATCTTAGTAATATACACAGCAGGCAACCCTTGCAAAATCAACATCTTCAGCTCTGTAGAAAACGTGCAAAGAAAATTACACAATTACAAAATGAAGTGGTTCATCTATATATCTACAATTACAAAATTACACTTTTCAACATACATGTTCGATTTTTCCTTTTTATTGTTGCTCATTTCTTTATGTTAACCAACAACAACACATTTTTAATGTCTTCATCTGCACACAAATACCTATAATTTTAAAACGCCGAGAAAGAGCAATGCAATTTATAGTTGTTTCCATCCAAAGCTTTGTACATTATATCACTTTTTTCTACACATACAAAATCAATCACCCATAGTTTAAACAAACACAACTACAAAAGTAAAAACTATCCCTCTAACACAAATAACATATACCATTTTTTGTTTGCAAAATGCCTCAAAGAAATGTGGTCTCATGGAATGCTATGATTGTAAGATATGCACAAAATAGCTCTAACAATGATGCTCTCAAACTCGTTGAGGTAATAAAGTAATTTGGAATGTACCATAACCATTTCAGATTTGTTTATATATGATTGCATATTCTGTCTCATTTTAGTTTCATGGAGAGATAATATGTTAAAGCACTTAGTCATTCTTTCAATCTACTTTGACAACAACACTTCACATTCACTACATTCTTGAGAGTGAGTATTAGCAAACTTACATGCCTCACTTGCATTTGTATTCAATTATTACACACCTAACTATTATCTAACATCTATTTTGCAACATTTGTTTTGGCTTTAATAGAAAATAAGTATTGTAAATCACACCCCTTATCAACATCAACTACAAAAGTAATAAATATCTTTCTAAATCTAATAATATATACCATTTGACGTTCACATTACATTGTAAACATGCGATTGCTAGTTTATCTACCTATTAATATATGAGGCCAAGAGTGACCATGTGTATAGAAATAAACTAAAATGAAAATATTAAAAGGATATAAATAACAAAACCTCTTCACCATATTTGAACAACATTATTTTTTGTCTTTCATTCCATAAACTGCACCCTATCCCTCCAACACTATTTCACCTTCACTAATTCAACTTCATCTTCTTCTACGACATCTCCATATCATACAACGCTCTGATATTTGAACCGCGCATTATCTGATTTCAAAAAACTTGCCGTTCATTCTCCGCGGGGCCAATTGTGGGATCTGAAATCCGCAGAGATGAAGAAGAGAACGCAATCATTTCTATCGTCTTCCCACGACGCCATTAGCAACAACAATATCAGCAGCGCAGCCAAACAAATGCGAACGACAAGCTCCGCGGTCGAGTGTTCGAATCCTCTCAACTCCATCATCAACAACAACAACAACAACAGACGCTCTTCCACTGCTTACGCCAAAACCCCCAAGCAAGATCCCCGCAACTTCAACGACCGCAACTTCCAAATCAACGCCGTCCGGGCCCTTAACGCATATTTCCAGTCCCATGGCTTCGCCGTTACAATACCGCTCAAGGGTTTGCCTTCCGGAAGAGACGTTAAAGAAATTATAATTTTTTTGTTCCGTGAATTGGACCCAGATTTGCCCCTGGGAAAGTTGGAAGATGATGTGCCCTTCCTCTTCAAGCAATATGGATACCCGTTTCAGATCAATAAAAGCGCGCTTTATGCGGCGGGGAGTCCCCATTCTTGGCCGGCGCTTTTGGCCGCCCTGGCGTGGCTGGTTCAGCTTCTCAGGTATGAAAATTTGGTTACATTTTTTATAAACCTTAAAACCACCCTAAATATCTCCATTATTTTTTCTGGATTTGCTAGGTTTTTCAAGTTATTTTCCACAGATGTGCTTGTACAATTCAATACTCCGCCCATTTTTAGTAGTCTGCAACCTCTGTGAAATGTCCAGCTGATTTATTGAATTGTAAGGATTTCAGTCTGGGTAGTTCGCCTCAGAGTACAACCCTTTACTATTAGAACACAATTCTTTGTAACAGTGGCGAATATTAATATAATTTCATTCGGGCTTTTTTAGGTATGAGGAAAAAGCAGAAGAAGAGTTTGTTGATCAGAACTTTGATTATGTGGCAGAGAGTTATAATCATTTTCTGAAGGGTGATGACGATGCCGCAGAGGCCTTGGATAATGACTTCTTGCTTCAAGTGGAAGAAGAACGGGCTATTATTATGCAGAAATCAGCCGACGTGGAAACCCTTGTTAGGAGCTCGAGGCAAAGGTTCAGGGTTTTAAGTCCGGCCCCCTGTTTTGGAGGCTCTGAAAATGATAAATCTTTGCTGGCCAAAGATGTGGTTAAGTTTCATTCGATTATAAATAATTTTTCAGCCAAGAAAGAGGCGATGGAGAAGGTTTTAGTGGAGAAGAAACAGGAATTGGAGACAAAGAATTTGGAGATTGAGAAATTGAGTAAAGAAAATGAGGTTTTGAAGCAACAAGTGGATGCACAGAAGATTAATGTGAGGGATTACGAGAAGATGAGTAGGAGTTGCATAGTATTGAAGAAGATATAAGGGCGGCAGAGACTGCGAGACATTGGCAGGATGAAAAGGCTTGGGAGCTCGAGGTCTCTGCCAGCAAGAAACTTAAGGAGATTGAAGGGCTAGTTGATACCTATCATCAGGAAATTACCAGGTAGCTCTTTGCGTGTTTGTTTGTTTAAGGGTTGGGTCTTTTTGATTTCATTCTGATTATTTGTTCTGATGAAATCAACAGAATATCCATATTATCACGACTATAGAGTATGCATAATTGTTGCCAAACTAAACTTGTATCCCTGTCCCATGGTATTTTTTTCATCCATTTTTTTGAGTTTTTCCATCCAATTATTATTAATAGTCTGTGTAATAGCCTGTGAGGCCAACGGTTCAATTGTTATCCGACAATGATTAGGATACCCAACGTTCAATTGTAGGGAATTTCTTCCACAAAGAGTGTGCACTGTACACTGGTCAGCCAGTAACCTGGGTTCTACACTTGATTGGAGAAGTCACCCTGAATATAGTAAGAGCCAAATAGTCTCTTAACTTCGTACATGTAAGAGGGTTCACCCTGCTAGAGTTTAATTTTTTTCTGAAAATTATGCCTAAAGGTTTTTGAAGTTGAGCTTCAATATGTTTTCAAATGGAAGATTTCACTTAATCTGAAAATTATGGGCAAACTTTTTCAAAGTTTAGCTTCGATATGTAATTCAAATTGAAGATTTTACTTTATCTTCATTTTTATGGACTGGGCCCGAACCTGCTCTCCTGTTATATTGCCTAAATTTCTTCAATGTGATTTCCATATTGATGTTCTAAATGACAAGTTTTGTGCTTCCTTTTTTTGGAGTTTTTGAAATTTAAATTTTGATGTGTTAACTCACAAATTTTGTAAGCTTGGTTTTCTTTTTAGTGTTTGAGATGTCAAACCATACACTTTGAGTTCAGTGAGTTTTATGAAGATAAGAACTTGTTCTTTAAAATGCATATTTACTGATCCCTTTGCTTGGTTGTCTAGGTTAAAGCTTGGGAGTCAATTTGAATATAAACTAAATTCCAGAGGAGTGACAGCAACAGAGATTTTGGGAGTGGACTTTAAAGAAACAATCAGACCAGGAATCATATCATGTACTGATGACTTTGAAAGGAGCTCGAGGGAGAAATGGGAGGAATCAATAGCTGTTCAACAACAGTTACATGACAAAGTCTCAGAACAAGAAGGAAAAAGAAAGATCAATGCAAGTCTTGTGGCAAAAACTAAGAAGGTACGACTATCACCCAAACCATTTAGTAAAATAAAAGAGTGCTAGCTGCCATGTAGTTTGAAGTTCTGAGGGTTAAAAAAATTGTCAGAAGAAACTGCATCTTTAGAGTGTGCAATTGTTAAACCATTTTTATACCCTCTTTTTCTGGTCTCTTACCTTTTTTGGTCTTCAAAATGAAAGGTCTGTGTGCATATATGCAACGAACAATAAGGTAATGCCTATGATCATGGCTATACCGATTACTGCATGGATAGCACAGGCATGGGGAAGAACATTGTGGCCAAAACCACCATTACACATCTTGGCAATTAAATATTCAATCTGGAATTGCTTCTAAACGATAGAATATTGTATGGTACGCTACAGTATTGGTTCATCCACGAGTTTTGAGTCTTGACCATTGATATTTTCGCAAAAAGGTTAGACATTTCCTAGCCCCTCTGCCATTGATTGTAAACATTTGCATCACCTCTGTACTATGAATTTCAAGGCTGATGATTACTGCAATGTTTTAGCAATCTTGCAACTGGGGAAGAATTCTGTAGTGTGCTTGAAAACCAGATAAGAACTTAAGTATTGTTGAAAACATTAAGCTGTTAGCAAGTTTTATTTACAGGCCAGAAACATATCTTCGTCATTCTGAAAGAGTTTGGAGTGGTGACTAAAAATTACAGATTACTCGCAGTTGGTGTTTATTTATATCTTGTAATTCAATCCAAGATACATAAAGTTGAGGCAGATACATATTCATAGCCACTGGCATTTTATTGCCATGTTCGGATGGGATGTATACTGCTTTAACTGTAATGTTGAAGAAGATATATATTTGACTAAAAGAGGCACTGCAATGGTTCTCTACTATAGTCTGTGAGGAATTTTACCTACTGGCAGAACTGAATAAAATAAA
This sequence comes from Taxus wallichiana var. yunnanensis, assembly GCA_018340775.1. NCBI lineage: Eukaryota > Viridiplantae > Streptophyta > Pinopsida > Cupressales > Taxaceae > Taxus > Taxus wallichiana. The sequence continues at coordinate 172,679,728 of CM031233.1, forward strand.
GCTAAACCTGTGCCACCCCTTGCACATATATTATAACAAGACATTGTTAGGACTATGATGGCACCCACTGTACATGCTGTGATTATACTCCACTGAACAACAAATAAATAAAAATACTTTTCTTTCTATATCTACCACTTTTCTTTTCTAGAGTGCCTCCTCCCGTCACCATTTCTGAAAAAGCTTATCAGTCACCTCTGATATGATATCCCTTCATGCTGGATTAGAGGCATATGCCCTCAATAACAAAAGTTTTATAATAGTGAAGTGTATTCTTTGTTAGAGCATGTTCCTTTATAGACATGATTGACCTTTTACTTATCAACTATGCTAGAAGATCCCCCAAAATTTGTGGGTATGGGGGTTTGGAGTCTTCGGCAAGGTAAAACATCCTCCGCCCCGTAGAAAGAAAGAAAGGGAAGGAGGGGGAAATATTCTTTAAAAGTATGTATGTGTAACCAACAAGCAAGCTTTATAAATCTCAAAACATCAAATTAGACATACACATTGGATTCATTTCATTCCCTTCCACCTTTTCTTAAGAAAAACACAAGAAATATGGGGTGCACAAATTCTAAACTATTGTTTTTTCAATTCAACACGAAGAAGGATGTGCAGGATGAACTTTCGTTTCTCAACTTTGCAAGCAGGTCTAACAACATCTCCCTTCACCCAACAAACTACCTAGAATGAAGATGGCGAATCTCCATTATGCTTCCATTGTACATGTGCTTGCCTAGGTATGACCTGCCAACGCAAGTCGTAGGATAAAAACTGATGATTACGCATCATTAACCAGCAAACTGCTAACAAGACATGAAAATAGATCATCCAGATCAGGTATCTAGTTGGTTAGAGTGGCAAGATGACCCTTATTCAAGTGTTCTATCCTCTTGCGACATTTCCCCATGGCAGACAACATACCCTGTTGTTGGCAATGCCATTCTTGCAACATTGTCTAAATATTGATGATGTCAATGACTTTCCAAGATGAAGCAATGATGTGCACTAAAAAGCTTTAAAGTTGAAATTAAGGTTATTCCTTGCCATTAGAGAGGATCTTGTTCATTCTTAAGGGGTTCTCAAGCCTCCCTACACTCTTGTGAATGGTTTTGAATCTTTAAGAGGCTACAACACCACAATTGAATTGGAAGAAAAGTTGCATGTAATATAAGAGTGCAAGAGGGGCACCGCTCAACCATGATATGTGGGCATCTACTTCACTAACTGATCAAGAGCTCCATTAGCTCAAATACGATAATGAAGATTGATTTCCATGACATGTGTCATCATTAAGATGATGCAAGGTTTAAACACAACAATGGTATTAAATGATTTTGATTTTGAGCAGGTGACGCTTAGGGATAGTGCTTGTGTTGACTTATTCATCCTCCGAGTTCGAGCCTCAACCATTTAAAGAGTCACCACCAAACTTGCACTACCATTGTGGTTGCATCCGGCCTACTTGTGATCCCGCTATTTGGGGATTCCACTAACACATGAACAAGCACGGGGGGAGTCCATCCGTGCACCGAAACATGTGCTTGATAACATCTATAATTACCATCACCTCTACATACTTGACAATAGGGTTTGCACTAAACAAGCTACCTCATTCCACATTGGGACCAAATACTTATAATCTCAAGATCTGATTTTATTAGTGTGGATTACATCCATATGATTTAAAATCAAGGAGGGGACATATTCCATTTCAAAAGAGTCCAAGGTGATAGACCTTTTAGGTTCAACTTAAGGAAAAATTATCTACGATATTCTATAAATGCCCAATAGGGTAGGAGTTAGGATGTGCAAATTGCATCCAAGTACATTCAATCCACAATGCAAGAAATTCAAGTGTTATCATTCATTATAACATTTGCATATTTGTTAGCTTTTACGTTTTGGGGAAAGATTACAAGAGAAAGGTTTGAACAAAAGGAGCATTAACCATTCACAAGTAGGTATCCAAATAAGTCATAGGGTTCACCGAATTTTTGGCTTCAAGTTTGAAATTCGTCGCTTTTAATGCCTGGCCATAATGCTTAGTCAAAATTGCGAATTTCAAGGTAGAAATTCAGTGGCAAAAGTAGGTGGTCAAAATGGTTGTTAAAAAACCCTAACACAACTCGTATAAGTTTGTTAAATGTGTGACATTGGATACACATACAATGCGCTCTAAGCTCGAGCAACGAGAATTGCATTTAGTGCATTAACAATGAGAATTCGAATCACGTGAGCGGAAGATAAATGAGGGCATTTGTTTATCGCTGTGCTGGTCTGGATTGAGTGATGCTTTGACTAGTCTCGAGCGGCGACCATTAACAAAACCTATGATAGTTTTTCCTATGTTGAATATAAAATGAACCATTCGGTTGTGGGCATTTATTAAGGAGTTATAACTGATAACTGTTTTGTAACTATGTAACCATCATCCCTACATATAAATAAAACTCTGCCTGTTACATTTCAGCAGTGCAGTTTGCCTTCTCATCTTTCTCTTTGCCTCTCCTTCTACTAACCTTGGTATCAGAGCCCGAGGAAGCCCTTGAAGGGTACGAGACATCAATACATTGTTTGAGGAAGCCCAACTAGGGCACAAACTGTAGCATGTAGTTCCACGTTTGTAGAAGAAGGCTCAAACGAAAGGATAACTTCTATTGCAAAGATGTTTGGTCGTTGGTTTAAAAACGCGATTCTGACACGAAGGAAATCTGTAACTTGCAACTTTTGGAGCCGCCGAGGTCAGTAGTAGTCACCATTAAAGTCGTGGAGGTCGCAACGACCACTAGAAGTCGTGAAAGGCTCGATTTGTAGAAATTGTGAAAATCTTGAAGTCGTTAGGGCACAACGAGGGTAAAAATATTGTTGCGATTTCCTGCATACTATTTTTAATAAAAGCGAATACAGTTCGAAGACACAAGTTCAAGTTCTTTGAGGGAAGTTCGAGGTAGAAGAAGTTCAAGTTCTTCCTTTTAGAAAGTCATTGGATTAATATTCATTTTCAACAAAGGTATTCACCTTGTGACTTGTATTGAATAATCAATTTCATACTATTTGTTGGTGTGGGCAACATATTATTTTATTATTTCCGTTACTTTGGAATAATAAAATGACAAATATTTCAAACCTAATTCTGGCCAAACTCACAAAAATTAACAGCACAAATTTCAATGTATGGAGCCATAAGATTCTGACACTTGCAAAATTTTGTGATTGTGATAAGATAATCATGGGTAACAAAGACGAACCTGCTACAAACTTTATGGATTATGACAAACGTCATAAGAAAGCTCTATTGCTTCTCAAGTTGTCGGTGTCGGATGATATGATACCGGAAGTGTAGAATGCCACTTTGCAAGCACGTTATGGACGAATCTAAAAGACAAATATTTGATGTCGAGAAATGATGTGTTTTATACCTCAAAAATACATTGTTTGCTTTGAAGCTACAAGAAGGTGGATCGCTATCTGAGCACCTACTTCGGATGAAAGACCTTCGAGACCAATTATCTTCCATAAATAAAAAGGTGGACGATGATGATATGGTGGCTTTGGTTCTAAATAACTTGCCTTCTTCATATGAGTCATTTGTGGAGGCACTTCCTTTAATGGATGAGAGTCAAAATCTTATGTTTGACAAGGTGAGTTCTACTTATTGCAAAAGGAACGAAGATAGACATAGGCTCAAGAGTCCAGTTTTGGACAAATTGAGAGTGCTTTTGCTGCTCAGTCCAAACGAAAGTGGAAACGATAGGCTGAGACATCCACTCCCTCTCCTAAACATCAAGTGAAATGTTATTATTGTCACAAACTTGGTCATGTGAAGGACTATCTGAAACGACTTAATGCCCCGAAGAAGCGAAGGGACATGCACATGTGGCTATAGTTAAACACGAGTCAGAAGATGAGTATTCTCTTATGGCATCTTGCACGGTCAATAAAGAACCTACTCGGTGCTTGGGTCTTTGATTTCGAGCATCATGACATTTCACATGTCAAAAAGATTGGTATGCCAATTTTCATTCATGTTGTTTTGATTCAGTTACTTTAGGGGACGGGAGATCACATGTTGTAGAAGGTATTGGCGATGTTTGTATTATGTTAAATAATAATACCAAGTTGCTTGTCAAACATGTTAGATTTGTACCTAACATGAATAAGAATTTGTTATCTATCAATCAACTAATTGATAATCCTAATATCTCTGTAAACTTTTCTGGAAAACAATGTATTGTGTTTGACATCAAGCAAAATAAGGTTCTTGCTCTGGGAATTGGGCATAATGGTCTCTATAGACTTGTTGATCCCGTCACGGTCAACTTACATGCCATAGTTGTGGAAGGCAATTACCAATGTTTTATGGCACATATGGTCATCTTAACCTTCAATATCTAGTCCGCCTTCATAGAGCCAACATGGTTGTTGGTTTGCCTCCTATCCAGGAAAAACAAGATGTGTGTTGGTTGTTTTGCAGGAAAACAAAAGCGGAAGCCTTTTCCCACTAAAGGTGCTTGGCGTGCAAAGGGGCTCTTGGATCTTGTGCATGCAGATCTATGTGAGCCATCGTGGAAGACTCCCATAGTCCTTGGTGCACGTTATTTTCTCTTGTTGGTGGATGATCATTCTCGGAAATGTGGGTCTATTTTTTTGAAGTGTATGATTGTTTTGCTTCTTTTGTCAAGTTCAAGGCCTTGGTGGAGAATCAAACCAGCCGGCGGATCAAGACTTTGAGATCCGATAATGGGGGTGAGTTCACCTCTAAACAGTTAACAGATTTCTGCAATAAAGATGGAATTCAATGCCAGTTGACAACTCCTTATACCCCATAACAGAATGGGGTGGTAGAAGACAAAACAAAACCATCATGGAGATGGCAAGATGCATGGTGCATAGTCGAGTAGTGCCATATAAGTATTGGGGAGAAGTTGTTAACACAATCTGTATATATTCTCAATCGAGTCCTTGCAAAGCTTTGCAGGACATCACACTGGAAGAGGCTTGGTCCACAACCAAACCAGAGGTATCAACATTTTGTGTTTTTGGTTCAATTGTTTATACTTTGGTTTCTGCAAATAGGAGTAAGTCAGATTCGAAATGCTCTAGATACTTTGTTGCTGGTTATAGTGATCAATCTAAGGCCTATAGATTGATTGACACTTCCACTAGTAAAATCATTGATAGTTGAGATGTTGATGTAAAAGAAACAGAGTCTTTCTTTGGTTGTAATAAGAAAGGGGACCAGCAAGGGAGCAGCGATCAACAAGGAGTCATAATCGAATTTTGTACTCTTTCCTTGCCCGATCATGAATCTGGCTCTTCTCATACTCCTCCGCAAACTCCAGATTGTTTGTGCACTCTCCCACTGTTTTTGAGTCTCTAGGAAATCAACTTGCGTTGGTTTCTCCTCTAGAACTTCGGTTGGTTTCTCTTCTAGAAGCACCACAACCAAATACCGCATCCTTAGTTCAACGGCAACCTAAGTGGTTTTACTTCATTATTCAGGATTTGAAGAATGAAGAATTGTCTCCTTTCTTAGAAAGAAGGTCTCAACGAACTAGTAAGCAAATTGATTATTCTGAGCAAGCTCAATTTGCTCTTGCTTCTGATCTTCTTCATATTCATGAGCCACAAAAATACTCTGAAGCACGAGGCATACCGGAATGAGAAATTGCCATGCAACTAGAGTATGATGCCTTGATTAAAAATAATGCTTGAAGTTGGTGTCATTGCCTCCAGGAAATTTCCCTTTAATTGTTAATGGGTGTATAAAATCAAGTGTAAAGCGATGATACTTTAGATAAGTACAAGGCTCGACTTGTTGCGAAAGGATTTTCGCAATAGGAAGGGATAGATTATGAGGAGACTTTTGCTCCTACTAGTGAAGATGGTCACTTTTCGGCTTCTTCTTTCTTTTGCAGACTTAGTTTGGTTGGAAAGTATATTAGATGGATGTCAAAAGTGCTTTCTGAATGGGGATTTGGAGGAAGAAGTGTATATGACACAACCTAAGGGTTTTCGGGCTTGTGGTCGTGAGCATCTGGTATGTAGATTGATTAAGTCCCTGTATGGACTTAAGCAAGCTCCTCGAGCTTGGTACATCAAAATAGATAAACATCTCGGAGATTCAAGCTTCACACGGAGTCATTTTGATCCAAATCTCTATGTCAAAAGCAATGATGATGACATTGTGATTCTTATTATTTATGTTGATGACCTTGCCATCACAGGCAGTGGAGATGCTACGATTCATAAGGTAAAATCAGATTTATGTGCTGCTTTTGACATGACTTATTTAGGCCTCCTTCACTATTGTCTTGGTGTAGAATTTTGGCAACATACTTGATTTTCATTTCTCAAGTTAAGTATGCCATGAACTTGTTACAAAAATTTTAGATGTATGATTGTAATTCTTCTTCTACACCTATGGAGGTTAGGCTGAAACTCTCAGCTCATGATGATTCACCACCGGTCGATGAATCATTATACAGACAGTTGGTGGGTAGTTTGATCTATCTAACAATTACATGATCAGATCTTTGTTTTTCTTTCAGCTATCTCTCCTGTATTTTGTCTAAACTAAAACTCATTCACTGGGGAGCAACAAAACGAGTTCTAAGATATGTCAAAGGTTCTTTTGACTTTGGTATTCTATATCAAAGAGTGGCAGATTTCAGATTGATTGGCTATACCGGCTCTGATTGGGGAGGATCTGTAGATACTCGACGATCTACAACTAGATATATCTTCTCTTTTGGTTCAAGAGTTGTTTCTCGGCAGAGTAAACTTTAGCGTACTGTTGCCATCTCTTCTACCGAAACGGAATATAAGGTTGTTGTTAGTGTCACCGTAAACAATATGGCTTTGTCGGATTCTCGACTGATTTTCGCTTCCCAGGCTACTACTACACCTTTTTCACTCTTTTGTGATAATCAAGGTGTTTTAAAGATGGTGAAGAAACCTGTTTATCATGCCTGCATTAAACATATCGAGATTCATCATCACTATATTCGATAGTTGGTTGATTCCAGTGATATCTCTCTTCATTTTTGCCCTTCCTCGGATCAGCCTCGCTCATGTAGTGACTAAACCTCTTGGTCCGTTATTTTTTGTCAAGTTTAGAGATAAACTTGGTATTGTTTCAAGGTTAGTCATTAAGGGGGCTGTTGAATATATAATGAACCATTCGGTTTTGGGCAGTTATTAAGGAGTTATAACTGATAACTGTTTTGTAACTATGTAACCATCATCCCTACATATAAATAAAACTTTGCCTGTTACATTTCAACAATGCGCTTTGGCTTCTCATCTCTCTCTTTACCTCTCCTTCTACTAACATCCTATTGTTTTCATGCGAAGTGCCAATATTCAAAGCTTGCAAAATTCATTGTATGAAGTTCGAACTACGACGTGCTTAGAGGAGCCGAGGAGCCATGGTGGTGGAGGTGCTTCTAAGTGAGCTTGGATGGGTGTGTCGACGGTATTGAACAAACTTTCATATTATGTTAATTAAGTTTTAGGATTTAGGTTTCAATTTTTTTGTTTTTAACGTTCTTTTTTATTATTTCTTAATAATTTTTAATTTATGTTTTAACTTTTCGATATTTATTTTTTAATCTTGAATTATTTGTTAATTTGCTTTTATGTTTATTTATTTATTTAGAATTATTTAAATATATTTGTAAATTAAATGTTTAAATTCAAATATTAATTTAAATTTAATATTTAGTATACTTTTAAAATTTAAAAATACTTAAAAGACAACAATTAAATATCTAATTTAAAAATATTTAAAATATAAAAATGAATATTTAATTTAAAAATATTTAGAATTAAAATAAAAAATTAAATATTTTAAAATTATTGTTTTAAAATATTTTATTTTTATAAGGTTTAAATTAAATGTCATCAAGTTGTTTTATAATGAAGTTTTAGAATATTTAATTGTAATATTTAGTCTTAAATTATATATTATTAAGTAAATTTAATTTGTATATATTAGGTTTTATAATTTAGTTTTTATATTTTATGTTTTTTAGCTTATTTATATTTTAATATTTAAAAACTTATTTATATTTAGTTTTAAAATATTTAGTTTTTCTATTTTAAAATTATATAGTTTTAATAAAATTATTTTTTTATATTTTAGTTTGAAATTAAATATTATTAAATTCTTAATTTAAATTTAATATTTTATGTTTGTAAGTTTATTTATTTTTAAATATTTCTAAATTCATTAAAATGTCTTTTAATTTGATATGTTATTATTTTATTTACATGAAATTTGTGGAAACATGTGACTTGTGATGACAACAATGTCAAATGTTACTTGTGTGGTCATCCTTTTATTGGAAGATTGACAAGGGTAATGAACCATTTACTTGGCATTTGACTTGGTCAAGGAGAAGTGTTGCTCCATGTGGATAAGTGACTCTAAAAATTAGAACTGCACTAGAGAAAGACCAATCCTCTTCAATTGTAGAAAAGATGAAATTAGCTCAAAAGAAACAAAGAATCCAAGAGGACATGTCTAGGTTCACAACTTCTTTTGTGTTTTCCTCTTCTAGTAGCCCAAGGTCACGACAAGTGGATCAACAAGGAGCGAGACATTGAATAGCTTGTGGAGACCGGTAGAAAACCACACTTCGATAATACATTAGCTGATCTGTTTTATTTGAGTGCCATTCCATTCAATGTAGCAAAGAATTCACGTTTTAGAAATGCAATTTAGGATGTTGTTGAGTTTGGCAAAGGCTACACACATCCCTTTTCGTGAGGTGTTTAGAAAAACTCTTTTGCGGATGTCAAAAGACAGGGTGATTGAGAAATTAGCTGAGGTCAAAGCCTTTTAGAGTGCAATAAGTTGCACACTATATTGAGTGTTGGATGGTCGATATATGTGAGAGGCCACCGGTTAATCTTTTGGTGGCTTTTACACAAGGTGTTGTATTCTTGAAGGTGATTGACACTATAGAACCATAAAAAACTTAAGAGTATTTTTAAAATATTGGAGGAAGCTAATTTGGAAATAGGTGTGGAGAATATGGTTCAAGTGGTTATTGACAATTCCAAATTTTGTGGGCACCGAGAATCCGATTGTAGAGAAGTACTCACAAATATATTGCAGCCCATGTGCAACACATTGTCTGGATTTGTTGCATCATGGCTTGGCTAAATTCTCATGGGTACATGAAGCAATTCAAAAAGGGAGAGACAATGCAAATTTTATAAGAAATCATTGTCTCACATTGAATCTTTATAGGTTGCAGTATCATTGAAGGAGTTGTTGAGGCTGTGTGAAACAAGGTTTGTTTTATTTTATATTACTTTGAAAAGAGTGGTTGAAGAGAAAACAACTCTAAGGTCTATTATTTGGTCTAATGAGTGGGAAAATTCTATGCTTTCTAAAGGTCCTAAGGGGAAAAACATAGAACAAATTATTTTAAACAACAATTTTTGGGAAAGTGCAATAAAGGTTCTAAATGTGTGTGGACCAATTGTTGATGTGCTTTGCATGGTTGATGGTGACACCCTTGTCTTGGCATGTTTTATGAGAGCATGGACTATTGCAAGAAAGCTGTTCAAAAACATTGAATAATGTGGAAGCAAAGTACATGAATATACAAGATGTAGTTGACTCTAGATGAAAAATGATGCACACACCTTTACATGTGGCAACGTGTTATTTGGAGCCTAAGCTATTCCAAATTGATAGACAATGTGATTGTGAAGTTATGGCGGGGCTTTATGAAGCCATTGAGAGGTTTGAACCAAATCCAACAAGTGTAAATCTAATTAAAGACCGGTGTTGGAAATACAAGATAGGAGAAGTGGTGTCTGGAATATCAGTAGCCAAATATGACATTTCATGAGTTGAAATGCTTGGGGTATAGATGGTGGAGATCCTATGAAGCAAAGATTCCTGAACTGGCTTTGCTATTCGAATATTGAACCAATGTGTAAGCTCATCAACTTGTGAGAGGAATTAGAGCTGTTTCGACCACATCCATTTTAAAAAGAGGAACAAGTCGCTATTTGAAAGTTTGGAGATCTTGTTTATATTTGCAGCAATTTACAATCGTGTATGAACAAAGTAACAAAAAAATCAACCTTCACAACTTCAAAAATTATAAAAGACGCAATAGATGCGATGAGCCCGACTTTTTGATGATGACATTCCATCAACTCAACCAAGTGCTCTTGATGACTTGGAACATTTTTGTAGTTTAAATCTTCACTCGTGATTGCCACTTTTTGACAACTTCATATGTTTCTTATAGTTTAACTTTGATAAGTTTATCATAGTTTATAAATGTGGCATCTTCTTATATGGATTTCAAATTTGTTTAGTAAACAATATGTTTAGTAATGTTTACCTATTTTGACAGTTTCGTAGATTTATTTCTTATATTAACAAAAATTGTAAATTTATATTAGCTGAATTTAATCACAATTCTTTTCTTCGAATTTTATCTTTGCCAAGCCTAATCCGAATTTTATTTTTACCAAATTTGAACACAAACATGAACCTTGTGACTTAGTATCCAATCACATCATACCAAACTACATGTACATACATCAATCCCTCTTTACCTTCTTTGTGATTAATATTGTAATTGAGGCAAGGATTGAGGGAGAAAACCCAAGGACATAATCCCAAACAAATTATCAAGTGGGGAAATCAAGATATAAGTAAGCTAACAAGGAAAGGTCTCATAAAAATCAACATTTAATAAAAGCAGGAATTGGGAAAACATAATCATTAGGTTCCTAAATGAGAAGATTTCCCCATTCGCTTTCAAGCCTAAATATCTCTCATCATTTACAAGATGTCTTTGTCCAATTCAAACCCAAGCATGAAATGGTTCCACAGGATCAATCATAGCCCTATGCATCTTACTATAAGGAAAGCTCCAAAGCTGATTTGAAATTCGATTTGTGCATATGCAATATGGTGAAGTCCAAAGGTAACCCCAATCCCATGCACATTTAACTACATATTCAATACGGAAAAAACTAAATATAATTGCATGCATAGTCAACACACATAAAAGTACCAAACAATTCGATTCATATGATCATTATGGAAGCATCCAAAGGAAGTCCTGGTCGTGCTTTTTGAATGAAGGAAAGAATATGAAAGATAAGAGACATTGGCCTCGACATCATGCTAGTCACGTGAAGTTATATATTTATGCTCTTTGTGATCCAACCTTCTTATTCTCGGAATTTTTTGCTTCTTTCCATATATAAATGTATACTTGAACTTTTTCAAAAAATGCAAAGATATGGATGTATGCCTCGTAACACCCACATTTTACACACACAAATACAACAGTAAAAATATCGAATAAATTATTTTTTTTTTTTTGTTTCTCATTGCTCATAACATGACACCACATGGGCTCAAAAAGAAAAAAAAATCAACATCACATAAGACACTTACATAAGCATGGACCCACATAGACAACATGATAACATAGGGTACACATCAATGTCTTACTCAAATGACATAAGCCAAGACAAAAACACAACTACGGTAAGGCACACAGGATAGGCATACTCCACAACACAACTTTTTATCGTTTACAAATTTATTACATTTAGTTTTCCATTATATAACCTTATAGGTTTCTAGTGAATTAAACTGGTAAGGGTGTAAAATTTCCTTTTTTTTCTAAAACTTCAAATACTTTATTTTCGTATAGCATTAGCCTTTAAAAGAGAATGCATTGTTGATTCCTTTCTCAATTTCCATTAACTATCCACAGCTCATTTGTTAATGAAATTCATTTTAAACACCTACGAGCCTCCTAATATTCATTCTTACGTTAGAGGTTTGTTTCACAAAATATGTTTAATTGACGTTAAATTTTATCCTTGTTACGAAAAGGAACTAACAAGGTGTTAAGGTTCTACTTTTTGAGACGTATATTCAATGTTTGAACTTTACCTTTGCTAGACAAGGGAAAACTATCATGAGGTCAAGGAAGATATGTTAAAGTTTGAAAGGGTGATTTAGATTCAAGATATATCTTCCCATAAACACCCTTCCATCATAGTACCTTATTCTTCTTGTTACAGTTGATATAATTCAATAACTAATTTGAATCCATTCAACAGTTCCACATCAAGAAATTTTATCTAGAGTTATATATATTTTGTTTTCTCGAAAGTTTGATCTCATGAAGGGAAATTCATATTTATTTTTGACAACATGAAAGTGTCTAGTTGAGTTATAAGGACTTCAAGTATGACATTATTCCTAACCCCAAAATCTTGTTAACTCTTGTACTCTTTACACTTACGTCGTACTTTGGTCTCACGATTGACATTGTTTTTAGAACAATTGTAATTCAAATGACCCATAATTTACACTAGGGTGGTCGTGACTACAAGGAGTGGTGACCATGCACCTAACTACTCATTTCATTGCTCTTAGACCATCAAGTATTAAACGCATATTACATGACAAACCAACAACTATATGCTTTTCAAATTTCTTCCAAGGAACTATTTAAATCGTTTAGTAAAATGCATCAGCATTTCTTTCACCAATACCCTTAAGATAGGCTCCATGATCTATTAACTTTAAAAGCAATCATGGATGGGGAACTACACCCTACGAGAGACTACGAGAGAGAACATGGTAATCTGCTACTAAGGGTCACAATTATCTAGAGGGACAAAGGGAGTTCAAATACAAAAGTTATAAAATTTTATGCGTTTCAAAATCCTTCTAAGGTAATATTTATAATCATTGGTGGCAACACATCATAGTTCCTTTGTTCATTAGCATCATAAGAGGTCACTCGATGTATTACATTCATTTCTACTCGAGGGTTTCTACACCCTACCACAAGTCAAATTAAGAGTAATCAAGTGTCCATGTCTTCAAGAGGCATTCGTGCCACTCGAGGTATCCCGAGAATACATTTTCTCACTTTTGTTTAACATTTATCTTATAAAGGGTTCCATTAGCTTTGGTTCGTTTATTTGACTGTAAATAAAATATATTATTCGATAGTTAATTTCAAATATACTATCATATACACATTTTAGGTTTGATTCTTAAATGGGAAACTATGTTTTCTTATTCAATTGTTCTCGCGTGGATCAATTCACGTCCACCTTCACATCATAAGAAATATTTAATATGTTGCAAGAAATCTCCATGACCCTTGAAATGATTAGATCGACATCCCAAGGGTATGTTCCCAAACGAGGGAAAGTTACAAATTTTCCTTTACAATTAAAAACTTAATAGGAATTAATGCACAACCTAACTATCTTTGTGGTCCCACCCACTGTTCATTACATTCCAATTTTAACGTTATTTAGTCTCTAAAAACAACTATGATATTTCAAGCTCAACATGTTGTCTTGTATGCCATTAAAACGATGTTATGCCTCGCACTAAGGAATCTTACACACTTTCATACCTATGTGAATGCTCTCAACTAGGTTTCTAGGGAGGAATACAAAAACACATACAATACCTCTAAGTCTCTAAGACTATGAAGGATATTTGAAGCTAGCCTAACTTGGAGCTTACTAGAGAGGGTCATTACATTCAACACGGGTAAATATTATGAGCTATATGAATGTTTGGTTACGGGTAAAAACGACACTTGTGAGCTATATGAATGTTTGGTTACTTTCCACTCAATAAGAAAAACACACACAAATGTAAGTTGATATTTTTATTTGAATATTAAGTGATTTCCTAGGTCATTAGCAACAAAAACTTGCATGTGCCATACACTAGTAGATAGGTAAAACCACATCATTTTAAATTACTTTTCATAAAATCTATTTTTGCACCTTTTTGGACCAAGCAAAAGAATTTTACTAGCACATTAGTAATCATATCATAGCTTTCCAATTACGACCAACTTGGTCGCGACACTAAACATTTTAAATGAAAAGGTTCTTTTTGTGTTCCAACTCCAATTGCCATACAAGTTTTCCAAATCAAATGAACTGCATCAAATTCATTTTTTTAATAGAATATACACCATTACCACCAAGAGTAACAATCGTTAAATAGTGTTTTTAAAAGTACAACTACATACTACATAGTACATTTTTCCAATACAAAACATTGCTACACTATCATTTTCATCATGGAAATAATGAAAATAATACATCTTATTCATAAAAATGTTATTGAAATATTCTAAACAAGTTCTTGAGTATTCGATTATTGGCCGAATATTGCTGGAGTTTTGTTTTTGGGGTGCAGTATTTGCCAAGTGCGAGTATTCCAACTATCACTATATGCATGAGCATTACTTTGCCTTCAAATAACATGCTAATAAAAGACACAAGTGTCATTTTTACTACTCCTTTTTGCTCAGGTACTTGCAACCAACGTTGGGTCAATCCTAGGACTGAGTATGGAAAACCCTTACTCTCAAGCACAAACAAGACATTCATCATTTCAAGTAATTTCAAACTAAGTACAAAGAGGGAGAGATAAGGAGAGAGGAGAGATAATTTCCTCGCTCATTCAATTACTTTTTTTTCAAGAGAGAGAGAGTAGGGAAAAGAGAAACTATAAAACATTTTCTTTGCTATTCATAATATTTTGAATATTTCTCAATTCATACCCATTTTTCATATTATTTAAAACTCATCTGCATTTTAATCCATTCACATTTCCAAGACCAACCACAATTTCATATTTATATTAAGAGATAGAGAGAGGGGGATGAGAGAGAACACTTTAAATTGCAAAATCCTTTAATACAAAGTAATTGATTAAATGATATTCTACACACTTTGTAACACTATAAAAAGGGGTTCACAAGTAATTTACAGAACCTATGGGATTCTCAGAAATAGTTTCTAGCTTAAGTTGTGAGTGTGCGAAAATTGACCAAAACAACTAAAGTACTTGCAGTATGGTTTCCAAAACCCCTCGTTTTTAGCTAAAATATCAATTTCATCGATTCCTACCTTGTACGACGACCGTGGGCTCCAACATCCACTTGAAACTCTAACTTATGAAATTATTTTTATGAAACTGAGAGTTGGTTTCAATTCTCACATAGGAGTGTTAGAGGTACGTGAAGGTGTTTTCCAGTTACACCAAATCAATACAACATTTGTAAGCCAAAACCGATCACAATTTCATAAGGTGGAAACATCACCAAAAGTGACTGAAGTGTTAAAGGGGTATCAAATATCACCTCGTTTAATCGAGTTAGTCATCTTGGTTAAGAAACTTCATGGTGTCTTGGGTCGACATGGGTCTTGTTTGAGGTTTTGGTTCCCATTAACCATTCGACATGGTGCTCCATGCACATGCTTCCAAAGGCCTAATTTTTTTTATTTTTTTATTTTTTTGCATAAGAGTTTAAAGAAAAATATTTTCAGGAAAGGTAAAAGCCATGTCATTTATTGTAATTTGCATTTCTGTTTTAATATACACATACTGAAATCCAATCACTAAAAAAATGATGAAATGTTTAGTTTGAAGCGAGAGGAAGAGTGATCCATACCATAGTTACCAGGTTCGGCTGGATTTGTATGAAATCCGGTTCGAACCGTATTTTTTGAAGCAACCGAATAAATTCGGTTCGGTTCGGCCTTGTTTTTGCAGGAAATTTTTTTCCTTTTTTGGCATTTTTTTTTTTTGGTGAAAAAATCGCAAGTATGGAAAAAAATTTGCCATTTTTGGAAAGGGTCCGGGAAGATGTAGCAGCAAAAACTTGCATGTGCCATAACTTTCATTCTGTGGCTCCGTTTTAGGTGTCGTCTTCTCTAAAAGTATATATTTTCTCGAGCTCTACGCATTGATGGCAATATTTTTCTTATTTTCATAAAATCCATTTTTGTACCTTTTTGGACCAAGCAACTTCTTGCAATCTTTTGAAAGAATCATTATGATGATGATGATTATGGTAGATGGATGCTTTTTTGTATGATTTGTCTATATATAATGATATAAGTATACAATAATATAAATTTATAATAATATAAGTATATATATTCCAAACCGGATTTTTCCGTATTTTTTCGGATTTTTTCAAGAACTCCGAATTTTCGGATTTTTTTGCCCTTCCGAATTTAATCGGATTTCCGAACCTGGTAACTATGATCCATACCTTTTACACTAATCCCATGATCCCCGCATTTGATGAGACCGCATCAACTTTGTGCGCGTCTTGCCACCAACACAATCCGTGAGAGCACGTCTCTACGAGGTATCTGATCGAATGGTTTTAGTTTCCTTTCCTTTATTCCCGACCACCTCTAAGGTTACCAAACCCTCTTGAATGCAATGTCCCCTAGGGGGAAAGAGCCAGTTATCGTGAATCATAATGTGGGAGGTTGTTAGAGCCACTTAACAATCATAAAAATTTAAAAAAAAAAAAATACCCTTTTAAAGAGCATGATTTTTTTAATATACAGATTTTCTTTCAAAAATTTTGAGTATGTGGAGAATATATTTTTAAGGGATTTAAAATAAGTACTTTTGAATACAAAGGAATTTAAGGCAACCCATTAGTTGAGAATAAAATCACCTTTTATGGGTTGTTTATGTGTCATCATTTCATTGGTTCATTTATTGATGTGACTTACTTTATTGGCTAGTTTTTATTTCATTTTTAACTTTAATTCAAACAACTATTGGTACTTTGTTTCACATAACTACTCACGGTCATTGGGCCATTTGCGGTCATTGGCTCCTTTCCCTAGTCAATGTAGTGTCATCCAACCTAAAACATGCCTTTTGCAGTTACACAAAGAGATTAATGGTATCCACTGCATAATCATTCTAAGAAAATACCAGCCCCCTCTTACAAATCAAAATCCACCACACCTTATATTGCAAACACATTCTGCCACAAATAAGAAATGCATTCCATATACTGCCAAATTTTGCATAAATTTCCACAAGGGACATTCTGTCAAACAGTTCACGTGCCATGTGTATACCCCACATTTTGCATACAGGTAAACTAGGGCACATGCAAATAAAACATCTAACAAAACCCTATTTCCATTCTACTGTGATGGGTATCCATACCCATTCCAAAGCTCTTATGTTGGCGCAAGCAGGAGTATGCTAGCCAAAATAACACGCAGGGGAAGAGTTTGAAAGACACAAAACATGCAGTGGCAATATGTGGGAGGCAGTAAGGGGCTCTTTCAATGCCTTAATCAAAACAAGAACTACTCCAGATAAAAGATAAAAGACCAGGTAAAAACGAAGTTCTAGCAGCACATACCTTAAGAATGGAGCTGCAATGGTTACACTGCACGTAGCACAGGTTCGTGGAAGAAGAAAAATCAATATATCTAGACATTACATGCTTCCTGATCCCCAATATTTTTCCTCTCTTCTGTATACAACAACAAAACAGTGGTAGGAAGTGGTTTTCATTCCTCACTGAGACAATTTAATCCTCCAGATGAAGATACAGATCTAATCGATTAATTTGTATTTAGTAAAATGAGGAGGTATCTGGGTTACTTATCTGTCTCTGTGTGCAGCGTTTCCTTAACCCATAATGGGTATGATTTTAGACAGTTATCAACTGAGCTCCATTCAGCACAGTTCCCGTAACGTTCTGTATTATTTAAATATTAGTGTGCAGCTGGCATGCCACTAAACTTGCTGCGACCACCAAATTACTCCTAAATTAACAACCTTACCTTGGGGTTTTGCGTGGTTTTTCACCTCGGATACCAAATAAAGTGGTTGTATTATTATGCCAGGAAATTGATAGGTTGTAGGCGACTCCACCTGTCACCCTTGACAAAGGCGGCTCATTGTCTCAAATCGAGGGGGCACTACATCGCCAAAATGGAACGATCCTAACATTGTAGCAGCCGTGTGAAGATATTCATGAAGGCTAAATATTATGGCCTTATTTGTTAATCTGTGAAGACTATACTTGTTACAAATTCATAAGATATGCCATGTTACGGATTCAATTAATTCACTATTGAAATCAACACACAAAGCTGATTTTAGATGTGAGATACAACTGATAGCTGCCCTATACATTCTTATGCAGAATTAGAATGTGTGAACGTGCTCATATCTCTTGTTCTGGATTGGATTGGGTATTCTGTAGACAACACACTAAATTGCAAAAACTTAATGTGTTATAGGCAGAAGTGATTTAATTCCAACAATTGTAGTATAACATAACATTGCATAATTGTAGTAAAATGAACTATGAATGAATTGAAAAAATATACAGAAAGAGAACAAATTTTGAATTATTTTTTTTTTTGCTTCATTGGTATGGGAGGTATGTAAGGTTACCATAGATAAAAGATAGGAGCTATTTCTTCCACATCATTACAAAAGGAAGCTAACTATCTCTGAGAAGAGATGTGGAGCTACCTTGTTTTACTTATTACAAATAGTAGCAGTTATCTTCGGTATTCTGCCCAAAATTCTGTCTGGATCTGCCGCTTGGATCACCTTTCCTACAAACTCATATGTTGAACAATTATGCTCACTACTTCCGGCATGGATTCCTTGAAGTGTTGTTCGCTCCAAGATTCCATAACAACATGAAAACAATGAGTTCGAATGCACACAAATATAAATAACACTCACAACACAAAAATTTACCTCTGGAAAAATCTGTCTGGGAAAACTCTAGCGTTGAAATGCCTGCCTCTTGAGCTTGGCATTGAGCTCGATACAATCAGAAAATGGACATGGCTCCAAAGGACCAATATACAAATACAACTCCTCAATGGAATCAATCCTTGCCTCTCCTACCAAGGACTGAAGATCTTCCCTTGATAACCCTCACAATGGAATGCTTCCTCTTGGGTCCCACATGTCTGAAGAAGAATTGATGAATATTTAACAATTGATGGGGTTGTAACTTAGAGCATACAGGTCTCAAAGTGTCTCTTCTCCTTCTGTTATGCTTGTGGGAGTGCTGGAACTGAAATGCAAGGTCAGGAGCAGCTAGGAATGCCTATCTAAATAACTTCAGCTCCTTCCATTTTTTTCTCATGGAGATTCAAACTACTCACAATATATTCTGATCATGACCCTAACAACCCAGAAGCCATGTGGAAATATGTATGCATGTGAAAGACATTGGCCCTAATACTGTAGAAGCCATGAAAATATGAATGCATAAGTAGAAAAAATGCCCCCACTTCAACCACAGGCAACCATAAAAGAATGCATGAAAGAGTGTAAAGGGCGGCTTTCCAATCTCACTATTTTGCCACAAGATTCCCCAATGAAATCAGAGAATCACTGTTCTTAACATTACAGATGAAGATAAAAACCGACTTGCTGCACAAAGGGACAACAATCAGGAGTATTAAGATTATTACATTGATGATCGCTCCTTGCTACATCAGTGGTACCTAAGAATGGGCTCTCTATGCATAACAAAAAGGTAGGAATCCCATTTCTGCTATAGTGTATCCCATGCCCATTAAATCAGGATTTGAATGGATGGTTCTCCTTGCTTTGCCAAGGAAATTCTACGACAAACAATGATAAAATTGGTGGTTCCTGTTGCCAGTGTAGATGCAAGAAAATGTAGGAAGGGGCTGCACTGTAAGGGTTTGCTCATAAATTGCTTTAGATACTTTTTGAACACTTTAATCATTTCCCATCTCTGGCAATGCATGCATTTATTTGTCTCTCTTTCTCACTCACATGCAAACAAATGGGATTTGCCAAACTGATTAAAAACAAGAGAGTGATCAGATCTTTTCCTCATCTTTCATTCCCCACCTCACTCTTGTTTTCTCATTTCCATCACAACAAAGGGAGGTTTTATTGTAGCTTGCCATAATTAATAGAGTCGATAGATTCATGAGAGAGAATATGTCTGCATGCTAATAGTCTTAACATCATAGCAGCCATGTGAAGATATGTAAGCATGGGAAAACTATGGTTAAACATGTAACAGCCTTATAGAAATATCTATGCATGCTAAAGACTGCAGCCCTAACATTATAGCAGCCATACTGTAACTATGTCCCTTCTTCAGTCATAGACATCCATAAGAGGATGTACAGAAGAGTGTAAAGGATGGCTCCCATAAGCTCACTCTCACTATCCCATGCCATAAGATTCCCCATTAAAATTAGAAATACAATATTCTTACTGCTATTGATGAAGATAGAGGCAACTTGCTACAACAACAGACTGCGATTAAGAGCTTGCAGATTTTCACATCGAGGATCCTTCCTGCTGCTGCTCCAGTTGATCCCATGTCCATTAAATCAGTTAGACAGGTGCATCGTCTTTGCTATGTCAAGGGGTATCTCTAACAAGCAAGAGATTAAATTGTTGTCTCCTATGGTCAATGTAGATTCAAGAAAATGTCAGAAAGGAGTTCCACAACAAGGCTCAACCCCTCTCTCTCTCTCTCTCTCTCTCTTTCTCAGTTCCATTCCAATCAAAGTAAAGCCAATTTACCCACTCAATACAAAACAAGGGAGTAGTCTGTTCTCTTTTCTTCAAAAGTCCCTTACTCTTGTTTTCTCTCACTCCCATCCAAAGGAAAGATTCATGCTAACATTTAAATTTGAAAAGTGGGTTATAATATCAAACTTTCCTTGTTACATGTGAAACAAGTTAAAATATGCAGCCAATAAAAGGAGTTCAAAGTTCAAATCCTCTAAAACCCACTTCCCTTATCCCTATTCAAACAAATAGCTTCAGGAAGTTACAATTTTCCTTGCTCTCCTTTCATGTCATTCCCTATCAAAATGAGGTTCATTTACATGACTACAATGATCTGGTTTACAAGGATGATGCACAAATTAATGAGCGAGATGATCATAGCGATATTATTAATTGACAAACGCTATCAAATAAATGGTCTACTCTAAACCCGAGTGACACGAGCTGTGAAGGAAGGTGAGAAGAAATATAGTTTACTCAATTGACTGTAAAAACTATTTCAAAATTTCAAGGCTGAATTTCAAAGTTCATTTTTCAAAATTTAAATGATATACTTTAAGTTTCAAAAGTAAGCAAAGTTTCATGAGGCTATTCATGTCCATGCTTATTTATAGCCTCTATTCATTCTTGTCTTTTTATCATAATATTATGGTTTCAAAATGAAAGTTGACTCTGGAAGACCATTGATTGTTGTTGTAGAGTTCACCATCACAGTATTTGTGTTCTTTGACATTAAGAAGGGGCTCACAATTTGAGTTCCTGTGCGAATGCATTTCTCATTATTCAATATTGAAAATTTGCTTGTTGATCCTTTGAATTCATTTCTATATTTGTTGCACCGTAGTTCGCTATTGGCTATCATATTGAAGGTAAAAGGAATCCTTATCGATTTATTGTATGGATAAGTGTTTAAATATATTCTACTTGTGTTAGAAATAACACAAAAACTAAAAGGAATGGTGGTTTTTAGATAAAAACAATATATTATGTAGAAAGAGTTTACGTAAAACAAGGTCACATGGTTTAAAGCTGTTGAACCCACATATATCCTAAAACCATATGTGTAAGTAGTAAGAAGCCAGATGATTACAACAAGTTTCCCATGAAGATATATACCCAAATATTACTGAAGTTGCCATGTACTCAAAACACAGGAATGAAAATTAAACATGCACAGACAAAAGTAAGATATAGCAACCAAACAAACTAGAATAAAACAGGAAAACCAATGGCAGAATAAGGATAAATTTAGCATCTTCATTACAATAATCATTGTCAATCTAATCATCTATCCATCCCCCACTGGAGTCTGTAAACTCGGTCCTATGCTTAATTAGGCTGAGAAGGGGCAGAGCTGTCAGGGGCAGAGCTGTCAAGTCTCAATACAGAAAATTGTTTTGAGCTGCATTAAATCTCAATACAGTGATGTGATGGTTAAGAGAAAACTGTTTTGGATGGCATGAAGTCCCAATATAGTGACATGATCATAGAAAATTGTTGGTAACACAAATCTTTTAAGGTTCAAGCTTCTATAAGGGCATTTGTATTGTTAATTGAATGGAATATCATCTGCAATCTGTATCTAGTTTATTGGTAGAATACTATGCTAGAAAAGAAAGGGATTCCAATAGTATTATTTCTAATAAGTTAATAACTCTTATTTGTGACAGCTTGAAGCTCGGTTTAATGCAATAAAAAATCTATGGAAGAGTACGTTGCATCTAAGGCGGAAGAATGCGAGAAGTTGACAAGAGAAGTAGAAAAGAATGAACACGATATGAAGCTTAAAGACATAGAAGCTGATGAATTTATAAAGGTATTACAAAACTTTTGTTTTAGTTGTCTACTTGAGGTTGAATGTTTCCTAAAACTCGGATATGTATTACATTTTTGATCCAAATCAAGTCCTTTCCTTCCCATACACCATGAACTGTCACAAGGGTTCTGAAATATTATTTTTCCCTACCAGCTCTCAATGCTAAAAGTGTTTCTGATACAAACTTGGGACCCATCCCCCACAGATACTTTCAGTTAAAATTTTGACGGAGCCTTGAAGATGAATTCGGACAAGGCAAGTATAGGGGTATCATTCGCAATCTAGAGGGGTTTCCTGTTCTCAGATAATTTCAGTAGATTGCCATCCAATCTAATAATGCAGTGGAACCAGTAACTCTTTACACAGCTCTCAAACTGGGAATTGAACATTCCCATCTCAGATTGCTAATAGGAGATTCCTCACAATCATAAATTCCATCGATTAAGAATGGCATCAATGTGCACGCCTTTCAGTGTTCTCATTAGTGCTTGGTAAACTCTGCATGTTATCTTTTACACCTATTTTTTAAAGGTTCCTCCAACATCAGAAATGACATCAAAATAGGGTTGCCAATGGACTAGCAAATTGAGCACTACAACACCTTCCAAGGAGCTAGCATTGAATTACACTATATGTACTAAAACTAATCCCATGCTCCTTGCTTTTTCCTATTCACAACAAATTGCCTCTCTTTTACTCCTCCCCTCCGTTCTTTTCTTCCTACTACTTTTATTTTATATATATATATTTGGATTGGTAAACAAGGGTTGAAGGGTCCCTTTCCCTATGTATCACTTTTTTAATCACTAGAGCAACGACTAGTCTGGGGACACAACCGGGGCGCCTAGATCCCCAAGACCACACAACCTCGGCGAAACACTCAGTATCGCACATACTTCAAACCACGCCAATCTTCGAGCATTACCAGAATCGAAATCGCCTTGTTATATATATATCTTATATATATATTTGGATTGGTAAACAAGTGTTGGAGGGTCCCTTTCCCCATGTATCACTTTTTTAATCACTGGAGTGACGATCGGTTTGGGACACAACCGAGGGGCCCAGATCCCCAATACCACACAACCTCGATGAAACACTGTATCCCACATACTGCAAACCGTGCCAACCTTCAAGCATTACCACAATCGAAATCGCCTCCTCCATCATGGGACCCACCCACACATTCCATAGGATCCATCGCTGAATACTCATGGCCACAACCGACCTCAAATGCCTCAGTGGGAATCGAACCTTGGTGGGCTTGGAAACATCCAAATGACCCAACCAACTCACCCCCACTTCATTGGCTTTATTATATTTATTATTCTCATCTATCTTCTTAAAGACATTGATTATTAACTAACATTCCACTTGTCTCACCCACCTACTCTTCTTCTTCCTATCACATACCCTTATATTATATTTATTATTATTATTATTTATTTTTTATTCTCACTCATCTTCTTAAGGGCACTGGTTTTTAACCTACATTCCACTTGTCTCACCCACCTACTCTTCTTCTTCCTATCACGTACCCTTATTGCCATATATTCCCTTTTTCTATCGCTTGTTCTAAATTCTTCCTTTATTGCCATAGAGTCCCTTTTACCATCACTGTCCGAATTCTTACCAGTTGACAAATATCACTGCCTCTAAATATTAATTACTGTTCTCTCTCTTCTCTGCGATGTCAATATCAATCTTTCTGCACACAAGGAAAAGCCCCTTTTGACCCCACAAAAGTGTATACACTTGAGGGTTTACGTATCTGATGCACCATTGCTACCTTCACAAAGCCCTCTGAACGATTTACCGTCACCATGGTTTTAACTGGCTCATCTGTTAGATTCTAAAATCAAAGTGATCCCTAGCCCCTATGTCACAACCGAGCAGCTCACTATTTGCAGTTGCACAACACCATTTGTAATTCTAGGTAATCCTCTTCCTCTACTCTCTGCTTGAGTGCAAAGGAAAACTTTCAAGGAAAGCCTCAGGTTATTCACCTAAACCCTCACTGGCAGAAATAGCAAGGATTATTGAAGCACTTGTCAAGGTTATCTATGGTCTAGACAGCAGACTTGATGCACTTGGCAATTTGGTAATCACGGAATATTCATGCATATTCTCAGTGAATGCATGGCTGCTCTCACAACTCTCCAAGCACAGTAAACATAAATTCAATCTCTACTGACTGAATGTATTGAACTGCTTCACAAACAATTGGGAGCTCATCAAGTTTGATTCCAGACTGTTGAACGAGCCCTCCTCTTTGACCCTCATAAAAATCTCATTGAAGGGTTTGTGTTTAAGCCAAATGAAACACATAGAAGTCCTAAAAGAGCAAGATAGGATGCCAGCTCCCACAATTCCATTCAACCCTTAGCAACAGATGGGCAGGTTCCTGTTTACCAATCTCTAGCTTCTCATCATTCTCAGCATGTGCTGGGCACTCCTGAACCGGGATTGGGATAACCACAGGGATAAGAATAACAAAAGCAAAGTGCCCTTTAAGAATGAAGATTCAAGAGGACACGGTCGACACAGCTAATATGCTCTTGAACTCTAGTTTTGCTACAATTTCTGAAACTATTACTATTATATTGCTTACCTCTATTAATTTGTAAAAATTGATCCTTATGTTCCTCTGGGTATCATTCCAATGGTTACCATAGATATGTTAGGTCTGATAGGAAGCTCTCTTATTAGTTTTATCCGTAAGAAGACGTATTTGCAGAATAGTATTCAGAATTGTAATGCTCATAAGTCCTTGCCTCTTTTCAAATGCTCAAATGTACAGATCCCTTAGTCAGTCCACAGATTACGTTCTCCAAAGGGGCTGCAGTTTTTGTAACTTCTTTCATATATAATATATTAACTGCTTTTCTGAAAAGGTTTATTTCTTGTTTTCATCACATCAACAATACACATGGTTTTGATTTAGTGGAGTATAAATCTCTGCATATTTATTTGCTCTTGGTAGTTTCTTTTGCCTAATCTTCAAAATTAGTTTCTTATGCAACAAAATTGGGTTGCAGAATTCTGCTGATATCATAGTGCGCATCGTGTTTCTTGTTTGCAGAAAACCAAATCAGAACTTGAAGAAAGGACAAGTCATTATAGTGAAGAAATCAAGCATTGGTCAAATGAATTGCTCAGGCTAATTGATACAAGCGCAAAGCGTAAAGAACATGTAGATTCAGTGATTTTCAATGTAAAGAAAGCATTCAATGAAACTGTGCAAGAGGTTAATGGTATCTATGGTAGAATAGGCAGATTAAAGTCCAAGACAATGGACTTAACACCACATTAGATTGTTTAGTTTAATTTATATTGTGGCAACTTTGCAACTTTATTATTTGATGGCACTGCTGTTTATTTACTCGGGTTACAAGTTTTTAACAAGAAAACATCAAATACAATGAGAATTTTCACAAAAAACATAAGAATATTTTTCAGAAAAATACCCAATTATGTGATCATTCTTGCAAAGCAGGGCTACAAATAAAGACTAACATATTAGTACCTTGCAAAGCTGAGTGGATATTGGTGTCAATAGTTTGAAGAGTAAAAGAGTGTGAGGTGCAATAGTTTATTATGTTACGTATTGTTGTTAGCTACGCTACGAGAAAATTGAAATGAATTTGGAAACAGCAATTTTCCAAGAATCGTTGGAAACAAAATGGCACGGAAAGGTCCATGCAACGAATTATTGAAAAATTAAAAGTAAATATTAAAAATGCATAATATTCTTTTAGTCTATGAAAGATAGAACATTTAAAAACCTATTATTCGTGAAATTCAAAACATTCAACATACTTAAAATTTCATCATATCATGTTTATAGGTTCAAAATTTAAATGCAAATCTCAAATTAGTTCGCTATTTAGGAATTTTCAGAAACACTTGATAGTTCTTCGGTGTTTCCAGTGTTGTCGAAATGTTATAGAAGTCGATTTCGGATTTGTCAAATTGTTACAAAAGCATTTTTGGAGGGAAATGATAGGTGAAGTAGGTGTTGGTTGTTAAAAGTGTTCACCAGTAAAGATTGCTTTACTATCAACACAATATGCAATTGCTTTTCAAGTATGGAAATTGCGACTTGAAGCAAAACCTCTAGAGAGGGTTGGTTCCTCACCTAATTATGTTGAGATGTGTTCCTACAATAGCGATCGTGGGTGGGTGTAATGGCTTGTTTGGTTCACTTTTATTCTCTAAATTAATTTTAATGTCCATTTAATCACACACGACAATTAACACTCAAATTTGGCATCTATTTGATTGTCACTTAAATGCTTTATATAGGTTTGATAGGCACTTTGAGATTGATCTCTCGGCGTATTTTAGATAGATGTATTTAAGATATCTATGCAAGCTATTATAAATCAACAATTGCGGGTAAAAAGGATAAGATAAATAAAAGAAAAGGTTGGTGATGTACCAAGAGTGAAATAGGGAACTTCCTTCCTCTCGTGTTTGAGGCTAATACAATATATTGAGTGAATGCAAGTATAGTCTCCATGCAAAATCATAACATAACAATAGGTAAGGACAATTTACAAGCAATATGAAAGGATGAAAAATGAGAAGGGTATATGTAAGTTATAACAATTTTGCTATCACTCAAGTATACACAGGGGCATTTTAATGCATTACATTCATTAACATAGAGGCTAAAACACCACATATAGAAGATGGGAATTCAAACAAATTCTAGAAAAAAAGAACCCCAAAATAGAGCAAGACTTGCTCTTTATAGAAAAGAGGAGGAGGTGACTTGAGAAGCAAGTTGAAAGTGTCATGAATGAAGAGTAGAGGATCATCCCTTGTAGAGAATCTAGAATTTGAAGTGACGTAAAGATCTAATCTTGAGTCGCAATCAAAGATTATGACAATGATCGGTAGATCCGGAAGGAACAAATAACCATCTAGATTTGAATGGTGGCTTCAAGTATTTTGAATCATAAAGAATTGTATAGTTGTTCCATTGTGTGTCGTAGATCCAATATTTTATTTTGCAACCACTTAAGGCGTAAGGGCTAGCTACACGATCATCACTACATTCTTACGACATGAAGGTAGCTTTACACATAAATGTGATTAGATAGTGGATGGTGCAAGGGATTTCCGACATAGAAGAAGGGAGTGAATAATTCAAGGCACAAAGCAATGTGTAGAAGGCACTTTGAATTGAAGGAGATCCTTGTGGGTCCTTAATCATGTTAAAGAATGTAGAAGAGGGGATGTCGCATCAAAGATGTTGCCAAGTAGTAGAGTGCGGGTTGCCAAAACTATTTGGATGGCGAGAAGTGCAATAGTGGGTGTTGATAATGTTCAACCGTAAGGGAATAAGCCTCACAACATGTGGTAGAGTAATGTGGCTTCACATGATGATTCACGGTGTAGGAAGACCTTCGTGACATGCGGAGAATAGTGTGACTTCATATGATGATTCTCGGTGTAGGAAGAACTTCACGATTGTGGATAAAGTTTCACAACTAAGAATAGAATAATGTGGCTTGGAAAAGCTTTTACAACTTAAGGCAAGATTTCGGTGATGTGCGAGTTAATAGCATGGGGCAACAATAACAGATGGTCGAAATGAAGTGGTAGGGAGGGAAACATGTGGGTGACACGGTTAGCACTTTGTGATGTGGATTGAAGCAATGTGACATGGTGTGGGCTTGTGCAACATAAGTAGAATACTAGGAGGTGAACTTAGACATTTCAATGGTAGGTGGGTCGCACAACATGGTTGGTGGCATGCGAAAATGAACCACGACTTGGTTGCGATGCTCGTAGATACGCGAAGGGTGAGGCGATGCAATCTTTGACAAACATGACACATGAGAAGCTTTTGTGGCATGCATAGAATGGATCATAGTATGAATGAAATGTTGTAGAACACGCGTGATTTACAAAATGAGACAAGTGCTTGGGAGCCTTGGTTATTTAGAGCACAAGGTTAACAAAAATGGGCAAGGGGCACCTCTTGGTTAACATGTGGTTCTTGCAACGTAGGTTATTAATGATATATGTTTGTGGTGGATTTGGTTATATTGTTAATATTTGTGTTGTTAGTTTAGGTGGTATGTTAATCATATTTTTGTTACGTAGGGTTGGGTCTCAAAGGACATATCTATGGTCTTAAATCACAAGTTAAATGTAAAGGTAAGGATGATCATTCGACAAATCCTCCACATGCCCAACCATTGTGTTTTACGATATACTATCTTGTTGAATAAAGGAATTGATCTTATGAAAAAAATATGTAGGGTGTTTGGAAACACTTAAACAAATATGATAGCTTCTTAAGGATCTATTGAACTAGTAGTATGTCCATTTAATCATGTTATACCAATAGCTAATCACCACTATTTTAAGGAGACAAAACATGTAGCTTGAAGATAGTGGGTTCATGATCAAAATTAAAGTTTTGCATAAGGTTGCAAAACTACTAATGTTTGCATGTGGCGGTTGCATAACCTTCTATATATGTATGAAACATTTACCCAACCAAAAATTCCCTTTGAGTATGGTTGTGATTTTTGTGACAATTTTGTAAAAATATGTCAAAAAAATTGTGGTTTCACATTGCGTGATTTCACATGAAGACAAGAAGCATGCATAACAATAGTTGCAAAATGGCATTATATTTTCCGAGTCTTTTCATCTTCATATGTGAGCTTCTCATGTTGTGTTTATAAATACATCCTTATGGGGTCATTGTATGATAGTTCAATATTCCTTAGTAGTTCTTCGTGTTTATTGAGTGTTTAGGAGTTGGGGTGTGTTAAGAAAGTGACAATCAACAAGGTAAAGAACATATAGCGGTGGTTGGGCATTGTTGACCATATTGTGCAAAATCTAAATGGAAGCTCAAGCTACGAATAAAATCACTCCCATCATCCTTCTAATTATTCTCAAATCATACACCTTCACCTTCCTCCTATCAAAAAGTTGTCCACCGCTTTGTTGAGTCACTCATCCGCTTGAGGGGGCAATCCCTTACCATAATCCGCACTCGTTGGGGCATCCAATTGATTCATCGGGGAAAATAAATAGCGAGTCCAACACACTTCTTTATCATTTGATCATTGATCTACATGTGTCTATTATCTTTAAAATGCTATTACTTTGAAATAACACTTTAAAGAGGGGAAAATGTAGACACCTTAAAAATACATACATATTCCTAATCATCCCTATCATTTGCATAATGTGCCAAATCAGTTCTAGAACACATCCTAGACCACTATACTCCCACATCCCATTAATATTCACCCACATCTCAATATAATTTATTTAATTAATTTTATCATGCATAAACAATACATTTACACTCCTTAGCTAATTTAATTAGCTATTTAAATAAAATAAAACCTCTTTATCCACTCATCACCACTTCACTATCCAACTCACTCAAGTTGAACTGGCTCACTCTACTCAAGTCTAGAACCCTACAAAAGAGGAAGCTAAATTATGTAGAATTGAAGAATTCAATATCCAACTATTCAAATTCATCGCCCCTTAAATTATTATTCAAACTAGCCAACTCCACAAATCAAATCAACTTGCTAAATCAGGAATATGCATTCATTAACCTGCAACTTATTCAAAGCTTGATCCACAATCCATGGCCTCTCCTTTAGCTATAAATAATAGGACCATTCCTTCACAAATAATCTCTTGGAAGCTTAAGGCATTTGCAACATTACTATGTCAATTTTCCATAAAAAAATATATGCCACCAAGCTTCCCATTCAATCAACAAATTAAATCATTGCTCAGTAGCACATCTTTCTTCCATTTGAAATTAGTTTTGGAGCATCGAAAAACACTCCATCAAAAGATATTCAACAAGTGTGGTATTTCATTCTACACTTCACCATCTCATTCGAGGTTGCGAAGGAACATATAGGAAGATTAGGTTTGCATTGTTTATTTGTTTCTTCCATTGTTTTGCTTTTTCATTGTATACAAAAATAAAATATTGCAAATATTGTTTACAAATTAGAAAATGAATAGTCTACCTCTTTCATGGACTCTCAAACTCATCTATTAGTGCATTTGGTTGATGATCTTCAAATGATAGGTGTAGTTAACATGTGATGGATGTTTTGGCTAGAGAGGTACACGAAAACCCTAAATGGATTTGTAAAACAATTAATATGTCTAAATGAATTTGTAGTGGAAGGATACATTATTCAAGAAACATTTTTCTACATGTTAGAATATCGTGGGGAGGAATTTCTAGAAATTCCATGAATTTGGTATGTTGAATGTGGAAATGAAAATTAGAGAATCTTCGTGGAGTAAGAAAATTTATGAAACTTGGTATGTATCGAAAGTCATATTTGATACATGTGTGTAGCTATTAATTACTTATTTACATGTTTGATTTTTTAGGAACCGTTGAAAAGGGTGTCACTAAAAATTTCATGTTATTCAATACTTCAAAGATGGTTGCATGGCTTCAAAAATATGAAGAAGAAAAGACTAGCCATGAGATCCGAATGATTGCTTGGAGACAAAAAAATCCAAGAAAACCACTCCCACATCATCTACAAATATTATTTCCGGACCAACCTAATCTTGAATGGATGAGTTCATATTTAGAAAATATTCATGTCATCAAATGAAGGGAAGTCACACAATAAGCATTGA
Source organism: Taxus wallichiana var. yunnanensis (assembly GCA_018340775.1). Taxonomy (NCBI): domain Eukaryota; kingdom Viridiplantae; phylum Streptophyta; class Pinopsida; order Cupressales; family Taxaceae; genus Taxus; species Taxus wallichiana. The sequence goes on from CM031233.1 coordinate 172,710,627, forward strand.
ATATAGTATAAGGATGTGAAGAATTGATTAGTTGTTGCAACACATTTTTCATACATAAGTGTTTTTATTTTTATAAATCTATTGATTATATCTTACATGACTTGACATAATGAAGGTAAGTACACATTCGACAATGTGGTTGGATGGAAAATATGTGTGTGGAAAATATTAACAAGAGTAGGGTCACTTGCTTTTGTGGAGTTGTTGTTCCTTTTGTGTGGGCCACCCAAGCTAGTGCCAATTGTTGAGTATGGAGCTAAATTACTCATGTTTTAGCATGCAAATAGAACTTGCTGTAGAAGTTGTCGATTACTCTGCATCGGTTAGGGTTTGACCGGCATCGGTTACCTGTGCGACGAGCTTTTAATTAACTCTCGGGTTTTATTTCTATTTTTAGCATTGGAATAGATTTAATGAATGTAATTGCATGGCTAAGTGCCCTAAAGTCTTAAACGACTATTTAAAGCATAAAGCTAGGGTTTAGAGGAGAGAATTGATCATAATTACAAGATAATTGTGTAAGAGAGAATTCTTGGTGAAGAAGGCAAAAAGCTTGAGGAAGAAAGTACTGAACATCTGAGAGGTGTGGAAGATTGTAAATCTTCATTGTATATCTTGTCAAAATATATAGACTTACAAAATGTCTCTTCATCTCCCTCCAAGTGAATTTTCACATTCTTACCACTTATGACCTTTCATATTCCTATAGGAATAAAGATGATTCCTTTTCTTATTAATGAAAAAGAAATCTTACAATGCAAAATTAAAAGGTCACTTAAGTGAATAAGATGAAAAATTCAAAAAGTACATTCCCAACGAAGAATTAGAATGTATAGATAGAGGGAAGAAGAGAGTGATCAATCTGAGGATGAAGAAGTTTCGATGATGAAGAGCTTTCTCTTAGTGAACTTTGTGGAAATTCTCTAGGGACGAACTCCTTACCTTTGACCTCTTTGCTTGACCGAGTAGATGCGAGTGCTACCTAATTTGCATGCGGGATACGAGACATAACTCAAATCACCGATCCAAGTCTCAGGAATACCACCAATGGTCTTGCATTGTGTGAACCAAACTTTATGATCTCTTGTGGTATTAGATATGGAGCCTCTAATCTCCGCGAGGGATTCCAATGTATCCTCATTGAAGGAGAAAGGATATCCTTCTTCTTTCTGGACCAATTCTTGAAAGAACTTAGGATTCCCTCCAAGGATGAATGTTCATTGAGTGGAGGTGATCCAAGCTTCTGCAAATTTTTGTTGGCATCTTCTAAAATTTCTTATGCTTGCTCTGATGAGTCCATAAATTGACCCATTAAATCACTAATAAATGATACTTTTTCTCATGAAAACATTAATCAATGCATTGGATGGTTTGATTGATTAAGTCCAAAATAGGGAATAATGCATCTTATCCTTGTTGAATTATGTGGACTAATGATTAAGGTCTTTTTCCAACTAACTACTTTGAAAAGATGCATGGTGATGTGTACAGTTAATAAATTCATGACAACCACCAATGCAAGGTGTCACAGTCAAGAATTGGATGTGGTCTACTCCATCATGAAGATCAATTTAAGGGAAGTTAATGAAATTTGAAAACAAGGGACTCAGTTCCTAATTATTTTATGAGCTATAACCGATTCCCAAACTGTTCTCATATCTAGCCACCTAGATTCTTGGGTGTGTGTTGGGAAACATTAGCTATAAAGGACCTTTATTGATGGGTTGAAGAGAGAATGTGTGTAAAATTGAATGGAATGTAATAGGACAAATAAGTACAAGTAACAATTACTAGTTATTTCTAGTTTATGTTGTAAGAAACTCTTTTTGATCAATAAAAAGCATATTGTTCGAGGAAAAAATGTCATCAAACTAATCCAAGGGAAAAAAAGGGCCCCTCGATTGAGAATTGTTGATGTGGTATTTACATTTATGTTTTTCTCACATTCTTAGATTTTGTACTATGTTTAAAACAATCATTCTTAGAACTTGTGACATTCCAATCAAATTAACATTGTTTTTTAAGTATTTATTTCATTTTATAACATTTACATTATGTAAAGTGTTCCTTTTATATGTCTTTAATTACAACATGTTTCATTTCATAGAAATTTCAATTTTGCAAAGTATTTCCTTTTTGTAATTTGGTTTCAATCAAATAAAATGTTATTTGTTGTTTAAAGCTATTCGATTTCAGTAGTTTTAGGAGTTGTTTGATTATTGGTAGTTAGTCTAGTACATAAGAAGACTCGAATTGACAAACAAATCCCCCTTAAGACCAAAACCACTACCACTAGTTGCATATCCATTGCCTTCATTGCATACTGCCTTGGACACAACCTTGGTTAGAATGACATCAACTACATAAAGGTTGATTAAATGATTGGACATCATAACGACTCATCATTTTTGGCATTGTTGTCGGGGATAACACTTGTGTTATTGAAGTAAAAACATGAAATTAGTAGTGATCCCGACCTTTTCCAAAAATAAAATTAATGTACATGTCATAGGGACGCTAGGGGAAGATATATACCTAAGAACTCTCAATTAGGTGAGGATACCACAAAAAGAGTTTAATAACAACACTCAGGGAATTGAAACAAAAATTGAATCTACTCTACCTCGGAGGAGCCATCACCCTTTGATACTCCCGAGTTACACACTCTCTTCACAGACATGGGTGAATGAGTAGAATATCCTCTCCCAGGGAATATGCCCATGGGATGAACCTTTACTTATCATATTCTCTTAAACAATGAGGAAGAATCCCCTATGAATAACATTTCTCCATCTATATTGCCCACCTTTAGAGGAATGTCAATTAAATACCCAAACCATTTTTTTTTTTTTTTTTTGTTTGAGTTCAAAGTTTTATGTCAGACATATGACTACAAAACAAACAACCAAAAACTTAAACTCTTTCCCTCCACTCTCAAAGATTTTTCCATGAGATGGTTCATGGGGTTGGAACCTAACTCCATTCATTCATGGGAAGAAATGGAAACCTATTTTTTAGACAAATACCAGGATTATTGTAGAGGAAGGGATAGGAAAGAAGAATTCTTCCAAATAAATTGGAAAGAAAATGATAACTTGGAGGATTACTTAGACAGATTCCTTTTTGTCCATAGGAGGAGTGGATATGAGTTAAATGAATAATTAAGAAAAACTATGTTTCTCAAATGACTTGATGAAGAAGCTAGGAATCCCTCAATTTACCTAGTGCAATATGGATAGGTGTTTATTTACAATGTTTATTTACAAACAATGTCTCTTGCAGTTATATCCATCCTAGGTTTCTCTTTAGGTTTGTGGTCTCACCCATTACTTCTCACGAATCTAGCTCTCCTATATCTCCCAATATACCTTTGGTTACACACACTTCCTTGCACAACTCTAGCTCTCTTAGGTATTCTAATAGGCCTTTGGCTACACCAATTACCTTGTACGACTCTAGCTCTACTAGATTTTTCCATTTCCCCCTACTTTACTAGATAATTGTGCATTAAATACCTTAAATTTATATTGAAAATATCCAAAATATATATAATTGGTGCCTAAAAGAATGTAAAAAACAACCCATTAATAACATTTAAGAGCCTTTATTTTTCATGCACCGCATTCAATGTGGATGCCACCGCCACCTACCCATATTCTATCACTAATAACTATGACTCAAATGTCATACCATGCCGTTTCATTATTGTCTTACCTACTCTTTAGAACCAACTTTTGCTTCATTATTACCGGATGTTGGTTTGTTCCAGAGGTGTTGTTGGTTCTTTTGAGTTGCATGATTGGAATAAAATGTTAGAAATAAGGTTTATTTTCACACCATTAAAACTCATAACTATGAAGCAACACTTTGGTCATGCCATCTTTGTTTTCACAACATCACAATATTTAGATGTTTTACTTTGCCCCGACAATTTTTTTATTTGTGTAAACTAATTTACGACATAGAATTTAAGTGAAAAAACTTACATTGCTTACCTATAAACTTATAAATAGCATAAACATTAAAGTGTACACATGTAAGAATTAGTTAAAAACCCATATATTATATTTCTTTGTTGAGTTATTGCAGTAATGTTTCTACTTTACTAATATAATATATAATATATAATATGTTCTAAATGAATTATGAAACTCTTTCCATTTTACTAGTTTCTGCTTATAGATCCTAGTGCAAGGATTTTTTTATATGTTGTAAATGAGAAATAATGACTATGATGTTTCTATACTTATGCATGGTGTGAAGTGTCCCTCAAGCTCGAGAATGATCACCTCAAAATTCACTATGAATTGAATTTACCCGAAGTTATTGAAAAATAATTGTGTCTGGAAAATGTAGAGGATTTACAAGAGCTCAAGAACTTGCTTATTTTTAAATAAGTTTGTTCTTCAAATATAAGTGAGTTATTTAGCTCTTGCAAATCCTCCATATTTTCTAGGGACAATTCTTCTTCGGGAACTTATTTGGATAAATATGCTTCATGGTAAATTTTACATAATGAATTTCGAGGTGATTAATCTCAAGCTTGAGGGACCATTCGCACCATGCAATATCCTCAGACTTGAACTCCAACTATGGGGCATCTTCTTTTTACCCATTTCAAAACTGAATTCGAGAAGGCCTAAAGAGAATTAGAGAGGAAGACACATCTAAGTAGTGAAATGAACCTTGTGCCAGAGGGACATCATATTTTAAAATATATGGTAAATGTTCTTTTCCCAATTTCTTCCTCCACATTCAACAATCCTTAGATGCTCTAGGTTTCTAATCTAAGGTTTAGTAAAAATAAAGTTGAAATTTTTTGTGCAGTTGATTCAAATAAACAATTCTACAATGTAAGTGTTTATGAATATGTTTCGTTGCTACAATATATGATTATGATTATGTTTATGATATTAAGGATCGCCAACTTTATGAAGGTATAAAAAACTTTCCTAGAATTTTTGTCCACTTTGTTCTTTCTTTGTTGTCTAATATCACCCAATGTCATATCTGCAAACAAACAAGAATTACTACATGCACCACTATAATCTATAACATACACGTAAATCACATTCAATAAACACAAATGTAACATAGGCAAGTTTGGACATGGTTTTAAAAGCTAAAACATGTTACAAATGAGGTGCACGACTAAAATAAGATGTTAGAAATGAGGTCTGTTTTCATTCAACACAAACATGATTGCTATGTGACCTATAAACAAAAAATATTAAAGTGTAGAGAGATGCATTGCAATAGTAAATTCTAATAACTTGCTCCTCAATCAAACGTTAGAGATTATATATAAATCTCATGAATCTAGAAGCTGAAAATGGAAAGAGGTGCATGATTGAAATAAAATGTTAAAAGTGAGGTCTGTTTACATTCAAATTTTATCTTGCAATGTAAATAAGTTTTCATCCATGATTAAAATCAAATTATGTCTTTCCAGTTTACCAATTTCTACTTTTACATTCTAATGCAACATGTTTCTATTTCATAATTCTCTTTCCACTTTAGTAGTTTCAACCTATACATCTGCATTACATGATTTCCACCCACCTTAATTTCTAATTTTACATTATGGTGCAACATGTTTCTATTTCATAATTATCTTTCCACTTTAGTAGTTTTAGCCTATACATTTGCATTACATGATTTCCTTCCACCTTAGTAGTTTCAACTTACAAATCCTAGTGCAACCTTGCAAGTTGAAACTACTAAAGTGGAAGGACTTGCAAGAGTTTCAATCAAACAACTTAAAAGAACCAACAAAACCTCGAGCAATACCAAGAATAGATAAGAATGGAAAGGAAGTGGGTGCACAATTAATAGCCAATATAGAGCTTCCAATACATTATGGATTTTACAATATTTATGTAACGAACCGTTACACCAAAACCTCGAGGCATTAGTGAAATCCACACATGAGGATCATAACATCCCACCACGCTTCCGTAGAGCCCGACTCGGGTTGGGTTTGCGCCCACACTCCCATACGTACGAGCCCCGCTTCACCGACATTTAGGCGCCCCACGGGCCCCGGCTACACGACGTAACCAACCGAGTGGGATTTGAACATGGGTGGTCGCTCTGATACCAAATGTAATGAACCGTTACACCAAAACCTCGAGGCATTAGTGAAATCCACACATGAGGATCATAACAATTTACAATAAATCTTGAACCATATTTGCAATATTAAAGCATTACAAAGCTTTGAATGTAATTAATTAACACCACCAGAAGATATGAACCAAAATGAAGTGGTGTGAAAACAGACCTCATTTCTAATAGTTTATTTCAATCATGTAACTCAAAACAACCACCTACACCTTTAGAATGAATCAATGTCGTAAGAATAATGCAAAAGTCGGCGTTAACGGACAAGTAAAACAACGATGAAATGGCATGTATGACATTTGAGTCACAATTATCACTGATGGAATGTGGGTGGTTAGTGGAGGCACATAAACATCCTTGCACTTGGATTCTATAAGTAGAAACTAGTAAAGTGGAAAGAGTGGCATGATTCATTTAGAAAATAGATAGAAACATCTTTGTGATAGGATCTATAGGTAATATGGTTCATTTAAAATATAGAAATAAAAATCATTTCACTTGGATCTACAAGCGTAAACTAGTAAAGTGGAAAGAGTGACACAATTCATTTAGAACATATAAGGAAACATCCTTACATTGGGATCTATACGAAAAAACTAGTAAAGTGGAAAGAGTTACGAGATTCAAGTTAATATAACATATTCAAATACTGCAATCTTTATGAACCAATTATATGGACTAAAAACAAAGTGGGTGCAAAGAAGTAAGGGAATAATAACACAATAATAATCTAACACAAAGTGGGTCCAAATTATTAGAAGTAATCCAACACAATAATAACATAAAATACTATATAAAATTCATTCGGGATGATTTATTCACTAATAGATATTTTACAATATATAGGAGAATGAACTCCTTAAAACAAGGATTCAACTCCAATCTTCAATCCCACGAGATCTATCTAATCTCTCCTAGAACCACTCTCATTATCCTCTCACATATCCCACCAATATCTCACTTAACAAACGCTTATTCTATGGTGAGATAACTCACATACACACATATATAATTCTAACCTATATTATTATCAATGAGTTGTATTATCATGACAACTCTATTAATAATAATATTACAAAGCTATGAGTTGTAAATACAACTCATCACACACATTATAAATAATATAATCCATAATAAACTAATGTGAGCACTAACAACAACTATATATCTGTAACATTCCCCCTTAGTGCGAACATGGTGGAAAAACATTCACACACTTATCTGCAGTATGCTCACCCATGTGGCATGCCCAACTTGGCTCATGACCTTGATCAAAAGAAAGGCTCTCTCCTTCCATGGTTTTAAATAGGTTTACCACAAACCTTGACGTGACAGAACCATCAACTGTCCACCTCATGTGGTTTTCTAGATCTCCCACAAACCTTTTCAAGATCCACGAATTGACTTACATTGGTGCTTCTGATCTTCTGCAATGTTCTGACATCAAGGGAAAATGCAAGAAATATCGCTCACGAGCTCACTTATTACAATAGTTGAACGGTATGATTCATCTGTTCTTATTTGCAGAAAGTAAACACACAATTAAACTAAAATTCCACAACACCTTTGTGTGGCCCCGCTCATGCAATGTGGCGAGAGAGTCGCTAATTGACCTCCTTCCTCCGTTGTCTCCATCCTCCAACAAAGATGCTACTTAGAAAATATTGCTTTGAGGCTCAATAGCATATTGATTACAAATCGGACGTCGGTTACCCCAAAAATGCGTCCATAAGGCAATTTTTTTATTTTACGAACTTTAACAATGATACTTTTACGAACAAAAGACTTGACAGTACGAAACGATAAAAATGTAATTAGAGATTACTTTTTTTTAATACAATTTAATAGTTCAGACAATAACTTTTGACACGAAAAATAATAATCAACAAATTGAAATCAACTTTAAAAATACAACTAATCAACAAATATTACTTAATAAGACTCTTTAAAATTATTTTTAACTAAAACTACTACTAGAAAACTTAATATCGATTTTTAATATGGCAAAATACTATGATTAAAATTTTTGACCGAATGACTTTTATTAAACGCATAAGATAAAATACAAATGACCAAAAGAAACTTATACACTAAACCGCATAATAAATAAAACACGTCCCTTTATTTATTTTTTCTATATTTTATAAAAAAATTAGTCTTAAAATTAAAAATACCTATTACCTATTATAAAAACTTAACAAAACCCATCTAAGATTATTAAGCCGAAGGCGTTCCCCTTATGGGAAAGGCCCCTACGGACATTTCTACGATTGTGTTAAATTTGACGGTTTGACGGCCATCTTGACGTTTGTGTTTTTCCTCCCTATTTTAGCTTTTCTCTACTATTTTTAATAATTTTGTTTTTAATTAACAACAATTTTAGCTTTTGTTTTTAATTAACAATTTTAGATTTTAATAATTTTGTGGTGTTTTCCTTCCCTATTTTAGCTTTTCTCTACTTTTACTTTTAATAATTAACAATTTTAGCTTTTGTTTTTAATTAACAATTTTAGATTTTAATAATTTTTGTTGTGTTTTTCCTCCCTATTTTAGCTTTTCTCTACTATTTTTAATAATTTTACTTTTAATACTTGACAATTTTAGCTTTTGTTTTTAATTAACAATTTTAGATCCACAATCAATTATAATCTTAATAAATCAAAACTAGTAATCACATGTATACAATGCAATGTGAATGTTGAACGATATATGTTATTTGATTTATCGTTCGGCGCTCACATTGCATTGTATACATGCGATTGCTAGTTAATAAACAATGAAACCAAAAAACAAGTAAAAACAATACTTCACCAAAAAAACATAAACGAAATGCATTTTCTAATGGAATGTATGTGGTGGAGTAATAAATAAAACTTAAATTACATGTGGATTTATGCATGTATCCTAGTGACCAACATCAATGCACAATTCATGATTCTATGGAGATAAATGAAGACGAGTGGAAGATTTGTATGGGTGATTAATACAACAAATTGGTTGGATAATGCGCTGGTTAATATGATGATTCACTAGGCCACAAACTCCACACATTTATGAAATAAAAGTGTGTGATAACAAAACTCAGGATAAATATCACATGCATTTGCAATAAGAGAGCTTGTTACATGAACGGATTAGTCGATGCAACCGGATTAAGGGAAAAAGGCATGATTACCACGTGATTTTTCAGATCTGCAACAAATTTCTGCTCTAAACAGGCATAAATTATGAGTCATATGATCATATCATCATTGGAAGAGACATGAATGCGTTGATGCTTTGTTGGATCTGCAGACCAAGTCGATGTAGAATGCAGGACTGAAGTCGATGAAAATTGATGACAAATGACTGCATACGTATTTTCCATCGTGAACTAATCTATCTCTTGTTGCATGCAATCCTGAATTCTCTTAGACTCTCATTCGACCGACCATGCTCTAATACCAAATAATAAATTTGGTCCAGATTATTAGAAATAATCTAACACAATAATATCATAAAATACTATATAACATTCATCTAGGATGATTTATTCATTGATAAAGAGTTTACAATATAGGAGAATGAACTCCTTAAAAAAAGGATTCAAATCCAATATTCAATCCCACATATCTATCTTATCCATCCTAGAACCACTCCTATTATTCTCTCACATATCCCACCAATATCTCACTTAACAAACCCCTATTCTATGGTGAGATAAACTCACATACACACATATATAAGTCTAACCTATATTATTATCAATGAGTTGTATTATCATGACGACTCTATTTAAATTAAATTACAAAGCTATGAGTTGTAAATACAACTTATCACACACATTATAAAAATATAATCGATAATAAAATAATGTGAGCGTTAACAACAACTTTATATCTGAAAAAAATATTGAAATAGAACAACAATGCATTTGCTTCACAATTGTCGGTTCGGTTTAATCTTTGAGATAACACACCTCATTTCTAAATTTGTATTTCAATCATGCAACTGAAAAAAAGCAATACCTCTAGAATGGGTTTTGTTGGTTCTCAATTGAATTCCTTGGATTGATTCGGTCTTTTGCATGGACTCCCCATAAATTTGACTGCTCGTATGCTTCATATTGTTCCACATGCTTCAAAGATTGGTCTTAGTCAAGGAGAAGTGTCAATTTGTAAGAAATATTGTGCCTTAGCCAAATAAAAGAGGAGATTCAACAAAAATGTCAGGGAACTAGTTTAATGGACTAATTAATCAAAGAACAAGAACCACAACACAATGGCTTAATGTTTTGCGGATTTGTCAAAAGGGCTAGCATTTTGTGGATTTCAAAAGCTACGAGACACTCAAAAATCTACCAAAACCCATGGGAGATTAATTTTACAAACATTGGCGGGTTACTTTTAAAAGGGGTTGTTGGTGCTCGCTTTGAGCTCACGCATTGTTCTCAAATATTCCTCTAAAAATTTTCATGTCTCACTTACCAAAGCTCTGAGATACATATACATATGAAATAAATCAATGTTGATCCCAAAAATGTTGTATTTGTGCAATAAGTTGGGTGTAGGTTTGCCTTCCCAATCCATATGACCAGGACTGTGTTTACACAAAGAAATATCCTTTTGAAAAGTGTCAACAAGTTGTGTAAATCCCTGTCAATATTCCCTATGTGTCATTCATTTTAAATCTTTGTGCAAAGTGCTTTTTATTCCCTGACACTTGAAACACATGGCATATTTTGATTTTCTTCATGGTATCGGACCTTGCATGAATGTCCGATAATTATATAAGAGTGCAATGTGCAAAATAATCCTCGAGGCCTGATGGAATATGCCAAGAAATATTCATGGCACAAGGTACAAAATGCAGACATACCCCTACTCCCCAAAAGAAAACATGTGTAAAGAGCTTATTGGAGTGTGGGAGGAACCTTTTATTCACCTTTGCATTTTACACCCGAAAAAGTGCAAAGTGTAGTTGTAAGCCCGAAGCCTAATGTGGGACACATGTCAACCCTTTAAGCAAAGTCAACAATGGGTGAGCGGGTCAATTTTACATTTTTACACCCCTTCGAAATATGAACAAAAATGCAAGGAAACTCACTATCCCCATTACTCTTTAGATAAAAACACATGGACGAACCACATTCAAAAAGAAAGGGAAAATTGAACGGTCAGATTCAAAGCATTTATGTTTGCCACCATTAATGCATGTCCACAGATCAAGGTGAGATTTTTAAAAGTTTCTTTGATTATTTTGAATCCTCACTTTGCATACAGAAAATTTGGAATCCCTAGCTCTGCAAATTCACAGTATAGAGAAAAGAGATCGATTGTGGAAGAGTACGTTCGAATCAAGGAGTTTGAAACCGTGGGTGCAAAGGAGAATTTCTGAGAATCTGCGAAGAATGGGTAAGTTCTCGTATACTGGAATATAACATTCATGTTTTTCCTATTTTTCAAGCCTACAATTCATGACATATTGGGAGAGGAGGTAAAAATACACAAAATGAAGCCCATGGAGTCAGGATTTCATGTAACCTCTAGTATCACCAGTAATTTGGACATAGTCACAGATACAAATATGATAAATGCTGACTTGAGTGACTTTTTACGAAGACTCCATGCCCCAAATAGAAGTAGCTACATGGTGGCCATTGATGCCAACCAAATTTCCTTAGCTGCAACATTCCCACCTTCCATACATTCTCTCGAACTTATGTGGCTCTGTGTTGAGAATTATGATCTAGTAAATAAAGAAGTTTTGGATGGAAGTGGAGAAAGAGTGTTAACCCTAACACTAGAAGCCTTTTGATTAATTCTAGGATTACCAAAGGTGGAGAAACCAATAGAAATTGATATAGAGTCAACACAGAGTGATTATGAAGCTAAACATGGTGATTATGTTGTGCTAATGAATGTTAAGTGGTTGCTAACTAATAGAGGATCTATCAAAAGAATCCCTAAGAGGTTGAACAAGTCATTGTTTGTTGAAGAAGTTGAAGATTTAATTGTGATGTTGAGTAGAATTGTTGGATTGGATATGGCATACATGTTCTAGGAATGGATGTGCCCATACATAAGGGTCATTTTGGAGGAAAAGGAAATTTTTGCTAGGCAACTTTTATATCTACATCAATCCATGCCCAACTTATGGAGATGGCCACAAAGATTAGGACATGCATCACCTACAACATTCATTTTTACATGATGTCCTATTTAATTTACAACATTGCAAGTCACAAGTTATTTCCTGGTCTCCCACAAATGACAAGTTTCAAAAATCACAAGTGTATGACATGTATCCCAAGTTAAATATGGACAAGTGGAAAGGGAATGTTAGACAAGTAAACGATGCATTCATTGCACCTGTGGTATGCCTTTTCAAACCAGAATGGGAGTAGTATATGATAAATCTTGAGGCCAGAATGCAATACTAGAATATGGTTTTTTTCATTCAACATAGGTTTTTAACCTACACTAGAGTAAGTGGATTTGATGGACACCCATACAAATTGCCTAGATACTTGAATCGACAAATGGGCCTTGTGTGAACTTTCAAGGTAGTTGACACCGGTGCACAAACTAATTACAGAAAGCACATGACTAACATTAAATTTCCTATCAAAATTGGGAGGTACTCTTTCTCCACCATTACAAAAGTCAGGTTGATGGAAGAAGATATGAAAAATTTCAAGATGGACAAATTTGAACCTAGATCCAAGTATGATATCAGGTGGGTTGTTAGTTAAGCTTTGGGAAGTTCATATGAGCATGAGCCTCACTTTGAGGACTATTGGATGAACTGCAGGGATGAAGAAGAGGTCGATTAGAGACTTCTCTAGGGCGACCCTTAGGCAAGTTATTGATTTCAAGATTACAGTGGGGCCTCAAGTATTAACAAATGATCAACAAATTGTGAATTGACATTATATTGACAATAATATTGAGTCACAACCAATTGCTCCCATAGTTTGGGATAAAGAAGAGTCGATAACCCACATAAAAGAATAGTTGATGTAATGAGAAGAACCTTGACTTGGCTACAAGGAAAAGGTATGGATTTATCCCTTCAAAAAAAAGTGTTAAATGAATTTAGAGAGTTAAAATTTTTGGGGAAGATCTCCCTCCTTTGAAAGAGGGAGCTGACAAGATGGATCCATTAAATGGGAAGGCTCCCACATTTCCCAAAGAAGAAGCCCACTGGATTCTTTGATGAACAGATCACTGCTACTAAAGCAAGACTAAAAATTCTATGTCCTTTTTAACTCAAAAGTAAGAAGAGATGCTCTTAAAAGTAATGTACGGTGCACCTATCACCTAAGCAAGGCCATCAAAAGTAAAAGGACAGTGTGACTAAGCCAAGGACTTCCTCAGTGACATTTCCAGGATCCTCAAGCACAGAAAAAATCGAGAGGATTCTTGGCAAACGTTGATCCAAAGCTTAAGGTGCAAAGTGATAAAGAAAGAGAGGGGCCTGACCTCAAGTACTTTGGTAGAGTTGCAAGAAAACCAAAGTGATACCACCCTTGGTAAGAGACACTGGTATTCTAGTAAAGGAAGGTGGTCCTACCTTGAAGAAATATAAGAGTAGGGAGCCTAAAGTAATTGATCCAGCTTCTACTCACCGAGCCTAAAAAAAAACTTGTTGCTACACTAGAAGAACAAGTAATGACACCACAATTCCAGGAAAGTATTCATGTTACTCCACTAGTACCACCGTGGTTGCCCAACTTATGGAGATGGCCACAAAGCTTAGGACATGCATCACCTACAACATTTATTTTTACATGATGTCCTGTTTAATTTACAACATTGCAAGTCACAAGTTATTTCCTGGTCTCCCACAAATGACAAGTTTCAAAGATCACAGAGTGTATGACATGTATCCCCAGTTAAATCTGGACAAATGGAAAGGGAATGTTAGACAAGTAAATGATGCATTCATTGCACCTGTGGTATGCCTTTTCAAACCAAAATGGGAGTAGTATATGATATCTGTTGAGGCCAGGAATGCAATACTAGAATATGGTTGTTTTTTCATTCAACATAGGTTTTTTACTTACATTAGAGTAAGTGGATTTGATGGACACCCATACAAATTACCTAGATACTTGAATATGACAAATGGGCCTTGTGTGAACTTTCAAGGCAATTGACACTGGTGCACAAACTAATTACAGGAAAGCAAATGACTAACATTAAATTTCCTATCAAAATTGGGAGGTACTCTTTCTCCACCATTACAAAAGTCAAAGTTGATGGAAGAGGATATGGAAAGGTTCAAGATGGATAAATTTGAACCTAGATCCAAGTATGATATCGGTGGGTTGTTAGTTCAGCTTTGGGAAGTTCATATGAGCATGAGCCTCACTTTGAGGACTATTGGATGAACTGCAGGGATGAAGAAGAGGTCAGGATTAGAGATTTCTCTAGGATGACCCTTAGGCAAGTTATTGATTTCAAGATTACAAAGTGGGGCCTCAAGTATTAACAAATGATCAACAAATTGTGAATTGACATTATATTGACAATAAGATTGAGTCACAACCAATTGCTCCCATAGTTTGGGATAAAGAAGAGTCAAATAACCCACATGAAAGGATAGGCGATGTAGTGAGAAAAACCTTGACTTGGCTACAAAAATAAGGTATGGATTTGTTCCTTCAAAAAAAAGTTTTGAATGAATTTAGAGAGTTAAAATTTTGGGGGGAAGATCTCCCTCCTTTGAAAGGAGCTGACAAGATGGATCAATTAAATGGGACGGCTCCCTAATTTCCCAAAGAGAAGCCCACTACGGAATTTTGATGAATGGATCTTTGCTACTAGCAAGACTAAAAATTCTATGTCTGCTTTAACTCAAAAGTAAGAAGAGATGCTCTTAAAAGTAATGTAAGATGTACCTATCACCCAAGTAGTGGCCATCAAAAGTAAAAGGGTAGGTGTGACTAAGCCAAGGACTTCCTCGACATTCCCGGGATCATCAAGCATGGGGAAAAATATGAGAGGATTCTTGGCAAACGTTGATCCAAAGCTTAAGGTACAAAGTGATAAAGAAAGAGAGGGGCTTGACCTCAAGTACTTTGGTAGAGTTGCAAAGAAAACCAAAGTGATACCACCCTTTGTAAGAGACACTAGTATTTCAGTGAAGGAAGGTGGTCCTACCTTAAAGAAACGTAAGAGTAAGGAGCCTAAAGTAATTGATCCAGCTTCTACTCACCGAGCCTCGTAAAAACTTGTTGCTACAAAGTAGAAGAACAAGTAATGGCACCATAATTCCAGGAAAGTATTCATGTTACTCCACTAGTACCACCAGAAGTTGCAACTTCAACTTTATTCCCAACAGGGATAGTGGTAGGATTGACGAAGGAACAAATGACTCATAGTACCCCCATGTTTAACCATCCCAATGAAACTGTAACAAAGTAAGGGCAAGGGGAATTGAGTGTTATTCAATCTAAGGATCAAGATGTGGCCAAGGCTAGTCAACCACAAGAGAAAATGAAGAAACCAATTGAAGTAGTTGATATAGATGCATTTGAAGAAATTCATTTGCTTGAGATTACAAATGTAAAAATTGAAATATATGCAGTAAGGGATAAAAGTGTTCCTTAAGAAGAAATGCAAATGAAAGATACTTCTCATCCATCAAATGTTGAATTAAAGGATCAATCTTAAAGTGTTTAGATTAAGAGTGTAGTACTTTCAAGGGAATAATAATTAGCGACTCAAACACCGATAGTCAATCATCTCGCAATGATGTTGTCTCAACTAAGGATCACCTCAAAAGGAACCAAAAGTTGTGAAAGGTGATGAAGTTCCTCAAGTGCAGACCCTATAAAAGAGGTTATGATGGAAAATGAAAAAGAGGTTACTAAACTAGTTGAGACCAGTGTTTAGGAGAATATACCAATTGATGATAAGAATCAAAAATTAGTCATTGGATCCCAACCAATGGAAAAACAAGGAGAATAATTAGTAAGACAACAGGTTGTTGATGAACAATCCCGTGAAGATCTATCCACATAACATCAGCCTCCAAAGGAGGTAGATAGTTCGAGAAAAAGGAATCACCCAAGGTTGCAATCCCAATCAAGGAAGTTCCAAAAAAATGTAGATATGCCTACTACCCTCAAAGGAAAACAAGGATAAGGGTGAAGCATCAGTTAGTGATAAGGTCCAAGAAACTATTAGCCAATCCCAAATTAAGGGACGGGAAAAGGAGCAACCGAAGGTAGTGGCACCAAGTAATGAAAGGAAAGTAAGTAGAAGTTGAGAAGCCACATGAAGAGGTACCAATATTACAAAAATTACAAGATACATCCAAGCAATTGGTACTCTTTTCAGAGACTCCACAACCCACATCACAAGGAATAAGTATGGGAAATACTCCTATAATTAGATGGCTGGGAACACTCCTTCCAAGGAAGGAGAAGGAAGTGGTTCAAGAAGAAGTTGTAGACATAAGAAATATTGTATTCTCAAAACCCAAAAGAGCCCCAAAGAAAGCTAGAGTCCTCACCAAAACCCATGTGGACCAACAAGGATTCAAAACTCTAGAGATAACAACCCCACAGGAGATAAGTTGAAATATGAGATCACATTGAGTGAATATAATGTCACACATATCCAATTGGGGAAACCTACTAGAGAGACATTGAAGCAGGATGTTATAGTAGCTGTTGGGGGCCTATTACAGAAGATTGATGAGGATAAAGTAACTAAGAAATAGTTGAAGGAACAAGTTAAAACATTGTCCTCATATATACGAAATGGGTGCAACCTGCAGATGAAGGGCAAGAGGTCACCACTGATATAACCCCGAGGTCCTAAGTGAGGTGGAAAATCCATAGAAAAGGTCAATGTAATAGATAAATGGAAAGAGGAGCTATCTCAAAAGGGAATAAGATCATTGAAAAGGTAGTAGAGAACTACACACAATTAACTGTAAGAATCAATGACACAGATGAGAAAAGTGAGAAGTGTGAAGATGAATTGCATTATTGGGAAGGAATTCTTCCCAAACTTGAAGCCATCACTCAGCTAGATGAAGACTTGGTAGAGAAGGAAGGAATCATACCATCTAAGGAGAGAGGAACTCAATACATGCATGAAAATTTAATCAAACTCAGAATGGAAACTTTAAACCAGGTCAAGGAGAAATTGACAACAGAAAAGGATGAGATAGTGAAATGTATTGATGTTCTAGACAATAAGTTGAGAAGGATGATGCCTGATAAAGACATATTTACTTATGGAGATCTAGGAACAAACACCCTGATACAATTCTTTGATCAATATATTTCTGAGGAGCACTTTTCTTATGATACTATTCAAAATTCATCACTTTGGAGAATGTGATTGCTGAGTTGACCCAAAAGGTGAAAGAAAATAAAGGCATGATACATAAATATGATGAGATGTTGAATAGAAAAGTGTTAATATTCAGGTTTTATACAAGACCAAATGAGGAAGATATAGTGCAAATATTCCAATGGTTCGATGCCTTTCTAGACAGGATACCGAGAAACAAGATGATGATGAAGAAATTGGTGATGATCCCAATGTACCATGAACAAGTTTAGGCTTGTTTCTTAAAACTTTCCTTCTTCATTTTGTTTATCTTCATTCATGACAATTGTATACTTTCTTAATCTACAAATTTCAATTATGTATGTGGTATAATGTAATGCAATATGATTTCATTTGTTTTGATAGAAATTTAGATCTATTTGTAGACACCAAATTTGGGTCTTACGACACCCTGTACCCCGTATCTCGTCCCGCAACCTAACCCTACCTCACCACCTAAAACCTTACACACTGAATTATTTATTAATTACCTTATAATTAATAAATCCACATCTCCAACCCTGCCACCTCACCTCGCCACCTCACTATGACCTAGCCCTAACCCTAAACTAACCTAATTAAGACCTATGACTTGGTCCAGACCCACACCCATGACTCATCACCCCTCACCCGCATCAAAATGAACCTAATAATGACTTGACCAAGCCCACAACTGACCCCTTGGGAGAAAAGGAGGGAAAGTTGGCTATTTTACTAAAAATAGCCAACTTTGACCTAACCGACATCGGTCCCTACGCAGCCGGCTAGCGTCGGTTAGGTAACCGCCATCGGTTCCCTGTAAATGACCTCCCCCAACCAAAATCAAGGGATCCGAATCCATTTTGCAAGGGAGAGACAAGTGAGAAGGAGAGAAGAGTTTGTAGAGAAGAGCATTGAGTCCAAGACTGTAACTGATCAACGAGATCACTGTCACACTCATCCAAGCATTGGGAGAGTCAGAGGATAGCTTCATCAGCTCACTTTTGATTGTCGGATCATCCCACCTGAGCTTTGCCTTCGTCACCACATTCCTCGGACCTGTATCCTCATCAGAAAGTAGTAAGTAGTATCTTGTATGCTTCTAGGCTCCACTTCATGAACTTTTGATTGATAGTAATTATAAGCTCACCCCTGGATCTAACACCCGGCAGCACCCTGCACCTAACCTTCATTCATCCATCCCTATATTTCCCAGAAGACAGCTTTCTCACTCTCTGAGTCTTCTCCATTGCCTTACTATTCCCCCTAACCATCTACCAACCTTAAAAACCCCATAACCACCCTACAATCAACCTCTACCCAGAAGCCCCTGAATCACTGCCCCTACCGATATCGGTTATCCCCTACCGGTAGCGGTTTTATAACATGGTCGGTTATCCAGTGACCGGCATCGGTCACTGTGACTTATACCAAAACCAACCTTTCACCTATTTATCTCCTAACAACCTCAGATCCAGCCTGGTCTATCCCTGTAACTTGATCTGAATGTATCAATAACCAGTGACCAAACAAACAAAATGACGTTTTATTATGGGTAGTTTAGTCTCTATTGCTTTTAGTAATGAGGTACCTAAATCGTGATTTCGCAATAGCTTCTTTATTATCATTTGCAATAATTTATATTAAAAGGGAACTGACCACCTTCGAAAGGAAGTTTAGTATTTCCTGGGCCCAAGGCAGTTCCCTTACTTATTGTCTAACTAAAATCTGGTGGTCTTGCATTCTTATTTATAGGTAGTCCTTCCCAGAAAAAAATGAGTTCTTCACAATCGGTCTGATCTCTCTACGGTATGCGCACACCTTCCCAACACTCAACAGGTATTCCTCCTAACCCTAACCCCTTATCTATTTCTCAAGAGAATGAAAGGATAGAAGCAACTCTATTCTGGAACTAAAATTCTGTGCGAAACATTTTGGCATGCCCGGTGGGACCCTATTCGGGTTTCTTTCTTTCTTGCTTGTTTTCATATAAGGAGCACCCTTGCTGCTTTCTTTCTTCTAAATATTCACAAAATATTTTGTCATTTTGGTAAAATAATTTTTATTTCTTTCGCATCTTTGCATTAGTGAAATCATCTTCTTTGCTTCATCGAATATCATTTTCGATTTGGGTTTAAAACACGTGCATCACATTCTTGCTTGTTGTTTTTAATTCTAGTGAACGTAGATTAAGTAACAAGTCGTACATGTGGGGGTGATATCCATGGTATTGACGAGAAATTAATCTTACTCTCACTGCACAACACATACCAAATCACATCATAATCTACACAACATCTCAAACATCCCCCTTTCCCGCGGTATTCCTCTGCCCGATTGAGGTAGCCTTACAAGCCAAAACAAACTTGACATCTCCCTTAGGTCTTTTGTTTAGGATTGACATCATCTTGCATCTAAGGCATAAGCCCAAAAGTGATTAAAACTAATCCTAGGGTTAGTCTCTTGATTTGCTTGTGCATCTTGCTTGTTTTCTATTTTTCTTTCAGTTTTGTTTCTCTGTTATACCCTGTCTCAGTTATCACTTTAGACAGGTTGGTGGGTATACTAAGCCTTGTTCTCCCCAAACCAGCAGCCTCTTACATTCTCTCTTTGCCTTCACAGTAACCAGCACTGGTCCTCTTCTACCGACATCGGTTATCGACCGACGCTTGATTACAATCCCGACCAACATCGCTTACTGAGACCGATATCGATTCTTATGTGTTTTACGCTTCCTGACAAACCAGTAACCTACCAATTCCAACATTTTGTTATGTTTTCTATTCCTGATTGACTAATTCTCTATGTATCCTCTTGTCCATGGTTGTTATCACCCTAATAAGCCGCAGCCATGGTTTCACATGCTTGTTCCGTGTCTTTGCCTGAGTCACCCCCTTCACATCCTATGGGGAATCCTACAGACACCAATGCTTTTCCCAAGATCTCTGTCGAGATCCGGATTTTGCTAAATTTTTGGATGCTAATCTTGGCGCCGTATAGTATTATTTGTCTCATACCCCTGACCGTACACCCGACGGTCAGCTCCTCTTGGGTATGCCTATTAGTATAGCCACCCACTTAGCTCCTTCCCCACCTAATAACTCCGCCTCACCGTCTTCATCCTTAGCCCCGTCTCCCAACTCAGTGGATTCGATGGTCCATACTACACCAATTGGCTTTCCTTTGGTTAATCTGGGCCCCACATATCACTACCGTCCACCGCCCTACCTCATCCCTCTCGCAAATTGCCTCTTTCATAACTTGTTCTCTACCACCTATCCACACGAGCTTTCCCTCTCAGGCTCCGCCCACCTTTTCATTTCCGCAAACGCATCCGGTGGCCTCAACATCTTATATAGGACACCCTTATTCGGCCACCCCAACACATTCATCATCGATACCTTATCAACATTTAGCCCCACCATTGTCTAGTAGTGGCTCTTGGCCCAATCCTCCTCCGTTTACGACGACAACACCATCATCTAACCCAACCAATGATTTAATCAAACAAATGATGGACAAGATGCAAAATCTTGAGGCTTCTGTTTCAGGAAGCCGTAACACCCTGACATACGAGCAAGTTTGTCGAGCCTATTCATTCTTCTGTCCCCCTTCATACATATCCTCCTCAATGGGAATTACCAAAATTCACTCGCTTTAATAGTAAGGAGGACCCTCAACAACACTTGCGATCATTTAGACATGCTTGCTATCTGATTGCTCATGATGATGCCTTACTACTCCGTACCTTCCCCATGTCCTTATCAGGACCTACCTTGGAATGGTACAGTGCTTTAGCCCAGCACTCAATCTTCTCCTTTAACCAATTAGCCCAATCTTTCTTGGATCATTTCTCCATCAATATTGCCAAGAAAGTATCCATTACCAATCTCTATGCCATCCAACAATTTGAAGATGAATCTATCGCAGATTTCGTTGGATGATGGCGGGGCCTCATCAACCAACTTACTTATGCCTTACCTCAGGCCGAGCTCATCGAACTCTTTACGTGGGCCTGCGCTAAACACATTTCTCCCACCCTCCAAATTCAAACTTTTCGCACCTTTGATGAGGCCTTTACTATGGCTCGAAAACTAGAGATTCGGGCCTTAGAGGAGGAGAAATTGAAGTTGCGCAACAAAAACTCAAATTTCTGAACCCAGGACTCCACTAACAAGCCCAACACCACCAACTCTCACGCATCGGCTGCTTCGAAATCAAAAGGAGTTGTACACGCGGTAATGGTCAAATCTCAAGCACCGTCTTATACCCAGCCGAAATCCACCTATAAGTATAAAGCCGAGCCCATCAAGTACACTCCCTTGGGAGAAACTTATGATGTGATCTTGGACAAATTGCTTAAAGCAGGAGCTATCACCTTGCCTCCTGTTAAACCTCACTCCGGGTTTGATTCCAGCCCGCGCTATACCTTCTTGGTATAAAGAAAATGAATTCTGTAACTTCCATCGCGTGAAGGGACACAACCACGAAAACTGCAAGATGTTGAAAAACATAGTGCAGGAAATGGTTGATGCAGGGGATATAACCCTTGATAATCCTAATGCCCCTGCTAATTGAAATTTAAAAATATTCAACAAACCATTTCCAAACCATTCCTCTAACAGTAACACAAACCAAGAAACCTTAGCCGAGGAGAAGAGTGTGCATGAGATCCATGTGGTTTTCAACTCCCAACCAAGGGCTTCCATCGAAGAAATTCTGAATCGAGCCTCTTCACCGATGCAAGAGTCCTCGCCCCCTTCTCCTTCATCAGGACAAGAGGACAGCCCCGCTATTCCTTTACCCATAAAGGAACCAACCGCCTAGAGTTCTCTTCTCACAGAAGAGCCTTCTTACACCACATCCCTGCAAGACTGTGAGTGGATGTTATCCAACTTATCTATTGCCCAAACATCTCCTTCCACCGCTCTTGCTGCAAAAGAAGAAGGATCGCCACTTTTTCTATCATCCTTAGAAGAGAAACCCCTCGAGTCTACATCACCAAATTCCTTAATCAGGACAGATCCTCTAGAACATGCCCTCCTCCCTATTAGTTCTTCATCGCCGAAATATTTCCAGTGATCAGTTGACCCTTTAACACCCATTGATACAACGCCTCATTCACCCCCTGTATCACACCCCCAGTGGACCGAATCACAACCCACTTCTCTTCCATATCAAAATGCCCGTCCATACGTGAAGATTGTCATCCCCCAGAAGATAGACGACTCTTATGGGCACGTTTGAGAACACCATGCTCTACTCAAATGCAAATGACTAATCCAGACACCTCTACCATATACCCGAAGTTTTTACAAAAGCTCAAAATGCCTATGTCCTCACCTCCACCCCCTCATCTCCGCCGAATACCTCATCAACCTCTATCAACCTAACCAAACCTTCCCCTACGCTTGGGACTTTACCAATACCTAGCCTGACACACCCACCTAAACGGTTAGACTTATCCAAAAATAAAGTCATCCATCCACCTAGGAGACAGACCCAATCTCCTCGAGTCCAATCTATGCCTCCGCCACAACTAAAACCCTCGCCGTCACACCTACCTTCTATATTGGGGCCTCACCCCTCCACCTTGCCTCAATACACCATGCCTCCCACATCTTCTTTAACACGACCAGCACCTTCTGCACCCATACAGAAATCCACAAGCATCTCAACACCGTCGCCCCAAGTATCTTGCCTACCTACCAACCCTAAGCAAACTCAATCATTAAAGGACTTGTTTGCTTGCCGCTCCTCTTTCCCCATGGTTGTTTCCTGCCACCACGTCATCTGTGGCCTCATCATCTAACCAACTAAACATGACTTCTGCGCAGAAGAAGCCATGCCAAGTTCAACCCAATCATCAAAATCCCTTGCCTAAACCACCACCCGTACGAACCACTCATACCCAACCATTACCAAAACAATCAATAATCTCACCCACTCAATCAATAGCCTCATCTTCATTTGACCCGCTCAAAGGATCTTACGCCAAGATCCTTGATATGCTGGTAGGGGATGCGACCATTTCCCTACCCCCACTCAGACCCTATGATCCATCTAAACCTCGACCTATAGGTTATGATGAATCTAAAATCTGCGCCTACCACCGCACACCAAGACACAATGTAGAAGGATGCAAAGCTTTGAAAGCCATCCTTCGCCAGTCGCCTATCTCGGATAGAAAATATCAGAAAGATGACTTACGGAAGAACAAACCCTTAGCTTTGATCCCTTCTCCTATACCACCTGTCCCCGCCTCGCCAAAATCTATCATCATTGCAACCCCGCCTCTCGAGAACAATGACTTATCCCTGTCATCTTCCTCATCTCACATTCATGAGATCAACATGATTAGCATTACTACTCGAGGTCAGAAAAACAATGGAAAAGCTAAAGAGAGCACATCGTGGTCTCTCTTTCTCCTTCCGCCATCCCGATCGCACCACCACCTAAAGTGGTTATTCGTGGACCGGCCTATCCAGTCTCTGATGGAGTTGCCCATCGCACTATGATCAAACAACTTCACCAATCTCCTGTAAAAATGACACTCTATGATCTCATTCAAACATCTGAATCACATCGACAAGCTCTAATTGAGATCCTTCAAGGGATAGAGGTCCTACCTAATGAAACCTTTCCCGTCGCCTCCATCTTCACACCCAACCACGTTGCTTCTCTCACCAAACAACCTACCTCCACAACCACCTCTATCCCCGCATGCCAGCCGTTCTTTGCCGCTTTTTTCTAAGAAGAAATTGTCGTCTTTGGTGCAGAAGATCCTGACCCTACTCTTTTCATCTCGGCTTACGTCCGGGACATCCGGTACGTCATGTTATGATCGATGGGGGCACTAGCCTAAACATCGTCTCTTCCAAATCCTTCCAACAGATGAATATCCCTCCTAGTTGCATGTGTGCCAACCCCACCATGTTGCGTTCATTCAACGATGCTATTACTTCTACCTTAGGCACCGTGATCCTTAACATTCGTGTAGGGCCATGTACCTTACCCAAACTCTTCTATGTCCTTGAGGGAGAATTCCAATACAACATGTTGTTAGGCCCCTCGATCCGGCTATGGGATGCGTTCCCTCCACCTTACATAGATGCATCAAATTCGAGTATGAAGGGAAGTCATACACCGTCACAGCTGACGCTTCCCCCTTCAAAACCTGTAATATGTTATACCGCCCTAATGATGTGCTTGTACCGTCAAGACACCCATTGATCCAACCCAACCATCTACTTCAACCACGCCTCAACCATCCACCTTAGCCGCACCCACACCTTCGACCAATGAAACCACCGACGCAAATACTTCTTCCTTTCCTGCGGACAACATCCCAACCTCGGATCCCTTGGTAGGTGTTTTTCAACGCCTTACGCTAGGGGAGTACCGCCTATACAACGTTAGCACCTTCCATACCCCACAAGAGTATGGACAAGTTACATGCGCATCCTACCTACGACCGTCATGTGGGGAGGTGATCTCCTACAGACCACCTAATTGCCGCACCAACCTAACGTATGGGGGTGTTGACGCATCCTCTGTCACCCCCGAACCTCCCCTTGGTGTGGCTCCCTTCTAATCAGATTTTCAATATCTAACCAACTGTCATTTCACCCTCACCTTCCTGACGCGCTGTGCTTGGAAAGGTTTTGGTTTCGGTCTTTATGAGCAAGGATGACATACGGTTATTCCCATGACAACACGTAAACACAAAGATCATAGTGGTCTTGGGTTTTCTGAACCACCTACACTGAAGAAACCTCGTGTCAATTGTATCCAGGAAGACGACGAAGTCACCCATTCCGAACAATCATCACCCATTTTACCATCTTCACCCACGGAGTCGATAGACCCTGAATCTATCCCTCCTAACTTTTTTTTCGTGAATGCTATCTTCCTAGGTCCTCTCACTTATCAACGCGATGGTGAGGACCCATCTTCTCTCCCCCTTTTACATCCAGACATGATCGAAGAAGACTTGCCTTCGATTAATGTTGTGGAGTGCCAGGATGATGACTCCATCCTCACCTACCTTGGTGCGGATGACTCTTATATTCAATGCACCTTACCATCTGAAACCCAAACTATGTTGAATGAGTTGACTTTAGAAATCAACATCCACACAGAGGACGATCCTCACATTGTAAAGATTAGACAATCTCTCGATGCATCAGAACAAGCCGCCTTCACTACCTTTCTCCATGCCCACAATCAAGCTTTCGCTTGGTCCTACACCGACATGCCAGGAATCGATCCTGACATTGCTTGTCCATAACATCACTCTGAAACCAGACTCCAAACCAGTTAAACAGAAGCTAAGAAAAATGCATCCACGCATTGCTCTCTTGGTTAAAGAAGAGCTTCAACGAATCCTTTCTGTTTCTTTCATCTTACCTATTGACTATCCGCAATGGATTTCTAACATCGTCCCTATCACTAAGGAAATAGGGGACTTCACATTTACACCAATTTCCGTGATCTCAACCTTGCTTGCAAGATGATTTTCCTCTCGCCTAGTATTGACTAATTGGTTGACCTTATTGCTAGCCATGAGTTACTATTAGTTATGGATGGTTTCTCGGGTTATAACCAAATCTTTCTTGCTCCAAAGGATCAACACAAAACCGCATTCATTACCCCTGGGGACCTTCTCGCTATCGAGTCATTCCTTTCAACCTTAAAAATGCTTTGGTGCAACCTATCAACGGGCTATGACTTACATTTTTCATGACATTATGCACACTATCCTTGAGGATTATGTCGATGATCTTCTTGGAAAATCCAAACATCGCAGTGAACATCTCGATGTTTTAACCATTATTTTCAACCACCTGTTACAATACTGTGTTCGTCTTCAGCCAAAGAAATGTGTCTTTGGCGTCCTTTCAGAAAACTCCTTGGATTTATCGTCTCTTTGCGTGGCATTGAGGTCGACCCCGCTAAAGTCAAAGCTATTTTAGAAATGCCCCCACCCACTAACCTAAAACAATTGCGTAGTTTGTAAGGAAAACTCCAATCTATCCATCGTTTCATCTCACAACTCTCGGATCGATGTCAACCTTTCCATCATCTCCTTAAAAAGGAAATTGTCTTTCAATGGAGCGAGGAGTGCCACAAAGCCTTTGAGGCTCTTAAAACTTATCTCTTGCAGCCACCCGTGCTTATCCCACCTCAGGATGATCGCCCTTTCTACCTTTACCTTTCTGCCACCGACCATGTTGTAGGAGCCATGCTTGCACATCGTGACTCCGAGCATCGAGAACAAGCAGTTTATTACATAAGTCGTACTCTTGTGGATTACGAAACTAGGTATACACATGTCGAAAAGTTGTGCCTAGCCCTATCATTCGTGGCCACCAAACTCCGACATTACCTCCTGAATCACAATTTTTGTCATCACCAACACTGACCCCATACATTATATGTACGCCAAACCTCATCTAAACCAACGCATTGCCCGATGGCTTATGCTCCTCGCCGACCTCGACCTTGAGTTCGTACACCAGAAATCAGTCAAAGGACAAACTATCGCAGACCAACTCGCGGAAGCCCCTTTACCTGGGGAACAATTTACCAACTCATCGCAACTCTTTTGCTCAATGATGCATCTTATCCGATGACTCTCTTCTTTGATGGATCTAAATGCCAACGCAGCGGAGGGGTGGGTGTTGTTCTCATTCCTCCTGAAGGTGAACCTATGCCTCTTTCATTCAGGCTCGATTTCCCCTGCACTAACAATACAACGGAATATGAGGCCCTTGTTTTAGGTCTCCACGTTGCGTTACACTTAGGTGTGAAGTCTATTCACATTTTCGGTGACTCTCAATTGGTAGTAAATCAAGTCACTGGCATCTACCAATGTAAAAATGAGGAACTTCAAAAGTACAAATGTTACGTAGATTCACTTTTGACCTTATTTACCCATTATACTATCCAAACCGTTCCACACTCAACTAATAAATTTGCGGATACTATGGCTTGCTTGGCCTCACAAATTCCTGCATCACCAACTGATTCTGACATATTTGTCTTGGTCCAACAACTCTTTGCCCCATCTTACTTAGTCCCGGATGTTTGTATGGTAAATAATGCATCTGCTGACTCGCAGGATACCTGGTATCACCAATTTCACGACTACCTTACAAACTCTGTTCTCCCACCTGACCTTAATAGTAATGGCAAACACACTTTTCTTAAAGGTGTTTCTCGTTATGTCATCATGGGGGGACTCCTCTATAAACGTGGCTTCGATGGTATCCTCCTTCGATGTCTAACCAGCGCTGAAGTCACTCATACCATCCAACAAGTCCATGACGGAATTTGTGGTGGGCACTTTAGTGGCTTTGCCATGGCCAAGTGGATCCTTCGCCTAGGATATTATTGGCCTACTCTTAATAAAGACTGCTACAAATATGTTAAGCGTTGTGTTATGTGTCAATAGCATGCCAACCTTCAACATACTCCTAGCCATCCGCTACAGGTCGCACGAGATATTTGGCCTTTCTCACAATGGGGTTTGGACCTTATTGGTGAGATTCATCCACCTTCTTCGCAATGTCACCGTTGAATCATCACGGACCAATATTACACTAAATGGGTGGAGGCCATTCCACTCATTTCAACCAAAAAGGAGAAAATTGTTGAATTCATCAATCATCACATTATTTTCCGTTTTGGTGTTCCTCATCGCTGATAACCGATAATGGCAAATCTTTCAAAAATAAGCTGTTACGAGCCCTTTGTGACAACTTTGGTATCAAACTTAGCTTCTCGTCACCCTACTATCCACAAGCAAATGGTCAAGCTGAATCTTCTAACAAAACCTTAACCAAAATTCTCATGAAAGTCATTAACGATTCTGGGTCAAAATCGCATGATCACATCCCCTTTACCCTTTGGGCTTATCGTACCAAAGATTCATATTTCCACTAATATCACACCATTCTCCACTGGTGTATGGTACTTGAGGTCATTTTGCCTCTCGAAATACAAATCCCTTCCCTCAGAATATCTCTCCAGGATATTCTCACCAATGATGACTTCCGCCAAGAGCGGTTAGCCCAATTGGAGCTTCTTGACGAGCGTCATCTTACCGCTCTTGACCACCTTCAAATTTATCAAAAGTGCATCAAGTGTGCTTATGATAAGCGAATTCATGAGCGTACCTTTAAAATTGGTGATCTTGTCCTCAAAGAGAATCAACATGTAACCAAACTAGAAAAGAGCAAACGTGGAAAATTTGCTCCTAATTGGATTGGGCCTTACATTATCACTCACACTTACGGATCAGGTACTTATCGTTTAGCTTCGCTTAATGGTAAACCTAAGCCTGAACCCCTTAATGCCTTGCATCTCCGACCATTCTACTGTTGAATTTAGTGTTACATCACTCCTTATCCACCTTGCGCTCGTCCCTTGAGCTCTTTTACCACCTCATACACCTTTTTTTCGTGCATCTCAAAGTAAAATCAAACCCACGTGGTTTGATCATCACCTCCTCTTAAAGAGGCCTTCTCCTTTTTAGTCTGGTCCATGACTTAAAAGTATCAAAATAACAAGTTCTCAATTATACAATTCTGGGATATTCTTGAGTCAAACTTCCTGCAAATTTAGATGCTTCATGCCAAACAGACATCTAGACCTCCATGCTATAAACTAGACTGCTCCCTCAAAGGACAACTATGTGCAAAGCCGCATCTGCTACTATAAGTAGACTGTTCCCTCGAAGGACAGCTATACAAAGTCAGCCTCTATCAGAAGCTTCTCGCATTGATCAGCTTCGTGAAGACCTCAAGAACAACAAAATGCATATCCCATGTAGACTTCCCACATCGATCAGTCTATATCTAGAAACATCAAAGCAGTATTCAAAAGTACTTTTGAGTCATGGACTTGTCTATTTTGGTTTGGTTCTCTTCCGTCAAAGATAATCACCTTATAACAAGTTCTCTACACTTCAACTATTCCATCCACCCCTCCTCACCATTCTTCACAATAAAAAAACTCAAGGGACGTGCGTATATCCGATATCTTGTGATTATACAACTCTTTTCACCTATCGACTTCTCGCCTATGCAAGGTACCTAGGGATTCAAGCTCATCCTACGATAATACGTGGTTTGTTTAGCTCTTTCCAACTATGGAACAGTTTTGCCTCTTTTACCCGAATCTAGGATTGTGTGTTGATCTTAATTAGGACACGATTTCCTATGCTTGGGTAAGTTAACCCTCACTTCACCTATACCCACACCCACACCAACAACATTACTCTACCAACATCAAACTTTTACCAACAAACAAATTACCTAACCACAACTAAATTGCTGAATTCACCTCTCCCTGGTCCTAAGGGAGAACTACATCGGTCTGAGGCCCCTCCTTGCTTTGTGTAATGGGCTATGTAGGCAGCACTTAGGAGACATGGGGTCTCCCAAGGTTAGCTCAACCATCCCCTACCATCACCTATCATGTGTTGTGTTTTACTTAAAACATATAAATATTTTCACATATTTATATTGATAACACTCACCTTTGTCCTTTTTCAATCCAAACATTCAAAACACAAACATTCTTATTATTATCATAAACTCAAATCAACATACATATTCAGTTTTATTTAGATGTTAAAAAAATACATCTTCTTTATCATTGACGTTGCAATTCAAAGCATCCTTATTTATTCTTCTACCCCTATGAAATTCACTTAGGCCCCCGTGCCTCATCCCGAACCAGGTAGTGATGGTGATCGTCGACGCCGCTCACCTGGCCTCTCCATCCTCAAAGGTGCCACTACTATTGGTTCCTCCCACTGATCCGCCAATCTCTCCTGTAACATACGAATACGCCCTCTCGCATGGAGGAATCTTGCCTCTAGTCTCCCCACTCGTGACTGTGAAGCCTCTAACAATCCCGTAGTCTCGTTCACCTGTGTTTGAAGCTGGTGAACTAAACCCTGTAGGTGGTCTCTCCACTTTGTAACCACAACTATGTCAGGATGATCAGCCCTCTCATGTGTATCTCGCAGCTCTACTGCCCACCATAATCTATAAGACTCTGTCACTCCTACATCCATTACCTGTGATCGGATCATCGCTCTTTTCTGGTCCTTCTGGAAGAGTTGGCCGTGGAGGTGAGAATGGTGCCTCGGCGTCGATCCTTCTGTATGGTCTATGATCCATGGGTATATCTTGAACAAATCTAAATTGTCGTCGCACGCGATCTAGAGGAATCCTCTCGTACTCTCCTGGCCTGTGTCCTGCGATCCACCTCACTCGCTCTACACCCCTCAAATCCTCGGCTATGTTCGCCATCACCATGTAGTTCCCGTAAGGCCTCCAACGGATATCCGCAATCGTCATCATCTCCAACTTCTAGCCTATAATACTTGACATTATCTGTCACAATCTCGGCTCTTGCCTCTTGCTCTGTCTAGACCCATCGCCTGAATCCCAACCTTTGCACTCCTGTCTCTCCTGCCTGGATTGGTTGGCCTATTGTCGTCACACACACAATGTGCTCATAGGCCCAACAATGTAATACGTAGGCACAATCCAGTGTAGTCCTGTGATTTCGCTTGCATGCCCATAAACCCCTGTATAGCTCTCGCCAGATATGCGGGTGCCCATGCGAAAGTAACACTACCTTCTATCATTTCCCGAATAATACACATCAATGATTTTGGAAATCTTCCCCATCCACTCTAGGTAATGCATAATACCCCACCGCTATCATTAATACCATGGCCAACCTTGTTGCCTCAGGGTGTGCCACAAACATTATACCATAAGTGAATGTCAAACCTCGTTGTGTCAAATCTCGTGCGGCTGGACCAAATCTGCCGTTATCACTGCACGCGCGCATTAGGCCCTGCCTGATACACTGGTCTTCCTGTAATTGGAAGTCTCAAAATTCAAAACACATCTTCTAACATCACTGTCATCTCCCCTGTTGGTAGATAGAAGGTATTCTTTTCAGGATTCCATCTCTCAATCAACGCCTGCAACATAGCATGATTGCGTGCGATTCGTGAATAATAGCGGATTCCGCTTAACCCCACACGGTTTATTAATGCCCACTCAGCTGGTGTTACATCCGCTCGGACTCGTGAAAAAAGCTGGCACCCTATCATTCATCCTCAACCCTGCCTGTGCCTGCACACATCAAACCAACAAACAACAAATCAACAAATAAATTCCCACGTGTTTTTTATCACAATCCGCAACTTTACACAGTAACCGATATCGGTTATAGATAACCGATACCGGTTACCTAACCGATACCGGTTATTCCTAAACGATATCGGTCACTATCAATTCCATCTACCCTACTCAAAAACACCACCTATGATAACTTATTCGCTTGTTTGCGCCTCTCTATACCTAAAAACATATCTGAAACCCCTGATTACCTACCCCATAACACTCACCCCATCCCAAACCTTTGCCTATCACCTTTCTTTTTCATCTCTACCCACTTACCTTCCCACATCCTATTCATACGCATGTAATAATTTAATTCCAACCAAAAATTATACCTCATGGGATGCAGCAGTTTGAGGTGGAACCTGTCTTCCCTCTCCTCTCTCGCCTTGGATGCTTCTCCTTGTTCAGCCATGTTCACCACCCTCTTCACTATTACTTGCCTTTACACCTTCTTAATCCAAGCCCATGATCACTTTACCTGTCTCTTTCCTCCTTATCACTCAATTCTCCCATACAATTACCTATATCGACGTCAACAGCCTCGCATCCTCGTATTTAACATGTTGCATGACTCTAAAAATAAGAATCTAAAATTGCCTCCCAAGCTTTTCTATTTTTAGAAAAGCTCGTTTTAACATAACCGATGTCGGTTACCTAACCGGTATCGGTCACATAGTGACCGACATCGGTTATCTAACCGATATCGGTCAAACTGTCTCCTTTTGATTATACCTAGGCCTTTTCTTTGTTTTTGCAAAATTTTGGCGGCGCCCGCCTCTTTTCCCTGCATAACGACATCATTATCAATATCCATCATCATAATACCATCAACATTTCAACACATCTGCATATAATCCAAACATCATCAACGTCATCTATATACCTCAACTTCCAAAATCATCAACAAAACAAATGAAACATTATAATATATGTATCAAATCAAACATTATACACACCATGTGGATCAAACTCATCATCTATATATATCCTCAAATCAATGTCAACATATACAAATTGCCCTGCATGGGGCCTCTATAATCCAAAAAATACAAAGTCGGCACGCAGGCCATTGTCTCTGTCAAAATCTCAACTCGGCTCGCAGGCGGTCTCTCATGTCAAAAATATACTCGGCTCGCAGGCCGGTATCAACTATACAAAATGTACTCGCTCGCAGGCCGGTATATACAACAAAAATGCATACATAAATCCTATGAGGGCACACAGGCCTCTTTATACACACTCGGTTCACAGACCGATGTCTCTATCAACAAATCCTCTATCAAATCAACAAAACCTATCTCTGCTCCTGGGTGACTCAGCTCTCTCCCTCCTTGGCCCGTCCCTCGGTGACCCTGTGTTGAATCTCACCTCCTACTCAGTAACCAACCCACCGCCATATGGTTGCGGCCCCTGTGACTTGTGACTCTGGGATGTCTCGCTCTGTGAGCCGCATATGGCTGATACTCGGCACCCGGTACCATCTAGTACGTCTTGATAATAATAGGCCTCCGCTCTCGCCTCCATGTATCGGGCCCGTGCCACCATGGCTGGTGGGGCTAGTCCCCCGGCTCCTAATAGAAGTGGGCCCTGCCCTGCCTGTACACCCTGACCCTGAGCCTGTACCTGTGGTGGTGGTGGAGCTGCCATCGAGCTTGAACAGGGACTGTACTGTGCCTGAATAGGGATCTAGACCTGAGGCTATGCCTGTGCTTGTGCCACTGTCCCTCGTACTGCCCTCGTGCTGGGCACCGCCCCTGTAACACTCCAATCTGTGCTGTGCAGCAGTAAGCTACCCCTATAGTAATTACACTCGACCCAGAGATGGTCCTCTCTCCAGAGTATGCTGCACTGCTAAATCTGGCTGTGTTGGTTGTGCTCTCACGGCCGCCCTCTGCCCTGCCCACCAAACCAAAAATTAGCACTCACCGCGTCGCCCACTGCCTCATCTGCTGGTCTCTCTCGCTACCTGGCATCGGGTCCAGTGGGCTGCGTAGAGGCGGTGGTGCCTCTACATCCTCTCTCTCTCGATCTGTGGGAAGGGAGGTGGCTCATCTCGCCATAGGCCTAATCATCATCGTACCCTCTCTAGGGAATCCACTCATACTCCCGGAGGTCTCTGTCTAGATATCCATAAGATGTACTGGATCCAACGCAGCTATGCTTAGGCTCCTCCACGGGGCTGATGGCCTCTGTATGGCCTCCATATAATATCTAAGGCAGTCAGGCCCTCTAGCATATGTCTGTAATAAGTGACATCCCACCCTGCGATAACTGCTCGTGGCTGACCCACGACCCCCAACCACCTCTAAAACCCATACCTATAAACTGCCTGTGGCCCTGGCTGCTGGGGCAACCCTACTGGTCGTAAACACACGATATGCTCGTAGGCCCAGCAGTGTAACAAGAATGTCGAACATATCCCGAATCACCTCATACAGCCGAGCATAGCACCAGAGCTCTTCTATCAGTGCACCGAGATACACCGTGCCCATACATAGCAGTGTGCTCCTCCACCATCTCATGTAACACTCCCATCAGAGCCCGTGGGAAGTGGCCTCCCTCTGAGTCAGGGAGGGTGAAGCAGGTGATACCGATCATCATCAGCATGGCAAGCCGTGTCTCCTGTCGATGCATGCGATACATATCACCGTAGCAGATGCTCGCACTATGATATGTAATCAATGGGGCTGCATCCCCAAATACCTGCAAGATGTTATCCATCATTGTCTCAGCATCCACCTGGAACACCTCCTCACCGATGATCGGTAGTCTCAGGATGCGATACACATCCTCTAAGGTGACTGTCATCTCTCCAGTAGGGAGATGAAAGGCATTGGTTCGGATCCCATCTCTCGATGAGGGCAACCATCAGGCTGTGGTCCCTATCCATAGCCCTATACCTCTGGACTCCGCTGGAAGTCCAACCTCCCGCATAACTGCCCACTGCACTGCGGTCACATGTGGCCGCATCCGCCCCAGTAGAGGCGGCATCCGATCTCGCATTGTCAATTTTCTTTGGCGCGCGCCCGAAAACAACCCACTCCATCAGGCCTACCCTTTACAAAACAACTACCTTAACCCTCTATACTCACTCACCCACCCAATCACAACCCGACTCTATAAGCACATCTACACCCACCTATCTTACCCTATACATCTATAAATTCCTCTCACTCTTATGGTCCTTCTTTAAATATCCTACCCACTCCAATCAAACCTAAAACACCTCATCTCCCTCAACATCAATAACCCCACCCAACAAAAATCTACAATATCCCCTTTACCTATCCCACACCCTACCAACCACCCCACTTATACTCCACCCACTCTACTCTCGCCCTATAACCATACCTCAACCAATTTAACCCCTCCTAATTCATACACAATCCATAACCTATCCTACCCGAATCCCCCCACCCCAATAACCTTTCCTAAAGAATCTCTACCTTACCCCCACCCCAATAACCTTTCCTAGCAACTCTACCTTCTCCCCCTTCACCCCAAAAATCTATCCTACCCGCCTACAACAAACCAACACAACAAATTTCACAACCTTACCTCCTACCCATGGTGACCGGTACCGGTCACCCTCGACCGCCATCGGTCCCCCACCAACAGTCTATATCCGACTTTTATGCACCGACGTCGGTCGACACATGACCGACGCCGGTCTCTATAACCACTAATCTACACACAACTTTTCGTTGTGATCGATGTCGGTCGCCTAGTGACCGACACATCGGTCACATCGCGGATTTCGAGGCCGGACCAAAAACGGCCCCCAAATCCCCTTTTTTCCTATTTCTACCCATCTACCCAAAGCACAATTGCCTAAAAACTTACCCACCCTGCCGTTTTGGCCTACCTAACATATCTACCCACTCCATTTTATGATTTACCTTCATTTATTCATTATTTTATCAAATTTTGGATTCCTACCCCAAAACCCACATCCTAGCTAAATTCATCAACTTCACACAAATAGGGATTTAGAGCCTACCGGTACGACTACACGTCATTGTGGTGGGATAGGTGGTGGTGGTCCAACTCCTCCAACACCTCCAGCACCTCCTGCTCCTCCAGGCTGTGCCATAGCTCCAAATCTCCTTAGCAGGGTCCTCAACCAATCAAACTCTGCCTCCCGATCTCTGGGGCCTACCAATAATTCACTCCCCCACTCAACTAGTGCCAACTCAGCCCAAACACACAACCCACTCACTTCAAAAACTCAAACAAGAAAAAGTTGGCACTCAATTTCACAAAGTGAAAATGACATGCCGTATTTTTTCTTTTTATAGGTTTTCACCCTCTAACCGATATCGGTTAGAGCGCGCCCTAGGAGACCGATATCGGTCATCTGACCGATATCGGTCACCCATAACCGATATCGGTTACCGCTTAGTTTAACCTAATTCCTGCCCTTATCCACCAATCTCCATTTCTCACCACATCGCCTACCCCCGGCTTTGCTAAATAGCCTTATTTTGAATTCATCGGCCCAACCCAAGGCCGTAACCAATCAATTGGCCCACCCAAGGCCGCAACCAACCAATCGGCCCGACCCAAGGCCGCAACAAACCAATCACCGACCCAAGGCCGCAACAAACCAATCGGCCCGACCCAAGGCCGCAACAAACCAATCGGCCCAACCCAAGGCTGCGCAACCAACCAATCGGCCTGACCAAAGGCCACAAAAAACCAATCGGCCCGACCCAAGGCCGCAACAAACCAACCGGCCCGACCCAAGGCCACAACCAATCACTTGGCCCGACCCAAGGCCGCAACCAACCAATCAGCCCGACCCACGGCCACACCAATTAAGTACCTCGACCGAGGCCTGCAAATCAAAAATTCTCTCCACCCATCATGTACCTGTTTGTTCAATCGAGCTCACCTGTTCGTGTTTTAGCATGACTAGGATACTTGACTTGTTCAGCTGACCAGCTTTGCCTAGACCAAGACCGTGACGTTTATTTCAACCAAACCAACCATTTGGTACTGCCGAACATGCCTAAACATTCCGGTACCTTACCCGTTATATCCTCTGGAGCTACTTCCTATGCCTTGGATACCAGGATTATATCAGCCTTGTTTGGATAAACTATCGACCTTTGCCTATGAATTGCTTGTTTGCTCTTCAAAACATGTACCCTGGTCGCACTACTGCATTTTAACGTGCATCGGCTTCCTCGAACTTACCCCACCATCTTACCAGCATCTCACCATCATTTACCCTTTATCAACCCTATCCCTGATTTCATGTCACCTCAATCTGTGATAGATTTGAGGGGGATTACCTATACCCTTAACTGGGGCAACCACTTTTTATTATTGTCAGTGCAGCTTTACAAGACAAGCTACACGACAACAAGGGGCAAATGTAGACACCAAATTTGGGTCTTACGACACCCTGTACTCGTATCTCGTCCCACAACCTAACCCTACCTCACCACCTAAAACCTTACACACTGAATTATTTATTAATTACCTTATAATTAATAAATCCACATCTCCAACCCTGCCACCTCACCTCACCACCTCGACTATGACCTAGCCCTAACCCTAAACTAACCTAATAAAAGACCTATGACTTGGTCCAAACCCACACCCATGACTCATCACCCCTCACCCGCATCAAAACGTACCTAATAATGACTTGACCAAGCCCATAACGACTTCGGAAGAAAAGGAGGGAAAGTTGGCTATTTTACTAAAAATAGCCAACTTTGACCTAACTGACATCACCCCCTACGCGGTCATTGGTTAGGTAATCGCCATCTCGCCTCAGTAAATGACCTCCCCAACCAAAACCAAGGGATCTGAATCCATTTTGCAAGGGAGAGACAAGTGAGAAGGAGAGAGGAGTTTGCAGAGAAGAGCATTGTCCAAGATCGAATCGATCAATGAGATCACCGTCACACTCATCCAAGCATTGGGAGAGTCGAGGATAGCTTCATCACCTCACTTTAGATTGCTGAATCATCCACAAAGCTTTCCCTTCGTCACCACATTCCTCGGACTTGTATCCTCGGTAAGTAGTATCTTGTATGCTTCTGGCTCCACTTCGTGAACTTTTGATTGATAGTAATTTGTTATCCTCAGAAAATTGACAAGGAAATTTTACCGATAACCTTACCGGTAATTTTGTTTCGATCCTCGTTAGGGATCCTTCGCGTTCAAAATATTGAAAATCCCTTCCCGGAAATTCGGCTTTGAACTTAGTCTTTGAGCCTTTTTGGTGGGGCGCATGGTTTGCCTTCTGCAACATCAATTTTGATGCGCCTCCTTAAAAGCCTTTGGCGCGTGGTTCTCCATGTTAGCACGTCTTTCGGTGCGCCAAAGGATGTTGAGTAAGTTTTAGGCGCAAAGGGCGCACGTAATATCTTTTGTTACATAAAGTTTTGAGCGCGAAAGGGCGCACATAAGCTTCGTGTCGACAACTGTTTGATGCGCCAAAGGCGCGCTCATTCTCTCTGTTGTCATTTCTTCCATGCGCCAAAGGCGCGACGTTTTCCCCGGCCGGCAATTTGTTTCCATGCGCCATTTCAAAAGTTGGTGGCGACATTAATGACAAGATTTTCTATATATACCTGTGTTCGCCATGTCATTTTCATTTCATTTTGACAAGCACGTGATCGCTCTGGATTTTCTGCCTCTCGTCATTATTCGCCTGTGGACCCGCTTCCTTTTAACATATATTTAAGGTAAGAGGTTCATCCTCTTTTTCACCCATTTATGTTTTGGTCCTGTGGTATTCACTGGGTCACTGTTTAAAAGAGTATGTTTAGGTGTTTCCCCAGAGCTTTTCAATCGCTTTCTTCTCTCCTCTTCTTCCCTTTTTCCGGATCTCGCTGCAGTAAGGGAGCTTTCTGAATGGCTTGGCTTGACAAACCTTTTGTAAAACCTTACTTGCCCAAGTAACTATTTAGGTGGAGAAAATGAGTAAGAATGATTTGAGTGAAGAGTCTTTTTTTCAAATGGCGCCGCGCGCCTTATTTACATCAAGACAGTTTCTCCTTTACCCGCCGCTGAACATGCTGACTGCGCTCAGGGCGCACCCATCTTAGCTTTAAATTCATGCGCCTCAAGTACCCCTTTTACATCTTTGCAAGTTTAAATCCCGCGCTTCCATAAAAACTTTGCGCACCCTTTACCTGTTGCATCCCTCTTCTATGCGCCAAAGGGCGCGCCCAGCCTGCGACGCAAGAGTTATTTGCGCAAGTATAAAACCTCAGCGCGGCGCACCTTCCGTCTGTAATGGCATGATGTTGTGTAGACCCTCCACGCGCTGCCGCCATATACCTTTGGGCGCGCTTTTTTTCCATGTTGCACACCGCCCATGCGCCGCAGGCGCACCAAATCTCAATGTAACATGCATTTCCTGTGCGCCCTTTATATAATGCAGTCTGCTTCATCCATGCGCCACGCGCCTTTGGCGCCAACTTAACCTCTGTTGCACCCTTTTCCTGTGCGCCTTGACTATTCAGCCTGTTATATACATTTTTCATGCGCCCTGCGTCCCGAACCTTAAAAGTTCTAACTCTTTCTTCTGCTAGTATTCCCATGGAAGATCAAATGACTAATTCAAGCTTCTTGGATTGGGTTTCGCTCCTTCTACGTGCAGATCATCAGATAAGCCTTGAAGAACACATGTCTACGTCAAGCAAGAGACCCATCAAACCAAGAGGGAAGGCAAAGCTAACAGAAGAAGAAATGAAATACAAATATCAGAGGGTCAGGATGCCCGAATCACAGGCAGAGTGTAATATGGATGTCAGGGATTCTGAATTGGGCCACATTGACATAGAGGAATTCTGGGTAAGGACTCAGAAAGTGACAAGGAGTCCATGGATGGATAAATTGATAGGCGCGCCTGCGTCCCGCTTACGGTGGGATTCTGCTTGTTAATAACGAGTTTATGATGGTTGTTGCAATCCTTCATCAAAAAGACACAAGATGTGTCGAGATAAGCATAGGGCGAGGTAGTTATAAACCTTACCCTGCTTTTTGAGTTGAGTCTTGGCATCCCTCACCACCGAAACTATGTGGTGGGCAGCAAGAGAATGCCTCAAGGCTTGGGAGGACAACGAAGACAATTGCATGATGATTGATGAATGAGGTCTACCTCAAGAATAAGAAGGTAAGACCGTGCCCTCAAACTATCCACCGGAGTGATTTCTCGGAGGAACTCAAATACAATCACCTTCCCGAGAGCAGAGTCTTCGGCTCGAGATGCTCACTACTTCCATAAGTGGATGCTTTGCGATACTGGACACAATGAATAAGAATCTGCCCGTCAGCGTTTCACTGGGGAGATAATAAGCGAAGACAATATCCGAGCAATTTAGCAGCTGATTCAACAGGAGTGTTCTGCACATGAACTCCTACGTAGTGTATGCTGCCAAGCGTCAAAGGGATTATCCAGGGTACGCACGAAGTGGAACTTGGCCTCGAGCCAAAATATATGAATCTTATCAAGAGTCAAGTGAGAACAAGATTCAACACTTCGCTAAGATCAATGATGTTTTCTTCTATCACATCATGCATATTGCATGGCCAAATTTGACTCATGGCCGGACAACCAAAAACATAGTGGCGATCCAGAGAAGTGGGGGCCTTGTTCACCAGCTTTCCCACATTCACCTATCTAAGGGCAATAACTTTTTGGGCGAACCAACCAGTTGCCAAGGTATCTTTGGACTAAAGCTGATTTTATTGAACTATCAAGACACTTCGTCACATACCATGAAAAGTGCCTCAAGAGAAAGAAGGGCGGAACTCCTTTCCCCCTCACGGTAGGGCCGTTACACATGCTCCAGCTATCACAAGGCGAAGGAGATGTTTCACTGAGCTAGAATTGCTCAACCTAAAGCATGATTTCCCAAAGAAGGCCCACATTCGACCCTGGGGGTCTACCACGAGGGCTAAGCTTGATCCGATTCATGTCCCTCGAGTTGAGGATATCTACATTGGCGTTCTCCATGAGGTAGAACTCGGAAGAAAGGATCACTCTCGCTTAAGTTAACGGAAATCATCCATTACGAGTGGCCATTGTCCCAAAGGCTTCCAAACCACGGAAGACGAAGTAGACAAAGTGTATAATGACACGAAGGGGATGATTGGCCCTTCCCGGACATTGACAAGCGAGGCTCCTCGTGCAATCGAGAGAGAGGGTCAAGGAGACTATGCGGAGAAAGAGCATTGGTGCCGCATGAATGGGTTAATCTACCTCGGTGTAGATTTTACAACTTCTCCTTTGGGTAATGCACTCGAAGGTCAAAGAAGCAGCCCTAAAAGGCAAAGGCTGCGGAAGGTGAGCCTAGCACCATTCTCGGAGGAAGCCCACGAAAGTCCTCTTCCTTCGAGCCTCGAACAAGTAATAACCACGGATTCGCCAGAGAAGGAATTGTGAGGAGGATAGTCCTATACGCCCATCCACCCGGGATGTCGGCATCGCTACAACTACAGAGGTCCCTTCTATCCCTCCTTCTTCTCTTCCTCCCCTTCCTCGGATGCTCAAGTACTCCTTTGGTTGTGTCCTCTCCTTCTTCTTCTACTCTCTCCCCTACCTCTTCGTCCATCTTCTCCTCTCTCGCTGATTTGTCTTCCTCCATTTCTTCCCTCATTTCCGGCTCCCTTCCCTTCCCATGTCTTCTGCAGTCATGTTTCCCTTCCTCCCGTGGCATGTCTTCGGCTATTCTTTCAATGCGCCGCGCCATGTGTCTCCACGTTCTTCCCCTCTTCTACCGTTCTTTGCCTCCCCCTCTCTCTGGTCCTTCTTCAATAGACCGAGGCTTGATCTCTCAAAGAATGAGCCAACCAAAGAGGAAAGTCCCCATCGCTCCGATGGACTTTTCAGTCATTCCGGCTAAAGGAGCAAAGAAGCACAAGCCGGTTACACGCTTCTCCAAGAGCGCTGCAGGTGAGAGGGTTATGGAAATTGCCTACCCCGATCCCACCAAAGAGAAAGAAGATCTGTCTCCGGCAGATTTCACAGTGACCCAAGTCACAATGGGGACATCCTCTGAAAGTCTCCAGGGGGAAGCTCTTTCCGCAGTTGATGCACTCTGCGAAAAGCTTCAGGAAACAAAGGAAGAAAAGAGGCTACTGAAGGAGCAGAATAAATACCTGCTTCAAGCCCTACAGAAGATGGGAAGTGCACCTCCCACAACTGCCGAGACTCCCGAGTCGCTCAGGTCAGAGAAGATCAATGAATATTCAAAGATCGGCGAGCGGTGGTATGGCAAG
Organism: Taxus wallichiana var. yunnanensis; assembly: GCA_018340775.1. Taxonomy (NCBI): domain Eukaryota; kingdom Viridiplantae; phylum Streptophyta; class Pinopsida; order Cupressales; family Taxaceae; genus Taxus; species Taxus wallichiana. The sequence goes on from CM031233.1 coordinate 172,752,526, forward strand.
CTTTCTGCTTGAGGAGCCAAATCCTTAAGGATAGTGAAAAGGTGATCGCGAGTATATCAGTTTATACCTGAACATCGAGAAGGCGAATAAGGAACTCCAAACATTAGCAAGTCCAGTATCAGAAGAGCTCGAAAACGCCAGACTCCAACACGAGGCCTTCCAACAAATGTTCGACTGTTCAGTCGAAGATTTGGTCAAGTTTGGAGTATTCGGTCATCCAAGGACCCTCAACAAGACCATGTCCACTCTGGACTATCTGATAGATCACCGAATTTGTGTTAGAGAAGATAGACAAGGTGAAGGAAGAGGCCCTGGATGCGATGCATCAAATGGAGAAGATTGTTCTATCTATGACTCCGGGGTTGCTCACTCCTTCCCTCACCTTGAGATCAGCTGACGATACTATCCGAATTTTCAAGGAGTTAGCTTCTCATGGACAGGCCGTAAGTCACTTTCGACATCGAATCCATCAACAACTTACTGCCAGAGACTTCATCGGTCCCTAATCGAGGCGGGTAAAGACTATTCCAAGGTCCCCGAAAAGCTCATTGGTGATCGGAAACTTGCGGCAATCGCTGAAAGGCACAAGGATCCATCACAGATCAATTTGCGCCAATGATCAGCAAGTTCTTGGAATACCGCGCTCGCTTCCACATCTCATCTCCCGATCAAGATCAAAACAAAGCGACCCTTTTTAGGCCACAGATGATGATGATGAATAGCTTCTTCTTCTTCTTCTTCTTCTTCTTCTCCTCTCTATTCTCCGACTTTCTCTTCGAAATATCTGAAGTGTGTTGGCACAAACGATGACATCATCCATGTTGCATCATGGGATGATGTCATCCATCCAAGTTGTCAAAGTCAACATGACTTTTGGATATTTTGTAAATATCTTGTGAATAAGTGGTTGGCTCCATTTTGCCTTCTCTCTCCCTCACTTTCTATAAATACTAGAATACTTGTTATATTCAAGGGTGAACATTTTTCAGATAGAAATAGAAGTGAGGAGAGAAAGACTTTGAGCTTTCTTGTAACAGATAAAAACAATTAATACAATTATTCAGACTTTGTGCTCAATAACTGTGTTATACATTAAGATCTTTCTTATGTTAGGTCTGCATGTGTTTATTCTGTTGAATTCATATCTACTTTTCCGTCACTTGTTTATCAAGATTGCTTTGTTTATTTATGCAAGTAGGTTTGGCTCATACTACCAAGCCCAAAGCATAGATCTTCCGACCCTTCCGCTTTGGAACTCATTTCTTTTCTTCCTTCGGATCTGCTTCTTTCTCTTCTCCTTCTTTTATTCCTTTCTCTTCGCAGCCTCTGAACACTCTACTCGGGATGAGATCCCAACCCCGAAGGCGTAATCATGTGAGACTTGCATAGGTTCCTCGCTAGTAGAAGTAGCAATAAACCGGGCCACTTTGCCTCAAAGAGGGGCTAAGCCTCGCACACCGTTGGCTCGTTTATCCATAGATCCGCCCACGCATGATTTTCGACCAACAGCTTTTGGCGACTACCGGGATCGGATTTTCTACCGATTTCGCCAACGTAAATGATAAATGCATCGATCTATCTTTGGTAGTAAAATAAAAAATCGTGAGAAAATCAAAGGTTGTCGCTTTGCAGCTTGCAAATCTAAACCTTTTTGTTAAAAACCCTAAAATTTGCAAAAGTACTCAAATTGAAAATTTTTTTTCGAGAATCATAGATCTGGGCTCATATATATCTTTAGTTCACGAGTTTTATCAAAATCATCATTTTCCGTAGATCTCGAGTTTTTAACTATTTTCTCGAAATGTTCTAAACCCTCTCAAAATTAAAAACCAGATCCGAAAATCAGCTTACTATCTTCCCTACATCTTATCCCATTTATTTATCATATAACCGCAATCGGTTTCAAGAGGATAATTTTCAAATATCCGTAGGTGCATCTTTGCTGGTTTTTGTCGAAAACCAGAAAATCAGCAAGTACACCCAAAATAAAGTTTAAATCTGCGCTGTAATATTGCGGATCCGAAAGGTACACTCAAGGCGAGTGAACCTTTTACGCGCAGCAGAAGAGCCCGTGGAGAAGCCGATCCTACTTTCGATCTCGCTTCGAGGCACAATTTCAGCGTAACACCGCACACGCTTTTTCAGCGCTAAGCTCAACTAGCCGGTCATCCAGGAGTGTCTCGCCTTCACGAAGAAAAAGTCTTTTGCCAGAAGCATCCACATCCCTTTGTAGTGCTTTGCTACTCAGCGGAACTACACTTCCAGCTCGTGTTCTCTTTCCGGCTTTTCAGATGGCGGTACCATGGGGAAACGCTATGGGTCCGTTGGCTTTACCACATCCAGTTCACGCACTCCCTCACGGAAATCGAAAGAATTTTCCTAAATTCGACGGGAGCGGAAATCAAAGCACGGATTCCCACATTTCTGCTTTCATTATGTCATGCAGTATTTTGGATGTGACTCATGAAGATGTGTCAGTTCGCCTTTTTCTAGAAACTCTACAAGGGCCTGCAGCTGAATGGTTTCAGCATTTGCCGGCCGGATCTATCACTAGTTGGGCAACTTTGCGGGACGCTTTTGAAGACAGGTATAAGCCTTCAGAAGATGCATTTACTTTATTGTCACGAATCACTCATCTGAAGAAGGAGGCAAATGAGACCATGCGCGATTTTGTCGCCCGGTTCAATGCGCTAATCAACCGTGTCCCTACTGCCATGCTTCCAACACCGGAGAACCAGAAGTGTTTTTTCGTAAATGCCATGAGTTCAAAAGTTAGCTTCTTACTCCTTCAAGAGCGAGTAGCTACTCTACCTCGCTCGCAGCCGCCTATCCGTATATAAGACAATTTGATAATATCTGGCGAGTTAAGAAAAGAATCAGTAAAGCCTAAGTCTTTGGGCCCTTCGCCTATCACTTCGTCTGATCCAGCATTCCAAAAAATGGCGAATGATTTGCTTGCACTAAAGAAGCAGCTGGCCCAGGCCTCTCCCAGTTCCTCGTATCGGGATATCCCGCGGAGGAATTTTGTTCCTAACAACGCTTCACAAAGGCCGCGCTTGCACCTGCAACAGCTGCTCCACGGTTGGCGCTTGAAGCTCCTCCGGTCAATGCTTTGGCCGAAATTGAAGAAGAAGAGCAGTACTATGAAGAACCTTCGCTCCAAGGCGAAGATGATCAAGATGTCGGTGAACCGACTGGCGACTCCACAATTGGATACATGGAATTTGATGAGGACGAATCTGATGAAGAAGAGAGTACGCAAGGCTATGCAAGCGGACAATCCTACGCTGTTTTTACCCGCTCGCAAGGAAAAGAAGCAGAGGTTGCTGCCCATACGCAGAAAGAGAAGGCCGTGTCAAACGCGCCTCCAACCATTGTTAAAAGAGGTAATCCTCTTCCCGCTCAACTCCCTGTTAAATCTTTTGCAAAGAAGTCTTTTCCACCTATCTCTCCTCCGAGTCAGCCCTCTCATATTCCTATCAAGATCAGTAACCCTATTCCATCATCGCGGGGTGAAGGACTCATTCCTTTACCAACGCAACCCTTGGCCGCATTTGATATAATAGATCATGCAAAAAAGACCAAGATCCAAATGTCTGAAGCTGAGTATCTTCAGTCAAACCCCGAACAGCTTGTAAGATTGACTAAGTATATCCAAAGTCAAGCTGTTATATCTAATCAGGCTTCCCCTAAAGGAATCCTTTCCACTCCTCCTGAATCCCACATAAATGTTGCCTCAACATCTGCATCAGGCAAGATAGAGCCTTTCTATCTCTCCCTCCTAATCAATGGCCATAAGTTGAGCAACTGTATAATTGATTCCGGAGCTTCAGATAACGTCATGCCGGCGAAAGTCGCCCATGCTTTGGGCCTCACTCTTACCAAGCCTTTCGGCAGATGCTACTCATTGGAAACCAAGCAAGTGCCATTGATTGGTCAAATCAAAGACGCGCAATTCGCGTTCGCAGCATTCCCTGAAAAGAGGGTAAAAATGACCGTCCTTGTCGCTGACATTCCGGCAGCCTATGGAATTTTGCTGGGAAGGAGCTTTTGCAGCGAAGTTGGTGGAGAAATTCATATGGACTGGTCTAAAGCTAGAATTCCAGTCAAAGGCGTAATGCAAACTTTGGAGCCGGAATCCCAAAAGAAATACTTGGTCACTAACTCTGAAGACCCCAAAGCCCAAATCCTTTTCGAATCATCAGGGATGGGGAACTACTTCTTATCCACCGAGGCGGATACAAAGGAAGTTTTCGTTCAAGAAAAGGACCTTAATAAGGTCTGGACCTTGCAATTTGATGGCAGCTGCGCAACTAGTGGATGTGGCGCTGGGGTTGTGCTAATATCTCCTGAGGAGGAGGTCATTCCTCTCTCTTTCAAATTGCAGTTTTTCAATACGAATAATACTGCGAGTATGAGTCTCTCTTACTCGGTATGCAAGCCGCAAAGGAAAGAGGAATAAAAATCTAAAAGTTCAAGGTGATGCTGAGCTAGTTGTAAATCAGGTCAAAAGGATTTACCAAGTAAAAAATGAAAGGCTCAGGCACTACCGTAATGCAGTATGGGACAACGCATTGAGGAATTTGATGCCTTTTCAATAGGAGCGATTCCAAGAGCTCAAAATGACATGGCTGATTCGTTGGGTCAAGCTTTCAAGATCTCTCATGCTCCCGCACCCGGTTTGAAAACAAACAAATACACCATTGAAGTGGTTTTCCACCCAAGCGCGCTGCATAACTCTCAAGATTGGCGTATTCAACGATGATAATCACCTCATTGCCTTTCTAGAAAAATCAGAAAATTTTGATGAGTTGTATTTTGAAGGATCCACCTCTCCATGCCGTGAATCAATCAACAGTCAAAACCACGAAACAAAGGAGAGCGATGGCATTTGTCAGCTTAAGGGAAATAAAATCCCGAAGGGCCTGGTTTCTCTGGAGCGCCTGTTTGACAGGCATGACCGTTTTGTGAAAAAGAAAAGGCGAGATGATCCTAGCTCATCTCCAGAGACAGAACCAGTCAATATAGGTTCTGAGGCACATCCACAATTCGTGAACATCGGGAAATGTTGCACGCCAGAAGAAAAGCGGAAATTTGTCAAGTTGCTGAAAAGATATATGGATGTATTGGCATGGTCCTATGCAGATTTAAAGTCCTTCAAGCCAGAGGACGTTCAGCATAATATACCACTGAAAGAAGATGCCAAAGCCTTCCGTCAGAAGCAAAGGCATTATAATCCCAAGGTTTCGGGCACCATTCAGGCCGAAATTCAGAAGATGCTTGACGCAAGAATCATCTTCCCTATCCATCACAGCACTTGGGTGGCAAACATTGTGCCGGTACGCAAGAAAAACGGTGAAATACGCATCTGCGTAGACTTCCGAAACTTGAATCAAGCTTCGCTGAAAGACAACTACCCTCTTCCCATAATGGACCAAGTTCTGCAAGCAGTAACTGGGTCAGAGATGCTGTCTATGCTTGACGGTTTTTCAGGCTATAATCAGATTGAAGTCTCGCCTGAAGATCAATTCAAAACAGCATTCACTACTCCATGGGGTACATTTGCCTACAGCAGGATGCCTTTCGGCCTAACCAACGCTGGTGCCACTTTTCAGCGGGCCATGGATTTCGCATTTAAAGGCATGATGGGAAAAGTCATTGTAGTTTATCTAGATGACTTAACCGTGTTCTCCAAACGACGAAGTGATCATTGTGATCACTTGGAGCAAGTATTGGCCAGGTGTCGAGAACATGGGATTTCCCTAAATCCTAAAAAGTCTGTTTTTGGGGTTACTGAAGGGAAATTGCTAGGCCATGTGGTTAGCAAAGAAGGAACGAAGATTGATGCCGAAAGAGTTAAGGCTATCCAAAGCCTTACTCTGCCTACAAGCAAGAATGGTGTTCATTCTTTCTTCGGAAAGGTGAACTTTCTTAGGCGTTTTGTCCCTGATTTTGCTGAGAAGACCCGCCACATACTGAACATGATGAAAGGGTCACCCACTTTCAGATGGAGTGAAGAGGGGAAAAGGTCGTTTGAAGAGATAAAAACTTCTGTTGCTCATGCACCGGTCCTGGTATGTCCGGATTTCTCCAAAGACTTCATTATGTATAGTTACGCCTCCGAACATACTGTGTCTGCAATCCTAATGCAAAAGAATTCAGAGGATATTGAATCCCCGATTGCATTCATGAGTTCTCCCCTCAAGCCCCACGAGTCAAGATGACTCACTGAAAACACGCCTTTGCTTAGTTGTCAAAGCAAAGAAGAATTTCAGGTATTATATTCTGAACTCGCATACGGTGGTGCTGGTTCCTGACACTGCGGTGAAGTCAATTCTAACTCAGCAGGAGTTAGGAAGCTTGAGAGGGAATTGGATCGCAAAGGTCCAGGAATATGACCTAGATATTAAACCCACCAAGCTGGTGAGGGGCAAAGGCCTGTGTCAGCTAATGGCTGAGAACAAGGGTTCAGAAAATCCTGATGAAAGAGAAAATTGTACCAATGAAGAGCAAACCCCTCTAGAAGGGCCTGATTCTCTGCCTCTGGTTCTATTTGTGGCAACTAGTGACGAATGGTACTCCGACATTGCTTTCTTCCTCACCTACGGCGAATGCCCGATGCACCTAATCAAAGGAGAAGCGCATCAGAAAGCTCAGGGCAGCTAAGTATGTCATCTGGGATGACGGTTTATATAAGCGCGGGATAGACGGTGTCTTTCTGCGATGTGTTGACAAGCCCCAGCAAGTAAAACTGCTGGAAAGTTTTCACAACTCGGCCTGTGGAGGCCATTTTTCTTCTTCCGTGACAGCGCACAAAATCATTCGAGCCAGGTACTACTGGCCGACGCTCTTTCAAGATGCGGCTACCTGGGTGGCAAAATGTGAACCCTGTCAGCAATTCGTCGGCAAGCCCAAGTTGGCTGCCCTCCCCCTAAGGCCGGTCATTATCAATGAACCATTCAGGCAATGGGGAATTGATTTTATTGGTGCACTCAATCCTCAATCGAGTGCTGGACATAGCTATGTCCTCACGGCAATAGATTACTTCACTAAATGGGTGGAGGCCATACCATCAAGCATGCCACTTCGAGGTGGTTTGCGCTTTATCAAGGAAAATATCATTGTCAAGTTTGCATTCCAAATAAAATCGCTGCCTTGATAATGCTTCTAACTTCTCTCCCGAAGTTATTAGTTTTGCTATGAATATGGGATAACTTTAGCACATGCCTCGATTATTATCCTCGGGGAAATGGTCAGCAGTAATCCAAGAATAAGAACTTGGTGACCATCATACGGAAATTAGTAGATGAAAATCAGCGGATGTGGCACAAGTCTTTGTATGATGCTTTGTGGGCGGACCGCATTACCCCCCAAGAGATCCTCTGCATGTCACCTTTTCAAGTGTTATATGGCACTGATGCCGAACTTCCCATTTCTGCGGAACTTCCTGCTCTACGCTTGGCACGAGCAATCGAAGATGAAACTTTTCAGAGTTCTCTGGAAAAGAGAATCATGTACCTTGCGGAACTTGAAGAAAAGAGAGTAAGGGTGGTCGACAGGATCACTGAACATCAGAATCAAGTGAAGAAGCTTTTCGACAAGAAGGCCAAGCAGAGGAATTTTGAAGTGGGAGATCTCGTCCTTCTCTGGGACAAGCGAAGAGAGCCAAAGGGTATGCACGGAAAATTTGATTCCCTATGGAGAGGGCCCTTCAAAATCAAGCAACTCAATGGAGAGAATAGTTTCTATCTCTCATATCTGGATGGAGCTGAGCTCCCGCTTCCCTATAGCGGGCAACATCTCAAGATCTTCAGGAAGTAGAGCTTGCTCTCTTCTTTGTACAGTTTATTTTAGTCGTTGCTTTGTGTTTGCTTTGCTTTCGGTTTTGTGTGTTTCCTTTGTTCTCCCCTCCGGTCCCCTTGTTTTTGACTCCGTACTCCAATGGATAGGCACATGTGATCTGGGATTCTCTACCCCCGAGTTTGCTCAGGGATAGTCCCCAGAAAGAGCCAGCTGTTATCCCGTAAAATTGACAAGGGCAATTTTACCGATAACCTTACCGAAAATTTTGTTTCGATCCCTCGTTAGGGATCCTTCGCGTTCAAAATATTGTAAAATCCCTTCCCGGGAAATTCAGTTTTTGAACTTAGTCTTTTTGAGCCTTTTTGGCTGGGCGCATGGTTTTGCCTTGCAACATCAATTTTTGATGCGCCTCCTTAAAAGCCTTTGGCGCGTGGTTTTCCATGTTAGCACGTCTTTCGGTGCGCCAAAGGATGTTGAGTAAGTTTTTGGTGCGCCAAAGGGCGCACGTAATATCTTTGTTACATCAAGTTTTGGTGCGCCAAAGGGCGCACATAGCTTCGTGTCGACAACTCGTTTGATGCGCCAAAGGCGCGCTCATTCTCCTGTTGTCATTTCCTTCCATGCGCCAAAGGGCGCACGCTTTCCCCTGTCGACAGCTGTTTCCATGCGCCATTTCAAAAGTTGGTGGCGCATTAATGACAAGATTTTCTATATATACCCGTGCCCGCCATGTCATTTTCATTTCATTTTGACAAGCACGTGATCGCTCTGGATTTGTCAGCTCTGCTCTGTCATTATCTCGCCCTGTGGACCCGCTTTCCGATTTTAACATATATTTAAGGTAAGAGGTTCATCCTCTTTTTCATTGCATGCTTTCGTGTTTTGGTCTGTGTTCGGTCTGCTGGTCTGTGTTTAAAAGAGTATGTTTAGGTGTTTCCCCCTGAGCTTTTCAATCGTTTTCTTCTCTCCTCTTCTTCCCTTTTTCCAGATCTGCTGGTAAAGGGAGCTTTCTTGAATGGCTTGGCTTGATTAAACCTTTTGTAAAACCTTACTTGCCCAAGTAACTATTTAGGTGGAGGAAATGAGTAAGAATGATTTGAGTGAAGAGTCTTTTTTCAAATGGCGCACTGGCGCGCCTTGTTACAATCAAGACAGTCGCGCCCCTCGGCGCACTTACCCGCCATGCAACATGCTCAAGACCCGCGCCTAGGGCGCACCCGGCCATCCTGCTGCAGTTTAAATTCATGCGCCCTCGAAGCTACCCCTTTTACATGCTGCAAGTTTAAATCCCGCGCTTCCATAAAAACTTCACGCACCCTTTACCCCCGCACAGATCCTCTTCTATGCGCCAAAGGGCGCGCCCAGCTTCCATGCAACGCAAGAGTTATTTGCGCAAGTATAAAACCTCCAAGGCGCGGGCGCACCTTCCGTTGTAAGTACATGATGTTGTGTAGACCCTCCATGCGCCGCGCCATATACCTTTGGCGCGCCTTTTTTCCATGTTGCACAATCTGCCCATGCGCCAAGGGGCGCACCAAATCTCAATGTAACATGCATTTCCTGTGCGCCCTTTATATAATGCAGTCTGCTTCATCCATGCGCCACGCGCCTTTGGCGCCAACTTAACCTCACAGACCCTTTTCCTGTGCGCCTTGACTATTCAAATTGTTATATACATTTTTCATGCGCCCGCGTCCCGAACCTTAAAAGTTCTAACTCTTTCTTCTTAAGTATTCCCATGGAAGATCAAATGACTAATTCAAGCTTCTTGATTGGGTTTCGCTCCTTCTACGTGCGGATCATCGATAAGCCTCAAGAACACATGTCTACGCTGCAAGCAAGAGACCCATCAAACCAAGAGGGAAGGCAAAGCTAATGTAAGAAGAAATGAAATACAAATATCGAGGGTCGATGCCCGAATCACAGCAGAGTGTAATATGGATGTCGTGATTCTAATCGGGCCACATCGACATAGAGGAATTCTCCGGGTAAGGACTCGTAAAGTGACAAGGAGTCCATGGATGGATAAATTGATAGGCAGCCGCCCGCACTTCGCCTGGTGGGATTCTGCGCTGTCTTGTAATAACGAGTTTATGATGGTTGTTGCCAGACAATCCTTCAACAAAGACACAAGATGTGTCGAGAATAAAGCAAGGGCGAGGTAGTTATAAACCTTACTGCCCGTCGCTTTGAGTTGATGCTTGGCATCCCTCACCACCGAAACTATGTGGCTGTTAGCCAGCAAGAATGCCTCAAGGCTTGGGAGGACAACGAAGACAATTGCATGCAATTGATGAATGAGGTCTACCTCAAGAATAAGAAGGTAGTGACCCGGTGGCCTCAAACTATCCACCGGAGTGATTTCTCAGAGGAACTCAGTGATACAATCACCTTCCTGAGCAGAGTCTTCGGTCTTTCAGATGCTCACTACTTCCATAAGTGGATGCTGCGATACCTGGACACAATGAATAAGAATCTGCCCGATCAGCGTTTCTGCTGGGGGGAGATAATAAGCAGCACAATATCCGAGCAACTGCAACAGTTCGCTACAACAGGAGTGTTCCACATGAACTCCTACGTAGTGTATGCTGCTGCGTCTGAAAGGGATTATCCAGGGCTGCACCGAAGTGGAACTTGGCCTCAGGCCAAAATATATGAATACTATCAAGAGCTGAAGCTGGAGAACAGCATCCAACACTTCGCTAAGATCAATGATGTTTTCTTCTATCACATCATGTGCATATTGCAGCCAAACTTGACTCATGGCCGGACAACCAAAAACATAGTGGCAGCCACAGAGAAGTGGGGGGCCTTGTTCACCCAGTTTCCCACATTCACCTATCTAAGGGCGGTCAACTTTTTGGGCGAACCAACCAGGTTGCCAAGGTATGCTGGACCAAAGCTGATTTTATTGAACTATCAAGACAAATGTCACATACCATGAAAAGTGCCTCAAGAGAAAGAAGGGCGGAACTCCTTTCCCCTCACAAGAGGGCCGTTACACATGCTCCAGCCTATCACAAGGCGAAGGAGATGTTTGCGAGCTAGAATTGCTCAACCTAAAGCATGATTTCCCAAAGAAGGCCCACATTCGACCCTAGGGGTCGCTCTACCAAGGGCTAAGCTTGATCCGATTCATGTCCCTCAGATTGAGGATATCTACATTGACGTTCTCCATGAGGTAGAACTCAGAAGAAAGGATCACTCTCGCTTAGCATTAACGGAAATCATCCATTACGGAGTGGCCATTGTCCCAAAAGGCTTCCAAACCACGGAAGACGAAGTAGACAAAGTGTATAATGACACGAAGGGGGATGATCGGCCCTTCCCTGACATCGACAAGCAAGGCTCCTCAGACAATCGAGGAGAGGGTCAAGGAGACTATGCGGAGAACAGAGCATTGGTGCCGCATGAATGGGTTAATCTACCTCGGTGTAGATTTTACAACTTCTCCTTTGGGTAATGCACCTCCAAGGTCAAAGAAGCAGCTAAAAGGCAAAGCTGCGGAAGGTGAGCCTAGCACCATTCAGGAGGAAGCCCCTGAAAGTCCTCTTCCTTCGAGCCTGAACAAGTAATAACCCTGGATTCGCCAGAGAAGGAATTGACAGAGGATAGTCCTATACGCCCATCCACCCAGGATGTCGGCATCGCTACAACTACAGAGGTCCCTTCTATCCCTCCTTCTTCTCTTCCTCCCCTTCCTCAGATGTCGGCAACCACTCCTTTGGTTGTGTCCTCTCCTTCTTCTTCTACTCTCTCCCCTACCTCTTCGTCCATCTTCTCCTCTCTCGCTGATTTGTCTTCCTCCATTTCTTCCCTCATTTCCGGCTCCTTCCCTTCCCATGTCTTCTCGCACTGCGGTTTCCTTCCTCCCGTGGGCATGTCTTCGGCTATTCTTTCAATGCCGCCCGCCGCGTGTCTCCACACGTTCTTCCCCTCTTCTACCGTTGCTGCTCCCCCTCTCGCCTCTCGGTCCTTCTTCAATAGACCACTGATCTCTCAAAGAAATGAGCCAACCAAAGAGGAAAGTCCCCATCGCTCCGATGGACTTTTCACTCATTCCGGCTAAAGGAGCAAAGAAGCACAAGCCGGTTACACGCTTCTCCAAGAGCGCTGCAGGTGAGAGGGTTATGGAAATTGCCTACCCCGATCCCACCAAAGAGAAAGAAGATCTGTCTCCCAGAGATTTCACAAAGGACTCCAAGTCACAATGGGGACATCCTCTGAAAGTCTCCAGGGGGAAGCTCTTTCCGCAGTTGATGCACTCTGCGAAAAGCTTCAGGAAACAAAGGAAGAAAAGAGGCTACTGAAGGAGCAGAATAAATACCTGCTTCAAGCCCTACAGAAGATGGGAAGTGCACCTCCCACAACTGCCGCCGAGACTCCTGAGCTGCTCAGTCAGGAGAAGATCAATGAATATTCAAAGATCGGCGAAGGTGGTATGGTCAAGCTTTCTCGCTTGAGGAGCCAAATCCTTAAGGATAGTGAAAAGGTGATCGCCGAGTATATCAGTTTATACCTGAACATCGAGAAGGCGAATAAGGAACTCCAAACATTAGCAAGTCCAGTATCAGAAGAGCTCGAAAACGCCAGACTCCAACACGAGGCCTTCCAACAAATGTTCGACTGTTCAGTCGAAGATTTGGTCAAGTTTGGAGTATTCGGTCATCCAAGGACCCTCAACAAGACCATGTCCACTCGACTATCGGATAGATCAGCTCGAATTTGTGTTAGAGAAGATAGACAAGGTGAAGGAAGAGGCCCTGGATGCGATGCATCAAATGGAGAAGATTGTTCTATCTATGACTCCAGGGTTGCTCACTCCTTCCCTCACCTTGAGATCAGCTGACGATACTATCCGAATTTTCAAGGAGTTAGCTTCTCAAGGGACAGGGCCAGAAGTCACTTTCGACATCGAATCCATCAACAACTTACTGGCCTGTAGAGACTTCATCGGGTCCCTAATCGAGGCGGGTAAAGACTATTCCAAGGTCCCCGAAAAGCTCATTGATGAGCGGGAAACTTGCAAGCAAATCGAAAAGGCACAAGGATCCATCACAGGATCAATTTGCGCCAATGATCAGCAAGTTCTTGGAATACCGCGCTCAGTTCCACATCTCATCTCCTGATCAGCATCAAAAACAGGCGACCCCTTTTAGGCCACAGGATGATGATGATGAATAGCTTCTTCTTCTTCTTCTTCTTCTTCTTCTCCTCTCTATTCTCCGACTTTCTCTTCGAAATATCTGAAGTGTGTTGGCACAAACGATGACATCATCCATGTTGCATCATGGGATGATGTCATCCATCCAAGTTGTCAAAGTCAACATGACTTTTGGATATTTTGTAAATATCTTGTGAATAAGTGGTTGGCTCCATTTTGCCTTCTCTCTCCCTCACTTTCTATAAATACTAGAATACTTGTTGTATTCAAGGGTGAACATTTTTCAGATAGAAATAGAAGTGAGGAGAGAAAGACTTTGAGCTTTCTTGTAACAGATAAAAACAATTAATACAATTATTCAGACTTTGTGCTCAATAACTGTGTTATACATTAAGATCTTTCTTATGTTAGGTCTCGTGTGTTTATTCTCACAATTCATATCTACTTTTCCGTCACTTGTTTATCAAGATTGCTTTGTTTATTTATGCAAGTAGGTTTGGCTCTGTTTACTACCAAGCCCAAAGCATAGATCTTCTGACCCTTCCGCTTTGGAACTCATTTCTTTTCTTCCTTCGGATCTGCTTCTTTCTCTTCTCCTTCTTTTTTATTCCTTTCTCTTCGCAGCCTAGAACACTCTACTCGGGATGAGATCCCAACCCCGAAGGCGTAATCTGTGAGACTTGCATAGGTTCCTCGCTAGAAGTAGCAATAAACCGGTTTCGCTTTGGCTTTGCCTCAAAGAGGGGCTAAGCCCCGCACACTTTGTTGGCTCGTTTATCCATAGATCTGCCCATGCGACAGATTTTCGGACCAACATAATTATAAGCTCACCCTTGGATCTAACACCCGGTAGCACTCTGCACCTAACCTTCATTCATCCATCCCTATATTTCCCAGAAGACATCTTTCTCACTCTCTGAGTCTTCTCCATTGCCTTACTATTCCCCCAACCATCTACCAACCTTAAAAACCCCATAACCACCCTACAATCAACCTCTACCCAGAAGCCCCTGAATCAATGCCCCTACCGATATCGATTATCCCCTATCGGTAGTGGTTTTATAACATGATCGGTTATCAGTGACCGACATCGGTCACTGTGACTTATACCAAAACCAACCTTTCACCTATTTATCTCCTAACAACCTCGTGATCCACTGGTCTATCCTCAGTATCTTGATCCAACGTATTAATAACAAGTGACCAAACAAACAAAATGACGTTTTATTATGGGTAGTTTAGTCTCTAATGCTTTTAGTAATGAGGTACCTAAATCGTGATTTCGCAATAGCTTCTTTATTATCATTTGCAATAATTTATATAAAAGGAACTCCACTCACTTTCAAAAGGAAGTTTAGTATTTCCTGGGCCCAAGGTAGTTCCCTTACTTATTGTCTAACTAAAATCTGGTGGTCTTGCATTCTTATTTACAGGTAGTCCTTCCCAGACAAAAAGGAGTTCTTCACAATCGGTCTGATCTCTCTACGGTATGCGCACACCTTCCCAACACTCAACAGGTATTCCTCCTAACCCTAACCCCTTATCTATTTCTCAAGAGAATGAAAGGATAGAAGTAACTCTATTTTGGAACTAAAATTATGTGCGAAACACTATTATAAACATGAAGTACATTGTAATATTTTGAATCATTTGCATTTGTAAGTAAAGAAAAATGGGGATTCTATAGGGCCCTAGCCCAGAAATATTTACATACATTCTTGATATCATAGCAAAAAGGAAAAGGGAAAGATACATTGTCATTTTGTTACTAAGAAATCCTCCTTGAAAGGAGGAATCTTGTTCAAAAGCCTATTCTTTCTAAAGACAAATTCCTCAACATCCTCAACCCCTTGTACAAACAGAATGTCTCCTACAAGATCACAAGACATGTTCAAAGCCATGAGCTCGTTGATACTTTCCCTAGGGCCATTCAAAACATGAATCAATTCTAACTTCTTCCCATATGAAGAGACCCATTCCTTAAGACCTAAACCACCCTTGAGATAAGCTTTCTTTCCTGTAGCTTTTGAAGTGGAAGGTGGTAGAGAAGTGCTTGTAGGAGCTGAGGTACAATTCATGCAATCTCTGACATGACCGGTGTGGATGTTTGGAGTTGGATTCACCCCCTATATTTTGTCGAAAAATATGGTGGTGCTCCGTGATTCTGCATGCAGGACTCCGGTGGCTTCTTCGAGAAGAGAAAGGTGTTGCTCAAGTTCGGTCATCTGCCGATAAAGGGAAGGCATGTTCTCCATAGAGGCTTCCTCATGAAAAACATATGTTTCTCAGCAGAAATCTCCTTCTCGAAAATTCTTCATTACAAATGAAAGGAAAAATATTGATGGAAGTAATCTTTATATAGCAGCCTACACTTAAGCCATAATTTCTTCAACCCCTCGGGAGTTTTTTGATTCTCCCACCAGAACAAGTGAAAATACATGACTTGGAAGGTAGAAAAAATTGGGCTTATTTTAACCAAAATTCTCAATCAAGGCTACCCTAACAACTTGAGATGTCAATGGCCCGTCACACTCTTCTTGGTCCACAATGTCAAAGAGCATTCTCATGAATGCCTCATCTGGACCAGATAGGTCAAAATTGAGTGTAGAGCTTCAAATGAAAGCTCTTTCAAGCTAGGTGCTAATGCTACCTCCTCCATCTTACAGAAATAAATTGCACTAAGCCTCTCACACTAGAACTTGAAGAAAAGACGCAAGATTATGAAGGGAATGGTGAGAATTTATAGAAAAAATTGAGCTTGAGAGTTGTTGTGAACAAAATCATGTCCAAGTAAATGCTAAGATTTCCTTTGATGTTCACACGAGATTGATAAAGGTGAAGTAGATTGACACCAATCAAAAAAGGAGTTATTTGGCTTGATGTAAAAAACCACACAGAGGGACATTCAGTTCGAAAAGAAGTAATAATGATTGTGTGTGTTTCAAAAAAGATTCCCAAAAGAGAGAATGATAAATGTCAAATCAAGCCACTTTGGAACATCCAAAAATCATTAAAAAGGTTTCTCAACTTTCCCTAATGGAAATAATCAAATTGATGATGGAAAGTAATGACATGGTGCCTGGTCATCATAGCAACACAAAAGAATGAAACATACACTGACGGTACTTATAAAACAATCTCTCCACATGGCACGATAGGAGTAAAATATTCCTAGGGTGACAACCGTGAATCAGATATTGTTACTTGAGTGAAGAATATTCTTCACAAAGATTCACTATTTGTAAAATGGGGAAAATGAAACAATGAGAGGATCACGATTGTACATATACGAGAGACATGTTCTCGTATGAGGGGGTTAATTTTTCTAAGCTTTAGAAGAGATAAAGAGAATTGATGTGTTTTCTTGAATCTTAAATTTTAATGAGATACTTGTGAGTTGTTTTGCTTCTTCAAATTGTCTCAGTGTCAAGATGGTTGTAAGTGTACAACCATTGATAAGCATTGAGAGCATAGGTTTTGTGTTCCCTTGTTAAGGAAATTGGAAATTTGAAAATGAACTGTGTGTATGCTCATAAGATTTTTCATGTTTTGTTTTTTAGGTAGTATACTTTAAATCAATTAGCTATTTTTCCTATTGCAATCTTTTGTTTATGACCCTCTGAATTACACTAGATCTGACCTTAGTGGTAGTATTTTGGCAATTGAGTTCATGTTGTAGTGAGAGCATTCTCATGCAGTGTTGTACACGATTTAAATTCATTATACATCCATTCTGTTGTAAATATTTTTGTAAGCCTTTGAGTGAATCTTAGTGTGAACATTTTGTTAAGATATTGACATGAGATTTCATGTGCAATTTCTTAAAGGTTGTATGAAACCATGTATTCTTAGGCATCCATGAATGCAAATCTTCTTTTCAAGGGACTGTTTCTAGTTAATTGAGTATCCTTTATACCTAGAGTGATATTTTGGCACTGTTGGAGTTTTGAGAAACCTGTTATAATCAATTCCATCCTAATTTAATCTCCCATCCTCACAAAATACATACCTACCATCACTTAAATCCTACAAACCGCTTCTATTTATTTACTTCCCTTTCCATGAATATGCAGAAGCAAATAGAAATTTTTACTATTTAGAGTAACTTGAGTCTAATTGGAGTGACATATGCACCATTGTTTAGTGTGACAACTTGTGAGAGTTAAATGATGCATTCATTGGCCATGATCATTTAGGACTAACTTGCTTGCTCTAAAGGAAACTAAGAAACTGAGATTCCATCCATCCCCCTACATTTTCAAGTTACACTACAGTTCTCTCACCCTAGTTAAAGGTAGGACTTAAAGTAGTAGGGAAGGCCATCCCATTTGTACATGTCACTCAATCCCTCCAAAGCTTGGTTTAAATGAGTTTGTTAGACATATTCCCCGGCTACAAAATGACATAAACTTCCAATTCTATCATTCTTAAAGCATCCCATCTCACTTGTTGATGTTGCACGGCCCCAAGGAGGTGTAATATTGGGTACCAAAAGGGGTCACGTGGCGGGATTTCGGCTCTCCTCAACGCATTTGGGCTCCACGGACCTTAAGTCCCCGAATTAAATTGTGTTAGATAATTCTACCGAGTCTCGATAGGGTCAAGACAAGTCAAAGGACACATGGTGGGTGAAAGCAATGACAAATGTCAATAAATTAATGGTATCGGGGTGGACACATGGTGTTATTCCGCCACACTTTAGGCCAATAGAATCATGGATCTCAAGTCGTAGAGTGAATGTAATTTAGTAAGAGGCGTTGGGTTTGTAAGAAGGAAGGAGTAGTTAAAAGACAAAGGGGAAGACACGTAAGCAAAGCCTGACCCCGCAACCAACCAAAGACCGACATGTGGCGAAGAAAAAGCAATGCACACGTTAGCAGGAGTCAATCCCCGAGTTAATCAAAGGTTGCCACATGTCACATTTTTGTGTTTCCCTACATGTAAAGCTTTATAAGGCCATATATTTTGATCTCGTGCTCCAAATCTTGCTAAATTTATATCGTTGGAAAGGTCTCTTTGAGCCCTTAACTTTAGCATCATCAGATTCAGAAATTGATGGTGGTTAGTGGAGAAAAAAACATATTCAAAATTCAAGTTGCAGTCCCAGTGTTGGCCAACCACCCGTCTTAATGAAGTACGGTGTCTGTTTCTTCTCTAAACACACTAGACAAAAGGAATGAATGAATTTGGCAGGATGTCCATGCTCCTTTTTAGAATTTTAATGCATCCTATTGGTGGGTGAAGAGGGAAATCAAATTTTTCTTCTCTCTCTCTCTCTCATCTTCTATATATTATAACAATCGCCATTTGGTGCAAAGGAGGTGGATTGGGGGTAGTAGAATTTTTTATTAAAGTTTAAGTTTCAAGTTTCAGGTTTCTAGTTTCTTGCAAGCATGTGTTTGTATCTAGTTTGTAAGGAAGAGCTAAGGTGGTTGCATTGTATAGCCATTAGCAGGTTTTGAGGGCATTTGTTTGTGTCCCCTAGCCAAAACTTAAATGAATAAATCCTCTCTATTTTGATCAAGCTATACTTTCACGTTTCTCTTGTTTTAAAGGAATGAAAGAGGCAATATTGGTTCTGATTACTATCTTGCATTGGCTTTAATTTGTTAAGTACAAACATGTATTTCTTAGTTGTTGTATTCTTCTGTCACTATGTGAACATTGTATAATAGTGTATATTTTGTAATAGTTCAACTCAGTTGTAAAATCCTAAAGGCAACATCACTTTTGAAGAGCTTTTGTTATCCCTTAAGGGTCTTTTGGGTGTATAAGACAAATACAACAAGTTCTTTATCTCAGCTCTAACTCCATGATTTGTAGTTAGGATTGTGAAGACTGTAGACAACATTTGTGTGAATTGAGTATCAATGAATGCAAATGTTATTTCACGATCATGTTAAATTGATTGTTCTTTTCAAAGCATCACAATTAAGGATGGATTATTTCCATGGGAACATTAAGACACCAAGGTCATAAAAGTAATTACCCTCCCCCTTCAAATCTCAATTAAAAACAACTAGTGATCTTCATACCTACTAAGCATATCATACCTGCATACCATACATATGCTTATTCTGCAAAGTGAGTTCAAAATTTTTCCATTATTAGTAAGCTTTGCTAAGAATCCCACCAAGTCTATGATCCAATATCATTCAAAGCAGCCTTGGTCAATAATGTTATGCAAATGCAATATCTGAAGTTGTTCATTATCTCATGTATTAGATATGTATTTGATTGTCAAGTGCTTATAATAAATCAAGTGACAACTCTTTTGAGAGAAGTATTGTATGTGTGGTTGCACTTGCTTCAAATTAAGTTGCACCAACCATAGAGGAAACCAAGCCATGAAAGCTTTTCCTTTATTCAAACCCCCAACTAGGTCCTCTCACCTTGGTCTAGACAGAGCCATAAGAAGCCAGGTAAAGCCAACCCCTTTGTGAAGGTGCCTCCTGATCACCTCCTTGATTTGAGTCATTGAGTTGAGTGTTGAACAAATCCTTGACTATCAACAACAAAGAACTTTTCATTGTTCATCATTCTCTCAAATCCAACCCACTCAAGTTAGCTGCTCATCTCCTAGGGGTGTTATTTTGGGAGCCAACAAGTTTTATTGCAAAGATCTCATACCTGATTTCAAACTTTGTATTTCAATCATACATGTCAAATATGCTCCATTATTCCGTAAAATCAAACATTTAAATAACTCAAAAAATAAAGTATGATATATGAGTTTTTAACTAATTCATGCATGTGCAGAAATTCTATGTTTATGCAATGTACAAGCTTACATGAAAGCTATGTAAGATTATCCACTTCAAAGTTTATACAAAACATAAGTTTGCATTAAGTTATGCAAGTATGTTGACTTCAAAATTTATGCAATGTAAGACTTCATAGGAAAACTATGCAAAATAGTCATATTCCTCATTTAAAACAAGTATAGAAACCTTTTAGTCATTATTCATCATTTAGAATATATATATAAACATCCTTGCACCGAGATTTACAAACAAAAGCGAGAAAGTGGAAAGAGTTGCAAGATTCAAATTAATACAACATATTCAAAGACTGTAATCTTTATGAACTAACAGGTTCCTACATTGTTTGTAATAGAAAAATAATATATTTTGGGGGGTCGAAAAAATGACAGGGTGAAGGAAATAACATGAAACCCTAATGGTGGTTGTTTTGTAGGGGAGGGTGTCACTCATAGTTCGAAGATCTTAGTAGAGAAGAAAGGTAAGCATTTCCTCCAAGAGGCAGAAAGGACTTGATATCAATTCGAGATTTTTTTCCCCTGAGCCAAGAAAACAGGTTAGAATGTATAAAACTCACGCACACACCGAAGGAATGCTTAATCCCATTTAAGAGTCTCAAACCCCTCAATCTAGCGGTCCCTCATGTAGCGCCAATAGAGAGATCCCTCGCTTTTGAATGACAGATAGAATGTGGCTCACTCACCGGGGGCATTGTTGTTAATGGAAAGCGTGGTGGGAGTGTAACATCCACCAAGGCAATGATGCCCAATGTTGCTTCCTTTAAAGAAGTAGTACAACAAAAAGATCTCAGTCCTTCTGCTAAGTTGGTATACATTGTGGACCTGGCAGAAGAGGCTCCTCTCTTGAGTTTGGATAACCTAAATATTTTGGCTCACCTCCAAACCATGTCCCAACTTGTTGTCATTGAAAGATTTAACGGTATATGGCCATCTTCATCTTCCCTTTCACTTTGGATTTCCAAAAATTGGTCTACAAACTGCGAAGTCTCCTTTTACTCCAAGGGTTCTTTATGATTTTAATAAGGTTTTGCAAGTGGATCTTCACATCACATTCACTATGACATAAGCAAAGGTATTGCGAAAACTGTGTGAATAAGATGAAGGTATTACGAAGACCTTGTGACACAGCCTGATTCGATCCCTAGATTTTCTAGAGACTACAAAGGCCTGCCGGATCATAGACCGGGCACCCAGTGGCACTCTAGTATCCTTCTAAGCACCCCGGTCGGTCAGATTCTTAGATTTTTCCATTCCTGAAGTTGTCCAAATCAAACCCTACCCGATCGCACATCAACTTGTTTTAGTCTTGTACACAACGAGGTAAGTCAATTTCAGGTTAGTACCATACCCCTTTTATTTTCATTATTCCAATACATTCAAATAATAAAATAAAATATTTATATTCAACATTTTAGTATTTCATTCTGTTTCTATTTAGATTAACTCATAAAATTCAATATTTTAGTTAATCATTTTGGTGAACCCTAATTTTAGAATACTTTGCCTTTGGATCCTTTTCAATACCTTAGTGGTTAAGCATATTTCCTCTTCTTCGCCCATCATGTCTCATTTTAGTGTCAATCCTATTTATGATGAGGCCATCATAGCTGAACTCAAAGCTTTATATAGTACCCCAATGGCTACACCTGATCATACTCAATAGGAACTTTTGAAGGGCCAACAACATGTGCCAACTAGTCTTGTAGATTCTCCTATGGTATCTACCTCATTGATGACCCTATTGCATTCACTCATTATACACCATACCATCCGGTCACTTGTGGTCCTTTTGATATGCCATCGGATGCTTTAGATGACTCTATCATTGATTACTTATTAGGCATTGATACTTAGTCAAGTATACATCATGAATCTTCTTATATTCCACCTACTACTATAGTTACTCCTATATCTTCTACCGCTTCTGATAGTACTCCTCCCGCATCTCATTCTAGCTTGCATTCTCCTTCATATTACATTGATGACCCTACTGATAGTCTTGTCAATAATAGCATTATTCCTGGAACTCCATCTACTACTAATGATTATCACGAGTCTCCTTCTTTCTATACCGTTGAGTGTGACTCTCCTACTCCATTGTTGTCTTCTCCTGAGGCTACATCTACTATTGTGCATGAGTCACCACCATCCGTCACTTCTTCTCCTTCTATTCCCACATCATCTATGGCTCCTACTTCATTTTCACCTATAGAGGTTTCATCCTTGGTCACCTCACCTATTAGGGATATTTTTGATGTTAGTCATACTATTTTATCGATATTCCACCTTCATCATCTATTATAGCTCCTTCTAACACATCCTGCTAATGTGCCTTTAGCATTGGACTCTATTGTATCACCTTTTGACATCCCCATGATCACTCACAATGGAAAACTTCAACCACTTAACACATTGTTGCCATCTTCTACCATCCCCTCATAGGACATTCTCTCTCTCATGCATGTTGTAGGTCAGCTTCAATCTCAAGTTCATACCCTCACTTTAGAAAGTAAGGCCTATTATGCCTCTATCGACAACAATTCTTTGCATGGTAATCCCGTTCCTAAAAAGATTCATAATTTTACCTTCCCTAAAGACTTTACCATGCCCACTTTCACATGTTTTGATGGTATTGGTGACCCTCATGCTCATCTCCTACACTATCATATGCTTATGGCCTCTCATTCTAATGATTGATTGTTACTTAAGGCCTTTCGTTATAGTCTTGTTGATGAGGCACTACAGTGGTACACCCATTTACCCTTTGGATCCATTAGCACTTTTTATGACATGGAGGATGCTTTCCTCCGTCGTTTCATTATCAATAATGGCCCTAGAGTTACTTATGACCACATACCTACTTTACATTAAGGATCCTCTGAACCTATCCAAGATTATATCTTACGGTTTAATGCCTATATACACCAGCTCATATTCCAACCTAGTGACTTAGAGAAGCAATTAATTTTTTTGTGATGGCCTCATTTCTCCACTTAAGAAAAGGTTACAATATGATACTTGCAAGTCATTCATCCTCTTATGTTATAAAGTTATTGACCTAGAAAAATATCTTCTATCCTCACATATCATTGAACCTACACATGTTTCTCTCGACCATTCCATCCTCTAGTCTTCCACTCACACCTCTAGTTGAGCAGCCAAAACAATCTCCATCTTTACCTAACGTCAACCCAAACAAGCTCAACCCACTCCTCTACCACCAACCTATAATTCTCCACTCCGTAGCAAGCTACTACCTCCACCACTCCACTTAAGTCACAAAGAGCCTTTATTTTTCTCTCCTCACATTCGACCACATGATGAGTTGCATATATTACATAATGAGCAATTAATTCGGCTACCCTCCAACTAGCATCATCCCCGACACCAATTACAACGTCGGTGTGACCAACACTATTATAATTATCATTACATCAATGGCCATCGCGATAATGCTTATCTTGCC
Organism: Taxus wallichiana var. yunnanensis; assembly: GCA_018340775.1. Taxonomy (NCBI): domain Eukaryota; kingdom Viridiplantae; phylum Streptophyta; class Pinopsida; order Cupressales; family Taxaceae; genus Taxus; species Taxus wallichiana. Next base: position 172,775,740 of record CM031233.1, read on the forward strand.
CTACGTAAGAGGATACAACTAGTGGATATGAATATTATCTCCTTCGCCTATCACGAGCGGTCATTGTCTCCCTTACCCCGCTACCGTGGGCATACCCCACTTGAGTATTCTCTACCAGGTACTCAATTCATTGGTCACTCACCACCGTCACATGCAAATTATCCACCTCATCCATCCTTTCCACTATCACATTCATTACATCATCCACATCCACACTATCCACCGCTTTATGTTGTTACATCCCATGGGTTTCCGCCAACCTCTGCATATCCCATGGTTACTCAACATGCAATTCATTTGTACATACACTCACGTTGCATCCATTCCACGCGCTTCCACCGCCACACGTTGTCTTGGTCTTTGGTAGGTGATTATTATCACCTTACCCCCGATGACACACTTGTGTTCTTACAGTTCTTCCACGAGTGTTGAGGGATTAGTTTTAAGAACCTTTCACCACGTGCTTCATCGTTTCATCTAGCGCACTCAATCATTTCCCGATGATGCACTCTTGCTTACATGGCTCATACTTGACTGCTGAGGGTCTTAATTATATGAGCCTTTTCACTCACACACTGGGGGGCATCATTTTTATATATTACGATATAAAAATTACGATATCTTCATTTTTTACATATTACAATATCTTCATTTCATCATCTTCACCTATTCTATTATCATTATTATATTAACTACGCGCTACACATTGCATTCAATAATTTTTTTTTCATCACTCACATTACATTTTTCTATTTACCATACACACGTTATCTACCATTACTAACATTAATATGTGAATTTATATCCATCCAACACAAATAATACACATACTAGGACAATAACCACAAAATTATACAACAACATTCCAACATAGATTTATCATATATCAAAAATAGGTGTCCATACATATATCACTAGTACAATCATCATCACAAAAACATTTCTCACAACTAGGGGCAAGGCCCCCACATCATCTACAATAGGCCATATCATACCTCATCATCACTATCACTCTCGGGTACTACAAGTGCCCTAGAACTAGATGCCTTGCTACTAATGTGATGCCACGGTTTACTGACCTCAAAACTTATCCACCCGCCTCTGTAGCACACTAATGTTTATAGCTTGTCTCAAAACCGACGCCGCAAGTCCACATACAATGTCAAAATGTCCTGGCCAAGGGACCACCACCTACCACCTCTCGAGCATGTCAAGTCTCCTCGGTGCCTCGTCCCTCTCACTTAGAAACACCGTATATGTCACCACTGCTATGGCCACTGGCTTAAACAAATGGGCATGCTCACCTACAATGTCATCAACATGCTCTAGCATCCCTCCACCTAGCACATCGTTCAACACATTCCGCGTCAAAGTATGGACCGATGTGTCTATAATCAACGACCAATACACATCCCCTGCAAACATAACATAACACAACGCATTAGCTAACCACATATAAAACAACGAGATAATCATTAAACACAAAATAGCCATAGATAACTACTTACACTCGCCACAACCACTACTACAGGGTCGGGGACACCTCCCTCCCCTCCTCCTCCATGAGGTAGCTCCATAGAACCTGCGAATAATGGGTATAGTAATACCCACCGATGAGCTTCCCACCACACATGATACTCCTCAACCTACATCATCTCCATCAACAATTTTTATCACTCGATTGACCTCATTTGGCCCTGGTGGTACTAATTGCTCTACCATGGTCCATGGCCTAACACTCGGCCCTCCTAGGTGCCCTGATGGCTCGCAACCATATATATGGCTCTGGGCACATCCTAAGCTATGCCAAACTCCCGTGACACCCTCTCAACTTGGAAAAGCTATGCTACACCTGGAAAGTGGTCCTCAAGCCATACTATCCTCCGAATGCATCATAACTTTGTAGCATCCTCGTGCCATCCCCATAATCTTAGTATGACTTTCATATAACCGCCTCGCCCCATCCTATGTATAAGTTCCTTGAAGGTTTCGTATCCATATTTCTACTTGCAAATATGCACCCAACGTCGACCATATATCTCGGCCCAAGCCCACTCTCCTCGTGGCCCCAGAATCGGTCTCAATACAACTATGTGCTCATATGCTAACACATGCATCAGTGTGGTGGCTCTTATACCTCCACCATGCTCATCTTGCGTAAACCGATATAAGTCTCTATATAGATGGGCCAACACACATTGTGCCCACATGTATCTCGTACCCTCCTCTTCTATTTGCTAACATATGTCATTCATCTTATACAAGACGCTGACACCTCCTCCCTCCATGGATATACATAAAGAAATCACCACTGCAATAAATCTCGCACAAACACAGAACCCTAGACTGTAATATAACATCCAAACTGATATGGGCCTTGGTAAGTACTCGAGTCCCCATAAAATACCACCTTGCAAAGCACATCTGTCACTCCATATCCTTCATGGCCATCACTCATACTCCCCAAGAACCGTCAATCGCAATATGTGATATACATCCTCCAATGTGACAATCATCTCACCCGTAGGCAACCAAAATGTGCACGTGTCTACACACCATCTCTCACACAATGCAACCAACATAAACATATTATGGGGCACATCCTCCATCCGTGCTATATGTCATAGGTCGACATGGTCCATCACATCCCACTCATCATCCAACAGTCCAATACAAGCAATGTGCTCATATGATGGCCACCACAAAACTCCCACTAATGGATATCCTTCTACACACCACCAAATGACAACAAACATAGCATTAGAACACATTGCACAACCTAACACACTTTCTTATGATACTAGACACATGTTTTTCATCATTATCCACTCAATGCACACATTTTGGACTAGGGCGCTGGATGCGGGACTAGGGCGCCTGGAGGGACACTAGCGCCCAATTTTGGGCGCTCCATTCTTAGGGGTCACTAGCGCCCTCACCGCTCTTGTCCAGGTCCCAAACGTCGAGAAAATTAAAAATATCAAATTTTCAAAAATTCAACTAAAACGACTACTACACCATACATTTTGCGAAAATTAATGCACTTACCAACTTCGTGGTCGTACGTGACGCTATAATAGTCGCCACTCTCTCAAACCGACTAGGACACAATGCTCTCACTTGAGGCATCTTCACTCACTCCGTGCACACTCTCACACTCACGTAAAAGACAAATGAGGTAACTAAACACTTTTTCACTTTGCTATTTATAGTTACTTTTCATCACTACCTTTACTATGGTCCTTATTTTGCACTTATTTCCACAACTAATACACGCTACATTGTTTCGCTCATATCTTGAGTGTTTTTACTCCGATTTACACCTGTTTGGAATTATTTTTAGAATTCTACCTACCACCATATTGTACACATTTTACATGCATTATATATCTCCAATGTTGTCTTCCATTCAATACATACACATTTTCACCTCTTGTCATTACTTTTGGCTTAACGTTTGTTCTTTTCATCACTCCCCCTTTCACCAAAAGGAGGGCATATTATTGGGGGTCCCCCTATAATCCCTTTCACATCACCGTGCGTTCAAACATTGTAAATTTGACACTTCCAATACATCACGTGATATTTCACCATTAATTCCCCCTAATGACCTAACTTGGGGGCAACAAGCGATTAAAAATCCTTTATAACATAACCGCTCATCATTCTCTATCAAACCCCCTAACGACCTAGCACTGGGAAAATTGCATAAAATATCTCCACGAGTAACCAATCAAGCAATCGATTAATCAATCAAGCAATTGACACATTCAAATTTCCCAACAAATTGTCATCATTTAATCAATACGAGTTCAACACAATTGGCCTCCCTAATGACCTAATTTGGGAGATTACATTCATCACCTTTCCCAAATGACCTAAACTTGGGAAGTTATTCCTAAATTTTGTGCTTATTTCTAGATGACCTAACTTAGAATTCCTCTCTTACATTTTGTGCTTGCTTCTAGATGACCTAACTGGGAAGCCCTCTCGTATTCGACGTTTGCTTTTAGATGACCTAACTTAGAACCCACCTCTTTAATCTCCCATTTGCTTCAAGATTACCTAACTTGGAATCCACCTTTTCATATCGCGTTTGCTTCCAGATGACCCAACTTGGAAGCTTTCACATTGCGGTAACACCCATGGAGTGGGGGGTAAGAGTGCCTTCCGTATATCACTCCTATATGTGTCAATTTTTTTATCGAAATCATTGTGATCCAAAAACCACAAAATTCAATTTGAGTCCTGTCTATACATGCGGCTAGATCTAGAGAATATAGTTAAAGACTGGAGAATAACACACTTTTCTCCCTACACTCTTCCTTTGGTGCTAGGATGCCCAAATTCTCTAATTATTCATTTGTATATGAGTGTTCGGGTTGGGAACTGATCACTCCCTACCCACCTATTCATCATTAAATCACATTCAAAATCATCATACATCCTAGTCATCACTTTCATTTAGCACACTTCATCATAACATTTACACTTTTTCACTATGTTAAATGGATCAACCTGTTGATCCATGGTTCAACATGGTTTTATGGTTCTATCGGCACGTTTCTAGTACACATCTCAGTGCATTCTACTACAACATGGGCTTCTCCGACTTCTCTCAGTACGCATCTCTCTGTCTACTTTATGTTACTGAGCTTTCCGCTCACCAACATAAAGTGGGGAAAATGTAGTCACAAAATCACGCACTTACTATTACATTTATACCGCAAAGTATGTTATTTTATATATGGATATCGTGTAACAAAAGTATTCACTAATAACCTATCCCCTAATCATGTTGTCGGTTAGTCGGTCGTCATTGTTACTTGTTTGGTTCGATCGTTAGTTGCCTATACGCTTTGGGTATCTTTTAGGGAGTCTCAGGTGTCATAATCGCTTGATTTTTGTTTCCATTCCTACACTAGGGCACCTCGGGGTGACCTAGTCTCGTGATTTTAGGTGCCCTTGTTTCCGTAACTTTTGGTTCTAATTTATTTGTTCAAGGCTAGTATTTGTTGTTACCTTACGCATTCCTCTAGGTAGTAGTAGGGTATTTCGGGTCATTAGTGTTGAAATTTGAACAAGAGATCATTATATAAATATAACATACTTACTACACTAGGGCGAACATCTTACTATCAATCAGGAACCTATCTACTAAGGCAAGGGATTGCATTTGGGCATCTTTTACATCTCAGTATCACACAAACATAGGGGGAAAGGGTTGTATTCTTTCTATTCCATCCACCATTTCCATTTTTACATCTAGTTATTGCCCTACTTACATCATTGGTGTTAGGGCACCTAAGCATAAAATTACGCACACACGAGAATTGAATGGGGTCTCTGAATCTAGTGCAACACTTAGTTGTAAGTCCACCATTGTGACAACTAAGGTCAGTCTGATCTATTCATATGCATTTTTATTTTTTTAGAATTTGATACTTTAGGGTTTTGTAGGTGGATCTTCAAATCACATTCACAATGACATAAGTGAAGGTATTGTGATAACTGTGTAAAAAAGACGAAGATATTGCGAAGACCTTGTGACACAACCAAATTCAAATCCCGAGATTTTTGGCAAACTAGAGCGCCAAATCACGGACTAGGGCGCCCAAGATCTTTCTAGGTGCCCCACCCAGATCAAATTCTTAACTTCAGCCATTCCCAAAGTTGTCCAGTCACACCCTGCCTAGTCTGCACATCAACCTGTTTCCGTCCAGTACACAACGAGGTAAGTCAATTTCAGGTTAGTACCATACCCCTTTTATTTCCATTATTCCAATACATTCAAACAATAAAAATATAATTTTTAAATTTAGCATTTTAGTATTTCATTCATTTTTTCTATTTAGATTAACTCATAATATTCAATATTTTAGTTAATCGGTTTCTTTATGGTGCAGTTTAAGGAGGTAGAGGAATATGAAAAATGCTTATTGGATGGTCCATGGTTATTGGATAGTGCTTTGGATTCTTTCTCACGCCTTGTTCCCGTATTTTGGCTCGAATACCTTTTCTCGTCACAAAATGCTGTGTGGGTTCACCTCCCGAACCTCCTATTGCATTTTTGGTATGCACTTGAGGACATCAATAATGCTTTGGGTAAATTCTTAAAGGCGGATCAAGCCAGGGAGGTTGTGGGTCTTCGCACTTATGCCAAAATCTACGCAGAGATTGATTTAAGCAAGGGACTACTTGATAGGATTATACCGAAATTGGGGAATTTTCATCATGTTTAGATCTTGGACTATAAAAATGCAAGATTCGGGTGCCGCATTTGTTGAACTCTAGGTTATTTGTAGGTAGAATGCTGACAAAATAAGAAGAATCAACGAAGAAAGAGTTTGTCGAAAAAAAAGGAGGCCGAAATAATCCTTTTTCGAGCACAACATGCAAATCAGATCATAAGGAGGTCTTCGGAGGGGCTCATCCAATGAATTCAGGGAATGGTGCGAAGATTCTGGTCAACATGGCCCCCTTGAACAAGGGCGAAGAAAACATGGTAGTTGTAGGTGGTGTGAAGAAGGGTCATGAATCCAATAAGTCTAAAAATTTGGATTCAAATCAAGAACAAAATCTGGACCCCTCTAATTATCTCATGTTGGTGGTTGCTTTTGACCGATACAAATGGCATGAGGTCAAAAAGAAAAAGGGGAAAAGGGGCAATATGCGAATTTTCTCAACTACTACTCTTCGAACTAAGAGTTGTAATAGTCAGGGGTTAATCTTGCCTTTCTTCTGTTAGTTCGGTTTCATTTTTTGCATGTTGAGTTTGGATAGTTGGTTTTCTTATGGTTTCTTCTTGGTATTGTAATCGGTTCATAGCTCTTGTCAAAATTGCTTATCTATAAAAAAATCTTTATGAACTAACATAACTTTGATTGAAAACATAATGGGTGCAAAGAAGAAAGGAAAACAATACTAAAATGGAAGGACAATGCCTTCACTTCACGCTTACATGGGTTTCATCTCCAAGACAATAGGCCTCATTTCTAATTTTTTATTTAAATGCTTTGCAACTCAAGCATGCCCCAAAATTCCAAAAACTTAAAGACAACACGATTGTTCACTTAAAATCTATGCCGAGAAATAGTTTACACAAGTAAAGAATAGTCGGATGAAAAATAAAACATCTAAACACTTTGTGATATTGTGAAAATAGAGATGGGTTTCATCCCTACAATAATAGACCTCATTTCAAACATTATATTCCAATCATGCAACTAAAATACACCCCCATGAATTAAAAAAGCCCTAAGAAATGCATACCCACAAATCCAAATAATAAAAAAACCCACTCTCGAGTCTTTGAACAAAAAATATACATGTCGTGATGGTGTGAAAACACATTGTTACTTGTAATGGTGTCGTTTGACACCGGGCAAAGACGTCCATGTCCAAATTACAGAGAGCAAACAAACCAACATCGAGTAAGAATGAAGCAAAAGTCGGTTCCAAGGAACAAATAAAACAATACTAAAACGAAGTGTTACGACGTTCGAGTCACAATTGTAGACACTAAATTACGCACTTTGGGTATTATTTAGTCTTGGTCTTATACTATTATTCATATGGTTTTGAGTGAAGAAAGTACTAATTAACCCTCGTCTTTTTGCTATCTCGTCATCATTCTCGACCTTCACTACATACTTACATAGTCTATTTCTATTGTTCTGTGCTATTTTGCATTTGATTGGGGCACCCAGGCTAGTACTAGGGTGCCGACAGGTGCCCTAGTCCCAGTTGGGGCCCTGATCCTTTTACACTTTCCCGCTACTTTTTGGGCACTTTCTAGCCATTTGAGTTTTCTATATTTTTGGTGGTCGGCCTTTTCGAGGTTAATTACAAAATTAGAACAAGAGAACCATATAAATATAAAGTTATGAGACCATAATGAGGGACCAAACACTAGTCACTACTATCATCCACCTAGAGTTGCATCCCTCTAGAGCTCATTTGCATCCATCTAGCTCCATCACAAGGGACAAGGCTAGTTCATCTGCATCACACATCATAGGAGGGAAGTTTATTCTATTCCATCCACCATTTTATTACATTTTCTACACATAGTTATTGCTCGCTACTTTCACAAAGTGTGACTGGCACAAGAGCAACCTAGGGCACGATCGCGCATACACACACATAAAACTACATTGGGTCTAAGATGTAGTGCAACACTTAGTAAGTCCACCATTGTGGCTGCTGAGGAAAGTCCGACCCCTTCATTTTCTTTTTATTTTTTAGGGTTTGATGCTTGTTTTGGGGTCTTGCAGGTTTATCTTTTATCAGTGATCATTGACGACATTCAATACAGAGCAATGAGTTACATGCGATAGACATCAAGGGTTTCGCTTCATCTTTCGACCCTCCAAATCTAGTTTCTGGACCTCCTATGTAGACCAAGGCATCCATAACTCAGACTATGGCACCCAGAGATGCTCTGATCCTCTCCCGCACGCCCCATTCCACTCATATTGTTCAAATCAGACTTCTCGGGACCTCGACACGCCATTTCCTCCTCTTGTTCCTCCACCATCTCTGCGACACACGCCCATCAAGCTTATCGAATCAACTAAGCTCTATCTAACCCTTCTTGCACTTTAGGGTTTCACATTTTATTTACTTAGTTGCTTGGGTCACTTTTTTATATTTATTTATTACATTCACTTACTTGTTATTTCTTGCTGTCCCTAGTTTAGATTAACTTAATAAATCCACATTTTTAGTTAATCAACAATAATTAGTGATGTAATGTGGGTGGATGGAAGTGACAATTCGTATTAAACGTGACACGAGACGAAATAAAGAATTTTAAATATTATTGATGGATTGTTTTTTGTTTTTTAGGCATCAATTATATATATTTTTAGATATTCTCAATACATATTTAGGGTTTTAATGCACACTTATTAAGTCAAGTAGGAAAAATACAAAAATAGGGAGTTTGAAAACACTATTTATTAATCGAGGGCCTTTGGTCTCTTGGTGAAGTTGAATGGCTTGGAATGAGCCCACCAAGGATCAAGTCTTGTTGAGTGCAAGGTTTGGAGATACTTGACACAGAGAGTCTATAAAGCGAATAGGGCCAGTATCTCCCCTTTATTAAGGGTGGAAAAAATATACTGTAGTTGATGTTCCTTGGACGACTTTGACATATTGGATACCCCGAATAGTGACTCTTTAGCGGCGGGAAAGTTTTGATATAAATGTACACCTACTCATACACTATAAGCAATTTATGAACGGAGAGATTATATAATCGCAGGCCGACCAAACAAACAAACAAAAAAACCGATAAAGTTAGGGGTCTGAACAAGTGGTCCCTCCGCCCTATTTTAAACCGATAAAAAGCCGCCGCAGCAGGTTTACCGACTACGATTTTTCATTCTTTCACCCAGCTATGTGCGACATATATTTCGCCCAAACAGGTTTGGAGCTTCCAATTTTGTCCACAACAAGCAGAAATCATTAATTTGCATTTCTTCCAATTTTTTGTGTTCGGAACTGCTGAAGTGATCAGCTGTCGGTTCAAATTTCCTGTAAAGGTTTTCTGTTTATCTTTTATTTTCTTCTTTGCAAATAAAGGTAAGCGCTGGTGTAGTTTTTCTGCAATTCTAACGGAAAATTTGCATAAATTGTACCGAATTCTGATGTATGAATTTAACTATTTCATATATTAATTAAATAATTGGCGTAATGGACATTATGAAGACACTTACTGATTCAAGGATTTCAAGCCATTGAAAGTGCGTAAGGCCAAAACTACTTTTTGAAAGTCGTATTGCAGAGGAATTTAAATAGATTGCTTTTGAGCTGCACCAGACGCTTTTGTGATTCTGATGATTCACTGTACAACATATATGAGATAATAAAATCTATTGCCTATGCCATATACGCAATGCCTTCTCAGCCCACGCCTAATTGGGTAGGGCAAAACCTCTGGCCAAGCATACCGAGGTGAGACTATTGGGCTTTTACAGTTAGCGGCACTGGGTTAATCCTAGTGTTGCTGGGATCTTCTTTGAAAGTAGACTGGCGCTTATCCCCTGATGGGTATTTCCTCCAGCAGACGTGCATGAAATTTGGCAGCTACTAAGTGCGGGCGTACCTTTGAGCTTTAAGCCTTGAGCCTCACAAGCTCAAATTAAAAAAACAACTATCATAATTACATTTTCTCGAACTATGAAATCTACGTAATAGCCTCCTTCTGTAAATATAATTAAAATTGTAGGAGAATTTTCTTGACATTACACAAGCGATTGGGCCAGAGTTTGGGCAATACCCTCAGCACAAAGTGCATTGCTTGATCCTCAAGAGTGGTCATATTTCAATTACTGGATCACAAAAAGGAGAGCCATTGTGTTGCATCGGCCACCCTTGGAGGCTTGGACGATACTATTTTCTAGTTTCAGCTTTATTATTGTATACAGTGGCAGGTTTACAAGTAGGGGGTTCAACGGTCTTATCCTAATCGTCACCATTACCATCTGCTTTTTTTTACTTTTCCTTGATGTGAGTAAAGTTGTGAGAAACACGTCATATCTTCAAAGAGGAAATCTATGTTATTTGAAAGGCCCTGCCACTTCTTGCCCTGAGGAATGCAGATATCAGAACATATTGAGTTTCTAATCAAGCCTGTAAGATTCTGTTTCCGTTTAGGTCTTTTTCTTTATGATTCCAAATTTTCATAGCACACTTTATGATTACCTAAATATTGACAACCGAGCAAAACCATTTTTAGCCATATACTTGATTGGTACTTCAGCATAGTTTTCTTTTTTATCTTGTTTATTTATGTGAGCAGAAAAGTCAGAGCAGGCTTGTATGTTGAATTTATCTTTGTTCTTTTTGAATGATAACCAAATCGAATGAGAGTGTTTTGTAGTCAAACAATATATAGGAACTGGGAAAGGATACAAACTATATATGTAATTGCAAACATTTTCTTGCAATAATGCACCTTAGAAGACTTATACCGAGTGCTCCCAGCTCACTCGAAGTCTACATTTTGGGGAAGAAATCATCATTTTCTTTAAATGAGGTGGATTATAATCATGCTTGGTCAATTTTACAACCTGATTGTCAGCATTTGAATTCTACCTAGAACTTCTTGGAACATTGTTGTCTTGATTTAGTAATGCACGTCTTAACCTATACTTTTATCATCTCTCTGATTGTAAATTTCTATATTCATTTTTTGGTTTCATAATCATGCATGGAACTGCAGTGCATTTATTGATTCACATTTTCTCTTTTCTTGTTTGTTCTCTCAATTTATTTTTAAATCCAGGGAACCTTCAAAGGGACATGGTTACAATAAGTTTGGTGTTTGACATGAGTATATGCACGTGAATGGATTCAATGGCAAGGAAAACATACAGATGAGGCATCTGCGAGAGCATAAATATTCTTTCAGTTTGTACAGCTTGTGTCAATCACAGGTGTGCTTAATTTCCCAGCAAAATTATAAATATATTAAGAAAATGCTTAGAAGACTAATATTCCTTCCAATCCCGTTTCTTGTCAAAGTTCATAAGTTATTATTGCATTACAACCTGTTGTAAGCCATCAGTCAACAGTCATGAAAAGATATTAATTGCTAGATGATGCAAGAGGTAATAATTTAAATGATGGAAGAGCCATAGTGTCAGACATCCAATTCATGTATAAATTCATAAGGAAAAAAATGTGTGTCAGTTTTGATGATGTTGGAAAATTAATTATCTCTAAATTTCAAAAGACATCCATTTTATTAAAAATATCACTCTAAAGCTGTGATAAAACTTTTACTTCCAATAGACTTATAGTACATTCTAGTCCTAAATTCCTAATGTAGAATTGGGATTTTGATTCCCTTTCTTTTGTTGTTATTTGTGAACATAAGGGATTTATTCTGAACTCAACACAAAAAGATATTTTTAAATTATATTTGAGAAAAAGTTTACAAAAACATGTATGCCAACTGGCAGTTCAGCTAAGAGCAAAAAGAATTTGACTGTGGAGTTAAATGTACCAGTGCAGAGCTCAGCTAGCCCAACAGAGGATCTATCAAAGCAAGAGAAACAAAGTACTAATAAGCATCTACAGGGCCCATGCAAGAGCCAAAGTTAATCAGTGTCAAAAATCCTTAGGGGCAGCAAAAAAACCACTATTCTATGAGATCTATGTATTCTTCTACTATTTTATTCATATTATTTTTTGATTGGTAAAATGAGGGTTTCTACTAGGGCCCTCACCCTTTTTACAAGAAACGAAGTACATTTCATGAAGAGGATACTTAAAGATGTTGAATGGAAAATGTTTTCTTACTAAAAAAATCTACTGTTTGCCTTTTACAATAATGAACACAATAACTTTACGTGAAAAGGAGAAACCCAAATGAATATTCACATCCTTGTAGATGCTCGAGCCAACCTAGTCCGACCCAAACTCCAGACCGTCCACGGAGCATTTTCCTTCTCCTATCCTCTCTTCTATAGTTAACCCTTCACCTTCTTTGGGAATTTTCTAGGTTGGGAACACAAAGCATGCGTTTTCGTCTCATGATTGTCACTAGGAGGAGTAGGGGATGGCTTGCCATTATCTTTCAGGGATTCCTCACACACCGGATGAGTTGTGCCATGTCAAACTAATATGGGGAGAGTAGAGGCGAATTTCGATAGAACTCTACAATGTTCTTCAAAGTCAACTATCTTTTCATCTACAACTTGAACAACGTGCTCCCAAATTGAACCGCCACCATCACCCAACAACGCGCGTCACTTTTTTGTGTGTCTCTAGTCGAATAATTAATGAGAAAGTTCGGTCGGGATAACATTTCTACCTTCCCCTCTAGATTAGACAAAGTTGAACACTTTGGGTGAAAGGCATCTTGTATCAACAGAGTTCCTCCAAAGTAGGCAAAACACCAAGGTGAATCTTCATTTCACAAGAAATGGGTAAGTGTAGAAGGTGGAGGTTGTAGCCAATTTGTGGAGAAAGTTCTCGCAATTGGATTCATAAGTGTGCTTTACACCGATGAAACACCACAAAAAACCACATTTGAGTAGGAGGCGCTATTCTAGGTAGCCATGCCAACACAATTACCTAGCAAAGAGTAGGTGAGTGGATGGAAAATAGAACAAAAAGGGGAATAGAACTGAAGGTGTGAGAGAAATAACAACGGTACTCATTGTTCAGCCAATTGAGCGTTGATTTTTTGCGCACAAATGTTTGTGTCGACTAGTTACTGAACCTTGTGGGGATGGTGTGCTCAAGAAGTCAAATCACCACCCCCTCACATAATAGGGGTGTCGACCTATTGCCCCAAGAATTCTAAAAAAATTCCTTAGGTCGATGATCCATCCTTCAAATTAATTTTGTTTTGAGATTTAACTACGTTGCCAAGATACGGATACGAGTATCTGTTTGGATACGGATACGATACGCGGATACGCCAATTTTAAAAAACCCTTGGATACGATACGTCTTGGATACGTCCGTATATATATATATATACACATCTACTCATTTTACTCATTTTTTAGTCCATAAAAAACTGAAATAGTAATACAAAACTTGAATCAATGTTCAAAACATTCAATATACTTAAGACTTTGCATTTTTATTGATCATGTGGCTGCCATACATATGATATACAAATATCATGTTTACATGAATACGAACAAAACTTGAAATTTGAAAAATATACTAGTAACTAGATCCATGTTCAAATTTTCAAAACAAACAATATACTTAAGATTTTACATTTCATTGTTCATGTGGCTGCCATACATATGATATAGGAATACAAACAAATCTAGAATATATCATCTAGATTTTCCTCAAAATCAAGTTCATGTGTGCCACTTGCACTAGCTCCACTCTCATTAACTCCACTCTCCGCTCCTTGCGAACTCCCTTGAGCGTCATCTTTGCCATCAAATAATGAAAGTTGGGCAAGCGTGGCTGCAGAGGCATCCAAGTCTGTGGTCTCTGGAATAAGATCCCAAAGTTTGTGAGGCCCTTTAGCATACTCCTCAGACTTGTGTGACAAGAGGCGCAAATTGGAGTGCACATATACCAAATCCTCATCTTTTTGTGGGGGAGAGGGTGTATTATTTTATTCATTTAGTGTTTAGGGTTCGGTTTTAGGGAGTAGAAAAGTCAAACATTAAAAAAAAATGAAATAGAACTTAAAAAAAACGTATATAATGCTGGATACGTCCCTGATACGTACAGGGTACGTCAGGGTGTGTCATGTATCCGTGATCCGTATGTATCAGGTACGTATCCGCCAAGTATCCGTATCGGATACGTATCCAAGGGATTCGGGGGGGGTTTGGAGTATCCGTGCAACGTAGAGATTTAATATGCATTTTTTTTGTTTATTAAATATATGTATGTATATATAACACCAATATTCTTTCAAGTATTCTACCTTGTGTGTTTGAAGAAGTGAGCAGCAGAATTACTCACACTAACCCCCAACCAAGTAGAGGTCATAGGCATCAACTCGTCTAAACCTAGCCAATTGTTTAGAAGGGAACTCTTCATCAACAAGAACACATACTCTTTCTCCAAGAGGGCATTCCTAGATCCGCTCTTGTATTAGCCAGAGGTCCGCCAATTGATTAGCTTCACGAAAATAGTGGAAGAAGGAATTATGATGGAGGCGAATCCTTAATCCTTGAGCTGAGCGAAGAATATAATTGCACTTCTAATTTGGGATGCTTCCTTTGGTCATTGCATTAATGACCAGCATTGAATAACCTTCCTCTTCCAAATCATCCACCCCATGAGTCTGGAAATGTAAGAAGCCTTCAACTAGAGCTCTTGCTTTCGCCTCATTATTGGGCCATGTATGAGAAACGACAATGCTGCAACAAAGATCCCCATGTATGATTGGAGAATGGACCCATTCCATCAATCCTTGGGTTACCTTAGGATGCTCTCTCAAAATTCAGCTTGACCCAGCATTCTTTGGGGGCTTCCCATTTAACTAGTGAGTGATCGATACCTTGGAGCTCAACACATTAACGGGGTACTATTATATTCATTGCTGCACACTACAGATCATATTTTTTCGGACTTAGCTGTAGTCACATATTCATTGGTTTGCTTGTTCATTGGGATCCCCATCTCAGTTATGGTACCAGTTGTTGGGGCCACCTTCACATGTAAGTGATGGAATGCACTTGCAATTATTAGATTTGAAATATCTTATCCAAATGGGCTCTCCAAGCAGAGGATCTATATTGATATCACAATAGGAAGTTGATTAGTACATAAGACGGTGGAGTGGCCCTTATTTATACTAAAAAGAGGAGATGTAACCCTAATTTGAAGACTCAAGGCACCTTTTCTAACTAATCCTGATAAAATATTTGAACCCTTTTTTTTCATAGAACGTCCATTTTTCATATACAAAGTGAAACATCCTTAGGGAATTAAGGTTACAATAACCCTAACATCAAATTTGATAGCAAAAGAGATGATCTAATTGTAAGGTAATGAAGATGATTTTTTCAAATATCCAAGTTATTAGGCATTATAGGGAAAACTACCCTATTTAATATGTAACACAATAAATAGTTATGGTATATACTATAATATATATGTTTTAATAATATACATACTTTTTCTTATCAAAAGAAATTCTTATAAAATGAGTGGCTGAAGCATAATAATATAATTTATTAGCAATAGAATTTTGAAATGCTGCCTATCATAGTGGAGTCACTGATGAGAACAATTGTGATTTTATTATCTGAAGTCTACAAGGATGCTTATTTGACAATTAGATTGGAATCAGGATCAAGCATGTGAACAATGGTGCTGGATGCAGATTCATGCTGGAAAGATTGCAATGCTCAAAGAGAAGCTTCGACTTAAAGAGGGTCAACTTTTGCAAGGTTTTTTATTTTGAATATCCAACTGATCCTTTTATTATGTCTTCCTAAATATTTATGGGCAAGTAGCTGCTAGATGTGTTTGAACACATGCACGTGATTTGCTTTTGGGCAAGTAAGAAGAATCTTGTTTATAATTTCTATGTTTTCTGTTACAGAAAAATCCAAGCTCGAGGAGAAAACTAATGAATTGCAATCCAGAGAGGCGTTTCTCACAGATGCCTTGGGTGTGGAAAGAAAAGACTATTCCTCTTCTCTGTAGATAGGCTAAGTTGTTATGGATGTTGCGTAAGTATTGCTTAACATGTTTGTTTTCTTTTACAAGCATGACTTTGGAGAATTGAATTTTTCTAATGTAGAACTATGATATTTACTATTGTTAAGAATAAGAAACGATTTGCATTGGAGTGTCAAACCTTTTCTGTCCCATTTTTCTTGTTTTGACCATAGTTGGCCGATGGTTTTTGCTTTTGTTTCAGTTGCAGAGGAGTGCCCAGGAAAAGCTAGAGAAGTTCTATCCAGATGTAATTCGTACTCCACAACATGCAGCATGTAAGAATTCTTAAAAATGGGTTGATGTTTTAGTTTACACTAGGAAATCTTCTATATTTTAGATATATAAACTTGTATGTTAAATTTCCGTTTGATTAATGATAGTTCATCTGTTCTGCTGCTAGTCCAACGTGCTCTTGGAATTTTCCTTCAGAATCAGCTGCATGTTAATGTCGAGTCCTTATGACCCATCATTCACAAGAACCAACCTCTCGTGAGCTTGAATGGTCCACTTGGTTCTCATTGCATCTTGGTGATGCTCACAGAGATGAAGCATTCTTTGGGCTCAGGCCTGCTTAACAACAGAGTTTCCCCACAATAGGCCAGCTTAGCTTGCTATTGCATTTGGAAAACCTTCAGCAAGTATTTTGCCTTATGAACCATTTTGCATTCTCATTCTTATGCATTTGGGAAACCTTCAGCATCTATTGTGCCTTATAAGTTATGAACCATCTTGCATTTTCATTCTTATGCATTTGGTGGTTTGACCTTGCATTGCTGTGTAATATTTTTACTTGGGAATCGGCGATCTGTTTAGATTGATTAATCTTAATGATCCATCCTTTGTAAGTAAGGTTTCACAAGAACCCATCTCTCACGAGCTTGAAAATGTTGTTAAGGTTCAACGAGTTTGATCTTTGCTCCACGTATCACGGTTTGTGTGTTCCCTTCCATTGGTGTAGCTACCCTCTAAATTATAGTGGCTATAGTTTTGAATGTTTGCTGAAATTCATTTCTGCTTTTCAAACTTCTGCCAGTTTTTGATCGACTCCTATACAGCAGACAAATTGAGCATGCCAATCGTGATTGGCAGGACTCAGGAGACATTTAGGGTCTTCTTTGTGTCAATTGAGAGAACTGAAACAGTTAGTCTGGAGAGAGCGAGTTGGGGTGGGAAAGCATTTCAAGGGTACCATGACCTGTCGGCCACACAAATAAAAAAGTCCACAGGAAAATTGCAGTCAAGCTCGGAGGCATCTGTGGGGGCCAGACAATAAATAATCAAAATATAAAGCTATAACTTGGCAACTGTGTAACAGTTGCTTTGTAAAATGAAATATCAAGGGAAAAAATAAATAGGAATAGTCTAGCCTGATGTCCATAAATCTAATATGCTCTTTATAACCCTTTAAGTTTTTAGGGTATCATTGCTCTTTGAATGTTTGGTTTATTGATCTGGCTGTTACTGTTCTGGTTTGGTAGATTGTTTGTTTAGGAAACTTGGATTTGGGGGATTCCATTTTCCTTGTTTAGGTTTTAGGTGTTGAGTATCATGTTCGGACTCAGAGAGTTGGCAAAGCGCAGTGTTGATTCACTTTAGTTTGTTTTCCCCTTTCCTTCTTGGTATTCTTCTCCCGTTATTGGCATTTTTTGCAAATTAGTTTGTGCTATTCTTAATATAATTTGTCCATTTGATGGCATTTGTTATGGGCAAGGAAACATATTTTTCATGTGAACTTGGGATGGTCCCCTTGGTAATGCAGATACACTGTATGCCAGGTGTACGGTGTCATCATAATATTAGTGATATTTAAGAGGTGTAACTATTTTCCAATCTTATTGCTGTACTTTTTATTTGTGTAATGATATTTAAGAGATGTGTAATGATTCATACCTTATCTTTTTGTTTATTCTTTTTAATTTGCTCCAACGTGTTGAAGATGAAAATTCTTATCCTGGCTAGAGTTTGTGCAAGCCTTTAATGGAGGCTATATCTTCCTTCTTTTTCCGGATTACTGCCTCAAATTCAGAGACTACGGGTGTACCTTTCACTGTTTGCATAATCATTACTATACTTCCAAGTTCTTGATTTGTCTACAAACTAACCTTCTTCAATTGGACTGTTATCTCTATAATTTTGAGTGTTAGGATGTATATTCCTTCTACTTGAGTAGAATATTAATAATTATATATTATAAAATTAGCAGGTAATTAAATAACAGTTTCTCGTTATTATTCATTTCATGGTTCATTATTTTTTATCTCTGTCCAAAGTTTTATGATATATTTATTCATGTTTTTCTTATGGGAAAAGTTAAGAGTCCTTTTTGGCTTTCTGTTTCCATGCATTATTATTGCGAGAGAAGTTTCTGAAGTCATCATTATCAGATTGTGGTCTTCATCCTTGTTTTATTAGCTACTATATCCCCTAAAACATTGATTTTAAATGGTTGCAGACAAATATTCGCCTAGAACTTTTGCAGAAGCAAGCTGTTGATATACGAAAACTTGGGAAGGTTTTTCCTCTTTGCAAGGTAAGACTCACAACAATCTCAAATGGAATGACCTTATGAATGCAATTCTTATATCAGAACCTGGCAAATTTCAAATACAAATTTTCAATATGGATGCACTCTAGGAATTTCTTACACAACCATTTTTATTGATGTCCAAAAATGACCAAACGTAGGTCAATGGAACTGGAGAATACATCCTATTACAGTAGAAAATGCTAGGGTAAAAGGACCCTAGGATAAAAAGATAAATCAATATATAGAATTGAAGTAAAGAAAATAAATAAGGGGAGGTAATCCCAAAGCATTAAAGCCCCAAACCATGTGGTTAAGGTTCCAATACAAATAGCTACGTGAAGCGGGGCAAGACCCCTCAAAGAGCATGATCTGATGAAAGTTGGAAAGACTGGATGCTAGTCCTATCAATCACCTCTGTTAAAGCTTGAGTGAGAGGAATCATCCATGTCATTGCCTATAAATATGAAAGGGCCAATGCAAGTCCTGATAATGCTCATCAGGGAGTGTCTAGGGCTGAGGGGGACTGGGCTGGGTGATTCTAGGAGGAAATCTTGTCTGTGCTGTTTCACTGTAACTCATGCATTTATCATCTTTTTTTCCATTATTCTTCATTTCTCGTATAATTTAGATCCTTCCATTATTCAATGGCAGTTGAAGAAGACCACCCTAGGAATACCTTTTGGACCACTTAGGTCCAATATTCTAGTCTAACCATAAAACAAAAGTCCAGTTGGCGTTCTTAAGAATGCTTCCTTTTTTGTCAATTATTGTTATTGGGAAAAATCTATTTTGTTTTGAGCATGAATATAATAAAGTCTATCTTCGTCAATGCTGAATCAAAATTATGTCCATATTTGTTAGACTTGAAGAAATCCATTTGCTACCCTCCACCAATTTAAATTCTCCTCAGGTAAATTTTTCGCAAGCTGCAAATTAATCTTATTATTGGCTACAATAGGAAGCTTCATATAGAGAAAAATTGCTTCTCATTACTGCCCACAAATTGAAGGAGTTTCACATATGGCTAAATTTGTTACAGGATTCGGCTGGAATAAATGTCCCTTGTACGCCAACCAAAAAAATATCATGTAAGTCTCCTCATTCAAATGCATTATAATCCATACACCAGATTTGAGTCTTCAATTATGGTTTGGAAATGAAAAGTGTAAGGTTCTAATCTCTCCTTTTTTCCCTTTGCAATGCCAAGGCCTGTATCACATCTCAGTACTTCATTTGTAAAGCTTTCATGTCTGTAGGACACCAGTACCATTGTCTCGATGGTGTGCGACTTTATAACATGGATCCATTTGCACCATGGGGGAGAAAAATGGGGATAAATTCTAAAATATCATGAGAACACTTCAATGGAATGTAGAATCTTGAAGCTTATTGCTGAAAGTCCTATTTGGACAAACACTTCTCTGCCAGGTCCAATCTCCCTTTTGTCCCAAGTCCTTCAACCTAAGGATTAACTCCTCTGTGCAGTTGAGAGTTTCTGTAGTGATTTATGTGGACAGTCTATGACATTTTGAACATATATCCGATGGAAAGTGAACAACATGGCCCGGCTCATGCTTCACCAATTTCAGTTTAACCTGACATAGATGCAACGGCATGTAAAGCACTAGGCGCTAGGTTTTCTTGGTTCTCCTCCGTCCTGGTACTTCATATTTCATGTTGTTAGAATATTATTCATTACTGTCTGTCGTGATAAAATTTGGCAAGAAAGTAATCCGCACATGTAGTTTGAGTAGACTTGATATGCAAGTTCTATTTGGACAAACACTCCTCTGCCAGGTCCAAACTCCCATTCGTCTCAAGTCCTTCAACCTAAGGATTAACCCCACTGTGCAGTTATGAGTTTTCGTAATGATTTAAATTTTATATGGACAGTCTGTGACTTTTTAAACATATATCCTGAGAGAAGTGAACAACATGGTCTGACTCATGCTTTACCATTCTCAGTTTAACCTGACATAAATGCAGTGGCATGTAAAGCACTTGGTGCTATGTTTTCTGGGTTCTCCTCCATCTTGGTACTTCATATTTCATGTTGTTAGAATATTATTCATTATTGTCTGTCACGATAAATTTCGGCAAGAAACTAATCTGCACATGTAGGCCGATTATTTTTCTAAAAAACAAAAACCCCCACATTTATATACATGTAGTCCAATTAGACTAGATTTTTTTCTCATTACATAAAGTTTTGGACCTATTGGTTAATGAGAAATATTTTTAAGGCAATCATTAATGGCTATAGGGCAGAGTGCAGCTTACAGTTTTCATTTTGTACTAAAAAATGTAAAATAATTTTTATCTTTACTGGACAGAAAGCATCTGTTTATTTAAATTTCCATCTCCTTTTTAGGACAGAAATAGAACCACACTAGATGCCTAGATATGATCTGTATATAGGGTCTACCTTAACCACGACATATAATGATTGACAGTTTTCACTGATTTCTATCTGAAAATGAGCAGATATTTCACGAGGAATAACTGATCACTCAGATTCATGGTGGTAGTACAGACAAAAACTTTATATAAAGAAAACAATATCTATTTATCTTCTCACCTTAGCGTATTGAACAGGCAATCTCTCAAGTCATTCGAACTCTAAATCTATCAAGGATCATCGACAATACCCCGAATGGAAGGTATCATACATCCCTCATTGAGTATTGATCAAAACATTTTAAGAACAACCATGGAAGCATCAGTTGTAGGAAAATATATTTCTCCAACTCATTTTTGTTTCGTTAGTTTTGCATTTTGTTCCTGTATGCTGGGTAGTCGAGCAAAACTCTAGATCTAGGTCGTGATCTGGGAGCCTGTATAGACTAATTGTGATATCAGTCACCAGTTGGTTGTATCACGTATGTAATATAGTCTAGTCTATCTGGAGGGATGACCGAATATGAGTTGGGTTGGCCGAAGCCACCCCTGACCGGAGCTCCGAGATACGACTGCCCCATATCATATACGCCAACAGAGTTCAGATAGAGAGAGATAGAGAGAGAGAGAGAGAGAGATATAGAGTTCAGATAGAGATATAGAGAGATATAGATATAGATAGAGAGGGCCCTCTGTGCATCTCATTGGATGTATTTTCTGAACTGGAGATCAGATAACTATTTGGCTATCAAATTTTATGCATATTGAGTTCTCCCAATGAGTTTGTATATGGATAATTTTTAATTTTAAAGGATCCAGTACTGCAAAGCATGGAAGTGTAGTTTCATGACACAGAGAAGGTAATAATATCTCTCATAAAACTCAATTTCATCTCTTTTTTTGACAAACGAAATAGTGGAAAGAGATGTCAGCTCATGGTAAACATAAGATAACAATTCCTGGGTCAGCATCCCTCTGCTTGGGGATAGGTTCTCATGCGGAGATGAGTTTTGTTCAGAAGACACTATTCTATAGCTGATTTGAAATGGAGTTTATTGTTTCTTACTATTATCTCTTACATGAAAGGATTCATGTACAATGTTTTCATATTTTTGATTGTTAGCAGGTACATATTGAAGATGGAACAAAAGATAAGCTGACTAGCAACAACTATCACCAAATTTGCAAAGTTCGTTTGCCACAAGGAATTAATCCACATTCTGTTTCAGCAGAAGAGCTTGGAGCATTGTTGGGGTAGGATAATCTAATTTTGTTTGATTAGTGAACTGTCTTGTTTTTTCTGAGTTATATGAAGTTTCACTGTAGGATCTAAATTCTATTTCCTGACACAGACCTGTTAAGTTTTATCAAGCTTATGGCCGTCTTTGCTGCAGGCTTGCAGCTAATCCTCCAAAACTAACCTTTAACATGCTATCCTGTTTCCTTTCCTCATTTTTCTGTTTCAATGTTTCCTTTGTATGAATGTTCGGATGGTGTGCAGCTGGAAGATAAATTTTATGTATCTCAAATAGCACCTTTGTCACTGCTTTTTCCCTTGTTCCTCTCTAAGTGCCAGAGCCATAGGCTGCTTGATCATCATAGAAGCCGTCTGCTCATAGCTGTTATAACAAAGACTAGGGTGTAACATTTAAGATCTTCTACAGCGCCAGAGCCATAGGCTGCTTGATCATCATAGAAGCCATCCGTTCATAGCTGTTATAACAAAGACTAGGGTGTAACATTGAAGATCTTCTACAACTCATGACAAGTTTCCTTTGAGCCTCAAATGACAATTGAGGGTAGAATATCAGCTGGTAGTTAAAAGATGACTTTGTAGGGTCTCACAGAGCATCTCCATCATTTATTTCATGTTTTCTACTATATTTTGAGTTGTGCCATATACTTTTTGTTGTAAGAAATTATGAAAGCTTTTAAGTGCTTCTATCTGTCAGAGCAGATAGAGAAGTAGAAAATATAAGATTTTTAAAAATGCTTAAGGTTGTTTCATTTTATTCCAAATTACATTTTAAGTTGAAAAGATCAAGAGAGGTTTTGGGAGAAATAAGGATGGTTTAATGGAAACCAAATCTAATGGAGCAATACTGCAAATTCTTTAGTTTCTACTTTTTGATGTTAACTACATTTTGTTTCTTGAAGTCCCAACCTCTGATTCAAAACTTGGAAAAAAACTACTGATAACTTGTTAGTTCCCAGATGAGAAATCATCTGAAAATTTGTGAGCCGAGCCAGTAGAGAAAACTCGGCGAGTTTCAACAAGCAATTTCATCATTGCTTGGCGAAACTCGCCGAGTTTTCTCTGTTGACTTGGCTACATTTGCATTACAATGCCCACTTCAAAAAATGGCATTTTTATAACTAAAATCTGTTGTGTCTTTGTTTTCCCATATGAATACAGTGAATGTCATTGATTGGCATGGCATTGGAGCTAGGATTTTTAGAATATCAAGGAATATGTCAGTGTATACTTGGCAAAAACAATGTTTAAAACAAATATTTAGAGCATACACGTAGGAAAACATTATTTGTATTTTTCTAATTTTCTAGTTTCTACTTTCTAGCAGCTAGGTCCTAGAGGTTTCAATGTTTCATATTCAATTGCTTGAATCTTCTACTTCTTCCTTTGATTAGTAGCTAGGGTTTTCATCTAAAACATATTTTATTGTCTACATTTACAAGAATGGCATCGACATCCGGTTCAGCTGCACTTAACAAGCCTAAGTCTAATGACCCTTCTTGGAAGCATTGTGAATGGGCTCTAGAGGGCAATTGTGTGATATGCAATTATTGTGGGATGAAGATGATTGGAGGTCAATCGCCTCAAGTACCACATTGCATGAATATTAAAGAAATATGTGGTAGTGTGCAAACAAGCATTGTTTGAGGCTCAAAGAGAGATGGCTGCATACCTTGCGAGTTATGTGGAGAAAAAGAGGAAAGATGATGAACTTACTGCCCTAGTGAATTGGAGGGCTGCAAGAGGTGATTATGAGATTGAGGCCATTTCTATTGCCCCAACTCTAGGGATCAAGGATAGGGATGCAACTCATCTCCTGAGATAGTTTTGGTTCTTTTTTGGCCCTCGAAGTAGTCTAGGGGCGCAACCTTCACTCAATGGTACTAGTTGGAACCGGAAGTGCACAGTAAAGCAAGGATGACTGCAGCAATTTTTGGTAATACAACATTCTATTCAAAGTGGCAAAAACCCATACTAGGAGACTTTAGTCGCTGCATTCACCGTTGTTGTGAGGAAGGGGATCAAGGCTCATACTCATGATTTAAGTGGCATGCCAGGTGGAGGATTATGTCTAACATACACAAGCTATTGTAGAAGAGCAAAAACAGTAATGCAAAATAAGGGTTGCAACATTTTGTTTGAGGGGCGGATAGATGGGAAAAAATGCACAATGGTTCATTTTCTAGTGGCTTTAAGTGGCTAGTTGGTCTTGTTGAAGTTGATGCATTCCCCCAAGTGAAAAATGCAAATGCTTTGTGATATGTTGGATGAGGTGGTGATGGAAGTCGGTATGGAGGATGTTGTCCAAGTTGTGACAGATAACGCAACATATGTAGCAGCAGGAGACTTCTTGAGGAGAGGCATCCTGCACCTTTTTGGACCTGTTACCATATTTTCCATGCCAAGAAGTTCAGTTCTATTTTTAGAAGTGCTAAAAATAGCATTGGCTAAAAATATCATTTGGCTAAAAATAACGTTTGGCTAAAAATAGCGATTGACTAAAAATAACGTTTGGCTAAAAATAGCATTTGGCTAAAAATAGTTGGTGCTAAAAATGGAAGTGCTAAAAATAGAAGTTCTAGTTCTATTTTTAGGAGTTGAAGGGAGTGCATGAGTGGATGGATAAAGATAGCTTTTATTAAATTTAGCAAGTGCTGCTCCAAATAGAAATTGGCTAAAAGAGAGTGCTTTTTAGCATGCTTTTGTTAAAATTAGCAACTGTTGGTTCAAATTTTACCCATGTTCCAAAAAGAGAAGTGCAAAGGCTTCTATTTTTACCAACTGCTGTTCCAAACAGAGTTTGGTGCCAAGGAGAAAAGAAATAATAAATAAAAGGAACATGCAACAATCTACAGAGTTGGCACAGCAGCATGCAGGGGAAAACAATAAAAAAGAGAGGAAGAAATCATAGTCTATAGAGTTGGCGCGGTAGCACAGAAGGAGAAAATTAGATAAAATTACTAATAGACAACAATCTATTATTGGCAGTAGCAGTCAGTTGAATAGAATAAGGATTTTTGCATTGTAAAATTGATAAGACATACATTTGGGCTGTTTTGCTCTGGCAATTCGAGCCTTGTACTTGCACCTATGAATAAAAAGCTCCATTTTGCCCTCTCATACTACTGCTTTCTGAGTTTTCATTGTGTTTGATAATAATATTGTGTTGCTTTAGTGTGGAATTTACTCCCTCTCTGCTGTCCTTGTCTCCTAAACCCTTGAATTTATTATGCAAAATAGCTTAGAGTTGTGCAGTGTGTGGATCTTTGATTTTCCCCTGTGCAAAAGTACATGCATGTGTTGAATTATTGGTGTATCACCCTTTTTCCCTTTTCGCTCATTCCTTCTCCCTTTTCCGTGTCAAAGTTTTCGTTTTTTTAGGTGATTCACGGGGAGAGAGTACACACACCATTCTCTATCGGTGCAACTTCGGGTGACAACAGGACCCCATGGGAGTTATGGGATTCACCACAATCTTTATCACTTTGCGAGCATCAGAGCCTCACTAACATCTTTTAAACAAATGTTTGTGAGCACACGGTGGTTAAAGTCTTCTTATGCTAGGAAGCCCGAAGGGGAAAGGGTCGTAAAGATTGTTTTTTATGATGTCTTTTCAAGTGCACTGGAAATCCTTTGAGTAAAAACTTGAACTTAACAATATTTTAATTCATTATTTATTTGTTATAATCTTATTAGTTTGAAATTTTAATTTTGAATGCAAAATGTGCATTCTTTTGTTAAAGGTGTGTAGTCTATCAAGAAGCAATGAAGTGATCGGGGTTGCATTAATGTACGAGACATGGGTTCAAACCCAACGTGGGTAAGGTTGTAAATAGATCTTGTATATACACGAGGCATCTTTCAAAAAAATTAAAAAAATTGTGCATTATTTTGTTTTAGGTGTAAGAGCCTTTGATTAGAGTTCTACGGTTGGTGGATGGGGAGAAAAACCCAATGGGTTATGTGTACAAGGCCATAACAAAATATTATGTACAAAATCAAATAAAATATGAACCTATTTGGCATATAATTGACCGAAGATGGAATGAGCAGCCCACCAACATACACATGCAAAGGTGTACTATTTGAACCCCAAGTTTTTCTATTCCGAATCATTTAATGCCAATGAGGAGGTTATGGATGGCTTTAATATATGCACAAAGAGGATGATCCCTGATGAAGAAACTATACACAATTGTAGAGGAGCTATAGATTTACAATCATCAGTAGGGGGAGGTCCTTTTCTTCAGCTCTATCCTTGAAATTAGGAATAACCACTCAGCTAGGTAAAAAAAATCAAGTCATTTGTTTTTAGTCTTGTTACTCATAGATACTAGAATTCTTTCATTTATTCAAAGCCTAGTTGATTTACAAAATTAGAAATGTCCTATTTGTAGATTTTTGGTGGGAAGATTATGATGCAAAAACACCAAATCTTCATAGGCTAGCCATCCGCATTTTCTGATAGCCGTGTAGTGCTTCTGGGTGTGAACGAAATTGGAGAATGTATGAAGTTGTTCACACAAAGCAGCGCAACAAATTGACAACACAACACCTCAATGACCTTTTTTTTGTTCAATGCAATATTTGTCTTAGTGTGAGACAAGTAGTATATTGATATGGGTTGTATTCTTGGCCCATGGTTTTGGTACCCATTGTATCGCAATACTGATATGGTTGTTACCTTTTGATGTGTTTAGATATAGTTGGACATGCAATAGGATAGAGCAGAATTGGGAAGTACATTATTGTATGGTAAAACAATTGAGTTAATACAATAAGGAAGATAAGTTACTTGTTTGGTTTTTTTCCTGAAAGGGTTTCCCAGGATAAATCTCATGTACTATGTTACCTTGTGTATGTCATTTATCTGAAAGATTCTGTGAAGCATTGCTTTTCTCGTAGTAGTTTATCAAATCAAATTTTCTTTATTCTATCCTCGAGCTACTCTTTCTACTCTGGAGTCCACTTTCGAATTGAGCTACTACCACTGTATGCTCTCTCCACTTTCAGAACTCTAAACTGTCTTCATTGGGAGGGACCGTTTCCTTTTAGCTATACATCTACTCTAGGAGCATTATCATATAATGCTTCAGTCTCCAAGTGTGAAACATGGTATCTTATGGCTCCTTTTTCAGTGTCAGTGCTTAGAGTTGTTTGGGGTATTAACATTTGATCTCCAATAGACAAATGGATTTGCTTGGGGACTTGGTGGATGAAAGTAACACACATCCAAATGCGGGGGACCAGCTGCCACACTCAGATTGAACCTTTCTTGTTGCATAGGAGAACCTTGCGCAACAATCTACTGAATCTTGCAGAGGTTGACAGGTTCATGTAGAAATCTTCAGAACACTTGGGGTGCTGGGCGAACTTAGGGGACTTTGCAGCCACATAAGTATGTGTGCGACTTTGTAGGAAATGGGAAATCGCAGGAACTTGCAGGACTTCACCACTTTGTGTGTGGTGTGCCGGAAATTGCATGATTTCCATGACATCACAAGATATTCCATTGTGCAAACTTGTGTTATGAACCAACAGAAGCTGCAAACACCTTTTACCAACTCTAATTGTTTTCGAGTGATGCAGGACACTTGTGAACCTGAATACTTCTGCATCCGTATTGGATTTTATTCTTTGTTGTCTTTTTCTTGTATTTTATTTAAAACATGTAGTATAAAATTGTAGTTTTGTGTAAATATTATATTTCAATAAAAGGTGGCCTATAGCATTGAAGTTGACCTTAGATCAAGGCACTCTTTTAATTTTGTCCTGTTGCAGCTATAATTCACTAGGGGACTTTGCAGCCACATAAGTATGCATGCAACCTTGTAGGAAATGGGAAATTGCAGGAACTCGCAGGACTTACCTTGTTTGCGTGAGATGTGCAGGAAATTGCATGATTTCCATGACATCACAGGATGTTCCATTGTGCAAACTTGTGTTCCTTATGAACAGAAGTTGTGAACACCTTTTTACCAACTCTACTTGTTTTTGAGTGATCGAGGATTGCTTGTGAACCTGGATAATCCTGCTTCAGTATTGGATTTTATTCTTTGTTATCTTTTTCTTGTATTTTATTCAAAAATGTATTTTAAAATTGTAGTTTCTTGCAAATATTATATTTCAATGTAAGGTGGCCTATGGCATTGAAGTTGACCTTAGATCAAGACACTCTTTTAATTCTGTACTATTGCAGCTATAATTCGCTGTTTGTCAAATCCCATCAGCGTAATTTGTTTCCCAACATTGCCTCTTCATTAATATGAAGTGGGAGTATTGCTTGTGCTGTTGAGAACCTTGCACATTAGACATGAGCTTGGATTTTAATTTATAGCAACACACATAGCTTTCATACATCAGATTGATTTAGCATTCACACCTGCCTTCAGAGGATGAATCTGCCAGCTTACAGAAGGAGGATCTTGTAATGATCACGCTTTCAATGGGTGAATCTTATATTTCATCCGGCCCACTTATAAATTCTTATATTTGGTGAGGCTGCAGGTAGCTCTCAGAGAATGATTCTGACATTTCATCCATCTGGCTCAAGTGGGCTGACAAAAGGAGGATCTTGCATTTGGTTAAGCTGCTAAAACAGGGGATACTAATCCAACAAGGTCACCAAGGTCTTGAACCCAGCTCCAACTGTTAAGCTCTCAAAGGGTGAATCTTATATTGCATCTAGCCAGCTTACTAAAGTAGCATCTTGTATATGGTGATGCTCAACAGGAAGTCCATCTAGCTGGCTTTTTTTGGCATACAAAAAGAGGATCTTACATTCAGCTAAGCTGCTAAACAGAGCGCTACAATTCCAAGTGTCACCTAGGAGTTGAACCTGGACCCAACCATTTGCAACATGCCTTTGGGTAATTTGAATCTTGGTGGGTGGTTCTATGTGCCACCATCATAACCATTGGAATATTTTATTTACTCCACATTGTTTTCAGATCCGCACATTAAATCATTTGATGATATCTGGAGCTTAATGATGCATTTGTATTGCATCTGAATTCAAATCCTCAATTTTCCGTATGGATTGACCTGCTTGTCATGGTATCTTTATCTTTGAAATCTGGATATTACGTGTGTATTGGACAATATAGTGGTCAGTAGTGGGTTCTGTATATTGATAGATTGTATTGAAATATTTCACTGTACAACTGCCTATATTTCTGGTTACATGTGTTGCCTGTTGTGTCAGATACCTTGGTTGAATTCTTTTTTTGGCAATGATGTTTGTATATTGTACTTATTTTACAACATATGTTTGCAAGTTCAAGGTCTAGAAGAGAGCAGCACCAGCCTAATAAGCTTGGAGCAAATCAGTCAGTTGCAGATTCCAAAATATTATGTAGCATTTTAGGGAAGATTAAACTTGCAATCGCTGTAATGGTAAAGCTTTTCACACGTAAGGTTGCAGTCTTTTCAAAATCTAGATATCTAGATTTCATATTGTACTAGATATCTATAAGTATTTATTACCTATGTTCTTTCAGCAGCCATCTAATAAGCTTGGAGTAGGTCAGTCAATGGCAGATTCCAGAATCATCAAGCAGTTTAGCGGAGAGCAAACATGCAAAGGTTGTTATGGTATAATTTGTAGTACATAAGGTGGTATGCTTCTTAAAATTAAGAGCACTTATTTTGTAACTAGACGTGTATTAACACACATTGCATGTCTTCTTGAATAGAAGGCTCATGAAGGAGATGGATCAAGTTGCATTACGAGCTTGATTTATGATAATCAAGTATCAGATATGGCAAGAGCAGAAAGTGATCGTGATGGGTGGGACTTAATAGAATTTCCTACATGGCCACCACAACCTTCACAGTCGGAAGACATTGAACATTGGACAGGGGCAATGATGCTAAAAGACCAGGGCAATGATGCTAAAGGACAATGATCACATATGCTATCATGAAAAACATCATCTTATATTGTGGTTACAGGGGTAATCTATTATCTTCTTTATTTATGTATTCTGAGATTCCCTGTTATATATTTGATGATCATATAACGTACATTCATCTTAATGTTATAATGGTGGAGAAAACTTCTATCCGGGTTCATGTCTATTGTCTACTTTGAAAATACCTGCTAGCTGTTTATTGGAGCCTCTTAGAAATTCGATCAGGTATTTTAGTGACTCATAATGTATCCTTCTTGATTTAATTTGTATTTTATTACTATTAAGACTGCTTTCCAGCAACTTCCTGGATGGTTGGAAATGACTTCTAGATCAGATCTGATATTTCTGTAAACCCTTAGAGAGAATATTGGATGATAAAATTTGATTTTGTAAGTATTTAACATCTTTTGCATGTGGTAATACTTGTTGATGTACGAATTCTCGTGACTACGTTAAATGTACAATATTTTCAGATAATTCTTGATTTTACAGGTCAAAATATTAGAAATTTAGGAGGACATTCAACATAAGATAATGACAATGGCTCATTCTAGGGAGTTGATCTTTGAACTAATATGAATAAAACAGCGAAGCCAATGTATCGTAACTGTTTTGTGACTTCCTTTGTATTTCAAATATGGTGGTACCCCTTTGATATAAAGAAAATCCTATTATGATATCATTGCAACCCTATCTTATGTATTTGTTTCTCTCTTTGGTAAATGATAATGTCTTTTACTCTTATATTGAAATGAACTTTGACATCTGGAGTAGTTTTACATTGGTGAACCCAGTTGACAGTAAAGAGTGAAGTAGAGAGCATGATAACTTACCAGAAGATGAAACCCAAGAACCAGCACTTATTGAAAGATAAAAACTTGGAGAAAGTGCGAATACAAAAATAATTGGAATATATAAGATTCCTGAAAATGCTGCTAGGATAAAAACGAAGACAATTATTCATGCTCAAACTATAAATAATTTTGTCAAATGCAATAGAATAATGGATGATAAGGCAAGAAGTGAATCAACTTTCATACTCTTGCAGGGTCTGAAATTAAGTGGTATCATCAATTACCAACAGATATAAAGAATACATAATGTCGCAATTGATCAATAATAGATTTTGAGCACATTTATTGCACTATTGTGTCTATAGAAAATTAGAAATAGAGGGCCACTCCAAGATGTTTCCAGGAGAGAGGATGGAACTGAAGCAGAATTTCAACAGAAGTAACCCTACCATTTCCCACTCGTCTCTTGGTCTACTGTCAGCACTCACAAAGGAAAGTGGGGCCGTGGGTTAAAAACGTCAGTGTTCAATCGAGCATTGGCCATGAAGATATCATGAAATCTCCTGAAAGAACAGAGTTCCTCCTAGAGTACAACCTTACAAGAAAAACACCACAGTAAAACCCTGGGCATTGGAACTACTGTCAACTGGAGGGTCCTCTTTACAGAACTTCAAATTATATCCAAATGGGAATGCAACAGCTAAATGATCACGACTTGTAAGTTAAGGAGAGGTGATCAGAACAGGGTTTGGGAGTGTGCACGGATGGGAATTTAAATCCCACCATCTCCCATTCAATATGCAAAGAGTTACAGAATGAACTCCAACACAAGGGGTATGTTATGGTTGCTAATTTGTTTGGTCTCACAACCTGGAACACTTCTTGCTAATTTGTTTGGTCTCGCAACCTGGAACACTTCAATCCTGGATAGCCTTCAACACAACCTTATCAATCAGGGACAACAGCTGAAAGAACTCAGAAATAGGTGTGTGGCCTTATCCTCCTCTAAAGATAAGAAAGTTTGGGCCTATAAAAAGATGGTAGTATGTGTTGCTGTATCAGCCTATCAAGCCCAAAGTTGGGCTTGAAAAGACAAAAATGAGAGGAATCAATTATGAAATTATCTGAATTGGCCTACATATCAAATCCTACATGTGGCTGGTGGCTCATAGAAAATTATTGACTGCAGAAAATCTGTAAAGAAAAGAAATTATTGGCTCCATCTGGTAACCAAATTAGCAAAACAATTCTGAGAATAATTGGCTTTTTTTCTTCTCGTGTCTGCTGGCTTCGGCTATATGGAGGGAGATGGCTGGTCCGTTTGGTGCCACTAATCTTCACCTGAGATATATAGAACAAGCACTAAAACAATGAGCTGCAATTTAAATGGAAATTCAATTTCTTAAAAGCATGGCTCGACTTAACCCAGGAATCATGATACCATGGCAACTCTAGAAGGAGAAAAATTATCAGAGTTTCAGTAATGAGACTCTTGATGCTCATCAGCTGCTCCAAATCATAAAAATCAATATTTGAAATTTCAAACCAATGCATTAGTCCACTAGTCCTAGCATACTAGCAATTGCGCATGAAGTGTGCGATGTTAAACGCCGAAGGGACAATGTAAGATGAGGTTGATTGTGAGGGAGAAAAACATAAAAGGAGGAAAAGGGGTGCAGAAGAGGGGGTTGGAGGAGAAGCTCTCTGCTCCAAATCATAAAAATCAATATTTGAAATTTCAAACCAATGCACTAGTCCACTAGTCCTAGCATACTAGCAATTGCGCGTGAAGTGTGCGATGTTAAATGCCGAAGGGACAGTGTAAGATGAGGTTGATTGTGAGGGAGAAAAACATAAAAGGAGGAAAAGGGGTGTAGAAGAGGGGGTTGGAGGAGAAGCAATCGGTAGAGGATAATATTGGGTGGAACTATTTTGTGGAAGCCATCTTTCTTACGACGAGGCACATATGTGACATGTGTATTTTTTGTCAATTTTTTGAAAGATAAAGGGGATATGGCGGGTAGGGCATGTTGGCAATAGAGTATGAAGATATCTTAGAAAGCAAGGTGTTAATGAAAACTTGAAAGGAAAACTTTCATATTTTGATTTATTCTCGAAGTCGACATATTTTAATAGTTGTAATTTTGCATTGAAAGTTCAATATGTTATCAATTTCATGCTCATTTATGATTATGGTTTCTCTGTAGCTTTTAAGAATATGGACGAGATGGCCGAGATCGCAAGACAAAGGGCGTCGAATATGGACGACCGTCGGCCATCAATCACTCTATGACTAAACCCTAAAAGGCTAATACAACCCTAAAACCAGAAAATGTGGAGAGAAGATGTTGGTGCATGGAGATTTGCGGTGTTTTTTTAGAATGTTGCGTTCATGTTGCTTCTAGAAGAGGAATTCTACAAAAATAGAGATGGTTTGATGGGAGGTCCATAACATGTTTGAAGAAGGTTAGAAAAATGCGGGATGATGATGATAAAAAGAGATCCAAAGGCGCATGTAATATGTACATGAAATCGTGAAAATAGTACCAATTTTAGTATGGCATACGATGATGTATTTGAGGTCTATAGGTCCATAGCTGTATCGACCATGACTATCACGCAATAATAGCTTTTCCATGTAGACATTTGCATATATCTACATGAGGATCTACTTGCCGTGTTTTTTTGTGTGGTTGTGTCGAATGTGCAAACACATGCGAAACACACTGCTAATACATTGATGGACAACATGAATATGACACGCCAAGTTTGTCAATGTGTAGTCGTTTCGAAGCATGAATTCTTCAGATCGTTCTCTTGTTCTTCTTTTTTGTGATGTTGTAGACTGGCTCATTGATAACTTTATTAAGAAACCATCGAGGCCCTTTGTGGATCCGAGATTTATTTTAGTAAGCAACTTCGCTTTTTTCCAAGCCGGAAACCACGCTGATAGAGTGTTTGTCGGTCGGATGAACTCTCCCCGCGTGTCTCGATGACGTCTACAATCGCAATGGGCCCAACCACGACCACCTTTCGGTGAGGTACTTACCATCTTTTCGACGGGGATGGAATGTTGCACTCCTCTGGATTAACAACGATTGAGCTACCTTTTTAGCCACTTCGTCCGCACTTACAAATACGTTGAGGAACACATTACGAGGAGCTCAATGATGCCCAATGTCTTATGTGGCTTCAAGGGCATTGTCGGCATGGGCAAGGAGCGCTTTTCGCGACAAGAATCGCTCTGGGCCTCTTTAATCATCTTAATGGCTTGGAAACACCAATACATGTCTCTTGTACTTCGACAACGAGTTGATGGCTTTAGATGAGTCTGATTTGCCATATGTTGTGAGGGTCAAACACGACGACGATGTTGAGACCACTGGGCGTTAGGATTTCGACGGGAAATTGTTCATTGGGATGACGACTCATTCGAAAATCGATCCCGATGACGGAAGAATTGTTTGCTTTCGCTATGAGTGGTGTTGTCGTTTCGAACTACTTCCGTTGGCGTCGAAAGCAGGAGGAGCCCGACTGGGGGATGCAGTTGCTACGGTAGCTTTCGTTTATTCATGAATTCGCCTTCACAAAGAAGTACATCATTTTCCCATATGCAGATTGTGGTGAAGCCATCCTACATGGTTGAAAACATCATCGTATTCCGCCGTATTCATCGGCCTTTAGCGCTGGAGGTAATTCGTTCGAGGATTTGCACCGAAAAATAAACATTGTAGGTTTATGTCGATCGAACACACGACTTGTAGAAAGGCAAGAGTAAGTAAACGTGGACGGTGGGGATTCAATCAAGTCGTCTAAACAAGTCTATCGAAGGAAGATAAAGATTTCCATACGCGCAATAATATTTTAGATTTGACCATACGCACAAGGGCGTTTTACGCCCCTAGGCAACTTAGGCAGTTGCCTAGGGCGCCGAACAGGGAGGGGCGGCTTAATTTCTTAAAAAAAAAAAAATTCAACGTCGGCTTTACAATTGCCTTTCCAACAATTTGAGTAGTGAGTCACTTTGCTAATATAATAGTATAAGTTCGAACCGATGCACTTGCCCAATGCATCATTCAATTTACAAATTACATATATATTATCATATAGGCAAAGTCCACGATATGAATAAGGGACAAGATTGCTAATTTGCTTTGCGGCCCGTACAAGGGGAAAACTAGAAGTGATGATAGGAGTTCACCCAGAAAAATCCATTTCAGAAGGGCTCGATACACCTCGCTGCATGGGGAGCGCCATGTCTCCTTTTACCACTCACTTTTGTAATTCAAAGACACACACTTCTCTGAGAAAATTAAAGGGTTCGCTTATTAAGGTGAAAGCTCTTGTGAAAAGCCTGAGCCCTCGAAGTAGGATATTAAGTACATGCCAACGGAGTCATAGTGTCGAAAATGCACAAATTCTTCCTTGTTTCAATCCAATATAGCAGTTGAAATTGAGACAGGGCAGTGAAGATAATCCAAAATCCCAATATTACAAAAAATCTCATATCACTTCAGTTCCAGCTCTAGGTAAGAATCTTTAAATTATTAGAAAAACACTTTCTCCATAAAACTGTGTTTTAGATTGTTTGATGGATCACACCATTAGGATAATGGATCATGAATCTGATTATAAATGTCGATAAACATTCTAAAAAATCCACTCTTGATAATATTTCCAAATTCTAATTGTGCGTTGAGTGGTAGTCCAGTGTAGGAAATGATAGTGATCAAGTTGGTGTGTGTACAGCTCCTTCCAATGGGATGGGATCTTCTGAAAAAAGCGAGCTAGAATTTCAGTATTCGAAATTACAAGGTATATGGCAAATGTTTAATTTAAATTCATGGTGTTCTGTAGATTGATCAATTTCATTAGACGGTGTTGCGGGCAGTGTAGAACACCCAACATTGACTATGGTATAAAATAAACCCATGAGTGTGATAGCTCCTATTCCTTCTCTTTAATAAGTTAATTTGTAAAGATGTCTGACATTTCAATGATAATATTTACAGCAGATGCATCTTTCTTCAACCAAAAACGCGTTATCCCGACAGGCTTGTCCTGAAAGATTTTGTTGGTTGGGAACCTGTACAAATAAAATCTCCACCGTCGATTCCATCTGTAACCCTACCTTCTCCGTGCTTTAATATTTTAAGTTGCACGGAGAAGGTAGGGTGACTTCGATTCTATGATTTTAAGTTGTACTTATGCTTTCTACAAAGAATAACACGGAAAAGCTTTGCTGGGGTGGGCCATATAACGGTGTTTATCAAGAGATTGAAACCAAGACTAGATATAACCTCCGACACTCCAATTATCGTCGCCATTTTTCAAGACGTTCAATAGAACGATCTTATTTTAAGTAGGAAGATTTGAAGAATTTGTTGCAAAAATAGATGTTAACCTTAATCATTTCTGCCGTCTCTAGACCGCAAACAGAAGAAGCAGCACTTGACGACGCATCGTCGTCATTGACGAAGATTTTTGTGTGCTACAACCACAGGCATCAAAAGGTGAGTCATTAGGTGAGTCATCTCACTTAGGTGAGATCGTAGGTCCATGTGTCATTTAGGGGTCATTATGAGATTCTCTTACGCATCAGTGCGTCGACGGGACACGTCGGTGCGTCGTTGAGTTACACTTATATTATAGGAATGTAACTCCCCCTCTACTCGAGTTGTCATGATTGCAGCAGTGGGGTTACTCAACACCTCCTATATGTACACCCCATTTGATCTATGAGATAGAGGAGAGTTTTATGGCTTAACCAGGTTCTACCCGTGTTTCAAATCTTTGCATGCACATTCGGTTGATGCTCACTCCTCCCGAGATCTCTTCACGCTTCCATTCGCACGTCCATTGATGTGCACGTCATCCCTCGTGATCCTTGCTTCAAGTTTTAAACCCTCTTTCAAAGATCGAAAGCGAGGAGGAGCCCGATTCGGGGATGCGATTCTTTGCGGTAGCTTTCGTTTATTCATGAACTCACCTTGACAAAGAAGTACACCATTTTCCCACACGTAGATTGTGGTGAAGCCATTCTACATGGTTGAAAACATCATCGTATTCCGCCGTATTCATCTCGCCTTTAGTGCTTTGGAGGTAATTCGTTCGAGGATTTGCACCGAAAAATAAACATTGTAGGTTTATGTCAATCGAACACACGACTTGTAGAAAGGCGAGTAAGTAAACGTGGACGGTGGGGATTCAACTGAAGTCGTCTAAACATCTTGATCGGAAGGAAGATAAAGATTTCCATACGCGCAATAATATTTTAGATTTGACTATACGCATAATTTATTAAATATTACACGACTTAGAATACCTAGGTTTGTTCACTACACATATACATACATATGTGTTTTTTCAAATGAATATGTAAAGCCCTACACATCTAATATTCCTTTTTGATTGGAAATTGCAATCAATCATACGTGTCTTCGCTATCCAATCACGAAATTCTTTTCTTTTTCTTCTTGGAAAATCATTTAAAAACACAAACTTCTTTAATCTTTTGTAACACTCGATTTTGTATGTTAACTTGGTGAATGTTTTACATCTTTTTGTTATAGTTCTATTGAAATGAAAGCAAACATGTTAAGATATGTTTTGATCTTAAGAGAATGTGTTGCTAATTTGGATTCTTGCATCTTTGTGATTTATTACATGGGACAACAAAATATTGTACTTGTGTGTTTGTTGATGTGATGACAAATTATGTCGTATACTTGCTTTAGCTCTTGTTGCTTTGATTGACAAGATACCCCTGAATCAATTCCATTGATTCAAGTATCTTCGAGGTCCTCTTGTGATTTACGGCCACGCAGGGTTCGATTCTTGAACCTGTCTTTGTCGGTGGGACCTCGTGAGGCAAGAAATGCCCAGACACGGGTGGCCTTAGCACGCAATCCGAAGGGCGGAACGTCCCCGGCTGCGCATTAACGCGTGAATGTTAGTAAGGAGGGGCTGGATGGAAGTTGTTAGTGTTAGTGGTTAGTGTGAATTAAACCTAAACTAACCCTAAGGCCTAACATACATCCTACACTACTATCCTAAGTGGATTTTATATTCAAAAAAAAAAAAAAAAGGAAAATAACCTAAGCCCTAATAACCTAAGGCTAAACTAAGACCTAGGTTGAATGCTATGTGCAACCTAAACTAATCCTAATCTAAGGGGTACGCAGACCCTTGGAAGGAAAGGATAAGGATGGGAGGAAGGGCATTCATTGGCATTTAATAAACTGTCCCTACGTGGACAGCGCCAGTTTTGGCGGGGCAGGTAAGGAATTAGAGGCATCTATTTAGAAATAGAGCCAAATTCAGTTTGCATGGAAATTTTGAAATTTAGAGTTTGCCAACCCAAGTGGCGGTGGCGTGGAAAGTAAGGAAAAAGGCAGAGCCTTTAATGCATTGATTGTTTCGGTCCTCGCGACCAGCTCGCCTTGGAAACAGCATGAGGGAATTTGATTTTCATTTTGTTGATTCGAGCCTTTTGTGAAGTTGCTCTGCATTTGGTTTTTCTGACCTGGTTCGGTCGAACCAGCTCTTGGCATTTGACATTTCTCGTGGAGATTTGGAGGCTGTTGTTAAGCCTGAAGAAGAAAGGAGTTCTGGGAAGTTTGTGTTGTCGTTGCGGAAGGAAAAACGCGGCAAACAAGGTTTTCTTCGAGCTCTGGAAAAGAGATTTCAGGCATGTTAAGCCCTTCTCTTTAAAAATCTTTGCTTTGATTAAGTGTATCATTAAAACAACCCTGCTCTTGGGTTTTGATTTTGTGACTGTTGTCAAATCGGTTCGATTTGGATTTTATCGATTCTTACTTCTCTTTTGCTTGGAAAATGATATGTTGAACGTTTCTGGTTGCTTGGTTTTGGTTTGTTTTTGCTCGAATCAAGTTGGAAATGATTTCTTTACTGGTTATCGACTGGATGAAAGTTGGAAATAGATATTTCCTTCACTGTTCATATTGTTGGAAGTGGAACAGGCTGTTTAATTGTTTCCTTCTGTGTAATTGTTTCTTTGCTGTTGTATTTGGAACTGTCCTTGCGTATAAAATGGAAGTGGAAATTCAGTTATGTTATGTTGCTGGGATTTGGGTTTCCTTCATACTTGCTGTCATTTTTGGAAATCGATTCTCTTCCCTCTACTGCTTTGGATTATAAAGGAAATGGCATTTGGGTTTTCTTAGGTATTGGAACTCGAATTGAATGAAGTAACAGCAATATTTCCATTACTGTGCCTTTTCTTGTTTAGGAAATGAGCGAATACGTTTTAGTAACCGTGGAAATAGGAAAAAGTAGACTGTTTTTCCTTCTGAAGTTGTTGATGGATTATGTCTCTCCTTGCTGTGAGATTAGGATGGTTTTATGGTGTTTTAATGATCTGTTCGATCTCCTGTCCGGACTGTTGACACAATTATAAATTGGTTTTGTATTATGTGCAAGGAATGATTATATTTCTTTCTTGCTGTGATGGATAGTTGATTCCATGGCGTCTTGTAGTTGAAGTTTGACCCTTTGTTTTGAATTGTCTTGTGAATGTGAACTTGACCTGGATTTCTGTTTTAATAAATGGAAAGTGTGAGAATTAGCTTGTTTTCTGAGTCTATTCTGACTGTACCAAGCTTACACGATTAACACCCTTAACGGGTTTGTCTTCATAGAGGTATTGATATATGAATGTTATACTTGAGTTCTGTACCTCATTAAGAAAATGGAGAATATTGTTTTGAAGTTAACGGTTGATCGAGATAGAACTCGAATTGGATATTCATTGTTGAGGCATGTTAGATTGAAACTGTACAGGCTATGTGAGTTGCCTTTCAATGAAAATAAATGTTTTGTTATCTTCATAAGTTGAGCTGTCATGCTAAGATAAACACGAATTGAGTGTTTTTATTTCATTCGGAGCAAATGATTGTTTCTTAGTGAAATTAAAGGGGAATGAATTCGTCTTCTGTTGCTGTTCTGACTTGGTGAAATTCATAGTCAATGTGAATATTGGATTTGCTGTAGGTAACAACAATGAATAAAATGTTAGTTTGAGCGGGATATGCTCACAGGATGAGGAAATCATGTGATTAATGGACTGCATGATTGAAGTACTGTTTGTCTGTTTAGTATGCAGTGAAAGAAATATGGTTTCTTTTATTATGGTAAATATATGGTATGCAGCCTTATATCGTTTAATCTTGGATGTACATAATGTTGTACTAACCTGTTTCGGATCTTTTTATGAGTCTGATTCAAATGAAGTATGGATATGGATGATGAATTCTTCCCTGTTTTCATTTTAAAGCTGATTATAAATGAAATTATCCTTGCTGCCGGAAAGTGAATTCCGAATGGATTTTGTAAGTTTCACTCTGAACTGTTATCTTGATTTGTCTTTCGTTTGGATTCCACTGTTAGGACAGTCATGTGGAAAGAAATAGAGATATGAATGAATGTCTTAGAAAAATGATCTTTTCCTCTTTCATTCGGTTGGAAATCTGGAATTCGTGAATAATGAATTTTATAGTGCTTAGATGGGAGCAACTATATGCATTGCTGTTCGCTTTCTTGTCTGTACTTGATTGCTTTGAATTTAATACACGAACTGAAAGGAAAGTAATGAGTTACATTTCAGTTAGTTTCATCCTTTGCATTTATTATTAATGAAAGGCGTGGAAAGGATAACAGTATGTTTAAAATTATGTGGAAACAGGACAGCAGTCTTATTGCTGATTGTGATAATATTTTGATAGTTCAGTTGTTATGCTGATCTTTCTTTTGTGCCTATTTCGTGATTGATGTTTAACTGTCGTTTCATAAAAGCAGGGTTCTTTTATTGAGACAGTTAGTGGAAGCATCTTATTTTAAGGATAAGTGCTTAATATGCTCAGTTCATTGAACTGACCCGTGCAATTCATTTTGCAGATGGAATTTGATTAGAATGAAGACTTGGCTGTTTTCTGATGCTTTTTGATTTGATAATGACATGTAATTGTTGCTTTTATTCCTCTTCGAGGAATTGTGAAAAGAAGAAAATATATTCTTCTGTCCATGAGTTGTATGGATGTTTTGTATAAACTATGCCCAATCAGTTGGATTGGCAAATGTACAAATTATGACTTGAAATATTGAATACAATTACAAGTGTGATATTTTCAATAATTATATCAGTTTGATATTGTTGTTTAAATTGGGAATATGATGTTATTTCTTGATTTGGAATTGTTTCATTGTCCTTGGATGGATGCTGAATTGAAACTGATATCTGTCCTTACTTAAATGCAACTTTTAAGTTGAAAATGCAATTAATTCATACTTGGGTAAAGATGAATTTCTAATTGACATTAGAAAGGATTAAGAAGAATATGATTCCATAATCAGAAGGTATTCAGGATTAGCTTAGGAGCTAAGGAATATCAATTCAACTTCGGAGTAATCGAACTTCGCTTTCGAACTCCATTTATGATCCCGTTTGATAAAATTCAGAATAAAGGATATAGGATAAATATATCCATAACTAATGGACCTTAACTATATAACGTTAAGGAGAACAAATGAATTCATTTCTCGAAGTTTAGACCTCGTTTGAATGACGTCTAATAAGTTAGAATTCTGATTCTTGTTGTAGTTGGAAAATCTTGGCTAAGTTTAATAGGTTAAACTTATCACGTCCGTCGGTACGGACTGCTTAATCCAATGATTAAGAAATAAACCAAGTAAGGAAATGTAGCCCTTCGATACGAAGGAAAGATACATAGCAACTAATGGACGGTTTAGTCCCTCTTAGTTATATACAACTGCAACGGAAACGAGGATCAAGGGATCAACACGAATGCTGAAAGTTGATTTTAATTATTAACTCGTGGCTAAGTCACTTGAGCAGGATGTGTATTCTCGATGGGTGGATTCTGCAGGACATTGGCATACGCCAGCTACAGCAAGGTGTCTTCATGAAGACGGGGTCTTCATGACGACACAATGTTGCAGCTGACATATAGCAATGCCCTCCCGAATTAAAACATTTAGAATACATAGGCTGAATGTGTAGATCTTAGCAGGGGGATAGGGTATGATCTGGTATACGGAGTGACTCCGGAATACTAAAGACAAATAGACACACGGAGTCGTGGGGTAACGACACCGTATGTCTGCGTATCTTTAGTTACCGGGAGTGCCTTCCTATACCCGTTCATATTACTAGCTGGAATTGAAAGTTTAAAACTGACCTTAAACGATGAGGACTGGTAGGAGCCAGGAAAGACCATTCTAGATAACAGGTGAAGTGAGGTGAAGGACGTATTCCGTAGATGTGTATCACATCCAGGAATATGATCATGCAAAGCATGTGAAAATATTTGGCCAAAGTATCGCAATTGCTGGTTGCGTTGTCCTTATCACTTAATTTAAGATGCAGGATGTCAGATGAATATCAGTAACAGATATTCAGATAGGCTTCTTAAATGGATCACTTCGATAACCGGGGAAGGTTATGTGAACAGGTATATATAATATACTATGCATAAACAAACATGAAGGATCGGTTGTTGCCGAGTCATGAACATGAAGGATCGGTTGTTGCTTAGGAGTCATGAAATGAAGGATCGTTGAAACTCCAAGCCATGAAAATGGAAGATCGGTAGTTCCTCGAGTCATTTACTGACAGAAAGATATAGAATCATTTATAAGATTGAATGGCATTGAATGTGTGTTCCATATTGTAAATATGCGAACAGGGGAACATTCGTTTTAAAAGAAATTGTGTGATCCAAACTGTGTTGTTTGGGCGAGAACAATTATTAAAACTTGAACGTGTGTTTGAATTTTATAATTCATAACAAAGAAACGTTATCAAAAAAAAAAAAAAAATATTTCCCTTGTTACGGTATTTTAAAATGGGGATGTTACATCTTTGGTGGCGAATGCCTTACTAATCACGAGATAACAAAAATGGAAGACTAAAATTCAAAATGCCTGACAAACGCATCTCCTTAGATTTTGCTATATACGCTTTCTACAAATATTTGCAGAAAGCATAAGTACGGTGCCCTATGATGCAAACAGAATAAGCACCACTTGACGATGCATCACCGTCATTGACAAAGATTTTTGTGTGCTACAACCACGGGCATCA
Source organism: Taxus wallichiana var. yunnanensis (assembly GCA_018340775.1). NCBI lineage: Eukaryota > Viridiplantae > Streptophyta > Pinopsida > Cupressales > Taxaceae > Taxus > Taxus wallichiana. The sequence continues at coordinate 172,818,917 of CM031233.1, forward strand.
ACAAGCGAGTGTTGCAGGACAACGGACATTATTTGTGTTTTTGATTGCTGTCTAAAAATATTTGTAGAAATGCTACAACAGAATCTAAGGTGATGCATTTGCTGGGCATTTGAATTTTATGCGTCCATTTCTGCTATTTGAATTAGCAAGAGGATTCGTTGTTGGAGATAACAAGAGTTTGTATTTTCAAAGGATTTTCCAAGAAGAAAAAGAAAAAAATTCATGATTGGATAAGCGAAGGTGTGTATGATCGATTGCAATTTCGAATCAAAAGGCAATATCACATGTGTAGGGCTTTACGTATTCATTTGAAAAAACGCATATGTATGCATACATGTAGTGAAGACAACATTGTAATGGGTATAGATGTGGAATGGTTGACTGGAATAGATGAATATGACGAGAGGCGTGAGAAATAAGATGAGGGAAATATGGTGAGATGGAGGAAGGGTGGATGACAAATCAACCTTAAGAGGGACTCTTAAGTAAGATTGTCATGCGACAGGGATGATTAAGTAAGATTGCCAAGCCAAAGAAGAAGAAGAATGACGAGAAGAATTAAGCGAGGGTATGACAAGATGGACTAAAGGGGAACCCTCAAGTAAATTTTCCATACTACGAAAGTGTGTAAGTAATATGACCATGCAGAAGATGAATACTAGGAAGGATGAGAAAAGAGTGAGTGGTGTATATCAAAATGGAACAAGAGGTGAAAGGAGGTGATAACAAGGAAAAAAAGGAGTGTGACATGAATGGATCAAGGAATATATGCAATGTAGATGGAGAGTGTAAGGGCAATACTTAATTAGGATGCCCACGTGGTGGGAGTGATGATGCAAGAATGTCATGCGAAAGAGGCAAAGCGAAAATTCGGGAGGAAATGAAAGGAAGATACACAAAGTGGTGAAAGGGGACATAAAGGTGAGAAGGATGATGTGGGGATAAGTGGTGATGAGTGGAAATGAGGAGCTAGGAGTATTGGATCAAAAACATTGTTGATCATGATGGGGGATAAGAAGTTGTGGGATAACGAATTCTCCTTAAGAGGGATCCTCAATAAGATTCACAAACTACAATGGAGACCAAGTAGAATTCCTAAACTAAAAGTGTATAAACAATAACAATATTCATGGGATTATGGATAAAAGATGAATTTAATGAGATAAATGACACATGGTCATAACAAGGAGGATACGGGGAAGTCATGCCTCAAACCAGATTGGTGGTAAACAAGAAAGGGTGCCAATCAAAGCATTGCACTTTAGCCCAATAGCATGTGGTAACACATAACCAATGATAGTTAGTTATACCAAAAGATCATGAGGAGATATGGATGAAAGATTCTTAGACAACTAATGTCGACATGACAAAGGGATTTAAAGATGTAACTTATATGCGGGAAGCAAGCTCTCCATAGGTGGTGTTCTAGGACTATGCCCGAACTCGGGAAGGGGACTCTTAAGTAAGATTATAGCCTTGTATGTTAAAATGACCAAGTAATTACACCGATGGTGTCTCCTTTGAAGAGAGCTCAAAATGTCAAATTAAGCGAGGCTCTTTTCGGTGGGATCACTACAAGATAATGGGTTGTGTATCCACAAATTTTCAACAAATTTGTTGTGAATAAATTGTTTAAAATTGTGAATCCAAATTTGTGGACTCCACCCACAAAATAATTGTGAAAAATTTAAATTGTGGAAATATTGTAGAACTACTACAACTCAAAATTTGTAGTAATTACCACAAATAAGAATTGTGAGAATTGTTACAATTAAAATAATTGTGACATTGCAACAAGATTAAAAATTGTGACTTTACCACAAAACAACATTTGAAATATTGCCACAAAGTTAAATTTCTCAAGATTAATATTATTAATATAAATTTAACTATATTATCACTATATAACTTTTTATAAATATATATTTTTATTTTTTAATTATTATTTATTTTTATTTTTTTACATAGAAAATTTAAAACTTCATTACTATTCTAAATTAGAATATCAAAAACACATACTGCACTAAAATAAAAACCTCATTACCATTTTATTATATATAATAATAATAATAATAATAATAATAATAATTTTGAATTATAATACTATTCAAATTACAAACTTAGTTCATATTTTATTGTTTGTGTGCTTTTAGAACTATTAAATAAGTTCTTATTTTAATTTTGAAATATATTAAAATACTAAGAAAATATAAATGTGAGAAAATGTTCGATAGAAAATTCATAGATTGAAGGAGTTGAAGAGCATGTAAATTTGTATGCAAATTTTGTTTTGGGAATGTTAAAGATAGTATAGAAACATGCATCTACCATTAAAAATATATAATGTTTTTTTGGAAGGGTCTACGTAGGGATTGTTAGAAACCAAGCATTTCACACTTTTGAATCTAGAGCAGCAGTTCTTTTCAAAACAATTTAGTACAAAATTTATTTAACAAATTAATTATAAGGGTGTGTTAATATTGTTGGTCTTATACCCACAACGACTTAAAATTAACTTGAAATAAATTGGTAGAACCCACGTTAAGGAAAAATAAATTAAATTCATAAGATATCCATGCATAGATAGCTGTGATTAAAAAGCAACATCATTATTATTCTAAACAAGTAATTTTTTTCTTTGCGAACTTTTTTAAATATTCATTTTTTCATCAGAAAACATCATTTATTAATATTAAAAAATAGAAGTTCTACACTAAAATGGCATTGGTTGATATTGTCGGCCAAAAATCTTATATCACAGAAATCAGTTTTCTAGTTAAGATCCAACACCATGACAAAGGTAAAATATCTTGTTGGTAGGTGAAATCCAACAATCGATTGACAAAAATAGATCCACACCATGACAAAGGTAATGAAAACAATATAGAAACAAGGAAGCTGCTTCAAATCAACAACAGCTTCAAGACCACGGCCATAGTAGGGGAAAAATATACTATGCTTTGCATGAATGTCCACAAACCAACTCTGGAAGATGCAAGGCACCATAGGGGCTAAAAAAATTCAAATACAGACTCGGATCTACACCATGAAAAAAAAAAAAACCCCGTAGACAAACAATTACCTCTCAAACACAATGAAATAGAACACAAACTGTCAACATATACAGATAAGACAATGAAACCACCGATAAGCGTAACTTTGAATCTGAATGATACTTGATCAAAACCATGAAAAATAACATCCTCGTTATCCCTTGGCTTGAAGAGGATTTGTTTCACATAATACTAGTGGTTTGTGCAAACATGGCATCCTCACCAAACAAAAAACCGTAAAATCAGGGATATATCACCCACCTACAATTAATAGTGATGGCTTTTTTTAGAAAATAACAGATATTATCATAAAATAAATATCGACCATTCAATATAATAGATGGTTAATGATTATTTTATAACGATCCATGTATCCTAGGATCGACGACGTTGAAAGCATGTTCTACTTGATCCGTGCACCAGGATCCATGGCACTCAATATTGATTACAAACTATAGACATAATTTATATTAAAGTTGTTAGTCAAGTCCCGCAAGTTCAATGAAAACTAATCAACATGCATTACTAAGGGCTCGTTTAGTTTGCATAAATTTGTGGAAAAAAAAAATGTACAAATCTGATTATAATGACTTAGTTCTTATTAGATAACAATTATTGGACCGATTCATTTTATTTATTTTTAATTATGTTGCTTTAAACAACAACATCATTATTATTCTAAACAAGTAATTTTATATGCAATGAAAAGTTGTTTATTTATTTTTTTAGAAAAAAAAATTGATATTAATTTTAATGATCTGATTATTTTTGAAATGGTTATATTTACGTTTTTAAAAATTGCATAACATGCACACCATGTTTTAAGACCGATGTGGATGCCATTATTCCACTATTTTTATGACGTTAAAATTATACATTTCTATAATACATTAATTTAAATTGTTATAATGTAAAATGGAGGTATAGTTTATTCATGAGAAATGTTTAATCTTAAACAATAGTTTGAATTGTGTGGTAATTAAATTATTGAAAAATGTAGAATTTTATATATTATTTTGCAGTGATAACTATAAAATAGTTTTTGATCTAATGTGAATAATTCACAATATTAGTATTAACACTCAAGAAATATATGAAAATTGTGATATATATTAAATTTGTAGTAATACAAAAAAATCAAATGGATCATTTAAAATTTCATACTTGTTCTTTTCACATTGTAAAACAACCATAGTTTATTTAATAATTTGTAACAATACAAAAAATATAAAATGGATCATTTAGATTATCATACTTGTTCTTCTCACATTGAAAAAAACTATGAGTTTATTTAGTAATCATGAAATGATATTGTGGATTATACACAATATTTCTACAATATCATTTTTTATGGATACAATTTAGATATAACTCATATTTCTAATACTAATTCATAGATTGAATATTGAAATGAGAGTTGGCTATAATTTGTAAATTTTAAAATCTTAATTATCTTTGAAATTTTAGGATAGTGTGGATTATCCACAATTTTAGTCGGATAATATAAAGTTTTTACTATGGTTTGAAGTCACTAATATTAATTTTACTAAGTCAACAAAATTATAAATAAAAATTATTTATAAATTTTTAGCAAATTATTCACAAATAATATTTGGTTCATTATGTGGATTATTCACAACACATATTTTATAATTGGGTTGTTACAATTTTAATGATTTATATATTTTTACCTTTTTCATTATTATTTGTAATAATTCTAGTGTTATATTATCTGAACTAAAATTTATTAAATTTGGTTAGTATAAATTAACATTAACTAGAGTTAATGGGTGAATTGAATTCCCCACAATTCATATTTTTACATTTTTCCTCATAAAACTAAAGGAAAATTTTAGTGATGTAGTTTTTAATAAGCTTTGTTTGAATGTTAGAAGTGAACAAACAAAATGGAATCATGATACCTTATTTTGTGGTTATTTTAAAAATAATTCATGATTCTAGTTTCAAAAAGTCCTATTATTTTGGAAACCATGTTGAAAGGAGAAAATTGTGTTTACCTACTGTTAAATTTTAAGAAAATGGATATTCCAAATTTCTAAAATCTCAAATATTACAAAATTGTGGAATATCTACATGGTATTTATAAATGTAATTCATTCAGTGTTGATAATTCACATTTTTTCACAAAACCATTATTTTGTGGTTAACATTGTGGATACATGACCCTACTTCTAGTAGTGGATAATTATGAAGCCTCTATCTCTGCTTTACAAAATTAGATTCATCGGACCAAGTTGCCTATTAGTTCCTAGACTGACTAATACTGTTGGATTTGGACACATTATTTGTATGTTTGTTGAGGTGGACGTATGCACTGTTTTCTTTGGACTGATACTGTTTGCCTACAGTCATCTGTCCATCCTTTATTAATGCATGTCTCACCTCACTAGAAGCGGTGGTAAAGTAAAATTTGATTTCCCTTACCGACTCCCTTAATAGGCTTGCATTTAATGGTAGCCACTGAAACAATGCTTATAATAACTATTTAAAAAATCTATCTCCAACTTAAATACCCTATTGCATTACATTTTTAATCTCGTTGTCTATTCGTCCCAGCTTACCTACAATCTTGTGAAGCTGAAGAATTGTTTGTTCTTCATGGAGAGTAAAATGTCCACGCTTTAGATCAAGTCTCAAGTAATTGGTCCACCTCAGTCTGCAACTCTTCCCACACCATATAAGTCCTGGGGATGGGTAAACAGGTAACATTAATGGCAATAACATGTTGAATGGAATTAAGAAGGGTGAGAGGATCCTCACCTGCTTGCTTGGGTAGAGAATGCCAATTTCCATGGCCGTATTTGCGTATGTAGGCGATGATCATCCCATCCTCTTCAGGACTCCATGGCCCTTTCCTGATTCCCATTTTATCACAGCACAAAGTGCTTCCCATTTTTTGTATGTAATAAAACACCCAACAAACTGTTACATTTGAATCTTTCCTCTAAATACATGTGCAACAAAAATCTAGTGCTGAGAAATATAATAAAAATGTAGTATGGCGTGGATACAACCTTGTGCATAGGCGTCCATTTCATGGCAGTTGGTCAGTGACTGGATAGAATGATTGAAGCCATGTTACACGTTTCAGATTATTAGTCTTAAAGTTAGTCAATGACATTCAAAGTGTTATTGTAGTTATAGGTGCACTCTTGGTTATGTATGTTAAATGTAGAATCATATACATCACATTGGATATGTATGTTAATTATAGAAACATACACAACACATAAAAAGAGATGTCCCATGGAATGTATAGATCAATGCATTCTTGCCTGCATTGATATAATTGCAGCATGCAGAAGACATGGTCATTCTCTACTGTAACAATCCAACCTCAGAATTGAATCGGTTTAGAATTTTCTAATAATATTCTATATAATGATAACTATTTTCTTGTAATTTTTATTTGATTTCTTGTTTATTATAAAATCAAAATTACTTTCAATTTATTATATTTTTTATATTATAAAAAATTACATTAAATGTTATAAAGAATTCGTAGAGTAATAAAAAATAATATCGGAAAATGAAAAAGGTGTTAATGTTTTTATATAGAAAAATTCGTTCTCGCATGGGTGAATGTCAATATTGGAAGCCACCAACAACTTCGAATGATGGAGGGCTTAAGGTGCCTCAGATGTGGATGTAGATCTGTGGCGCCAAGAAGATGGATATGTGATAACGTCTGCAAAACTGAAACAAATGTGATTAGATAAACATATGTGGGGGTTAGCTGGACAATGCTAGTGCCAAGAGTTTGTGAACTCCCTTGGAAGATGTCAACCCCTTGTTAGAAAGATGGAAGTAAAAAAATGAACAATAGATAACATGTAGAGGTAAAAAAATACAACACACTCAGTAAAATAAGCAACAAATTACTGCATGTGGGAGAGATTGATAAGATCCTCAACTACATTGTCAGAGGTTTGCCATGGCTTCAAATCTTATTCTAGAATTTTCATCTTATTTTCAACCCTTCAAGCTTTAAAATATGTTTATGAGATTTCCTATTTCAAGCTTCCAAATTTTCTTCTTTCAAAATTTTCATATTATTTTTATTATAATTTTTTGAGGGGGAGGGAGGGGGGGGGGAAAGGGCCATATTTATAGCTTGAATATGGATTAAAATATGAGGTTAACGAGTAATTGAGGTTTGTAAAAGTAACCCTGCTTAATGGGACATGATTAGGAGTTGATTTGACTGTGGGGCTCATGATTTGAAAAAAAAAAGGTGTGATGTGGAGTGGGGACATGATTTGAAAAAAATGATATGAGTGGGGACATGATTTGAAATGTTAGGTGTAATAGTGAATCCCATGTGGATTACTTTACACTATTGAATTTTTGAATAAGATGTCGGATTTTGATGTATTTGGGATTTAGAATTATTAAATTCATGGGTGGGGTTCATGAATTAATAATTTTGGGGATTGATTATTAGGTGGGGTATTTGATTTGATTGAATTGAATTTGATTAAGTGGGGAACATGTGGGGTTCATGATTTGGATGATTTTTGGATTATTTAATTATGAGATGGGATGATATGACCTAATTGGAATAATTGATTATTTAGCATATAATGAGGTTTAAGTATGTGAAAGGGGATCAATTAAGTTATAAGATTAATTAATTGAACACACATTTTTGGTGGGAAACATGATTCGCTTGGATAAACCTATTGAAGGAGAGAAAACATAGGGTGATACCAAAATTTGGTGTCTACAGCTTTTTTTTAAATTAAATATTTTCTCACTATAAACTTTGGTAAGTTGTGTCATATTCTTTGTTTTTCTTGATTTACGAGGTTACATTTTTTTCATATGCCTTGGCATAATAGGGAGTGTTTTTGTTAGTTATGGTAGTTTTACTACATTGTTTGTGCCTCCCCATCACATAAATTCAAAATGATTTAAGATTCTTATCCACTCTGGTGTAATTTGTAACTCATGTGCAATTGCTAGTTATAGACAATTCTCAAAAGAATACTACCTTTGATCGTAAAAGTGGCTTGAAACAATTTCTAGCAATCTTGTGGTGGAAACATATACATGCATTATACACAGTTGTTTTTCTCATTGCAATGAACTAAAAATCAATATTAATATTTTATTTTCCTTTAATTATTTTAAGTTTCAACATGGAAAGGGGTTTTAATACCCTTAACTTGAAAATTCAAAGCGTAAGTTGTCTCATTAAAAATGTATGAAAAATGCCGACAACACCAAAGGAAATTTCACCGTACTTGAATGGGCATTTCACTTTTTCTTCCACGAGGATAACCAATCATCTAGGAGACAATGAGGAACCATAGCTACATCCATTACTTTTAAAGATATATAATAAATGTATCTAAATCCAAAAGAAAAAGTGAAATTACTTTCAAATCCATTAGTTTCAAAAGCGTAGATAGATAAAGCAGGTTTGTGACCATCCATTAATTTTAAAGGAAATGATTAACAAATGGTGAGAAACAAGTTGCAGAACCATGGATTTTGAAAGAACATCATTGAGATAAAACAATTCCAAAGAAATGGGTTTATAAATGGATTCTCAAATAATAGTTCAATGAGACCAAATAGGTTTAAAGATGATGCAATCAAGTCAAATTGTAAATTTTTATAAAATCTACCGCACAACATGGAATTTTATAGATTGTGAAATTGTTGTTGAGAACTATGGTTTATCTCCTACCCTTGCGTCATTTACAATTCAACACATTTCTATCCAATATTGGTTTTACACTCCATTGATACGGAAAAAAATTCAAGCCACGATAGATTTCAAACACTAGATTTGCAATTTCAACGCAACATAAGAAAAGAGAGAAAGCACCTTTAGTTTTTTTCCGAATTCAACAGATAATAGAAAAATTTTATGCGTTGTCCTAACATAAACAAATAACCAAACTAAAACAAAGATGTAAGATGAAAAATATAATGTAAAGATCATAGTAAAACAAACAAGTAGAATAGAAAAATTGAATACAAACAAAGTTTTTCTTGCAACACAATCCCCGATGTCAATGTTTGACCATGTTGTACCTAAAAGCCACATTACAAGGCACTGTGACCCATCGAAGAAACTACCACATGCTTCTCGCATATATATCATTGAATCATTGCCACATTCAATACAAAATACACGTTTATCCATATTATTAAAAAATTGCATTACCACATTCTTAAGCCACCCATCCAAGTAGCTACCAAAAGCAAGCAATGATTAAAGGAAAAATACTTAAAATGTGTAGGATTACATGTTTTCCTTGATTATTTCCCATTAGTCAACAAATTAACAAGGTAAGACACAAAATCAATGAAATCAAACTTGAGAAACCCTGGCCAAACTGTCCTCTTTGAATTTCTTACTACCATAGTAACAAAAAATAGGGCCTTCGAAGTGAAAAAAAATAAAATAAATGACATTACATTTAAATAAAACTATAAATGAATATCTCTAAAACCCCGTAACAATGTATCCCAAAGCATCCATTTATCCACATAAAAAATAAATCATGATCAATACGAATGAATAGAAAGCAAAGAGGAGAGCCTTCCCGAGCACAATCCGTTCACCACATCTGCTCACCCTTTTCCTCCACATAAATCCGATTCAAATGGTCTCCATTAAGTCCATAATTCTTGCCTCCAGATCTCGTAGACCACTTTGTTAAACTCTAAACCTACCGGTCATTTATGCTCTTATACCCACAAAATATTATTGCATAAAACTCAATCGAAGATGTGTTTTCCATTTCTCTTTTCTATAGGGGTTTGTACTCTTTTACACATACAAATTATGCATAAAATTCACTTGAAACATGCGGACATCTAAATTTTATCTAGTTATTTTTCTCTTTTACCCACAAGAAGTTATGCATAAAGTTCAATCGGAGACATGTTGTAAGTGAACTTTAGGATTTTCTGCTTCTTATACCCAAAAAAAAAGTGACAAAATTATCGAAAATGTTTTGAGAGCTAACTTTTTCCGTAGGGTTTTCTATAATGATAGCCTTATAATCTTGAATGAAATCCAATCAAAAACCTATTGTAAACTAACTTTTTGTAAGGGTTCTGTCTTGTCACTCATTACAATATGTGCACAATCTCAATAAGAAAGTTGTTATTAGATTTCTCTATAGTTTTCTTCTCTCTGCCAAATAAAATTAATGCGTAACATTTAAACATGAAATGTTCTAAATTGGCTTCTCGGTAGTTTGTTTCTCTACTTTTATACCCATAAGAACTTATGATTAAATTTCAATCGAAAAAATGCTCAAAGCATAAAACCTTACCCACACCTGCCAAGCTAAGGTCATGCATACAACAATCACGGAGGAAAAATCATGCCTTTTGCCCAAAAAAGAAAAATGACAACACTTTCACAAAATTTAGGTTTTTGGTTAGGGTTCTGTACACACCAAAAATTACATGTGCTTTAGATTGTCGAAAACAGCTTCAAAAGTCCCCAATGATGATTCATGTCCTTTCAAAAGGTGTTCGAGTTCCTACACCCATTCGTAGTGTATATTTGTAGCCTAGAGATCCTTATTTATCTTTTCCACGTTTTCTTCCGACTTCTCGCTTCATTCTATGGATGTTTTTGCCTTTAGTGTCGAAACCGCCTTCTAAGCAAGGTAACAAATCTGCATGATTTTTCCAAAACTCTTCATGTGTGATTTTGACATGCGTGATTTCACTTAACTTGATTTGAGGGTGCGTTTGTGAACCAAATTGCCTAAAAATAGTCTTGTTTGCATGATATTTCTTCCCTCTTCTATTTTTAAATAGGTTAAATTAGTTTGAACTGCCTCTTCACCCAATGATTTAGCACTCCAAGGTTGCCTTGTGCATGAAGGCACATCCCATCCATTTCCTATATATTCAATGCTTGTATTCAAGCAAATGGCCTGGGAGTTTTGTGTATCTTGCATAGTATTACTGCCACAATCTTGTTAGGAATTACATAGCCAAGCTTAGATCTCTTGTGTTATCTCTCTTCTACTTGCATTGCAACTAGATTGCCTTCAAGCTACCATTGCTCAAGCATCTTCTCTTGTTGTTGTTCTTGCATTCCCAATCCCTTGGACTCATATGGACACATAGAGAAAGAAAGAGACAAACTGAGGGGACAAATTACTACACGGTTGGATTTACCTCTGTTATGTGAATTCCAGGTTGGATTTGTTGTTTGATTTCCTTCATTCCTGCAATTTATCATTGTTACATCATATCAAATAAAGTAGAAATCATTTTCCTTTCATTTCTAAGTAATTAGTTAATTTCCAAAAGGGTTTGAATCTTTCATAACAACCCCATGATGGTCCTTTTCTTCCCTTCCCTATGGATCTAAGGAGATAATATATGTAGGAGTTTTCTACATATCACGATCATTTGGAAAAGTTCTTGTTTTAAGTTAGTTTAGATTCAATACATTCAAACACGGTGTGAATAACTACACCGGGTTATCTCTCTTGTTTAGTTTTAGTGTAGAAATATTTTACTTATTTAGAATAGAAGAAAATTGTTATTTGTGATTGTAATATTACAATTTTGTGATTTGTTTCAATTAGTTTCCCTTTCAAAGATAACATAGATTGTTAGTTTTAGCTTAGTTAATTTGGACACTTCAAACTAGTTCAACATTGAGATCTAGTTAGGCAAACAAACCATAGGAAATTTACGCTACCCGTTCATAGCCTTTGAATCTCCCCTTTTCTAAATCATCTACCAGGAGATCACACTACCAGATCTTAGTCACTGATCCTCCTATAGTTAGCCACACACGTTCAACATCGGTTGCTCTGGCATGATCTCAGGGAGTCGATTACGGTTGAAGGTTGCATATCAATTTTCATCTGTACAAATTGGTGAACCCGACATGAAGGATTTAATCCTTTTTGTTTCCTTTTATTTCATTGCTATTACCCCATCTCTCCATTTCTTCCCCTATTTTGGTAGGTATTTTATGCTTTATAAAATATGTCTGGAAGAGAGTTTGGTGGGCCATTCGGCTCTGATAGATATTACACCAATGTGCAACCACAACAGTCCTCTTCTCTTTCGAGGTGGGGCAACAATTACACAAACAACGTTCAAACATACCCTAGTTACAATTCAAACCCCATTAGCCATGTAAGGATGGAGGAGGTTGATAAACCGTTAAACATGCAATACGATCAACCCAATGCAAATCACGTTGTTATCACAAATGGAACACGTTCTTACCATAGAGTCTTGTCAAGACCTCACATTGCCATGTAATCAACAAAAGATGATACATTCACACAAATAGATAATCCTCTTCACCAGATAGATGATTCTTTGGATAGAATGAAGGCTACAACCTCTAAGATTTCAAATGCCTATCCTAAGATTCTTACTTCGAGAAGACAAGAATTATAACACTGAACAATTCATAATAGGGTATCATGAGCCCGCTCAATCAAACCCTACGCCACAGGCACCTCAACAAGGGACTCAATCCTCTCCCAATGAAATCATTTCTACTTTATTAGGGAGGATTATAGAACTAGAAAGTGCCCAAACTTCACAACCAACACATGCGGTAGGGCAGAACATGGGGTATCTAATTGATAGCAAAGGATACATCCCTTCCAATGAACAACCAACACAATATCTTGTACGACAAGGTTATCTGGTTCATTCAAATCCAAGTGATCTTCTCATAGGGTTAGACACACTAGGGATGGGTCCTCATCCTTCTCAAGCTTATCCTATGCAAGGGTTGGCCGGAAGTGCGTTCTCGAATTCCGCCACAATGGGTAATACGATGTTCCCTAGTTTTATGCCCGCTAGTCCATATCCTGGTACTATCCCACCTTACATGCACATGTATTCAAAAACTCCCGAGATGGACCCATATACCATTCCCACTCCCTACATGCCATATTAAGGGACCCCATATTCTCTTGCAACACTTATAATGCATATTATCCAACTTCTCCTCCACCTCCCCATCAAGGATCTTTAATAGTGGAATCTTACGCAATAAGTACATACGCTGAGTACTTAAAGGAGCCTCTTGACTTCACCATACATGGTGTTATGCTTCCATGCCCATTGCTTGCGGATCTTCCAAAATTTAAGGGAGAAGGAGACCCGAATGCTCATATCAAGGCCTACACTACTGCTATCAGGGAATTTCTTCCTTGGGATGTTGTAGTGGCTAAGATCTTTCCAAATAATCTCGAAGGAATTGCATTGGATTGGTATTACCATATTCTAGAAGCTTCTATACATTCCTTTAAACAACTTGTTTCGAGTTCATCAAAGCATTTGACATGAACAAGTTGTTGTGTATAGGGATTAGGGAGTTCTTGCATATTAGATAGGAGAAAAATGAATCTGCCACCCATTTCATTCTAGAGATGGTGCTAAGTTCTCTATTCCTCTACAAGTGTACCCAACATGGACCAGATGGAACTTTGCAATATTTTCCTTCACTCGCTCAATTGAGAGACTAGGGAGGAAGTCCAAAAGTTTCCTTTCCATAGTTATGAGGAAGTATTGGAAGGTGCACTTTGAATTGACCAAGCCACTATAGATAGTGGGCGTAAGACCTACGGTTCCAATGGGAAATTGGTATCCCCAAATCAGAACAATGCAAATTTTTAAAACAATGGCTCCAATAACCAAGGACCTAAGGGCATGAATCACAATCATGATGCTACCACAAATAGTGCTAATGATCAAGCTAAGAACGTTGGTTTTCCAAACAAAATCAACAACAATAATAACAACAATTCAGGTAATCAAAGAGGCCCTAACACTGTGTCATATGTTAACACAGTTGATGTAAATCATCTACCAGAAAAGAAAAATCAAACCCAAGGTCCAAAATGGTATCAAAACTCGCCAGGGGCAACAAATCAAAATTACAACCAATTTCAAGATTAGAACCGAGATTATAATCAACAACAACAAGACTCTTATCAAAGGCCAAGAGATTACGACCCTAACCTCTACTGTGGTTTCCATAAGGTTCGAGGTCATGACGATAGGACTTTACTGCATTTGTAATAAGTTTCGCAGAGACTTCCCAAAAACCAAAGGCAACTCTTTGTAGACATGTTCTATCAAATTCTGAAATGAACCCGACCTAGTCACACCGGACTGTCATACCTCAAAATGTGAACCCTCAAAATATAAACAAGGGCATTCCTATAAATAAGGGAATGCAAGTGTGACAAGTAAACACAACGCTCTACATAAGAAGCAAGGCCGAGTAACATAGTCATGCTCACCCACATACCATGTCTCTATAACGCGACAAAGAGGTTCATGAATGCCTCTTTCAGACAAATGATTTTAATGATTGGACATATACACTTCTGGGAAAGGGTTGTAAGTTTAAACCCAAAATGTTAGGCCCTTGTCAAGAGAAAAAATTTTTGAGGATCATGGTTCTCCGTTGTGTACTTTTAGGGGTGAAGAATTTGATATTCGTCAACTTTCTTCACCTTAGCTATCATGACATGTAGTTTCACCTGCATTTCCACATGTACATTACTACATCCGCATTGCATTTTCATCTACCAGTTCATTTTGTAAAATTTGTGATCAAGGGACTTATTCTTATACAATTCCTAAAAACTTTTGAAAACATTGGAAAAACATTCAAATCACATCTCTTCAAATCCTCATGGTATCATCAATTATTTCCAAATCATTTCATCAATCCAAGCAAGATAAGACAAAGCTTTGACAATAACCATACCAAGGTCTGCATACTTGGTTCTACTTATAGTTTCTTCTAGGTTAGGTGTTTTTTCCTATAGTTTGTTCTAGAAGCTTCATGGTGTCGCATCTATCCCATAAACATCTCTTTGGAAATAAGAACATTCTAAACATTTTGCCTAGATAAATAAGTCAAATGTAAATCAACAGAATTTTTTTATTTTAAACATTTATTTTGCCTACCAACCTTCAGTGTTAAGCCTGCGTCTCTTACTAGTGATGTAGGGTTGGGAAAGGAGAGAAGTGACCTTACTCGCCTATGCCTTGTCCACTGTGATGAGCCCATACTTCCTACTTTGGTAGCATGGGGCAAGGTGTAGGGGTCTCTTTAAAAAATTGAAAGTTAGAAACAGTTCATTCAAATATTGTGAAATCATAAATCAAAACAAAGAGAGTTGGATATCCAAAATTACAAAAGAGTTTAAAACCTCAAAACCAGATTTTGTCAACCAAGTGGCCATCTATGGATCTAAGTCTAGATAAAATGAAAAGTAATTCACATTTTAAAATATGAAACAAGCTTAAGTAGAGTGAGGTTATAGTGTCTCATTTGGTTTTTCCAATCCTTATTTTTCTCTCATCATTACCATTCAAAAAATCTCCATAACATTTGCCCCTTCCCTCTTGGTGTTCAGCCCTCACATCTTCTTGGTTGTGTGGAGTTAGGAGCGGGAAAATTTCACTCAATTATCATATCACTTTGTCACCACGTTTTAAAAAAAAAAAATATGAAGTACCAAAAGTTTCCTACATAAACAAAAGTTTAGCATTACAATGTATTTCCATTATCATATATCAACATTAAAAAAACAAAAAAAGAAAGAGATCATTCTATTGGCATTCATATCCACTGCATACATTCTGAAAAGCATAAAAATAGAAGTTCTAAACATCTAAGAGTGCACACGTGAATCAAATCATAAATGGAAGTCAACTCTATGCAAGAAATAACGAGCCAAAAAGAGATATCATGTACATATCATGGTGTGTCATAGTTTTGTACAATGCCATCGCACACTAGGTGCGGTCAAAATGCTCGCAATGAGCATGAAATACAAAAACATCATATATGCCTCACAAAATGGAGACTAAGCAATAAAGGCACTCTGCCTATCTGCCTCTTTGAGGCCCCTTATGACCACTCTAGTTATGAATTTCTTAGGAGTTCTTCTCAAAAGCATTCAAATAGCAAAGGGCCAAGCCTAACGCAAAATACCATTCCTAAATCCATTCCAATTCAACCATGATAAAAAATGAAACGTGGTGGGCCCAGAGCTCAAAAATCACCAAGTCAATATGCAAAAATGAATTTGAAAATGAGTTTGTTTAGATATATATGTTGTTATAACTTCATTTTGAGTGCATATGTTCACAGGGTTGGAGCGCTAGCGTAGGTATATTTCTATATCCCCACACAAATGGTAAGTCCTCTTGTCATTTTAATTTAGTGTTTATTTTTTGATATTTTATCTATCTACACTTGAGTCTTCTCTTCCTTTTACAGGTAGCGAGAATTTGGATGGCAACATTTCGACACAGGGTGTGTCAGGTATAGCTTCTAACTCCCCATTTTGGGAACGCCATACTCGGACTCTACATTTTATGCCTCTTCATGGCTAAGATGCTTCTCCGAGGGGGAAATATGTATGCACCCAAAATTGCATGTGTTACATTGTCAGAAAACGGTTACAAAAGTCCCCAATGATGATTCATGTCATTTCAGAAGGTGTTCGAGTTCCTAAACCCATTTCATAGTGTATATTTGTAGCCTAGACATCCTTATTTAGCTTTTCCACACTTTCTTCTAGCTTCTCGCTTCATTCTATGGATGTTTTGGCCTTTAGTGTCATAACTGCCTTCTAGGCAAGGCGGCGATCCGTAGGATTTTTCTAGAACTCTTCATGTGTGATTTTGACATGTGTGATTTCACTTAACTTGACTTTTAGGGTGCGTTTGTGAACCAAATTGCCTAAAAATAGTCTTGTTTGCATGGTATTCCTTCCCTCTTCTATTTTTAAATAGATTTAATTAGTTTGAACTACCTCTTCACCCAATGATTTGGCACTCCAAGGCTGCCTTGTGCATGAAGGCACATCCCAACCAATTCCTATATATTCAATTCTTGTATTCAAGCAAATGGCCTAAGAATTTTGTGTATCTTGCATAGTATTGCTGCCACAATCCTGCTGGA